>JAQQTO010000056.1:62290000-63543982 GCA_029884595.1 Ormosia semicastrata
CTCGGGTTCCTCATTCATTATTTTCTTTTGATCCCACTTCTTGGTTTGACTTTAATTTTTGCTTGAGGACAAGCAAAGTCTTAAGCTTAGGGGGATTTGATGTGTGTGAAACAATATCATGTTTTGTTCTTATTTTGCATGCATTCTTGAGTATTTTAGGCATTTTAGTTTTCCTTTTGGTTTGTTTTTCTCTTAGTTCGGATAACTGCGGTGTTTTTGGTGTTCTTGTGCAGGATTAATTTTGAATTGGCCTTGGATTGAATGGAATGCTTCCATGTTTGAAGTTGGAGCTTAATGGATAGCAATAAAGGTGCAAAAAAGGCCATTCCAGAGGGCACCACGGCCTGCCCGTGGTCTCTACCACGACCATGGTTCGAGGGAATCAAGAAAATGCAGAAAACTGAAACAGACTCAACCACGGCCTGGCCGTGGTGGCCACCACGGCCGTGGTTGAGAGCTAGCAAAGTGAAACCTCCATCTCAGAACCAACCACGGCCTGGCCGTGGTGGCCACCACGGCCGTGGTTCGGGGCGCGCAATAGTTTTTAGTTTTTGGTTTTTATTTCTTTTGGGGGCTTTTGGCCCATGAAAACTCTAGGCTATTAATAGATGTTCTGAATGCAATTAGGGGAGGAAAGCTTTGATTGAAACCTAGTTCTAAAGGAGGCACGAAGGAGGCTTGGGTTCTTCATCATCTTCTTCTTCTTCCTTTGTTACGGGTTTGAGATGTTTTTAAGTTTGATTTCTGTTTCCTTCTTCTCTATGTCTGAGTAGTTACTTTTGTTTCTAGGATTGGGCAATGCCCTTTGATACATTGATAATGATTAATTGACGTTGTTTTTTCCTTTTATTAATCTTGATTGTTCATTGATTCAATTCTTATTGCTTTTATTCATGTGAATTTGTTGGCCACTTATTTGCATCTCATAAGCATTTAGGGACGTACTGAGAGGTGAACCTAAGTGTTGGAATCATTAGAATTGAACTTAAGGTCTAAATCACGAGAGTAGTTTTAGCCTTTCGAGGAATCAATGAATTACCACAAAGCGTAATGGGTTTAATTTAAATTCAATTACCACGAAAGTAGGAATTGGTTTAATTGGGCAAGGGTCTTGTATCTTGAAAGAGAACATTAACTAATTTTGGGTAATTCACCTTCAATAGAATTTCAGATTTAATAAAAGGGTTGTCAATTAGAATTTGTCTTGTATCATTGTGGTATCCCAATCTTGGAAACTCTCTTAAATCTGAAAACCCCCTTCTTGATAACTTGCTGTTTTTGTTCTAAATTCTGTTTTCTTGATTTTTATTTAATTATTTTGTTACTACGTTATTCTTAATAAACAATCACACTCTCTTTTGTTTAATTTAATCAAATTAATTAATTAATTGGTATTCATAGACTCAGTCCCTGTGAATTCGATCTTTTTATTACTTGACGACGAAACCGTACACTTGCGGATTTCACGCATCACAGCCCCCACAATGTCAGCAGCCTTCTGGATCTCAAAAGAAATTATCTCACCCAAGTTCATGGTCAAACCAGCCATGATGGCATAGAGCATGAGAGACATTCATTCAATAATATCAGAAGTGTGGGAGCACGGGGAGATATTAGAGTGCAAGAAAGTCATCCATATTTGTGCCAACTGAGTTAAATCACTTCTGAGGATTTTCTACTTTTGCCCCAATCTACTAGTGACATATTCAGCCCTTGGCTTACAAACAGTGTCCAGAACCTGTTGGTCATCTTTGTTCCTGTTCTTCCAATCAATATAACCACAATCCAATGGAGCTCATGGAGTAGGAGTGTCTAAGAACCAATTGATGGCTTGAGCATCAAAAGCAATTTCCTTGCCTCTTACATAGCTCTTGTGCTGTAGGAAGCCCTCCTTTACAGTAATAGCATTGGCGTAAAATTCCCATACAATAGCTACATCGGCTGGCTCGGGATAGGTAGACAGCTTGATCCAACCTCGCCGCCTTCATTCATTTTGAAATTCCTCATATTCACCAGATGCAAGCATAACCTTCCGCTCAGGCAAAATGTTCCTGTTCTCAATTTCTTTATATTTTTTGTGGTACTCGAGGGAAAGAAACTTATCAGCATCATAGGAGGAAGAACTTTTCCTCTTCTTGGAGGTGAGCTTTGAGGGAGGAACTATAACTGAAACAAATCATGTAGCACAAAACCCCATATAAGCACCACAAAACCCCATATGCACCACAAAACCCCATATGCAGAATCCATTTACAAATTCTTCAATCGCTCAAGTCAACATATAAGCATTTACAAATCCTTGCTCAAATGTTCAAATCAATATACAGAACCATATGCACAGATGCAAAAGTTCAATTCCTTGCTCCCCATATGCAGAATCCTAAAACTCCAAATCAACATGTAAGCATATCAAACATGAAAGAAAAACCTAAACCCCCAAATCCATTTGCAATCCAAGCACTATTTCCAATCAACATGCATGCAACACTTCAATGCTATAGAATTTAATAAACAAACTAAGTAAATGGGATGAAGGGAAGAGAAATACCTTAAGGTGTGAGGGGAAAAATGAAAATGATGGATGGTAATGGGTGGGTGAGAGGCATGGGGGAAATGAAGGAATGTGTGGGAGAAAAAAAATATAATGAGACGAAGCTATAGGTAGATAGAGAGAGAGAGGGAGAGAGATAACCGAGATGTGTGGAAATGAGAGAAGGGTAGGAGGAGAAAGGGAAAATGGGAGGGAGAAACAGAGTGAGTAGCGGAAGAGAGGAAGATAAAGAAATAAGAAAATGGAAGGGATATTGGAGGGTCACGCCCCTCTGTATGATGGCGCCGCGCTTAGCGCAAGGTAAACTGCGCTTAGCTCCAGTTAAATAGGGCTATGGTTTCTATTTATTTATTTATTATTTTGATTTTATTTTTTATTTTTTTTAAAGAACAGATAAGTGGCGCTAAGCACCATATGGTCGAGGCTAAGCCACAACGCTACAGAGCAACTATTGAGAAATGGCGCTAAGCGCGTTAAAATGGGGCTAAGCCCCAGAGCATCAGAGAAAACACTGAGAAATGGGACTAAGCGCAAGAAAATAGGGCTAAGCCCCAGCGCATCAGAGAGCTAATTGATTCCAACTTGTAAGTGACGCTAAGCCCCCAAAAATGACGCTAAGCGCAAGCGCAACAGAGAAAACACTGAGAAATAGGGCTAAGTGTAAAAAAATGGGGCTAAGCCCCAGCGCATCAGAGAGCTGACTGATTCTAGCTCGTAAGTGGCGCTAAGCCTCCAAAAATGGCGCTAAGCACCATATGCAGAAATAACAGTATTTCAGAAACAACAGAATAGCACCCCAGGACTCATAAATTTCCATCAAAACTCACCCATAACCCCAAAATATCACTTTAACATGGTAATTCAACATGAAATGTACTTAGAGAAAGCATGCAAAACTAAAAATAAATAACCTATCTAATCAATGAAAATAAAGTAAAAAGGGATAGAAATCCTGGGTTGCTTCCCAGTAAGCGCTTCTTTAACGTCACTAGCTTGACGAATGGCCTTCAAGGGTCATGGAGACGCAGAGTTGCTGTTGATCGCTCCAAGTTACCACCCAAATAGACCTTGAGCCGCTGACCATTGACTTTGAAACTCCTCTGGGAGGAAGGATCCTCTACTTTCACAGCTCCATAAGGGAGAACCTCTTTAACAACGAATGGTCCAGACCACTTAGACTTTAATTTACCCGAAAATAATCTCAGCCTTGAATTGAATAAAAGAACTTGTTGCCTAGGATGTAATGTTTTCTGGATAATGTGCTTATCATGATAGGCCTTCACTCTCTGCTTGTAGATCACTGCATTTTCATACGCATTAAGGCGCATATCCTCCAATTCATGCAGCTGTTGGACTCGCTTTTCACTTGCCAAAGAGGCATCAAAGTTTAAGACCTTCAACGCCCAAAAGGCTCGATGCTCCAACTCCACTGGTAAGTGACAAGCTTTGCCATATACCATTTGAAATGGAGATAATCCCAAAGAGGTTTTAAAAGCAGTCCGGTACGCCCACCAAGCATCATAAAGTTTCTTAGCCCAATTCTTTCTTGAGGTGGCCACAGTTTTTTTTCTAAAATACGCTTGATTTCTCTGTTAGAAACCTCCGCTTGCCTATTTGTTTGCGGGTGATATGGAGATGCCACTTTATGCCTCACGTCATACTTTGTCAAAACATTTTGCAACTGTGAGTTACAAAAGTGAGAACCCCCATCACTTATAAAAACTCGTGGCACAATAAACCTAGCAAAGATGTTCTTCTTGATGAACTTGACTATAGTCTGTGCATCATTCTTCGGAGTTGCAACAGCCTCCACCCATTTTGAAGCATAGTCCATAGCCACCAAGATGAAATAATTCAAAAAGGACGATGGAAGTGGACCCATAAAATCAATACCCCAGCAATCAACCACTTCAACTTCCAAGATGTTTTGGAGGGACATCTCATCTCGCTCAGTGATATTTCCAGTCCTTTGGCATTTATCACAACTCTTCACATGATTGTAAGAGTCTTTGAAGATTGTGGGCCAAAAGAACCCGGATTGAAGAACTTTTGTAGCGGTTCTCTCTCCATTGTAATGGCCACCATAAGGGGAGTTATGACAATGCCACATGATATCCTTAGCCTCCTCCTTCGTGACACATCTTCTCAACAATCCATCTGATCCAAACTTGAAGACGAACGGGTCATCCCAGAGATAATGATTAGCATTCTTAAAGAACTTCTTTTTTCGTTACCATGAAAAATGCTCTGGGATTACATTTTTGCTGCTTTAAAGTTGGTCATGTGATAATCACATATTTTATTCATTAAGAAACCCTTATGTTTAGTCATTTACACTCTCCATATTCTTAATTGATTGAGTTTAGCATGATTTTGTGAGTTTGAGCTCAAATTGGTCATAATTGAATATTTTCAGCATTATTGAGATTTTACACTGTTTCTGTATTTTGGCCATAACTTGAGTTCCTGATATTTGATAATCATGAATTTTATCTTGTAGGAAAGCTAAGAGGAAGCTCTACAACTTTGATGAAGAGCTCGAAGTCCTAAACAGATGTCTAAAGGACCTAAGTTTATATGGAAGTCAGAATACGGGTTCTGTCACTAGAATCCGAACGGTGTGCACTCATAAAATCATATCTCAAGCTGTAATAATGGAGATGGGCTGAAATTTGGATAGTTGATAGTCAAGACCCAAATAAACAACTTTCATGAAGAACACCTTTTGAAAGAATGAAGTCTAATGGGTCAGTTTGGGCTTGCAAGTCGGAATAGAGGTGCTGAAGTTGGGTTTGAGTAACCCGTGGTATTTGGGTCATATCTTGGGCTGTAGGAAGCCAAATTGGATGATCCAGATATGCATGTTATAGCCAAGACAAAGATCTACAACTTTCATGAAGAGTACTTTTCATGAATCTGAAGTATAATCGATCGTTTTTGGCTTCCAAGTCAAACACGAGATTTTCGCACCTACTCACCCACTCAACCAACCCACTCACTCCACTCATCCACTCAACTACTCAACCACTCATCCACTCATCCACTCAACTAACCCACTCAACCACTCATCCACTCAACTAACCCACTCAACCAATATTTAATCCAATCCACTCAACTACTTAACCCACTCAACCAATATTTAATCCACTCCACTCAACCACTCATCCACTCATCCACTCAACTAACCCACTCAACTAATATTTAATCCACTCCACTCAAACCAACCCATTCATCCACTCACCTACTCAACCAACCACTCCACTCCACTAACCCACTCATTCATCCACTCACCTTTGTCATTTTGTTACCCTAGACTTCTATAAAAGGCACCATTAGTTATCATGAAAAGAGGTTGGACTCTCCTTCATTTCTCTCAGTTTTTCTTGTGATTTCCTTCTAGCTATGTGTAACTAAACCTCCCTTGGTTAAGGGGGTGATGAAACCGCTAGTATTGATGTTGTAAACTTTGCATATTTGATTATTTCAACACAATTATGTTTTTATTCATATATTTCTGAATCTATTGTTGGTATGAAGGTTTTTATACTTGTTTCTACTTTCAAAGTGGTAGATCTAGGTTTATTATGCGCGGTTGCGGTAGTAGATCTAGTGGGATGTATGATGTTCATGTGGGTATAATTATCTTTGTGCTATTTTCCAGTTATAAAAGTGGTAGATCTGGGTTTATTATGCGTGATGCGTTGTAGTAGATCTAGAGAAATATATGTTCTAAGTAATTGAATCCCAGTGTGTGATTAGATCTTAGTGTAATTGGTTTTCTAAATCTTAATGCAATTGTTGGATAGTTGTAAGAGCGGTTGCTTTATGACTAATCAGTGATTAGGAGTTGATTTGAGCGGTTGCTAAATTGGCCAACACATAAGGAAAACAGAGATTTACTCTCACAATTGCATAAAAACATAATTGAGCATGTTGGAATAAAATGATATGTGGATTTACATTATCATATAAATCTAGTGGTGGATTCAATCTCTTAACCAATTTTCTTATATTGTTGATTTCAACTCATTTATTGTTATTGCCTTTGAAACTGTTCATTGTTCATCAAAACTCCAAAACCCCCTATTTACTATTTATTGTCAATCAGAGTCTAAATTGGGAATTACTTGATAGTGTTAATTGACTTGGTTCTTTGTGGATCGACCCTTACTAACTACAACTAGTTGTAAGGTTTTTATTTTCTGGTGGGCCTAACAACTGATTTTTATCAAAATTTTAATCGCTATATCCGCACGCATCAGAATTTTGGCGCCGTTGCCGGGGAGCCAATTTTTCAATTACACTATTAATTTATTTCCTATTTTTACTCTATTTTTATTTTGTTTTTTATTTTATTTTTTTATTTTTGATGTTTTTTTTTCCGAGTGTCTTGTAGGTGTTGATGTCCATTGATCATGGATGCTTGTGGGATTTGCTTATTACCTGGACATATCATCGATTTGTGTCCTACTTTCCTAGTGGACACAAATGAGGAAGTAGAAAGCGTATGGGGATATTCTAAACCTTCCGATAACTACAACCCATACTCCAATACATATTATCCAGAGTGGTGGGACTATCCTAACTTGAGTTATGGACAAGAACCTCATAATCAACCTCCACCTATGAACTTCAGAATTTCAAATAGAGGCAAACATATTTCCTCGAGACAAAGAAGAAGTTCAAGATCCTTGGCAAACCTAAACCTTCATTGGAGGAACTAATAAGACAATTTGCCATTGATACTATACAGTTCCAACAAGAAACAAGGGCCGCAATCAATAACTTGCAAAACTCTTTAGAGCAGTTAGCCATACAACTCAGCAATATGCAGAGGATGTGATGGAAGATCCTAGTGCTGTCATATTGCAAAATGAGAAGACGTTAGATGAACCCACCTCTCCTCTACAAATCACTACAGAGGAAGACCAAGAGCCTAAACAGGTAAATGAGGAAGGGAAAACTCGAAATCCCCAAGGTAAGTAATCTTGAACCCCTTCTAAATGTAGTGGAGGAGCAACATGATGAGTTGTGTGATGAATTTCCTGATTTTATTAGTTTCAATAATTATATTCATTGCCACTCATGTACTGATATAATATGTGCTAGCTGTGCTGAGATTTCTGCAGACTTGAAAATTGATGATTCTGTTTGCAAAGCAGATTCTAAGACCCAAAGGGAAGAGAAATTGCAGGTCATGGAAGAATTTTTAGAAAAGGAAGAAGAGCACCCGATGACAGTCACTACTAAAGTGGACTTTGTTTTTGGGCCATCATTAAATAAAAACAATGCACATGAAGCTGATCAAGTGCACATATTACTTTTCAGTGGTGAAACCAAGGAAAATAAGGGCCAAGGGGACCCTGGTGGGAGCCCTTATGCTGCAAGCTTAATTTGTTCATCACACAACCAATGGCATCCTGGTGGAAGCCCTTATGCTGCAAGCTTAATTTGTTCATCACACTTCAATCAATGGGATCCTGGTGAAAGCTCTCATATTATTTCACCTACAGTTTGGTCATCACATTTCAACCAATGGGACCTCGGTGAAAGTTATCCTGTTGTCTTAACTATAGCTTGGTCATCATGTTTCAAACAATGGGATCCTGGTGGAGTCTTTTCACCTACCTCACTTGATAAGGCCAATAAACACCGCCTCAAACAATATCATGAACTTCTAGAGAATGCAGAAGTGGAGGTGATGAACCTTCTCCATCCGCATTATGAATAATAAAAAAGATAACCAAAAAAAAAAAAAATTAGCCTTTTATTTTTATCTTTATTTTTATTTTTTATTTTCTATTTTTTTACATATTAATTCTGTGGGGGTAATTCTCCATTTTCTTTTCTTGTACATATTAATAGTGGGGTTAATTCTCTTTTTTATTTTATTTTATTTTTTTTTTTTTTGAACAAAGTGGGGTAATTCTCCCTTTTATTTTTTTTGTAA
The DNA here is from genome assembly GCA_029884595.1 of Ormosia semicastrata. Classification (NCBI taxonomy): domain Eukaryota; kingdom Viridiplantae; phylum Streptophyta; class Magnoliopsida; order Fabales; family Fabaceae; genus Ormosia; species Ormosia semicastrata. The sequence continues at coordinate 62,298,502 of JAQQTO010000056.1, forward strand.
TTACTAACAAATCAAGGGGGAAATCTCTCCTTTTTTTTTTTTACATACTAATGGTTGGGAACCTCTCCCTTTTACTTTCTGTAATTTTTTTTATTTATTATTTTTGTCATTTATTTATTTTCTGTCATTTATTTATTTATTTATTTATTTATTTTTTTGTCATTTATTTATTTCATCATTTATTTTTGTCATTTATTTTTGTTATTTATTTATTTATTTATTTTACTTATTAATTTATTTGGTGGTTGGTTTCTACCACACCATTTTTGTTATTTTTTTATTTTTTTTGTGGTTGGTTTATTACCCCACCTTTGTTATATATATAAAAAAAAACTAAAAAAAAAAACTGTGTGCCCGACAATGAGGTAGGTAGTGTGCGTGTGGATGTAGTGATTAAAAATCAGTTGTTAGGCTCACCAGAAAATAAAAAAAACCTTACAACTAGTTGTAGTTAGTAAGGGTCGATCCAGAGAACCAAGTCAATTAACACTATCAAGTAATTCCCAATTTAAACTCTAATTAACAATAAACAAGAAAAGGGGGTTTTGGAGTTTTGATGAATAATGAACAGTTTCAAAGACAATAACAATAAATAAACCGAAAACAACAATATAAGAAAATTGGTTAAGAGATTGAATCCACCACTAGATTTATATGATGATGTAAATCCACATATTATTTTATTCCAACATGCTCAATTATGTTTTTATGCAATTGTGAGAGTAAACCTCTGTTTTCCTTACGTGTTGGCCAATTTAGCAACCGCTCAAATCAACTTCTAATCACCGATTAATCATAAAGCAACCGCTTCTTACAATTATTCAACAATTGCATTAAGATTTAGAAAATCAATTACACTAAGATCTAATCACACACCATAGGGATTAAATTACTTAGAACATATATTTCTCTAGATCTATTACCACAACCGTGCATAATAAACCCAAATCTACCACTTTTATAAGCGGCAAATAGCACAAAGATAATTATACCCACATGAACATCATACATCCCATTAGATCTATTACCACAACCGTGCATAATAAACCCAACTCTATCTCATAGAAAGTGGAAACAAGTATAAAAACCTTCATACCAACAATAGATTGTAAATATATGAATAAAAACATAAGCGTGTTGAAATAATCAAATATGCAAGGTTTACAACATCAATACTAGCAGTTTCATCACCCTCTTAACCAAAGGAGGTTTAGTTACACATAGCTAAAAGGAAATCACAAGAAAAACGAGAAGAAACAAGAAGAAACAAGAAGAAACTATGAGAGAAATGAAGGAGAGTTCAAGTTGTGTCTTCCATGATAACCGATGGTGCCCTTTTATAGAAGTCTGGGGTAGCAAAATGACAAAGGGAGTGGGTTGGTGAATGGGGTAGTTGAGAGGGTTGGTGAGTGAAGTAGGTGAAAGGGTTGGTGAATGGGGTAGTTGAATGGGTTGGTGAGTGAAGTAGGTGAATGGGTTGGTGAGTGCGAAAATTCCTTGGTCTGACTTGGAAGCCAAAAACGACCGATAATGCTTCGGATTCATGAAAAGTATTCTTCATGAAAGTTTTAGGTCTTTGTCTTGGCTATAACATGCATATCTGGATCGTCCAATTTGGCTTCCTACAGCCCAAGATATGACCCAAATACCGCGGTTGCTCAAACCCAACTTCAGCACCTCTGTTTCGACTTGCAAGCTCAAACTGACCCATTAGACTTCATTATTTCAAAATGTGTTCTTCATGAAAGTTGTTTATTTGGGTCTTGACTATCAGCTATCCAAATTTCAGCCCATCTCCATTATTAAAACTTGATATATGATTTTATGAGTGCACACCGTTCGGATTCTAGTGACAGAACTCGTATTCTGACTTTCATGTACACTTAGGTCCCTTAGACATCTGTTTAAGACTTCGAGCTCTTCATCAAAGTTGTAGAGCTCTCTCTTAGCTTTCCTACAAGATAAAATTCATAATTGTCAGATATCAGGAACTCAAGTTATGGCCAAAATACAGAAACAGTGTAAAATCTCAATAATGCTGAAAATATTCAATTAGGACCAATTTGAGCTTAGACTCACAAAATCATACCAAACTCGATCAATTAAGAATATGGAGAGTGTGAATGACTAATCATAAGGGTTTCTTAATAAATAAAATATGTGATTATCAAATTCCCCACACTTAGCTTTTTGCACTCCTGGGCAAAACTCAAGACCAAAACAAGGACATAAGAGATTAACAAAAATTTAAATTCCAACGACATTCAAGAGCCCAAAATTTTACAATCAAGAAGAACAACCAAAGGTTCAAAGGATCAAAACATTCATGAGTTAACAATTCTCCACATCTCAAACCAACAAGCAAGGTATCTTCAATATGAATCGAGAATGATAGATCTTCACAAGATTCCCTCTCAATCTCTCAGGTGTTTAAAAAAGTAGTAGGTATTTCACTCAATTCAACCATGAAAATTGCACTACCATAAGCTTGCTTATCTTCTAATTCTCCACTACTCAAAACACATGCACACACAAATCATGAGGACTTTATTTAAGGTTGTAATGGGGTCAAGGTAACAGAAGAGGGTAAAATGGATATGAGAGGATAAATACCAAAGAGAATAAAAGCAAATGAGAGCTGAGTTCCAATAACAAGCATAAAAGTTCATCCCAACTCTAATGTATAACCCTTTACATATTCATTTCTCAATCCTTTTTTTTTTTTTTATATATGAACATAACTATATACATACATTCTTTTTTTTTTTATTTATTTTTTTTTTGGGCACTCTTTCCTTTTTCAACAACCATTTTGTACACACACCCCCACACTTGTTCAAAAACTCATTCATTAACCAAGCTAATGTTCTTTTATTCCCTAAGGTAAAATAAGAACACGATTTTCCATTTAAGGTACATAATGAGCTAGAAACAAGGAATGGTTAAATAAGCTCAAAGGGGTTAAGCAAAGGAAAATATACAAGGTTGGCGGGAATCGAGAATTTTCAAGAAGTCAAAAGAGTGCTTGATATCATATTGAAAACAAGGTTGGCTATTTGGTTAAACTAGCTAATTAAGAAAGAGGGCCTCAATCATGTTCATGCATGCAAGTGAAAACGTAGCTTTTAAAAAGAATCAAAGTAAGTTCTAGAGCAACAATTTCATGAGTGAAATTCACACAAGAAAGAAGAGAATGGCATAAATGTTAAATCCATCCATTAGGCTCAAAATCTCACCAGGTATGCATCCATCAAACTCAATTCATTAATTCAATCATCCATCACCAAGCACATCAGTTCAAGAAGGAAGAAAAGTTATTCAATCATGCAATGATTCTTTTTCTTTAAAAACTTTTTTTTTTTTTGAAATTAAGACATTTTTTTATGCTAAAATCTCTCCCCCACACTTAATATAACATTGCCCTCAATGTGAAAGAGAGATATAGAAAAGAGCAACACAACTCGATAAGAAGTGAATCAACACTAAGCGTAAAAGAAGCACACTTGTCATTCTTTTGCAACAGACTCGAAAAGAAACCAAATAATAAAACTTTAGTACTTCCACAATTTAATACTAATTAATTACTACCTAAAAAACAAGCTCCTTACTCTGCCACCAATTAAGATGCGTCTCAAGAGTAAAATTACTCCTTACTCTGCCATCACTAATTAGTTTAATAAGTCCATGACAATCATATCATACTTTCCAAAAAATTTTTTTTTTTTAAATTTTTAATTTTTTTTTTTTAGGTCAACTATCCTTCCCCCCCAACTAGATCATAACATTGTCCACAATGTTAAAAAAAATAGAAAGGAAAAAGATAGAGGATAGTACTTGTTACTGCAATTACGGAAAAGAGAAACCTCACACAAATATAAACAAAAACAAAGTACGATGAATAAAACTAAAGATAAAGGAAAGTCATAGATGAAGTGTCAGGTGCTTGTTGTTGTTTCTTCTTTGCCTCCTTGTTGTTGTCTCCTTGCTCATGCTGCTTTGTCTCCCGACCAATCTATACGGTCATCCTTGGATCAGTTCATAAACAAAGGCTTCCAATTTATCAATTAACTCATCAACAGTGGAAGCCGAGATAAGGAGTTGTCTTTCGGAAGGTGTGACAAATTTACGTTCCTCAAACATGGTCAACAAAATATAACAAATTATCAAAGAAATTATTAACATTCAACAAACCTATGGGTTTATGGTGGATGTTCAATTGGGCCCAAGAAACAATTTGAAAAACTTCTGCCAAAGTACCAAAACCACCAGGTAAGGCTATGAAGGCATCAGAGTTTTCAAGCATTGCCGTCATTCGTGCATGCATAGATGATACTTGAATTTCCTGTCCAATTGTCTTTCCAATAAAGTTCTTTCGAGTTAAAGGTTCAGGAATGATACCTAAAACTTGACCACCTCTTAGAAATGCAGACAGTGATCTGACCCCCATTAACCCAAGGCAACCTCCCCCATATACTACACGAATGTTCCTCGCAAAGTAAGTGTTCTACCAAGAGTTGGTTCTTTGCGTTGACAAACTCTAAACTCTTCCCATAATGTGTCCCACAAAATACACAGATACTAACAAGTTTACGAACAGAAGAAGAAGAAGCTCCCTCCATCTCTACACTCACACTCTCTATGAATGATTAAGAGTTGCAGGAAAGTGAAGAAAATGGAGTGTTTAAATAGGGAAGAGAAAAAAAAAAAATAATAGCTCCTATATGAGTAGGTTGGCTGTTGTCAGAAAAGGTTGAAATTAAGAAACACAGAATCTTTTCTTTTCTTTTCTTTTTTTTTTTTTTTTTTTTTTTTTTTTTTGTTTTGTTTTGTTTTTTTTTTTTTTTTTTTTTTTTTTGAAAGATGACATGAAGAAGAAGAAGAAGATGATACGTACAGATTGTTTGTGGATATGGCTCACATCGCCTCTGGTTGAACGTCCGATGAACTTGGCTTAAACGTCTTCTATGAGTCGAGGATAAGCTTCCCATCCAATTTTCTTATAAATTGGCAAAATGTGGTCTTTTAGAGTCGATTCCCAAGGCGTAGCGTTTTTCTTCATCCTTGAAGAGATTCCACAATTTAAGAATTTCACGATGCACCAATCCACAAGAATGCGTCTCAAGAGTCAACAAGATATCATCTAATGACTCCTTACTCATCCATTCTTAATGAAGAAAATTTTATCTTCTATATTTATGGAAACCATCCCCAAAGTACGACATCGCTTGTTACAGTTCCATCGTCCACATTTGTGACAAACTTGTAACCTTTTTGCTCTTTTCTTTTAGAATATGAACTTCTTCCAAAACCAGGCATATATGAGTTAAATGAAATTGAGGACTCACCGCTAATCGGACCTTTGCTTCAATTATCCAATAGTATATCTTCTGGCATACCTTTGTGCATTAACAATGACCTCAATCTTTCAACTCGAACTTTGTAGATTGTTCTCAAAGCATTTTGAGGAAGAGAAGGAAAATATTTGCTCGGGTTTGAAAGAATGACATCCATTTTGAAGGAGAAGAAGAGTTCGATTATTTTGGGAAACCGAAAATAAACCGACTTGAGAGTCACGGATACCGTATCCGCCACTTAACCTAAGAACACAAAAGAACTTAAGAACTTGGTTTTCCAGAATGGTTGAGTCTTTGTCCATTAAGCGTAAGCGCATTACCATTCCTAGGATCCCATTATCTACGGCCCCACGTGTTTGATAACCAAAGAACTGCGCCTCCTTGATCTCAATTTTCTAAGGAGTAGGTGCGGATGATAATCTCAAAACAGAACCTTTTTGACCAATTTCAGCTTTTGCAAAAGGTGTAGTAGACCTTGAATAAAGTAGGCCAATAAAATCCATACCGCAAGATTTTCGCAGTTGTTGTCGTTGAAGAAAAATGACCTCCACATGCTTCGATTGACAAAATTTTAATGGCACTACCTACCTCATTGTCGCACACACACTGTTTTTTTTTTTTTTTTTTTTTTTTTTTTTTTTTTTTTTTTTTTTTTTTTCTTTTTTTTTTTTTATTCATAATGCGGATGGAGAAGGTTCATCACCTCCACTTCGCATTCTCGGAAGTTCATAATAAGGTTTGAGACGATGACCATTGACCTTAAATGTTTTGTCTCGAAATTTCACTCGATCTCAATCGCACCAAAAGGAAAAACATTAGTTACCACAAATGGCCCAATCCACTTAGAACGCAGTTTACACGGAAACAATTTGAGTCTTGATTGAAAAAGTAAAACTTTTTGCCCTCTGTGAAATTTCTTTCTCGGAAATCAACCTGGTCATGGAATGCCTTAACTTTAGTCTTATAAATCGGGGCATTCTCGAAGGCCTCATTTCTTAATTCTTCCAGTTCTGTGAATGGAACTTCCTTTGCTTTCCAGCTCCTTCCAATTCCATATTTACTTGTTTAATGGCCCAAGAAAGCGATGTTGCAACTCAACGGGCAAATGACAGGGCTTTCCATACACCAACCGAAATGGTGACATGCCAATGGGAGTCTTATGGCGGTCCTATAAGCCCATAAAGCGTCGTCAAGTCGAGTGCTCCAATCCTTTCTTGATGGATTCACTTTGTCTTTTCAAGGATTGACTTAATCTCCGGTTGGACACTTCGGCTTGCCCATTTGTCCGTGGATGGTAAGGAGTGGAGATTCTCGTGCATAACTCCATATCTTTTCAATAGAGCATCAAAGGTTCGTTGCAAAAATGAGTCCCTTGGTCACCGATGATAGCCCTGGGGTCCGAACCTGGAGAAAATATGTGTTCTAACAAAATCTACAATGGTTTTAGAATCATCGGATCGGGTGGCTTTTGCTTCCACCCATTTAGACACATAATCAACGAGATAAAAGAATGTATGTAAAACCAAATGAAGGAGGAATGGCCCCATGAAATCAATACCCCACACATCAAAGAGTTCCACAAAAATGATCGGAGTCGAGGCATTTGATTACGAGGACCAATATTACTGTTCTCGACATCGGCCACAAGACTTACGAAGTTGTAAGCGTCTTTGAAAATTGAAGGCCAATAGAAACCACTTTGTCAAGCACTTTGTTGGCTGTCCTTTACTACGCCAAAGTGTCCTCCACATGCATAGGTGTGGCAAAAGGAGAGGATGGAGTGTGTCTCGAATCGGGAATGCACCTTCTAATGACTTGATCTCGCACAATGCTTCCATAAGTACGGCTCATCCCGGATATAGTATTTACAAATACTCCTTAATTTATCTCTTTGGGCCTTGTTCAAACCCTCAGGAAAGTCCTTAGTAACCAGGTAGTTAACAATGTCAAGATACCAAGGGATTATGGTGTTGACAACCATCAAATATTCATCAGGAAAAGTCTCCATGATAGGCATTTCTTCCTCTTCGTTACCAATCTACTCAAGTGATCGGCCACTAAGTTTTCGCTCCCTTTCTTGTCTTTAATCTCCAAGTCAAATTCTGGAGCAATAAAATCCATCGAGCAATCTAGGCTTTGCTTCTTTCTTTGTTAGAAGATACTTCAAGGCGCATGATCTGAAAACACAATCACTTTAGAACCAATTAGATATGATCTAAATTTTTCTAAAGCAAATACAACTAGAAGTTCCTTTTACGTGGTTGAGTAATTAAGTTGAGCATCATTTAGAGTCCTTGATGCATAGTAAATGGCATAAGGAACTCTATCAACTCGTTGTCCCAAGACGACTCCTACTGCAAAGTCACGGCATCACACATTAGTTCAAAAGGTAACTCCCGGTTGGGTGGCTCGATGATAGGCGCAATGAGTTAACAACTTCTTGAGTTTATTGAAAGCTTCCATACATTTCTCATCGAAGTTAAAATTAACATCTTTTGAAGAAGTCTACAAAGGGGCAATGAGACTTTAGAAAAGTCTTTAATGAATCTCCGGTAGAAACCTCGCATGACCAATAAAAGAACGAATTTCCCGCACACTAGTGGGTGGTGGCAAAGAATGCATGAGTTCTACCTTAGCTTTATCTACTTCAATTCCCCTAGCGAAATTACATGACCTAACACAATACCTTCATTCACCATGAAATGACATTTTTCCCAATTCAATACCAGGTTAGTGTCAATGCATCTTTTAAGAACCAATGTTAAATGTTCCAGGCAATTTTCAAAATCATTTCCAAAGACACTAAAGTCATCCATAAAAACCTCAATGATGTTTTCAATGTAATCGAAAATAAACTCATCATGCATCTTTGGAAAGTTCCTGGTGCATTGCGAGTCCAAAAGGCATTCGCCTATATGCAAAGGTACCAAATGGACAAGTGAATGTAGTCTTGTCTTGGTCTTCTCGGAGCTATGGCAACTCGATTGTAACACGAAAAACCATCCAGAAAACAATAATGAGAATGACCACTAATCTTTCTAACATTTGATCAATGAAAGGTAAAGGAAAGTGGTCTCTTTTCTCGTGGCGGCATTCAACTTCCCGTAATCAATACAAACACGCCACCCCGTGTCGTAACCTTGTGGGAATAAGCTCATTTTCAAAGCATTTCTTACCACAAGTAATTCAGATTTCTTTGGTACTACCCGGACGGGCTTACCCACTTGCTATCGAAATGGGGTAGATCACCCCACACTTAGGAGCTTTAGTATCTCCTTTTCACAACTTCCATCATGGGAGGATTCAACCTCCGCTGAGGGTCTCTCACAGGTTTAGTATCCTCCTCCATTAATATCCTGTGCATACAAATGGAGGGACTAATACCCTTGATATCAGCTATTGACCAACCAATGGCTGTCTTATGTTCCTGCAAAACAGCTACCAGTTTCTCTTCTTGTTCTTGGGTGAGTGACTTTGCAATTATTACTGGAAGGGTGTCCTTCTCTCCCAAGAAGATGTATTTAAGATGATCAGGCAGTGCTTTAAGTTCCAATTCAGGTGCCTGCACAACAGAAGGTTGAGGTATATCAGTAGTAACAGGTAAATCAACAAAAGTTACCTCATGCTCTTCTGGAGTGGAAGAGAGCTCTTTTAAGGCAGCAACAATTTCATCAATGTCTTCACTCCATAGCTCTTCTTCACTCTTCTTCTTTTCCTCCTGTACATCTAAGCTATGAGTTAGAATTGTATCAAGAGCATCAAAATGGTTAGTATCAAAAGCTGCAGAAATTAAAGAATCAAAAGGATCAAAAGAATCAATTAAACAAGCAGAGTGCACATCACTTGGGTATCTCATAGCTTCAAAAATATTGAATCTAATTAATTCCCCATCAAATTCCATTGTTAGAGTTCCTGAGTGCACATCAATTTTTGTCCGCGCAGTCTTCAAAAATGGTCTCCCTAACAAGATAGGAGCAGATTTGGGAGACTCATCCTCTTCCATGTCCAAAACATAGAAGTCTGCCGGAAACACTAATTCATTCACCTGCACCAAAACATCTTCAACCACACCCTTAGGGTATGTATTAGATCTATCAGCCAATTGAATAACGACACCAGTAGGTTCCAAAGGACCCAAGTATAAAGATGCATAAATAGAATATGGCATGACATTTATAGATGCACATAAATCAAGCATTGCCCTTTCAAACCTTGTGTTACCTATAGTGCATGGAATGGTGAATGTGTCAGGGTCCTTACATTTGGTTGGGAGTTTCTTTTTAATTACAGCTGAAACATTTTCTCCCACTTGGACCTTTTCATTTCCTTTTAACTTCCTCTTGTTAGTGCATAATTCTTTCAGAAATTTTGCATATCTAGGTACCTGCTTAATGGCATCTAACAAAGGGATATTAACCTCTACCTTCCTAAAAGTCTCAAGTATTTCTTTTTCTCGCTTCTTCTTTCTTGGTTTTAACCAATCTACTAGGAAAAGGAGCTTTAGTAACATATTTAGGAAGGGGTTCGAAATACTTACCTTAGGGGCTTTGGAAGTTTGCCCTTATCATTTGCTTCTTGGGTGGTTCATCCGTCTCTTGAGTGATTGGTGGAGGAGATGTAGGCTCATCCATCGTCTTTCCGCTTCTCAACGTGACAAACACTAGCATTTTCCCTCGGATTGACTTCCGGCCGTGAGGGTAGTTTTCTGAAGCTTGGCTTTGAAACTTGTTGAATCCGTGGACATTTGCCCTATCGATTCTCGCAAGTTATTGATTGCGAGTCCTTGTTTCTTGTTGGAGCGCGAATTATTAGTAGCCATTTGCTTCACTAGCTCCTCTAGTGAAGGCTCGTGTTGCTTAGGAGTTTGAACTTGTGCTTTGTCTCGAGGGAAATGTGCTTGCCTTTGTTGGAATCCGGAGGTCCATAAGTGGAGGTTGATTTTGAGGTTGCTTTGCATAGCTAAAATTAGGATGATCCCTCCAACCTGGATTATATGTGTTTGAGTAGGGTTGTAATTTTTGAAAGGCCAAGCATATCCCCCTCTTGCTCTTACCTCCTCATTTGTGTCCTCTTGGAGAGTGGGACACGTATCGTGGGATGTCCGGATGAACAACGGATCCCACAAGCATGAACCGGTGCTTTACCCGAATCCATTAACCGCCGAACCATATAGTCAATTGAGTCATTTGCTGCTTGTAGATTTGTTGTCTCTACTTCTTTCACTGCTCTTACTCCGAGTCATTTCTAGAGTAGAATTGTTGAGTATTGGCAGCCATTCTTGAGATCAAGTTTCTAGCTTCTTGAGGAGTTTTATCAACTAATGCTCCTCCACTAGCAGCATCAATCATGTTGCGGTCCATCACTAGCAAACCTTCATAAAAGTACTGTATCAGAAGTTGTTCACTGATTTGATGCTGAGGGCAACTAGCACACAATCTCTTGAATCTCTCCCAATACTCATGAAGTGATTCCCCATGTCTTTGTTGGATGCCGCAAATTTCTTTTCTGATGGTGGCGGCCTTTGATGCGTGTGGAAATATCTGTCTAGGAAAGCCCGAGCCATGTTATGCCATGTCTGAGATTGATCCAGGGTGGCAAGTAGTACAACCACTCCTTTGCAGAATCCTTTAGGGAAAACGGAAAAGCTCTCAGCTTGACTTGCTCCACTGAAATTCCTGCAGGCTTCATACTAGAACACACAACATGGATTTCCTTCAGATGTTTGTTAGGATCTTCTCCGGCTAGTCCATTAAAAGATGGCAAAAGATGAATGAGACCAGATTTCAACTCAAATGCTTCCTCATTCTCAGGAATTTCTATGCACAGAGGTTGTTGGTCTAAGTTCGGAGCACCCAACATCCTTAGTGTATTTTCTGCCATCACTGCTTCTTCAGGTGGCTCAGATATCTCAGATGCCGCAGAACTGGAAAGATCTATGTGACGGGCAGCTTCAACGTCAGCAAGTGTGAAGTGGAAATTATCCGGATGGAAGGGAAATTGAGGATGTGAAGTGAGTTGATCAATATAGTTCCTCAAATTTAGCAATCCTGCGTCTACCCCTTCAATAGACATCAACACCTACAAAATACTCAGAAAAAAAAATTCAAAACTAAAAATAAAAACAAAAATAAAAACAGAGTAAAAATAGGAAATAAATTAATAGTGTAATTGAAAAATTGGCTCCCCGGCAACGGCGCCAAAATTCTGATGCGTGTGGATGTAGTGATTAAAAATCAGTTGTTAGGCTCACCAGAAAATAAAAAAAAACCTTACAACTAGTTGTAGTTAGTAAGTCGATCCACAGAGAACCAAGTCAATTAACACTATCAAGTAATTCCCAATTTAAACTCTAATTAACAATAAACAAGTAAAAGGGGGTTTTGGAGTTTTGATGAATAATGAACAGTTTCAAAGACAATAACAATAAATAAACCGAAAACAACAATATAAGAAAATTGGTTAAGAGATTGAATCCACCACTAGATTTATATGATGATGTAAATCCACATATTATTTTATTCCAACATGCTCAATTATGTTTTTATGCAATTGTGAGAGTAAACCTCTGTTTTCCTTACGTGTTGGCCAATTTAGCAACCGCTCAAATCAACTTCTAATCACCGATTAATCATAAAGCAACCGCTCTTACAATTATTCAACAATTGCATTAAGATTTAGAAAATCAATTACACTAAGATCTAATCACACACCTAGGATTAAATTACTTAGAACATATATTTCTCTAGATCTATTACCACAAGTGCATAATAAACCCAAATCTACCACTTTTATAAGCGGCAAATAGCACAAAGATAATTATACCCACATGAACATCATACATCCCATTAGATCTATTACCACAACCGTGCATAATAAACCCAACTCTATCTCATAGAAAGTGGAAACAAGTATAAAAACCTTCATACCAACAATAGATTCAGAAATATATGAATAAAAACATAACTGTGTTGAAATAATCAAATATGCAAGGTTTACAACATCAATACTAGCAGTTTCATCACCCTCTTAACCAAAGGAGGTTTAGTTACACATAGCTAAAAGGAAATCACAAGAAAAAGCGAGAAGAAACAAGAAGAAACAAGAAGAAACTATGAGAGAAATGAAGGAGAGTTCAAGTTGTGTCTTCCATGATAACCGATGGTGCCCTTTTATAGAAGTCTGGGGTAGCAAAATGACAAAGGGAGTGGGTTGGTGAATGGGGTAGTTGAGAGGGTTGGTGAGTGAAGTAGGTGAAAGGGTTGGTGAATGGGGTAGTTGAATGGGTTGGTGAGTGAAGTGAAGGTGAAAGGTGGGTTGGTGAGTGCGAAAATTCCTTGGTCTGACTTGGAAGCCAAAAACGACCGATAATGCTTCGGATTCATGAAAAGTATTCTTCATGAAAGTTTTAGGTCTTTGTCTTGGCTATAACATGCATATCTGGATCGTCCAATTTGGCTTCCTACAGCCCAAGATATGACCCAAATACCGCGGTTGCTCAAACCCAACTTCAGCACCTCTGTTTCGACTTGCAAGCTCAAACTGACCCATTAGACTTCATTATTTCAAAATGTGTTCTTCATGAAAGTTGTTTATTTGGGTCTTGACTATCAGCTATCCAAATTTCAGCCCATCTCCATTATTAAAACTTGATATATGATTTTATGAGTGCACACCGTTCGGATTCTAGTGACAGAACTCGTATTCTGACTTTCATGTACACTTAGGTCCCTTAGACATCTGTTTAAGACTTCGAGCTCTTCATCAAAGTTGTAGAGCTCTCTCTTAGCTTTCCTACAAGATAAAATTCATAATTGTCAGATATCAGGAACTCAAGTTATGGCCAAAATACAGAAACAGTGTAAAATCTCAATAATGCTGAAAATATTCAATTAGGACCAATTTGAGCTTAGACTCACAAAATCATACCAAACTCGATCAATTAAGAATATGGAGAGTGTGAATGACTAATCATAAGGGTTTCTTAATAAATAAAATATGTGATTATCAAATTCCCCACACTTAGCTTTTTGCACTCTGGGCAAAACTCAAGACCAAAACAAGGACATAAGAGATTAACAAAAATTTAAATTCCAACGACATTCAAGAGCCCAAAATTTTACAATCAAGAAGAACAACCAAAGGTTCAAAGGATCAAAACATTCATGAGTTAACAATTCTCCACATCTCAAACCAACAAGCAAGGTATCTTCAATATGAATCGAGAATGATAGATCTTCACAAGATTCCTCTCAATCTCTCGGTGTTTAAAAAGGTAGGTATTTCACTCAATTCAACCATGAAAATTGCACTACCATAAGCTTGCTTATCTTCTAATTCTCCACTACTCAAAACACATGCACACACAAATCATGAGGACTTTATTTAAGGTTGTAATGGGGTCAAGGTAATGAGAAGAGGGTAAAATGGATATGAGAGGATAAATACCAAAGAGAATAAAAGCAAATGAAAAGTGAGTTCCAATAACAAGCATAAAAGTTCATCCCAACTCTAATGTATAACCCTTTACATATTCATTTCTCAATCCTTTTTTTTTTTTTTTTTTTTTTATATATGAACATAACTATATACATACATTCTTTTTTTTTTTTTTATATTTTTTTTTTTTTTGGGCACTCTTTCCTTTTTCAACAACCATTTTGTACACACACCCCACACTTGTTCAAAAACTCATTCATTAACCAAGCTAATGTTCTTTTATTCCCTAAGGTAAAATAAGAACACGATTTTCCATTTAAGGTACATAATGAGCTAGAAACAAGGAATGGTTAAATAAGCTCAAAGGGTTAAGCAAAGGAAAATATACAAGGTTGGCGGGAATCGAGAGAATTTTCAAGAAGTCAAAAGAGTGCTTGATATCATATTGAAAACAAGGTTGGCTATTTGGTTAAACTAGCTAATTAAGAAAGAGGGCCTCAATCATGTTCATGCATGCAAGTGAAAACGTAGCTTTTAAAAAGAATCAAAGTAAGTTCTAGAGCAACAATTTCATGAGTGAAATTCACACAAGAAAGAAGAGAATGGCATAAATGTTAAATCCATCCATTAGGCTCAAAATCTCACCAGGTATGCATCCATCAAACTCAATTCATTAATTCAATCATCCATCACCAAGCACATCAGTTCAAGAAGGAAGAAAAGTTATTCAATCATGCAATGATTCTTTTCTTTAAAAACTTTTTTTTTTTTTTTTTGAAATTAAGACATATTTTTTTTTATGCTAAAATCTCTCCCCACACTTAATATAACATTGCCCTCAATGTGAAAGAGAGATATAGAAAAGAGCAACACAACCGATAAGAAGTGAATCAACACTAAGCGAGAAAAAGAAGCACACTTGTCATTCTTTATGACAGACCACGAAAAGAAACCAAATAATAAAACTTTAGTACTTCCACAATTTAATACTAATTAATTACTACCTAAAAAACAAGCTCCTTACTCTGCCACCAATTAAGATGCGTCTCAAGAGTAAAATTACTCCTTACTCTGCCATCACTAATTAGTTTAATAAGTCCATGACAATCATATCATACTTTCCAAAAATTTTTTTTTTTTTAAATTTTTAATTTTTTTTTTTAGGTCAACTATCCTTCCCCCCCAACTAGATCATAACATTGTCCTCAATGTTAAAAAAAAATAGAAAGGAAAAAGATAGAGGATAGTACCTGTTACTGCAATTACGGAAAAGAGAAACCTCACACAAATATAAACAAAAACAAAGTACGATGAATAAAACTAAAGATAAAGGAAAGTCATAGATGAAGTGTCAGGTCACACTGTTGTTTCTTGCTGCCTCCCTTGTTGTTGTCTCCCTTGCTGCTGTCTCCTGACCAATCTATATGGGCTGTCACTGGATCAGGTTCATAAACAAAGGCTTCCAATTTATCAATTAACTCATCAACAAGTGGAAGCCGAGATAAGGAGTTGTCTTTCGAGAAGGTGTGACAAATTTCTGTTCCACAACATGGTCAACAAAAGATAACAAATTATCAAAGAAATTATTAACATTCAACAAACCTATGGGTTTATGGTGGATGTTCAATTGGGCCCAAGAAACAATTTGAAAAACTTCTGCCAAAGTACCAAAACCACCAGGTAAGGCTATGAAGGCATCAGAGTTTTCAAGCATTGCCGTCATTCGTGCATGCATAGATGATACTTGAATTTCCTGTCCAATTGTCTTTCCAATAAAGTTCTTTCGAGTTAAAGGTTCAGGAATGATACCTAAAACTTGACCACCTCTTAGAAATGCGAGACAGTGATACAGCCCCCATTAACCCAAGGCAACCTCCCCCATATACTACACGAATGTTCCTCGCAGTAAGTGTTCTACCAAGAGTGGTTGCTGCGTTGACAAACTCTAAACTCTTCCCATAATGTGTCCCACAAAATACACAGATACTAACAAGTTTACGAACAGAAGAAGAAGAAGCTCCCTCCATCTCTACACTCACACTCTCTATGAATGATTAAGAGTTGCAGGAAAGTGAAGAAAATGGAGTGTTTAAATAGGGAAGAGAAAAAAAAAAAATAATAGCTCCTATATGAGTAGGTTGGCTGTTGTCAGAAAAGGTTGAAATTAAGAAACACAGAATCTTTTCTTTTCTTTTCTTTTTTTTTTTTGTTGTTTTTTTTTTGTTTTGTTTTGTTTTGTTTTTTTTTTTTTTTTTTTTTTTTGAAAGATGACATGAAGAAGAAGAAGAAGATGATACGTCTGATTGTTTGTGGATATGGCTCACATCGCCTCTGGTTGAACGTCCGAAGAATGACTTAAACGTCTTCTATGAGTCGAGGATAAGCTTCCCATCCAATTTTCTTATAAATTGGCAAACAGGGTCTTTTAGAGTCAGATTCCCAAGACTGTAGCGTTTTTCTTCATCCTTGAAGAGATTCCACAATTTAAGAATTTCACGATGCACCAATCCACAAGAATGCGTCTCAAGAGTCAACAAGATATCATCTAATGACTCCTTACTCAGTCCATTCTTAATGAAGAAAATTTTATCTTCTCTATTTGCGGAAACCATCCCCAAAGTACGACATCGCTTGTTACAGTTCCATCGTCCACATTTGTGACAAACTTGTAACCTTTTTGCTCTTCTTCTTTTAGAATATGAACTTCTTCCAAAACCAGGCATATATGAGTTAAATGAAATTGAGGACTCACCTGCTAATCGGACCTTTGCTTCAATTATCCAAAAGCAGTATATCTTCTGGCATACCTTTGTGCATTAATGACCTCAATCTTTCAACTCGAACTTTGTAGATTGTTCTCAAAGCATTTTGAGGAAGAGAAGGAAAATATTTGCTCGAGGTTTGAAAGAATGACATCCATTTTGAAGGAGAAGAAGAGTTCGATTATTTTGGGAAGCGAAAATAAACCGAGCTTGAGAGTCACTGAGTACCAGTATCCGCCACTTAAAAGCAACACAAAAGAACTTAAGAACTTGGTTTTCCGGGAATGGTTGAGTCTTTGTCCATTAAGCGTAAGCGCATTACCATTCCTAGGATCCCATTATCTACGGCCCCACGTGTTTGATAACCAAAGAACTGCGCCTCCTTGATCTCAATTTTCTAAGGAGTAGGTGCGGATGATAATCTCAAAAAACAGAACCTTTTTGACCAATTTCTGCGACTTTTGCAAAAGGTGTAGTAGACCTTGAATAAAGTAGGCCAATAAAATCCATCGCAAGATTTTTCGCGAGTTGTTGTCGTTGAAGAAAAATGACCTCCACATGCTTCGATTGACAAAATTTAATGGCACTACCTACCTCATTAATTGGGCACACAATTTTTTTTTTTTTTTTTTTTTTTTTTTTTTTTTTTTTTTTTTTTTTTTTTTTTTTTTTTTTTTATTCATAATGCGGATGGAGAAGGTTCATCACCTCCACTTCGCATTCTCGGAAGTTCATAATAAGGTTTGAGACGATGACCATTGACCTTAAATGTTTTGTCTCGAAATTTCACTCGATCTCAAGCGCACCAAAAGGAAAAACATTAGTTACCACAAATGGCCCAATCCACTTAGAACGCAGTTTACACGGAAACAATTTGAGTCTTGATTGAAAAAGTAAAACTTTTTGCCCTCTGTGAAATTTCTTTCGGAAATCAAGCTGGTCATGGAATGCCTTAGCTTTAGTCTTATAAATCGGGGCATTCTCGAAGGCCTCATTTCTTAATTCTTCCAGTTCATGCTGGAACTTCCTTTGCTTTCCGGCTCCTTCCAATTCCATATTTACTTGTTTAATGGCCCAAGAAGAGCGATGTTGCAACTCAACGGGCAAATGACAGGCTTTCCATACACCAACCGAAATGGTGACATGCCATATGGGAGTCTTATAGGCGGTCTATAAGCCCATAAAGCGTCGTCAAGTCGAGTGCTCCAATCCTTTCTTGATGGATTCTTTGTCTTTTCAAGGATTGACTTAATCTCCCGGTTGGACACTTCAGTTTGCCCATTTGTCTGTGGATGGTAAGGAGTGGAGATTTCGTGCATAACTCCATATCTTTTCAATAGAGCATCAAAGGTTCTGTTGCAAAAATGAGTCCCCGTCACCGATGATAGCCCTTGGGGTCCCGAACCTGGAGAAAATATGTGTTCTAACAAAATCTACAACGGTTTTAGAATCATCAGATCGGGTGGCTTTTGCTTCCACCCATTTAGACACATAATCAACGAGATAAAAGAATGTATGTAAAACCAAATGAAGGAGGGAATGGCCCCATGAAATCAATACCCCACACATCAAAGAGTTCCACAAAAATGATCGGAGTCGAGGCATTTGATTACGAGGACCAATATTACTGTTTCTCGACATCGGTCACAAGACTTACGAAGTTGTAAGCGTCTTTGAAAATTGAAGGCCAATAGAAACCACTTGTCAAGCACTTTGTTGTTGTTTGTCCTTTTCTTTGCCAAAGTGTCCTCCACATGCATAGGTGTGGCAAAAGGAGAGGATGGAGTGTGTCTCGAGAATCGGGAATGCACCTTCTAATGACTTGATCTGCACAATGCTTCCATAAGTACGGCTCATCCCGGATATAGTATTCTGATCGTGGAACAGGTTATGGTGTATGGAAGGTGAATCGGTCACACTCCTTAATTTATCTCTTTGGGCCTTGTTCAAACCCTCCAGGAAAGTCCTTAGTAACCGGGTAGTTAACAATGTCAAGCATACCAAGGGATTATGGTGTTGACAACCATCAAATATTCATCAGGAAAAGTCTCCATGATAGGCATTTCTTCCTCTTCAGTTACCAATCTACTCAAGTGATCGGCCACCAAGTTTTCGCTCCCTTTCTTGTCTTTAATCTCCAAGTCAAATTCTGGAGCAATAAAATCCATCGAGACAATCTAGGCTTTGCTTCTTTCTTTGTTAGAAGATACTTCAAGGTGCATGATCTGAAAACACAATCACTTTAGAACCAATTAGATATGATCTAAATTTTTCTAAAGCAAATACAAATGACTAGAAGTTCCTTTTCGTGGTTGAGTAATTAAGTTGAGCATCATTTAGAGTCCTTGATGCATAGTAAATGGCATAAGGAACTCTATCAACTCGTTGTCCCAAGACAGACTCCTCTTTGCAAAGTCACTGGCATCACACATTAGTTCAAAAGGTAACTCCCAGTTGGGTGGCCCGATGATAGGCGCAACAGTTAACAACTTCTTGAGTTTATTGAAAGCTTCCATACATTTCTCATCGAAGTTAAAATTAACATCTTTTTGAAGAAGTCTACAAAGGGCAATGAGACTTTAGAAAAGTCTTTAATGAATCTCCGGTAGAAACTGCATGACCAATAAAAAGCGAATTTCCCGCACACTAGTGGGTGGTGGCAAAGAATGCATGAGTTCTACCTTAGCTTTATCTACTTCAATTCCCCTAGCGAAATTACATGACCTAACACAATACCTTCATTCACCATGAAATGACATTTTTCCCAATTCAGTACCAGGTTAGTGTCAATGCATCTTTTAAGAACCAATGTTAAATGTTCCAGGCAATTTTTAAAATCATTTCCAAAGACACTAAAGTCATCTATAAAAACCTCAATGATGTTTTTAATGTAATCAGAAAATAAACTCATCATGCATCTTTGGAAAGTTCCTGGTGCATTGCGAGTCCAAAGGCATTCGCCTATATGCAAAGGTACCAAATGGACAAGTGAATGTAGTCTTGTCTTGGTCTTACGGAGCTATGGCAATCGATTGTAACTGAAAAACCATCCAGAAAACAATAATGAGAATGACACTAATCTTTCTAACATTTGATCAATGAAAGGTAAAGGAAAGTGGTCTTTTCTCGTGGCGGCATTCAACTTCCTGTAATCAATACAAACACGCCACCCCGTATCGTAACCTTGTGGGAATAAGCTCATTTTCAGCATTTCTTACCACGGTAATTCAGATTTCTTTGGTACTACGGGTGGGCTTACCCACTTGCTATCGAAATGGGGTAGATCACCCCCACACTTAGGAGCTTTAGTATCTCCTTTTCACAACTTCCATCATGGGAGGATTCAACCTCCGTGAGGGTCTCTCACAGTTTAGTATCCTCCTCCATTAATATCCTGTGCATACAAATGGAGGGACTAATACCCTTGATATTAGCTATTGACCAACCAATGGTGTCTTTATGTTCTGCAAAATGACTACCGTTTCTCTTCTTGTTCTTGGGTGAGTGACTTTGCAATTATTCTTTGGAAGGGTGTCCTTCTCTCCCAAGAAGATGTATTTAAGATGATCAGGCGGTGCTTTAAGTTCCAATTCGGTGTGCACTGTGAAGGTTGAGGTATATCAGTAGTAACAGGTAAATCAACAAAAGTTACCTCATGCTCTTCTTACGGAGTGGAAGAGAGCTCTTTTAAGGCAGCAACAATTTCATCAATGTCTTCACTCCATAGCTCTTCTTCACTCTTCTTCTTTTCCTCCTGTACATCTAAGCTATGAGTTAGAATTGTATCAAGAGCATCAAAATGGTTAGTATCAAAAGCTGCAGAAATTAAAGAATCAAAAGGATCAAAAGAATCAATTAAACAAGCGGAGTGCACATCACTTGGGTATCTCATAGCTTCAAAAATATTGAATCTAATTAATTCCCCATCAAATTCCATTGTTAGAGTTCCCGAGTGCACATCAATTTTTGTCGTGAGTCTTCAAAAATGGTCTCCCTAACAAGATAGGAGCAGATTTGGGAGACTCATCCTCTTCCATGTCCAAAACATAGAAGTCTGTAGGAAACACTAATTCATTCACTGCACCAAAACATCTTCAACCACACCCTTAGGGTATGTATTAGATCTATCAACCAATTGAATAACGACACCAAGTAGGTTCCAAAGGACCCAAGTATAAAGATGCATAAATAGAATATGGCATGACATTTATAGATGCACATAAATCAAGCATTGCCCTTTCAAACCTTGTGTTACCTATAGTGCATGGAATGGTGAATGTGTCAGGGTCCTTACATTTGGTTGGGAGTTTCTTTTAATTACAATTTGAAACATTTTCTCCCACTTGGACCTTTTCATTTCCTTTTAACTTCCTCTTGTTAGTGCATAATTCTTTCAGAAATTTTGCATATCTAGGTACCTGCTTAATGGCATCTAACAAAGGGATATTAACCTCTACCTTCCTAAAAGTCTCAAGTATTTCTTTTTTTCGCTTCTTCTTTCTTGGTTTTAACCAATCTACTAGGAAAAGGAGCTTTAGTAACATATTTAGGAAGGGGTTGAAATACTTACCTTAGGGGCTTTGGAAGTTTGCCCCTTATCATTTGCTTCTTTGGGTGGTTCATCCGTCTCTTGAGTGATTGGTGGAGGAGATGTAGGCTCATCCATCGTCTTTCCGCTTCTCAACGTGACAAACACTAGCATTTTCCCTCGGATTGACTTACATTTGTGAGGGTAGTTTTCTGAAGCTTGGCTTTGAAACTTGTTGAATTCCGTGGACAGTGCCCTATCGATTCGCAAGTTATTGATTGCGATCCTTGTTTCTTGTTGGAACTGCGAATTATTAGTAGCCATTTGCTTCACTAGCTCCTCTAGTGAAGGCTCGTGGTGCTTAGGAGTTTGAACTTGCTGCTTTGTCTCGAGGGAAATGTGCTTGCCTTTGTTGGAATCTGGAGGTCCATAAGTGGAGGTTGATTTTGAGGTTGCTTTGCATAGCTAAAATTAGGATGATCCCTCCAACCTGGATTATATGTGTTTGAGTAGGGGTTGTAATTTTTGAAAGCCAAAGATATCCCCCTCTTTGCTCTTACCTCCTCATTTGTGTCCTCTTGGAGAGTGGGACACGTATCGATGGGATGTCCGGATGAACAACGGATCCCACAAGCATGAAGCGGTGCTTTACCCGAATCCATTAACCATTTGAACCATAGCAGTCAATTGAGTCATTTGCTGCTGTAGATTTGTTGTCTCTACTTCTTTCACTGCTCTTACTCCGAGTCATTTCTAGAGTAGAATTGTTGAGTATTGGCAGCCATTCTTGAGATCAAGTTTCTAGCTTCTTGAGGAGTTTTATCAACTAATGCTCCTCCACTAGCAACATCAATCATGTTGCGGTCCATCACTAGCAAACCTTCATAAAAGTGTTGTATCAGAAGTTGTTCACTGATTTGATGCTGAGGGCAACTAGCACACAATCTCTTGAATCTCTCCCAGTACTCATGAAGTGATTCCCCATGTCTTTGTTGGATGCCGCAAATTTCTTTTCGATGGTGGCGGCCTTTGATGCGAGGGAAATATCTGTCTAGGAAAGCCCGAGCCATGTTACGCCATGTCCGATTGATCCAGGGTGGCAAGTAGTACAACCACTCCTTTGCGAGAATCCTTTAGGGAAAACGGAAAAGCTCTCACTTGACTTGCTCCACCTTGAAATTCTGCGGGCTTCATACTAGAACACACAACATGGATTTCCTTCGGATGTTTGTTAGGATCTTCTCGGCTAGTCCATTAAAAGATGGCAAAAGATGAATGAGACCGATTTCAACTCAAATGCTTCCTCATTCTCGGGAATTTCTATGCACGAGAGGTTGTTGGTCTAAGTTCGGAGCACCCAACATCCTTAGTGTATTTTACGCCATCATCGCTTCTTTAGGTGGCTCGAGATATCTCGGATGCCGCAGAAGCTGGAAAGATCTATGTGACGGGCACGGCTTCAACGTCAGCAAGTGTGAAGTGGAAATTATCCGGATGGAAGGGAAATTGAGGATGTGAAGTGAGTTGATCAATATAGTTCCTCAAATTTAGCAATCCTGCGTCTACCCCTTCAATAGACATCAACACCTACAAAATACTCAGAAAAAAAAAATTCAAAACTAAAAATAAAAACAAAAATAAAACCGAGTAAAAATAGGAAATAAATTAATAGTGTAATTGAAAAATTGGCTCCCCGGCAACGGCGCCAAAATTGATGCGTGTGGATGTAGTGATTAAAAATCAGTTGTTAGGCTCACCAGAAAATAAAAAAAACCTTACAACTAGTTGTAGTTAGTAAGGGTCGATCCACAGAGAACCAAGTCAATTAACACTATCAAGTAATTCCCAATTTAAACTCTAATTAACAATAAACAGTAAAAAGGGGGGTTTTGGAGTTTTGATGAATAATGAACAGTTTCAAAGACAATAACAATAAATAAACTGAAAACAACAATATAAGAAAATTGGTTAAGAGATTGAATCCACCACTAGATTTATATGATGATGTAAATCCACATATTATTTTATTCCAACATGCTCAATTATGTTTTTATGCAATTGTGAGAGTAAACCTCTGTTTTCCTTACGTGTTGGCCAATTTAGCAACCGCTCAAATCAACTTCTAATCACTGATTAATCATAAAGCAACCGCTCTTACAATTATTCAACAATTGCATTAAGATTTAGAAAATCAATTACACTAAGATCTAATCACACAGGGATTAAATTACTTAGAACATATATTTCTCTAGATCTATTACCACAACCGTGCATAATAAACCCAAATCTACCACTTTTATAAGCGGCAAATAGCACAAAGATAATTATACCCACATGAACATCATACATCCCATTAGATCTATTACCACAACCGTGCATAATAAACCCAACTCTATCTCATAGAAAGTGGAAACAAGTATAAAAACCTTCATACCAACAATAGATTGAGAAATATATGAATAAAAACACAACTTTGTTGAAATAATCAAATATGCAAGGTTTACAACATCAATACTAGCAGTTTCATCACCCTCTTAACCAAAGGAGGTTTAGTTACACATAGCTAAAAGGAAATCACAAGAAAAAGCGAGAAGAAACAAGAAGAAACAAGAAGAAACTATGAGAGAAATGAAGGAGAGTTCAAGTTGTGTCTTCCATGATAACCGATGGTGCCCTTTTATAGAAGTCCGGGGTAGCAAAATGACAAAGGGAGTGGGTTGGTGAATGGGGTAGTTGAGAGGGTTGGTGAGTGAAGTAGGTGAAAGGGTTGGTGAATGGGGTAGTTGAATGGGTTGGTGAGTGAAGTAGGTGAATGGGTTGGTGAGTGCGAAAATTCCTTGGTCTGACTTGGAAGCCAAAAACGACCGATAATGCTTCGGATTCATGAAAAGTATTCTTCATGAAAGTTTTAGGTCTTTGTCTTGGCTATAACATGCATATCTGGATCGTCCAATTTGGCTTCCTACAGCCCAAGATATGACCCAAATACCGCGGTTGCTCAAACCCAACTTCAGCACCTCTGTTTCGACTTGCAAGCTCAAACTGACCCATTAGACTTCATTATTTCAAAATGTGTTCTTCATGAAAGTTGTTTATTTGGGTCTTGACTATCAGCTATCCAAATTTCAGCCCATCTCCATTATTAAAACTTGATATATGATTTTATGAGTGCACACCGTTCGGATTCTAGTGACAGAACTCGTATTCTGACTTTCATGTACACTTAGGTCCCTTAGACATCTGTTTAAGACTTCGAGCTCTTCATCAAAGTTGTAGAGCTCTCTCTTAGCTTTCCTACAAGATAAAATTCATAATTGTCAGATATCAGGAACTCAAGTTATGGCCAAAATACAGAAACAGTGTAAAATCTCAATAATGCTGAAAATATTCAATTAGGACCAATTTGAGCTTAGACTCACAAAATCATACCAAACTCGATCAATTAAGAATATGGAGAGTGTGAATGACTAATCATAAGGGTTTCTTAATAAATAAAATATGTGATTATCATAGTGCCATTAAATTTTGTCACTCGAAAGTATGTGGAGGTCATTTTTCTTCAACGACAACAACTGTGAAAATCTTGCAGTATGGATTTTATTGGCCTACTTTATTCAAGGTCTACTACACCTTTTGCAAAAGCTGCGGAAATTGGTCAAAAAGGTTCTGCTTTGAGATTATCATCCGCACCTACTCCTTAGAAAATTGAGATCAAGGAGGCGCAGTTCTTTGGTTGTCAAACACGTGGAGCGTAGATATTGAGGATCCTAGGAATGGTAATGCGCTTAAAGTTAATGGACAAAGATTCAACCATTCCTGGAAAACCAAGTTCTTGAGTTCTTTGTGTTGCCGGTTAAGTGGCGGATACGGTACTCCGTGACTCTCAAGTCGGTTTATTTTTCAGTTTCCCAAAATAACTGAACCCTTCTTCTCCTTATGGATGTAATTCTTTCAAACCTGAGCAAATATTTTCCTTCTCTTCCTCAAAATGCTCTGAGAACAATCTACAAAGTTCGATGTGAAAGATTGAGATTGTTAATGCACAAAGGTATGCCAGAAGATGTACGCTGGATAATTGAAGCAAAGGTCCGATTAGCAGGTGAGTCCTCAATTTCATTTAACTCATATATGCCTGGTTTTGGAAAAAGTTCATATTCTAAAAGGAGAAGAGCAAAAAGATTACAAGTTTGTCACAAATGTGGACGATGGAACTGTAACAAGCGATGTCGTACTTTGGGGATGGTTTCCGCAAATAGAGAAGATAAATTTTTTTTCATTAAGAATGAACTGAGTAAGGAGTCATTAGATGATATCTTATTGACTCTTGAGACGCATTCTTATGGATTGGTGCATCGTGAAATTCTTAAATTGTGGAATCTCTTCAAGGATGAAGAAAAATGTTACAGTCTTGGGAATCTGACTCAAAAAGACCCTGTTTGCCAATTTATAAGAAAATTGGATGGGAAGCTTATCCTCGACTCATAGAAGGCATTTAAGCCATTTCTGGATGTGAAACCAGAGGAAGATGTGAGCCACAATCACAACATGTATATACTATCTTGTATAAAAAAAAAGAGAAAAAAATGATAAAAAAAATGATGATAAAAATATATATATATAAAAAAAGGCGAAACTTCGGTTGTACTTGGTCTTTAATTAGATTAGGAGCCCACGCGAGTGGAGTGGCACTGCCGTTATTGACTCGGGTGGACCTTCGCACGCCGGTCGGTATATAAGGTTCGTGTGCCAAGCTGTCAGAGAGCCGCGCAAGCATTCCTGTGTTTTAACCAAAGGCTCACGCTGGCCGATGGACGAAAGAAGCGTCCGTATTTGTATTTTCCCGTGACAATGCCTCTGAGCTGGATCCTGTGATTTAATGCCATGGGCTCTTCAGCGACCTCTCACTGGTTGTGGTCGTTGGTGGTAGCTGTCAGATCTGCGCACTTTAATTAGTGGCGTCGTAGCTCAATCAAAATATCCCACAAGCGGGAGGGAGAAGAATGCCCAGATTGGCTCGGCCGTCTTGGTATTACTGCACTCATGACGTGCAGTATAAAGATCTGCTATGAAACCTGTACATAAAGGTGATTTTGGTACTTTGGAAGAAATTTTTCAAATTGTCTCTTGGGCTCAACTGAACATCCACCATAAACCCATAGGTTTGCTGAATGTTAATAATTTCTTTGATCTTTTGTTATATTTTCTTGACTATGCTGTGGAACAGAAATTCATCACACTTTTGGCAAGACAACTCCTTATTTTTGCTTCCACTGTTGATGAGTTGATTGATAAATTAGAAGTTTTTATTTATAAACTGATCCAAGAATGACTCGAGATAGATTGGTCGGCAAAGTAAAGAAGAGAGGCAATGAGAAGGGAGGCAGCAAGGAGCAAGAGTGTGATTTGTTACTTCATCTATAACTTTCCTTTATCTTTAGTTTTATTTATCGTATTTTTTTTCTCTCTTTAAATTTGTGTGAGATTTTTCTTTTCAGTAATTGCAGCAATAGGGTGTGATGCGGCACTGACAGTGTGCTTCTTTTCTGCTTGGCGTTGATTCACTTCTTATCAGGTTGTGTTGCTCTTTTCTATATCTCTCTTTCGCATTGAGGACAATGCTTATATTAAGTGTGGGGGAGAGATTTTAGAAATTTTTATTTCAAAAAAAAATTTAATTTAAAAAAAAAAGTTTCATTGCATGATTGAATAACTTTTCTCCCTTCTTGAACTGATATGCTTGGTGATGGATGATTAAATTGATGAATTGAGTTTGATGGATGCATACCTTGTGAGATTTTGAGCCTAATGGATGGATTTAACATTTATGTCATTCTCTTCTTTCTTGTGTGATTTTCACTCATGTTAATGACCACTCTAGAACTTGCTTTGATTCTTTTTAAGGCTACATTTCACTTGCATGCATGAACATGATTGAGGCCCTCTTTCTTAATTAGCTAGTTTAACCAAATAGCTAACCTTATTTTCAATATGATATCAAGCACTCTTTTGACTTCTTGGAAATTCTCTGATTCCTGCCAACCTTGTATATTTTCCTTTGCTTAACCCCTTTGAGCTTATTTGACCATTCCTTGTTTCTAGCTCATTATGTACCTTAAATAAAAAATCGTGTTCTTATTTTACCTTAGGGAATAAAAGAACATTAGCTTGGTTAATGGATGAGTTTTTGAACAAGTGTGGGGGTGTGTGTACAAAATGGTTGTTGAAAAAGGAAAAAGAGTGCAAAAAAAAAAAAAAAAAAAAAAAAACAAAAAGAAAAAAAATTTGTATGTATATAGTTATGTTCATATATAGAAAAAGAAAAAAAAAGAAAAGAAAAGGATTGAGAAATGAATACGTAAAGGGATATACATTAGAGTTGGGATGAACTTTTATGCTTGTTATTTGAACTCAGCTCTCATTTGCTTTTATTCTCTTTGGTATTTATCCTCTCATATCCATTTTATCCTCTTCTGTTACCTTGACCTCACTACAACCTTGAATAAAGTCCTCATGAATTGTGTATGCATGTGTTTTGAGTAGTGGAGAAGTAGAAGATAAGCAAGCTTATGGTAGTGTAATTTTCATGGGTTGAATTGAGTGAAATACCTACCTTTTAAACACTTGAGAGATTGAGAGGGAATCTTGTGAAGATCTATCATTCTCGATTCATGTTGAAGATACCTTGCTTGTTGGTTTGCGATGTGGAGAATTGTTAACTCATGAATGTTTTGATCTCTTGAACCTTTGGTTGTTCTTCTTGATTGTAAAATTTTGGGCTCTTGAATGTCGTTGGAATTTAAAATTTTGTTAATCTTTTATGTCATTGTTTTGGTCTTGAGTTTTGTCCAGGAGTGCAAAAAGCTAAGTGTGGGAGAATTTGATAATCACATATTTTATTCATTAAGAAACCCTTATGTTTAGTCATTTACACTCTCCATATTCTTAATTGATTGAGTTTAGCATGATTTTGTGAGTTTGAGCTCAAATTGGTCATAATTGAATATTTTCAGCATTATTGAGATTTTACACTATTTCTGTATTTTGGCCATAACTTGAGTTCCTGATATTTGATAATCATGAATTTTATCTTGTAGGAAAGCTAAGAGGAAGCTCTACAACTTTGATGAAGAGCTCGAAGTCTTAAACAGATGTCTAAAGGACCTAAGTTTACATGGAAGTCAGAATACGGGTTCTGTCACTAGAATCCGAATGGTGTGCACTCATAAAATCATATCTCAAGCTGTAATAATGGAGATGGGCTAAAATTTGGATAGTTGATAGTCAAGACCCAAATAAACAACTTTCATGAAGAACACCTTTTGAAATAATGAAGTCTAATGGGTCAGTTTGGGCTTGCAAGTCGGAACAGAGGTGCTGAAGTTGGGTTGAGTAACCCGTGGTATTTGGGTCATATCTTGGGCTGTAGGAATCCAAATTGGACGATTCAGATATGCATGTTATAGCCAAGACAAAGATCTACAACTTTCATGAAGAGTACTTTTCATGAATCTTAAGTATAATTGGTCGTTTTTGGCTTCCAAGTCAGACACGAGATTTTCGCACCTACTCACCCACTCAACCAACCCACTCACTCCACTCATCCACTCAACTACTCAACCACTCATCCACTCATCCACTCAACTAACCCACTCAACCACTCATCCACTCAACTAACCCACTCAACCAATATTTAATCCAATCCACTCAACTACTTAACTCACTCAACCAATATTTAATCCACTTCACTCAACCACTCAACCACTCATCCACTCATCCACTCAACTAACCCACTCAACCAATATTTAATCCACTCCACTCAAACCAACCCATTCATCCACTCACCCACTCAACCAACCACTCCACTCCACTAACCCACTCATCCATCCACTCACCTTTGTCATTTTGTTACCCTAGACTTCTATAAAAGGCACCATTGGTTATCATGAAAAGAGGTTGGACTCTCCTTCATTTCTCTCAGTTTTTCTTGTGATTTCCTTCTAGCTATGTGTAACTAAACCTCCCTTGGTTAAGGGGGTGATGAAACCGCTAGTATTGATGTTGTAAACTTTGCATATTTGATTATTTCAACACAGTTATGTTTTTATTCATATATTTCTGAATCTATTGTTGGTATGAAGGTTTTTATACTTGTTTCCACTTTCAAAGTGGTAGATCTAGGTTTATTATGCGCGGTTGCGGTAGTAGATCTAGTGAGATGTATGATGTTCATGTGGGTATAATTATCTTTGTGCTATTTTCCAGTTATAAAAGTGGTAGATCTAGGTTTATTATGTGCGGTTACGGTAGTAGATCTAGAGAAATATATGTTCTAAGTAATTTAATCCCGGTGTGTGATTAGATCTTAGTGTAATTGGTTTTCTAAATCTTAATGCAATTGTTGGATAGTTGTAAGAGCGGTTGCTTTATGACTAATCAGTGATTAGGAGTTGATTTGAGCGGTTGCTAAATTGGCCAACACGTAAGGAAAACAGAGATTTACTCTCACAATTGCATAAAAACATAATTGAGCATGTTGAAATAAAATGATATGTGGATTTACATTATCATATAAATCTAGTGGTGGATTCAATCTCTTAACCAATTTTCTTATATTGTTGATTTCAACTCATTTATTGTTATTGCCTTTGAAACTGTTCATTGTTCATCAAAACTCCAAAACCCCCTATTTACTATTTATTGTCAATCAGAGTCTAAATTGGGAATTACTTGATAGTGTTAATTGACTTGGTTCTCTGTGGATCGACCCTTACTAACTACAACTAGTTGTAAGGTTTTTATTTTCTGGTGGGCCTAACAACTGATTTTTATCAAAACTTTAATCGCTATATCCGCACGCATCATCATGTCAGCAAACTACGGCATCTCTTGCACCATCAGTAGTGCTTCATATGGAAATTCATCCAGAAGCTCTTTTTCTTTAGCTGTGATTTCCTCATTGACTAGCCTTGAAAGATGGTCTGCCACCACATTCTCGTTGCCATTTTTGTCCTTTATATCCAAGTCAAATTCCTGCAACAACAAAACCCATCTTATTATCCTTGGTTTAAAATCTAACTTGGTTAACAGATACTTAATAGCAGCATGGTCAGTAAATATGGTGACTTTTGACCTAATCACATAAGAGCGAAATTTTTCTAATGCAAATACTATGACTAGTAATTCTTTTTCAGTTGTTGCATAATGCACTTGATTTTCATTCAAAACCTTGCTAGCATAGTATATAGCATGAAAAATTTTGTCCTTTCTTTGACCCAAAACAACACCCACATCATAATCTCTAGCATCACACATAAGCTCAAAAGACAAACCCCAATTGGGTGCAACAATAATAGGTGCAGAAACTAATTTTTCTTTTAAAGTGCTAAATGCAACTAAACAAGCACGATCAAAATGAAAAGGGGTGTCCTTGTTAAGCAAATTGCACAATGACTTTGCTATCTTGGAGAAGTCACGGATGAACCGTCTATAAAAGCCTGCATGTCCAAGGAAGCTTCGTACTCCCTTGACATTCACCGGAGGTGGTAACTTCTCTATAACCTCAAATTTCACTTTGTCCATCTCAATTCCTTTAACTGAAATTTTGTGCCCAAGAACAATTCCCTATTGTACCATAAAATGGCACTTCTCCCAGTTTAATACCAAGTTAATCTCGACACACCTTTGCAACACAATAGCTAAGTTAGTCAAACAAGAATCAAAGGATTTACTAAATACAGAAAAATCATCCATAAAAACTTCAATGTATTTTTCAATTAAATCGGAGAAAATGGAAAGCATACACCCTTGGAATATCACCGGTGCATTGCATAGTCCGAATAGCATCCTCCGGTAAGCAAATACTCCAAAAAGGCAAGTGAACTCAGTCTTCTCTTGGTCTTCCAGGTTAACCGTAATTTGGTTGTAACCCGAATATCCATCTACGAAGCAATAGTATGCTTGTCCGGCCAACATTTTTAGTATTTGGTCCATGAAAGGGAGTGGTAAATGATCCTTCCTTGTTGCTTGATTAAGCTTCCGGTAGTCTATACACATCCTCCAACTAGTGACTGTTCTAGTTGGGATCAACTCATTTTTTTTCATTTTTGACAATGGTCATGCCATCCTTCTTTGGAACAACTTGAATCGGGCTTACCCAGGCACTATTGGAGATTGGATATATTATTCCTGCCTCAAGAAGTTTCAACACCTCCTTTCTCACCACTTCCTTCATGGTTGGATTCAATCTTCTTTGTGGTTGCACCACCGGTTTGAATTCAGCCTCTATCATGATTTTGTGCATGCAATAAGTTAGACTTATCCCTTTGAGATCGGAGATAGACCAATCCAATGCTTCCGTGTTGTCCTACAAGATTCTCACTAATTTTTCTTGCTCTAACTTAGACAAAGAGCTACTAATTATCACTGGTTTCTTATCCCCCTCCTCAAGAAAAACATATTTGAGAGTGGAGGGCAATGACTTCAATTCTAACTTGGATTTTTCCACAACTTCTTCTGTTTTCAACTCCTCCCTCTTCAAATTTACTGCTTGCTCTATTCTTTGTGCTTCCAAACCCAACAAACATTCCTCTACATCCTTTTCTTCTTCTTCACTAAGATTTTCAAGAGAATTAATCAAAACCCGCTTAAAAGGTGTAGGAGTGTGTTGCTGCCTCATTGTGTTACTTACCATTTCATCAACCACATCCATTCTAAAACAATGACCTTTATCGTCAGGGTGGTGCATAGCTTCAAATACATTAAAAGTTACTTTTTCATCTTGCACTCTCAATATAAGCTGCCCTTATTGCACATCAATTAAGGCCCTGCCAGTTGCTAAAAATGGTCTCTCCAAGATAAGATGTACTTCAACATCCTCCTCTATGTCCAAGATCATGAAATCTGCCGGGAAGATGAATTTATCAACCTTCACAAGAACGTCTTCCATGATACCATAAGGGCATTTGATTGATCTATCCGCAAGTTGTAGTGTCATCCTTGTTGGTTTCACCTCTAAGCTTATTCAATATTGAGAGTGGCATCAGATTGATACTCGCCCCCAAGTCACATAAAGCCTTACTAATAGAAATGCTTCCAATTGTGCAAGGAATTATAAAGCTTTCGGGATCTTTAAGCTTTGAAGGCAACTTCCTTTGAAGAATTGCACTACACTCCTCCGTCAAGGCAACAGTCTCATCCTCTTTAAACCTTCTCTTCTTCGTGAAAAGTTTCTTCATGAACTTAGCATAGATTGACATTTGCTCAAGGGCCTCGGCAAAAGGAATGTTAATTTGCAACCTCTTGAATATGTCAAGGAAGCGAGCAAATTGTTCTTCCTTCTCCTTCTTCTTGGTTGGGTGCGGGTATGACACTTTAACATATGATGAAATTTCTTGAAGTTCACCTCCATATTTCAAAAGTTGGCTTTTACTCTTCCTCAATATAGAATCCTCATCTACTAATTTTTCTCTCTTTTCTTTTTCTTTTTCTTTTTCATTTTCTTTCCTCTCAATCTCTTTGTCATTTTTCTTACTTGTCTCACTTTTTTTTATCACTTGACTCATTTTTTTCAATAACTCTCTTTTTCATTCAAAGGCTCACAAAGCAAACATTCTCAAGGCTTTTACCACTCCTCAATGTAATAGCTTTACAATGCTCTTTGGGATTAGTTTAAGTGTTACTTGAGAAACTCCCTCCCGATTGTTCCGTCAAATGCTTTGCAATTTGTCCAACTTGAATCTCGAAGTTCTTAATGGAAGCATCTGTGTTTTTCTGGTTAGACATAGACATTTGCATGAATTGATTGAGAGTGTTTTCCAAAGCAGAAGTCCGGTCCTGAGGTGGTTGTGGTTGGAGGTTTACTTGGTGTCCCAACATCTTGTTTCCACCCAAAGTTTAGGTGATTCCTCCACCCTTGATTGTAGATGTTGGAATATGGATAGTTTCCTTGCCTCCCATAGTTTCCCATATAATTGGCTTCCTCAAAAGAATTAAGGGTGGCCTCACAATTGCCATTGTCATGATCACCTCCACCAAAGTCACATTTCATTACTTGTTGTTGCGGCATATTGGTGCTTTGCATGTCTTGAATTTGCTGTGGAAGCTAAAGAAGTTGCTTGTTAATGGCCTCAAGTTGCTGAGTCAACAGTTAATTTTGAGCCAAAATAGCATCCCTTGAGTCTAGCTCTAGTACCCCCATTTTTGAGTTGGTGCCTCGATCATAGTGCATCAAATAGTCATTAGATGCCATAGCTTCTATCAATCTCAATGCTTCCTCTGGTGTCTTGGTGTTCATAGAACCTCCAGCTGAGGCATCCAACATGAGCTTGGTTGACAGTCTCAATCCATTGCAAAATGTTTGCATTTGGATAAGATCATCAAACCCATGATTTGGTCATCTTCGGAGTAGTTCCTTAAACCTCTCCCATGTGTCATGAAGAGTCTCTCCCTCTTGTTGAACATAGCTTGTGATATCACCCCGTGTCTTCACAAATCTGGATGCGGGAAAGAACCTTGCAAGAAACTTAGTTTCTAAGTCATCCCATGTAGCAATGCTCCCTCTTGGTTGAGATTAGAGCCAAGCTCTAGCTCTATCTCTAAGAGAGAAAGGGAACAACCTTAGGCGGATTGCATCCTCAGTGGCACCATTGATCTTCACCGTATCACACAGCTCAATGAAATTGGAGATATGAGTATTCAGATCGTCCTTTTCCATTCTTGCGAACTGATTTTGCTGCATAATGTTCAAGAGAGCAGGCTTGATCTCAAAATTGTTGGCAGTGACTGAAGGGGATACTATGCTAGAGGTAGGCCGGTTTGCATTGGTCTTGGCATAATCCCCAAGTGTCCTTTGAGCTCTATCACCATTTCCAGCCATCTCTTCCTCCACTTGTTGAACTAAAATGGAAGATGGAACTTCTTGTTGTTGTTGTGTAGTCTTGGCTAACAACTTGTTCTTCCTTGTCTGACCACTATTCTTCCTAGCTATTTTCTCTATTTTCGGATCGTAAAGAAGTTGATTAGATGGACTTTTACCTCAAATAAACAACACAAGCTAGAAAAAATGATTAGCACACAATGAGATTACTAAAAGCAAAAAGAATAGAACAAAAAAAATAAAATTGTGTCTAGATTAGTAACCGAAATGGTTATGCTAATATTGAAACACCGATCCTTGACAACAGTGTCAAAAACTTGTTAGAGACTTTGGCAAGTATACCAAGTCGTGACAAGTAATAAAGAGATGAGTGGGTTGTCATTCTCAACAAGGATCATGACAAATACTAGCACATAACAAATCAATCACTATCTAAATAATGTTTTTAGAAAGAAGGGAGCTCAAACATTAACTAACAAAATCAGAAATTAAAAGAACAAAGCTTAAAGGACCAAAGTCTTTTTTGTAATTTTCTCAAACACTTGGTGAGCATAAATGAAAATGAATTCAATTAAGATGAGATGTTAGGGTTAGACTCACTAATCTTCTCCCAAATGAAATGACATAACAATCAATATAAACTCTAACTTCCATTATGAAAATTAATCCTCTATTTACTCAAATCCTAATCCCTTAGATGAAATGAGCCTAAATTCACTAATTAAATCCTAATTCCTTAGGTGACTTAAGAAGTGAATTAGTATTAAGATCAAGGATTAAAAGATTACTAATAAACCAAGATCCATTCCTAGATTTAAGATTTACTAGGTGATTAATTTCAGATCTAGATCTAGCATCAACTTTTCAATTGTCTATCAAATCAAGAATCAAGTCATGAATGATCAAGTCACAACAAGCATTAAGCATAGAAATCAATCACTCATAGATAAGTTGAGAATTATATTGAAAAATCAAATCAAATACATGAGATATTCAGAATTAGATACATCTAACCCCAACAACAGGGTGATTTAGCTAGACATGATCAAATTAATAAAATGAAAAGAGATAAAGAAAACAGATGATGAAAACTCCATGGATGCTCTTCTTCTTCTACTTTCGTCCCTTCAGAAAATGTCCCAAAATCCAACTGCCAAATCCTTTTTCTTCTGCGCAATGCCCTACTTTTAGAATGCTTCCAAATGCATTTGGCGCTTAGCGCAACACTAATCACGCTAAGCGCGATTTAAATGACTTTGTTGCTGCACCATGCGTGGTTGCGCTAAGCGCAGATTGATTGGCGCTAAGCACAACATATGTTGAAATACGTTTCTCCAATCACTCATCAGTTAATCTTCTGGCTCCTTCAGGCTAAGTGCCAAGATCGTGGGGCTAAGCGCTATCTTCAAGATGTGGAGTTTAGCTTGAACTTCTAATTGGGCTTTAATGGACTTAAATCTCTTGCATCCAAACTACACAAAAACATATCAAAACATCATTAGCTAACCTAAAAATAGCAATTAAGACAATATTCCTAAAGACTCAATAAAACACACAAAACATGGGATAAATTGACCTCTCAAGTCTTAAAAGAAAGATAAACTACCTCAATGTACACCTAAAAAGATATGCATATTAGACATTTATCAATCTTCTTCCAGTAACTCTAGGTTTTCTTTTCTAGTTTGATCATTTATATCTTCATTGAATCGGGCCCTTTTGATGCTTGTTTCCCCCAACTTTACTGGTATCGTGGCTTTAGCTCCATATGTGATCTGATATGATGTCTCATTTGTTAATGATTGTGGAGTAGTGTGGTATGCCCATAAAATACTCGACAACTTTTTAACCCAAGCACCCTTCACCTGCTCCAGCCTTTTCTTTAATCCATTCAGAATAACTTTATTTACTGAGACAAAACACTATTTTATTCCTAACCTATGGCAGAAAGCTCTGAACTTTTGATCAACAAATTGTGTCTCATTATTTGTTACTATAACAAAAGGCAATTTGAACCTACATATGATCTTTTTTCTATGTGAAGTCCTCAACTTTTTGAGCAGTAATTCTTGTTAGAGGCTCAGCTTCAATTCACTTTGTAAAATAATCAACTGCCACCAACAGGAATTAGACCTATTCTAGGGCTAGAGGAAATAAGCCCAACATATCTAGTCCCCATCTACAAAAAGGCTATTTAGCCACCATAAAGTGCAGCCCTTGTGGTGGTGCAAGATATAAGTCGGAGAACCTCTGACACTTATCACACTTTTTAATATATTCAATGCAATCTCTTCTCTTCTTTGGCCAAAAACATCCTGCCCTTATAACCTTTATTGCTAATGCTCTTCCTCCCAAATGTTGTCCACCAATACCTTCATGAATCTCCCTAGACATATATTCTACTTGCTTCTAATCTAAACACTTTAGTAAAGGCATATAGAAACCTCTTCTATAGAGTTGGTCATAATTTATCACATAGAAACTGATCGTTCTCCTTAGATTGGTAGCTTCTTTCAGATTTTGGGGCAACTTTCCAATTTGTAAAGCATCAACTATAGACTTCATTCACGAATCTTCTCCTACTTCAACCATCATTACCTGTTTCACATCAATACTTGGATCTTCTAATGTTTCGTGAATAACCGTTCGATTATTTCCTGCACGTTTTGTAATGGCAAGTTTAGCTAGAAGGTCTGCTTGAGCATTTTGACTTCAATCAATATGCTTTACTTGAAATGTTTGGAAACCCTCGACCAAACCTTTTACCTTTTCTAAATATTTAATTAAGTGAGAAACGTGGATTTGAAACTCTCCATTTATTTGATTAGTGACTAGCTACGAATCACTCCAAGATGTTAACATTTGAGCTCCCATTTCTTTAGCCAAATTCATCCCAGCTACTAATGCTTCATACTCTACTTGGTTGTTACTTGCTTTGAAATTAAATCTTAAAGACTAGTCCACAACCAAATCTCCTGGTCTTTCTAGTATTATGCTTGCTCCACTGCCCTTCATATTTGACGCACCATTAACATACAAAATCCACTGATAGATCTCCTATGATTATGATTGTTCTTCTCCACAAAATCAGCAAGCACTTGAGACCGAACAAGCCCTCTAAGCTAATAGTGAATATTAATTTATGATAATTCTACTAACCAAGAAATCATCCTTCCTGCCAACTATGGTATTTTCAAAAGTTGTTTGATCGGTTGATCGTTCAAACAGTCACCTTATGACTTTGAAAATATAATCTTAACTGTCTTGCTGAGATGACTAAGCAAAGAGCTACCTTCTCAATCTTTTGATACCTTGTTTCTGGCCTTTGTAAAACCCGACTCATAAAATAAATTGGATTCTGCCCTTTTCCTTCTTCCTTTATTAGGATTGGGCTAATCGCCCTTGAAGTTACTAATATGTATCAGAATAGCTCATTGCCCGTATTCAGTCAGGTTAAGGTAGGTGGTGATGATAAGAAAAGCTTTAGCTCCTAAAATGCTTTCTTACACTCCTCGTTCTAGGAAAATTCTTTCACTTTTTTTAGTGTTTGAAAGAAAAGAAAAGCTTTATTTGTAGATCTAGACAAAAAAAAAGTGAGCTAAAAAAGCAATCCATCTGGTTAACCTCTGAACATCCTTCACCGTTGTCGGGCTTTTCATCTCCATAATGGCTTTACATTTATCTACATTTGCCACAATCCCCCTAATTAGTCAGCATAAAACCCAAAAACTTGTTTGCCTAGAGACCGAAGGCACATTTCTTCAAATTCAACCGCATATTGTACTTTCTCAATTGCTAAAGGATTTTATCTAAATCCTCACAATAATCACTTGTCTCTTTTGTTTTTACAATCATATCATCCACATACACCTCGATATTTATCCCAATTTGCTCCTTGAAAACCTTATCCATTAATATTTGATAGGTTGCACTAATATTTTTTTAGGCCAAACGACATCATTCTGTAACAATAATTTGTATTTCAGCAATAAAAGTCATTTTATTTTTATCATCTGGATGCATACGGATTTGGTTATAACCCGAATAAGTGTCCATTAAACTTAGAAACTTGTATCTCGATACTCTATCGACCAATCTATCAATACTCGAGAAAGGGTATGCGTCTTTTGGACAAGCTCTATTAAGGTTGATAAAATCAATACACATTCTCCACTTTTCATTTGACGTTTTGGCCATCACAACATTTGACAGCCAAGTAGTATATTGAACCTCCCAGATGAATTAAGCCTTCAAAAGTTTTTACCTTTCTTCTCTTATTGCTTTTTGTCTTTTTGAACCGATCTTCGTTTTTCTTTTGGGCAACTGGTTTGGCATTTGGATCAACAGCGAGCTTATAGTATATCACGTCCAAATTGATTCCAGACATATATCAATTGAATTCCGTGCGAATAAATCTGAATTCTTGAGCAGCAAATCTTTTAACTTTTGAGCCTCTTCTTCCATGAAACTTTTCCCAATTCTAGTAAACTGTTGTTCGGTTGCTCTTGCTTGTAATTTTGCTAATTCTCCCTTCGGTTGAGGTCTTATCTGGGCAAATTGAATTCTCTAACTTTGTGGCATTGACTCTGTGCTTTTTCTCCCCAAGGTTTTTAGATTTCTCATCCTCTCTGATCCTCAAACACTCGTTATAACATTCCTTTGCGTTGATTTGATCAGCATGCACTACTCTCACTATCCTATCAATTGTTGGAAACTTCATAGCCAAATGGGATGTCAAGACCACAACTCCTAGAGCATTTAAAGGCGGTCTTCCCAAAATTGCCTTATACGGAGTATGAAAATCGACCACTAAGAACTATATAATAATAGTTCTGAAAGAGAGCGACTTGCTTGAAACGGAACTTTTATCCCCCTGAGTTATACTAAATCCAAAGATTGTACTTAGCTTAATATACCCTTTGACTCTCACTTTTTCCCCTGAGATCTCAAACAAATCCCTTACAAAATGTTTTAGTCTATCTTCAGATAATTTGAGTTTCTTAAAGACATCATAAAAAAGTATATCTGTCGAATTTCCTTGGTCAACTAATACCCTTCTAACAACAAAGTTTCCCGTAACGATCAAAATCACCATCGGGTCGTCTTGATTTATGTCCACTCCTTGAAATCTTCATCAGAGAAGGAAATAGTCAAATTATGGCGACCAGGAAGAAATTCCCTTGCTGGCCCTCCCACCATCATAACTGATCATGCTACCCTCAAATGTTTCTTTCTTGCAACGATCAAAATCCTTGATTTCTGTCCACTCCTTGAAAATCTTCATCAGAGAAGGAAATAGTCGAATTATGGTGACCAGGAAGAATTTCCCTTGCTAGTCCTTCCACATTATAACTAATCGTTCTGCCCTCAAATGCTTATTTCTTGCGAATTTCATTGCCTCTCCTCTTGCAAATCCTCCTAAAATGGTATCAATCACTTTGTGAATTTGATTCAGATAGACCAATTACTCTTCCATTATTGCTTTTCCCTTATTATCTCCTTTATGATCATCTTTCAAATTGGAAAGTCCTCCATCATCAAAATTATTACTCTTTCCCTGATCTTCAAATCAAATTCTTTGTTTGAAAACATATTTCCCAAGATGCCTTGCTCTAATTAGCTCTTTTATTTTGCCTCGTAAGACGTAATAATCTTGGGTAGTGTATCCATAAGTTCGATGAATTCACACCTCTTTGATCGATCCACCTTTAGATGTATTTTTGTTGGTGGCATTAGAAGTTGAATCAAGTCAATGCTAAACACTTCTTTCAATATTATTTCATGTTCAGTGTTAAAGGGTGTATATTCATCATATCGGGGTCTACTTGGATTTTTTGTCAATATAGCTTGGTTCATTGATTCTGGTCTTCTATACTGACCTGCAAGTGTTATTCTTCTAATCTAGTAGCCCTTTCTTCCTCTGTTTCTTTAAAAAATTCTTTGATAATCAAACTGCGCCTAGGGTTTCTCTCTTGACACGTTTCTTCTTTCTTGATGGGTCTTAACTGACTGCTGAGCTTCTGCCATGGTTTTCTTAGCTTCTTCCATATTAATATATCATTTTGACCTTTCAAGCAATTCTTCCAAAGTTTATGGGTTTCTCTTAGCAAGTGAATCAACAAAAGCACCAGGTTGTAATCTTGCTAGTATTGCATGTAAGGCCACCACTGCATTCATATTTTTGATCTAAATAGCCTCTGAATTGAATCGCTTCAAGAAATCTTTTAATAATTCACTTTTGCCCTGGTAAATAGTAAAAAGACTAGAATACCTCTTCTGATGATTTCTGTTGATAGAAAATTGGTTCAAAAACTTTTCCACTAGCTCAGGAAAGTCATGAATGGACTGTGGTTCTAAAGAATAGAACCATAACAATCTTGCCTTCGTCAGAGTACTTGCAAACGCTCAGCATCTGATTGGATCGGAATCTGTAACCAATAACATTGTTGAATTGAACATATCAAGGTGTTCTTAGGGGTTTGTCGATCCATCATACAACTCCATCGCCGTAGTCATTTTGAAATTTTATGGAAGTAGGACTGACATAATTAGGTCAGTGAAAGGATGCGGTGAGAAATCAGGGTTTCTATTTACTCCACTTCTGACAACACTCTTCTAGACTAATCAGGAATTTTGGTCTCTTTCCCTGTTCATTCAAAGATCAATCTACTGTGTCTCTTCTTCTTCCTCTTCTGATGGCTCTTGACAAGATGGCTCGTTATGAACACACTCACGCTCTTCTATAAGCTTAGCAATCTCCTACCTCTGCTCTTCTAGTTGGCATGGCATTTCATAAATAATTGGATCTTCATGGGTTACATTTCCCTCATCATTATGTGGCTCGTTCTGTCTCGTCCGAGCCATTTCTGCAAATCAGCCACTAGAACAAGAACACCAAACCCAACTTGAAAAATAATAGGTATACAAATTTGGCAATATAACTAAACAACAACAGCAAAAAAATGTAAAAAAAAATGATTCAGAAGCAGAAAATAAACTAGAACTAGCAACTATCCAAGAAAAGATTCAAAACCATAGAGCTCAGATCTACCAAAAGGTCATTTACAAGAAATGGGTTTCAAGAGTGTGAAGCAAGAAAGCAGCAGTTATAACATTGTGCTACTAGCCCTTTGCAGCTCACCAAAAGAAACACTAAAAAATGGAAAAAGGGAAACTCTATTTTACCAAAATTCTTACAGATGACACCAATGTTTCGTCCAAACTCTTAAGTAGAGTCTATGGAAGTGATATGGTAGATTCTTTCTGATATCTACCAAAAGTCCTTTCTTCCATGGTGGTAAGGTCTTTTATAGGGTCATGGGGTGAGGAAAGTATGACCTTACCCTTTGATTTTATGATCATGAAGTAGTTATAGAATGTTTCAATAAAAACATGGCACGTAACCACATTCTTTAACTAAATTAGCTTTAGAAACCTAACTCAAGTTGGGTGAGTTTTGATGCCATTTTTCTTGAGCTTATGTTTTAGGCCCAATATAAAAAGAGTATGGTCCACAACATATCACTTAAAAATAAAAATAAAAAAGAAATTAAACAACCATAGTTGTTCAATCTGTCATTCTATTTACTAATTTCTTGCGAACAGAATTATAACCTACACCCGTGCATGAAATGAAATTACTAGTATTGTTTGGTAAAAAATAATAATAATAATTACTAGTGTTGGAGTAGTTCGCGTGTTTTGGGTGCAACGTGTACTGAGTCCAACAAATGGCGGGTGAGTTGTACAGATGGATAAATGTACAATCCAACTACTAAACCGAACTCTGAGCACAAAAAAGCTCCGATGACAAGCATCGGCCCCACCCACCCCTTCACCATCGAGTCTTGATTTTGAAAGATACCCCTGTGATCACCGATCATTCTCAGATTCTCTCCCTTCTCTCCGTAAGAAGGTGTTGGGTTTTAATTTAAACTTCATTTGGATACGTTTAATTTTTAAATTAAGTATTTATATTTTTTAAAAAAGTAGAAGTTAAAAAAATTTAATTATTTATTTAAAAATTTAACTATTTTAATTTTTAAAATAAATGAAAGAATGAATAATTTTAATATTAATAGTTATTAATATAATTTTTTTAAATATTATATTTAAATATAAAATGTTTTTTAAAAAAATTAAAAAATTATATTTTTTATAATGGATATAAACCAACCCGTAATTTAAGGCCCTCTCCCCAACTCTCTCTCTCTCTCTGATTCTGGGATCTTCTTCATCTACCCTTCGCGTGTTCCAAGTAAAATAAAACTGGTCGCTTACTTGGTTCCCTTAAACACCCTCTTTTCTAAATCCCCTTTGCGGCTACCCAATACTGCAGAAGAAGGGAGAAGAAAAGAGTGGTGTTGCGGGGCACACACATGGTGAGTGTGTTGTGTTAGCCTAATCCAATTAAGTAATTATTATAGCTTCTCCAACCAGGAACAGCCATAATTACAAATTATCAAAGCCCCTATCTGATCATTATTATTCTCCTCTTCCTCTATGTTGTAAAGGGTATAACAAGTACTTCCCTTTATCATGGCTGTTGAGCTACACACTTGCGACACTTCTCTTCCTTCTCAGTTTCTACCTAAAGATCAGGACAATACTATTCTCTCACACTCACCACATAACAACAACAACAAAGGGTCAGCTTTAAAACCACTAGTTCATTCCACTGAGGTACACACGAACGACAAGGACGACGATTTCATCTCCGAGTTAACTCACCACATGGATCGCTTCATGCTTCAAGATGACCACAAATTCGATTTCTCAGCCATTGGCTCTCAGAATCTGGACTTGGTACTACTTTGTTTATTTTTCTACTCTTGTTTCGTGTCAAAACAAAAGACCATTATTTTGGCCTTTTATTATTGTATTCAATACCACAGTTTCTAGTTTCTAGTACTTAAATTGACACTTTTTTTTATTGTTTCAAATGTCCCTTTTTTCTTGCTTCTCCTGAAGTCATGGGACTTAATAGGTTCACCCCAATCGACTCTGTGGTCACCTTTGGGTTCAAACCAGGGGAGCTCTGAAGGGTCCTCTCAG
Organism: Ormosia semicastrata; assembly: GCA_029884595.1. Classification (NCBI taxonomy): domain Eukaryota; kingdom Viridiplantae; phylum Streptophyta; class Magnoliopsida; order Fabales; family Fabaceae; genus Ormosia; species Ormosia semicastrata. The sequence goes on from JAQQTO010000056.1 coordinate 62,341,510, forward strand.
GAACCATCGCCGCCAGCTACACCTGGGAAAGGCCAAGACTCTTGTTGGAAGAACACCAACAACGTGATGAGGATGTTTGAGAAGATGAAGCTTGACGAAAGAGGCAATTCCAAACACCATCCTGGTTATGAGATTCACAGCTTCAAGACCTCACAATCTCTCAATCAGGAACATACTCGAGCCATTGAAGTAAGATAACATTAACATAACACCCTTTCTTTAGCAATTGTAGTTTTAATAATTTTCTCCATAAATAAATAAGTGTCTAATTTCTCGAAATATGATGTCACATCATCTAATATGGTGAGATACCCCATAAATTTTTAAGAATTTTTTTTAATAATATTATTATTTTTTTCTGAGATCAAATTTAACACTACATAATTATGAAACTGAGTCCCTTCCCCTACTTTTAGCTACCAATTACATAGTTTAGCTTTTGTACCAAAAAGAACATAGTTTAACTTTTTACTTTCCTTTTTTTAGTTTTCTCGGCTCAAGCAAGAGCAGGTCCTGTCTCTAAAGCAAAAACAAAGCGAAAGTCAAGGCCAGGTATTCCAGGCCAAAGAACAGATTAAGCAATCTCAGATGAAAGGTAAAGGGGGTGGTAATAATGGACGCAGGACTCGTCCACCACGCCCCGCTCCTCTGCAGTCCCAACAGCAAAGTGGTTCAGGCATGCGGGCGCTGTTCCTTGGTGGGTCCGGTTCAACAAGTGGGACCGGCGTTTTCTTACCTCGTGCTGTAACCAGTGCCCCATCCGAATCAATCAAGAAACAAGGTGATGTCATGTAAAGATAATATATGATCCATCTGGTTCAGTTGCTTTAAGATTCTGAGTCTTTTACTTACCTTTTGATTGGATGTGGAGGGAAAATGGAGGGATAATGGAAAGAGAGAAAACAGTGAGAAGAAAAAATTAAAAAAATATATATTTTTTCTTTTATTATTTGGATAAAGAAAAAAAGAGAAAAAAATGAGAGTTGAATAAAAAAAAATATATAATATATAATTATATGAAATGTTATATTTATCTTTATTGAATATATAATTAAATATATAATTGAATATAAATATATTATTTTATATTTTTAAATTAAACATTTTTTAAATTAGAGTTTTAATTTTGTGACACTATTTTTTTATTATAATTTTTTATATTAATTAATAATATATAAATTCATAATTAATAACATATTAATTAATTAATAATATATTGATTACTTTATTTATAGTCTATTAATTAATTAATATATATTATTATCTATGAATTTATATATTCTTGAGTGGGATAAAAAGTAAAAAATGAGGTGAGATGATTGTTTTCCTTTTCTTATAATTATGTCTTTTCCCTTGTTGTGTGAGTAGTTGATTAAACTAATAAAAGTAATCATATTTACAGATAAAAAATTATATATTATTTGTACATCGTTTTTTAGATAATAAAATAAAAAATATATATTTTAATGTATATTTTCTTTATTGTTATTTTCTTAAACAAATTTAATATAAAATTAATGTAAATTTTTTTATATTTGAATAGATTCCAATATAAGTGAAATGGAACATCATCTGTGCCCCAATTAATATTCGAATCAGTTTTCTACACGCTATTGTTTTGTTGTGTCCGATTCCCTGTATCTGGCTGAAGTAGTTCTTTTCTTTCCCTTCAAAGATTTGTTGTAGTAGTCTCGGAATTGACTGTTAGTAAATGCTGACCAAAATATTCTTTTTTGATGTTTGAGCTGGAATCTTCGCTAATCTATGGTCATATAATTCTGATATTTTTTTATATATTTTTTATATATTTTTTATACTTCTTTTTATATTATTGATCATATTATTTTTTTATATTTTTTTATTTAATCATAATTATTACAAAATATGATAAAAAATAATGTGAAATGGAAAATGATTTGTTCCATTGTCATATGCTGCACATGCTTGATCCTTTCCTTTTGGCAAAGTAGAACATCAATTATAAAAGAGAGAGATATACGAATCATATTTTTTTTATAAAAAATGAAAAAAAAAGGAGTTACTGAGTTTAGTGCCAAATTTGGAGGTTCTTTACGAATCCCAATTAATACTTTACTGCCAGACAGTATGAGTTAGTTGCACATCTTACATCGGAATTTATTTATAGTATGTACAATGTGGGTACGATGTGGGCAGGTAAAGGTTGCTCTACTGTTCTTATACCAGCTAGAGTGGTACAGGCTTTGCAACTCCACTTTGACCAAATGGCTGCCACGTCGGGACCCAAAGCTGGTGCCTTTCCTCCTCTCCATGGTACCTAATTATCAACCACTTTGTTTTGTTTTTCTCTATGCTATACTTACTTCAATCAGCATCAAATATTTATTTCACTCAAGTTGTGTATAGTGAATATATTATTGATATATTATTAATTATAATAATTAATTAATTAATTATGTCAATAATCTATTAATTTAATGAATCTGACTTAGATAAATCAGATTTAAACAAATATTATTTCTCTCTTCAACAGTGTAATTACTTTGATTTACAAGTCTTGATGGGAAGGAAAATAAATTGGATCCTTTTAGGTTGTCCAATTTTGTTTTTCAAAATTAGTGCAGTTCCCAAAATTCCAAGATTAGCAGCTATCAAGATGTCCCAAGTATTGATGTGTTTTAAAAACTAAATCAAATTAGTTAATTAAACTAGTTGAATTGTGAATTAGTTTTATCTTTTATTTGTGTATTTTTATGTTTAATTACAATTTAATTATGATTCAATTATAATTTTGATTACTTGAATTAATTGAATCATAATTTAAAAATTTGCCGGTAAAATGTCTAGTTTGATTTTCAAATCATTAATATTGACCATGAATATCCATCTAATTTTATTTTTATTTTAATTTTTGGTGAAACTTAGTAATTTTTATAATGTTTATTTATTACGATTTGCAGATGTTCTAGTGAGTAACAGGGATGGAATGTATTCACTTCAGAAACGCGAGTCACAGAAAGCGCCAGCAAATATCCAGAATGAGATGATTCTGCCTCAAGAATGGACGTATTAAGGCCGCAGTGAAGACTGCGGAGGCACATGCATTTGCAACTGTGCTCTCTTTTTACCAAATACATGATAATCCTAATAATAATAATCCTGTTTTGGCAGTTTGTGCCCAGACTGGACAAAGAAAGAAAGAAAGAAAGAAAAGGATGAAGCGGAATAAACGAGAAAAGGAAGTCCCCTAGTACAGATTGGATCAATATACAGAGGGTATCTTTTTAGATGCACGTTAGGACAAATAGGTATCAATACTATATATTTAATAATGTCTTGTTTTGTATTTTGCTTCTCCCTTAGTTTGTTTTGGGTACTCGTGAGTCGTGACAGAGGAATACAAAAACATAAAAAAAAAATATCTAGCTCAGTCTCTTCCTAGCTAAGCAAGCTAGAGTGTTGACTCTCAACAGAGGATGTCTTTTTAAGTCCTTTGTAATAATTCAGCTTAAGTTATGGCAGATTTGCTTGCTCTTTTCCTTGTTTTCCATTTCCAAAGTTCTAATGATTAACGTGTAAAGAACTAATGATCATCGTGTATTATATAATAATTGAGAATGTTAATCGATTAGTAATATTAGTAATCGATTAATATTTTCGATAACTATATAATATATATTAGTCATCAATTATTTATATATTAATTAGTAGTGTAAGAATGCTGTGTAAATTTTAGTATGTAATTATCTTTTTCAAATGAATTTTTAACATGTTACTAACTTTTTAAAAATACTAGTATAAGTACCTGTGCTATGCATAGGGTAACTTAATTCTTATGTAATGATCAGTTTACAGGCTTATTCATTTAAGCACAGATTTGAATACGACAATATCAGTATGTAAGTAGCTTTATGTAAAGGCATTCAAGGCCAAATACGTGCAATTTAAAGGCATCAAGGTCAAAGATTGCTTTAATTGGATCTGAAATATTAACATGATGCAAAGGTAAACAGTATTTATTATGACACTTTCACATTTCTAGCCATGTTTTTCATCGTCTACTTATAATTGTTATTTTAAACATAGTTAAATTGGGAGGGGAAAATTGGTAAATTGAATAAAGAATTTAAGGTGTCAATATAGTCATCCAAAATTCAAAATGGCCAAGTTTGATTAACAAAAGTAATATTTTAAAGTAATTTCGCTAAGTTTGGTAAGTGGAGTTTCGTTATGGTTAGTCTAGTCTAAAAATATATCTAAATTTCAAATTTGCACTCAAGCATATAATTAAACTAACATGACTGCAATTTTTGGTCACCAGGCATACATTAAAATATCACCAGAGTTTAGGTTTAATGGACATCAATTTAGTACTTAAAAAATACATAGTATTAGTTTAGTTTTTAAAAGATAGAAAGTGATATTAATTTAGTCCTTTAATAAAATAATAAAAACATTAATTCAATCTCTCAATTAAATATAATTAACATTCATTTAATTCTTTAATAATAAAAAATAATATTAATTTAATCTCTTAATTTTGTGATTTATGCATAAAATAATAAATTTGATATCATTTTTTATTATTAAAAAATAAATTAATATTATTTATTTTTATGTACTAAATCGATGTTAATTAATTTTTTTTCGAACGATGTGCTAATTTACTCATTATGTTATTATTTTATTAGTTAATCGACACACTTTCTTAATCAATCAATACTTTAAAGTTATTAACTTATGCAATATTAGTGTGAGAAATTGGTATGCACGAAATTTTTCCTTCGTATAACTAAACCTCAACCTCCCCAGTCTGCACTCCGCAGTCAGGAAACAACGTTAAAGTTCTAGATTCCTGAATATGCAAAACACGTCAACGCAAAACGACAATTTTTTTTTTTCCGGTTAAATGGGTCCTCTTTCGTTGAAAGGAAAATATTGTATGTATATCAAAATATGTATATTATATTTATATTATATATTAATATAAGATAAATATTAAATTATTTTATATATAATTGTAATATTTTAATATGTAGAATAATTTTATAAATGAATTAAATTAAATTAAATATATTTTAATTAGATGAATAATTTATTTATTCTTTGAATAACATGGAATAGAAAAATAAAAGAAAATATCTTAATGATTAACTTTTTTTGGTAATAATATCCTAAAGATAAATTGAGCATTATTTTATGTGATTCCAAATAAATAGCCGCAGGTCCTTGGATATGTGCAAGTACAGTCTGTGCTGTAGTGGAGTGTAGTGGGTCTCCTTCCGCGGACTGCTCACCTAGGATTTTGAGGGCAGTTGCCGTCGATGTAGAAAAATGTGCGTGAAGAGCATACGCATATGGATGTGTGAGGTGTCAGATTCCTTGCCTTTCAAGCACCGTTCATTTAGTCAAACTCCTCATATATCTCCAATATTTGTTACTTTCATAGTTGATATGGGTGGTGCTACCTTACCCTCATCTGTTGTCGTACCATTTTTATAAAGTAAATAAATAAATTTATATTAATTATTAATAATTAATGTAATCAATAATTAATATGGATTTATTAACTTATTTTAAAAAATATTTATCCTTCATTTATATATGCATATTTCAATTTCAATTTAACACAATTATTAAAGTGCTTATAAACTCTTTCTTATTTTCGTGATATCAGACGCATTATGAGCTCTCAAATCATTAAATTTATTATGTACACCAAAAAAATCATTAATCTTATTATATTTATATGTTATCCTCAAAAAAAAGTATTTTCAATATTGGCTGCAGTCAAGCTCAACTGGTATATTACTTTATCATGCTTCTATGATTACAGTTTCTTCCTTTCGGCGGTGATCGTACTTGTTGGCTTTGTGAGTGGGCAATTTTTTTTTTCTGGAATATCAAAGAACAGTCTACACTTAGATTCAATAGTTCAATTTTGATTTTTGACACCAAATACATTATTTTCATTCTAATACTACACAGTAGATGAAGAATTTATTATTAGACAAAAAGTTAACTTTAGGTTGGCATTTTATTTTTAAAATAGTTAAATAGATGAGAGTCATATTCAACTATAATACTTGAACTAATAATACATTTAAATAGAAAATGCTAATTATATGTTATAACTATTAACTATAACTTTTAATTTAGCAATAAATACTTAATCGTACAAATGACATAAGAATGAATCATACGCTTAATTATCGAAATCGCGCCAAAATCATTAGGGGATTACTTCTCAATAAAAACAGTAACATTTTGGTCACTTTAGTTGTATTTGGTTATAGTGGAGTCCAAATATACCCAAAAAAAAAAAAAAAACCGAAAGGCAGATCTAATTTTCATCTAACTAGGAACGTCTACTTTCTTGAGATGGAGATAAGAATAATAGTAAACAATAATCTATTAATGTTTTTAATAAATTATGTGAAGTAAATTGTTTCAAAAATATGTGTACATAAAACTGTTGTACAAAAATCTTCTTCTAACTATTTTTTTTTTATAGTCAAGTGATATTTAGGTATATTTACACGTATTTTAATTATTATTTTTAGTTTGCTTAACGACAAATTATTTTTTTTAGAATTAAAAAATTCACAAAAATATTTTTTGTGACTTTCTTAAGAAGTTTGCATAGTTAAAATTTAAATATATAATTATTCACTTAGTCATATATCATATACTAATCTACTATTAAATTAAGTCCTGAGATTTCTTCTAACTATTCTTACCACAAATGAAAAAAAAACCATAACCAACTGCTCTCCTACAATTCGTTTTTCCACCTAATGTTGATTGTTGATAGTTACCTACAATTGTACAGGAAATTTCACCTTAAATTGCAAGTTATTGATCATCACCCTAGCTAGCTTATCTGCTATATTTTTAGTAACTAAATAATGGTGAGGTTTTTTTAATATGTGACCTCTTTTCACTGGATTACTCATAAATCCACGCATAAAGGAAATGATGAAAAATTAATTGCTTACAGTCACACATGTTCTTATGTCATTATTTATTTTAAATAAAGGAAACATATAATTATGTTAAAGTAAATTCTCTATCATCTGTTTTTAAAGATGCAAAGAAAACAAACAAAATCGAAACGTCGTTGTTTTGGTAAATTAGACGACTTAAAAATAGAAAAATTCATCATAAAAACAAGGGAAATGATGAATCGTGAATCGTGATTAACAATTTGCCGTGTCATCTAATTTTATTTCTTGCACATCATCGTTTCAATTCTCTCTCTTTGCCTGCAACGGACAATCAAGGTTTAACATGTAATTGTTTATTTTGAAATGGAAATAATTTTATTATGGATTATTACGGACCGTAAAAAATTGCTTAGGAGCTACTACTAGGTTATATTTCGATTTCTCAAAGGACATTCAGCTCTATATTAATATTGCTACTGTATTCAGGCAACAAAGAAATTAAAAAAGAAATAATTTGTTCTAGAGAAAAGTCAGGTTGTCCGACTCTTCTAGGCTAAATTTAAGCTCAGCAAAAGGTGGGTTTCAATTTTTTTATTTAATCTTTGACAAGGTATATTTATATTGTGAGGCTAACTCTTAGATTAAGGTTGGTGGTTAGATAAAAGATTTTTCAAAGTGACGACTTTAATTACTTAATGATAAAAAGCTTATTAATGACTTTTATTCTTAAATTTCTAACTAAACTTATCGCTTAATAAATATAATTTGAAAATTTTACTCACAAATTAAATTTTTGAGAATTTCTGTCTATCATGCGCGGGCAAGTTATACTTGAAATTTTGTATTTTTTTATTATTATGCTGAGAGTTTGTATCTTCAATTTATAGATTTGTGCTAAAAAATTAATATAAAATTATTAATCTTATCAAAGTTATAGTTTTTTATTTTTACTCTTATATGAATAAATTTAAAATTCATAAAATCATATGATATATATATATAAATAACACATGTTACTCAATTAACAGTTAAGTACTAATACGTTTGAAACGAGACAATTACATATTCACCGATAAAATATAAGTTCTTAAAAAAAATTATATAGATTTCTTAAACTTTTATTCATTTGTAAATCACTATTATAAATTTTAATTTTTTAATTAATCCTTAAAATTTAGTTAATATTTCAATAGATTTTTATTTAATTTAAATATTTTAATTTATTAACGATAATATTGTATGATAATATTTTATCTATATTAACATTAACTAGTGTTTGAGTCTGTGCAATTCATAGGATCAAATTAAAAGAAAAAATAATGTAAAAATAAATTTTTTTAAAGTAAATTAATTTTTTATTGTGTTTTTTATAATTTTGCGATGCAATATTTGTAGCATATAATTTTTTCGACAAAGTTTAAGGTTATTATCTAAATTCAAATTGAATGTAAAAATAAGTTGATGTATATAAAATTTGTCAATTGCTTTAACACAATTTTGCGCGGAATTAGAAATGTTTGTATTTGAAGATATTTTTTTTGTTACAAATATTACAATGAGTATTCAATTTTTAATATAACGAGAAAATAACAAAACAAAAAAGTGACAAACTCTCCGACTATTTTACCCCAACCAAATAACTTGTATTATATAAGAATTTGCAAGCAAAATAATCGATACACTAATTAGTTAAAATTGAATTTTCCACAAAACAATGACATTTGAATATACGTATATTGGTAATAAAAATAATGCCTTTATTATTATTATTATTTTTATCATGCTTGACATAATGGAAGCAATTGTACCACTTTTTAATAAAGATGAAATGTAAGTCAATGAAATGGAAAATGATAGGTTTATATTGGTTTGCCTTTATATATTTTCAATTAAATAATAAATTGAAGTTAGTTCTTATGTGTTCAACGATGGAGCGTGATCTGCACTCGTGTTAATAGACCCTGAGGCTAACAGGACATAAATTGCTTTGGTTTATTAATTCTTATGTGGTTTAAAGTTAAATGTTGTCTCACAATTATGACTTTAGATAGTGAATACTAAATAAATTTATGCAGTTCAGCTTCTTCTATTTACCTGAATGGAGCTCCACAACGATAAAGTAACGGTTTGTATACCTGAGAAGAACATTTGACTTCAGAATATCAGTTTTTGTTTTGGCCCAAAAATACCATGTTCATGCAAAATGTGGTATAGAATTAATGCATTTGTTAAATATATTCATTGGATTAACTTATTGTTCTCCATGAGCTAGATTGGATAGGAATAATGTTGTTAAAGGAACGTCTGGGGAGAATAGATTCAATGAAAACAGTGAGACACGATTATGCAAATTAGAAGGGGTGATGGACTTGTTGCAAAGCAGAAGCTGCTCGTCTTGGGTGGTGCAAAGTTGAAGGCGTTTCCCACCCATATCAAGCTGATCAGTTATTAGCTGCTTAAGAGGAAAGTGTTGTGCTCATTACTTTGCCAAGGTAGGTGCTAAGCTGCAAGGCAAGCTGCTCATTTGGGGATAACACTAAAATTAAAGGTTTTAAAACTGGATGAAGAAGGCTAGTATAAAGTTTTTTCTTTTTACTGGCGTGCACTATATGCATTGGAATAACAGTAAGTTATGTGAAATATATATACCATACAATCTATTCTATTGTGAAAGAGAAAGAACATGATGACAAATACTGTTGAAGAAAATCAAATATAATTTTCACTAATAATCACCATTAAAAGTATAAACATGGCGTGCACCTATGTTGAGATTCCTTACTCTTTTGGATTTTTGTTTGTGAATGAGAAGAGATCTTCCTGATTGAAAACTAGAAACATTAACAGTAATTGTGACATTAAATTGGTCAGTACCAACTCAATATCAACTTTGCCTTTGGAAGCATTACATTGAGCAGTCCACATGGCTCCAAGTAAAGCAGAGAAAAATAGCAAAATTATAGCCTCCTATAAATGGAAGCTAATTTTGATCCTCCTCAGGTGTTGCAAAGATTTTGGTCTTCCTAACAAATGCCACAAAAGCTGCTACTTCATCTGTAAGGATTTGATGATGATAATGAAGCACAAACACATAAGCAAATATCTAACTTGAAGACAACCTTCCATTCTTGGTGAAAACCAAAACCACCATCAATATATACAGATCAATAGTGAAAAATATTTGGACTTTTTAACAACAAAGTTACATTGAATTGTATCAATAAATTGGTCACTTCCAACAACAAACTAACTTTGCCTTAGGAGCATGGGAGTAAGCAAAACTCAGTTTAAGAAAAAATGGTACATTAAGTTCACATAGCTCTCAACATCCCAAAAAAAAGAACCAAATGCAACAGCTTCTAAAAGAAAGTCTCTTTAAGCCACCAATGCTAATTCTGAAGTTTTGATCCTTTGAAGAATTGATTGCCCCCTCAAGTGTCATAACAATTTCGGGTCTTCCAAATAATGCCTATGTTTTGGACTGTAACATGGGCTCTCAATATGTAGTTCATCCCAGTACGCCTACTAACAGAAGTCCAAGCCTACACGTCTCCAGTAGAGTTAGCCTATAAAGAGATTCCAATTTTGGATGGTAACAATATTACCGCAAGATCTGCGCAATGGATAAATCTCCTAATTGCCAACCATGATCTTATGGAATAATAGCACTATAACTGTCATACCAGTATTGCGATAATATAGGAATTCTCTATAGCTAAATAAGGAACATATCTTCTCCTGCAATTATAATGGGAATGTATCTCTTCATCAAGAGAACATATCAATCAAACCTCTACAAATATCAAGCCAAGTCACCCAATTCAGGTATGAATTCTCCCATAGCATTAACCCAATTAGTGCACATCCTGACTTGAGCGTTGGAGTCTCTTTATAGGTACCCACCCCCTAGTTCAATGCGCTTGGTAACATTCGTGCATCAAAGGAGTCCATCACATACGTACCTATTCCAAGTATCCTCTAAATTTACTTCAGAATAACCTGTATGCTTCTCAATAATCCTGACAGCCTCTTTGGATCTTATTGCTGCATATCTCTATAGTGTGTCACCATCAAAGGTCATTACATAAGTATGCAACCTGTGATCACAATAAGACCAAATAGTATTTATTTAATAATTAAGACTAAACAACATGAGTCATAAAGCTAACTGTGATTAGTTAGTTGGCCTACATTCTAAATTTTTTGACAAGAGGACATTAGATCACAACAATGAGGTTTGGATTTACCTAAGTAACCAGGTTGTGCTTGTAACATCCCAATATTTACTATCTAGATATATCGTCATATAAAGGAATAATTAATATTGACTATGCCACTTCTAACATCCAACCACTAACCCATATCATTCATAAATAATGAGTAAATATAGAGAGTCACGATAACAAAAGTTATATATATACATCACTGCCTCCAAGGCACATTGTAATACATAAACTTTTATAACAACAAAAACTAGGATATTATACAAGTTTTATCATCAAAAAGCATATAACTATACCAATCTTCGTTCATCTTCTTCTTCCCTTTTAATAAACTAGCACTTGGATTTACATGGCAACACAATCGGGGTGAGAAATAACATATCTCAGTAGAAGTATTCTAATACTAGTATATAAAAAACATATACAAGCAGATAATATACTCAATTATCAAATAAACATTTCAGTCACATAAGCAAACAACATCTCCATCTCAGAGACACGCAATTGTCCATACAACTGCAATGCATGAATATGTCATGATAGCAACCGCCCATACAATCGTCATGCTATGCCAATTTATGTCTAGTGTTCATGCCTATGCAATAACCTAAATATGAAATGCATAATATATGATACCATTTATAAGAACTCAGTTCCATGATAATGTTGTGAAATGCATGAGCCTTAAACAAAACAAATGAACTCGGTTCCATAAGCTTTGAACAAGCACTGGAAACCCAGTTCCAGTTAAACCACGGGGTGTGAGGAAAAGACCATCCTCAACTCATCACTATGATTGGGAAGGTTTGTTACATCTTCACTTACAATCATGTATGATCTCCCTATCTGGGTAGAGAAATCTAATCAACTACACGGTCTTCAACAACGATCACTATGATAGGAATGATTGATTACCTACTCATTCAAAATCATATTTAATCACAACAATGACTTTTGTGATAGGAAGGATTGATTACCTTCTCATTCAAAATCACATTAGATCATCCACAATGAGGACAACCTCATCAACATAGTTATGGAATAACAATAATGCCAATTACTACAATAACTAGCATGTCAATTGATTTATATTCCTAACTACCAACGTGAAATACAATGATGTTAAATACCACAATAATTAACATACCAATTGATTTACATTCACCATATATCCACTTCATTAGATACTCCTATTAGAGTCTCAACACACTTTAGGAAACACACACCAATGATCCCATCTAGCTAAGAACTTGAAAACATAAAAAATGACATTTTTGAATATCCTGACCTCAGACACGGGCCATGTCTCATTACAGGGCCCCCCCAGTGTCTTCGGACACGGGCCGTGTCTGATTACAGGGGACCCCCCGTGTCTTGCTTTGTGAACACTGTTCACGAATTTCAACTGGAAGAGAGTGACACTCCCCCGTGTCTTCAGACACGAGCCGTGTCTGATTACAGCCCCCCCGTGTCTTCGGACATGGGCCGTGTTTCTCAACTAGAAACATTATAGCAGCTTTTGCAGAATCATGGAACTGTTCCATTAATTCTTTCACCTCCTTTAATCACTCAAACTTCACATCCAAGTGATTTCTAACCTTCCACAAGGTTCAACTACACATAACAACTTCTATTCCACTTTGATTTCACTCAAAACCAAAGATCATAGATAATCATTCATTTCAAAACCTAAAACCCCAAATATCAACTCAAAAGGAATTAAAGGTATACAAGGGTTAGAAATCCATTTCCATACACCCAACAAATCATAAACAAGCCATCCTCAAGTTCTACAACAAGATTTAAGTCAAAACAATAAAAAACAACTCAAAACCTAACTCACCACATCAAGCCAAAACTCATGAACAAGCCGGTACGAAGGTTTTGTAGACGTGTTTCCGGGTATTCCTTTAGCATTTCATCCAAGAGGAAGAGTTCCTCGAATTCTATGAATTTTTTTAGAATATTCTTTTCTTGAATATCATTCAAGAAAATTTCGGATTGCCTAGTATTCCACCAATTAGTAACCCAAGATTCCAGACTTTTCTTAAATGTGAAAGAGATGCACCAGGGCAAAAAGACTATAGATGTAAGATATAGAAGGGGAATGAATGCTTTCTTTTTTACCATTTTTCGTCTTTAATGAACTCAGCTTCACCTCATTCGTCAACTCTATATGATAATAATATTTCTATCAAGCATAAGTTCTATTACAAGTCATAGAGCTTAAGAAAAAGATTTTCCCCTATCTCCATTCCCAGAAATGAAGTCGGTTAACCGTTCCTCTGCAAAGCTAAACTCTCTCCCTTACTTGGTTGTTGATTCTTCTCCCTTAGCACCTTGATTTCCCTTCTCCTTTGCTTTTCTCGTGGCAGCTGTGAGATAAGGAAATGAAAATGAGAACAACTTCTCATTTTAGCCTTAAATAGGTCAAGAAACAAAAACAAGGGTCGTGCCCCTCACATTTGGTCACTTAAGTGACTACTATTCACCCGATCAGTTAAGAACGCATAGTTATCACCAAACCAAGTTTCTCAACTTTCAACAAGTATTAAAAAAATCTTAAGATTTATTAAAAAATTTGTTATACTATTTTCACATTTTTTCATATCTGCTGGGGGTCAATCTGGCACTAAAAACACACAATCAGTATGTTTAAAAATGTTAAACTAACTCCGATAAATCTTAAACTTTAACCACATCTACTTCCAAATATTTGTGACCTAGAAACAAGTTCTCCACACTTATTTCTACTAACTAAGCAATTTAAGTCAAAATCGGGGCTGAAAACAACTATATTTCACACATAGAGTTACAACAAAGTGACTAAACGTACTCAGATGGTCACAAAACTTCACAGGCATAATAAACTAGTGTTAGGTCACCTCCCTAACCATATACAAGTCTATCAGGCTATCACGGGTGTTACAATGCTGGCCACATGATAGTGTATGATCAACAGGCTTCCTTCCGATCAAAGGTTCCAAAATGACAACACCAAAATTGTATACATCGCTCTTGACATTCGACTGCCCAGTCATTGCATATCTACATCCACAAGATTAGAAAGATCGTTGTATAGCAGTCAAGATAAATACTTTCTGAGTAAGTATCATATGACAAATCTACACCAAAGAAGTATACATTAAGTGTCAATATTCTAGCAATAGCTACCCAAAAGGCTGCATGCACCCCTATCCTATGGCAACTGTTCTAATTGTTCTAGCAATATTTCCTTTCTTACAAAACAAAGATCACTCACATATAGGTAGTAGGTATGGCCTTGAAAGCTCAAACCAAGTTAGAGAAAGAAAGTGTGAAATGACAGCGAGGTTTAGAGAGAGCAGGTAGTTGCACATTAAAATAAATGGTACCTTACAGTTTTCATATATCTTGTAAACAGGAAATTCATGATGCACTACTCAAGTGTCTCCCAGAAGTTAAGCAATTTGAGAAAAACTACCTTATAGTTGTGTGTATTATTTATAAAGAACTTCTTCATCGGAGATCCTTTGAAGCAGAGAAGACACATATATTTGATAAAATTATTCATACTATCCAGTCGTCTATATAGGTAGTATCCTCCAAGAACTTTAATGCACCAACAAAGATTAAGGATTTTAGATAAAACATTAGCTTTTCAACCTAAAAGTAATCAACTCATATTGATGTATGAAAGCATTTTACCATTTATTTCCTGACATAGTCAAGAAGGAATCAATGATCTAGCAGGTTAGGCTTTCAACAACTACAACAAATCTATTTTATCTACAATGCACACTCAAGACCAGTAATACAACTAAGGCAGTGTCACATAATTGAAACACCCCTGGCACTCTATTTGGCAAAATGGCATAAGCAAGCCTTCAAAACTGTAATTTTTCAGTGCATTAAATCAATGTTAAAAAAATAATGGTGTTTGATATTAAAAATAAGGGTTTACACCCATCTTCAATGGGCATGGGCATTTCAAGTGGCTATAGTGGAATGGTGGACAAGCCAAATTAGCAATCTAAAGAGGAAGCCAAGTAGCTAGTTATTCTGTTTAAGCAATATTTAACTGCATATGTTGAGAAGATATATAGAATGATCCATGATAGTTTAAAGAAAAAGATTAGCCCATTCCTAAATTTATGTATTTAGGTAAACATCCTTTTTGAGAAAAACTATAAATCTTTTTATCATCATATACATCCTAATCAATATTCAATAACGAAACTACATCATTGATCTAGCATGGGTTATTTGATATGACCCTTAGGAGAACCACACCACAAAAGCTAGCCATTGTGGTTGGAGAGCCCAAGGTCATATAAATCTCACATTGGAATCTCATATTTTCGATGTGGTACTCAAGTCCCATACCTTGCAATTGGATCCTAACATTCCACCACGCTCTGCAACCCCAGTGCCCACGCGGGCTGGCTGTGCACTAGCCCTTTGACTAGTCCAGGGTGAACACTGCAATGTCGACATCACCTCCCGCACTGCTCGTTTGCAGCTGAGAAGCATGATGGAAGGCTCTGATACTAATTGATACGAATCTTAGGAGAACCACACTACAAAACTGAGTCTCATACATTGTAATTTGATCCTAACATTATTGAAGTGCAGTCAAAAGAAATTAGCATTAAGTGGAGTGACCTAATAGATATATAAATTGTACCCGAAAGATTAAGACAAGCGATGTGATACTCTTAACACCCCCTCCACAAATTCCTGGATGGAACAGGAAAGCCTAGCTAAGTAGGCGGGAGAAGCTTAACGAAGTAGGCAACGCAGATGAGATCTTGACTTTGATATCATGTGAGATTCCAACCTAAAACTAATTAACATTAAGTAGAGTGACACAATAGATATATAAACCGCATTCAAAATATTGAGACAGACGATGTGAGACTCTTAACAACTTGTATAGTTGGGAATTACTTAAAAAAAAGTAAATTGATGATTCACCTAGAGAATGTAGAATGGCAGAAAAGAGTTTCATAAGGCAAATTACCTACAATGAAATGTTTTAGTAATGAGACAAATGAAGGAAGGTTTCCAAGCTTCTTTACTTGATCATCTGCAAATTATGAAAGTTTTAAAAAGTTAAAAGTTTTCAAAACGCCACTCAACATACAAAAATCAATAAGATGAAAAAAAGAAAGTTGGTATATATTACCTTCAAAAGAGTGTGAACCAAATTAGAAGTGAAAATGTAGAATGGTAGTCCTTATATAGAAAAGCAATTGCTTTTGACTACCTACAATTTGAAATCGAATATGAAATTATTACATATTTTAATTGATTTAATAATGAGCCAAAATAGGAAGGGAATCTTTTTTTTTATTGAAAAAATTATCTTCCTAATCGAATATGAAATTTATTATAAATGAACAAAATCAATCATTAACATAATAATGAATTAAAAACGAAATTAAACCAATTCAAGCAAATCAATCAAACCTAGCAAATCAAAATATTCTACAAATAACAATGAAGAAAAATTACCAATTGAAACAAATCAAATCTGAAATTAATATAGAAAAGTAATTATTTTTGACTACCTACAATTTGAAATTGAATATGAAATTAATTACAGATTTTGATTAATTTACTAATGAGACAAAATAGAAATGAAATTTCAATTTTTATTTAAAAAAATTTCCTTCCTAATCAAATATTGCATTAAAAATTACAAACAAAATGGTCATACTTCCAACGAAAATAAGGGACAATTACCAATTAAATCCCGAATCATGAAATAAGGGATAATTACTAATTATTTTTTTGAATAAGCACAAATTTGCGCCAAGAATGAAGGGAATGGTAACTTGTACTTGTTACCATCGACAGAGCTCCACAAGTTGTGGTTTCGTTGCGAGACCACAACTGTCCTTCAGATTTCGGCCACCAGAACCCTATCTCTTGATTTTTCGATCGGTCGACCCTTTTGCAACACCTCTTCTCTCTTGTTCCTGTTCAATCGCTCATCGAATCCCCTTTCTGCTACACCATGCCTCTTTCGGATGAAAATCTAATATGCTTTTTTCTTAATATGTTGTTGTCAGATGATAGATTTAGGTTTTGAATTGGGATTCAGAAAAAAAAATGTTGTTTTTTCAGTAGATTTATTTGGAATTAAGGGTGTGATGGGTATAATTTGAGTGGCTATTGTTACAGGAAGAGGAAAATGTGGAGGAGCCCAAAGCAAATAAAAAAAGGGTAGGAAAGGCTGAGAGTACTAAGGAAGGTGCTAAACAGAGTTCCAATTCATCATCTGAGCCTAAAAACTATTGTTTCAATAATGGCGCGGTACCAAGGATGATTGAGACTGAATTCTTCAGCAAAATTCCTCCTAAGCTTTTCCATCACATCCTTAAATTTTTGTCCTCTGAGGTTACCTACACTAACTTTTGAGCAAAAAATAACTTTTGTTATTTTTTCTATTTTAATAATTTTATAATTTTTAAGTTTAATTGTTAACTGGTTTGAAAGTGTTTTTATGTTTATATGTGGCAAGAATTTTTTTTCAGCGTGGCATGATTTTTTCAATGTGGTGACACATGTACTCTTTTTATTTAGATTGTAGCATGATATGTCATATGACAAATATTGAAAGCACATTTTTGTCATGTAGCAACGTTTTATACATGTACTGGTACTGCCATATCAGAGTGACACATGTCATAATTTGAAGTCATGTACCTTTTCTTTATATATGATATGATTATATGATTTTGGATTGTTTATTAATTTATTTATTAAAATTATATTTTAAATATTTTAATCCTTACAAAATAAATAAAAGATAAAATTGTTTTTACTTATTTTGTTAATAATAAAATATATTTATAATCAAATTTTGATAAATAAATTAACAAATAGTTTAATTAATATTAATATAGATAAGATATTGTCGACATTATTATTGTTAGATGAATTAAAATATTCAAATTATAGAGAATAATCTATTTTGATATTAATTAAAGTTTAAAGACTAATTGAAAAATTTTTAAAGTTTGTACTTTGTAGTAATAATTTACAAAAAAAAAGGTCAAAATTTAAAAGTACTGCATACTCTTTTAAAAATCAACTTATAGGATTGTCAGTGACAGATCTAGAAATTTTAGGTAATAGGGCCAAACACAATACTATCAATACAGAAGCATAAAAAAAGTTTCAATAATTATATTTATATATCAAAAAATATATTAATACAAAATTATGAAAGATTAATTTACAATTGTTCCCTTTGCGTTTTCATATTTTGAAAATGCTGAATGATATTTTCATTATCAATACTATCAAACATTTCCCTCTCTATGTATGTAACCAAGCAATTATTCAATCATTCATCTCCCATACGATTGCGTAGCCGATTCTTTATGATATTCATAGCAAAGAAAGTTCTTTTAACTGATGCAGTTGCTACTGACAATATCAAAGCTAACTTTAAAAGAGGAAATACCAATGGATAAATAATATGCTTTCTAGTCTCAACCAACTTCTAAGAAAGACCACTAATCTCATTCACATTTGAGAATTGATAATCAAAACACACATCCAATATAAAATTCTCAAGTTGACTATCAAGTCCTAAAAATCAGTGGAAGAAAATTCAGACAAATAAAATCGAGTTAAACGAATTAGCTTCTCCTTGTCAAAAGCAGAAAATAAATCTCTTGGGTTTAAGCAAACTACACAAAGAAGTAGCTCAGTATTTACCTCTGTAAAACGATTGTTAAGTTCTTGAAGTTGTCTATCAATCACTTGATAGAATAGTTCAACTTGAAAATGGTGCTGATTTGAGATCTTTTCAACTTTACGCCTTGATCTTCCTTGTGTCACAAATATATCATTCATATTTGGAATGATAACCAATGCCATGACATTTATAATGTCTTGATCACTTCTTTGTAGTGCTTGAGATAACTTAGTAGTGATTCCCAATATATTTTTCATCAAGTACAAGTTGAAAATAAACTTAAAAGATTGAATAACATTCAACAAATGACATGCTTCAGCTCTTTGTTCTAAATTTATCTCATTTTCCTCAACAATTTCAAGAACATTAATCACTGAAAAAAATAGAAACCAAGCTAAGTATTGTACCATAATATGAGCCTCATCTAGTATCTCCTGCCCTTTTTAAAGTTGTTTCTTGATTCAAGCCACGTCCACTAGAAATTTCTTTGCTTTGTAATGCTTCAATTGTCTTAAGCATTTGACTTTCACGGAGCTTGTCTCTACGCTTACAAGAAACTCCAATAACATTACACAAATTAGTAACTAAATTAAAAGTAAAGCAATTTCAACTTGTTTCTTTGCAACTGTCACAAGTGCTAATTGAAGTTGGTGGGTAAAGTAATGAACACAGAATGCACAAGAATTTTTTTTTCAAGATCAAACTTTTTAGGTCATTGAATTCTCCTTGCATGTTACTAGCTCCATCATATCCTTGTCCACGTATTCTTGTCAAGCTTAAATTATATGTTGCCAATAATGACTCCAAACCTGATTTTAGTGATAAAGTACTAATATTAGAAACATGAACAAGGCCAAGAAAACGCTCCACAACATGTCCTTCTTTATTCACATAACGTAAATAAACAGTCATTTACTCCTTAATAGAAATATCTCTAGCTTCATCAATCAAAACAGCAAACATATTTTTTCCAAGATCATTAATAACAACTTTAGTAGTTTCACTAGCAGTTGCTCTTACAGTATCTTTTTTAATATGAGCTGTTATTAATTTTATATTTCCACGAGCATTTTTTAAAACATGATCAATCTCTTCATTATTTTGGGCAATAAACTTTAGAAGCTCCAATAAATTATCTTGATTACTTGAATGCTATGATTCATCATTACCATGAAAAGCTAGTTCTTCCCAGTAGCAACTTTAATATGTAGCTTTTGGTTCATAAGTGCCTGACATTTTCTCCAAGGTTGATTATTAGCACTATCATGATTTCCAATATGAATTTGTAGTCTTTCTTTCTTTCTCCAATTTGAAAAGCCCTCTATTACAAATGCATAATTACCTCTAACCTCAGGTTTCATGAGATAACAACAAAGACAAAAAATAACATCTTTTGATATACTATACTTTAACCAATTGCCAAAGTCATCAAACCACTTAGGATTAAATCTATGAAAAGAAGACCCATAATTGATTTTTGGAAAATCATGGTCTCTTATTTGACAAAGACCTTTTTGCAAATAGTCCCTTCGAGCTTCATCTCGGTCATTTGGATGATAATATAAAATTTTATATCATTGTCCAAGATCTACAAGAAAGCTTTCCACATTGAATTCAATAAACTTCTTCTTACTAGATGAGACCAATAGGATACTTTGACCAAGTGTTTGAGACTCCAATGGTGATTTTCTTTTAAGAAATTTGTCCATTGCTAAATGCTAATAAAACACAAAATTTATGAGCCCAATTAGTAATTGGTTAACAATAATACTAATGCTGCATTACTAAATTCATAATTTTTCAAAAAACTCAACAAAGCACACAATTCATAAAAAACGCCAAATTTTACAATATACATAATAGTTATAACAATATCAGTAACACTAGTAGACATAAAGACAAGTTTCTCATAAAAATTATTGAATGAAAATGAAATTCTAAACTTACTTCATTGGTATTTGGTAGAGTAGAATTAACACTCTGTCACAGAAAATGGAAAGGGAACCTACATAGTTGAGCTCAACTTGCAACTACAATAAAATATTTTGCAAAGCTTATTAGGCGAAGTTAGGAACAAAAAATTGAGAAATTTAGAAAAAATAGAATTTATCAATACACACAATTAATTTTTTTTAAAAAGTACACCAAAAGAAAAGAGATTAAGAAAAAAATACATGCGGTTATAGATTACAAGCAATGAGTTCAATCACAAGTTTTGATATTTGAGGCTCAACAATCACTCTCGCGGCTACAGGTGGTAGAATGAAATAGGCACCTACCTCTCATTAAAGCTTGGCGATGAAAGCAAAGCATTTTGTCCAATGGGAAACTTATTGATGGACTTAAAGAGACAAGAAGACGAGAAGAAACAACTCAGACCCTTGTTCCTACCATTTGATAAAATCACTTTTTCATTCTCCTTTTCCTTGGGTTGAAAAGAAAAATCAATTTGAACCAACCAGATAATGAGATGAGGCGAAAAAACTTCGTTGCAGCCTTTCAAAACAACAAATGGTAAAATAAAGGAAAAAAGAAAAAGAAGTTTGAGACTTTTGAGTAGTAAGCGTGTGGGAGAAGTTTGGTGCTCTGACACATACTATTTTAGCAGACTTTTGTACAATTTAAGTCAAATCACATGGGGATGGAACGATGGGGTGTTTTATAAAACAATATTAAAAAAATTATTTTTATTATTAAAAATTTACTAATTTATCTGCATATAAGAGCAAAAGTTACACATATAAAAAGATAAAAAAGACAAATACTTATGGGGTAAAAGTTATACATAAAAAAATAAATATATATAATTTAAAGTGTGAAAAACAATTGCTAAAGTGCAGAAATTAAAGTGCATAAACATTAAATTTAAAACATGAAAACTGGAGATGAGGCAGAGCCTCGACAAAGGTCTTAAACGAAGGAGGAAGAAGAGAAGAGTTAATTGAATTATTATTATTAAAACATAAAAGAAAAGTTAAAATCAGAGACCTGGTAGAGCCAGATTTTTTGCTCTGGCGAGAGAGAAGAGGAGAAGAAAGATTATTTCATTAGAGATTGTAGAAAATATTACAAGATTGGAAGAGGGGAAGGGAAAGAGTTTCTCTTACTAATTTCTCTCTAAAAGGGTATAAAAATGACGAATGTCTAACATCATGGGCAGACATCCTATAAATAGACTAAAATTTTACTATTACAATAGTAACGCTACAGTGTCTCGCTACAGTGAATAGTAATTGATCGCACCGCTACAGTGAATAGTATTCAATAGTAGACTTCTGCAGATCACTACAGTGATTGCTACAGTACTTGACTATTCATCTTCTTCCAAATTGACTGCATAACATTCATCTTCGTTCTAGTTTGTAGAGTCTTCAAACAAGATGATTGAAGGAGAAGAAGAGCCAGATCTTTTGGGAACCGGTTCTCTACTAATAGCAACATCCATATCTCTGTAGAGTCTAAGGACGTCTTCCATGTTTTGAAATAAATGATCTTTGTCAGAGGAGGCGGCAATAGCAGCCCAGGATCTTAGCCCTCTGATTTAAAAATTAACAATCAGCTTCATCAGCAATCTTGAGGTATTTTGGGTTCTTTTGAAACCATAGTTTGATGTTGTCAGGAGATGCTCTGGAGGCGTCAAATTCAACTCACCATTTTGCATACGCTTGCCTTTGTAGTGCAGGAAGGAGATTGGAGAGACTATCATGAGTCTTATACTTGTAGTGCTAGGAAAATATCCAAGCAAGAGATAACTTGGAGAAGAAGTGAAGATCAACCGGGAATGGATCACCTGCTGAGTCGAACTTCTTCAGAAAGTATTGGAATCCTTCTATAACATTTGTTGGAAGAATCTGATGGATTGGTCCAAAAAAGTTCCACCATTGCATGAACCAGTGAGGGAACTTGTACTGGACATTTTGTTTGAAATATATGAGCCAGGAGTGGCAGTTGGATTTGTTCTGGGGCCAAAATGTATTGCTCCAAACTTGCATGTAATCCCAGTAATTAAATCCAATTGAGTCAAAATGCTGGGAAATTTTCTTCAAAGCGTTTGAGTTTTTTTCCAAATTTTGCTGGTGTCATGACCTTCAAAATCTGGATTGTTGAATAGGTTATGTAAGATTCATCTTTAGGGTCCCTGTAATGCTTGAGAGAAACCGAGTCAGTTTCAACAAGAATATATTCATAAAATTGTTGAGTTTTGTTTGGTGAAACTGGTTTAAAATGAAAATCGTTTAGAAATTTTTTTTGGGAAACTTTGTTTGGGTTGGAATCCTAGAATTCTGGTTCCATTTGAATCACAGGCCAAAAACTTTCTTTTAGTACGTAATGTGGTTTAGAGGAAATGGGTTGAGGTTAAGTGGTTATTTCATTTCGAGGGGAGTTAACCACTTTGACTTTGTTTTTGAGTGTTTGGATCATAGTTTGGATGTCAGTTTTCTCATTAAATTCTTCAGTGAAGATTTGTTTCCAGGATTTGTCTAGGAGATGGGTTAGGCCTTGATCTTGCAGGGCTAACAGCGTAGTGATTGGCATGGCATAATCTTGTTTTGATTATTTTTTCTGAGTGGATGACTCAGCTTAGGTGGATAACCCAAATGGAAGGGTTGAAGAACCCGGTTGAGACGATGATTTGGCTGGCTGTGCCAGGGACAGATTACCTGTGCCTCTTCCCCTAGAGGAAGAAGATCTTGTTGATCTCGACATAGGGCTACTTTCCCTGTAAATATTTGATGTGAGAATCGGCAAGTGCACCGAATCGCAAAAAGTAATAAAGTAGTGAAAAGAGAATCGTCCCACGAGAATTATATTGCCAATTACCAAATTCGTTAAATTAACACTATTTAAGCTAATCAAAAGATGGAAGTTGGAAAAAAAGTGAAAATAAAGATAATTAAAAGAAAGTAAATAAAACTAAATAAAGTAAAATCAATCAATTTAACAAGAGATGAAATCAAGAATAAGAAAGTGTTAGGGTTCAGACTTCACTTGAACTCTTTCAAATGTACTTCTAAAAATTGGTTTAAAACATGTTCTATTTCAATGATTCATGGTCAATTCCCAACATTAATTAATATCCAATCCCTTGGTATATTAATCCTCTTACGCTGATTGAAATTAACTAATCCCTTAGTCTAACTCCAATTAGAAAGGCATTATCAAAACAGAGGAATTATAAGAAAAGACTACATAACCCACAACGTCTATCCCTAGCGATTGCAGAAATTATGGTGTTTATCACAAGTTCTAGGTTCATGCAAATTTTCCCAAATCATACATAAACCCAATTTATCATTCCCAAATTGATCAGGTTTAGAAAAGCATTAAGAACGAGAGATAAACACGTAAATCATGAGATAAAAACATGCATTAAACCCATAAAAGAAATTACATCATCAAAGTATCAAGATCCATCGTCCCCTAACGAGGGAAGTTAGTTACACATAGGAAAAGAACAAAACAAAGAATAGAAGATGACAAACTCCATTGATAATTAGTGGCAAGATTGAAGAGAATCCCTAATCTTCAAGTCTTGATGCGCCCACACGAAATTAGGATTTGAGTTGTCTTGACGGTACAAGGCCTGCAGAGTATATCTTGAAATTTGGCGTAACTTTCTATTTATAAGAAATTCACGCTGCTTTGTTACGCGTTCAGCTCAGGCGCTAACTAACTCTCCGGCGCTCAAGCGCTGCCCACTAAAGTTACGGTCGGCATACGCAATCGGCGCTCAAGCGCTCCTTGTTCAACGCTCGGGGTAGCCCATTAAAACAAGATTCCTCCAACAAGCATGTTGCGCGCTCAAGCGGTGAGGTCCCAGCGCTCAAGCGCTGGGCTTCTGAATTATTTTTTTCGCTTCTTTAAATGACCCGTCTTCTCCATGTGTAATTATCTACAAAATTACATAAAAACACACAATTAAAACATAAATTAAAATAACTAAAAAAATAAAAGAAACTTGAGAATAAACTCAATCAAAAAGATTAAAAGAGAATGAAAACCCAAGATTTTTAGTAGTAAAAATATGAATTTTTGCGGGTTCATCACTCCCAAACTTAAGCTTTTGCTTGTCCTCAAGTAAAAGAAAATCAAAATAAAAACAAAACTAAAACTCAAAGCAGACTCAAAAAAGGCAATACTAGGGTATTAAAGATCATTCATATCCTCAAAAACTAATTCAAAATCTAATTCCAAAGTATCACACATGAACAATCCAATTATCACATCGTCTCTCACATGCAACTTTTATGCACAAATGACTTCCCAAAAACATGAATGAAAGACTCAATCTCCTCATAGAGTACAAGCCCAAATGAGTTTATAAAACAGAAATGCACATCAAACCCACATCCATAAGGTTGTTTTTCATCTCTCTCTCCACTAATGTAAACAACTCACAACCAAGGATCAAAAGGGACTTTATAAGCTTGTAATGTAAAGCCAAGGGTATGGATTAAGAAAGAAGCGGTAGGAAAATGAAAACAAAAGTTGAGATACAAAATCATGCAAATTTCAAAATTCAAGCCTCAAAATATAAGACAAGTGCAAAAGCGGAGCAAAAGAATCAACACAACATTCACTTTTTTTTTTTTCTCTTTCTTTTCTTTTTCTTTTTCAACAATCTCCACCCCAAACTTATTTCTTTGCAATACTTTGGGTGAACTTTCTTTTTTTTCTTCTTCTTTTTTTTTTTTTGAAATTTTTCAGCTCCACAAAATTTCATGCACAAAAATAACAAAGACTTGAATAATAAAATAATACAAAATATGCACTCAACAGAGGTTATTTAAGAGAATGCATTTTTTTTTTTTTTATATGGGTATGGGAAAAGGAAAATGTGGGTAAAGAAAAGAAACAGAGGCCAAACAATAATAAGGTGCAAAAGGGACCTAAGAATAAAGCGTGTCACGGGTTAGCTTGAAAGGCTCAAACGGTCAAAGAAGGCCCTTATCATTTCCTTAATCATGCACTGCCTAGGATTTCGCCTCAAGAGAGAATCAAACAACTTATAGATGCAAATCATCCACACACATGCAATCCCATAAACTTTCTCTAAACTTGACATGCAATTAAAATCCAAATTCTATCAATCATAAAAATGGGAAGAACATCCATACACAATTGAAACAATAGAGATAAAAGCAACTCATAAATTCTCATGTACTATCCTAAGAAATCAAATCAATCCATAATTCAAATTATCATTGGATATTCAATTCAACACATTAGGCATGCATAAAATGACTCAAAACACAATAGGGATGATGGAAACAAAATAAAATAAAATAAATAAATAAATACAAAAATTAAAAGCTAAAGGAAAGAAGAAAAAAATCTTTTTGATGGCCGACAGCTGTATACATCCCCTACAAAGGCTCCGAACTCGGGAGGCACCTAAGCCGACTCAACATTA
This sequence comes from Ormosia semicastrata, assembly GCA_029884595.1. Taxonomy (NCBI): domain Eukaryota; kingdom Viridiplantae; phylum Streptophyta; class Magnoliopsida; order Fabales; family Fabaceae; genus Ormosia; species Ormosia semicastrata. The sequence continues at coordinate 62,367,766 of JAQQTO010000056.1, forward strand.
GCAAACTACAAAACAGAAAAATGTTAGTCAATGAAATAAGAAAATAACAAAATAAAAACAAAAACAAAAATAGAAATAAAAGAGAAAAGAGAGAAAATTCGGGTTGCCTCCCAAAAAGCGCTTGTTTAACGTCATTAGCTCGACGTTGCCTTTATAACTAGTCATGGTGGCTTGAAGCAAGAGAAGTAGGATGACATTTTTCTCTTATCGACTCTTTGCCTCCACACACCATCCATTTGCCTCGGAATCAATCTTCAATAAATCGGTGGAAATTTGGAGGATCTTTTCAATTAAAGACTTTGAGAAAGAGGAGGTCCTTTCTCCTTTTCGTCAACCATCTTGGGAGTAGAAAAATCAGCATTGGTGATGATGAAGGACTCTTATTAGCTAAATCTTGTAGAGGCTTGTCTTGAATGCATTTGTGGGGCATAGAGATCGATGTCGGTGCAGATTTATCAAAAACATTAATAGTCACACGATCACCATCTACCCTCAAAATAAGCTCTCCTCTAGGTACATCAATCAATGCTCTGAAGTAGCCAAGAATGGTCTTCCAAGAATCAGAGGAATATCAGCATCCTCATCCATATCCAAAATCACAAAATCAGCTGGGAAAATAAACTTGTCAACCTTCACTAGCAAATCTTCCACTATACCATATGGATGTTTAATTGACCGATCAGCTAGTTGAAGAGACATTGTAGTTGGCTTCACTTTATCAATCCCAAGCTTGCGGAGAATTGACAATGGCATTAAATTGATGCTAGCTCCTAAATCACAAAGAGCTTTCTCAATAGTCAGTTTGCCAATGGTGCAAGAAATAGAGAAACTACCTGGATCTTTCAATTTAGGTGGCAGTTTCCTCTGAATTATAGCACTGCACTCCTCAGAAAGTGCCACAGTTTCATCTTCTTTCAACTTCCTTTTCTTCAAGAGCAAATCTTTCATGAACCTTGCATAAGAGGGCATCTGCTCAAGTGCCTCAGCAAAAGGAATGTTTATCTGCAGCTTCTTAAAGACTTCTAAGAACTTGGAGAATTGCTTTTCTTGAATCTCCTTCTTGAATCTTTGAGGATAAGGAAGTTTAGCATACAATGAAGGATCAACTATTTTCTTCTCACATTCCTTCTTCTTTCTCTGCCACTTTGGTTGCTCCTCTTTAGCTTCTTTTTATTACAGCCGATCTTGAGATGGGACATACGCAACAAGAACATCAATTTCCTTAAGCGGTCCATCCAAAGTCTTGCCGCTTCTCGTGTGTAATTGCATGACATTGCTCCTTTGGATTGACAACAGTATCACTCGGGAAGGTGCCCGGAGGTCTCTCTTGAAGCTGTTTTGCTATTTGCCCCACTTGATTCTCTAAACTTCTAATTGTCGCCTCATGATTCTTAAAATTGGCCCTCGACTCTTCCATAAAATTTGAAGTCTTTGCATAAAAGCGAGAGAGGTCCGCAAAGAAAGTTTCCCACTTTGTAATTTCAAGAGGAGACTTACATTGCGGTTGAGGATTCAATGGCACCTTGTTTGATTGCTCCAAGAAAAATTGGGATGATTCCTCCACCCTGGATTATATGTATTTGAAAATGGAACACCCGAGGTTTGGAAGGATTACCCATATAATTTACTGCTCTTGAGAACTAAAACCAGAATTGCTTACTTCACATCCACCATTAGCATGATTACCTCCACGTGAAGTCACAAATTAACCTTTGATGGTTCACAGAATTTACTGCATGCTCTCCACTTGCTTAGTTAGGTTGGCCAATTGTATTGTTGAGAAATACTTTTGTTTTGAGCAAGTAAGGCATCGAAAGTACCAAGCTCCATCACTCCTTGTCGACTCACTGCTCTCCCACTAGGCAAGCGATATTCATTAGTGGCCATAACCTCAAATAATTCTGAGCCTCTTCGGGAGTCTTAGTGTTTAAAGACCCACTGCGCAGACGCATCCACCATAAGTCTTGTGGAATGATTTAACCCATTATAAAATATCGCACTTTCTTTGCCAAACCTCAAATGCATGGTGAGGACATCTCCTTAATAGCTCCTTGAATCTCTCCCATGCTTCATAGAGAGATTCTCCACGATTCTCGAGTAAAGCAAGCAATCTCACTCCTTATCTTCACAAACATTGATGGAGGAAAGTATCGAGTCAAAAATTTGTTAACCAAATCCTCCCAGTAGAGATGCTCCCTTGTGGTGGGCTTGTAGCCAGCTCTTTGCTTTATCTACGGCGAAAATGGGAACGATCGTAATCTAATGGCATCATCGGTAACGCCATTATACTTAAAAGTATCACAGAGTGCAAGAAATTCACAATATGCAAGTTTGGATCTTCGCATGGCCTCCCCCAACCGGTCTGCTGCACTAGAGTAGAAGTCTTGGTTTAATCTCAAAATTATTAGCCTGAATAGCGGGACGCTGTCAATCTTTGGTAGAAATATTCTCGGTCAGATGGGGTAGCATAGTGTCACCAATGTACGTCTTCGCTCTGCTGATTACAACAATTTACGCCATCTTTTGCTCAACTTCTTCAAGTCTCTTCCTCTCTAATTTGCTTTCTGTTCGCTCTAGCGATTCTCTCTATCTCTGGATCAAAAAGTAATTCTTCCGATTCAAAGAACCTTGCATAAACACAAACAAGCAAACCAAAGAGTGAAGTAAAGAAAGAAAATAAAAATAAAAATAAAATTAAATTAAATTAAATGACTAATAAAAAAAAATAAAGAAACAAATTAAAAATAAAATTAAACAAATTAAAAATGAAATTAAATAAAAATAATAATTATCTATAAATAAAAGAAAATTAAAAAAATAAATTAAAAAAAAAAGAAACAATTAAAAATAAAATTAAACAATTAAAAAAATACTTAAATTAGTGCTCTTTTAACTACTAATTGATATTAGCAATTAATAATCCCCGACAGCGAGCCAAAAACTTGATGTGAGAATCGAAGCAAGTGCATAGAATCGTAAAAAGTAATAAAGTAGTGAAAAGAGAATCGTCCCACGAGAATTATATTGCCAATTACCAAATTCGTTAAATTAACACTATTTAAGCTAATCAAAAGATGGAAGTTGGAAAAAAAGTGAAAATAAAGATAATTAAAAGAAAGTAAATAAAACTAAATAAAGTAAAATCAATCAATTTAACAAGAGATGAAATCAAGAATAAGAAAGTGTTAGGGTTCAGACTTCACTTGAACTCTTTCAAATGTACTTCTAAAAATTGGTTTAAAACATGTTCTATTTCAATGATTCATGGTCCAATTCCCAACATTAATTAATATCCAATCCTTGGTATATTAATCCTCTTCTGTTGATTGAAATTAACTAATCCCTTAGTCTAACTCCAATTAGAAAGGCATTATCAAAACAGAGGAATTATAAGAAAGACTACATAACCCACAACGTCTATCCCTAGCGATTGCAGAAATTATGGTGTTTATCACAAGTTCTAGGTTCATGCAAATTTTCCCAAATCATACATAAACCCAATTTATCATTCCCAAATTGATCGGAGTTTAGAAAAGCATTAAGAATGCAGAGATAAACACGTAAATCATGAGATAAAAACATGCATTAAACCCATAAAAGAAATTACATCATCAAAGTATCAAGATCCATCGTCCCTAACGAGGGGAAGTTAGTTACACATAGGAAAAGAACAAAACAAAGAATAGAAGATGACAAACTCCATTGATAATTAGTGGCAAGATTGAAGAGAATCCCTAATCTTCAAGTCTTGATGCGCCCACACGAAATTGATTTGAGTTGTCTTGGCCATTTATTGAGAGCAGTATATCTTGAAATTTGGCGTAACTTTCTATTTATAAAAATTCACGCTGCGTTTAGCATTACGCGTTCGGCGCTCGGCGCTAACTCTCCGAATCACAGCCTCAAGCGTACGGCCCACTAAAGTTACGGTGCAAGCATACGCAATCGGCGCTCAAGCGCTCCTTGTTCAACATAGTTCGGTATTGTCGGCCCATTAAAACAAGATTCCTCCCAAATAAGCATGTTGCGCGCTCAATGATGAGTCAGTAGCTGCTCAAGCGGGCTTCATAATTATTTTTGCTTCTTTAAATGACCCGTCTTCTCCATGTGTAATTATCTACAAAATTACATAAAAACACACAATTAAAACATAAATTAAAATAACTAAAAAATAAAAGAAACTTGAGAATAAACTCAATCAAAAAGATTAAAAGAGAATGAAAACCCAAGATTTTGAACCGTAAAAATATGAATTTTTGCAGGTTCATCAATATTCACGGGTAAGGTAGTCAGGTAAGGTGTTTGAGGTGCCTTTGATATATTCAATGTCAAAGTCAAAAATACTCAAGATTGCTTGTCATCTAGCAAAAATTTGTTTTGAAGCAAGATTTTTAACATCCTTTTGTAAAATATCTTTTGCAGATTTGCAATTGACTCTGATTAAAAATTTTTTATTTAATAAATCAGATTGAAACTTTGAAATGCAAAGAACAATTTCTAAAATTTCCTTTTTTACAGTTGAATAATTTTGGCTTGAAGATATATATATATAAGATCAAAGAAAAATTTTTAAGTTAAGTGGGGGCATGTGTCCCCACTCTTTTATACGTAGATTCGTCCCTATGGATTGTAATTGCTTCCTAAACCTATATGTAGTTTCGCTCCTAAACACATTTTAATCCTATCGGTTAATCTAACTCTTGTTAACAAAATAATACCTTTGTGATAACTAGGGATGTTCAAAACCTAATCACGTCTTTATAATCCTTCCCAACCCGAAGTTAATTTAGACAAGTTAAGGTTCTAAAAAATGGATTCGGTACATTTTCGAGCTGGGTTCGTGTTACATCTCGAGTTGACTTAGCGCGGCCTAGTGTTACATAATATCTTTAAACTTTAATTTTTTTATAATTAATGATAAATAATAATTTTTTTACTTAAATTAATATTTTTCATAACATAATATATTTACATTGATATAATCTATTTTGAAATTATATTGTAAAACATCTCTTACTTTTATTTACTTCTAAAATTTTATGACTTATCTATACACAATGTCTAAATTTATACAATTTTCTTAAATTATTAGGTCAACCTAGTCCTGACTTGGTCATTTATTGGGTCGAGTCAAGGTTCAAAAACTTGGTTTGATAAACAAAATTAGGTCGAGTTCGGGTCAAGATAAACTCATCCCTTAAATACTCTAGTGATAATAGGTATTAAGTTACTTTGATACCTTTTTTAACAAAAAAAAAAATTTCTAAGGTGTCGTAACAACATCTTTTTAAATGATTGGACAAAAAAGTTGTGTGTCTTTTTTTCGATTAGAGAGTTGTGTCAAGCATAATTGTATAACCCTAACTAGAGGTTGATTTGGTCACAAAATTGGGTTATCGAGTCAATGGTTCGAATGCAGGTCAAGTGGTTGAACTAAAAAATTTGAACAAAGAAATATCTTTTTAAAAAAATATTCTATGAAAAACCTACTTTAAAAAAAATATTAAATTAAAATATTACTAAATAAAAAATACTTCCAAACTAATCTGATGATAACCTATTGATTATATAATAATATAAATTAAAAAATTTGATACGTTACTTAACAAGAGCACGTGCTATAATGCATTTTTATGACAATGTCTACTACATATTGTATTCAAATCTGATAAGATACATTTTGAAGTTTCAATTGGAAAAAAGAAAACTAGATTAATTGGGCCAACCCATCTGAGCGGATCACCATGTCACCAAATTCTGAATATATATGACTGGTTCATTACAAAAACTCATTACAAGCAAGGACCGAACTAGTTTAAAGACCTCAAGAACCGATTTTTTGGTTTATCATTCGAATCGACCAATCAAGTCCAGTTCATAAAATATGTTGTCAAGTGCAAACTCACAATAATTATCTTTTACAAAAATTGAAAAACTATAATTATTTGTGTAATAAGTTTTTAATCATGATAACACAATATAGTACTTTTTTAAGAAATTGTAAAATATTTGTTGTGGTAGGCCTGAGCTTTCTGAGGGGTAAAAAAGTAATAGGCATATGTTTGATTAGGCCTGGAATCATTGGTGACTAGAAAATCCATATGTCTTTCCATTTTCTGGGCTACAAGTTTTATGCAAATTGAATCTATTGTGTATAAGCATTTTCTACATGTAAGTTCCAACCTAAAAAAAACAACCTAGCCTAAAACAAATAGTCCATGTATATTAGGCTTCCATTAAAAATGGGGCACTCAAAATCGTTGGATCCTGACAACAAAATTTTAAAGTCGAACTGTAGAAAATTTGGAAAAAAATAACTGAAAGAATCCTACAGGAATTCAATCTTCTCCTGGAACCTTGTAGGGCTTGAAGGTGTGTGGATGGCATCCTTGATTTCTTCTAACACCACACTGCTACACAAGGCTTGAGCATAAAGTCGGGATAAGGCTATCAAGGGTACGAGAGGAGAAATTATACCATGTTTATGTAACAACAATAAATGTATGCTCCATTAATAATAAATATCTTACTGGAGCATATATTTATTATTACTCCATAAACGTGTAATTATTTCTCAGTACAAGAGAGAGAGACATGAATAGGAGTTTTAGGTAATGAAAGTTTGTTTAAAAGATTGAAGGTGGAAGAGCCCTAGCTTGTGCTGACAGATCGTTTTGATGTGGACCATATTGTCAACGGTCTATGCATGGACTTTGTTGTATGGGTCATTGGATCCATTGAAAATGAAATGTACGGTTAGATTTCTTGACTGGTTACCTAATAATTAGGTAAAACCAAGAATATCAAAATCATCCTTCAATTGAAGTGAAATATGATTACTCATTTGATTTGTTTAATCTGTTTAATGGGTAAATGTCAGCCCCATTGTTCTTCCCTGTATGTGTTGCTTGGTTTGAGTTGATTTAATTTTATTTTGAGCTCTTATTGGTCTTCCCTGTACTTTAAATATTTCCACTTTCATTTGTAAGTCTAACAGCTTTAAAATTATTTGTTTGTGATTGGGTTTACAATGTTGAAAATCTACAAAGAATTCAACATCAAATAGATTTTTTGTTTAACCAATAAAAAGGAAATTTTTGTTGGAATGATCACTTGACTAAAAATTTCATCTGATCATTGATGCTCAGATCACGACTGCTCTCAAAGAATTCAACATCAAAGAGAATATGAATAATTTGTTCTCGGCAACTATTGCTACTTCTTACACCAAGCTTCTTCCATGACCCACAACCTACAACCTTCTTCTCACCGCCTTGCACCACCGAGCCAGCAACCTTAGATCTAGAGTCACCGCTGCCTCAGAGCCAGCACCGAAGCCCAGAGTCATCACCCATACCTTCCAGAATTCCACATCACCGGACTGCCACCGTCTTCAGTCCACCCATCAAACACTTAGACCCATCACCACAAAACCACTACTATCGCGGCTGACTGTGGATCTGGGTGGACGTTTGGAGGTGCGATGCGGATGGTGGATTGGTTGGGTGGTCTTGTTCCGGGTTTGACTCACGAGTCGCGGTGAGGCAAATTTGGTACTGTTGTCGATGACAAGGTCAGATGTGGAGTGCAGTGGTGGTTTCTGGCTCAAGTGGTTCGATTTTCCATTATTTTTTATCTTTGTTTTGGGTTGTTGTTTGAATGTTGTTGAGATTTAATTTTCTATTGTAACTGTATGAAAAATCATGTGAAAAAAGAAAAGAAATTAAGCTCAGATTACTAACAATGGCGGAACCCACCCCTGTGCGAGTCAACCCATATTAGGAAGAAGACCCAATCTGCATATGCTTCTGAATATATGCCTTAAACAAAGGAGATGGATTTATTTAAAGTTTTGTAATTATTTGATTTAGAAATAACAATACTTGGAGGGCTTTACGGGAAGCAAATAATAAAAACTTTCTTACAAATTACAAAACTTATTGTATTAGGTAAAGTCAAAGGTCCATGCATGGACCTTTGACCACAGGGCTCATATTAAACCCTCCCTGTGCTGACGCATCTAGAGAAAGGTCATAGTTCCTTAGAAACTGACTCCGGTTTATCAGTCATGCGTTCAGTAACTACCTCTGTCAAATTGGAAAAGCTATTTCTTTAAAAAAAAATACAAACAAACAACACATTTTTTTGACACTCTTTTTAATATTTATTTTATTATTAATTAAAAAAAAATGTTACTAACATTCTTTTTTTTTTTATAATTCTTTTATGTAAATAAGGTGGACCAATAATAAAATAAATGTTGAAAGAAATATTCAAAAGAATGTGATATTAATATTTCTCTTTCTTTAATTTCCATTTGATTGCTTACAAATTTGACATTATACTTAACAAAAAATATGGTTGTTAATTTAATATTTTTCATAATTTAATTTAAAATAATCCATTCTCATTGTTCTTTAAAAATTGTTATTAATACTAAAAGATCATATGTGACTTCACAATTTATGTAAGACTGACATTATTAATTTTACATTATCGCCTGTGGTTTTCATTAAATGACTTATAACAATTATCAATATGTAGAATAACAAAAATCCACTGTTGTTTTCCTTAGTTAAATAAAAGAATATATAGATTTGTAGACTTTTACTTTCATGTGAAATTTTAGCATTAATCATATAATTGGACTCGAGACATTTACAAGTTGCAACTTGCACTTTTTGTGTTCATATCTATTGGATTTTTTTGAATATAAATCGGAATCCAGATGCCATAATGATATTTCCTTTTTATTTTTCTAAACTATGGTTTATATCATTGCTGGTCATATTTCATACAGTAATTTTTTAACCTGTGAAAATGTAAGATTCAATTCTTACACATGATTCCCACTTTGATCCTATTTTTACACAGATATCCACACATGATAATTTTTTCTTTTTTGTGTAGAGATTAGATTAATTTGTATGAAAATATGCATAGAATCACTTAATTGATTCACTTCACTCATTTAATTCAAGACTCAAAAAAGATAAAACTAAAAAAATAAAAAATTCAAGTTTCTAAAGTGAGTATGAGTCACTTCGGAGAGAAAAAAAATTTATAAAATGTGTTTAAAATTGAAGTCCAACTACAGGCCCAATGAGTAGAAGGCCCATTACATTCACCACGAACCACCTTGGCCCCACAAGCCGTTAATACCTACAATTCCCATATTACAGGAAATCATTTATAAATATTTATTATTCCCAATATAATAGTTAATCTACTATCAAAGGAAAATATCTTAGAATCCCAAAATGATGGAGATCTCGATTAGGATTAAGATTGCTTACTATTTAGGTAGTTTCACATTATAAATAAAAGATTTAGTACATGTTTGATTTTTCGTTTGCAGCCTCAAACACACGTTGGAGCTTTCTTGAATGGTGTGTAAACTTGTTTAAGTTTATTTTGATTTGCACTGTTTTAATTGAATTTTTGTTTTTAACTTACGTTTGATTGAGTTATAATTTTATCTGTTGGTAATTTTTATCTCCTATATTTATTTTATCAAATTTATTTTTGAGATAAAAGTTTTCAAATATAAATCACGTTACTACAAATTCACTTTTAATCAAATACACTTTCAACTAAACTTAAGTTTATCGACTCTAATCCAAACACACACTTAATCACCAATTCCCCGAACTCCATTGAAAGCAACATCCGTATTGATCTTCATAAACCCTGTTGGAGGTGGTCTCCAAGAGGTAAAACTGTGATTTGCTTCCCTATTGTTTTCAAGAAATTGCATTATATATTCCTTTCCATGTTCTACTGCAAGCAACTTAGCTCTAGCAGTACTGAGCATAGGATTAAGATCCCTGCCTTGAAACACATACTCATTTCACCCTTTCAACAAAGCCCACGCAAGGTAGCAGATCTGGCCAATATAATCTTTCACAGACTCCGTGCTACCCTAAATACTGATAATTCTCTCCAAAAGCCATAAGTCAAAATCAAAGAACATTATCGATAGAGGGAAGACATTAGACTTGCGATTCATGATATGCTCAACAGTTTCTGGTACCTTATTACAGATATCGCAAAGTGGATCTTTCACTAATTCTTTCTAAAAAGATTGTACCTAACCGGTAAGGCATTGTGGCAAAATTTTCATATAAAAATTTTGACTTTTGGACAGATCTTAAGACTATCATCTTCCCTAGTTCTTTTGGAGTTTGCACAGAAGAATTAGGATTGTCTGAAGCCTGCCTAACTTCTTCCTTTGCGATATGATAACCTGTTTTTACTGTGAATTTCCTATTTTTTGTATAGGGCCAATCAAATCTATCTTCTCCATCCTGCCTGCTAATAGGAATTTGTTGTACTAGGTTAGAAACCTCAGGACTAAGGGTGTCTGCTTGGTGGGTTGGGTGGGTTCAGTAATGTTTTTTGACTCGACCTGCTTACCAGAGTAATGAGTTGGGTTGGATTGAGTCGAAGAGATTTTTTCGCTCAACTTAACCTGCTTAAGAATGTGTTGAGTTGGGTCGAACCTGTGGGTGTGACATGTTTTTTTTTTTAAAAGAATTCCTAAAAAAAAGTCAAAATACAAAATCTAATAAATTAATACCATAAATCTCAATCTCAAAAATAATTGGTCTCAATTTAACAAGTTAACACCATAAGTCTTAATCGACCTTACTCAAACATAATATGTCTCAATCTCAAATAAACTAAACACCATAAATTAATAAGTGCATAAAAAATTAACAAGTATGACTAAGTCTAAAATAAACTAAACAAAACTAGTCATAACTCAAATAACAAATTAATTTAACTAATTAAAGTCAGTGTCATCACGCATGTCATATGTATTGATATAATCATTGATTTCACTCTCTATTTTTCTCATATACTCTTTATCATCTAAAATACTTTTTATTAAAAAAAAGGTGGGTGGGTCGAGTTTGTGCGGGTTAGACGTGTTTCAACCCGTTACCCGACCCACACACTGAGAGTTGAAATATTTTTTAACCCAATCTAACTCGCAAACCTAACCTAACCCGCATTGTATGGGTTAGATTGGGTCGAAATCCGTGAATTTTTGAGTTGACTCGACGCAATGGACGCCCTTACTTAGGGCTAACAATTTGTTTGATCCTATTCAAGTCCCAACTTAACGAAGATTCGTTGATAAGATCACTAACCTTCTGGGATGATATGTGAGCACCATCTAATAATGGTTTTCCCCCTGTTAGCCAGATATCATGCCATAGATTAACATTTTCCATTCCCAATTACCTATCTCCCTTTTCTTTTGAGCATATCTCTCCCTTGAACAATACCTTTCCACCCTCGTGAGGAACTTCTTCCTATCTCAACCTCCATGAAATATTAATTAGGATAATACAAACCTTTCAACACTTGGACATATAGAGCATTTGGATTAGAATTCAACCTCCACGCTTGCTTGGCCAGTAAGGCCAAATTCATTAAATTCAAGTCTTTAAACCCCAAACCTCCCTTCCTCTTAGTAGAAGTTAGAACCTGCCAACTTTTCCAATGCAACCTCCTCTCCTTACCAGGCCTACGCCACCAAAATCTAGCTATATAACTACATAACTTGGCACAAAAGTTTTTAGGGAATCTAATCACTAACATGGCATATATTGGTTTAGCCTGAATGACTGATTTTATTAAAATTTCCTTACCTACCTGGTTAAGCAACTTTTCTTTTTATCCTTCAAGCTTCTTTCTAACCTTTTCTTTGATCCAAGATAATGTGCTAGATCTAGATCTCCCACACTCTGCCGGCAAACCTAAATATTTACTTGAAGACTCCCAAGCACTAATCTTCAGAATATTAACAACTTCCCTTTGAATATGCGTAGGACCCCCTGCCAAAAATAATGCCAGATTTTTCCAAATTGATCCTCTGTCCTGACACGCTTGAGAAATCATTTAGGACCTTCACAATTTGGAATACTTCTTCCTTGCTGGTCTTGAGCAAAAGAATAGAATCATCTGAAAAAATAAATAAATGGGACAGAACAGGCGATAACAAGGCCAACTTGAGACCTGAGATATAACCATTTCTTATTGCTCCCAACAGCATATGGGATAACACATCCATAGCCAAAATAAAAAGATATGGGGAAAGGAGATCCCCCTGCTTTAAACCCCTGCTCCGTTTAAGAGCACTTGAGAGGTCCCCATTAAACTTGAACCTATAGAAAACTCCAGATACACAAGACATAATCAACTGCACCCATTTCCCTTGAAATCCATAAGCCTCTAAGGCATGATTTAAGAAAGACCACTCCAGCCTATCATAGGCTTTATTCATATCAATCTTAAATGCTAGATGACACTTGTCGAGATTATCAAATTTAAATCAATTTATAACTGATTTACCAAAACTGCTTGTAGCATAAGATAACACCGGGTCGAGCCCGTAGATCACTCAAATTATGAAGTCAGATTAAGAGGTTAATAAATAGGGGGAAAGAGTTTTGCAAGATTAAATAACAAAGAACAATTAAAATGAGTAAACAAGATTGAGAAAACAACCAATCCAAGAGAATTAACAAATCTTGATTTTAATCCATCCTTGATCTTTATAAATCCGTTCAACTATCAACCAAATCTTTGGTCTTAGATCACATCAAGACGCCTCTCAATGATCCATGGATCTTCTATTAGAAACGCTTCTAAAATTCAATTAATTAAGGTTAGACAAATTAAGCATCCATCAAAACCCAAATTAACTTAAAAACCAAGATCCAACCAAGCTAAATATTTCATCAAACATCTTTGATAAATTATATAACCTCTGAATTCATTTCTTGGCATATGATAATTACGCAATTAACATATGCAAATCCCAATCAAATTAAGCATTAAATCAGAATTTAAACAAGAGAAGAAAAGAAAGAGAAACTTGATTAATAGATGAACGTATAACGATTAAAACGAAATCTCAGGATTAATCATCAAGCTTGTCAATCTCTTGGATTGATTAAAGAAGTTTAGCTCTCCATAGCCATCACCATTGGAGAACCTTCAAGAACCATACAAAAATGAAAGTAACAAAGAGAGAGAAAGAGGGGAAGAGAAGAAAAGAATTCTCCAAAATGAAATACTAAAACTTTAATTATAACAACACTACTACATAAAAGCTCTACATATTACAATGATCTGCATAGCCTCCCTTTTATAGAGGGTTTAGAGGTACAAAATGTCAAAAGGGGGCTGAGTCATGGTGGTTGAGTGGAGTAGGTGGATGAGTGGAGTAGGTGGATGAGTGGAAAATGTTGAATGACTTTTGATGAGTGGAAAATTATGGAGATTCATTGTCTCTGAAATCATGCAGCTCTGAAGTCATTGCATTCGTCATTTTTGAGCCAAGTGGTCTTCATGAAGATTTTAGGTCTGGATCTTAGCTTTCAAATGGCTTTGGTTTGAGCCCAATATCATTTCCATAGCTCCAGATATGTTCAAATTACTGCACACTGCTCAGGTCCAAACGCAGCTCCTCTGTTCTGACTTCCAAGCCCAATATCACTTCCAAGGAGTCTGAATCGGGAAAAGTGTACAACATGAAAGTTGTAGATTTGAGTCTTAACTATCAACCATCAAAATTTCAGCCCATTCTACAACTTTCACCACGAGCAGTATAATGAACAGTACACATAGCTCATTCTGCCAGGAGCAACACTTTAGTTCTTGATTCAATGCCAATTTGAGCCATCCAAACGTGTGATTGAGTCTTTGATGTCTTCATGAAGATTGTAGAGCTCTCTCTTATCTTTAAAATGACATAAGATTCACCTTAAACATCCACCTACAGCCCAAGATATGACCCAAATACAGGATTAGTGTAAGACGTAAATCATGCTGAAAAATTCAATTAAATCCATTTTGAGTTCACAACATACAAAACATAACCAAACTTAATTTATTAAGTGCACGGAGAGTGTAAATGACTAAAAATGAAGGCTTATTAATGCATCAAATATGTGAACATCACTAGACAATTCTTACCACAATTATTATTCTTTTTGAAAGCATGAAAAACCTCCTGAGCTACCAAAATATTATCTTGAATCAATCTACCCCCACAAAAGCACTATGGTTTTGTGAAATTAGAGGGCCCAACAGTAGTTTTATCCTTGAAGCTAAGATCTTTGCTATGATTTTATATAGAAAATTACAACAAGTAATAGGCCTATAATGCCCCCATTATCTCCAGCAAAGGAATTTTAGAAATGAGGATTATTGAGCTTCATTTATCTCTTCTGGTATCAAATCTTCATCATGAAACTTAAAAATTGCCTTAATGTCTCGTCTTTCACCACTTCCCAGTTGCTTTAGTGGAACTGACCATTTAGACCATCAAGCCCTAGGGCTTTGAAACTTCCCAAACTAAAGACAACCTTTTTTATCTCTCTTTCAGAAGTAGGGCCATTAAGTTTTGTATTCATTTCTTCAGTAATTAATTTTGGCACCTTATCAAAGCATGCCTCCACAAACACTGGCTGCTCATATGAGTAAATATTTTGAAAATGCTCCAAAAAAGAACTGAAAATTTCTTCTTTGTCTTCTATCCATTCCCCTTCTTCATTTCTCAAACGTCTTATAAAGTTATGATCTCGTCTTTGAATAGTTGTAACATGAAAAAACATAGTATTCTTATCCCTCATTTTAGCCACTTCAGTATAGACCTTGACCCTAGTACATCTCCTCCTACCTTAAAAATTTGCTAATCTCTTCTTTGACTTCCTTGACCTTATCTATATCAAAATTGTCATTGTCCTCATTCTGCAGTTGAGATAATTGGTTTTTTAGCCTTAGAATTTCTTCATCTGATTTCTTGAAAGTTTCCTTGCTCCATCCGTGATGAACTTGTAAAAATTCATATTTTTAGGGTTCAAAGTCTTGGATTTTCATTCTCTTTTAATCTTTTTGATTGAGTTTGTCTTAATTTTCTTTTATTTTTAATTTTTTCTAATTTATGTTTTAATTGTGTGTTTTTATGTGTTTTTGATAGGTAATTATGCATGGAAGAAGACTGGACGATTTATGAGACAGAGAGCTGATTTTGCATTCTAGTGGTTCAGCGCCTAGGCGCTCGATACGTAAAACACTGTGGTTTTAATGGGCCAACGCCTAGGCGCTGGTAACATAGCGCCTGAGCGCTGACTGTACAAAAAGCCCACGTTTTTTCTTATAAATTCATAAGTTACGCCACACTCTTGGAAAGACACTTGGACAGAACGCAGTAGCCGTCAAGAGGCACAAATCCTAATGTGGTGTGGGCGCAATTAGGCTTGAAGATTATGAATTTTCTTTAACATTTTCACTTTTCTACAATGGAGTTCGTCATATTCTTCCCTTTTTATTCTTCTTTTTTCATGTGTAACTAATTTTCCTTTGTTAGGGGGATGATGAATCTTGTTCTTTGGTGATGTAACTTTCTTTTATGGGTTTAATTTATGTTTCTTTTTTTATGATTTACGTGTTTATCTCTATTCTTAATGATTTTCTAAACCTGATCAATTTGGGAATGATCTTTTGGGTTGATGTATGATTTGAAAAAATTTGCATGAATCTAGAACTTGTGATAAACACCAGAATTTCTGCAATCGCTAAGAATAGACGTTGTGGGTTATATGGTTTTTCTTTTAATTCCCTCGTTCTTAATAATGCCTTTCTAATTGGGGTTAGAATAAGGGATTAGTTAATTCCAATCAGCGTAAAAGGATTAATATATTAAGGGATTGAATATTAATTAATTTTAAGAATTGACCATAAATCATTGAAATAGAACATAGTTAAACTTATATTTGATGTGCATCTAAAGAGTTCAAGTGAAATCTGAACCCTAACACTTTAATATCATTGTTTTACATCCCTTTGATTTATTGTTTGCTGATTTTTATTTTATTTTTAATTTAATTTTCAACAACTCTCTTTTCGTTAGCTTGAATAGTGTTGATTTAACGAATTTAGTAATTAATAACTTAATTCTCGTGGGACGATACTCTACTCACTCTTTATTATTTTTGTCGATTTGGTGCACTTGCCAAATTTCACAACAAGTTTTTGGTGCCGATTCTTGGGATTATTGTTATTAATATTAAATAGTAGTTGAAAAGATACTAATTTAAGCATTTTTTTCTTTGTTTAATTTTCCTTTTAATTATTTATTTTAATTTTTTAATTTTAAATTTTCTTTAAATTTTCTTTTTAATTTGTTTCTTTGTTTTCTTTATTTATTTTTATTAGTCATTTATTTTTATTTTTATTTTTAATTTCTTATTTACTTCACTCTGATTTACTTGTTTGTGTTTATGCAAGGTTTTCTAGAGTCAGAAGAATTACTTTTTGATCCAGAGATAGAAAGAACAGCTAGAGCAAATAGGAAAGTAGTTAGAGAAAGGAAAAAACTTGAAGAAACAAAAGTAAAGATAGCAGAAATTGTTGTAACTGCAGAGTGAAGACGCACATTAGCTGACTATGCTACCCCATCTGCTAAGAATATTTCTACCAGTATTGTGCGCCCTACTATTTAGGCCAATAATTTTGAGATTAAACCAGCACTTCTATAGCTGGTGCAGCATAATCAGTTTGGGGGAGGTCATGCAGAAGATCCAAATTTGCACATTGTCAATTTCTTGCAGCTGTGCGATACTATTAAGTATAATGGCGTTACTAATGATGCCATTAGATTACGACTGTTTTCATTTTCTCTCAAAGACAAAGCAAAGAGCTGGCTACAAGCCTAGCCACAAGGGAGCATTTCTACTTGGGAGGATCTGGTTAGTAAATTTTTGACTCGATACTTTCCTCCATCAGTGTTTGTGAAGATGAGGGGTGAAATTGCTTATTTCACTCAAAATCAAGGAGAATCTCTTTATGAAGCATGGGAGAGATTCAAGGAGCTATTAAGGAGGTGTCATCATCATGCATTTAAAGTTTGGCAGCAGGTACAGATTTTCTATAATGGTTTGAATCATCCTGCCAGAGCTATGGTGGATGCATCTACAGGCGGATCTTTAAATACCAAAACTCCTGAAAAGGCTTAGGAACTATTTGAGACCATGACGACCAATGAATATCAGTTGCCTAGTGGGAGAGCAGTAGTCAAACAAGGAGTTATGGAGCTTGGTACTCTCGATGCCTTACTTGCTCAAAACAAAAGTATTTCTCAGCAGTTGGCCAACCTCACCAAGCGAGTTAAGAGTACACAGGTAAATTATGTGAACCACCAAGTGTTCATTTACGATTTCTGTGGAGATAATCATGCTAATGGTGTATGTGAGGCAAGCAATTCTGGTTTCAGTTCTCAAGAGCAGGTAAATTATATGGGTAATCTTTCCAGACCTCAAGGTGTTCCATTTTCAAATACATATAATTCAGGGTGGAGGAATCATCCCAATTTTTCTTGGAGCAATCAAACAGTGCTATTGAATCCTCAACCAGAGAAGAAGTCTCCTCTTGAGATTGCACTTGAGAAACTCTCTTTACAAACATTTACTTTTGTGTAACAGACTTTTGCTTTTATGGAGGAAATAAAGGCAAATTTTCAGAATCAAGGAGCTGCTATTAAAAATTTAGAGAATCAAGTGGGGCAGATAGCGAAATAGCTTCAAGAGAGACCTCCAAGTACCTTTTTGAGTGATACTGTCGTTAATCCAAAGGAGCAATGTCATGCAATTACACTGAGAAGTGACAAGACTTTGGATGGACCAGTTAAAGAAATTGATGTTCCTATTGCAGATGTCTAATCTCAAAAGTGCTGTAATGAAGAAGTTAAAGAGGAGCAACCAAAGTGGCAGAGGAAGAAGAAGGAACGTGAGTAGAAAATAGTTGATCCTGCATTGTATGCTAGACTCTCGTTTCCTCAAAGGTTAAAAAAGGAGAATCAAGAAAAGCAATTTTCCAAGTTCTTGGATGTCTTCAAGAAGTTGCAGATAAACATTCCATTTGCTGAAGCACTTGAGCAGATGCCCTCATATGCTAGATTCATGAAATATTTGCTCTTAAAGAAGAGGAAGCTCAAGGAAGATGAGACTGTGGCACTTACTGAGGAGTGCAGTGCTATAATTTAGAGAAAACTACCACCTAAATTGAAAGATCCAGGTAGTTTTACCATTCCATGCACTATTGGTGAGTTGACTATTGAGAAAGCTCGATGTGATTTAGGAGCTAGCATCAATTTAATGCCATTGTCAATTCTCTGCAAACTTGGGATTGATAAAGTGAAACCAAATACAATGTCTCTTCAATTAGCTGATCGGTCAATTAAACATCCATATGGTATAGTGGAAGATTTGCTAGTGAAGGTTGACAAATTTATTTTCCCAGCTGATTTTGTGATTTTGGATATGAATGAGAATGCTGATATTCCTCTAATTCTTGGAAGACTGTTCTTGACTACTTCAAGAGCATTGATTGATGTACCTAGAGGAGAGCTTATTTTGAGGGTGGATGGTGATCAGGTGACTATTAATGTTTTTGATAAATCTGCACCGAAATCAGATCTTTATGCCCCTATCAAATGCATTCAAGATAAGCCTCTACAGGATTTGGTTAGTAAGGTCCCTTCATCATCAATCAATGCTGATCTTTCCACTTCCAAGATTGTGGATGAAAAGGAAAAAGGTCCTCCTCTTTCAAAAATTACTACAATTGAAAAAGATCCTCCAGTTTCCATTAATTTATTACAGATTGATTCAAAAGGCAGTGACAGAGTGTGGAGGCAAAAAGCTGATAAGAGAAAAATGTCATCCTACTTTTCTTGTTTCAAGCTACCATGATTAATTGAGAACAGGCAACGTCAAGCTAATGACGTTAAACAAGTTCTTTTTGAGAGGCAACCCAAATTTTCTCTCTTTTTCTCTTTTAATTTTATTGTTGTTTTTATTTTATTATTTCTTATTTTTCTATTTTTTGTTTTGAAGGTAATGTTAAGTCGGCTTAGGTGCCTCCCTGAGTTTGGAGCCTTTGTAGGGGGATGTATATAGTTGTCGGTCGCCAAAAAGAGTTTTTCTTTTCCTTTCTTGCATTTAATTCATTTTGTTATTTGTTTTTATTGATTTTATTTTGTTATCATCACTCATTTTGTGTTTTTTGTCTTTGTGTGAAACTGTGCATGCCAGTGTGTTGAATTGAATATCTAATGATTGTTTGAATTATAAATTGATCTGATTTCTTAGGATATCACTTGAGAATCTATGAGTTGCATTTATCTCTATTATTTCAATTGTGTATGGATGTATTTTCCATCTTTATGATTGGTATAGACCATGGAATTTAATTTCATGTCAGGCTTAGAGAAAGTTTATGAGATTGCATGTGTGTGGATGATTTTCATCTAAAAGTTGTTTGATTCTCTCTTGAGGCGAAATCCTAGGCAGTGCATGATTAAGGAAATGATAAGGGCCTTCTTTGAACCGTTTGAGCCTTTCAAACCAACCTGTATACACAGTGTATCCTTAGGTCCCTTTTGCAGCCTTGCTATTATTTGGCCTCTGTTTCTTTTCTTTACCCACATTTTCCTTTTCCCATACCCATATAAAAAAAAATTTCTCTCTTACATAACCTTTGTTGAGTACATATCTTGTATTATTTTATTATTCAAGTCTTTGTTATTTTTGTGCATCAAATTTAGTTGGAGCTGAAAAATTAAAAGAAAAAGGAATTGAAAAAGAAAAGAAAAGAAGTCTACCCAAAGTATTGCAAAGAAATAAGTTTGGGGGTGGAGGTTGTTGAAAAAGAAAAAGAAAGAAAAGAAAGAAAAAAAGTGAATGTTGTGTTGATTCTTTTGCTCCTTTTTGCACTTGTTCAGTATTTTGAAGCTTGAATTTTGAATTGTGAAATTTACTTGATTTTGTATCTTAACGTTTATTTTCATTTTCCTACTACTTCTTTCTTAACTCATACCATCGGCCTTACATTACAAGCTTTTAAAAACCCTTTTGATCTTTAGTTGTGTATTGTTTACATTAGTGGAGAAAGAGATGAAGAACAACCCTATGAATGTGGGTTTGATATGCACTTGCAGTTTTATAAATCTATTTGAGTTTGTTCTTTATGAGGAGATTGTGTCTTTCATTCATGTTTTTGGGAAGTTATTGATGCATAAGAGTTGCATGTGAGAGACGATGTGATAATTAGATTATTCATGTGCGACTCTTCGAAATTAGATTGTGAAGCAATTTCTGAGGATATGTAAGATATTCACTACCTAGTGTTGCCATGTTTTGGTTGTGTGTTTTGAGTTGTTATTTGTTTAATCTTTTTGTTTTTCTTTTTACTTGAGGACAACAAAAGTTTAAGTTTGGGGGAGTGATGAACCTATAAAAATTCATATTTTTACGGTTCAAAGTCTTAGATTTTCATTCTCTTTTAATCTTTTTGATTGAATTTGTCTTAAGTTTCTTTTATTTTTAGTTTTTTCTAATTTATGTTTTAATTGTGTGTTTTTATGTGTTTTTGATAGGTAATTATGCATGGAAGAAGACTGGACGATTTATGAGACAGAGAGCTGATTTTGCATTCTGGTGGTTCAGCGCCTAGGCGCTGAAGTCAGAGCGCCTAGGCGCTCGATACGTAAAGCACCGCAGTTTTAATGGGCCAGCGCCTAGGCGCTGGTAACGTAGCGCCTGAGCACTGACTATGCAGAAAGCCCATGTTTTTTTCTTATAAATTCATAAGTTACGCCACACTCTTGGAGAGACACTTGGACAGAACGCAACAGCCGTCAAGAGGCACAAACCCTAATGTGGTGTGGGCGCAATTAGGCTTGAAGATTAGGGATTTTCTTCAACCTTTCCACCTTTCTACAATGGAGTTTGTCATATTCTTCCCTTTGTATTCTTCTTTTTCCATGTGTAACTAATTTCTCTTTGTTAGGGGATGATGGATCTTGTTCTTGGGTGATGTAACTTTCTTTTATGGGTTTAATTTATGTTTCTTTCTCATGATTTACGTGTTTATCTCTATTCTTAATGCTTTTCTAAACCTGATCAATTTGGGAATGATCCTTTGGGTTGATGTATGATTTAAAAAAATTTGCATGAACCTAGAACTTGTGATAAATATCATAACTTCTGTAATCGCTAGAAATAAACGTTGTGGGCTATGCGGTCTTTCTTTTAATTTCCTCGTTCTTGATAATGCATTTCTAATTGGGATTAGACTAAGCGATTAGTTAATTCCAATCAGCGTAAGAATATTAATATACTAAGGAATTGTATATTAATTAATTTTAAAAGTTGACCATAAATCATTGAAATAGAGTATAGTTAAACTTATATTTGATGTGCATCTAAAGAGTTCAAGTGAAATTTGAACCCTAACGCTTTAACATTATTGTTTTTAATCTTTTTGATTTATTGTTTGCTGATTTTTATTTTTATTTTTAATTTAATTTTTAACAACTCTCTTTTCGTTAGCTTGAATAATATTAATTTAATAAATTTAGTAATTAATAACTTAATTTTTGTGGAATGATACTATACTCATTCTTTATTACTTTTGTCGATTTGATGCACTTGTCAAATTCCACAACAATCTACTAAGAGATCTCTTGCAAGACTTGATCCTTCTACTCACATCCTCCCAAACATCCTCGAGTTGATAACCATCATTCCAGACCAACTTGACATCTTTGCAGTCTGGATGATCATCCCAAAACGCTTCGTACCTGAAATAATTATCCTTGCTACAGTTAGGATGTACAAGCTGAAGAAATAAAGGGCTGTGATAAGAAGAAATAACAGGCAAAGCAAAAACAACTGCATTTGGAAACATAATCCTCCAGTTCCAATTAGCTAAAGCTTTATCAATCGTTTCTCTGGTTACAAAACCATTCCTTGGGTTGCTGAACCAGGTGAATTTATTCCCTTAAGGTGTGTTTGGATAGGACATTTTAAAATTTTAAAGAATTTAAAATACTAAGTAATTGAATTGCATCAATTCAATTGACTTCATTTTCAAAATTTTCAGTTTGGATAATTATTTGTAAATTTTAAATTCACTCTGTTTAGCTTTTGTTCTGCGTAGAGAGGCTACGCTACCATTGGCACTCCTTCACAAACAGCCTCCAATACCGAGTTCCACACACAGTGAGTCACGAACCCACCCACCGAGTCATGACTCAGAATAATAGCCTGTAGGGCCGAGTTCCTCACCACTATTCCCTTCTCCTTGGTCCTCTCCAAAAATCCTTCTAGCTTGTTCCTCTCCAAAAATCCTTCTAGCAACAACTCGTCCAAACTCGGTTCATCTAACTCGCTCCTCACAACCCACAAAAACTTTTGCTCACTTTTCTCCAACCCAATAGTCATCTCCTTCAGCTGAGTTCTTGAAAACCTTCCAATGCCAAAACAAAGAAAACGAGCTCAACTACGACTCATTTGCAAGTCGAGCTAACTCAAACAACCTTTCTCATCTTCTTCTCCACATAAAGCTGAAATCAAGGGTCCGATGCAAAACACCGGCGGCGTGGTTCCTTCAGGGAAGCACAACCCATCGCTTAATGCTGTGATAGCTCTTCAAGGAAGGGTCGTGTTTGGTGGCAGTGTAAAAGGAGAAGGGGACGATCTAGATGACAGAGTCATCGAGGCCGTAGGGGGAGAAGGGTTGGGTTTCGTCCTCTATGGCTTCGAAGGGTGAGTCGTAAGGGAGGAAGTTGAGGTCGCCGAAGGAAGAGGGGAGGAAGGAGCGGGTGCGGTAGCGCCAGTAGCAGAGGAGGCGGTGGATGGGAGGGCTCCATTGATGAATGTGATGGTACGAGAGGGGCAGAGAGAAGATGGAGGGATTTTAGAATTCTACCTATCTAGGAGGAATTTTAAATTCTTTTGGTTTGATAAATACTTTCTTAAAATACTTGGAATTTTTAAAATGATTTTACAAAATATCCAAACAGAATATTTTGTCATAAAGGATTTTAAATACTTCCAACAAATACATTCCCTCTTTAAAATCTTTCATCCAAACACACACTTAGGGATATTTAGTAATTGATAGAATAGAATGGGATAAAATGAGATGAGATGAGATGAGATGAGATGGAATGGAATGAGATAAAAATATCATTTTACTGTTTGGATATTTTAGGATGAAATGAAGTGAAGTTACCGTTCTATTGTTTGAGAAATTGATGGAATTATAAGAGTTATAATTTTATTTTTCCTAAATTACTCTTATTACAAACACACAAATTTTAGGGTATGAGATTAATGTAATAAAATCTTAATTATAATTATAATAAAAAAAGATGATTTCATCTCATACCCCCTAAATTGGAGGAAAGAAAATTAATAATTTTTTGTGGGATGCATTTCATTCCATCATTTTTTAATATAACCAAATAATAAAACTTATCTTCATCCCATCCCATTTTATTCCATTCCACTTAATCCCATCAATCTAAACATAACCTCAGTGATGGATTTTAATCAGATTAAAAGTTAAGAAGAAGAAAAATAGAAAAGGAACACCTTTGAAGGAGGGAGTATGCCATAAGTATTTTGTTGAATTTCCAAGTGATGGTGATGAAGGGAAGGAGAATCAGGATTCAAATGATAGCACGAAATACAAGCTTCAACTTATACAAGGTATGAGGAGAATGCTAAATTTGAAAAAAAACCAGATCACCAGAGGAAAGGGAAGGCAGAATTAAACAGATAGAAGATCAGGAGTCTTTCAACAAAAGAATGAGAATGAAGAAGGAGAAAACAGAGTGTTTTGAACTCAACCAGTTGATGGTGATGGAAGAAGGAGTAGCGAGCAAAGCAAACCAAGCTTTATTCTTGAAGGCTGAGGAGGCAGGCCATACCATGCCCCCAATGAAGAAATGAGTATATTAAGTTGGAACTGTCAAGGGGTGGCCTCTCCTAATACAATTTTGGATCTTAAGGGCCAAACTAAACGCTTAAAGCCTTGTATAGTTTTTTTTTATTGAAACAAGGGCAAAAAAAGAAAAAAAATTGATGGTCTTAGAGGGACCCTTGCTTTTGATTCTTGTTTTTGTGTAGAGCCTGATGACCCTTTCTGGTGTGGCCTTTGCTTACTTTGGAATAATAAAATTAATATTGAGGTATATTTATCTTGTCTTAATTATATTCATACTTGTATGAGTAGTGTAGAAGATATGAATAAGTAGGAATGCACCTTTGTATATGGAAATCTTGTTTTCCAACAGAGAAGACATTTATGGAGCAAATTGGCAAGTTTGCAAATAAACCATGATAGATCCTGGTTGTGGTATAGGGGATTTCAATGAAATTTTGGCGCAACATAAGAAGAAAGGCCTCAGAGTTCAACAGCAAATTAGAATGGACCTTTCTAGGGACTTTATGGATCATACAACTCTAATGGATCTTGAAATCTAAGGAAATAAATTCTCCTAGTTCAGCAACCCAAGGAATGGTTTTGTAACCAGAGAAAGGATTGATAAAGCTTTAGCTAATTGGAACTGGAGGATTATGTTTCCAAATGCAGTTGTTTTTGCTTTGCCTGTTATTTCTTCTTATCACAGCCCTTTATTTCTTCAGCTTGTCCCTTCTAACTGTAGCAAGGATAATTATTTCAGGTACGAATCGTTTTGGGATGATCATCCAGACTGCGAAGATGATGTTAAGTTAGCCTGGAATGATGGTTATCAACTTGAGGATGTTTGGGAGGATGTGAGTAGAAGGATCAAGTCTTGCAAGAGATCTCTTAGCAGATGGAGCAAGGAAACTTTCAAAAAATCAGATGAAGAAATTCTAAGGCTAAAAAACCAATTATCTCAACTGCAGAATGAGGACAACAACAATTTTGATGTAGATAAGGTCAAGGAAGTCAAAGAAGAGATTAGCAAACTTTTAAGGTAGGAGGAGATGTACTAGGGTCAAGGTCTATACTCAAGTGGCTAAAATGTGGGATAAGAATACTATGTTTTTTCATGCTACAACTATTCAAAGACGAGATCACAACTTTATAAGACGTTTGAGAAATGAAGAAGGGGAATCGATAGAAGACAAAGAGAAAATTTTCAGTTGTATTTTGGAGCATTTTCAAAATATTTACTCATATGAGCAGCTAGTGTTTGTGGAGGCATGCTTTGATAAGGTGCCAAAATTAATTACTGAAGAAATGAATGCAAAACTTAATGGCCTTATTTCTGAAAGAGAGATAAAAGAGGCTGTCTTTAGTTTGGGAAGTTTCAAAGCCCTCGGCCTTGATGGTCTAAATGATCAGTTCTACTAAAGCAATCGGGCAGTGGTGAAAGAGGAGATATGAAAGGTAATTTTTAAGTTTTATGATGAAGATTTGATACTAGAAGAGATAAATGAAGCTCAGTAGTCCTCATTTCTAAAATTCCTTTACCGGAGATAATGGGGCATTATAGGCCCATTAGTTGTTGTAATTTTTTTTGGGTATAAGTGGGTGGTTTGGTTCTGTTTCTGAGAGAAAATAAGTTCGAACAAATTAAAATCAATTAGTTTGGTTTGATTCGATTTTTATATTTTTTGATAGTCAAATCTGATCCAAACAGAATTGAACATCTACAGATTGGTTTGATTCGAGTGATTGGGTTGACAATTTTTTTAATACAAAAATCAGTTAAATAATTAGTTTTCTATAGCAAAAAAAAATACATAATAAACTTATAAAAATATTTCTAAAAACAGAATCAAACTTATTAATTTGAAACTAATAATTATTTCATGTTTCAGAATGTGTAATAAAAGGTTCATAAAGAGGGAATAAAGAAATATATTGATATTTGTATTAAGAAATTATATTTGAATAAGTTAAAATATTCTTCAAAAGATATTTAACTTGGCAAGTTGTATACTACTACTATTCAATTAAAGAGGAAATTGTGAGGCTACTAACTTTAAGGTATATATGTAACCAATTGAACCCCTATGGACATGAGTGGAGCTAATGGAGACTTGATTAGTTGAACTTTGGATCAGCAATCTAGCGAATCCAAACTCTCCAACCTTTGCAGTTATATCTTCATCCAAGAGAATGTTGTTGGACTTCAAATCACAATGCACAATAGGAACTTCACTATCATTGTGCAAGTAATTCAATGCACATGCAGCATCAATATCTATATAGGTTCAACCCATTTTCGTTTGCATGCTTTCTCTTCCCCTTAATCCAATTTTCCAAACTCCCGCTACTTAAGTACTCATAAAACAGAACTAGAAATTTATTATTTTTAAAGTCAATACTAGAGCATTTAAAGTCAATTCATCGTTTCCAAGCTTCCAAATTTAGATGATGTTATTGCTGTTACCTTCACTTTTCTATTCTTTATGTATAGTAGCAAGCAAATTGTCAGACATAGTATCAGTGTTACCACTGTGGTTATGATGATGTAATGTTTAACATGCCTTCTTCTATGACCATGAGGCTCACATGCAAAATGCAAGTAAAATTTTTTATTGTCTTCTAAATGGACAGCAGGGAGATTTTGGAAAACTTCACCGCTAGGAATGATTTCTTTTAAATCATTATAAGAAAGGTTCAAAAGTTAAAGGACATGTAAATTTTGAAACTCAATAGGAATGGATCTAGAGAGTTGGTTGGAGGAAAGACCCAAAGTTTTCAAGTCTCTCACATCTCCAAGAGTTTTTGGAATAGCACCTGATAGCATATTTTTTGCCAAAAACAAATTTTTCAAGCTCATGCAATTGCTGAATGAGCTGGGGATGTCACCAAACAATTGTTAGTTTTTCAATTTTTTAATATTTACTATGCATAATATTGACTAGAGTTAATTTTATAATCTAACTAACTTATTTCAGAAACTAATGATGAAATAAGTTAGAAAATTAGTAATTATGCAGACCATGACTAATTATTATTAATAGAGTTAAAACACTAGTGTCTCTTTCTGCGTTGGACGAATGACGTGGCCTGAGCTGTGGTGGAGCAGAACTTACGATGAACTGCGATGCCAGTGAGCAGAACCGAACATTTTGGCAGAGGAGTTTTTTGGCCTTTTGCGTTGGACGAAGACGATGTTTTAGGGGTTGGGAACTGAAAAAGTATTACAAAAAGTCAGAACAACAAGTAGTAGCCAAAAAATATTATAGTATAAATTAAAATAATAATAATAATAATAATAATAAAATATATAAATATATGGTTTGGTTCGGTTTAGTTTGGTTTGATTTTGAAATTTCAAATCCGAGAACAGAATCAATTAAACTTTAATTGGTTTGAATTTTACCCGAACCAATCAATATACTCAAATCAAATCGAATCAATTTAATTAGTTCAGTCGAATTTATCGGGTTGGTCGAGTTATCCGAACCAATTTACACCCCTATAATTTTCTATAAAAAATCATAGCAAAGATCTTAGCTTCAAGGATAAAACTACTGCTGGGCCCTCTAATTTCACAAAACTACAGTGCTTTTGTGGGGGTAGATTGATTCAAGATAATATTTTGGTAGCTCAGGAGGTTTTTCATGCTCTCAAGAAGAAGAATAATTGTGGTAAGAATTGTCTAGCATTTAAGGTTGATATGAATAAAGCCTATGATAGGCTGGAGTGGTCTTTCTTAAATCATGCCTTAGAGGCTTATGGATTTCAAGGGCAATGGGTGCAGTTGATTATGTCTTGTGTATTTGGAGTTTTCTATAGGTTCAAGATTAATGGGACCCTCTCAAATTCTCTTAAACAGAGCAGGGATTTAAAGCAGGGGGATCTCCTTTCCCTATATCTTTTTATTTTGGCTATGGATGTGTTATCCCATATGCTGTTGGGAGAAGTAAGAAATGGTTATATCTCAGGTCTCAAGTTGGCCCCATTATCGCCTGTTCTGTCCCATTTATTTTTTTCAGATGATTCTATTCTTTCGCTCAAGGCCAGCAAGCAAGAAGCATTCCAAATTGTAAAGATCCTAAATGATTTCTCAAGAGTGTTAGGACAAAGGATCAATTTGGAAAAATTTGGCATTATTTTTGGCGGGGGGTTCCTACGCATATTCAAAGAGAAGTTGTTAATATTCTGAAGATTAGTGCTTGGGAGTCTTCGGGTAAATACTTAGGTTTGCCGGTAGAGTGTGGGAGATCTAGATCTAGAACATTATCTTGGATCAAGGAAAAGGTTAGAATGAAGCTTGAAGGATGGAAAGAAAAGTTGCTTAACTAGGTAGGTAAGGAAATTTTAATAAAATCAGTCATTCAGGCTATATACCAATATATGCCATGTTAGTGATTAGATTCCCTAAAAACTTTTGTGCCAAGTTATGTTGTTATATAGCTAGATTTTGGTGGCGTAGGCCTGGTAAGGAGAGGGGGTTGCATTGGAAAAGTTGGCAGGTTCTAACTTCTACTAAGAGGGACGGAGATTCGGGGTTTAAAGACTTGAATTTAATGAATTTGTCCTTACTGGCCAAGCAAGCGTGGAGGTTGAATTCTAATCCAAATACTCTATAGGTTCAAGTGTTGAAAGGTTTGTATTATCCTAATTAATATTTCATGGAGGCTAAGATAGGAAGAAGTTCCTCACGAGGGTGGAAAGGTATTGTTCAAGGGAGAGATATGCTCAAAAGAAAAGGGAGATGGGTAATTGGGAATGGAAAATGTTAATCTATGGCATGATATCTAGCTACCAGGGGGAAAACCATTTATTAGATGGTGCTCACATATCATCCCATAAGGTTAGTGATCTCATCAATGAATCTTCGTTAAGTTGGGACTTGAATAGGATAAGATAAATTGTTAGCCCTAAGTAGGGGTGTCCAGTGGGTCGGGTCAACTTGTGAATTTACGAGTTTCGACCCAACCTAATCCATACAATGCGGGTTGAGTTTGATTCGCGAGTTGAATTGGGTTAAAAAATGCTTTAACTCGCAGTGTGTGGGTCAGGTAATGGGTTGAAACACGTCCAACCCGCACAAACTCGACCCACCCACCTTTTTTTTTAATAAAAAGTCGTTTAAATGATAAAGAATATATGAAAAAAATAGAAAGTGAAGTCAATGATTATGTCAATACATATGACATGCATGATGATACTGACTTTGATTGGTTAGATTAATTTGTTATTTGAGTTATGACTAATTTTGTTTAGTTTATTACAGACTTAGTAATACTTGTTAGTCATTAATTTTTTATGTACTTATTGATTTATGGTGTTTAATTTATTTGAGATTAAGACCTATTGTATTTGAGTAAGGTCGGTTAAGACTTATGGTGTTAACTTGTTAGATTGAGACCTATTATATTTGAGATTGAGACTTATGATATTAATTTATTAGATTTTGTATTTTGACATTTTTTTAGAATTCTTTTTTTAAAAAAAATATGTCACACCCACGGATTCGACCCAACCCAACACATTATTGAGTGGGTAGGGTTGTGTGAAAAAATTTCTTCGACTCAACACAATCCAACTCATTGCTCTGGTAAACAAGGTGGGTCTAAAAACGTTACTGAACCCACCTAATCTATCCAATGGACACCCCTAGCCCTGAGGTTTCTAACGTAGTACAACAAATTACTATTAGCAGGCAGGATGGAGAAGATAGATTTGATTGGCCCTATACAAAAAATTGAAAATTCACAGTAAAAACAGGTTATCATATCGCAAAGGAAGAAGTTAGGCAGGCTTCAGACAATCCTAATTCTTCTGTCCAAACTCCAAAAGAACTATGGAAGATGATAGTCTTAAGATCCCTCCAAAAGTCAAAATTTTTATATGAAAATTTACCACAATGCCTTACCGGTTAGGGATAATCTTTTTAGAAAGAAGTTAGTGAAAGATCCACTTTGCCATATCTGTAATAAGGTACCAGAAACTGTTGAGCATATCATGCTTCTTTGTCCACGGACCACCCCTACATGGTTTGAATCGCAAGTCTAATGTCTTCCCTCTATAGATAATGTTCATAGATTTTGACTTATGGCTTTTGGAGAGAATTATCAGTTTTTAGGGTAGCACGGAGTCAGTGAAAGATTATATTGGCCAGATCTGCTACCTTGGGTGGGCTTTGTTGAAAGGGTGAAATGAGTATGTGTTTCAAGGCAGGGATCTTAATCCTATGCTCAGTATTGCTAGAGCTAAGATGCTTCCAGTAGAACATGGAAAGGAATATATAATGCAATTTCTAGAAAAGAATAGGGAAGCAAATCACAGTTTTACCTCTTGGAGACCACCTCCAACAGGGTTTATGAAGATCAATATGGATGTTGCTTTCAATGGAGTTCAGGGAATAGGTGACTAAGTGCGTTTGGATTAGAGTTGGTAGACTTAAGTTTGATTAAAAATATGTTTATAAATTTAAGTTTAGTTAAAAGTAAATTTGTAATAACGTGATTTATGTTTGATAATTTTTATCTCAAAAATAAGTTTCACAAAATAAATATAAGAGATAAAAATCATCAACGAATAAAATTATAATTCAAAAGCAAGATTTTCTTGCTTTTTGAACAAACGTAAGTTAGAAACAAAAACTTAGTGCAAATTAAAATAAACTTAAACAAGTTTACACACCATTCAAGGAAACTCCAACGTCTGTTTGAGACTGTAAACAGAAAACCAAACATGCATTAAATCTCTTATTTATAATGTGAAATTACCTAAATAGTAAGCAATCTTAGTCCTAATCAAGATCTCTATCATTTTGGGATTCTAAGATTTTTTCCTTTGATAGTAGATTAACTATTATATTGGGAATAATAAATATTTATAAATGATTCCTTGTAATATGGGAATTGTAGGTATTAACGGCTTGTGGGACCAAGGTGGTTCGTGGTGAATGTAATGGGCCTTCTACTCATTGGGCCTGTGGTTGGAATTCAATTTTAAACATATTTTATAATTTTTTTCTCTCCAAAGTGTCTCATACTCACTCTAAAAACTTGAATTTTTATTTTTTTATTTTTATCTTCTTTGAGTCTTGAATCAAATGAGTGAAGTGAATCAATCAAGTGATTCTATGCATATTTTCATGCAAATTAATCTAATCTCTACACAAAAAAGAAAAATTTATCATGTGTAGATATCTGTGTAAAAATAGGATCAAAGTGGGAATCATGTGTAAGAATTGAATCTTACATTTTAACAGTTTAAAAAATTACTGTATGAAATATGACCAGTAATGATATAAACCATAGTTTAGAAAAATAAAAAGGAAATATCATTAGGCATGTGGATTCCGATTTATATTCAAAAAAATCCAATAGAGATGAACACAAAAAGTGCAAGTTGCAACTTGTAAATGTCTCGAGTCCAATTATATGATTAATGCTAAAATTTCACATGAAAGCAGAAGTCTACAAATCTATATAATCTTTTATTTGACTAAGGAAAACAATAGTGGATTTTTATTATTCTACATATTGATAGTTGTTATAAGTCATTTAATGAAAACCACAGGCGATAATGTAAAATTAATAATGTCAGTCTTACATAAATTGTGAAGTCACATATGATCTTTTAGTATTAAAAACAATTTTTAAAGAACAATGAGAATGGATTATTTTAAATTAAATTATGAAAATATTAAATTAACAACCAGAACTTTTTGTTAAGTATAATGTAAAACTTGTAGGCAATCAAGTGAAAACTAAAAAAAAATGTTAACAGCACATTTTTTTAATACTTTTTTAACATATGTTTTATTATTAATTCACTTTATTTACTTAAAAGAATTATTAAGTGATGAATAATAGTAACATTTGTTTTTTAACTAATAATAAAATAAATATTAAAAAAGTATCTAAAAAAATGTGTCAATTTTTTTTTTAAGAAATAACCATTTCCAATTTGACAAGTAGTTACTGAATGCATGACTGATAAACCGGAGTTAGTTTCCAACTTCCAAGGAACTATGGTTAGGGGTGGAAATAGGTCAAAATTTCTTCAGGGAACTATGGCTGATTTCTTTGCTAAGGCTGACGACCGACCTAGCCTGTTTACTAAAAAAGTTAGGTTAAACTTTTTTAAAAGCCTATTTAACTAAAAAGGCCAAGTCTCGGCCATCTAATAGACCTTTTTTAAGCTTGGTAGGCCGACGCCTATTTAATTATATATAATAGAATATATATTATTATAATAATTATAAATTATAATTATAATTATTAATTTATTATAATATATTAATATATTTTTAATTAAATTTTAATAAAAGTCAATAATAAAAACTTAAGTTAGCAAGTTAGAATAGAAATAACACATTTATTAACATATTTAACGTAATATATTTATTAGAATGAAAATAATAAGTGAACACTCACTCCTTATTTTTATAGATGCTCACTACTTTCTTGCTGTGATCTTTGATCGATGTGGGACTTGAAAGATTAGAGTAAGAAAGTGAGCAACTTGACTTGGCATATCTCTAAGTCCCACATCGACCAAAGACTAAAGTAAGAAAGTAGTGAATATCTATAACACGCACCTCTTACTTTTATAAATGCTCACTATTTTCTTACTCTGATCTTTGGTTAATATGGGACTTGAAAGACTAGAGTAAGAAAGTGAGCAACTTGGTATATCTCCAAGTCCCACATCGACCAAAAATTAGAGTAAGAAAGTAGTGAGTATCTATAAAATTAGAAGGTGAGTGTTAAATTATAACAAAGGTTTATTGGCTTTGAGTAGGCCCGTTGACTTATTTCAAGACTTAGATCTGTTAACTTATGTAAAGACATATTGACTTATTTAAAGGTAGGTCTGTTAGCCTATGTAAGACATGTTGACCTATTTAAAGGTAGGTCTGTTAATTTATGTAAAGGCTTATTGGCCTATTTAAAGGTAGGCATGTTAGCCTATTTAAAGGCCTTATTGCAAAGTAGGCCTTTAAATAGGCTTTCAGGCCAGGCTAGTCTTTTAAAAAGGCCAGGTCAGGCCTTAAAAATTAGCCTATTACAGGCTCATAGGCCAGGCTCAGGCCTTATAATTGAGATACAGGTCAGGTCTGTTTAAGGCAAAGCCTGACCTGGCCTGGCCTGTTTCCACCCCTAACTATGGCCTTTCTGTAGACGTGTCAGCACAAGCTAGGGCTCTTCCACCTTCAATCTTTTAAACAAACTTTCATTACCTCAAACTCCTATTCATGTCTCCCTCTCTTGTACTAAGAAATTATTACATGTTTATGGAGCAATAATAAATATATGCTCTAGTAAGATATTTATCATCAACGGAGCATGTATTTATTGTTGTTCCATAAACATGGTATAATTTCTCCTCTCGTACCCTTGATAGCCTTCCCGTAGCCCGTAGGATTCTTTCAGTTGTTTTGTTCCAAATTTTCTACAGTTCGACTTTAAAATTTTGTTGTAAGGATTCAACGATTTTGAGTGCCCCATTTTTAATGGAAGCCTAATATACGTGGACTATTTGTTTTAGGCGGTTGTTTTCTTTTTGGGTTGGAGGTTACACGCAGAAAATGCTTATACACAACAGATTCAATTTGCATAAAACTTGAAGCCCAGAAAACGGAAAGACATGGGTTTTCCAGTCACCAAAGATTCCAGGCCCAATGAAACACATGCCTATTATTTTTTCCCCCTCAGAAAGCTCAGGCCTACCATAATAAATATTTTACAATATCTTAAAAAGTATTATATTATGTTATCATGATTAAAAACTTATTACACAAATAATTATAGTTGTTCAATTTTGTAAAAGATAATTATTGTGAGTTGGCACTTGACAACATATTTTATGAATCGGACTGAATTGGTCGATTTGAATGATAAACCTGTAAATTAGTTCTTGAGGTCTTTGAGCTAGTTCAGTCCTTGCTTGTAATGTTTTTTGCAGCAAACCAGTCATATCTGGTCAGAATTTGGTGACTCCATGATCTGTTCAAATGGGTTGACCCAATTAACCCAATTTTCTTTTTTCCAATTATGGGATTTGAATACAATACTTCGTAGACATTGTCATAAAAATGCATTATAGCACTTGTTCTTGTTAGGTAATGTATCAATTTTTTTAATTTATATTAATAATCAACAGGTTATTATCACTGTAAGTTTGGAAGTATTTTTTATTTAGTAATTTTTTAATTTAATATTTTTATATAAAGTAGTTTTTTCATAGAATATTTTTTTAAAAGGATATTTCTTCTTTGTTCAAGTTTTCTAGTTCAACCACTTGATCTGCAGTCGAACTAATGACCCGACGACCCAATCTTGTGACCAAATCAACCTCTAGTTAGGGTTATACAATTATGCTTGACACAACTATCTAACCGAAAAAAAAGACACACAACTTTTTTGTCCTACCATTTTAAAATAATGTTGTTACGACACTTTAGAAATTTTTTTTTTGTAAAAAAAGGTACCAAAGTAACTTAATACCTATTATCACTAGGGTATTCAAGGGATGAGTTTATTTTCACCCGAACTCGGCCTAATTTTGTTTATCAAACCAAATTTTTGAACCCTAACTCGGCCCAATCATGCCCTAATCAATGACCAAGTTAAGACTGGGTTGACCTAATAATTTAAGAAAATTGTATAAATTTAGACATTGTGTATAGTTGAGTCATAAAATTTCATAAGTAAATAATTAAAAGAGATGTTTTACAATATATATTTCAAAATAGATTATATCAATGTAAATATATTATGTTATGAAAAAATATTAATTTAAGTAATTTTTTATTATTATTTATCATTAATTATAAAAAAAGTTTAAAGATATTATGTAACACTAGACCGCGCTAAGACAACTCGAGATGTAATACAAACCCAGCTCGAAAATGTATCGAATCTATTTTTTAGAACCTTAACCTGTCTAAATTAACTTCGGGTTGGGAAGGATTATAAAGACGTGATTATGTTTTGAACATCCTTAGTTATCACAAAGGTATTATTTTGTTAACAAGAGTTAGATTAACCGAGAGGATTAAAATGTGTTTAGGAGCGAAACTACATATAGGTTTAGGAGGCAATTACAATCCCCAAGGATGAATCTACGTATAAAAGAGTGAGGACACATGCCCACACTCAACTTAAAAAATTTTCTTTAATCTTATATATATATATATATATATGTATAACTTTTTCGTTATAAATATTTGTCTTCTTTATCTTTTTATATGTGTAATTTTTACTTTTATATGCGAGATAAATTAATAAATTTATAATAATAATAATAAAATTTATTTTTTAATATTGTTTTATAAAACACCCCACTGTTCCATCCCCATGTGATTTGACTTAAATTGTACAAAAGTCTGCTAAAATAGTATGTATTAGAGCACCAAACTTCTCCCACATGCTTACTACTCAAAAGTTTCAAACTTCTTTTTCCTTTTTCCTTTATTTTACCATTTGTTGTTTTGAAAGACTGCAACGAAGTTGTTCTGCCTCATCTCATTTTCTAGTTGGTTCAAATTGATTTTTCTTTTCAACCCAAGGAAAAGGAGAATGAAAAAGTGATTTTATCATATGGTAGGAACAAGGGTTTGAGTTGTTTCTTCTCATCTTCTTATCTCTCTAAGTCCACCAATAAGTTTTCCATTGGACAAAATGTTTTGCTTTCATCATTGAGCTTTTAATGAGAGGTGAGTGCCTATTTCATTCTATCACCTGTAGCCGTGAAAGTGGTTGTTGAGTCTCAAATATTAAAACTTGTGATTGAACTCATTGTTTGTAGTCTATAACCGTAAGTATTTTCTAGGAGGATTTTGACAGAAATCAGCCAATCAGCTTGCAGGAAATGACCAACAAAGTTATGGAAGTACAAATCCAAGATCTAGAAAAGGAGGCAAGCAAGATTAGTCCAAAAGGAAAGGAAAAAGTTAAAGGTCATGGGCCTACCTAAAATAGCCCAAGAAAGCAGAAAGGAGTAGTAAAAGATAAAAATGAACCAAGCATTACAAGGGTGGATTTGTTAGAAGGTCGTATTTAGCATAGTTTGGGCCCAATGAACTTTCAAGAGCGAGGGACTATGAATGAGGACATTGGGCTCCAAAATCTCGTTATTATTGTAGACTATCCTAGCCCGACTATTCATGGTTCATATAAGTATGGGCTCATTTTGAGCACTGAGGACATTCAGAAATGTAAGGAGGCTTGGTCAAAATTTGAAGATAGGCTATAGAAAAAAAAAAAAAAGCAGATAGGCTCGGATGTAGGGATGAAGGAGAAGGAAGAAGCTGAAAAAATAGAAACCCCAACACTGTTAGTGATGGATTTTAATCAGATTAAAAGTTAAGAAGAAGAAAAATAGAAAAGGAACACCTTTGAAGGAGGGAGTGAAGGCCATAAGTATTTTGTTGAATTTCCAAGTGATGATGATGAAGGGAAGGAGAAACAGGATTCAAATGATAGCACGAAATACAAGCTTCAACTTATACAGGGTATGAGGAGAATGCTAAATTTGAAAAAAAACCAGATCACCAGAGGAAAGGGAAGGCAGAATCAAATAGATAGAAGATCAGTCTTTCAGCAAAAGAAGGAGAATGAAGAAGGAGAAAACAGAGTGTTTTGAACTCAACCAGTTGATGGTGATGGAAGAAGGAGTAGCGAGCAAAGCAAACCAACCTTTATTCTTGAAGGCTGAGGAGGCGGGCCATACCATGCCCCCAATGAAGAAATGAGTATATTAAGCTGGAACCATCAAGGGGTGGCCTCTCCTAATACAATTTTGGATCTTAAGGGCCTACGTAAACGCTTAAAGCCTTGTATTGTTTTTTTTTTTTTATCGAAACAAGGGCACAAAAAGAAAAAAAATTATTGTCTTAGAAGGACCCTTGCTTTTGATTCTTGTTTTTGTGTAGAGCCTGATGACCCTTTCTGGTGGCCTTTACTTACTTTGGAATAATAAAATTAATATTGAGGTGTATTTCTCTTGTCTTAATTATATTCATACTGGAATGAGCAGTGTAGAAGATATGAATATGTAGGAATGCACCTTTGTATATGGAAATCTTGTTTTCCAACAGAGAAGACATTTATGGAGCAAACTGGCAAGTTTGCAAACAAACCATGATAGATCCTGGTTGTGGTATAGGGGATTTCAATGAAATTTTGGCGCAACATGAGAAAGAAGGCCTCAGTTCAATAACAAATTAGAATTGACCTTTTTAGGGACTTTATGGATCATACAGCTCTAATGGATCTTGAACTCTAAGTGTGTGTTTGGATGAAAAATTTTAAAGAGGGAATGTATTTGTTGGAAGTATTTAAAATCTTTTATGACAAAATATTCTGTTTGAATATTTTGTAAAATCATTTTAAAAATTTCAAGTATTTTAAGAAGGTATTTTATCAGCTTAAAAAAAAGAATTTAAAATTCCTCCTAGATAGGTAGAATTCTAAAATCCCCTCCATCTTCTCTCTGCAGAACTCTCTGTACCATCACATTCATCAATGGAGCCCTCCCATCCACCGCCTCCTCTGCTACTGGCGCTGCCGCACCCGCTCCTTCCTCCCCTCTTCCTCCGGCGACCTCAACTTCCTCCCTTACGACTCACCCTTCGAAGCCATAGAGGACGAAACCCAACCCTTCTCCCCCTACGGCCTCGACAACTCTGTCATCTAGATCGTCCCATTCTCCTTTTACACCGCCACCAAACACGACCCTTCCTTGAAGAGCTATCACAGCGTTAAGCGATGGGTTGTGCTTCCCTGAAGGAACCACGCCGCCAGTGTTTTGCATCGGACCCTTGATTTCAGCTTTATGTGGAGAAGAAGATGAGAAAGGTTGTTTGAGTTA
Source organism: Ormosia semicastrata (assembly GCA_029884595.1). Taxonomy (NCBI): domain Eukaryota; kingdom Viridiplantae; phylum Streptophyta; class Magnoliopsida; order Fabales; family Fabaceae; genus Ormosia; species Ormosia semicastrata. The sequence continues at coordinate 62,405,419 of JAQQTO010000056.1, forward strand.
GCTCGACTTGCAGTCGAGTCAGAGCGTCGTTTTGCTGAGTTTTGGCAGCCTTGGAAGGTTTTCAAGAACTCAGCTGAAGGAGATGACTATTGGGTTGGAGAAAAGTGAGCAAAAGTTTTTGTGGGTTGTGAGGAGCGAGTTAGATGAACCGAGTTTGGACGAGTTGTTGCTAGAAGGATTTTTGGAGAGGAACAAGCTAGAAGGATTTTTGGAGAGGACCAAGGAGAAGGGAATGGTGGTGAGCAACTCGGCCCCACAGGCTATTATTCTGAGTCATGACTCGGTGGGTGGGTTCGTGACTCACTGTGTGTGGAACTCGGTATTGGAGGCTGTTTGTGAAGGAGTGCTAATGGTAGCGTAGCCTCTCTACGCAGAACAAAAGCTAAACAGAGTGAATTTAAAATTTACAAATAATTATCCAAACTGAAAATTTTGAAAATGAAGTCAATTGAATTGATGCAATTCAATTACTTAGTATTTTAAATTCTTTAAAATTTTAAAATGTCCTATCCAAACACACCCTAAGAGTGTTGGGGATTTTATTTTTTCAGCTACTTCCTTCTCCTTCATTTTTTTTTATCTTTAGCCTATCCTCAAAATTTGACCAAGCCTCCTTGCACTTCTGAATATCCTCAATGCTCATAATGAGCCCATACTTATATGAACCATGAAGTTGGGCTAGGATAGTATATAATAATAACAAGATTTTGGAGCCCAATATCCCCATTCATAGTCCCAGCTCTTGAAAGTTCATTGGGCCCAAACTTGGCTAAATACGACCTTCTAACAAATCCACCCTTGTAATGCTTGGTTCATTTTTATCTTTTACTACTCCTTTTTGCTTTCTTGGGCTATTTTCGCTAGGCCCATTACCTTTAACTTTTTCCTTTCCTTTTGGACTAATCTTACTTGCCTCCTTTTCTAGATCTTGGATTTGTACTTCCATATCTTCGTTGGTCATTTCCTGCAGGCTGATTGACTGATTTCTGTCAAACTCCTCCTAGAAAACTCTACCTTCCTCACGTGTCTTCCCCCTGCTTCCTTCCTCTTCCCCCTTTTCACCTGCCCCCTCCTGCTGTTCTTCCGCCCTTTTCCTTCTAAACTAGGTTACGTTCTCGACACATATAGCAGCTAATGATTTCACCATTGCAACTCCTAGGCTTCGCCTATATCTTGGCTTTCTTGGAATCAACAGAGACATCACCTGGGGATCCATGCAACTTCTTTGGTCATAGCCTATTCTCCCACATTTATAGCAAAAATCCTAAAGCTTTTCATATTTTACCATAACCCAAGCTTTCGACAATCCTTCCCTTGGAACCTAGAACCCTGTTGGGAGTGGTTTTTGGGAATTAAGCAGGAGTCTAACTCTTATAAAGGTTCACAGAAGATTTCCTTCTACCATAAGATTCTCCACTTCCTGCACCTCCTCAACTTTAGCCCCTAGCTTGGCTGCATTCTTTGTTGACATATACTCTAGAAGGAGGCCATGAAGTTGTATCCAAAAAACTGTACAATCAAAACTAACCTCAAAGATAGAGATTTCTGGAGACCACGATTGTAGGCTTACCAAGTGCCCCATAACATTCTAAGGACCATCAAACAGTACTTTTCGAGCTACCGACAGCATGTTTAGAAAAGATGAATTATTTCTCATTTTAATTATTTTTAGAAGATAAGTTATTTTGTGAAATTATTATTATGTTTGAAAAAAAAAATTATTTTTTAAAAAGTTTTTATACAAAATTTAATATAAAATTTTTTTTTTATAACTATTAATCATAAATTTGAAGATTGAAATTTATAATTTTAACTTATGAATTATTTTTTACACTTTGATATGTAAATATTATTTTATTCTCAATTGAATAATTTTTTTAATCATTTTATATTTATTTTAGTAATTTAATGTATAAAAATAATTTTTTATATTATCTAAATAAATCATATTAACTTAAAAATTTTTACAATTAATGCATCTAAATATAAAATGAATCAATTATAATCGATTATAATCGATTATACAATAATTGATTATAACAATAATCGATTATTAACATAATTTATAATTTTTAACTTTTTCAAATAAACCTTAACCTTTTGTTTGGATGTGGACAGAAAATGGGAAGAGAGAAAATAACAGGAAAAAAAATAGAGAAAAGAGAAAATGAAGAGAAAAATACATTTTCTCTACTATTGTTTGGATGAAGAGAAAAAGAAGAGAAAGAAAATAAAAAACTTTTCTTTCTCTTGTTTGGTTGGGAAGAAAAGTGAGAAGAAAGAAAATGAAATTATGTTAAATGACTTTTATACCCTTATTATAATGTAATTTATAAATGTAATTTTTTTTTACATGTATGATCCATTTGCCCCGTCCAAATACATTCTAAATCTACTCTAATAAATGTAATTTTTTTTTTTACATGTATGATCCATTTCCCCCCATTATTGATGCCTTGATTATTAGAATCAAAACTTGGATTATTAATATCATTATGTTCAGCCTGCCTCTGACAGCTTGATGTGGGTATTTCATATCCATGTCTAGGTAAGTAATCCAGCCCTATATCAAGATGTTGGTGCTGCCCTGAAGACCAAGAGAGGTTTGAATTGTTTAAAATTAAAGATCGTAACTTAGCTGCATACAATTCCCTTTTATGATAAAGATTGGTGCATCGAGCATTAGCCTCAAGCAAAGACCTCTGAGCTTTAAGATAAACTTTAAGTGCATTTCTTTCTGCAATTTCACATTTGTGCCTGTGGTCTTGCGCTTCCTCCAGTTCCTTGTCTATCAATTCTTCCATTCCAAAAAATGACTGTAAATCAATGGTGCCATGCTCCAAGACATTTGTATTACCATTATGATTCGAAAGACTTGGATTGCCTAATGCTTCTTAAATGAGAGATTAGATGATAGAGTAAGGAGAAAGCCAATAACATGGAGAAAAAAAAAGTAAGATTACAAATGTAAGAAATATCAAAGGCCTCTTTTCAATTGTTTACAATTAGTACTTTATTCAAGAAGGAACTTGGTGGATAAATCAACTCAACCGTACGCTATTCTGCGAAGTTGAAGACAACAGAAACAACATGATATCAAGAAATTCAAAATTTTACTAGAAACCCTACTATGGTATCATCAAGAGTTTAACTTGGCTGATCTATGAACTATTGGTACCTGCACTCTTTAAAGAACAACAATGAAAAGAGGAACCCTGATTACAAGTTTAAAAGGTCCATACGTCACTTATAAATCAAGCGAGAGAGAGAGAGAGAGAGAGAGAATCAATCCATTATAGGCCATAGTATATTACATAGATCAGTCATTCCTAATCAATTTTAGACAGAAGATTTCAAAATGATAAACTTGCCAAAGATCAGGAAGATTTATCATTGTTAATTATTAAACAGAAAAGGAACAGGCAGAGTTTTCAGTTAAGTCACCAAATAAAACCAAATGTCACATATATAGCAAATTATAACTTATGGCTAGTTACTAAACAGTAAAAGCACAGGCAGAGAATTTTCAGTGAAGTCACCAAGTAAAAGCAAATGTCATGCATAGCAAATTATAACGTAAGGCTAGTTACTAAACAGAAAAAACACAGGCAAAGTTTTCAGTGAAGTCACCAAGACCAAGTAAAAGCAAATGTCATGTATACTACAGCAAATTATAACTTACTAAATTTTTTGGCACACTATTGGAAGTCATAATTGGCGGCACTGCACTCTGGTTGAAAGAAACGATAGGGCCAACCAGCATACTACTCTTCTCAGTCTGTTTGCAACCATAATTGACATCACCTACAGAGTATAATCATAATCTGACCATGAGAGTGATAGGACCTTGTATTACTGAGAAAGAAACAATGGAGCCTAGCTCCTTATAATAGGGAAAATCCCCCCTTGATTAAACTGAAAAACAGAAAAATAAGACAGAACACCTGCAGATCTTTAAGGATATGCTAACCTCCCAGCCCAAAGGCCCCCAACTCCTTACTCAAATGATTGGATGCCTTCTCCCCTCATTACTCTCTTTTCCCTTCACTTTCCTTATTTCTTCTCTCATAGACTTTCATAATCTATTCCCCTGGCCCATTCACTAACGGTCCAACCTTGTCTCTCCTAGACCTTCTCGCATACACATGAGCTAGGGGCCTAGCAATACCCCCTCCTTTGACAGCCAACCTTGTCCTCAAGGTGGAAATCAAGGAAGGTCTTTGGATTGCCACTGCATCCTCCCAAGTATTATCATGAGCAGGCAAGTTGGCCCATTTATCATTGGGACAGTGATACTCCAAAGGGAATAACACTATTGACAAGACCTAACAGTTTTATTTCGTGATATGTGTACCATGTGTACCTCTGACTTGGAAACAGTTGTGTACTGATTTTTATTGCCCAATAGCTAGTTACATTTGGAATTAGACAGTTTGAACTCTCAGTAAAATTGGGTATTCCCACAGAACTTGGTGCATTTCCTTTTGATCAAGTTCAGAGGCTTTGGTAGGTGTTATCGCAGTATGATTTCTATGCTATGCTGTGGTGTCCTTGGGTGGAACAGAATGCCCATATTTTCCCAGGAAAGTTCTTTTCATAGCTTATCCTTAGTGCTTTTGAGGCAATATAAATAAATGTAGCACACCTTCCCAGCAAACAAAACATACTACAAGTATTACTATGAAGCGCATTCACAGATAAAAAAGGGCCTAAATCAACAAAGAGAGAATAATGGAAAAAGATGAATGTTTATAACAAACCTGCAAGCAGTGCCACGAGAAATGTAACTTAACACAGCACCATTCATTTCCATATTGAAAAGAGGAACTTCTGATGCTCCACTGAGACTGAGAATTGACTTTGGTGAATTACTTTCTTATTTTACGAGATCAACAATATCCGGTTTGTAGCCTTCCATACAAATCCATCTGCTTTGCTTTTGGAACCTATTTTCACTAATGACGCTTGCTTACTTTTCTGCCATAATTCTTGTAAAATTAAAGAGGCAGGGTATGTTTATAAATTGTTAAGATTAAATACATATCCTCTAAGGCAAAAATTGGTGAAGTGAGTGTGAATAAACCTTGAAATGAAGTGAGTGAAGAACAATGAAATTTTCTTACTAGAAAGTTAAAATTGGTGGTCACGTGAGCCGCGAGGAGAGACGCGGTCCCCCCTTTAGAGGCCTCACTTTGAGCTGAATCACGAGCGGAGGGTGTGGATCGAGCTCCGCGGTTGGATCCGAGCGGAGCAACGACGAAGGAGCAAGGATGCCGCACAGAGGAGACACGCGGCCTTGGCGTCGTACCACTGGAGGCGAGCGGCGGTCGACCGGATCTTGGCCGGAGCGGTGGATATGATCGGAGCTCGAACCACGGAGGACGGATGCCGCACGGACCGGTTGGGTGGAGAGAGGCTATTCCGGCACATTTATGGAGGAGAGAAGCGTGATGACAGGAGCTTTTCATATGCGCGCGCCAAGATAAGGAGAAGCGCGACGACGTCTCACGGCGGGATGCGTGGAACAAAGGGGGAGGAGGTGTCGGCTAGACTGCTTCGTATGAACTCACAGGAATGAAGAAAATCAATGGCATATGCTGATATGAATGTGGGGGTATAAGGGTAATTTAACATATCATTCACATAATATCTCCCATTTTCTGTGCATCAGAGGGGAGAAAATTTTTCACGTGAGTCCCATAATAATTTTTTCTATCTTCCCTGTTTTTTCTACACTGCCAAACAAGAGAAAATGGAATATTCTTTTCATTTTCTCTCCTCTCATTTTCTTTCCACTCATTTTCTCTTCAAACAAACAAAGGGTAAGTTTGCTTTGAAAACAAACATAAACAAATTTGGCCCTTGGTCCATAATTGTTAATCCTTTTGGCTCCCCCCATGCCTTTATCAAAATGCTTTTAACAGCTCCTCTATTCAGAGTCTTCTCCGTTAGCACTTTTCCTGCAAGAGTTCTCTTTGCTAGCTGCAAAGCCTTTGTAGTTTGTACCTTCAACTTCAAGAATAACCTCATATTCTGCCAGTTCTTCATGATCATATTCTTTCTTTTTCTCCTTCTTTGCTTTCACTTCCCTCATCTTAACCTTTGAATGAGAGCTTGATTTCATTTTACTCCCTTTCCCAACTCACTCACTCAATTGAGCTAACCTCAAAGAATGACTGCTCAAATGGTAGAACACCCCTATAGAGAGAGGAGAGAACCCCTGCAGAGATGGGAGAGATGACTATTCCTTAAAAGTTAAAACCTACAAACTTTCCAAAGGAAAAAGATCATTTTAAACTTTAAAAAAAGGTTTATGCATTATTAACACTTTTTTTAAAGTATTAGATTTAATGAAAGAAATTAATAAAAAAATATAATAAATGATATTAAAAGGAGTGTAAAAAGAATTATATACATTATTAATAATAAAATTATCAGAACTACTTTTCAAATATCATTGCACTAACCTAAGTAGTCTGAATTCCACCTTTTGATTTATTTTTAAAAAAATTAGAGTCAAACACCTGATTTTGTGTGGGTTATTAAAAAAATTTAGAAAATTAAAAAATATAAAATTCAAAAATTATAATTACAAATCCAAATAAAAAGAAAAAGAACTCAAACTATGGCAGTTGTTATAGTGCACCCTCTTATATTTGGGTGCACTATACATCTTTGACTTTACTTGTAATAGCAGGGTTTTTTTTGTTGTTTCAGGGTTTTTTTCATTTTTTTTACACAAGCTTGCGCCGAAACGAGCCCATTGTAGAGGTGGTGGCCTGCTGATTGCCAAGCAGGTGGTTTGGTCACTGTCCGTGATGGTCGGCCAGTCGTCGGTGGTGGTCGATATGTCGTTTGCGGTGGTGGGTCGATGCCGGCGGTGAGCAGCTGTGGTGGTGGTGGATAAAAAAAAACCTTAAAATTAAAAAAAGATAAAAATTAACAAGTTACAAGTCATTGATCCTAATTATTGATGTGTTTTTCAACACAATTAATGGCTACAATTGTCAATGTATACCATACACCCTCCAAAAGAGGGTGTATATTAGAATTTCCCCTCAAACTATTAGAACATACACAGATCAGGCCCAAATCTCTTCATGACTTGAGTTCTAGGCCTAAGTAGACTTGATCCTCCACCCAAAACCCAGATTCGTCCAAACTAATCTCCTCATTTCCCCTCCAAACCTTAGCCGCGCCACCCCACCCTCCATCACACTCTAATCTCACGCCTAAGCAGCCACCCTAGATTGAAGTCATGCTCAAGACCCAGATCCTTTCCTTTGCTAATCACACACAACCTCTTAATCATGAGAGCACGAATCAGGTAAGTATGTTTCCTTCCTTTTTTCCCTTGCCGTGAGAGTAATTTCCCTTTTGGTTTCATTTTGATTTCAATTAGAATCAAGAGAAATCGCGTGAATTGAATGGTGAAGAATGCAGATTCAACCTTATAAAACCCCAAGCAGTGAGGCAACAAGGGCACATACGGATTCATACTCAAAAACAACACCCTCAGAGGTTGAGAAAGAGCGAGATTGAGAGAGAAGTGTGCTGTTGTGTTTAATTGAGAAAGCAAAAAAAAAGTCATAAAGAAATACACACTGAGAGTGAGATAGACTGAAAGCAAGACAAAGAGTGAGAGAGCGAAGTGTGGGTGACCAAGATGTGAGCAGAGGGACAAGATAGAAGGGTGGTGTCGAGTTTCTGCTGAGTTCGAGTAAGAACGGAGGAAGGTGAACATGCCACAACTGTACTCGACAACCTGTAACCATTTCAATTTCAGTAGGGGTAACATAATTGTTATTTTGTTTCTACTATTGAATATTAAGTTAATTGTAATGAGATTCTACTATCTCTAGTTTTTTCATTTCAGTTGGTGTTTATTAATGATTGTGATAGCTCTGTATAGATTATTGCACCCCAATTTGAGTTAATGAATTCTATAGTATTATTGGACCACACATGAGTATTAGTTGCTTGATGAAATGCCTAGGCCAAGTTTATGTGTTTTGACATTGATGGCTAGAAGAGTTTGTTTGATCTTTTCCTTTAAATGTTAACCTTATGATTGCCTATTAAATGACACGTTCTCTTGTTTGCCTATTGATAATGTTTTTACTTGGAAGGGTTTGGGGTTTTGGTTCTATGCTTTTATGAGAATGATATTTGGAACCTGACCTGTGTTCTCACTATTGCATAAGATGTCTTGCATCTATTTTACCCCTTTGTTTTTTTATTAGTGTGACTTTTTTTTATCAAGGTTTATGAACTTTGCTGGTTTTGGAGTTCAATCTCCGTCATGTGTACGTGACTTGTTAATTATTCTGTATGCTTGATGCTTTATCTTGAGTAATAGTTATGGATTGGGCAATGTGTTAATTGATTTGGTGTTCTGATCTCTGAATGAATGAGGTTACATGCTAAGTGATGCTTATGTTTTGCACTTTCTTGATACTAGTTAATTTGTTGATTTATTACCCAAATAATGAGATAATCATTTATCCCTAACAATCATCCTTTGTTTTTCTACACCTTGATGCTTAAGCCCATTGCTGTTCGATAAAATAAAGATTTGTGAATGAAGGCATGATATTGCTAAAAAGATTTTATTGACCATTAAAATTTTGATTTAAGAAAACAAATAATATGATGGACGTCTTGTTTCTAAAAGTATGAGCCTTTGATTAAATGACATGTCAAGAGCTGGATGAATAATTAAGTTTGGTTGATCTTTTATCAACATGTTGTTTGTCGTTTATCACATTGTTTGATAATTGATACTAATGAGAAATTGATCTTGGTTTAGTTTGAGCACTTAGGTGTTTCCTTACTTAGTCATAAGCTTTAGCATAGTATCATTTGTCTTGGTATAATCTTATGAAATGTTGATATCTCAATTGAACTTGAGTATTTGGGTGCAAATAATTGATTTTTGATCTTTGTGCATTGCTTGACGGAAGTCTAAATTTGACATGTTGTAACACCTTGATTTTTTGTTTAGGGTGTGTTTGGAAATTTTTAATTTATTTTGATTATTTTAATATTATTTTAAACTCTGTGTGTGTTTGAGGTGGACCCGAAAAAATAAATTTTTTTCCTGGATCAGAAAGTTTTGGACTGTTAATGTGGGGCCAAGGAAACTTACTAAACCCGAAACTGGAAACAGTTGAAAAAATTTTTCTTTATCTGAGTTTTGGATACATTCTATTATCCTTTGAATAATGTTATTATCCATTGGGTAATGATTTTATCCATTATGTAATGTTATTATCCATTGAACAATAACTAGCAGTAACTATTATCTATTAGGTAATAGTTTTTGGAAAATATCTAAGCTTTTGGAAAATATATAAGCTTTTGAAAAATATATTAAGTGGTCAAATATGATGATTATGACAACTTTATGCATAACTAATTAGAAACAAGCTTGGAGGAGAAGCTTTATATATCCATCATTGATCTAATCAACGGTTGTGAGGAGCAAGCTTAGTGAAGAAGCTTTGGATGTCCACCATTGATTTGATCAATGATTGTGAAGGGTTGAAAGTGGTCAATATTGTCATACTCCTTTCTCTCCTATCTCACGGCCAATGGGGTTTTTAGGAGACAAAAGTTTCATTTACAATCATAACACAAAACTATCATCTTTTCTCTCAAAAACCTTAATATATTTTCTCTCATTTTCTCTCTTCTAGCTCACAGCCTCCTCACCCAAAACTACCTTCCAATCACTCATAATTCAAACTAACTATATTGCTTAGTCCTAAACTTCATTCTAAGCAACTTTCATGTTGTGACCAAGGCCTAATTCCATCATCTTCAAGCTTGATTTTTGGATTCAAGTTCTAGGGTTTCAAGGTAAAGATCTTGAAACTTGATTTCTTATTTGATTCTTGAAATTCTAAGACCATATTTGATTTATGGTTGTCTTACTCTAGTCTTAGATGTTAATATATTTGTGTTTCCTTTGATTTTAAGAGTTACTTGGTGGAGGAAGTTTATATAAAGGATCATACAAGGAGCTTAGGAGGCTACATCTAAAGTAAGAAGGAGATTAACCTCATCAACCAATTATGGTGGTGATGGACACGAAATTTGTATGAAGGTGATGAATCCATGTGAGGATTTATTCACCATGTTTATGTAATTGTGTGGTTTGTATTTATTTTGCTTATGTGATTTTATTGCTTTGATATTATGCATGAACTTGTTATAGTAGGATTTTGATATTAAAGTATGTTGTATGGTATAATAATGTTAGAAAAGAAAGCAAATTTTGGCTCAAATGGCCATAGAGGCCCACGGCCTCCAAGCCCTCCAAAGAGGAAATCCAATGCAAAAATATTTTATTAAATGTTAACTTAGAGGATTGGTGGTAATAAATTTAATTAAGGAATTATATAATAAAAATGGAAATGGATATATTTTATCACTAATTAAAATGTGATTTTCGGCTAATATAGTGAAAATTAGGATTGATAATTAAGTTTAAAATTTAATGTATTTTATTTAAGAAAATTTTTAATATGGAAGATGGAAAAGATTTTATTAAATTAAAATATGTAAGATTTGGAAAGAATATTAGAAATATTATTTAGAGAAGTTTTATCAAGGAAATAATTTCTAAGGATAGTTTGGAGTTTAAAATATTTTATTTAATAAAGTTTTATTAATAGTAAAGAACAAAGATTTTGAGATATTTTGAATTAATTTAGATGATATAAGTTTTTGTGGAAAACGTTGGGAAATATTATTTGGAGGAGGTTTAGTATAAAAATATTAGAAATATTATTTAAAGGTGATTTATTAAATAAATATTGGAATTAAAGTCCAATTTTAATATTAAATGAGAAAAGTTTTAATTTGAGCTTAGAAGATTGAGAAAAATGTTTTACGCGATTGAAAATACTTAAAAAAACTCTTACACGATTTAAAAATGATAATTTTTAGCTATGCGATTGAGAAAAAGTTTTAAAACCTTTACGCGATTGAGTAAACGTTGAAAAACTATTACGCGATTTGAAAACGTAACAAAAGTGTTACGCGATTGTGAAAATGCGATAAAAATGTTATGCGATTGAAAAATACAGTAAATTGATGTCGAGCTAATGTATTGTACCCAAATATATATTAACGTATGGTTATAACTGATAGTGGCTTGTAATATGCATAGAGTCATTGATAATTTATTATTTGTCAGACGGTGTCTGTTAAGGCTATTGTTGCCTAGGAGTTGAATTACACTTTAGTGCGGGGGCGAATTGTATAGTGAATGTCTATAATGGATCTTGGAGGCGTCGGGACCTGGAATTCCACATGTGGCCAGTTAGAAAGCGCTACTATGCTGTGGCAACCGATGCAAACGTACTGACAATCTCGACGAGACACTATTTCTATTCCCGATCTAGCATAGAATGTCTTGTATAATGCCTGATGTGTGTAACGTCTCAAATACTAAAACTAATAACGTATCCAGTTTACGTATCAGTAATTAGAATTTGGTACATTACTTACGAATATCACAACTTTGCAAATAAATAATTTATATAGATATCAAAATATGAGCCATACGCAACATGTATGTATATATATATATATATATATATATATATATATATATATATATATATATATATATATATATATATATATATATATATATATATATATATATACATACATATATATATAAGTTATGAAACAAATTATTATACAATATCTTACATCATTATATTTAATATACAAAAAGTGTCTCGTGGCAACAAACTTTCTAAAACTAATAAGCTAAAAGATCTAAACTATTCTTCTCAAGCTCAAACTCCATCTTGCTCCATAGCTTAATTCCTGTCTGAAATTGTCACAGAAAATTCTATATATGGGGTGAGAATTAAGAAATTCTCAGTAGTATCATTAATAAACAAAAATGTGTCATCATAACAATTCTAGCTGTTTCAAGGAAAAACAATCTTTTAAATACAATCTTTATAACGTAAGAAGGTGACAGAAGTCAAATCTAGTCCTTCCTCTTCTCGAAACAGAATCTTTATTTCCATTATTATGAAAATCATTTAAATCCATATCCCATGAATCATAAATTGCTTCAATAAAATCCATGAAAAAAATTAATAACATTACTCAATATCAAATCATTAAACTCATGCATTAATCATACTAGCATTACAAAAATCATTAGCTTGGTATTAGTTTGCTTTTAGGTTGGTGCACATCAACCTATTTATGGTCGTACGTCATCATACAGAACTACTCTAGGTAACTAGGCCAGTCTTCCCGTATCTAACTTAGAGGAAGTACGTCTCCTCAATATCAAAGCCAGGGTTAGACTTCAATCCATCATGATAAGGAGAAGGTACGTTATCTCACAATATCAATCATCGGGAATAATAAGAGAGGTACGTTACTCTAACTATCCAAGATTTAGGATTACCCTAAGTAGTGAGGGAAATACTCATCCTCATCCACTTAATGACTAGGGAAGCTCAGGTAAAGAGGAAGGTTCTTCCTTAACCTCAATTACTCTGATATAGAGAAAATCACGTAGTCTCTTACCATTAACCAAGTCTTACCCTAGTACAAGTACATCCAAAATCCAACTCGGCCTAGTTCCACAAAGGGATACCCACAAGAGGAAACCATTTCATTAAATCATCGTGCAACATAATCCATAATTCAATCATTCTCACTTGATGTAAACATATTATGCATTTCCTAACCAAAAACGCATCTTGCTTAATCTCAACATTTGACCTTTGCTCAATAAAATGAGCATAACTTGAGCTACGGTTATTGAAACAATGCGGTTCCAACGGCATTGGAAAGCTAAGAGAAAGATCTACAACTTTCATGAAGACCATAAGTGCTCATTCTCATTACAGAGGGAGCCACGACTATGTCATTTGACACGGCCTACCCCGTGTTTTCGTCTGTGAAGAATTTCTTCTGGCAGAGAGGTACACGACCCACCCCGTGTTTTCAGACACGGGCTGTGTTTTTGGGCCAGAAACTCTTAAAGAGTCGTGCCATTGTTCCTTGGGCCAAAAACTTGGATTTTGGCCACTCCAATCCAACCTATAGGTGATTTTAAGCCCTAAACAAGTTTATAAACATCAAAGAAACTTAAAACACCAATTTATTTCATAAAAAATGGATCAAAACACCAAATCCCTCATTCAAATTACAAATCAAAAGTGGGTTCAATAACCCTTTTTTAACCTTGAAACCCATCAAGAAACAAAAGAGGAAATCAAATTCTCACATCATGAATCAAACACAAAAGGTTAAATCTTTCATTATCAAGCTAGAAATCTCACTTAAGCTATCAAGAAATTAGATCTTGAAAAACAAAAGAGGAAGAAAAAAGTGAGAAAAATCCCCCTACCTTAGCTTACTATCACCTTCTTCTTGCCTTTTCTATCCTCTTCCTCTTGATCTTGGCTTGATCCTCCTCTATTCCACTTGATTTCCTTCCTTCCCCCTTCGTTTCTTTCTTCTTCTTGCCAAAAACAAGAGAGAAAAGAGAGAGAGCAGAAAGAGAAAAGAAAGAGCAAAGTGAAACGTGAGAGAGAAAGAGAGATGTGACGAAAGATAAGGAATTAGTGGATAAAAAGGAAACAGTTAACAGTAAAAGTGATATATAATTAGAAACATTTTATCTGCCTAATTTAATTTTTAAACATCCTCCTAATATCATAAAAAAATACCCAACTAATTTATTTGAGCTTCCAAAATTTTATATAGCTCATTTTACTAAGTCAAAGCTTAGAAATAAATTTCTCATATCTATTTTATCTTTCTTTGTTATTTGACTATATATTATTACTATATATATATATATATATATATAACTTATTTGAGCTATCATTACCTTAATTAACTCTTGTATTATGTAGAATGTTACAATTCTTTTCCTCTTTTTGAAATTTTGTCCTCAAAATTTGAGTTACCTCATTCAAGAAGTTTAGGACAATTCTGCATCATTATAGTCTCAAGTTCCTATGTAACATCCCCTGGGTCACCTCCATCCCATAACACCTTCACCAGAGGAATTTGTTTCCCTCTGAGTTCTTTCACCACTCTATCCACGATCCTTACAGGTTTAGCAACATAAGTTAAATTTTCTTTTAATTGTATTGTTTCATTCTCTATGATATGTGTAGGATCTGAATTGTACTTCCGCAGTTGGAAAACATGAAAGACATTGTGAAGGTTGGATAAACTAGGTGGTAAAGCTATCTGATAGACAACTAGTTTAATCTTTTTTAAGATTTGGAAAGGACCCAAAAATCGAGGACTCAACTTCTTAGTCTTCAGGGCTCTACCAATTCCTGTAGTAAGAGTGACTCAAAGGAATACATATTATCCTTTATTGAATTCTAGAGGCCTCCTTCTCTCATCTCATAACTTTTCTACCTACTCTAGGCTGCTAACATCCTATTCCTGATCAATCTAATTTGCTCTGTAGTCTGTTGAACTAACTCAGGACCTAAGATAATATGTTCCCCAGTCTCAAACCAAATAAAGGTGATCTACACTTTCTGCCATACAAGGCTTCATAAGGCGCTATTCCTATACTAGTGTGATAACTATTATTATAAGCAAATTCTATTAGAGGTAAGAACCTATCCCAACTACCCTGATGATCGAGTATACAAGCTCTAAGCATATCTTCCAAGGTTTGAATGGTTCTTTCAGTTTGGCCATCAGTTTGTGGATGATAGGCCGTACTGAAATTCAACTTTGTTCCAAAAGCTTTATGAAGAGCTCCCCAAAACCTAGATGTGAACCTAAGATTCCTATCAGATATGATGTTAGAGGGGATTTCATGGAGTCTCACTATTTCTTGAAGGTATAGTTGAGCTAATCTTTCCAATGACCAATTTATTCTTATGGCTAGAAAATGAGTAGTTTTGGTCAACTTGTCCACTATAACCCAAATGGCATCATGACCCGACGGGGTTCTTCGCAATCCAGTTACAAAATCCATTGACACACTTTCCTATTTTCATTCAAGAACCTCTAGGGGTTGAAGAGATCCTGAAGGTTTTTGACGTTTAATTTTCACTTTTTGACAAATCAAACACTTGGATACATACATTGCTATATCAACTTTCATATGAGGCCACCAGAATATCTTTTTGAGGTCTTGGTACATTTTTGTAGTACCAGGGTGAATGGTGTATTAGCTCTTATGGGCTTCCTCAAGGATTCTCTCTTTGATTTTAGATTCCATTGGAATACATAATCTGTCTCTAAACATAATGGTTCCATCATTAGCCCTTCTAAATTCTTTTCTCTTTCCCAATAATATTTGTTCACTTATTTCTTTTAAAGCTTTATATTTCTCTTGGGCATTCCTGATTTGAGTCCTCAAATCATTACTAATCTCTAACCTATTCAAACAAAAACTATGTGGTAACATAGTTACTGCTAGGCTCAAGTCTCTAAAACTTTCCAAAAGTTCCATTTCATGTAACATCATGTGGGACATATGTAGAAGTTTTATTCTCAGTGCATCAGCTACTATATTGGCCTTACCTAGATGATACTTTAATTCAAAATCATAATCTTTCAAGAACTCCATCCACCGTCTTTGCCTCATATTTAATTCTTTCTGGTCAAATAAATATTTTAAACTCTTATGATCACTAAAGACCTCAAATTTTACCCCATACAGATAGTGCCTCCAAATTTTCAAAGCAAAAACCACCGCTGCTAGCTCTAGGTCATAGGTTAAGTAATTTTCTTCATGGGGTCGTAGTTGCCTAGAGGCATAAGCCATTACCCTCCCATCTTGCATCAACACACATCCCAATCCTCTCCTTAAGGCATCACAGGATACCTCAAAATTTCTTTGGGGATCTGGGATCACTAGAACTAGTGTAGTGGTTTACTTTCTTTTCAACCATTGAAAACTATCCTCACATTCTTGTGTCCAGACAAAAACATTACCTTTTCTAGTTAGCTTAGTTAAAGGCAAAGCTATTCTAGAGAATCCCTCTATGAATCTTTGGTAATACTCATCCAAACGCAAAAAGCTTCTTATTTCGGTAATGGTGGTAGGTCTTTCCCATTTGAGAACTGCTTCTATCTTATTGGGATCCACAGATATCCCTTCCCCAAATATTACATGTCCTAAAAATTGCACCTTACCCATCCAAAACTCACATTTTGACAATTTAGCATACAATTACTTTTCTCTCAGAATCCCTAGAACTATCCTAAGATGATCTTCATGTTCTTCTATTGTCTTTAAATAGATGAAAATGTCATATATAAAAACAACTACAAACTGATCAAGGTAGGGTCTGAAAATTTTGTTCATATAATCCATAAAGACAGCTGGTGCATTGGTTAAACAAAGGACATCACTAAATACTCATAGTACCCATATCTAGTCCTAAAAGCAGTTTTAGGGATATCTTCTTCTCGAACCCTGATCTGATGGTACCCTGATCTTAAGTCAATCTTTGAAAATACCATTGCTTCCCTCAATTGGTCCATCAAATCATTTATCCTAGGCAATGGGTATTTATTTTTTATTGTTACCTCATTCAATTGCCTATAGTCCACACACAACCTCATACTACCATCTTTCTTTTTAACCAAAAGAGCTGGAGCTCTCCACGGTGAGACACTCGATCGGATAATCTTTTACCAAACAGTTTCTATCTGTTTCTTAAGTTCAACCAATTCTAAAGGGGACATTTTATAAGGTGCTATAGAGATAGGCCCTGTTCCTGGGACTAAGTCTATAGTAAATTCTATCTCCCTCTTAGGTGGTAACTGACTTACCTCATCCGGGAACACCTTTGGGTACTCTCTCACCACAGAAATGATTTCTAGAATTTGCTCACTCTCAGAATTCAAAAAAAAAAGGAGAACATAACCTTGAGTCCCTTCTGCTAAGTCGTTGATAACTTGACTGACATTTAAATACATGGACTCAGAAGGAGTGTGTAGGGAATAGACCTCAGATAAGAAAACTAAAGTTTTATCTGGACAATTTAAGACAGCACGATTTTCTGACAACCAATCCATACCCAAAATCAAGTCTATGTCCACAAGAGGTAAACATATCAAATTCACAAGAAAGTCTTTATTTTCAATGGTTACACAACAATTTAGACAAATTTGTGACGTGGTTATTGGTTTTCCTGTAGGGGTGGAAACTATCAAATCACAGGTTAAATCTAAGATAGGCAAATCCAATACCCTAACACAATCATATGAAATAAAAGAATAAGATGCTCATACAATACAATTAAGAGTGTATCTTTAATCATACACTTACCCTGTATCTGATCAGAGGAATAAGCTGCTTCCTTACCACTCAGAGTAAATACCCTTCCTCGGGTTTGGGGCCTGGGATTTGTAGCTTCTTGTTGTTGCTGTGAACAATTTCTAGCAATGTGCCCCGGTTTGCCACATTTAAAACAGATTATCTTATTCCTAATGCATAGGTTGTTACCATGGTATCTCCCACATTTTTTACATCTTAGTCCTTTATCTTCAATTCGCATATGTTTTCCCTACTCTTGTTGATTCCTAAACCTTGGCACATTTCTCTTAAATTTATCATCAATCCTCTTCCTTTTAAAGAAACTTTGTGGCTTTTGCTCCTGTTCTGAATCTAACTCCAAGGACTCAACAATCCGACACCTATTCATCAGTGTGGGGAAATTTTGAATTTGCAAGGGCTTTATGGCCTTCTTGATGCTTTCCCTTAAACCGGCCTCAAACTTTACACATTTCTATTTTTCATCAGGTTTATTCTTGAAATGATAGGAGAATTTGACCAACTCTTCAAACTTTGTTAAATATTGGCCCACTGTTAAGCTTCTTTGCTTAAACTCCAGAAATTCTACCTCCTTCTCCTCCTGGATACTTGGTGGAAAATACTTCTCTAGGAAGGTGGTTTTGAACACTTCACAAGTAACTTGAGTCCCATCATATTCTAGGAGTCTCCTAGCATCGTTCCACCAAAGTTCAGCCTCACCTTTCATCATGAAAGAGGCAAAAAAAACTTGTTGTGCATCTATATAAGCTAACACAACAAATATCTTTTCTAACTCCCTAATCCATTCATCAGCCTTGGTAGGATCATACTTGCCATGGAAAGATGGCGGATTACACTTTCTGAATTTAGAAAGATCATTCTTTACTACAGTTACTTCAGGCTTCTACTGTATATGGGAATTACTTACCACCCTTTCTTGCCTCAAACCCCTTATTACCGCCGTCATTTCTCCAAACATCTCCATCATATTCTCCAGACCTGCTGAACTAGCTGATGCCTCATTTCATTGCGTCTACCCGAAAGATGCCATAGTATCCTGAATACACAGAATATTACATATCGAGTGGATCAAGCTCAATATCATGTAACCATGTAACAGTAAACTACAAACATACATTCACAAGGCCGTTATGCAATTCTACCTATATGTCTCATCATTAAGACAAAAAGATGCATAATAATAGCATAGCTAGCCCATACCCCAGTTCAACAGGATGAACTACTCTAATACCATAATATAGCGTCCCAAATACTAAAACTAATAATGTATCTAGTTTACGTATCAGTAATTAGGATTTGGTACATTACTTACTAATATCACAACTTTGCAAATAAATAATTTATATAGATATCAAAATATGAGCCATAAGAAACATGTATATATATATATATATATATATATATATATATATATATATATATATATATATATATATATATATATATATATATATGTATATATAAGTTATGAAACAAATTATTATACAATATCTTACATCATTGTATTTAATATACAAAAAGTGCCTCGTGCCAACAAACTTTCTAAAACTAATAAGCTAAAAGATCTAAACTATTCTTCTCAAGCCCAAACTCCATCTTGCTCCATAGCTTAATTCCTGTCTAAAATTGTCATGGAAAATTCTATATATGGGGTGAGAATTAAGATATTCTCAGTAATACCATTAATAAACAAAAATGTGTCATCATAACAATTTCAACTGTTTCGAGAAAAAATCATCTTTTAAAGATAATCTTTATAACGTAGGAAGGTGACAGAAGTCAAATCCAGTCGTTCCTCTTCTCGAAATAGAATCCTCATTTCTATTATTATGAAAATCATTTAAATCCATATCCTATGAATCATAAATTGCTTCAATAAAATCCATGATAAAAATCAATGGCATTATTCAATATCAAATCATTAAACTCATGCATTAATCATGCTAGCATTACAAAAATCATTAACTTGGTAGTAGTTTACTTTTAGGTTAGTGCACATCAACCTATTTATGACCGTACATCGCCACACAGAACTACTCCGGGTAACTAGGTCAGTCTTCTCGTATCTAACATAGAGGAAGTAAGTCTCTTCAATATCAAAGTTAGGGTTAGACTTCAATCCATCATGATAAGGAGAAGGTACGTTATCTCACAATATCAATCATCGGGAATAGTAAGAGAGGTACGTTACTCAGACTATCCAAGATTTAAGATTACCCCAAGTAGTGAGGGAAATACTCATCCTCATTCACTTAATGACTAGGGAAGCTCAAGTAAAGAGGAAGGTTCTTCCTTAACATCAATTACTCTAACATAGAGAAAATCACTTATTCTCTTACCATTAACCAAGTCTTACCTTAGTACAAGTACATCCAAAATCTAACTCGGCCTAGTTTCACAAAGAGATACCCATAAAAAGAAACCATTTCATCAAATCATCGTGCAATATAATGCATAATTCAATCATTCTCACTTGATATAAACATATTATATATTTCCTAACCAAAAACACATCTTGCTCAAACTCAACATTTGACTTTTGCTCAGTAAAATAAGCATAACTTGAGTTACGGTTATCGAAACGACGCGGTTCCAATGGCATTGGAAAGCTAAGAGAAAGAACTATAACTTTCATGAAGACTAGAAGAGCTCATTCTCATTACAAAGGGAGACACAGCTGTGTCATTTGATACAGCCTACCCCGTGTTTTCGTCTGTGAAGAATTTCTTCTAGCAAAGAGGTACATGGCCCACCCCGTGTTTTTGGACACGGGTCGTGTTTCTGGGCCAGAAACTCTTGAAGAGTCGTGTCACTATTCCTTGGGCCAAAAACTTGGATTTTGGCCACTCCAATCCAACCTATAGGTGATTTTAAGTCCTAAACAAGTTTATAAATATCAAGGAAACTTAAAACACTAATTTATTTCATAAAAAATGGATCAAAACACCAAATCCATCGTTCAAATCACAAATCAAAATTGGGTTCAATAACCATTTTTCAACCTTGAAAACCATCAAGAAACAAGAGAGGAAATCAAATTCTCACATCATGAATCAAACACAAAAGGTTAAATCTTTCATCATCAAGCTAGAAATCTCACTCAAGCCATCAAGAAATTAGATCTTGAAAAACAAAAGAGGAAGAAAAGAGCGAGAAAAATCCCCCTACCTTAGCTTGCTATCACCTTCTTCTTACCTTTTTTATCCTCTTCCTCTTGATGTTAGCGTGATCCTCCTCTATTCCACTTGATTTTCTTCCTTCCCCCTTTGTTTCTTTCTTCTTCTTGCCAAAAACGAGAGAGAAAAAAAAAGAGTAGAAAGAGAAAAGAAAGAGCAGAGTGAAACGTGAGAGAAGAAAGAGAGATTTGAGGAAAGATAAGGAATTAGTGGATAGGAAGGAAAGAGTTAACAGCAAAAGTGATATACAATTAGAAATATTTTATCTGCCTAATTTGGCCTTTAAACATCCTCCTAATATTATAAAAAAATCCCAACTAATTTATTTGAGCTTCCAAAATTTAATATAGCTTATTTTACTAAGTCAAAGCTTAGAAATAAATTTCTCATATCTATTTTATCTTCTCTGCTATTTCAGCTATATTATTATTACTATATATATTTAACTTATTTGAGCTATCATGAACTTAATTAACTCTTGTATTATGCAGAATGTTACAATGTGCACGTTGATAAATTATAGAATTTGGTCTGAGGCAGCTGATATATAGACATATCTTCTGGATCATTCTCTTTGAAATTGTGTGTAGGTCCATGGAGTAGGAAATGAGTGCATTGTGCATAAGAATGGTCAGTATACACATTGTGCATGTGCATAGTTGGTTATCATACTGTTGTGGTATATATGTGTTGTGGTAATTATCTGCTATTTGATGCAATAATTATATGATGCCATGAATATATTTATTAATGCTGTACATGAATTGTGCTATTGTTGTTATTGTCTCTATGCTACCATGATGGTATTGATGTAAGGGATCTCACCTCTTTATTGTATTGTTTTGTTTGTTCTATTCTATATTTATGTTTTAAGAAGTCTGCGATGGCGGTGAGGCAAGAACCACGAGGTTTCGTTAGCGTACAATTTCATGGAGACATCGAAGCATGGAATGTCCATTGGGACACGGGACGCATTCAGTATGCTGGAGATGTTACTTTGTTTTGTAGTAGGACCCAGTGTGGGGCTACTACATTTTCTTTGGAAGCTGTTGTTTGTTTGGAGTTTTATATGCCTATTGGGGAGTTATGGGGTAATCGTAGAACTACTCCTAGTGAGGATTCTGTGGAGTCGACCGCTCGGACTCCCGTCCGTAGTGATATGCTCCGATCGGGGAATTTGTTTGTTAAGGATCCCGAGGAGGATCTGGAGGAAGATCAGGTTCAGGACCCTACTTTTCAAGTTTTTAGACTTAGGTTAGGTTAATTTTTAAATTTAGCTATACATATTATTTGGTGTATGTAAGCTTTATGTATTTAAGTTGTTACTAATTTATGTGATGTACATGAGATGTATATTATTCAGTCTTTATGTCTTGTATTTCTAAAATTCAGTAAGTTTATGTTATCCGCGAAAATGAAATTTTGAAACCCGTATTAAAATAATATCGAATATTTTATAACTTGGGTAAAGAGTTAAAAGGAGTTGGTCTGAAAATGTAATGCCATAAGGAGGGTGTTACACATGTGGTCATTCAATTGGTTGCTAAAATATTACTTTGCTGGGTTAGTAATCATGTGTGGTGGTTATTTGAATTATAATGTTAATTTGTTTCATTAGAAGTTTGAAATATGATCTTATGCAGGCTTTATCAAATGCCGAAGTTTCCTCTTGAATGTGGTTTTCTTTTATAAATCATCCTTTTTTAAATTAAGAATTCGAATGCTAATCTTTTCAAGGTGGTTTGTGTTGGTATTGCAAATGATTTTTTAGCATCTGAGCAATAATATTTAGCCCCTCCTTTCTGTGTCTTTGCATTTATGCTCCATGTAAATTTCTGAGTTTTTTTAGTTTGTAAAGATGAAATTCACCTTTCCTTTTGACTTGAATAATGAGCAAAGTATGGTGCCACTAAAATTTGCTTGAGAGTGTAAAGTTTTTGCTTAGCCATTATTCCATATGAAATTTTGCTCTGACTCCATAAGTATATTTTTGTGTGGTTTATTAAAGCTCGGATGTTGCTATCTTGTAATGAGGAAAAAGGTTGCTGTTAAGTTGTAACTAGTGATTTCTTTGATACATGTTTATCATAAACATCGAACTCCATCCTTTTTCACCTGTTGCCTGCTCGAATGCAATTAGGTTTTGTTTCGTGCCTTTTTTTTATGGGATAAAATGAATGTTAGATGTTGCCTTGAATGTCAAGCTAGTTGATATTTCATCATTGTTGCGCTTCTCTTCTTTTTCTTTCGTTTATCTTTCTAAAATATGTTGTTTCCCTCTGCGTATTTCTCTGATTCTTGCTTTTTATTTTATTTTAATTTGTGCGATCCTACACTGGGTTGCCTTCATGTAATATTTTTAAGTGTACTATCATAATATTTCAAAGTACATCATTATTCCAGTTCGCCTATGGGTAACATTTCTATGGGTAACATTTCAAACTTAAAATAAGTCAAACAAGATGACTTGACGTATTTTTAAATCAAATCAAATAATAATAATTATTAGAACTTACCAATGTTTAATTTTTTCAAACTTAAAATTTTAAATGAGTCGAACAAGTCGCATGATTCACTTGTCAATAACTAAAGTATTTTTTAAATCAAATTAAATAATAATAATTATTACTACTACTATTATTATTATTTTTATTTTTTTTTTAAATAAGATCAATGTTTAATTTAAATAAAGTCTCAAATTTATTTTAAAATAATTTAAATTATAAAATTTTATTTAATTGTAATGAAACTTCACTCACAAATTTCAAGATAACCAATGGGATGGGTTTTGTAGTATAACGTTGAATTCACCTATTCAAACTTTAACAGAATTAACTAAATCGCGACAATTATTTAATTTAAATTTTTAAAATTAAATCAAATTTTTAATTAAAATTAACCCATCACACAAGTAATTTTTTAAAAAAACTACATGATTTTAAGTTCTCGGTTGTAATCGATTACAGAGATATGTAGATCGATTACATTGTTGTTAAGTGGCGAAAATTAACTTTACTTAATTTTGTAGTTTTTATTTTATTTTATCTTATTTTACTTTGTTTTTATTTTATTTTATTAAAAAATGTAAAATAAAAATTTAAAAATTTTAAGTAATTGCACAATTATCTTAGGTAATTATATTAGGATAGATGTATTGAAATTTCTCATTTATTTTGAAAAAATATTATGAGGTTAAGTTTTCACCTTTTCTGATTTTTGCATAACTAGATTTTTGAATTTGAATTTTCAAAAAAATAAACCAGCATTCACAGTTAAGTCTCCACTCTTTTTTCTTACATTTTTTTTAATTTTTTTAATAAAAAATAAAATTGATAATCGACTCCTAATTTTTTTAATTTAAATTATTATTTTGCAACGATTACAATCACGACAGTTAAGATCTTAACGACATACAAAGTTATGAACAAATTCTTGACCTAATAATATATTATTTATAAGACTAAAATTCTCACATGTTACTTACTTACATAAAAGAATCATGTCCGAGAAAGATATAAAATTAAAATTAATGAACCTTATAAAAATAATAATAAATTTTACTATAATTTTTTTTTTGTCTTTCTCTGTTATAATATTATCTCATTCATCCATTATCAGTATGATTTGAATTCTGATCAACCATGTGCTATGCGACATTTTAGACTCGGTGTGCAGTGTGCTGGCATCATCATCATCTTATTATTTGAAAAGTGATTGATTTATTTACGCAAAGCAGATAGCATCATTACGGTTTTGGATCTCAATCGTAATAATGATGCCTTTATTATTTTTACTTTGTCAGCACTTCGCAATTATGAATGATATTTGCATATATATTTTTTATAAAATTATTAAACAAATACTTTAAATTTGACTAATTTTATAATATTCAAATGTCACATATATTTTATATATAAAATAATTATCATTTTCTTTTCTTTTCTTTTTCTTGTTTTCTTGTTTGCTTTTGGCTTTGCGCTTCATTGTCACAACTTTGACCACAAGCACAGCCTCAGAAGGAGAATATTTTTTATCCCACGTCTAACGTTGGCACAACTTGTGTGTGTTTATATTAATTGTGAAAAAATATCGTGTTAAAAACCAATTATGTATTTAATTAATTTCTTAAAAATAAATTATAAAAAATAATTTATGTTTAGATATGTAAATTCATAAAAGATTTTAAGATAAAGAGTTTTATCTTGAAGTACAAAAAAAAAAAGCTTTTATCCTATATTAAATTATCAAAAAAATGAAATGATTTGTTTTAATTATATAATATTTAATATGTTTTATAATGAATTTAATCAGATGCTCAACAACTGTAAAATAATCATCTAGGATTTATA
Organism: Ormosia semicastrata; assembly: GCA_029884595.1. Classification (NCBI taxonomy): domain Eukaryota; kingdom Viridiplantae; phylum Streptophyta; class Magnoliopsida; order Fabales; family Fabaceae; genus Ormosia; species Ormosia semicastrata. Next base: position 62,430,261 of record JAQQTO010000056.1, read on the forward strand.
ATTAAAATGCTTAAATGAAAAAGAAAAATATGTTTTTAATTCACTGAGAATTAACATCTTTTGATGTATTAACCCAAATATATGTTGATATTGAGATTTTTTTGTTTTTGGAAAAAAAAAGCTTTTTGTCTTTGGAAAGCTATTTTACAAAATAATTCAACAAAACAAACATGCATTGGACTGTTGATTATTTCAATTTTCAATTAAAACTGCAACCTTCGTATCATTCTAGTCTACTACGATATGAAATCTAATATATTTATATATATTTTTTCTCTAATTCACTAAACATGCACATGGTATAGCAGGCCAAATTTTATGTTAATGTGGCATTGAAATATTAATATTTGTACTTATATATATATATATATATATGGTACATGTGATTGCTTAGATTTTAAAATTTATGCCAAATTTTTTTTTTAAAAAAATCATTTGAAGTTGTTAATGTCCTAAGTTGAAGCCACCTCTGCTTGTGCAAAACATCACAGATGAGATGACAAAAAAAGAATAATTAATACTCATAAAAGGTGAATCGACGTATTAAATAACCTTCATTTCTTAAGAGAAGGATTTGAGTTCAAAATTTAAGAAAACAAACTCTTGAAAATATATTATATACCTTGTGGTCTCACATAAAAAAAATCAATAATCCAATGAAACAAGAAAACAGAAAAAGATCAAAAAGAAAAATGAAAGAATAAAGAAAGAGATAAAAACTATAAAAGTAACCAAAATATATTTTGTTTTGATATTAAAAATAAAAAATATTAATATTACTTTTTTAAGATATTTTTTAAGATTTATTTTATTATTAATCTAAAAATAAATATTATTAATATTTTTTAATAATTTTTTTAAATATATAAAATAGATTAATAATAAAATTAATATTAAAAAATATAAAAAAATATATTCCTACTATCTTTTTCAAAACATAATTGATAGATGTGACTAAAGACGGTACAAAACGACAATCGCAATTCTAATTTAATTTAGTCTCCATTCTCCAACCTCTGAATAGCCCAGCCTGAGCCCAATCGAACGGCCCAGATTCCATAGAGAAACACTTAACTGGGTCCGTACGAAGCCCACTAACTCCACCTTTCATTTTCGACAAAGAATCGATCGAGAATCAAAAGGCAAATCCAAAAAGCAAGACTTTTTGCATGTGGGACCCAGGAACATGCTCTCTAACGCCATCACCGTTTGATTACTCAGCTCTCGTTTCAGCCGTTTGATGAAAACTATGGGTCCCCCCACCTCACTTCCCTCTTAAAGCTTCGTTGACTGCTACTACTATCACACATACACAGTCACGGTCACAGTCACTGCACAAAAACACAAGAAATCAACGGAGAAAGTGAGTAATTACACACGCACTCTCTCTCTCTCTCTCTCTCTGGCCATTGGTATTGCTTACACTTGCATCTCTATGGCCATGTCGTTTTGCTACGAAACGACGGCACCGACACTCCTTGCTTCTTCTCCAAGCTAGAGGACCTTCCCTTCCTTTGCATTTTTCGCTTCTGCGTTCCTCACCGCCTCTCAGGTATCTATTCTAAGCTTCAAATTCGAGTTTAGCTATACTTTTTGTGTTAGATTCAATTTCTAATCTTTTGAATGCTTTACGGTTTGCATCACCGAGGGTTTTAACTTTTACGTTTTAAATTTTTAGTATATTCAAGCAAGTGATGGTAAAGTAGGGAGAGAAAAAAAAAGGAAGGGAAAGTGTTTTCAAATCAAACTTGTTCCTTTTTAGCATGTGCAGTTTTACCGTTTCCTTTTTTCATGGTGGTGACTCGTGACCAAACTCCAAACTAGGCCCTACTGTTCCGTTTATTTGAAATTCGAGTGCTTTTTGTTTTGAATAGCTTAGAAGGAATATTTGAATCTTCCGTTTGTTTTGGCAAAAGATTTTGATACCGGATCAACAATAGTCGTTGTTGTTGTATGATGCTTTATCTTTTAGATTTTCAAATATGGTATTGCGTTGCGTGGACCACTTCCACTTGTTTGTTAGCTTTTGTGATTTCGGTTTTGTCTCTACGCTACTCATTGTCTTCATGTATTTGATTTTAAATTTTAAATTTTGCATGAACTCATAAACCACCGTATAATTTATTTGATTTTCATATATTATTATTATTATTCAATGAATCTGTTGTACAACTTCCCTGGTTTTTCTCATCTTGAGCAGTTGAACCAGGTGAACGTTAAAGTCACCTTATTCACTTGTTATCGGATTAGGAACACAATTGAAAGCAGAAAAACTCCACATAATGACACTTGAGCCAGAACCTTTTACCCTTTACTTTCTTTTTCTAAACACGGTTGGCCTGTAAGGGAGAGGGGGAGCAATTCTACGGGACCTTTTTCTAAAGGCTTATGCTTTATTCACAGAAAGATTTTCATTCTTATCAATTCTTACCATTATATTGGCATTTCCATTTGAATTAACCTGAAACGATTTACTCATTTGTTACTGCTGCAGATCAACAAATTAAAGTGAAAGCAGGTTAAGTGTGTGTTTGGGATAACTGCAAAAATTTGATTATGCTTAGTAATCGATTATTGTATAAAAGCTTTTTGTTATCTTTAAATTTTATGTTTGGATTTTTTGACGACAATGTGAAAGTGATTTTAAGTTAATCTAATTCGTTTGGATGATATAAAAAGAATCGCTTTTATGTATTAAATTACTAAAATAGGTATAGATGATTAAAAAAATTATTTGATTGAGGATAAAATGGTATTTACATATCAAAATGTAAGGAATAATCTATAAGCTAAAATCATAAGCTTCAATCTTCAAAGATTATAAAAATTAGCTTTAAAAAGCTTTTATTTTACATTGAATTTCAGTATAAAGAAAAAGCTAATTTTACCAAACATGATTAAACACTATTCAAACAGCTTTTTTCCCAAAAAAAGCTAATCATAATCCTATCCAAACATGCACTAAATTTTTGCTAGCTTTGTCTTTAATATAGTTTAGCAGTTAGTTCCATAATCTAACTCCCTGTTATTGTGATATTACTTTATTAGTTTTGCATTTGGTTCACTTGGTTATTAGAATGAGTGAAGAAAAATTAACATGATCTTATGAGACACCCCTGATATTGATATATTTGTTGATTCTCGATAAGTGATAATTCAGTTAGCATGAAGTCTTTGTTTTATGGAAGTTTGATTTGTAAATATAATCCAGTTTTGCAGCTGAAAACCAAGCAGTAGCATTTTCCCAAATGCAATCTCTTTGGAATATAAAAAGGTGGTAGATTGTTTTCAGAGCTGGAGATCAGAAAGTTTATGCAACTGATGTCAGGTTAAAACGAAATTGAGGAAACTATTTACCAGCATGAATAGAAAACTTGATGAAAAGTTAAAATCAGAGAAGTCTTCTTTGTCATATGCTGATTTTCATCATGAAATTACCAAAAGTGAGGAAGACAACTCTTTAAAATCTTATGGAAATCACCAAAAGCAAGCAACTTGTAGAAGGGCAAGTGAGGAAGATGAGCTGGTTAAGTACATGTCAAATTTGCCAGGTTATTTGGAGAGGGGAGAAAAAATTGGTGATCAAGTTTTAAATGTTGGGGTCCTTGATTGGGCCCGTCTAGAACAATGGCAACATGGCCATAAACATGTACCCCATAGAAGTAGCCGGAGCTCGACATCTACTAGTAATACATCGTCTTCTGTTTCAACAGATGGATTATCTGGTAATTCTAGCAGAGGTCGTAGTTGGTCTCCTTCTCGTCAAAGGATATTTCGTCCATCACTTCAATCTCACTTTATGGAATCTCCAATGGAAGACCACTCTATAGCTGTCAAACCCTCTGGAGGAAGTGTTGGAAGTTGTCAGAATCTTAGAGGTAGCCACATTAATATTGACTCGCGGAGCAAATATGTTCGAGCTGATGATCATCTTTCCCAAAACCATCCTACTAGTATACTGAAAGGATGCAACAGGAAATATCTGAATCCACATATTGATAAGGAAAGTGACATCTTGCCAAATGACCGAATGTGTGAGGCAGCTTCATGCACTAAGCTGGAAATGAGCACTCAAGATGGTGGAATGCAAAGAAGAGTGGAGAATTCGAGAGAATCAAATATTGACACTGTTGAGCAAGGTATGCTCACAAAAAGCAAACCAATTGTTCTTCTTTTGCCTAGAGACATCCCCCAGAACAGTCATTCTGGAGCTCCTGATATGCAAACATCCTTGGTTCAAAAGTTTGGAAGTCCTAGTCGAACAAGATTTTTAGAAAACCCTAAGGAACCTTCCAGTGGATGTCTGAATCATGATATTTCACACTCCTGTCCTGTGCCAGATGAACTTAACAGAAGCCATTGTCAGCCTAAAGGGTCAGTATCCAGTTCCATAGATCCAGAAAGTATCAAAGTTCCTGCTTCTACTTTATCAGTACCCCCACCGGTCAAAACGGGAATAAGTCCATGCAAATCTAGAAAGGCTGAGGAAAGGAAACACACCATTGCCACATCTTCATCTGCAAATGGGCCTCCTCAGGAAATAGACCAGAAAGTAACTACTGAGAAGTCAAGAAGCTCCTCACCTTTTCGTCGATTTAGCATCAGCATTGGCTTTACAAGCAAAGGTTCTGGCTGTAAAGATGTTGCACATGTGCCACATCAGAGCTCCATAGCAGCTGTTAAATCTAGTTCAGAAAATGCGAGAGGTCATGCTAGCTCAAACATTTCAGGCAATGATAAACTTGGCGATGCTGGCAGAAAGTCCAGCCCTTTAAGGAGATTACTGGATCCACTGCTGAAACCAAAGGCAGCAAACTGCCGTCACTCCATGGAGACATCTCAAAAAGATTCAGTGTTAATAAATAAGAATTGTAGGCCAGGTAATGCGAAAATTTCCACTCTACTGCCGGAGAAAGAATTGGACAGGGACCACAGGGTTGGTTGTACCGCAATTAATACTGCTGATTCATCAAAGGACAAGAAGTATGTGCCATCAACGTTTCAAGCTCTTTTGAGAATTGCTGTGAAAAATGGCCAGCCCCTTTTCACATTTGCTGTTGACAACAATAGCAATATTCTTGCAGCCACAGTGAAGAACTTAACTGTCACGAAAAAAGATGAATGCCACCGTATTTATACCTTTTTCACTTTTAGGGAGGTTAAGAAGAAGAACGGAAGTTGGATGAATCAAGCAGGAAAAAGCAAAGGTCCTGATTACATTAACCATGTTGTTGCCCAAATGAAGGTTTCTGATTCACATTACTATGATTCAACCAGCCAGAATTGTGTGGACTCCTCTACTGCGAAAGAGTTTGTTTTGTTTTCTGTAAAGCTAAGGCAGGGGGATGCTCAGGTCACTGACTATCAGCCAAATGATGAGCTTGCTGCTATTGTTGTCAAATCACCCAAAGCTATCAATATCATCAATTATAAGCATCAGAGCAGTTGCCAGAATGATAGTCAAGGCCTTGTCCGTGTAACAGTTGTGCTCCCAAGTGGGGTTCATAGTCTTCCAAGTAATGGTGGACCTTCATCACTGATTGAGCGCTGGAAAACAGGTGGATCATGTGACTGTGGTGGTTGGGATTTGGCTTGCAAACTTCAAATTCTTGCAAATGAAAATCAAGCCTGTAGAAACTCAAGAACATCCAAAGCTCATTTTGCAGATCAATTTGAGCTTTTCCTCCAGGTACTTTTCGTTGATTAATCTAAAGTTGGTTATCCTTCTAAGCTTTTTGTTTATTAATCTTAGTTGATTGGCCTGTAGATAATTGATTAGTAATTTTCTTTATAACTATCAATGCTAACCACAGGGGAATGACCAAGACCAAGAGAACCCGCCTGCTTTCAGTTTTTCCCCCTTTAAGGCTGGAATATATTCAGTAGCTTTTGATTCGTCACTCTCACTTTTGCAAGCATTCTCCATCTGCATAGCGTTAGTGGATGGCAAGATGCCATATGAACATTCCGGATCAAGAACTCCATTGAAGGAAAAAATCTGAGGGAAACTCTATTGGTGCAGACAGATGAACTAAAGGCTTTTGGTAAATTGGAGGACGTTCCTGCAAGCTATGTCGCTTACCCTCCGCTCTCTCCAGTTGGTAGGGTCTAAAATTAACATGAAGTAGAGTCATGTCTGATGTCTCCTTGCCATTAAATGTGGAATGTGGGTAGCCAGCAAGGAATCGTTTGCTCACACGGATTAGTATCTGTTACTCATATCAGCTGCATATAAATAAAAGCCTTATAAGTTCATGACTCGATCATAAATCATCATTATCAAATATCAATCAATTTGAAGGGTGAATAGTATGAGTAAATTGTATTTTTAGCTTCTGGTTTTGCTTGCATATTTGTTCCTATTACTTGGTTGACCATTGAATAAATCATGTGTCTAGAGGCGTTTCATCGATGGGTAGGTGACCACACTTAATAAGCCATCTCAAGGCAATATGCTGTACTACTAAACCTGATTTCCATGGGGTAGCAACGTGGGCCTCTCATATCATAGACATACATCATAGGATCAACACAGACTGAAGGAGGCTCCAAGAACGGGTGCAAGTTCTCGTTGGGATTGTGATTCCCTCCATCCTTAATCTCACTTTGAATTTTACTTCTTTTATGAACGTTTTAGGAGGTAGTTTTGATCTTAACACGCTTTTAATGCTAATGATTTTGTTTGATGTGGAACTTTAAAGTTGATCTTAGATTCAAACATGCCGGTTTATGTTGCTCGGTTTCTTTGAATTTCATGGTGCAAACAAATGAGCTAAAGTTTTAGAATGATTAAACTTTATGCTGCTACATATTTCCCGTTAGCAAGGCCGATAAGACTGATTTGTATTATTACTTTTGGGAAATCGGTGGAAAATGTTTCAGATTTTCAACCTTTTCTCTTTTAATATTAATAGATAAAGATGTTAGGCCAGAAATTTTAGAAAAGGAAAAGAGGTGAAACTTGGAAAAAGATTTACTTATTTCTATGTATTAGATTTTCGATTGTGTGGTATAGTCATGGGGTAAGGAACATGTTTCAGGTTTTCAACTTGCTACCTTTCCTTGTCTTTGTGATTATGAAATATCATGGACAGCCCCTTTCCCAACCCCAACCCATCTTCTCCAGTGAAATTGGGGTCCGGAACCTACTAGACCTGTTTGATTAAAAAGAAAATATCTGTGTACCAAAAAAAAAAAAAGAAAGTATCTAGTATATAGTGTAGGGATGGCAACGGGACAGGGCGGGGCGGGGACGGGTAATAGCCTCCCGTCCTCCGTCCTCGCGAATAATATCCGCCTCCGCACTGTCTCCATATCCGTCTGCAGTCTTTCGTTTATCTTTTTTCGCGGATAAACGGTAAGACTTACGGATATTCACCTGTATATAATAAATTATAAAAAAAAATTCAAAAAAATCAAATAAATAAAATAAAAAAATGAAAAAAAAAAAAAGTATAATACTATAATTTTTTAAAATTTGTCTAACACAACTTAATCTAAAAATAATATCAAATACCTAAAATATTTTTGATTTATATAACTTTATAATATTTTAATTTATATAATTAAATTTTTAATAATTTTATATAAAATATTTATATAAATTTTTTTATGCATACTATGAATACGAGAGGAACCACCCCACTCCCGCCCCCGCTCCCGCCCCATTTTTTAAACGGAGATAACACAAACGGATATTTATATCGTGGGAGAAATTTGACGGATATTATTCATTCCTGTCACAGGTATTACTTGCGGGTACCCGCAGAGACGTGTAAAATTGACATCCCTAATATAGTGTCACTAGATTCTCCACAAATAAATACAAGAAAACATACTTGGGATTTAATTATAATTAAAAAATTTAAAAGAGAAAAAAGGAATAAGACTTGGATTTTATATTTTTTAAAATTGTTTTGCCTTTTCTTTTTATTTTCTTTGACTCTCGGACTCAGAATCATGAGGTGGGGTGGGATTGGGCGGAGAGGGTAGAGGGGGCTTAAGGTAAAGAACCCATGTGAAATTGTGAAGTGTGCCAATTCAATGAATTTATGCTAACAGTAGCATGATCCAATGATGCAATTTTATTTTATTTTTTGACATTGTTGATCTAAATAGAAGATATTTGAATTTATTAAATATGTATTCTTTAATTTGATTATGGAATATATATAATACCGTTGGAAGGGTCCTTAATTAGGTGTATAATTGTATTTTAAAAAATTAATTTCTCACTTATTAAATAAGATAATCTAAAATATAAAAAATATAAAAAAAATATGATTTTATTTATTTATTCATATTTTTGGTGAATTCAATGATGCGATTTAATAATAATCCTTCTTGTCTGAAGTCCCACGCACCGTGCCATGGTGACTGCTTGCTGCTACTCCTTGCTTTTCAAAACCTTTTTCCATTTACATTCTCTTGCCGCGGTATGCTGAATGAAGCAAGCATGATATAGGAGACACTAGTTGTTACATCACGTGCTTTTCTTGATTTCCTTTCCTATCAAACCCACTGCTGTTTTACCTTTTCTATTATATCTGTACTGATAACATGACGTTTACTTTGTCCTTCCCTTTCAATGTCAAAGACTCAAATTACATGCAACAGATGTAAACCCAAGAGATTATTACCCATGCCTGTCCACTTTTATTTCCAGAGGCTGTTTGGTGAAAAGCACAAGGCAAGAGTAAGTCTGGGCATTGCTGCCGCATCAGGTAAGGAAAAGTTTTTTCCCCTGCCATTTTGCTCATATAGTGCCTATAAGTTTTAGGGTAATGTTAATTGTTAAATAACTATATATATATATATATATATATATATATATATATATATATATATATATATATATATATATATATATATATAAGAAGAAATTAACTTATATCCGTATAAGATTTGATATATTTATATTACTTAATAATTTATTAAAAAATATAATTTTTATTAATTCAATCGTTGAATTATAATTATCCAACACCTTAATTATTTTGTAACAAATACTGAAAAAATTAAACATCAATAAGAATGTAATCAAGTGGTTCTTATTTTCATATATTTTAAAATATATATTACGTTAATCTTGACGTATGTCAATAAAGTACTAAACAATTTTGGATTAATGTAAAATTTTATAAATATGATCTATATGATAGAAATTTTTAATCTAACGGTACATTTTGTGAGAAAATTATTCAATAAAAAATTATTCAATTGTATAAGAGTGATTTTGATTTACATCGGTATAAAGTTATCCCCCCCCCACACATATATATAAAGAAAAAATAATTATTGTTCTGACATGATAGTTGAGCTCCTTGAACTAGAACACACACGCACATATATAAAGAAAAAATAGTTATTGTTCTGACATGGTACTTGAGCTCCTTGAACTAGAACTAGTGAACTGCAACAACCTCCTTGAAGCTCGGATGCTTTGGAGAGAGAAATTGAGTACTTGTAAGATACTTTAATGTTCAAGTTAATGAGAGTGTAAAATATGTGTAATGAGTAAGAAAATATCCTTATTCTCATGGATACTAATACTATTTATAGTGGAGTGAGTCGTGAGAACCAAGTACGTTTCAAAAGTATTATGGTTATTGTAAGTGCCTCGGAAGAAGCTTCTTGACAGCTTTCTAGGCTTGTGTGCTAACTTGTGATTAGTTCTTTGATAGATAATTCTTTTTGTCGAGAAGGTGATATCATATCTCCTTAGACATTAAACTTAGTCTTATTGAGTCTTATAAGAGAGAATAGTTAGTTAAGAAGGTATAACTAATAACAGAAAGTTAGTTCCAGAAAGTTAGTTATAACTGAATCAGAATTGGTTAAGCTCAAATAAAAGCTATTCACTTATATATGTACGATATGAGATCATTTTCTATTGTTAATACAGTAGATAAAATTTTCATTCCTTTGTTCTCTCTCTCTCTCTCTCTTTCTCTCGGTTCTGTATTCTTTCTCTCTCAGCCTTACCCTGATACCTTTCATGGTATCAGAGCTTGTGCTTCCATGGCTTCCCAAGATTCTTCTCAAACGGCAATGTCAACCTCAGGTTCCTTTGTTCTTTATACATTTTCAAATCCAGTTTCCATCAAGCTTGATGAAGAAAATTTTCTACCCTCGAAACAGCAAGCACTAGCAACTATCAAAGGGTATAAATTTCACAAGTATATCACAGGAACATCAATTCCCAAGAAGTTTGCAACTGCAGAAGATGAAGAAAATGGAATAATCAGTGATGATTTTCTCAATTGGGAACAACAAGATCAACTCTTGTTGTCTTGGCTGTTATCATCAATGAGTAAGTCTCTTACAACTCGTATAGTAGGATATGAATTTTCACATCAAGTTTGGAAAAGATTGTAAGAGTTCTTTTCTTCTCATTTTCACGCAAAAGTAAGACAACTTAAGCTTCAGCTGAGAAATACAAAGAAACATGCCTCTGTAAGTGTATATCTTCTTGAAATCAAGAAGATCATGGACACCTTGGCATCAATTGGAGCACTTATTGATGAAACTGATCATATAGAAGCAATTTTAGATGGATTAATTGAAGAATATGAAGCTTTTGTCAAATCAATTACATCAAGAACTGATTCTTTTTCAGTAGGACAAATTGAAGCTCTTCTCATGGCATAAGAAGAAAGAATTAAGTGGTTTAGGAAAGCTGATAATAGCTTGATCCAGGCAAATGTGACTCAATTTCAATCCAATCAGCATCAACAGAGAAAAGGAAACTTCATATCTCAAGGATTTTTCACCAATGATCAAACAAGATTCAATCCAAATCCTCGAAACCAAAACTTCTTAGGCTCAGGCAGAGGTAGGTTTGGTAGAGGAGGAGGTAGATTCAACAAAACATTTTGTCAATTATGTGGGAAATCTAGTCATCTTTCTTTTAATTGTTGGCATTAGTTTGATCCTAATTTTACTGGTTCTGGTTCGGGTACTTCTATTCAGATTTTTGACAATAGATATGGTGCTTCTCATAATGCTCCAAATGCTAATTTTTCAATGAGTGACATATTGGCTAAACCTGTTACATTACATGATCCCAATTGGTACCCAGATTCTGGTGTCACACATCACATGACACCCGAGTCCTCTAATTTGATGCAAAAGATGGAGTATAATGGTAGTGACAAAGTTTTAGTTGGGAATAGATTAGGTTTGTCCATTATGCATGTAGGGAATTCTGAATTTGCCTTTAAATCTAGTTCAAAATCCTTTCTCTTGAATCATTTGTTACATGTTCCTCAAATTACAAAGAATTTATTGAGTGTTTCCCAATTTTCCAGAGACAATGCTGTTTATTTTGAATTTCATTTTGATTCTTGTTTTGTTAAATCTTAGGTTACCAAGGAGACACTTCTCCAAGGAACCCTTAAGCATGGACTCTATGTTTTTGACAGTTTACACCAAGTATCCTCCACCTGTCCAGTTGTTTCCAATCTTGCTTCAACTAGTTCAAATTCAGATTTTCAACTTTGACATTCAAGACTTGGACATCCTACTTCTCAAATAGTCCTTAGGGTCTTAAAGTCTTGTAATTTACCTGTTTATATTCCTAAACATTTTTTTTTGTTTGTTCTACTTGCTGTATGGGCAAGTCTCATCAATTGCCTTTTTCTGTTTCAAAATATGTATACAATTCTCCACTTGAACTTGTATATGTGAATGCTTATGTCTCTAAGGCATGTCAAAAGGTTTTTGATGATAACAAAAGCAAAAGAGAAGATCAAACACAAAAGGAAAAATCAAGATCAAAGAAAGAAGACAGAAGGTTTAATTAGTTATTTAGACTTAGGAGATTAATGTTAAATGCTCTCAAGATTTCTCAAATGGTTTTTCAATATATGATTTCAAAATAAATGGGAAATTTCAAAGTTAAACATGGCTTTCAATAAAACTTGAGTTTCAACTTTAAATCTAACACTCTTAAAAGGATTTATGTTTAAACAAGTATCTTGAGGTGTTGGAAATGACTTACAAGCGTTATTGGACTTGAAAAATGTGTTCAAAGGCCAATGTAATCGATTACATAATGTTTGTAATCGATTACACATCAAACAGAAGGTCTGTAATCGATTACATTGTGAATGTAATCGATTACAACCAAGTCAGAGGCCATGTAATCGATTACACAATATATGTAATCGATTACACAAAGCCCAGAAAGGCAAAGAACATGTTCGACGAGAAATGTAATCGATTACATTGATGTTGTAATCGATTACAAACAAAGTCGAAGTCATGTAATCGATTACACAATATATGTAATCGATTACACAAAAGAAAACTCAAAGAACACGTTCGACGAGCCATGTAATCGATTACATGAATATTGTAATCGATTACACATGAAAGTCGAAGTGATGTAATCGATTACATGAGCATTGTAATCGATTACAAGCAAAGTCGAAGCCATGTAATCGATTACCTCAAGAATGTAATCGATTACAGAGCCTGAAAGTTTAAAACGTTGGAACAATAATGTAATCGATTACCGAGATATGTAATCGATTACATGCATCTGACAACGTCCAACGGCTATATTAAATGCATTAAATGCATGCCCAACTACCTCCAACGGCTCATTAATTGAAAAACTTATAAATACCAAAGTTGAGTTCTCATTTACGGTTGACCTTGAACCAAAAACGATCATCATACTTCAAAACGTGAATCAATCCTTAAAATCATTTCTCTTGCTCTGTTTTCGATTAAAACGTGAAAAATCTTTGAGAGCATATTAGAGCTTCAATTTGTAAACACTTGCTCTGAGAGAGCTTCTTCTATTTCAATCTTATACATTCGATTAGTGAGGTGAGGTATCCCTCAAGTATTGTAAGGGTGAGGTATCCCTTGGAAAATAGAGGCTCAAGCTTTTGGGTGAGGTATCCCATCTTGTTGAGTGCTCAAGGTTGTAGTGGTTTTTCAAGCACCCATTAAAGCTTGAAGATATAGTGAAAAATCTCAAGGTGTTGCTTGGGAATTTGGACGTAGATCACAAGTGGAGTAGTGATTGAACCAGATAAACGATTTGTGTTTGTTTCTCTAAACCCTCCTCTGCTTATCTTTGTGCACTTTGTTTCATTGTTTTATTTGGATATTGTCTCCTTGGCTATTACGTTCATTAGTAAAAGTGCTTAACTCATCTATTCAATTATCTCTATTCATTCAATAGCTTCAACGAAAATTGATTGTCAAACGATTTGCGAAAGATTTGTGAACTTATTTTTAACTACTCAATTCACCCCACCTCTTGAGTATTGAGGCCACTTGGTAACAAGTGGTATCAGAGCTAGACTCTTGTATAAAGAGCTTGACTTCAAGAGAAGTGATGGCTTCAAATGGTTTTTCAAATGAAGGTTCTTCTATAAATAGACCTCCTTATTTCAATGGGGATGGTTATGCCTATTGGAAAGAAAGGATGAAAATTTTTATTGAAGCTATTGACTTAGATGTGTGGGACGCTTGATTGAAAATGGTGCTTTTGTCCCTACACAAATTAAGGATGGTGTAACAATTAATACACCTAGAAGTGATTGGACCGATGATGATAAAAAGAAGGTTCAATATAATTTGAGAGCCAAGAACATCATCACCACATCTTTGGGGTATGATGAATTCTTTAGGGTGTCAAATTGTAAGACCGCAAAAGAAATGTGGGATACCCTACAAGTAATTCATGAAGGTACTAGTGAGGTAAAAAGATCTCAAATAAACACTCTTACTCATGAATATGAATTGTTTAGAATGAATCAAGGTGAGAGTATTCAAGATATACAAAAGAGATTTACTCATATTGTTAATCATCTCATCTCATTGGAAAAGACATTTCCTAATGAGGATCTTATTAACAAAGTCTTGAGATGTCTAAGCAGGAATTGGCAACCCAAGATAACGGCGATTGGGGAATCAAGAGATTTATCAACCATGTCTCTAGCCACCCTATTCGGAAAACTTCAAGAGCATGAGCTAGAACTAAGTAGGCTCAATCAAAATGAAGAACATGACAAAAAGAAGAAGGGAATTGCACTCAAGGCCACCTCTCCCATACTTGAAGATGATGATGAAGATGGTGAAGAAAATGCTGAAAATATTGAGCTAAGTGAGGAGAATCTTAGTCTCCTTGTGAGAAAATTTAGAAGATTCTTGAAGAAAAAGGGATTTTAAAGAAGACCACCGTTTCCTCAAAAGAAAGCATATCACAAAGGAGAAGGATCCTCCACTCCTCCAAAATGCTATGAATGCGGAAAACCGAGGCACATGAAAATGGAGTGTCCTATATATCTCAAGAAGACGGAGAAGTTTGAGAAAAGACCCTCCAAGGAAAAGAAAGGAAGAAGAGCATATATAGCTTGGGAGGACAATGACTTAAGCTCTTCCGATGATTCAGAAAATGAGGAAGCCCATCTTTGCCTCATGGCTCAAGGAGAAGAAAGTGGAGAAAGCGACACCGAGGTAACCTCTTCTAACCTAGAACCTCCACCTTCTTATGATGAATTGCAAGATGCCTTTCAAGAATTGCATAATGAATCTTTGAGGCTCACAAAAATGATTTTGTCTTCCAATAAAACAATCTCCCTATTGACAAAGAAAGTTTCTACTTTAACCAAGGAGATAAATGAACTTAAAATTGAAAATGAGACTTTAGGACTCATAGATGCTAATTCATCATGCATGATTTGTTCCTCACATGATAATGCATCCATATCATCCTTGTTTATCATGCAAAGCTTTTGAAAAAGAAATTGAAGACTTGAACAACACTCTTGCAAAATTCACTTTTGGAAGAGACAACTTGAATGTGTTGTTAGGGAGACAAAAATGTGTTTTCCAAAAAGCCGGTTTAGGATTTAATCCAAACAACCATCAAAAATCTTATAAGAACTTCTTTGTTTCCTCAAAAACTTCAAGTAGCCCCTTTGTTAAATGTTTTCATTGTGGTAGGAAAGGGCATAGTGCATCCACTTGCAATGTTAGAAAGAACATAAACACCAAGGTTGGAATCAAAAGGGTTTGGGTCCCTAAAGGCACCATACCTAATTCTAACACACAAGGACCCAAAACAATTTGGGTACCAAAAGTTAAATCTTGAATGTGTGTTGTAGGTGTGCTTGAAGACCAAAAGCTCAAGTTGGTATCTTGATAGTGGTTGCTCCAAGCACATGACCGGTGATGGCTCCAAGTTCTCCTCCCTTACACACAAGAAACATGGTCATGTCACATATGGTGGCAACAACAAAGGGAAGATTCTTGGAATTGGCAAAGTTGGTAAGATACCTTCATCATCTATTGATAATGTCTTACTTGTTGAAGGACTTAAACATAATTTACTTAGTATTAGTCAATTGTGTGATAAAGGAAATAGAGTTATATTTGATTCCTCTTGTTGTACAATTGAGGGAAAGGATGATAAGCAAGTTAAGTTTGTTGGTCATAGGGTCAATAACATATATATGATTGGTCTTGATGATATTTCCTCAAATGATGCTAAATGCTTTATGAGTAGAGAAAATGATTCATGGTTATGGCATAGAAGAATTGCTCACATTCACATGGATCACTTAAACAAATTAGTTTCTAAAGAACTAGTAATTGGTCTTCCAAAGCTCAAATTTGAAAAAGACAAACTTTGTGATGCATGTCAAAAGGGAAAACAAGTAAAGGTCTCTTTCAAAGCTAAAAACATAGTTTCAACTTCTAGACCTTTACAACTTTTGCACATGGATCTTTTTGGACCCTCTAGAACTATGAGCTTTGGTGGGAATTACTATGCATTAGTGATTGTGGATGACTTTTCTAGATTTACATGGATATTATTCTTGGCTCACAAAAATGATGCTTTTCAATCATTTAGAAAACTTGCCAAAGTTATCCAAAACGAAAAAGGTTTTTGTATTGCATCCATAAGAAGTGATCATGGTGGTGAATTTGAAAATCATGAATTTGAAACTTTTTGTGATGAACATGGCATTGAGCATAATTTTTCTGCCCCTAGAACACCACAACAAAATGGTGTTGTAGAAAGGAAAAATCGATCTTTAGAAGAAATGGCAAGAACTATGCTCAATGAGGCCAATCTTCCTAAGTACTTTTGGGCGGATGCGGTTAACACCGCTTGTTATGTTATGAATAGAGCCCTAATAAGGCCAATTTTAAAGAAAACCCCATATGAATTGTACAAAGGAAGGAAACCTAATGTGTCACATTTTCATGTTTTTGGATGTAAATGCTTTGTTTTGAATAATGGAAAGGATAACTTGGGAAGTTTGATGCAAAATCGATGAGGGAATATTCATTGGTTATTCTATTCATAGCAAGGCCTTTAGAGTCTATAATAAACGAACTATGACCATAGAAGAATCCATACATGTTGCATTTGATGAAACTAACCCAAATGAGCCGAGAAAGGAACTTGTTGATGATGTTGCAGAAATCTTGGCAAAGACGCACTTGGAAAATCAAGAGATAGAGTCCAAGAAGGAAGAAGAGAGACTCCTTGATCACTCATGGCAAGAAGATTCTAAAATCTTGGATCTACCCAAGGAATGGAGGACTTCAAGGTATCATCCTCTTGACAAGGTGATAGGTGATGTATCAAAAGGGGTAATCACTCGAAACTCACTTAGAGATGCATGTAATCATCTAGCCTTTGTCTCTCAAGTTGAACCTAAAGACATAAATGAGGCCATTAATGATGAGCATTGGATCTTGGCCATGCAAGAAGAACTAAACCAATTTGAGAGGAATCAAGTTTGGGAATTAGTACCAAGGCCCAATGATCATCCTATAATTGGCACCAAATGGGTCTTTAGGAACAAACTTGATGAAACGGGTTTAATAATAAGAAATAAAGTTAGGCTTGTAGCTAAGGGATATAATCAAGAAGAAGGTATAGATTATGAAGAAACTTATGCTCCCGTAACTAGATTAGAGGCCATTAGAATGCTACTTGCATATGCTTGCATCATGGATTTCAAACTCTATCAAATGGATGTCAAAAGTGCCTTTTTAAATGGTTTTATACAAGAAGAGGTGTATGTAGAACAACCTCCTGGTTTTGAGGACTTTGAAATGCCCAACCATGTTTTTAAATTAAAAAAGGCCTTATATGGCTTGAAACAAGCTCCTAGAGCTTGGTATGAAAGGTTGAGCAAATTTCTTTTAGAAAAAGGCTTTTCTAGAGGCAAAGTTGACACCACTCTTTTCATAAAACACAAAATGCATGACATTCTTCTAGTTCAAATCTATGTGGATGACATTATATTTGGAGCTACTAACAACTCTCTTTGTAAAGAATTTTCAAATATTATGCAAAGTGAGTTTGAGATGTCCATGATGGGTGAGCTCAACTTCTTCCTTGGTCTACAAATCAAGCAAATAAGAGAAGGAACATTTATAAGCCAATCCAAGTATTGCAAGGAGCTGCTCAAAAAGTTTGGAATGGACAATGCCAAGCATATGACTACTCCTATGGGCACCTCTTGCTATTTGGACAAGGATGAAGGAGGTAAATCGGTAGAAATTACAAAATATAGAGGTATGATTGGCTCACTCCTTTATCTCACTTGCAAGTAGGCCCGATATAATGTTTAGTGTATGCATGTGTGCTAGATATCAAGCTAATCCTAAGGAATCACACCTAAGTGCTGTTAAGAGAATAATGAAATATCTAACAGGCACATCACAAATGGGTTTATGGTACCCTAAGGGTGCCTCATGTAGTCTTATTGGGTACTCAGATTCTGATTTTGCTTTGGATGCAAAATGGATCGAAAAAAGCACTAGTGGGACATGCCACTTGCTTGGAAGCTCACTAGTTTCTTGGCACAAAGAAGAAACAAAATAGTGTGGCATTGTCCACAGTGAAAAGTGAATATGTTGCGAATTTGGGAGTTCTTTGTGCTCAAGTCCTTTGGATGAAACAAAGAACTCTTGGACTATGGTCTTGAGCTTGATCACATTCCCATAAAATGTGATAATACTAGTGCAATTAACTTGTCAAAAAATCCCATTTTGCATTCTAGAACTAAGCATATTGAAATAAGACATCATTTCATTAGAGATCATGTTCAAAGGGTGATTGCATACTTGAATTTGTTGAAACAACTAAGCAATTAGTGATATTTTCACCAAACCCCTAGCAAAAGAAGCATTTTTCTACATTAGAAATGAACTGGGTATATTGGACCATTCATGCATAAATTAGATATTTGCTTTGCGCATAATCCTAAAACAAATGCCTAAGCTTGCGTTTTACGCATAATTATGCCACATTGCTGCACAATCTCTGAATTTTCATTATATATTTGAATCCCATACTAACTTGAGCGTCGGAGGTTTCCCCTAAATTGTTTTGCAGGTGCTCCCTCATGTCCAACTGTGACAAGAAATTCAACAACCTCAAATCTCACAAAAAGGGTGAAATTCTTGATAAAAATGATAACTTTGATCAATTACATGAGTTGAATCATAATATGATTAGTCTATATGCTTGCATGAAGATTTGAATTGATTTAAGTTGCTTTAAAACTATTTTGGATGGATTAAAATTGATTATATGTTGTTTGGAACGCAAAATCGAGTTAAAGAGTGTTGGTAATCGATTACAACGCCTTTGTAATCGATTACACGAGTGTATTGTCACGCATGTAATCGATTACACACATTTTGTAATCGATTACAACCAACTCAGAACTCAGTGTCGATTACATCAACTATGTAATCGATTACAAGGTTCAGAAAGCATGTAATCGATTACACTAAAAATGTAATCGATTACATACCCACTAAAAGCATGTAATCGATTACACCAAAAATGTAATCGATTACATACCCACTGGGGAGAATGCATGTAATCGATTACACACTCAATGTAATCGATTACACAGGGTTTTTTAAAAGGTTCTGACGCGCGTAGAGCTCATTTACATTTGGCACTGTTCATCTTCTTCGTTCTCTCCTTCGCTCCCACGCACCTCAAATCTCAAAAACTCTCATTTCTCACTCAAATCTCCATCAAAACCCATCATTTCACCTCTCTCAATCTGAAAAACCCTCTCCACATAACCCATCGTTCAAAATCCCCTCACATCCTTCATCCAAATTTCCCCATCTTCTCTCACGAACACCTTCTCCACTTTTCCGACCTAATCTCGTCCCTCTCTCTCTCCTCACTCATCCCCAACCATTTACCACTCATCCCTTGTTTCCCTTCTCATCAATGGTGAATCCTCCTCTCATCGCTCGAAGCTTAGAAGAACAGACTCTTGTTGGAGGTTCCTACGGTGGCTCTTCACGCAATATATACGGCTGGACCTCACGAGGCACTTCTCCATGTGAAGAAAGCGAGTTATTAGGAAGAAACTTTCGCAAAATCATCTCTCCGGTGTATCTTCCCATCACCTTCTGCGAGAGTGAACCTTTAGAAAGCTTTAGGACAATAGAAAATTTAGGCTTTTGGGATTCCACGAGCATAGAGAAGGCCATCTACCCTAACCTTGTCGAGTGTTTTATGCTAACACGAAGATTGAAGATAATTGCATAATCTCCGAAGTGAAAAAGCAACAAATCAGTTAACCATGGCAGAGTGGTATAGGCTTACCAAGCTCACTCCCGATGGAGCTCGGTTCGTGGAAATGCCAAAGTACGGGGGCATGAATTTGAGCATAAGGTCGCTCTTCTCTCTTTGATTAGGATGGCTACCACCTCCCCGGTGATCCTAGACGTAGAATAATGGCCACCGGCCTCACTATGGAAAACGGGGTCCTCCACTACCTCTTGGTTCGTGGATTGATTCCCAGAGGGAGGAATTACTCCCAAGTCCTCAAGGATGATGTAGTGGCATTATGGGAAATGACCACGGGGCACCCAATAAACCTGGGGATACTACATTCTAGAGCATATCTTTGGACATCAAGAAAAAGAACTCGCTCTCCCTTCGCCATGTTAGTCACCACAATCCTTGAGTCTTGTCGCATTTCGCCGGTTGAAGAGTCCAAGGACACTGACTCGAAGGGACCCCAATCAATGCATACTCTGAAGAAGCTTCAGCTCTACAAGATGGAAGATAGGTGGCACTACATTACTCATGGCACATTTGGTCATATCCATCACGATCCAGATAGTGATGATGAGGAGGCTCAGTACCCTGCCTCTGCTCCTACTCCAGTTTCTCTTGATCTTCTGCTCCAAGAAATGCGCAACGAGCGCCAACGTAAACACATGCATGGATCATATTGAGCAAAAGATTGACCATCTTGAGTGAGGATGGACTACTCGGACTGGGAGCTTGCCTCCATTCGATTCCTCCTACGTGGACCTCCTGTTCTGTGAGTCCCGCTCGCTGCCGCACCCCCACATCCTCGCCCCTCCGGATCCCATATCCTTTGGTCCATCCGGAGTTCTGGCGATGATGAGGAGCTTCGGACTCGACGACGACCTTATGCCCAGCGATGATAACATTGACCTATGAGACTCTGCTGCGGATCCAGAGGGTGAAGTCTTTTGTGACAGCGAGGACACTGATAGTGATCATGGCCTATAGCCTTGATATATTTTCTTGTATTGATGACCACCTTGTACTTATTTTGTTTTGACTTTAATTATATAAAATTGGTATACCTTTATGGTTCTCTTTTGATTATTGCCTATTGGTTGTGATATGTTTATTTGTACATGCTGATTATTAATACATGAACTTGTTTTCACTTTGAATGATTGGCTGTTGGAATATTGATTGGACTGATCTTTGTGACTTTTCTGTTATGGCAAACATTTGGGAATCATGAAATATAGCTGTCATGCTATCCATTTTTTTTAAATGCTTATGTCTTTTTGATAATGTCAACGGGGGAGAAAATAAGGAAAAATAAAATGTAATTAATGGTTGCATGAGAAATTAAAGGTTGCATGAGTACGGGGGAGTTATTGACCTTTTAAGTTATTAAGCTTTTCATATGCAAGATCTAACCCAATATCATGCATAATCTCAGAAAGACATTGTACCTAAATGACTATTATATACAAATGCAAAAATTCTTTCTTTTTCCTATGATCAGTTTGTCATCATCAAAAAGGGGGAGAATGTGAATGCTTATGTCTCTAAGGCATGTCAAAAGGTTTTTGATGATAACAAAAGCAAAAGAGAAGATCAAGCACAAAAGGAAAAATCAAGATCAAAGAAAGAAGACAGAAGGTTTAATTAGTTATTTAGACTTAGGAGATTAATGTTAAATGCTCTCAAGATTTCTCAAATGGTTTTTCAATATATGATTTCAAAATAAATGGGAAATTTCAAAGTTAAACATGGCTTTCAATAAAACTTGAGTTTCAACTTTAAATCTAACACTCTTAAAAGGATTTATGTTTAAACAAGTATCTTGAGGTGTTGGAAATGACTTACAAGCGTTATTGGACTTGAAAAATGTGTTCAAAGGCCAATGTAATCGATTACATAATGTTTGTAATCGATTACACATCAAACAGAAGTATGCATGTCGATTACATTGTGAATGTAATCGATTACAACCAAGTCGAGGCCATGTAATCGATTACACAATATATGTAATCGATTACACAAAGCCCAGAAAGGCAAAGAACACGTTCGACGAGAAATATAATCGATTACATTGATGTTGTAATCGATTACAAATAAAGTCAGAAGCCATGTAATCGATTACACAATATATGTAATCGATTACACAAAACCCGAAACTCAAAGAACACGTTCGACGAGCCATGTAATCGATTACATGAATATTGTAATCGATTACACAGAAATCGAAGTCATGTAATCGATTACATGAGCATTGTAATCGATTACAAGTAAAGTCGAAGCCATGTAATCGATTACCTCAAGAATGTAATCGATTACACGAGCTTGAAAGTTCGTAAAACGTTGGAACAATAATGTAATCGATTACCGAGATATGTAATCGATTACACGCATCCTGACAACGTCCAACGGTTATATTAAATGCATTAAATGCATGCCCAACTACCTCCAACGGCTCTATTAATTGAGAAACTTATAAATACCAAAGTTGGGTTCTCATTTACGGTTGACCTTGAACCAAAAACTGATCATCATACTTCAAAACGTGAATCAATCCTTAAAATCATTTCTTGCTCTGTTTTCTGACTAAAAACGTGAAAAATCTTTGAGAGCATATTAGAGCTTCAATTTGTAAACACTTGCTCTAGAGAGAGCTTCTTCTATTTCAATCTTATACATTCTGATTAGTGAGGGTGAGGTATCCTCAAGTATTGTAAGGGTGAGGTATCCTTGGAAAATAGAGGCTCAAGCTTTTGGGTGAGGTATCCCATCTTGTTGAGTGCTCAAGGTTGTAGTGGTTTTTCAAGCACCCATTGAAGCTTGAAGATATAGTGGAAAATCTCAAGGTGTTGCTTGGGATTTGGACGTAGATCACAAGTGGAGTAGTGATTGAACCAGGGATAACGATCGTGTGTTTGTTTCTCTAAACCCTCCTCGCTTATCTTTGTGCCTTTGTTTCATTGTTTTATTTGGATATTGTCTCCTTGGCTATTACGTTCATTAGTAAAAGTGCTTAACTCATCTATTCAATTATCTCTGTTCATTCAATAGCTTCAATGAAAATTGATTGTCAAATGATTTGAGAAAGATTTGTGAACTTATTTTTAACTACTCAATTCACCCCCCCTCTTGAGTATTGAGGCCACTTGGTAACAGTATATAGTAATGTTTGGGGTCCAGCCTCTCTTAATTCAATAAATGGAGCAAGATATTATGGGCATTTTGTTGATGCTTATTCTAAGTATACTTAGATTTATCTTCTGCACAGTAAGTCTCAAGTGTTTTATGCCTTTCTTAATTTCAAGCAATTCACTGAGTTGCAACTAGGTGCAAAACTGAAAGTGCTTCAGACAGATAATGCTAGAGAATATCTTGCTTTATCCAAATATCTTGAGTCACACGGAATCATTCACAGGCTGTCATGTCCTTACACACATAAGCAAAATGGAAGTGCTGAATGGAAGCACAAACATATTGCTGAAGTAGGATTAACCTTGTTAGCAACCTCATCATTACCTCTCTCTTACTGGGGTCATGCTTTTCTTACTGCTACTCAACTAATCAATTCTCTTCCTACACCAATTCTTAAAAACTTATCCCCTACAGAAGTTCTTTTTCATAAAAAGCCTTCTTATGACACTTTTAGAGTCTATGGATATGCATGTTATCCCTTTCTTAGACTTTATAATCAACGCAAGTTTGATTTTAAGTCCCAACAGTGTGTCTTTTTGGGGTATGGGACACAACTCAAGGCTTATCAATGTCTATCACCTTCAGGAAAAATTATTCTTAGCAGACATGTCATTTTTTATGAAAACTTATTTCCCTTTAAACTTAATCATACTGTTTTTCTTCCAAATTTACATATAACTCCTGAGTCAACATATCAGTCTATTGTTCCTGTTATACTTATTTTGTCTCAGGATTCTCTATGTCATAATGGTCAGTCTGCATCTCATTTTCCTCATACTACTGCTATGGCTACTAATAAATTATCTGAACAAGTTATTGATCAGCAAGACACTAGTGTTGTTACACATATTGCAGTTCCTGTTACAGCTTCTAATCAGTAGGAAACTATTGCTTCTATTCATCCATCTGATTCTACGCCAGTCAATCTTCATCCTATGGCTACCAGGGCAAAGGCTGGGATTTATAAACCAAAGGTATTTTCAGCTTCCTTAGAGCCTACTTCTATCAAGGAAGCACTTTCTTAACCTTGTTGGAAACAAGCAATGGATGATGAGTATAGTGCTTTAATGAGAAACAATACTTGGACTCTAATTGATTTACCTAAGGATAAAGTTCCTATTAGAAGCAAGTGGGTTTTTTAAGTCAAATACAATCCTGATGGGTCCATCCAGAAATATAAAGCAAGATTAGTGGCTAAGGGGTTTAACTAGAGACCTGGTTTTGATTACACTGAAATTTTTAGTCCTGTTGTCAAACCTGCTTCAATTAGGATTATCCTAACATTGGCTCTATTTCACAATTGGCCCATACATCAATTAGACATCAACAATGCCTTTTTTGAATGGTGATTTACAAGAGGAGGTCTATATGACTCAACCTCAAGGATATGAAATTGGCACTGGCAGTTAAGTTTGCAAACTAACAAAGGCCTTATATGGTCTAAAACAGGCCCCAAGAGCCTGGTTTCAGAAGCCCTCCTCTGCTCTATATGCATTAGGTTTTGTCTCTACCAAATCAGATGTTTCCTTGTTTATCAGAATTAATTCCACATCCATAACGTTGATCCTCATCTATGTAGATGATATTATCATTACAGGGAATTCTTCTCCAGCTATTGCATATCTTATCATTAGCCTTAATTCTTTATTTGTACTGAAAGATATGGGTCCATTACATTACTTTCTTGGAACCGAGGTTCAGGAAACTACTACAAGTGGCTTGCTCTTGTCTCAGACCAAATATATTCAAGATTTGCTAGCCAAGGCCAAAATGACTGGTTGTAAGCCTTATTACACTCCCATAACTGCTCATTTGAAGCTCTCAGCATCTGGCAGTATACCATTCAATGACCCAAGTCTTTATAGGTCAGTGGTTATTAGTTTATAATACATTACTATCACTAGACCTGAATTAGCTTATTGTGTTAATAGAGTCTGCCAATTCATGCAAACTCCATTTGACTCTCATTGAAGGCTATTAAAAGGATCCTTAGATATCTCTCTGCTACTTCCTCTGCTGGTTTGCATCTTTAAAGACCTACTACATTGGACTTGGTTGGATGCAGTGATTCCGATTGGGGGTTTGGTCCTGATGATTGTAAGTCCACATCAAGTTATTGTGTTTATTTTGGCTCAAATTCTGTTAGTTGGTGCTCTAAGAAGCAGCATGCTGTTTCTAAATCCAACACTAAAGCTGAATTTCGAAGCATTGCTCTACTGGTTGCTGAATTAATATGGATAAAATCCTTACTCACTGAAATACATATTCCTCTCTCAACTCCACCAATGGTCTATTGTGACAACTTAAGTGCAGTTCTTCTTGCTACTAATCGCATTCTTCATTGCAGAAGCAAACATTTTAAGATTGATTTATACTTTGTCAGAGATCATGTCATTAAAGGCACAGTCAAAATTAGTCACATTCCAACTCATGCACAGGTTGTAGATATCTTAACAAAGACCATTTCTAGTTCTCTGTTCAATGCTTTTAGAGACAAACTCAGAATTAGAACTCCTTTGATCCTGAGTTTGAGGGGAGATATAAGAGAGAATGGTTAGTTAGGTAGGTAAAAATAATAACAGAAAGTTAGTTATAACTGAATCAGAATTAGTTAAGCTCAAACAAAAGCTATTCACTATATATGTACGATATGAGATCATTTTCTGTTGTTAATACAGTAGATAAAATTTTCATTCCTTTGTTTTTTTTCTCTCTCTTGGTTCTGTATTCTTTCTCTCTCAATCTTGCCTTGATACCTTTCAAGTCTAAACCTTAGTCTGAATCAATTATTATATTAAATCCTTACATTTTGTATAAATTAATATAAAAATAATAAATTTACATAAATTCAAAAAGGGAGGGATGAATCATCAAACCACAAAAAAGAAACACATTTACCCTTCTTTTCCATTAGTTTTAATTCTACCAAATAAGCGATAACTGAAAATGCCATGCATCTTCGTTTCTTTCATCCATGCATACCAGACAAACCCTGAGAGTATCTATTGGGTTGTGCCTTTGTGATTGGATTTGGGCCTATTTGAAAGGTTGAAAATGAAAAAAATAAAGTAGGTGGTATGTGCACGTGACAAGGGCTGAAGTAATGCCCTTTAAATATAGTAATTTGCTTCTTGGTTTGGGTATGCGCCGCAAGAGTAAAAATAGAGGGTTTGATGTTTTGGTTTTTCTGTGTGCAACTGCAACGTGAGTAAAAAAAAATTATGAGAGATTTGTTGATTTGAGGAGAGAAATTATAAGCCACTATATGTGGTGTTGTGTGAGGTAAAAGATTTGTGAGTGTTTACACTTTTGCTTGAGTGTTTGTTTAGATGGAGAAAAAATTTGTGAGTGATATTTTAATATTAGTGATTGTAATTGTTATTTGAATCTAGTGGATTGATTTGTGAAGTCGTGGACGTAGGCAGTGAAGGCCGAACCACATTAAATTTCTTGTATTGTTGTGCTTGTTTATTTGCTTAATTTCTTGTGGGTGGGGGATTTTTCCTAACAACTGATATCAGAGCGGGTTTCGATCCCACTTCTGGTGTTTCTATTTTTTTTATGGCGAAGATGCAAGGTTTAGGAAGCAGCAAATTTGAGGTGGAGCTCTTTGATGGCAAGCAAAATTTTAGCCTGTGGCAAAGTATTGTAAAGGATATTTTAGTGCGGCAGGGACTGATTAAAACTCTAAATGGAAAGGAAAAGAAGCTTGAAAAGATGACAAATAAAGAATGGGAGAGCTGGAGATGAAGGCGGTTAGTACAATTCGATTATGTCTGACACTTGAGGTAAAATACAATATTTTGAATGAAACTTCTGCTGTTTAATTATGGAAGAAATTAGAGAATATGTATATGTCTAAATCACTCACAAATCATTTATTTTTAAAGAAAGAATTGTATCAATTGAAGATGGGTGATGATGTAGACATTAGAGATCACTTGAATTATTTTACAAAGTTGATTACACAGTTATCTAGCATTGGTGTGAAAGTTGATGATGAGGATAAAGTTTTGTTGTTGTTGTCATCTCTTCCAAACACTTATTAGAGTTTAGTCACTACATTGCTAGTTGGAAAAAAGACATTGAAGGTAGATGATGTGATTGTCGTATTATTGGAAAATGAAAAATTTAAAAAGTCAGGTGTTAAGTTTGAAGGAAGTATTTTGATTGCTAGATCTGATCGTGGTAGGAGTGTGTCTCGTGGTAATTTTTCTAGTAGGAATAATTCAAGATCAAGTTCTATGCCAAAGTCGAATTATAGAGAAAAATAGTGCTATTATTGTCAAGAGATGGGTCATATTAAATTTTATTGTAGGAAGCTAAAAGTAGACATGGAAGAATTTGAAAAGAATAAAGGAAAAGGAAAGTCTGAAAATGTTACAGCTGTTGTGAAAGAACCTTTGGGTTATGAAAATGAGTTATTGATGGTTGAAGAAGACAATTGTGCCTATGGTGATTGTTTGGTTTTAGATTCTGCTTGTTCTAATCATATTTGTTCAAGGATAATGGTCTTGTGAAAACACTTGGTGATATGAGACATGTGCCCACACTTGGAAGGAATTTGATTTCCTTGGGTAGACTTGATGCATTGGGGTATGGATATTCTGCAAGAGGTGGAGTTATGCAAGTTTGTAGAGGCTCCATGGTAATAATGAAAGGTAAGAAGATTGATAGTAATTTGTATAAATTAATGAGAGATACTTTGATAAGAAAAGGTCATGGTGGAGCATGTAGTAATGTGAAGAAAGTAGAGCGTGTGTATATACCAAAGAAGAAAGTAACATTTGCAGATACTTTAATAAAACCTACTAGCACTTGCTATTGACACTTGTAATTTGTTCTATTCACAAGACAAGGTAGAGATTTATTGGGTTGTGCCTTTGTGATTGAATTTGGGCCCATTTGAAAAGTTGAAAAAAAAAAGTAGGTGGTGTGTGCACGTGACAAGGGCTGAAGTAATGCCCTTTAAATATAACAATTTGTTTCTTGATTTGGGTGTGCGTCGCAAGAGTAAAAATAGAGAGTTTGATGTTTTGGTTTTTCTGTGTGCAGCTACGACGTGAGTAAAAAAAAAATTATGAGAGATTTATTGATTTGAGAAAAGAAATTGTAAGTCACTATATGTGGTGTTGTGTGAGGTAAAAAATTTGTGAGTATTGTTTATACTTTTGCTTGAGTATTTATTTAGATGAAAAAAAAGTTTGTGAGTGATATTTTAATATTAGTGATTGTAATTGTTGTTTGAATTTAGTTGATTGATTTATAAAGTCATGGATGTAGACAACGAAAGCTAAATCATATTAAATTTTTTGTGTTGTTGTGCTTGTTTTTTTACTTATTTTTTGGTGGGGAATTTTTACTAACAGTATCGTCTGTCCAGTGTCTTCTGAAATTTATATCAAAACTACCATTCGTATAAAACTTCGCTAGCTAGTTTTGCTGCTTGCCATATAATTTTAGTTTAATCAATAAGGGAAAAAAAGTATGTTTGTATGGCGGACAGTTCCTATATGTACTAGATGATAATGGCAAATTGGCCCAGCTGAGTCAGTTCAGGTTGTAGGGAGCAAGTGAGCTGGAAAGGTTGATCAAGAAAAGACCCTTTATTGATTATTTCCTTAACCAGATAGGAGTGTCTCCACAAACACCTCCATTATTAGGTGAAGAGTTAAGAAAAATAAAATGGACCCTTTGTGTCAAGTGTCAACTTACAAAGGATGGTAGAAAAATGCAAATTTTGTTGGTGTGATTAAACGAGATTTGGCTCTTTTAAATATGTAATTTAAAATTTAATTTTAAATTTTATATGTATAAAATTAATATTATTAAAAAAATTTACTTAAATATTCATTATATTTCAAAAAAATTAATTTCACATTTATTAAATAAGATACTAAAAAAAAAGTATGGTAGAACAATTGTGTGCAGTATAGCTGGATCATGATGTGATGTCCGTCTCTTCTCAGTTCACACTGTCGTGAAAATGAAAGGAAAAAACAATTGTTGGATAGTAATAACTAGTAAAATTAAAAAAAACTAATTTATTGGAACCATCTTCGGTTCCCAATATCCTATGGAAAATGATGGTTTTATCTCATTTTTTATCTCACATTTATTTTTATACTTATTTTAAATAAATGTGATTAAATAAAAAAATAAATAAAATAAATAATATTAAAAAATATAAAAAATATATATATACTATTTATGATAAAAAATCAAAATTAATATCCTATTGAAGAATCGGCGCACAGCAGGTAAAGCTACAAATATGGAGCATATAACAATTCTTTCTCGCTCTTCTCGGTTAATAACAAAACAAACCTTATATTCTTATAATATTTTTTAATATTATTTTTTATATTTAATTAATAATATATAAATTTATAATTAATCACATATATTAGTTGATTAATAAATAAATTTTAATTTTAATTCTAAATTATAAATTTATTTATTAATTAGCAAATACATATAATTAACTGTAAATTTATATATAATTAATTAAATATAAAAAATAATATTAAAAAATGATATATGAAGATTGTCTCTGGTAACAAAAGAATGAAGACACCAAACGTTTGTCACTATGTCTGCTTTGAAATTCAATTTGTCTATATTAATTATGGTCAACTCAATTTCAGCTCCAAGTTTGGGTCATACATGCTTCAGGAAAGTAATCAAAATTCCAAATTCTTATGGCCTCAAGTTATGAACAAAAAGCAAATGTCCACATTTTATCCAGATTTCAGCTTCTATACTTACCGAATGCTTTATTATTGCCTAAATTGCATTCATTGGCATGATCGGTAATTATTAATTTATAAAGAAGGAAAAAGTTGGGAGAAAAATTTGTTTCTATAGAAGGCCATGATCCTACTTTCTAGACCAAATACTTACACCATAATCACAATAAATAAATCAAGGGATTACAACATTGTTAAGTCAATAAAGTTAATTCACTCTAAATAAAAGGATTGCCAATATAGACGAAAGACTTCAAATTTAAGCAAGCAAAGCTGAAATAAGTTAATATGTCATAAAAACTAAACAGGACTTTATCATTAAAAAACAAATGGATTATGATTGAGCGAGTCAAAATAATGTGTTTATTCATAATAAGAATTATACTTGTTCAAACTTTACAGGTTTTACAAACTCTTCTTGGTCTTTGTTTAGTTACTACTTTTGTATTATGGTGAAAAGGACTGCACAATTATTATGCCACTTATAAATGCGACTATATCTCCAGCTTGAGCACAATAACATGTACACGTAATTGGGACTTATCTGTTTCTTGAATTTGACCTTTATATCAGGGTAGTGATATCATTTGTCGGGCAATTGATAGCGATTTCCTGCTACATGCACAATCACATAAGGAGTAATTGTTAATTACGTATAATCTACAACAACTATTTAAATCATTATTTAATGTGTATAAATTATAAAAATTATTATAAAATTATATTAATTTTTAAATATATTTATATATATATTAAATAATAATTTAAATGACTACAAAATAATAGGATAAATCATGCTTACTTAATAATTTCTATCACATAACACATGATTGTTATTACTTATTACAATTATTCAGACAACACAAATAGTTGTAAAGTAAATTGGGCCAACTAGAAATTTGCAATTGAAACGAAAATAATAACGTTATAACAAACAATACTCTTTTTATTTTAATTTTTTTAACGAGGACACTTTCTTTTCCCTCATCGAACTCAAGTCATACATCACTACGTAAGTGTTTTTGACTAAATTGTAGAAGAAATAGTTACTAAAAATTGTTAAAACACTTATTATTTTAATTTGTTTAAATATTATAAAATATTTTAAAGAAACTATAAGAATGTTTTTAAGAATCATTAAATCTTACTTATCAAAATTAATTTTTTATTTAAATTATTTATATTATATAAATAAAAAATTAATTTTTTATAATATAATTAGATGTTTAAATAAATTTTTTAATAATATTATTTTCATATATATGAATAAGATTACATGTTTAAAAAATTTAAATTTTTTTTCTACTCAAA
This sequence comes from Ormosia semicastrata, assembly GCA_029884595.1. Lineage (NCBI taxonomy): Eukaryota > Viridiplantae > Streptophyta > Magnoliopsida > Fabales > Fabaceae > Ormosia > Ormosia semicastrata. The sequence continues at coordinate 62,461,089 of JAQQTO010000056.1, forward strand.
TTAACGTACGTTGATATTAAAATTAATTTATAATATTAGTTATAAATACTTTTTCTTTAAAAAAATTGCTAACGCTTAACACAAATCTAACAATACAACAATTAAGGCTTGATTGATTTAAATAATTTGATAGTTATTTTTTTAAAATAAGGTCTTGCCATCAAATCTTGTAAATAAATAAAAAAAACTAATACGGAAAGATCAGTTTCCGAAAATAGGGGTGTACACCAAAAAAATTAAAAAATCTAACAATACTACATGTTAAAAAAGAAAGAAAATACCGTTTTAAAAAAAAAATGAAGAATTTTAAAAAGAAGAAATAGTAGAATAGAGAAAAAGGATAGAGGAAGTAGAAAGTGTGCAGAGGCAGAGCAAAAGGAAAGCAAAGCAGGGAGCGAATTCTGGAGAGGTGGTGAGTGACTGATACCACCAAACACACAGAAATTCTTTGATCCCAGAAAAACTATTATTTTTTTCCCATCAAATTTCTCTCGAATTTCGCTTCTTCTTTATCTCTTCTCTTCATTCTTTCTTTGCCCCCACCTTATCCTTTTTTTTTTCTCTCCAGAAAGTGACAGGAACAGAGAGAGGACAACAACAATAACAAGAAGAAGAAGAACAAGTATTGGATTATAGCTTCCTTCATTTTCAACAATGGGAGCTTGTTGCTCTAAATTCTGTATATGCTGCTGGTGGCCCTCTAATACCAAATCAAATCTTCACGATTTGCCTGATAATGGTGAACTTATTATCTCACTAATCACTATCTGGGGCTAATTGATTTTACTTCATTATTGTATTTTGATATTAAAGTTTTGTTTTTTAACATGGATTCGTTTCTGGGTACAGAGGATGGGAACAAAGGTGAGAAGGGTCCTTGGTCAAACTTCACTGAGTACACCTTGGATCAACTCAAAACTGCCACTTCAGGATTCTCACCAGACAACATTGTCTCAGAACACGGTGAGAAGGCTCCCAATGTTGTCTACAAAGGAAGACTAGAAGATGATACGTTGGTTGCTGTGAAGCGTTTCAACAAATCTGCTTGGCCTGATTCTAGACAGTTCCTAGTTCGTGCCTTCTCTCTTGATTTCCTTGTATTGCATTTGCATGTTATGTGAGTGGAAGTTGGTGTTTGATGTGTTTGGTTGGTTGGAATTTTAGGAGGAAGCACGAGCAGTAGGGCAGCTAAGGAATGAGCGGTTAGCTAACTTGGTTGGGTGTTGCTGTGAAGGAGAAGAGAGGTTGCTTGTTGCAGAGTTTATGCCCATTGAAACTCTCTCCAAACATCTTTTTCACTGTGAGTTTCTTTCATTTCTTCATCAATCAACCAGAGCAAAATATCTAAATTTAGTTATTGTCATGGACCAACTCTCAGCTTAAGTGGTTAGGCGAGACACATGAATGGCTTTATTATATTTCTAATATGCCCCCTCACCCAAGAGCCCTTTTGGGCTTGAAGCGTAGATAATACATAGAACCATCTTTACCATGTGCTAAAATTCAACTTTTACTTAGAAGAATGAGGACGTATCAAACCCGTGATCATTTGGTTGTAGAGGCTGTGATACCATGTCTTAAACCAACTCTCCAAAACTTAAGCTCAAGTTGTTAGGTAAAGGCACATGAATGACTTTATTATATATCTAATAGTCATTAGTAGTCATTGGTAAACAGTGAGGAGAATTACTTTCAGATATGCCATATGCTGGGCAATGATTGACAAGGATTAGACATTTTGCTTATGAAGCTAAATTAAGAGCCAAATTTAAGTAGTCTGCTCCTTCCCCATTTTGTTAATATAGTTTGTGAAATCTTAACTTCATGTAAACCACTGATTTGTGATTTGTATGAACTACGCTGGTAGGGGAGACCCAGCCCATGAAATGGGCAATGAGGTTGAGAGTGGCCTTGTATTTAGCACAAGCATTGGAATACTGCAGCAGTAAAGAAAGGGCATTGTACCATGATCTTAATGCTTATAGAATTTTGTTTGATCAGGTACTTGAGCTTTTATGACCAGGTTTATGCCTTTTTAAAATCATTATGTTTTATCAACTATTGTTTACATGGTATCAATGGTGGACAGGATGCCAACCCTAGACTCTCTTGTTTTGGACTCATGAAAAACAGCAGAGATGGCAGAAGCTATAGTACAAATTTAGCCTTCACCCCTCCAGAGTATTTGAGGACAGGTAAGAACTAAAATCAACAAAAATTTGAAGCTGATAATGTACTGGTTTATCTTAGGATGTATATATGCGCGTTTGTGACGACAGGCAGGAGGGGGTGAATGCCTTTAAAAGAGCAGCTGGGATTGCCGCACCCAAGCTAGTTGAATTATATAGTATTACTGTCTTTGCCTTCAGTTTTTACCCCTTTCATTTTGTGTGAGCAAAAGTTTTCTGTTCTCTTCAATTAGAGTTAGCTGGATGGGGCATATTCATTGGTTTAGGCATTTTATATTCTTACATTTTTTTCTCATGAGTCATACCATGAAGTTATGGGAAAGAGTAATTGAACGGAGATTAAGACAAGAGACTCATATTTCAGAGAATCAATTTGGTTTTATGCTTGGGAGGTCAACTATAAAAGTAATCTATCTTCTACGAAGATTAATGGAGAGGTATCGGAGGAAGCAAAAAGACCTACACATGATTTTCATTAATCTGGAAAAAGACTACGATAGGGTACCGAGAGAGGTCCTGTGGAAGGCTTTGGAGAATAAAGAAGTTCGTATCGCCTATATTTTAGCAATCTAAGATATGTATGATGGAGTTAAAACTAGTGTGAGAACACAGGGTGGGGCCACAGAAGACTTCCCTATAACTATAGGACTGCACCAAGGGTCAGCTTTGAGTCCATATCTTTTTACCTTGGTCCTGGATGTGCTTGCTGCGCATATCCAAGAGCCGGTGCCACAATGCATGCTTTTTGCAGATGATATAATCTTAATTAGAGAGTCGAGAGAGGAAACAAATGGGAAGTTAGAGTTATGGAGACGAACTTTGGAAGAACATGGCCTTCGTCTAAGTAGGAGTAAGACGGAATATATGGAATGTAAGTTCAGTAAGAGGCGTGTTAATGCTAGCTTAGCGGTGAAAGTTGGAGATCATACAATACCACAAGTCACACAATTTAGGTACCTTGGATCTATCATACAAAATGATGGAGAGATAGAGGGAGATGTAAACCATAGGATTCAAGCTGGATGGATGAAATGGAGGAGTGTTTCAGGAGTTATTTGTGATAAAAAAGTGCCTCTCAAGCTTAAGGGTAAATTTTACCGCACAGCTATAAGGCCCGCGATGTTGTATTGTACTGAATGTTGGGCGGTAAAAAGTCAATAAGAGCATAAGATCAGTGTTGCAGAGATGAGGATGTTACGTTGGATGTGTGGCCATACAAGACAAGATAGGATTAAGAATGAATGCATTAGAGAGAAAGTAGGGGTAGCACCTATTGTGGAAAAGATGGGAGAATCTCGCCTTAGGTGGTTTGGACATGTGAGGAGAAGACCCTTAGAAGCCCCTGTAAGAAGAGTAGATCAGGTAGATAATAGCCTAATAGCTAGAAGTAGAGGAAGACCAAGAAAGACTATAGGTGAAACGATTAAAAAAGATTTAGATCTGAATAACATATCTGAAGACTTGGTTTATGATAGGGCACAATGGTGTCGTTTGATCCATGTAGCCGACCCCACTTAGTGGGAAAATGCTTGGTTGTTGTTGTTGTTGTTGTACATTTTTTTCTCCTTGATGTAGAAAATAAAACTGTTTGTTTCAAGTTTGTTGTTAGCTTGTTATTTTATTTTTATTTTTTTAATTTGGTTGGGACTATATCTTTTTTGGTATTTTCATGCATTCTGACTTATGCAATCTCTTTGTTGAGCTAACACAGATATTTGAAATTTGGCAGGAAGAATAACCCCAGAAAGTGTTGTTTACAGTTTTGGCACCCTTTTGCTTGATCTTCTGAGTGGCAAGCATATCCCACCAAGTCATGTATACTCCCTGCTTCCCATTTTATTCTCTTCATTTTAATTCAAGGTGGTATTTTGTTCGGTGAATCTATGACCTATAGAATTTTGGCAACTTGTGCTTGAATTTTACTGGATTTGCAGTAGCATCCTATCATGAATTGGCTTAAAATGATCACAACATTTATAGAGTTCATAAATTAAATTGGTACCATAATCCTTTAACATGCAGGCACTTGACCTTATACGAGGCAAGAATTTTCTGTTGCTGATGGACTCATGTTTGGAAGGTCATTTTTCAAATGATGATGGAACTGAGTTAGTGAGATTAGTCTCACGTTGTTTACAGTATGAACCTCGTGAGAGGCCAAATGCCAAGTCACTTGTGACTGCTCTAACTCCTCTTCAGAAGGAAACTTCAGTATGCTCTCCCTTTCCCTCCCTGCTTTTTGTCTCAAGTTCTTCTATCACAAATCAATCAAGGATCAAAGATACTTGGTTGACTTGTACCAAATTATTGAAGCCCGATGGTACCATAGAAATGTATTTGATTTACAACAGCTGTTATTTAGCAGGTACCTTCACAAGTTTTGATGGGCATACCAGATGAGAGTGCATCATCAAAGGAAACAGTTTCATTGACGCCTTTTGGTGAAGCTTGTTCTAGAAAAGATCTCACTGCAATACACGAAATTTTGGAAAGGGCGGGGTACAAGGATGAAGAAGATAGTGCAAATGAGGTAATTCATTGTTTCCCTAGATTTCTTTCTCATATGGTGGATTTGATTGAGAGAAGAAGGCTATGATAGGCTTTACTTGTCTTATTTTTATTTTCTTTGTCTATACATAATTTTAAAAGCTTGTCGATGCCAAATGTACTAGTTGGTAAACCTTGGTGTTTTTGCCTTGAATTCATAATATATATTGTGCAATGCTATTAAGTTTACCACCCTGCATTCCAATATTTCTGAATGTAATATTTTAGGTGTCTCTTTCAAGTTTTAACTTTAAATTCTGATCGTAAGATTTTTCAAGGTTTAATGAACTGTCAGTCTTTTTCTTCATATGAAAATAATTGTCTAATTTATTCAACATCATCTGCATTTATGGCATGATGTTTGCTAAAAGACACTGGTTATAATCAACCGAAGACGTTGTGTTGTAAATCTTTCTTATACACGACTATTTTAGTACCTTATGAATTTCTTCATTCAAATATGTGGCAATACCATATTGCCGTTGAGTTTGCTTGCCCAAAATTATCACATTTCTTTAGAAAAAGTTTAATTCATTAGTACAGTGAAGATGTATTGTTGAATAGTTTTATCAAGCTTGACCTTCATTAACCCTGTACATATTTTTGGCTTTGTATCCTTTCTTTGCAACACAGCTTTCTTTCCAAATGTGGACAAATCAAATACAAGAAACACTAAACTCTAAGAAGCTTGGAGATTCTGCTTTTCAAGCCAGAGACTTCTCTACGGCCATTGACAGCTACACACAAGTAAGTTAGCTTGAAATGCACTGAGTACGAATCTAGTATAAATGCAGACTTCAATTTTTTGTTCAAAATAAATAAATAACTTTCCATTATCAACTTCATGGCAGACAAAGTTCATCTTTATTCTATTGAATTTAATGAGTTACTAATATTTGGCTAGAACAATGAATGATTAACTGGTAGGGTAAAGGGATCAATGCTTTGAAATTATCAATTAGCCTTTACTCACAAAACATGCTAAATGAAGATGGTAAAGTGGTTACTATGATTTATGCAACTGCACCGACTATTAAGTGTACTTTTTTTTCCTGCTTTTTCAGAGAGAATTACATTATGCTTGTTTTGTTTTAGTTCATAGATGGTGGTACCATGGTATCAACAACTGTGTACGCAAGGCGCTGCTTATGTTACCTGATGAACAACATGCCACAAGAAGCACTTGGAGATGCCATGCAAGCTCAATCAGTATCGCCCACCTGGCCAACTGCATTCTATCTTCAAGCAGCGGCCCTCTTCAGCCTTGGGATGGACAATGATGCACAGGAAAGTCTTAAAGACGGCACAATACTGGAAACCAGAAAGCATACAAATTGAAGTGTATAGTCTTTTTCCTTTCTTTGGTTCCCTTTCATTTGTCAAGGAAATATAAGAAGCATTAGCTGTATGTATCTTTCTCTTTCTAGTATCTTCTCCAATAGGCTTCAAACTCCTGATTGTCTATGCCTCCTTGCATTTTTATTTTATTTTAAAACTGTGAATCTCAAATTGCTCAAGTTCTTATAAAGATATCATATTTCTGGTCAGAGCTGATTCCCTCCTGCTTAAAGGTTTAGGTAGTTGGCCACAAACTCATTAACCATATTCACCAACACTTGAAATTTTAGTGTTTATCCATCATTATAGTGTGACTAGGGAAAATTCTGGAATTTCGTCTTTGTTCTCTCAGAGTGCTATCTTCCTGCTTTCAACTACATCGGCGTGCATCTAATTCTGAAAATATATCAACACAGTTGAAAACAATCACTAGCAATACCCTTTGAATTTTTTGCGTCCACATAATGTTTTCTATTTTTATTTTTATTTTTTTATTGTATGTCATAAAAGAGAGAAATGAAATAGACATTTATAAAATTAAATATTAATCTATAAATAATTTTTAGGTGCCATTTGTCATATGGAATTATGTTTGGAATTAGAATTGAGAGATTATTTTATAGACAAAATTTAGGTAAAGTTGTCTAAGTACTTGTGGTATTTTTTTAATAAAAATATAACATGTATCATATTTTTTAATAAAAATATAACATGTGTTTTAATTTTTAGTTACTTAATCATCATTTTTAAAGTTTTTATTAAAGTAATTATTAGATAGGTATGATTTATCATAAGTACTCAAATTATTATTTGATATATCTAAATATATTTTTAAAGATTAGTATAATTTTATGATAAAATTTTTTATTTTTATTAATGAATTATAGAAAAATATACATATATTATATTTTTTAAAAAAAATACAAACACTTAAAAAATTTTTACCTAAATTTTATCCTTATATTATTTGGTGTATCCGTTAGAATTAGCAGTCCAATTTTATAGAATTGAAAAATTATAATTTTATATTATTTTCCATTTTTAGTCTTAACTTTAAAAATTACAATTCTAAACACAAAAGTTAAAAATAATGTCATAATTATTATTTATTATTTTGGTTGAATGCTCCGACAACGACCTTTACTAATGCCGGCCAAATTGCTGGCAATGTTCATCAATTCAATTTAAAATTACAATTCTATATATTAATTATTTATTTACTCCAAACATAAAATTTAATATCATAATCAATTCCAATTCAGAATTAGAATTGAAATTAGTGTACATTTAGATTCTGAAATTGAGCATAAAATTAAATTTTAAAATTAAAATTAGACCTCTTAATTCTAATTTTTATATTTAAAATGTCATTTAAAATTAAAATTAAATTTCATAAACTAATTTTATAAAATTAAAAAATAACTAAATTAAGTATTTCTCAATTCTTAGCATTATACCTTAAAAATTACTAATTTCATAACTTAAAAATTAAATTCTCTCTCTCTACATTTATTTATGAACAATCATATTTATTAAAATTCTACAATTATATAATTTTTTTATATTTAAATGAAAATTATTATAATAACTATTGATTTTTTCTTAAAAAATTTAAAAAATTTCTTTATGAAAAAATAATTATTATATTATAAAAATATTATTATATGAATATTTATTAATTTTAATTTTTGTAAATAATTTTTTAATATTTTAAATGATACATTTAATCAATAAAATTATAATTAAATTTAAAATTATAATTTTTTATCTTAATTCTTTAATAATTTCAAACATAAAATTTAATTTTCTGAAACAATTCTAATCTGAAATAATTAGAATTAAAATTATAATTCTATGTTTCTATTCCAAGTTACTTATCCACCTCATCAGAGTTGAATGCATATAAATTGAATGTGTGAGAATGGAGACGGAGACATTCTAACTGCGTACCGTAGCATGGAGGGAAAAAATAAAAAATAAAAGCATTGCGGTAGCAAGATAATGAAGTTCAAATAAATTTTGTAGAATAACAGTGATAAATTGGGGGCAAAGCCAAAAAGTCATAATTTAGAACTGAAGAATGAACTTAATTAACTGGTAAATTATTTCTAGAGTTTACCATGGGGTACCTCAAGTTTACAACAGATACCAATCCCTTTCTAAACAAAATAGATTGACCTCAAAATAGTCATGGACAAAAATAAAGACCTTGCAAAGTATTAAATTTTAGCTTCCTCGGGCGGCAAATACCTAATATCATAGCTCAGGCGGAGCTAACCGCAAAAGAAAACACAACAATGCACTTGGTTTACATTGGTGGCCTCCCAGAACCAAGAAGCTGACCAATTAGATTAGTCACCTGGCCAAAAAAAAAGGCAATGACTATAGTCAACATTTGCAGTTTCCCATGATTTCAAAAGCAAAAACCATGTTGAAATCAGAACTTCCATGATCCATAAAATCATATGCTTTGCATCGCGTCATATTATCAAGAAACTAAATAGCAGAAATTTTGAAGAGAGTGCACATTTATAAGCATATATTAAACCAAATGCAAGGGTAAATTTCGCAACACGAGAAATTTCAACTTCAACCCCACTTTGATTTCATCCTAAAACAAGTGCAAAACTATCTTAAGCATGTTGAGAAACAACCAAAAAAATTGAATGAATATGAGAAAAGAAAGAATAACTAAAAGATAGACAACTCAAAAAGTGCAAGTGACAAATCCAAAAGTAAACATAGGCAAAATCTTACATGCCAGTATTTTGAAACACACCGGTCAATGCAACTATTTTCACCCATGTTTAGCTCAGACTCCTTGTACCTGAGAAGATTGAGCGATAAGCAAATATTATCATTCACACTCAACCATTATCCCAATGACTGGAGTGCCTTCAAAGGACATTAAACTTGACGCTTTATCAAACAGTTTATGCAAATAGAAGAAATGTTACAACAAAAGAGTTTCCTTACTTATTGTCAACACATTTATTGAAACAGGTCTGGGTCATCCTGAATGGCAAAAACAACAAAGGGTTAGCCAAAAGAATTATTATGCCACCAATGCAAACAACAGAATATTCCCAATTCCCAAACAACATGCAGTCAGATTCTACATTATACTTGCTAACAACAGCAAACCCTATCAAGATAAATACTCTGATGCAACTGAAAGAGAACCTCCCTTAATTTCTACGTTGGAATGAAGTACATGACCTCAGTTCATATGAAGAACAAGAAAACTTGCCAGTGACAGAGAAATTTATAGATGCTTCATGTAAGAAACAGATAACAAATTGTCTAACAATGGTACAAAAACAAAAGGGGCAGAGGATGTGAGGGCAAGTTGAGGGAAACCTACTTGTTGAATAATTCGACCCTATACTCCATCTCCTTTTCAGCCATTCCAAATATCTGCTCACATTACCTCATAAATTATTCAAATTGCACCCAGAAACAAGCAAAGCTAAATAATCAAATTACACCACCGAAACAAAATTCAAACTTGAAATCACACTGGGGCGTCAAATTAACAACATCAACCACCAGATCAGTTTTTTACTTTGTCCCAGGAGGCAGAAAACACACAACAACAACAACAACAACAACAACAACAACAACAATAATAATAATAATAATAATAATAATAACAATAATAATAACAGCAATGAGATTCGTTTGTGAGGGTACAAAATCGGAGAAAGAGAAAAGAATACCTGCCTGTTCTTTATCGGTGACAGAAAGCGGGATGTTGTTGGCAGCCATTGCACCCTGAAATTCCAAAGCAACAAAATAGAGATCACCGATTACAGCATATGCCAAGAAAAATTTCGAATATTGATAGGATCAGAAGTAAAGGAATGAGAATAGGAAGGATCTAACTCACAAAAGCTAGTGTTAATTGTCAGCTGCAAATAAACCCTAATACCCTAATGATTCGCTCAAATATACGATTTAGGGTTTAGGGCAAAACTGTACAGTGTGTACTATATGGCGGCGTTCAATACAGGAGAGTTTATGATGAACGGTGTGATTACAGTTTTAAACGACATGTATCTGCTCCTTGGACGACACGTGGCCCAAAAGCTAATTTACTCCCCTGCGAGCGGCCGCACTCGAACTCAGTCGTTCTCTCGCGTGAAGAAGTTAGAAGTAAACATAATTCTAGTTTTTTTTTTTTTTATAAATCTCCCAATATTTAGAATTCGCATTATTAATCTAAAGTCGGATTGGGTAATGCGTAGAAATATTTTTTTGTGAAGAAGTTAGAATTTTCTTTTTCTTTTTAAGGTATAAAATTATTTTCAATTCAGCTGAACAATTTCAAACATCAAATCAAATCAAATCAATGTTGAAAAATTAAGAACTTGATTCTTCTCTCTCTTTTTGCTCTTTTAATAATTAAAAAAAATGGTGATTTACTTATTTTTCTTTTTTGGTAACCCTTGTATAAGAAAATTAAATTTGGTAAAATAAAAGTTATTATCATTATAGTTTACACTCATTTTCAATTCAGTCTTTATAATTTTTTTTTTCAAATCAATCATCACACTTACAGAAGTTTTAAAATAATTTACGTCATTAATTTCTGTTATAAAATTATTATAATATCGTTAGTTGACTAATAAAATAAATATTTTTTTATTTAATAAGAATTTCTTTAGATGTTTCTTTTTTATATAATACGTCAAATAAGATATTTATTCATTATAGTATATGCTTATTTCATCTTAGTTGACATCCTTTTGTCTAATAAGTGCTCTTTTAAAAATTCTTTTTTCTCTATAAGATGCTTAGTCAAAATTAAATTAACTTTTTAAAAATAAAATTAGCGACAAAGATTATTTTAAAAATATTTATAAATATGAGGATTAATTTGAAAAAAAAAAATATAAGGACTAAATTAAAAATAAATGTAAATTACATGGACCAAAACTATAATTTTATCATTAAATGTTGCATTAAGATTTTTATCATGGTTGCCAAGAGGTCTTTTCTCTTAAAGTCAGTAATGGACCTAAAAAATTTAAGTAATGGGGGCAAGAACAATAAGTCCATTCATGTAATAGGAACAAATTTATAACACAATAGGGCAAAAATGAACGACAATTACAATGGTAATAGGCAAATTTTAAAATTTAGTGGGAGTATAAGGCACCATTTCTACATATATTTTTTTACCTTCATAATTATTGTTTTTATATAATTATTGCTTACAGATGGGACGCGATGGTTTTATTGATGTTGTCTTACAGTTCAAGAATGACATGGTGCATGTCTTGTGACTGTGCTTTGAAGATTTCTAAGACAATACCAGAGTTCAAGTATATATTATGACAACCATAAGTGCCTGTATTTTTTTTTTTTACAGCTATTTCATATCCCATGTGGGCAAAACTTGAATTGGGCCTCTTTCTTTGTTATTATTGGTGTATGATTCATATCACGCTGAATAGGAGCCAGATTATTGAAATACAACTTATCACTAGATCATAATGTTAATATTTCCCATACCATTCTCTCCTGAAAATTGCAAAGTTATTGTTCAATTATGCACGTGTTTACGTAGTGCACAGGTATTAACAATTCATAGAAAATGAAAGTTCTACTTCAATCACTGTAAAGATAGTTCATCCATGCATGCCTAAAAATCACGAGGTCAGGTCCAGTGTATTAATACTTTCATTTATGTTTGGTATCAAACATTTACATCTGGCCATCTGTAGGAGATCCAGCGAGTGAAGTGCTGCTCAAAGATGTGAGTGCCAGGATCTGATGCTTCATGTGGCAGCATGTTAGAAGCACTTTTGATAAGGTTGTAGATGAATTTAAAATTAGCATCACTGAAGGGTATGGATACCAAATAGTGTACTAGGATTTAGTTATAGCTTCCAATTGTTTGTACCCTAAAGTCCAAATCTACAATCAACACACCAACTAATAACCAACCTGCTGAATATATAGATTTACTAATCAGGTTATAAAATAGAAGGGCAAAGACAAGCACAAATCCAGAAAGAAGAATTAAATCCATCCAGCTTACTCTCTCAAAGCACATGTTTCTTGGTCTAGAGTTCATTTAATTAAAAATTTAAAAGAAAGAAACCCAAGAAGCTTAAATGAATGCAAAAGATATATTTCATGGTTGACTCAAAGATGCTACCATAGTCAAAACAACTATGTCAATTGAAAACCAACTCTAAGACACATGGCACAATGTCGATAACCTAAAACCCCACATCACTGGAAAGCATCAACTTGCTTGGATTTCAACTTTTAGACCACTGTCTGTTGAGCTCGTCAAGTTTGATGAGCTTTCTGATGCTTTTACAACATTTGGGAGGTACCTCCAACAGCGCTTGTGAACTCCACTAATTTTCTTCGGAGCATCTGCTGCTGGCAAGCCTGCAATAAGTTCTTTGATATCAAAGCAAGCCAGACAACAAGTACTAAAAAACGCTTCAGTACTTATGCAATGCTTCATACAACATTATTGCTGCAAAAAATATGGTTGTAAGAATTTAACAAACAAAGCTTCTTAGTTCTAAAACAAACAACACATACACAATTGTCACATAAGCAAAAATTATGAGATTTATAACAGATCATAAATAATTTGACATGGGACAACTGACCCAATATAAAGAATGAAAGCATTCCCAGAAACTAAACTTAAGCATTTCTAAAGAAAGGTGACAGTGTCTAGCAAGAAGCACATCAAAATCATACGATGTTCGAGCTTCCTACTTGAGTTTTTCTATCAAAAGTCTTGAAAAATATGTATGATTACTGTAACAAACACTTGCACAGAAAAACCCCGCTAGTATGCAATACCTTCATTTACTTTAAAAAAAAAATCTCATTGTTAGTAGTTGTTAGAATGGATGAATTGTAGAAGTGCCTTAGGTATTTTGTCTGTGTATGTATAATGACTATAAACTGAAGGGAAAGTTTTGCTGAATCACAGTTCATGAGCCACACGGTGAAACTGTGGAAAATAGTAATTCAGAGTAGATTAAAACAAGAGACCAGCATAATAGAGAATCAATTTGGTTTTAGGGCAGGGAGGTCAGCCATGGAGGCTAAATACCTATTATAGGGTTAGATGGAAAGTTACAGAAGGAAACAAAATAGCTACACATGGTCTTAGAATAAAAAAGGCCATTAAATCTATTTTCCCTTAAAAATTTACCAGACTTTATTCTTGCCATCTTGTTTTGCAACCTTCACCTAATAAATAACTCCAACAAATCTCCTCAAGTGAACCCATAAACAACATAACCAACTCAAGTAGACACTACAAGTTCTCATGTGAGAATCCATATGCACCACAGTATTATTAGAAATACTGACAAACAATATTGCTCAGAAACAGAGACAAGAGTGGAAAGTCTAACCCCCCCCCCCTTCTCAAAGCGATGCTACAGTTTTGTAGGGCATCATAAGTGATCGAAGCAGAAGCACACTTGTTTTAATTTGCAATGCAGAAAAGCAATGAAGCTTGTCTAATCAGATGAAACTCAAACAACTCATTAGTCTTTACACACTTTTCATTAATCTAAACTTTTATTGATTATGGAAAATCTCCACTTATCATCCTGTTGTTAAGTGTTTATAATAGATTATCCCAAATGGCCACGGAGGCAAATTCATATATCAGCATTCAGAAAGGCATTCTTAGCCTACAGTCCTACTGAAGAGTAGCACTTCAGCATCATAATCAGTTAATCACAGCCTTCAAAAAACAGAACTTGTTGTAAACCCACCCGCAGATTAATCAAAAAGAGATAACTTCTCAGTGAATCACACCTTAGCATTTGTGCTTCTCACTCTCACAGTATAAGGAAAAATAAAGAACTGAAACTTGAATACGAAATGAAAAACAGAATAACAAAAAATCCAAAACTTTGATTATACGAGTTATGAGCCAAACCATTTTTATAAGCAACTCCCCATGCCTTGCCATGTCTTCCATCCTGAAAAATATATAAATGAATAAAAATAAAAATAAAAATGAGGCTCTAGAATTCATGAGAAAGTTTAAGATTGGAAGGGAGAGAAAGAGGACCTTGTAGAGATTGATTTTGGTGATTTCATAAGAGACTTCATTCCAGTGAGTCTTGGCCATGTGGTAGCCAATTCCCCAGTTAGGTAAGAACTGAGCCACCTCGAACAGGTTCTTCTTCTTTCTTCGCTTTGATTTCTTAGGGTTCTGATTCTGAGCACCAGCAGAAGAAGAAGGAGAAGACGAAGACGAATCAGCGCTGAGGGTTCTGATGAAGTTGAGTGAGAATCTGAAAAAGGAAGAGTTTCGAACAGCGTCAACTCTGCTACCCAACGCAGTCGCCATTGCTTTTCTGTTAAACGCTTCCTTTCTTTCTCAGTGGCGGCCACTGCCCAAAGAGAAGAACAAGAAGAACAAGAAGAACAAGTAACATTTGTTTTTTTTTTTAATAAAAAATTGCACTTTAGACAAACTTTAATTTTATTTCAAAATTCTACACAAACTTAATAGAAATTATATATAAGCTTTAAAGGAATTATTAGTGTAAAATAAATGTGTCAAAACTTGGCAAATTTCTTATAAGACCGTTAAATTAACCCTATGTTTAGATGTTTTTTTATTAAAGGAATGAAACGGAATAAGTGAGAATGGAACAGAAAAGAATGAAACATAATTTTTATTTTTTTTATTTAAAAATTTTATTAACAGAACGAAACGGAATAAAATTATTCATGTGTTCCCTCCATTCCACCTCAATTTTGGGAGGAACAAAAGTTAAGTATTTGAGGGGAAGAAAAGGGAAATGATTCCCTATATATTCCGTTCCGTTCCTATGTATTTTAAATCTCCCAAACAAAAGAAGTTATTTTCGTTCCCCTCATTTCTTTTCCGTTTCCCTCATTACCTATCATCCAAACATAATGTAACACTACCAATTCCAAGTTATAAAGTAAAATATGATTGATTCAAGATTTAATATGTAGTCTATGAACGTGTGTTCGAATAACTATTATTTTGGTGAGAACTTTTATTTTCTTCACGTAATTTTAGATCAAAAGTAATAATTAAATAAAATTCACTTCCCTTATCCCTCTTGAGGAACGAAATAGGTGAGAATGAAACGGAAAGAAAATGAATGGAATGGAATATAATTTTCATTCTCTTTGTTTGCAAATTTTATTAACGGAACAGAATGGAATGGAATCACCCATGTGATCTCCCCATTCCACCTCAATTTTGAGGGAAACAAAAGTTAGGCATTTGAGAGGAAGAGGGGGGAAATGATTCTCCATGTGTTTCATTCCGTTCCCATGCATTTTAAAACTCCCAAATAAGAAAAGTCATTTCCGTTCCCCTCATTTTCTTTATGTTCCCCTCATTACCTATCATTCAAACACAGTGTAAGTGTGACTTGGTGTGAGAGATTATACTTCTCAGCATAACTTCTTTGGAAAAGAAAAATTATAGCCTATCAACAAATTTTAAAATTAAAATATAGTGTATTTTTAAATAAATACATTATATTAGTATACTTAGACGAAAGTCTTATTCTTTTAAAATTCGTCTTCATAACTTTAACTTTTTTTGTTTTCTCTCTCGACTCTTCTTAGTTAGAGAATCGAGAGAGAAAATAAATGAGAAGTTAGAACTATGAAGACGAGTTTTAGAAGAATATGACTTGTGTCTAAACAGAAGTAAGACGAAGTATATAGAATGTAAGTTCAGTAAAAAGCGTGCTAATACTAGCTTAGCAGTAAAAATTAGAGACCATACCATACCACAAGTCATACGGTTTAGGTATTTTAGATTTATCATACAAAATAATGGAGAAATAGAGGGAGATATAAACCATAGGATTCAAGTTGGATGAATGAAATGGAGAAGTGCTTCAGGAGTTATTTGTGATAGAAAAGTGCATCTCAAGCTTAAGGGTAAATTTTATTGCACAACTATAAGACTCGCGATGTTGTATGATACTGAATGTTGGACTGTAAAAAGTCAACAAGTGCTTAAGATCAGTGTCGTTGAAATGATATTGTACTGAATGTGTGACCATACAAGACAAGATAGAATTAATAATGAATGCATTAGAGAGAAAATATGGGTAGCAATTATTGTGGAAAAGATGAAAAAATCTCGCTTTAGGTGGTTTGAGCATGTAAATAGAAGACTCTTAGAAGCTCTCGTAAGAAGAGTAGATAAGTTGGAAGATAGTCTAATAACTAGAGGTAGAGGAAGATTAATAAAAATTATAGGTGAAACGATTAAAAAAGATTTAGATTTGTATGACATTTCTAAAGACTTGATTTATGATAGGGTACAATAGAATCGTTTGATCCATGTAATCAATTCCATCTAGTGAGAAAAGATTTGGTTGTTGTTGTTGTTGTATTTTTAAATAAATAAAATATCAAGTATTTTATCATAACATTTTTTTTTGAATACTCTTATTTAAATTTTTAAAACTTGATACGTAATATCTAGATAATAATTATTTATATTTAACACTTTAATTTAATTTATTAAAAGTATTTTCTATAGCAAACATTATTGAGTGGTGTGTCAAATTTAAGAAATAAACTAAAGAATTAGAGTTTAATTGGTATGCACAAAGGAGTTTTACATGTCCAATAATTACACAATTAAAGACAAATTAATTTCTTATAGATATTAGTTTTTCTTCACTCAACGGTTTTTTTTTAGTTAAATTCATTACTCTTTATAATTTAAATTATTTAAAAAGATCCTTATAATTTCTGAAAAATGTAAAATGTTTCCTATCAACTGCGTTTCTATATAAATCAAATATAAACCATTTTGCATTATTATTTAAAAATTATAAGGATTATTTTATATTGTTTAGAAATTATGAGAATCTTTTAAAAATATTTTAAACTATAAGGACTAAATTTAATTTGGAGAGAAATTATATAGACCAAACGAGTGATTTAATCTTTACAAAATTATTAAATATTGGACCCTCCAAATCTGATGTAAAAATTATACAGGCTCTTATATTTTTTTAGTCTTGCTAACCGTTTACATATTTCAATTTAAACTTAATTGGTTTTAGATTAGTTAATTAAAAACCCAATTTATGTCCAATTCATTATTTTTCAATTCAGAAAAAAGTCTTGTGTTTGTAAAATTGTTGTTTCTAATTTAGGTTAGTTGTGTTTAGGTGCCTTATTTGAGTTTATTTTTCTTTTTCCAAAGTTCAAATAAATTTATCCAGATAAAAGATATGTAATCTTTCAAGTAGTTGTAGAGAGTTTGACTTTAAATTTCTTAGATATGCCTATTATTATGGTACATCTAGAGTTTATAACTTTTATTATCTCATGAGTTGCATGTCTTTTCTTTTTGGAGTAATAAGAACTTCATATCTATTAAAATAAAAAACGTAATATTCTGTTCAAACGATTGTGTTATATATCAGTCTCCATAACAAAATATGTCTTGTCATTGATAGTTTATACATGAGCACAGTTACAGGACAAGATTGTATCTATTTTCTTTTCTTGATAGATCTATTATTTTTGCTAGGCTTTTATTTTAATGAATTTTTATTTTATTATCAAAAAAGAAAGGGAAAAAAAAAAAGTAGTGCCACCATCTCGTCTTTTGAGTGCACTGTTATGGCTACGAGTTTCCAGGTCTTGTGCTTTGTCTTGCTTATGTTACGACCACAAAGCAAAAGAGACAAATAATATACAAACACCAGAAGTTCCGCGTCTTTTTTCATCACTAGTACTTGTTCCATGCAGTCTTTCATTTTCATGTTATTCATGTAATTATATTTATTACATGGTTACAAAAAAAAGCTTAATCCTATATTTCATTTCATTTTTCTCTATATGAGACTATGAGAATACAGTTGATGTTTTTTATGTACATATTCTGGAGCAATGGTATATCATTTCAACCAAAGCCCCAAGCACAATCAAGCAGGGAGAAGTGCCTGTTCTTTCTAAAGAATATCCAAGAGATTTAAAAACCTAGCTAAAACTTATACCAGTTCAATGTGTTTGACTAAACACCACTGAAACTGAGGCCAAATATGAAGCTAGCTACGATTATGGTGCCTGCCTAGTGCAATCAGCTCCTAAGGAACTCCCAAGGTCCTGATCTTGTTCCAATCCTGCATCAACATAGTTCATTTATTAGTTCATTGGCTTGAACTCATCAAAGTCATAAGAGTTACAAGTGTCTTGACAGTGATCAATTCAATTCGGTAGAAAGAAAAGGAGAAGAGTATGAAAGAAAACATTAGGAAAAATAATCCTTGAGTCATTACCTCAAGAAGCCAGCAAATGTCCTTAGACCCATATAGATGCTCAAAGCAACCCAAATTCCAATGAAACCCCCAGTGGATGACAAAATAAGTAGACAAATGATGCTAAGAATTGCCACCACAACCTGAGAGTGAAGAATACCATAATGAAGTAAATCAATTTATACCCCTACACAAGGAAATAAAGCATTGCAAAAAGGTTCGGATATTGAAAATGCATCATTTTTAATGAGTCCATAACATTTAGTGCAGAAAAAGGGGAGTGTGGATAGCTTAAAATATGATGTTTATCATATCTTATAGCATTAAAACATGGAAGAAAATTCCCACCATGGAGAAGGCTGAATATGCAAAATCAGATGCCCCGAAGTTGATACCATCAAATACAAATGCCAAAGAATTCAGGGGTTGAGTGACTGCAACAAACTGGTAAAAGAATTAACATGAATGTAAGTTGCACTACTTTGGGCTTTGAAAAGATAGAATAAGAATACCAAATATACTCTCCAATTTGAAAATGAATAAATTACCGGGATCCCAATTCTAATGAGGTGGAGGACATGAACATCTTTTGTAAATAGTTTAGCCGCAAAGTGCAATCCTGTTCCAAGAATGAATGCAAGTGCCAATCCTAGAACCAAACCCATCTGCAGTATAATTGTTTGTTACATTTACAATTTAATGTCTTGATGAAAGATGGGGATTTCTTTCAACATTGTAAAGCACCTGTAATACTCGGGTTGCAGTTGCTGTGGCCTTGTCATAGTCCTTATTAGCAAATGCCCCTGCAAGAATTGCCTGAAACCAACACGATATTCTTTTGGAAGTTATGAACAAATAGAAGCAGACTGTGATCAAAAGTTGCCTTTTTCTTCTGTTTCTAAAGTGAGGCATTATACCAAGAACCATGAGTTAATACATATAAAAGAGAATTCATCAGTTTGCCATTTTTCACAGGAAAATGCACTTTGAAAATGAATTTAAACAATCTATTACATGTTATGCAAAACTTTTTCATACAAGAAAAGATAATGAAGTAATAAAGCAGGCATTTAGAGGACAGAGTAATCATATCTAACCTGCCCAGCAACAGCCAGACCATCAGCAAGAAGAGACACTGCCAACCAAACCTGCAGGCAGACTTGAAATGCAGCCATAGATGTCGATCCCAGGCGTGCAGCTAATGATGCAGACAGTGTCACACAGAATGTTACAGCAATGACTCTCACCAATAATAGAAAACCTGGATGACAAGAATGAACCAGGATAGGACAAATATTAAGTGTCAAGTCTCAATGCTAAAATGCAAGTTCACCTATATCCAAGGGAAAAAATTAATAGAAGTATCAATTTGAATGAAAAAGGAGAAAAAAAAAAGCAAGGTAGAAATTTCCATAAGAAAATTTTGATCCACCAAATTTGTGATCAAATAACATGAAATGAAGTAATTATTTCTACAAATATAAGAAAAGTAATACAGCTTTCCCCCTTTTTTGTAGATCATTTGGTTAAGCAAATAAACCCCTACCATTTTTAAGAAATCGGTCAAATTGCAGATGCTTCATGCTTGGAGGTATAAGATCAACATGTTCCATCAACCTCCACAGGAGTATAACTGAAATTAGGTACCTACATTTACAGTTAATTTGAAAATAAGAGATGACTAAGGTCAAAAGAAGCAAAAGGAAAATAAAAGGCAATTGACAAGATAGTTCTGCATAAAGTAGTTTGCAGAGTCATCCATACTTAAACGAGTATAATCAGAGCATTTGAATTGCAATTAAATGAAACATACTGAGATAAAACATGGGCAATGGCTGCACCACTGACACCCAAGCGGAATACAAAAATGAATAGAGGATCTAGTGCTATGTTGGTCGCATCTCCTGCCACTAGATTACATTAAAGAAAGAGTAATTAGAATCAGATAATGGCAAGATATTGTGACACTAGATCAATAACAATTTAAGTTTGTCAAGGCATACCAGTGGCATATAATGGAGTTTTAGTGTCTTTAAATCCTCGAAAGACTCCCTGCATTGCTAATGAGAGAAGAACTGCAGGAGCACCAAGGGACCTCAACTTTAGGTACCGCTGTGCAGGGTTTAGCATAGGAGAGTCCTGTATAAATATTCGGTATTATTTGGCAATCATCCCATGCTGGTATAAGGTCCAATCACTAAAGGAACAAGTTTAAATAAATGCCAAAGTGCTAACAGCCTAAAACTAACATTCTCTTAATATTTCTACTAAAGTACTTACAGAAGTTACTCCCATGAAGTTCAATAAAGGTTTTGCTGCACATATAAGTAATATTGCCTGGACAACGCCAAGGATGCCACCGAAGAATAATGCTGACGAAGCTGAAGGGATATGCCTTCTCTTATGCTCTTCCTTAACTATATTAAAGCTTTCACCAACTGAATCTGACTTTTGAACATTTACACCTGCAACTGACCGAGAAAACAGAAGGGATCTAAATGTGCAATGTAGAAATTTTTTTCATTGGCTTTCCTATAGAGCAATAAGAAGTTACTCCAAGGTGGAACCCAAGAAAACTTGGCTGAAACCAAAGGATGGTACCTTTTTGTGGTAAGAACTGTTTGGTTTCAGCATCTTTAGCTGAACCTGCTTCCAAGCATCCATTCTCCTCTACCTGAGGGCTTGCTCCACCGAGGGTATCTTCCTCAGCCACAAAAGAGGTTGTGACACTGACAAGCGGGAATATTGCGATCCTTGATGCTTGATTGAAGAGAGCTATGGAAACTCCTACAGCAGCAAGCTCTACTGGGCCTGTATGGACCAATAATATTTAACACTAGATGCATTATAAAAAATTCAAAATACATATAAGGTAGTGTTCATCATTTAGATTTTTCCTCTCCAATTTTCAAGTGGGATAAACATTTCATTTGCCTGTAGATACTATTTTTAGTGAACTATTTTTAATTCAATCACTCATGAGACAACATTCTGTCACTCACATCTTAACTAACATTGTTCCTGTTGTTCCCTGTCATAATATAAATTCAAACCATTTAAATAATTTGCTTCATATGCAAGTTAGTTGAAGCATCACAGACCCACAGATACAGAAGACACAAGATTTTCTACTAATTTGAACAACCATACTCACCAACTATTTCAGATGACAAACTTAGAAACATGTCTTTAATAAGTTCAAAGCTAATACAGTAATATAAGAACATACCTATTTGGCCAATGAATGCGGTGTCTACCAGGGAAGCAATAGGGTCAGCTGTCAAAGCCATTGCTGCAGGCAATGCAATTGACAATATTTCCCGTCCAAGACTATCTGATTTAAAAACTAGTCTGCAGTAAGAAGAAAATCAAGAGTCACATCTAGGTACATCAGAAGAACATAAAAAACTACTGAAAAAAAAAATTGAACTCAAAATAAATGAGGTTAAAGCCTCCCAAAGCTACACACAGGCGTTCATCTTAATAGCTCAGCACTACCAATCACCTCTTAGGTTGGGAACTATGAGGGAATTGGAATTATCAACCATGCCATGAAATTAATATCACTAAAATACAATACATGAAAATTTTCAGAAAAAAAAGCTAAGTTTAAACTATGCATTTTCTGAACTCATTTAGTTTTTTAAGTTAGGATCTTTTAAAGAGGATGTATTCCAGAAATGCTATTGTATTATATCATACCTGGCTTCCTTAAAGAAAATGTAAATTGGTAATCTCCTCCAATCTCCTGATGAATTCAGACTCTCTTTCTCAGCCATCTCTGGGAAGCCAAATTCACTGTGTTAATAAGGCTAGTGATACCAAAATGAAGGGATACAAAACGAGCTCCAATATATAGCAATGCATTACCCTTTTTGCTTGAATATTAATACTAAGATATCATAATTTAGAGCCCAGAAAGTAGAGACTATAATATATATTCTCCATATTTGTTTGGTTAAATACCAGCCAGCAAATCAAGTCAAAATCATAATCGAATATGCATCAAGGAATAGTTATCCACTCAACAGGGATGAAAAGTTTGATAAAGGAGATGCTTTTACATATTCTTCCCCACTTGCATAGAATTTATATACCTTCACAATAACCGTAAAACCCATCAGAATGAAAGAACATAACCGGTTAAAAAAAAAAGAGGTACCTATCTATATAACGTTTCAGATGAAGTTGACAGTAAAGTAAAATCCCCTTGAAAATAGCTTTTTTAACTGGAGACTTTTCCCACACCCTTAGCAGAAAATCTGGACATTAGAGCTTTGAAACCGCACCAAAGGGAATGAAAAGAGACAAAGAAACTGCCACTTCTCAGACTCCAACTCTAACTAAAAACGTGATCCACCACTTGAGGTATCATATATATGCAAAATCCAAGCTTTGAAAACTCAGCAACTCAGGCGTTTAATTCTAGCTTTGAAATCAAGCTGCTCATTAATACATTAAATAAATGCAAAAGTCCCCAAAACACTTATTTTCTACTATGAATTCCAACAGGCCAAAAAGCACCCCGCCCCCTTAACTTAAGGTGAAATGAAATCTAAATCTCAAACAGCAACAACAGAGTTAGCATGCCCCATGCTCATGCCCATATAATCATGTCATAATATATGTGATGTGATGGTACAAAAAAGAAGAACGCTAAAACAGAACCAAAAACATTTTGAGGTAGGAATTACAAGCGTGATAATAATATCTTTGTGGGAAAAAGCCTGCCCACAAACAATATGGTGGGGGCCCCAGCTTCCAGTCACGGTAGTCTCCTCAGGCACTGAAAATGAATGAAAAGTTGGTTCATTAGCATTTTTTGCAGCTCTTGTTTGCCATAAATTGGTAGAAACACATGTGGCTGTACGAGAGTCAAGAGAACCACTCCATTGACATCAAAAGTTTCAAAGTGGCACTGCATGCTAACCAGCGATTGCCACGTGTCCTGCACGTGCCTCCGTGGAAAATCACCACCATCCGTCCATCAGCAGAATAAAAAATAATAAGAATTTATATAGTATCTTTATCGATTTGGTATCTATCTATCTATATTAAGTATTTATTAAATATTGAATTTATAATAAATATTTTAAAATAATTAATAATTAATAAAAAAATTATTAACTCATTTTGAATATTAAATTCTAAAAAAAAGTACCATAAAAATTTTCAAATATAAATAAAAAGATAAAGACTTTTACCATGTATAAGAAAAGTTGAAGTTGAACTAACACGTTAGGTGACGGCCTGTTGGAGAGGTTCATGAGCGCATGCTTGGTCTTGCCTCTCTCATAATTCAAGTCGTCTTTTCCTAATTTGTTTTTTTTACAATGTTTTGTTGTTTCAACTTTCAAACTATGAAAGATTGTAAGGGTATTTTAGTCACGATAGTGTTTAAAAAGGCTAATCTCACATTAATCTATGTAATGGTATAAAAAATTGTGTTAAGAGAAAACTTGCCAGCTAAATAAGATCATATTTGAAGGGGTGGATGATCCCATTCCAGTCCTATCTTGTAATATTATGTACCTAGCTTCAGGTTATGGTAATGCCCTGAAGGCTATGATGCTATGCACAAACTTGCTCTCCATTCTGTCCCTCGTTTCAGGCGTCTCTTGGAAAACTCCTCTCTTTGGTTTGTCAAAGTTTAATGTTGATGGGTCCTTCTTTGCACATCGTGGTTATGCTTCCTGTGGTGGAGTTTTGCATAATCATACTACTGATTTTTTTAGTTGGTTTTATGCCTAATTTAGGGACTTACTCCCATTACCCTGGTAGAAGTGTGGGGATTTTATTTGAGCCTCAAAACTGCGTACGAGCTAGATACAGGAATTAAGGTTGTTATGAAAGCTGATTCTATGGTGGTCCTTCATTTCGTGGAAGGGGGGGGGGGGGGGTTGCCATCCTTGGCACCCTTGTGCTCCACTGATTACTATGATTAGAGATGCGTTGATGTGAAGTTGTCATTAAATTAAAAAATTAAAAATTAAAAAATAACTGAATGGTGTATATGCTGGAGCGCATAACGCTTGAGCTTCCAATTGCAGAACCCTTAGCAATACTTTTTTTTCTTCTTAATTTAGCAATTTTTTTAAATGTTACTACTAAATATTAATTATGCTGAAGCTTGATTTGGATTAGATTAATGTTCATTATCCTTATCTTGAAATTATGAAACCATGAAAATGCTAACTTTAGAATACTTTAAATCAAAGTTTATAAATGTATTTGTTATTGGTTAAATTAAAGTTTGGGATATATAGTTTATATTTATTTTTAATTTAGTCTTTATAATTTTTTTAATTTAATCTTTATATTTATAAAAAAAATTTAAAATAATTCACGTTATTAAATTTTATTTAATACTATTAATTTAGTTTTTATTAAATATTTTACATAGTAAAAAAACATTTAAAATAGTATCTATTAAACAAAAAATATTACTTAAAAAAATAAATACATATTAAAAGCGAAAGAATATTTATTAGACAAATAAGTATCTATTTAGAAGAAATAAACATCTACTAAAATGAAAGAGTACTTATTTAATATTTTACAGAAAAAATAAACATTTAAAAGAATTTCTATTAAAAAAGAAACACTTACTTTATTTGTTAATTTATAATATTATAATAACGTTATAATAAAAATTAGTAACAAATATTATTTTAAAATTTTTGATAAATATGAGGATTGATTTAAATAAAATTATAAATACTAAATTAAAAATTAATGTAAAGCATTGGGACCAAAACGTTAATTTATCATTTATTATATGTATGAAATGGATTTATTTACGCGAATTGTGGCTTAGTGCCTTAGTTGGCACGTAGAGCTTTCGCTGGAAGTAGTCTGTGGTTATAATCAAACTCGCACTAGAACGAGAATTAGTCACAAACCTCTGGTGGTGATATACCTAATGGTCTTAGAAAAATAATATAATTTTTTATGTTCATCTTAATTTACGCCATTTTTTTTTTATGTAAATCTTGATTCAATTTTATGTTCTAAGTTCTACCATGCTATAAAAATAGTTGATACCTACATGTTTGAGAATAGTATGAATCTTATCAAATTTACTTCATGCTTTGGAAAAATATTTATGTGTATTTGATATGTAATTGAAAAATTATAGGTGAAATTATTTGAGGTGTTAAAAAAAACTAACCAATTAAATTGTTTTCATAGAAAACAACATTGTTCACCCCCTTTTTTAATTTGTGTTACCGTTGGGAATTTAAGTATGAATTCTAAGTCCTACATTGTTTAGAAATAGATAAAGTGAGAATTTCATAAATGGTTGAATCCATGAACTTACTGTTTTAAGGTTTTAGGTTAAGTCGTAGTGTTTGACTTGTTGTTGTTGTTGTTCCTCTTTTAGTTTATTGTTTTCCTCGGTATTTTGAGTTTATCTTTTTTTAACAAGTAGTATCAACGGTGCTGATTTGGTCTTGCGCAAATATATTTATCATGATTATTGGTGTTCTCAGGATCTCATGCCGCCATTAGAAAGAATAGTCAACTTTAGGACAAGATCGTTGACCCGTTACTTTACTCGAGGGTGTGTATCCTTTGTGTGTGGACTCGCACTTATAAGAGATAGATTGTTAAAAATTCAAGTGTAAGTTTCAAGCCTCACATTGTTTAGGAATAGACAAGTGAGAACTTTAAAAATTGTTGAACCTATTAACTTAATGTCTTAATATTTTGAGTTAAGACGTGATGTCCGACTCAATGTTATTATTCCTCTTTAAGTTTATTATTTTAGATCTCTTTGATATTTTGGACTCCTCTCTTTCTCTAGCAAGTGGTAATGTCTCTTCAGTATTTTGGGCTCATCTCTTTCTTTAACAAGTGGTAATGTTCTCATGGTTTGACGCCACTATTAGATAAAAGAGCCAACTTAATTTGAGGCAAGACTATTGACTCATTACTTCACTCGATGCTGAGTGTCCTTTGTGTGTGATGTCTCTGTGTGTTGATTAGCATTTGACAGAGATATTATTAGCAAATCAAGTATAAGTTTCAAAACCCACATTGTTCAAGAATTAATAGACTAAATACTTTATAAGTAGTTGAAATCATAAACTTAATGTCTTAAGGACTTATTTGACATGTTGTATTAGACTTGATAGGATAAGTTAATATAATACATTATAACCTTATCAGTTGTTTGGTGCAAATACTGTATTGTATAAACGTATCCATCAAATTCATCTTATACATTAAAATAATCGATAACTTAATCAAGTCTCGGGGAGTGAGATTAGGTCTGATTGAGTTTTGATGTATAAGCTGCTATAAAGACTTTTTCATTATAATTTTAAACACCCTGATATCCCTAACCATTACGTATTAGGCCTTATACTATCAAATCTTATACTGTCAGGTCTAATACTATCATGTCGTATCATATCTTTCATACCAAACGGGTCCTAAGATTTTGAGTTAACGTGATGTTTGACCCATTATTGTTTTTCCTCTTTAAGTCCATTCATTTCATATCTTCTTGATATTTTATGGTCCTTTTTTTATTTGTTATGTCTCCTCAAGCGTTTTGATTACATATATCATCAAGTTGGAAAAACCAACATCACTTTATTCATGACAAAACATGGATTCATAAAATGTTAAGGTTTACATAAAAGGCAGCAGAAGTAAAGGGCGTTTAGGTCTAGCAAACTAGCATGACTTAGGCATGCTGCAACGTAGAGAGACAGCCCAAAAGGCAGTAGAAGCAGCAAGAGGCGACTGGGCGCGTATTATTAGAACAAGTATTTGCTTTTGTTTGTAGAATAAATTATGTGCACATTAGATGAATTTAAAAAAAAAAAATAGATGCCCATTATGTAAAGAAAACTTCTTTTTCATTAGGAAGACTTTATTTGTAATGTCAGATGTTCGAATCTTAAAATTATCACTTTAGAAAGTATTTTATCTAACCACCACCCCTAACTTTGAGGTTAATCTCACAATTATGTTATGGAAATATCTTAATCAAAGATTAAAAACAATTTTTTTTCAAAAACGCTAAAACTTAAGAAAGGATGAAAACAACTTATTTTATGTTTTTGAAATTTTTGACCCCTGAATGTAGAATGAGGCTATTGGCACTCTAATATGCCTATTTACACTCTATTTTTCAACTTTAATTGTACTTTTCAAATACATCCTTATTTAAGTTTTTTGCTTAACAAAATTCAAAATCATTTTTTTTAATATTGTAGTTGCTTATCACACACAATAAATTAGTTATCTAAACTTAACTTAAAAATTGTAATATGATGAACTTTCAACTTCTCATATTTTTATGGTTCAATTCTTTAGTTTTTCATATTTTTTTATATTTTTTATTAAACTTTATTTGTAAGTTTTGTTATATTTTGAGTATTTTTTAATTGTGCTTTTATTATTTATTTTATATGTTTTTGTCAGGTAATTGCACATGGAGAAGACTGGACATTCAAAGAAGCAAGGAAAAGAGAAATTTTTCATTAGCGTTCAGCGCCTGAGCGTTGAGAAGTGGAGCGCTCGAAGCGTATGCAGCAACAATGATTCGGTGACCCAGCGCCTGAGCACTGGGTAAGGAGCTCTTGAGCGCGCAGAACATAATATAACGCATCTTGACTTAAGTGGCTCAGCGCTTGAGCGCTCATGAGCCAGCGCCTAAGCGATGGTCGCGTAATAGCAGCGTGATTTTCTTTAAATAGAAAAAGTTATGCCAAATTCAACACATTGGGCACACAATGCAGAAAATCCTTAATCCTGAGAGAGTAGTTTCACAACAGCAGACTTTGGAAAATGATTTCGAAGGGAGAATTCGATTATTAAAGGCTTGAAGATCATAATCACCATAAAAGGAGTTTTGATTTCCCTTTCTTTCTAGTTTTTCCCTTTCTTTGGGTTTTCTTTCTATGGGTTTGTATCTTGATATGTGTTTGTTTGTATTGAACATGAGTAGCTAAACCCATAACTAGGGCTATGAGAGATCTTGTTTTCCTAATTATTTGGACTTGATTTCTAATTTGATTAAGGTAATTTCTTTTAAGGTTTATCATATTGCTTGCATTCTTATCATAACTTGATCACTTTTGACATGTGTTAATTCATTATTTGACCAGTGACCATTTACATTCAATGAGTTGATCTATATGATAAACCTAGGATTAAATTGGTGAATGATTAAATATCAATTTTTCCTACCAATGGAATTGACAGGTATGGTAGTTCATCTCTTGAATTGAAACTTAATGCATTCCTAATTAATTCAACTAAATGACCAAATAGGTGATTTAATTTAGGAATAAAATATTATTTCATCCATGACTATTGGGATTCAATAGCGGGTAAGAGAATATTGACAAAAGAATTATCTTACATCATAAATGAAAGAAAATCTGAATAATTGGATTCAAGTGAACCTTGCGCCCTAATTTCTCTCTCATCGATTATCTATTCTTTACTTGATTATCTATCTTTCTTCTGTATTTGTTTTCTATTTTTAATTTGAATTTCTCTTCACTTTCGATTGTCTAAATAACAAAGAGTTTTACAAATTTAGTAATTACCACTTATTCCTCGTGGGATCGATAACCGGGACTCAAGTCCTATATTACTTATCGATAGAGTGCACTTGCTCTTAGTGTATTTTACGTGCATCAAGTTTTTTGGAGCCGTTGCCGGGGAATAAGTTTGGTAATATTAGAAGCGAAAAATTCTAGTTAATTTAGACACATTTTTTTATTTCTTATTTTTTTATTTTTTATTTTTTATTTTTTATTTTTTATTTTTAATTAATTTGTCACTTCATCTTTTTGCTCATATTTCTTGTTTATGCGTACTCGATCTCAGTTTTTTAATTTGACATTTGATCAAGAAATTGAGAAAATAGCTCGCAGGTTAAGGAAGCAATCTTATATTGCAGCTGTGATAGAAGATATAAACAGGATGGAGAGATAACCGATAGTTGAGGTAAATCGTGAAGAAAGAGCTACCCTAGCAGAGTGGACCATGCTTGAGTATTCCATGCCCACTACTGAAGGGTATGGAGGGAGTATTATAAGACCAGTTGTGGCGGCTAACAATTTTGAGATCAAACCGCCATTGATCTCTATAATTTAGAATTCTGTTTAATTTGGTGGATTGCCTTCGGATGATCCAAATTAGCATTTGGCCAGGTTCTTGCAGTTGTGTGATACTATAAAGTACAACGGGGTGACAGATGATGCAATTCGATTACAACTCTTTCCTTTCTCTCTTAAGGACAAAGCAAGTCAATGGTTAATGTCACTACCAAAGGGTTCCATCACTACATGGGAACAATTGACACAATAATTTTTGGCTAAAAGTATTTTTTTCCTTTTAAATCTGCTAAGTTAAGGAATGACATATTTTCTTTTGTGTAGTTTAACATGGATACTCTCTATGAAGCTTGGGAATGTTTTCAAGAGTTGTTGAGGAGATGTCTACATCATGGATTTCCCGTCTGGTAGTAGGTATAGACTTTTTACAATGATTTGTTACCTGCAAACCATTTACTCATTGATACTGTCGCGGGAGGTACAATTTAGAGGAAAACACCTACTGAGAGCCATGCATTAATTGAAAAAATGGCACTGAATAGTTATCAATGGCAAAATGAGTGCCAGGTTCCTAAAAAACAAGCAGGTGTGCATGCTGTTGACTCCTCTACTATGATTTTGAGTCAATTGGAAGCATTGACAAAGAATGTGAAGACTTTGATGATAGCAAACAGTGTAACCCCACCAATCATATGTGAAGCATGTGACGGATAGGGTCATACAAGTGCAACCTGTTGAGTTAGTAGTCCTTTTGCTCCTGAGCCTGAAGGAGTAAATTTTGTTGGTAATTCCAATTGGCAACAGTACAATCCATATTCAAATTCGTACAATCCCGGTTGGAGGGACCACCCTAATTTCAAATGAAAAAATCAATAGGTTAATTAGCAAAGAGCTCCGCAACTACCTCCAGGTTTCCAAGCTCCTGAAGAGAGGCAAAATGTTGAAAACTTTGTAATGAAGTATATGCAGAATTTAGAGGCCAGAATGAAGAGCATAGAGACTCAGATTAGCTAGTTGACTACATTGATGATAGCGAGGGCACCATGGACATTGCCAAGTACTACTGAGACTAATCCAAAAGAATAGGTCAATGTAATTACCTTGAGAAGTGGCAAGACTTTGGAAGGAAAGATGAATGAAGTACCTAGCTCTCCAGGAATTGAGAGAAAGAAAAATGATGTTCTTACTGAAGATGCCTCAATTCAAGTTGGCAATAAAGAAACAGAGATTGAGAAAGAACAACCAAAGTGGCAGAGAGCGAAAAAGGATCATGAGCAGAACATAATATATGAACCATCACCATATGCAAAGATCCTATTCCCTCAGAGGCTCAAGAACAATAAGTCAGACAAGCAATTTGCTGAATTCTTAGAGATGTTCAAGAAGTTACAAATTAACATTCCATTTGTTGAAGTCATATCTCAAATGCCTAAGTATGCAAAATTCTTGAAGGAAATACTTACAAAGTGTTGGGAATTATGGATACATCACGCAGCGAAAAAATAGGATTCCCACCAAGGATCCATGCGAAAAAGCCATAATCCGAGTTTTAAAATATTTATCTCTTGAAGCGTGATCAAAAGGAAGTGACGTGAATCACCAACATCATAATAGCAACGATGTCTCTGTGGTATCCACACGAACAGACTCACGAACGTCCAACATCCGCTCACGTCTCTCACACAGTGCTAGCTGCGAAGAGAAGAGAAGAAACCTATCGCTCTCTCACTCATTTTTCTGTAGGTGCGGCTAGGGTTCTGTAATATGTGTGTCTTAGCAGCTCCTTAGCAGTACTATTTATAATAGTGACTGCCTTAAGTGAGTGTAAGCAGCAGCAAGGTAAGGTGTGCAACCCTAGACTCATCTGTTATGAGTCTGGCCATATTTGAATCCGAGTCCAACTTGGATTTATTGCTCTAATTTTAGTCTGCTCTATGTGTGTGACCTTGTAGGTTCTCATTACATTGGCAGTAATATTAAAATCCCATTTTAATATTATAAGCAATGAGAGGTATCTAGCAACACATCGCTGCTACCCAAGTAATAAGAATGTCAATGATTTGACATAACCTTTCTGTGACTAATGTTTCCATGTCGTTTAGTCCATTTGTCAAGATATCTAAATTAAACACAAGGCATGGAATGCGTCACCCTTGTATAGTCCAATCCTTTATTTCCTGATACTTGAGTAGACTTTGTAATAACAAATGAAATCAATATCTCATATTGACTCATTTGAGCATGACCATGTATTTCGCAGTCTCACTCAATCAGGGGGCCTGAAGATATCGCTTCTGTTATGTAGGAGTGACAAATATCATTTAGGTCACTCACATCCCTCTGCATGATTTGCGGTATGTCCAATAACTAACTTTATAATCACATTGTTACAGATGACGTTTGATGACATTAAAACACACAACTCCTTATGTAGGAATCGTAGTGATTTCAGGTTAAAGGACCACAGACACCATTGTCATTATGAGAATCGCTTATGACACTCACGTAACGATCTATGTAGTGTTCTCATGGCGAGTCAGTCCAGTACATCATTACTCTAATATGTACCCATGTGAAAGACTTGATATCTCATATCCATGACTCGTGAGATGTGGTTATCAGTCTACGCAAATACTAGTCTCAACGCATTATTATTGTCCTAATTAACAATAATACTTAACTAGGGACATTTAAGAATAGTGTTCTAATTTTATCTAATAGGATCTCATGATCAAATCAACCACTTGATGTCCTATGGCATCAAACTTACTATTTTAAGGATTTTATTATGTTTATTAAAAAAAGAACATAATAAATGAAATGCTTCATATATTAAAATAGCATAATAGAATGTATGTAAATACAGACAAATGTATCAGCCTCTAAGGTATATACCAACACAAAGAAACGCAAGCTTGAGGAATTTGAGATGATATGTTTAAATGAGGAATGTTCTGCCATTCTCTTGAAGAAGTTACCATTGAAATTAAAAGATCCAAGGAGTTTTACTATTCCTTGCTCTATTGGTAATTCTTATTTTGAGAAAACATTATGTGATTTGGGTGCTGATATTAATCTGATGCCTTTCTCTGTGTTTAAGAAATTAGGGATGCAGGAATCTAAGCCTATCAATATTTCATTGCAGTTGGCCGATAGATCCATCACTTACCCTCGTGGTATATTGGAATATGTCTTAGTAAAGGTAGATAAATTTATTTTTTCAGCTTATTTTATTGTGTTGGATATAGAGGAGGATAATGAGATCTCAATTATACTTGGGCGTCCATTCCTCGCCACTAGAAAGGCAATGATTGATGTCCATGAAGGGAAATTGACTTTGCGATTGAATAATGAGGAAGTAGTGTTTAATGTTTTTAATTCTGTCAAAAATTCTAGTTCTTTTGATTCATGTAATCGTATAGATGCTACTGATGTTGTGGATAGTACTGTGTCTTCATATATGCAGGAATCTATGACGGTTGCTATGCTAGAGAAGACTTTGTCCAAAGTTGTCACTGAATTTGAGAATGTCAAGTTCTGTAAGAATAGACCAAAGAAGAGGCATGACATGTATATCAAGTAGCGTAAGTTTAAGATTGATGATAAAATTCTTATTGATAACTCATGTCTTTGTCTTTTTCCTAGTAAATTTTGGTCAAAAGGGTGTGGACCATATGAGATTGTTCGTGTCTTATCATACGGTGTGTTAGAGGTGAAGAAAAATGGCTCATTGACATTCTTGATAGATGGCCAGAGCGCAAGATACTATTTTGAAAAAGAGAATAGGTCATCTTATTTTTGGCGCTTTAAGTGTTGGGAATTACAGATACATCATGTAGCGAAAAAATAAAATTCCTACCAAAGATCCATGTGAAAAGAGGACCACAATCCATGTTTTTTTTTTAGTTTACTTCTTGAAGCGAGATAGAAAAATGATCAAGCAAATCACAAGCATCACAACAACAACGATGCCTCTACGTTATCCACACAAACAGACTTGTAAAACGTCCAACGCTCGTAGTCTTGGAGTTCAACCTCTCTGCTATAGTGTTAGCTACAAAGAGAAGAGAAACTTGTCACTCTCTCACTCACTATTTCTGTTAAGTGCGGCTAGGATTTTTTTTTTTTGCATGTCTTAATAGCCCCCTTAGTAGTGCTATTTATAATAGCTGCTGCCTAAAGTGAGTGAGAGCAGCAACAAGATAAGCTGTGCAACCCTAAACTCATCTGTTATGAGTTTGACCCACGATTGAATCTCAGTCCAACTTGGATCCTTATTGCTCCAACTAAGTCTGTTCTAAGTGATTTGACATAACCTTTCCATGATCAATGTTACCGTGTATTTTAGTCCCTTTGTCCAGATATGTAGATTGAATACAAGGCATGGAACATGTCACCCTTGTATAGTTCAATATTTCATTTTTTGATACTCGAGTAGACGTAGTAATAACAAATAAAATCAATATCTCATATTGACTCATTTGAGTATGGTCATGCATTTCGTAGTCTCACTCAATCAGGGGCCCCGAAGATATCACTCCTATTATGTAGGAGGGACAAATCTCATTTAGGTCACCCACATCCCTCCTCATGATTCGCAGTATATCTAATAACTAACTTTATAATCACCTTGTTACAAATGACGTTTGATGACATTAAAACATATAACTCCTCATGTAGGAATCGTAGTGATTTCAAGTCAAAGGACCACATACATCATTATCACTATAAGAATCGCTTATGACACTCACGTAATGATCCATGCAGCATTCTCATGGCGGGTCTGTCCAATACATCATTACTCTAATATGCACCCATGTGAAGACTTGATATCTCATATTCATGACCCGTGAGATGTGGCCATCAGTCTACGCACAATCTAATCTCAATGCATTATTGTCATCCTGATTAACAATAATACTTGATTAGAGACATTTAAGAATAATGTTTTGTTTCTATCTAATAAGATCTTACGATCAAGTCATCCACTTGATGTCCTATGGCATAAAACATACTATTCTAAAGACTTTTTTATGTATATAATAAATAACACAATAAATGAAATGTCTCATATATTAAAATAAATAGCATAATACAATGTAAGCTAGTATGGTCAAAATAAATTAGCCTCTAGGGCATACACTAACATTAAGCCACCTTGATTTCCCTGAATAAAAGGTAACGTTGAGTTAATGACGTTAAACAATCGCATCATAGGAGGCAACATGTGTTTCTTCTTTATTTATCTTATTTTAATTATTTTTGTTATTTTTTATTATTTTTGTTTTTCTTTTATATGCTACTTATATATTTTGGGATGTTTCAGATTCTGTTATGACACTGACTCTTGTGCTTCTTCTCTACCTGATACTGTCTCACTTTTCATCAGGTTGTGTTACTCTTTTCTTTCACCCCTTTATTTCTTTTTCTTCCACATTGAGGATAATGTTTATCTGAAGTGTGGGGGTACTCCTATAAAAAAAATTTGCACAACTGATGAATACTTGAGTATTGCTGGTAATCAAGCTAGAATTGTGTGTTAATTGCTTGAATTAATACTGAGCTGATAGATATATGTTTTAAAGGGGAATCCATTGATCATGAGTTGATTTTGTGTGAAGCAATCTTGTTCAATTAAGTAGAGTGAAATTTAACATCTTAGTTAAAAAATAGTCATGTCTACTTGTTTTTGTTCTCTTTATTAATTTTACCTAGAAAGTGAGTTTTGAGCTTTAATGATTGAATTTTTCATAAACAAAATCTTTTTCTTTCTTCTAGAGTGAGATTTCTCTTGATTGATGTGCGCTAGAACTTGCTTTGATATATTGTTGAGACTTTAATGATTCACATACATAATTGAATATGATTAAGGTAATTAGACTTAATTCTTTCTTAACTTTCAGAGTTTCATTGAGAAAATAATCTCTTAGTTGCTACATTTGAGCCTAAAATTGATTTCTTTAATTACCCAATTGAAAAATCAAGTTGAATTCTTTGAAGCATCTGATGTGTTGATTGAAAAGTCATTAAAGGTTGTTTTTGTCTTTAGGGGTTTAAAAAAAAGAGAAAAGAAAAGAAAAATGGAAAAGGAAGATGAAAGAAGAAGTTTGTTGGTGAAGAATAATGAGAATATTAGGTTGAAAGTGAAAATCTATTATACTCTTGTGCGATATGCTCTATTTATCATCTTTTCAACTTGACGCTACTTTGTATTGATTTATTCATGAACATTCTTTACCCTTATTTATCTTTTTCCTACCTTTCATTATACCTTTGGCCCTGTTACAACCAAAGAAAGTCCTTTTGATTCTTGTGTTGTATGTGAACTTGGAAGTGAAGATGAGATTGATAAGCAAACTATGGTATTGCATTTTTCAAGAGAAATTTGAGTCATCTCTTTATCCTCAAACACTTGAGTAATGGAAAGATGAGTGGCCTCAATTGGTTGGTAAAGAGAAAGTTGCAAGCTAGACTTAAGTCTCTAATTATTTTAAGTGCTAAATGATCTTACTTGATTGGATTTGACTGCTGAACTTGAATTTTTTTAAAAAAAATTATGGAATTTTCCTTGATTCATGTTTCTGGATGTTGAGTTTGATCTTGTTGTTGATTCTTATTCTTTGCTTAAGGACAAGCAAAGGTCAAGTGTGGGGAAGTTAATGAACCTTCAACTTCTCATATTTTTACAATTCAATTCCTTAGTTTTTCATATTCTTTTTATATTTTTTATTGAACTTTGTTAGTAAGTTTTGTTATATGTTGAGTATATCTTAATTGTGCTTTTATTATTTATTTTATGTATTTTTGTCAAGTAATTGCACATGGATAAGACTTTACATTAAAAAAAGCAAGGAAAATAGGAATTTTTCATCAACGTTCAGCGCCTGAGCACTGAGGAGTGGAGCACTGGAGCGCTCAAAGCGTATGCAGTAGCAGTGATTCAGTGCCCCAGCACCTGAGTATTAGGTGAGGAGTATTTGAGCACGCAGAACATAACGCAACGCGTCTTGACTTAAGTGGCTCAACGCTTGAGCGCCCATGAGCCAGTGCCTAAGTGCTGGTTGCGTAACAGCAGCATGATTTTCTTTAAATAGGAAAAGTTATGCCAAATTTAACACATTGGGCACACAAAGCAGAAAATCCCTAATCTTGAGAGAGCAGTTTCGTGGCAGCAGACTTTGGAAGACGATTTCGAAAGGAGGATTTGATTCTTGAAGGCTTGAAGATCATAACCACCGTAAAAGAGGTTTTGATTTCTTTTTTTTTCTTTCTAATTTTCCCTTTTCTTTGGGTTTTCTTTCTATGAGTTTATATCTTGATATGAGTTTGTTTGTATTGATCATCAGTAGCTAAACCCATAGTTAGGGCTACAGGGGATCTTGTTTTCCTAATTATTTGAGTTTGATTTCTAATTTGATTAAGGTAATTTCTTTTAGGGTTTGTTGTAACACCCGTGAAAGCATGATAGACTTGTATATGGTTACGGAGGTAGCCTAACACTAGTTTGTCATGTCTGTAAAGTTTTGTGACCATCTGAGCATGTTTAACTACTCTGCTGTAACTCTATGTGTGAAATATAGCTATTTTCAGCCTCAATTTTGACTTAAACTGCTTAGTTTGTGGAAATAAGTGTGGAGAACTTGTTTCTAGGTCACAAATATGGGGAAGTAGATGTGGTTAAAGTTTGAGACTTATCGCAGTTAATTTGACATTTTTAAGCATACTGGTTGTGTGTTTTAGTGCCAGATTGATCCCCAGCAGATATGAAAAAAAATGTAAAAATGGTGTAATAAGATTTTTTATAAATCTTAGGATTTATTTTAAACTTATTGAAAGTTAGGAAACTTGAT
This sequence comes from Ormosia semicastrata, assembly GCA_029884595.1. Classification (NCBI taxonomy): domain Eukaryota; kingdom Viridiplantae; phylum Streptophyta; class Magnoliopsida; order Fabales; family Fabaceae; genus Ormosia; species Ormosia semicastrata. The sequence goes on from JAQQTO010000056.1 coordinate 62,498,381, forward strand.
TTGGTGATAATTAAGCGTCCTTCACTGTTCGGGTGAATTTTGGTCACTTAAGTGACCAAAATAGGAGGGCACGACCCTTGTTTCTAATTCTTGGCCTATTTAAGGCTAAAATGAGAAGTTGTTCTCATTTTCTCATATCATCTCATAGTTGCCACAGGAAAAGCAAAGGAGAAGGGAAATCAAAGTGTTAAGAGAGAAGGATCAACAACTAAGTAAGGGAGAGAGCTTAGCTTTGCAGAGGAACGGTTAACTGACTTCATTTCTGGGAATTGAGGTAGGGGAACCTTAGTTTCACACTTTCTTTCAATATTTTTCATTAGGCTATGTAGATTGCTTGATGTGAATAATGGACTTTTAGTATGTTTTTGGTGTTTTGGCTTAAATATTGTTGGAGAATTTGAGGATGACTTGTTTTTGAGTTGTTGGGTGTATAAAAAGGATTTCCAGCTCTTGTCTACCTTAAATCCCACTTGAGTTGAGTTTGGGGTTTTAGGTTTTGTATTAGATGATTTTCCATGATCTTTGGTTTGGAGTGAAATTAAAGTGGTTTAAGAGTTGTTATGTGTAGTTGGACCTTGATAGAGGTTGTAAATCACTTGAAATCGAGTTTTGAGTGATTGGAAGAAGGTTTAGTTCCAATGAAACAGTACCCGTATCTGCAGAATTCTGTAGATTTTGAGTTCTGCAGTGGGTGTCGCAGCGTGGAACTTGGAATGTCATGATGTGTTGAAGCACAGGTTGCGCGCCGCGATGTGGCACAAGGATACCACGACGTTAGTAGCGTTTTCCTACCAGTACTTGAACCCGACGGTTAGGATCCACGATGTGGCTCAGGGAGTGCCGCAACGTGAAGGCCAGAAAACAACTAAATGTTATGTTGGTTTGCCTTGGAGTCTTCTAATGGTATAGTTTCTTCATTTATGCTTCTTTTTGAGTATAGAGACTCTAATATGAGTATTTAATGAAGTGGATATGTGGTGAACGTAAATCAATTGGCATGTTAATTATTGTGGTATTTAACATCATTGTATTTCATGTTGGTAGTTAGGAATGTAAATCAATTGACATGCTAGTTATTGTAGTAATTGACATTATTATTGTTCCTTAACTATGTTGATAAGGGTGAGTCCTCATTTTAGATGGTCTAATGTGATTTTGAATGAGTAGGTAATCAATCCTTCCTATCACAAAGATCATTGTTATGATCAAATATGATTTTGAATGAGAAGATAACCAATCATTCCTATCATAGTGATCATTGTCGAAGACCGTGTAGTTGATGAGACTTCACTACCTGGAGAGGGTGATCATACATGATTGTAAGTGAAGAGGTAACATACCTTCCCAATCATAGTGATAAGTTGAGGATGGTCTTTTCCTTACACTCCGTGGAATAGTTGGAATTGAGTTTCTAGTGCTTGTTCAAAGCTTATGGAACCGGGTTCCTTTGTTTTGTTCAAGGTTCATGCATCTCATGACATTATCATGGAATTGAGTTCTTGGAAATGGTAACATACATTATGTATTTCATATTTAGGATGTTACATAGGCATGAACATTAGACATAAATTGGCATAGCATGGCGATTGTATGGGCGGTTGCTATCATAACATATTTATATATTACAGTTGTATGGATAATTGTGTATCTTTGAGATGAAGATGTTGTTTACTTTTGTAACTGAAGTGTTTATTTGATAATTGAGTATATTATCTGTTTGTATATGTTTATATATACTGGTATTGGAATACTTCTATTGAGATATATTTTTCTCACCCCGATTGTGTTGCCATGTAAATCCAAGTGCTAGTTTCTCAAAAAGGAAGGAGAAGATGGATGAAGATTAGTATAATTATATGCTTTTGATGTTAAAGCTTGTATAATATGCTAGTTTTCTATTGTTGTAAAAGTTTATGTATTATAATGTGCCTTGGAGGCAGTGATGTATATATATAACTTTTGTTTTCATGGCTTTCCATATTTACTCATTATGTATGAATGATATGGGTTAGTGGTTTAAGGTTATAAGTGACATGATCAATATTAATTATTCTTTTATATGAAGATATATCTGGATAGTAAATATTGGGATGTTACATTTGTCATATTACTTGCATTCTTCTCATAACTTGATCACTTTTGACATGTGTTAATTCATTTTTTGATCGCTGACCATCCACATTCAATGAGTGGATCTATATGATAAACCTAGAATTAGATTGGTGAATGACCAAACATCAAATTTTCCTACCAATGGATTTGATAGGTATGTTAGTTCATCTCTTGAATTGAAACTTAATGCATTCCTAATTAATTCAACTAAATGACCAAATAGGTGATTTAATTTAGGAATAGAATATTGTTTTATCCATGACCATATGGATTCAATAGCGGGTAAGAAAATATTGACAAAAGAATTACCTTACATCATAAATGACAGAAAATCTGAATAATTGGATTCAAGTGAATCTTGCGCCCTAATTTCTCTCTCATTAATTATCTATTTTTTGCTTGATTGTCTATCTTTCTTCTTTATTTGTTTTTGGTTTTTAATTTGAATTTCTCTTCACTTCTGATTGTCTAAATAACAAAGGGTTTTACAAATCTAGTAATTACCACTTATTCCTCATGGGATTGATAACTGGGACTCAAGTCCTATATTACTTGGCGATAGAGTGCACTTGCTCTTGTTATATTTTATGCATATCATAATATTACAACAATATTTGAGTTATAATCAGTTTCAAAAATAATGTTATCATATCAAGTTGAAAAAAATTCATTTTTTTAATTATTTTCCTCCATTGTTTATTATCTTATTCTATAAAAAAGCAAAATCTTACTTATCTGGTAACTTGATGCGTAAAATTCACAAGTGTACGGTTTCGTCGTCAAGTAATAAAAAGATCGAATCCACAGAGACTGTGTCTATGAATACCAATTAATTAATTAATTCAATTAAATTAAACAAAAGGAATATAATTGTTGATTAAGAAGAACGTAAAAACAAAGGAATTAAATAAATAAAAATCAAAGTGCAGAATTTAGAACAAAAATAGCAATTTATCAAGAAAGATATTCAAATTCAAGAAAGCTTCCAAGATTGAGGTACCACAATGATACAAGACAAATCCTAATTGACAACCCTTTTATTAAATCTGAAATTCAATTAAAGGTGAATTACCCTAAATTAGTTAATGTTCTTTCTCAAGATACAAGATCCGTGCCCAATTAAACCAATTCCTACTCTCGTGGTAATTGAATTTAAATTGAACCCATTACGCTTTGTGGTAATTCATTGAATCCTCGAAAGGCTAAAACTACTCTCGTGATTTAGACCTTAAGTTCAATTCTTATGGTTCCAACACCTAGGTTCACCTCTCAGTACGTCCCTAAATGTTTATGAGATGCAAATAAGTGGCCAGCAAATTCACATGAATAAGAGCAATAAGGATTGAATTAAAGAACATTCAAGATTAATAAAAGGGGAAATAAAGTCAATTAATCATTATCAAAGTATTAAAGGGCATTTCCCAATCCTAGAAACAAAAGAAACTACTCAGACATGGAGAAGAAGGAACAAGAAAACATGTTCATAAACATTCAAACCCGTAATTCAAGAGAGAAGAGGGAAGAAAGATCAAGAACTAAAGCCTCCAATGTGCCTCCTCCAAAACCAAATTAAAACCCCCTAATTGTATTCAGAACATCTATTTATAACCTAGGATTTTAATTGGCTGAAAAGCCCCCAAAAGAAATAAAAATAAAAACTTAAAAACTGCTGCGCAATGCGATCCACGACCGTTGATCATTCCACGGCCAGGCCATGGATGGTTCTGCCAAGAAGCCCATCCTGTGTCATTTGAGTTCCACGGCCGTGGATGGTTCCACGGCCAGGCCGTGGAACTCTCTGGAATTCTCTTTTCCTTCTTTAAGTTGCCCCTCGATTCATGGCCATGGTTTGATCCACGAGCAGGCCATGGATCCCTCTGGAATGACCTTTTTGCACCTTTATTGCTATCCATTAAGTTCCAACTTTAAACATGCGAGCATTCCATTCAATCCAATGCCAATTCAACATTAATCCTACACAAGAACACCAAAAATACCGTAGTTATCCAAACTAAGGAAAAAATAAACCAAAAAAGGAAATTAAAATGCCTAAAATGCTCAAGAATGCATGCAAAATAAGAACAAAACATGATGATGTTTCACACACATCATAACTCTCCAGAAAAGCATGAGTTAAAGGATTGTCCCTGTAACCAACTTGCGTTTGTCCAAGTGGCAATGAGCTTGAACATCTTAAGCATGTGGTTAGGGGTTCGATTCTTGGCTCATGTGTATGGAAAAAAACGTAGTTGGGAGCGGTCGCCCTCTTCGGAACCAACAGTATCGCGACAGATTAGTTCTTCACCTTCCGGGCGAAGTGATACTGCAGGAAAAAACTAAAAAAAAAAAAGATTGTCCCTGTAGTGGTTATTGTTGTAGTAAAGTAAAAATATTATTTGGTGAATAAGTTAAAAGCAATGAAAAAAAGAGAATTATTGTTCAAAAATTTTAAATATGTACTTTTTACTTGAGCTATAATATAAGTATATAACCTTAGGCCATTAATTGCTTTTTTATTGATGACTTTTAGAGGGAATAGCAATTGTAAAAAGTAATAATAAATTTTAGACCAAAATGGGAATTTACTTCAAATTCTAATGATTATTGATTTTAGAGTTGATTATTCATCATTTTGTTTATGTTATTGGTGTGATTATTTATCTATATTTGTCAACTAATTTTCCTATCATTTGGTCCCATTTATTAATACCTTTTGAATAAGAATGAATACGGTGATGGTTTCAAACATGTTTGTAAGTAGTTTTGATGTTTAAAACATATTTACACTTTTAATATATAAAGAAGAAAATATTCAAACACTTCAAAAAAAAAAAAGTTGATATAATACAATTGCATTTAGTCATCTATTTTTTTTTTTTAAAATCGAATAGAAGGTTTTATATATATTTCAATAAGTCAGTTTTCATTTTTTACTGTTATTTCAAAAAAAATAATTGTGTTAAAAGAAGGTTTTATAATAAGTAAAATTATATGAGACATATATATATATATATATATATATATAGATAGATAGATAGATAGAAAAGTATAAAATATTGTTTGTATTACATTATTAAAATATTACATATATAATAAAAAATATAAAAAAATAAAAGAAACAAAAATATCTGTAAATTTTCAGAAAGGCATAAATTAGATAAATTGAATAAAGATTATAAATTAGTTGTAACTAAATTGGAGTATGTATAAGTAACTATAATAAAAATAATAATAATTTTGACTTTTGTTGAAAGGAAAATTAACTTACAAAAAGGTAAATCTGAAAAGTATAAATAAAATTGAAAAGTAAGAAGTGTACAGAGATACATTATAATGTCAATAATCCCACCCCTAAATGTATATATAAAAGAATATATATGCTGAAGATTTTCTAGTAAACACTTATTTTGGAAAAAAGTTACACCATCGGAAAAATTGATATTGAATCCAAAACAAAAACAAAAATGCTTTTATTCTTTTATGATTTTTTTTGGTCAAATAATCTTTTATAAGTTTTGAATCTTATTCTTATGCTGATTGTAACATTCAAACTTATAACTTTTAAGAATCACACAGTAAGGACAAAAACAGTTCATGAGCTAGCACGAATAATCTCACTCAAAAATTCTAAATAATGCAGAATTGATGCCGGAAGAATCCAGCAGACCAAATAATTCGATTGCGCTTTCCTTTCATTTTAATTAGCTTAGTAATGAATGTTGGCTGAACGGATAGGATTATATATCGTTGATAAAAAAATTTCCAGTTTAGCAACAATTTTTTTTTTTTGTTGAAACTTGTTGCATGTTGTGACCTTGAAATTGAAATGAGCCAACCTTTTCTTTCCTAAACTATTTTTCACCTAAAAGAAAGAGCTTCATTTAATTAATATCTCTTCTATATTTTTAGTGCATAATATTAACTTTCCTTTTCAAACTTTTACATAAAGGGAGACAGCTACGAATTGAATTTTTTTTTAAATACATTGAAAATATATTCATTCCTTCTTCTTGTAAATTTTGTACCTCTTGTAAGTAGTGGTGCACACAGGTCGGGTTGATTCGGGTTTGAGGGAAAAAAAATCCAAACTAATCATTTAAGGTCAGGTCAGGTTGGGTCAATTTTTGGGAGAAAAATTCGGGTAACCTGAACCGAGCCAACCCAATTATTATCGGGTTGGTTCGGGTCGGGTCATTTGGGTAATGCATCTATGCTTATCAGAGACCTGAAGGACCAGAATTCAAGTATAATTCAAATGGAAAAACTAATGGGATGACTAATTGCATTTACACAGATAATCTGACAAAAAACTTTTAGTTTTTGACCATGCAATTCTAATTCATTTAACAAGAGAGCATTCTGAACAGATCCAATCTCAACATTCAGTTTAAGATTTATAAAATTACAAGTAAGTTAGCAACTGCCAGAAAAGAAATTGAACATGCATTAGAAATGTGACCGTATGATGCACTAGAGACTGTCACAGTCAAGTTATCAAATACATGCACGTGGTCTTGACGCAAGCAGCAAGAGGATCAAGAAAAACTTAAAAGGAAAATAAGCATTAACATGTAGTATGGGTCTGATATAATTAAACAAGTAACCAGGCAGGGTATTCATCTCTTTCTGGTTATTAAGTATTAACTTGTGGGTTTAGTAATAGCTCCCAACTATCATTTTAATAACTTTTTACTTAGAAGTTGAAGTTCTTTCTGCAGTCTTATGAATAAGTAATGTATATTATACAGTCTAATCAAATTAATAGAGATTAAACTTATTTTAGCAGCTAAGAATCTCATTTTTTTTAGAATCCATTATTCAATTCCATTCTAATATCTGAGGCCAAAGGAGTACCTCAGTCTCACTCAGATCATATTTTCCCTTTCAAGAGAAAAAAGAAGCATATGCAAGGAAAAACTAAGGCTTTTAAGGACATGACTTTCTGACTTAGGCAAGGAACACCTTTAGCATATGCAACTAACACACACAAAAAGCTTCCCTTTGCCTGATCACAAGACTATAAAAAAAGTATCCTCACATTCTACCAAAATCCATCCAAAATAAAATGTGGTGATCTATGTGCTAGCTTGCTATCAACAACAATTTCTAGCAAAATTCACACAGAGTTAGGTAATAAGGCATTGCCCTGCTACTAGTCAATATATGAAATAACAATATAAAGACTTACAACTGACTACACAGTCTAATTTCCTTGTCCAAGATAGATTATAGATTCTAATCAAATATAGTCAAAATATAAACAGAAGCCAACTAACTACATAAGTACACAGAGTCATACACACAAAGACAGAGTCACAATCTCACAGAAGACAGACCTCAGGTCAGGTGGTACTCCAACTGGATCCTCTAAAAACAAAACAAGAGTAAAACTCCTCAAAGTCAATCCCTCTAGACTCTAGCCCGTCCTGCAACATGATAAATAAATTGTTATATGACTATTGGTGATTTTAACTTGCATTGACATTCACAAAAATGCAACAATCCAAGAACATTTAAAATATATGATCTTACCTTACCTCATCCTCTTGCTCCTAAAATCACTAGCAACCTCAAGTTCTTGAAGTCTAGAAACTCCTAACATTTCTAATAATACAATAAAAGAATACAACAAAAAATTAAAAATGTCAAATGAATGAAATGATGAAGTACATGCAAAATGAAAAAGTTAAAATTTAAAAATGATAATTGTATACCTGATTCAACCTTCTCAATCTCCTCCAGTTGACTCCGTCGATCATCCACCTTCTTAGGAGGCCTTAACCAATTTTGGGTACAAATTAAGGCCTCCACCGTGGTGGGATTCAAAGAACTATGAAATGCATCAAGGATACGACCTCCGGTGCTAAAAATAGACTCAGATGGCATTGTAGACACTGGAATGGCCAATATGTCCCTAGCCATACGAGAGAGAATATTGTACTTCACCGACTTCCCTTTCCACCAATTCAAGATGTCAAACCCCTCGTAATTGTCTTCAACGTCATCATCCATGTATCTATCCAACTCATTCTTCTTTTATTCACCTTGCTTTTTCTTCAACTTCAACCTAAACTTGTCTTCCAAATTTAAACCACTCTCACTACTACCACCAACATTTGTTTGTGTGCTAACATCCGATGAATTGACACTAGAATCACGAATATCAGGAACAATGTAACATATTGTGCAAATAAGTTGTTTATGAGATCTTTTAATCTTTTCACGATATCCTTGCACTTATCTTGACCATACATTTCACTAACACAAAATTCAATGTAATCCAACTTATACCTTGGGTCAAGAAAAACATCCACAAACAATAAAAAAAATTAAATTCTCATTAATATCCCAATACTTATCAAACTTCGCCTTCATGTTCGTTGTCATTCCTTGCAAGACAACATCATCACGTCCAGTCCACATAGTTAACGAATTTTGTATTTGAAACAATTTATGGAATAAAGAATTAGATGTCACATGCAAAGAACCGAAAAAAGCAAGTGTGGCATCATAGAAAATCTTCAAGAACTTTATAAAAACACGAGCACGGTTCCAATCATCATAATTAGGAGGTCCTCCTTCACTATCAAGAAAATGCAAGTAAGTTTGATCCCCATATTCAAGGCGATTAAATGCCTTCTCAAATTGTTCTGCCACTTCCAACATCAAGTAAGTAGAATTCCATCTAGTTGGCACATCAAGTGTTAGCATTTGATTGCTAACAACATTTGCTCATTAACAATTAAGTTCAAAATATGAGCACAACACCTTATGTGCATGAGCTCCCCTTTCAGCAAGGTGCATCCATTCCAATTCTGCATTCCCCTCACCAAATATGCAAGAGCCGAGTTATTAGCACTAGCATTATCCACGTTGATTGTGCTAATCTTTAGAATACCCCACTCTTTTAAGCATTTCTCTAAAGATTTACCTATGGTCTCACCCCTATGGTCAGCAATCAACCAAAAACTCAAAATTTTCTTATGTAACTCCCACCTATCATTAATAAAATGTGCAGTCACACACATATAATTAATGTTTTGAATTGATGTCCATGTATCAGTTGTTAGGGAGACCATTTGTTGGTTGCAAGACAAAATAGACTTCAACTTCATCTTTTTCTCTATAAAAAGTTGCATGATATCTCTTGCAATAGTCATGCGTCCGGGTATTCTAAATCGAGGTTGAGTAGCACTCATGAAACCTTTACATTCGGGATTCTCAACAAATTTAAAGGGAAGTTCATCCATCACTATCATCTTACAAAGCTCCAACCTATATTGTTCCTGATTAAAATCTACAAGTTTCATACTCACGGTACTATTAGGGTCTTCCTCACTTGACTTCCCAATAGCAATAATTTTTTGCCTCTTATTGACTTCCCTATGTGGATTATTTAAACATACTTTTAAGTTTTTTATCAAGTTAGTAGTGCCATAATTAACACTATTACATACATATGACTTTCCACAATAGTTACAACTAGCTCTATCACTATTTTTAGTGAAATGTGATCGGGTTGTGCACCCCTACTTGGTAGTATAGATTTATGAGAAGTGTCTTTTTTTTTTTTAATGTTACGTGTTATAAAATTCTTATATATATATAAACATAAACTTATTGTGCAAGACTGACAGATAAAGCATTCAATTGCAATACATACCATTTTCATAAAATTAATGACAACTTACTTTGTTTTTAAAGAGGGAAATTTTCCCAAATTTCAAAAATTGATAATTTAAATTTTATGAGTAAGAAGCGTGAATTGCTATTTATCTATATTATTATTAAACATGTCAACAAGTTTAGCTTACATGATTAACTTTCTTCTCAAGATTACTGCATGACTTAAGATCGAATTTAAAATTTTTGTTAATATATTATCTGTAATCTAATTATTAATCATTGATAACGTTGACATTGGAAAGCGGAGGACCTTCCTTTACAATAAACTTTTCTATACCAAAAATGAAATTATAAATGATATTCTTTCATTTAATTTCTAGTTTTTCTTCTCTCAAAATACTATTATTATTTAATTATATATAAATATAAAAAGATATAATTGTAAATATTCTTTACTCTGTTGGTATAACTGCTTTTAAACACTTCTTAACTTTCCATTCTATAGTTGCATTTTTTTTTATTAAAATCTGTAGTTATAATAGACTTTTCATTATTACCTTTTTTTAATCTTCACTAAGAATAAAAAATACCGAGTGAGGAGCATGTTGTGCCCGTCAAAAAGCTAGTAAAAATAATTTTATTATCCCAATGTACTAAATCATCCCTCCACATGGATTGAACTAATTTTTAAATTTTTGTCACTCATGAATGTTAATTTATAGTTTTTATAAAAAATTTAATATAGAAAACTATCACATTAAAATATAAAGATATTAAAATTTATAATTATCACAAAAAAATGTAAGAGAATACTAATATTTATTCATAAATAAGAGTAAACTGTATTCTAAGAGTGTTAGAGAAATTTCAAAAACTCACTTTCTATTCTTATATCTTTTTTTACTCTTTTCTTCTATTTTAGTGATAGTGAATGAATAAAAAACCCTCTACGGTCAGGAACAGAACTTTGAATTTTACGTAGAAACTGTTTCTTAAATATTGCTAACTTCCATCAAGTTAGCAGTTACTATAATTACAAAATTACAATTTTTCTTTTACCCAATAAGAGTTTAACTCATTAAATTAACTTAACTTAATTACTTATTAAACTAATAAGATAAGTCACATGTCCATCATATGAGACATTTAATCTAACATTCGCCCACTTGGCTCATATGACATTACATTCTTTATAGTTTGATAAGTCTGTCAAAATATAATATGAATTCATATATATAATGAAACTCTTCTTTACATTAGATACACCATTCATCATGACCAAGAATGAAAATTAACATGAGTCATGACGATCGTATATAATTTAATCGATATAGTTCCTTCCATATACTATTGAGTTAGTCTGTTCTTTGACACGACCTTTAAATAGGAAGCATATAATTGGTCCAATACTAATGTCTTTATTAAAGATAGAACCTGTTATCCTTATTCATATTCAACCATGTATATAAATTTGAAAAACATGTAAGACAGAAACATATTCATTCAAGAGCTTAGAGTGTCAAAGTACATAAAACATAAACATTAACATAATATACAATAATGCCTACTTGGCAACAATGACCATACTTTCAATATGTTCACTAAATGTTTTGTGCGGTAACCCTTTTGTCAAAGGGCCAACAATTATAAAATTGATGCTAATATGCTCTATTGACACTCTATGTTTCTGAACTTCTTTAACGGTAAAGTATTTCAATTACATATATTTAACACCTTTAAAATACTTGTTGTTTTGAGAAAAGAAAATAGTTGCGAAATTATCACAATAAATTTTTAGCGGCCTGACAATACTATCGACTATTCCAAGTCCTCAAAAAAAAGTTTTGCAACCACTTAGCCTGAACCATGGCCTCAAAGTGTAACATCCTCTCCAACCTGATGATGTTAATCAGGGTTATAATAGCTCAATAAAACTGGTATAAATTACCTAATAAATTTGGTAAATTATTTGGGTTGAACTAAGCATAAATCTATAACACTAAATATGAGAAATAGCTCAGAATTTAGCTTAAATAGCTAAAAGGATAGAAATAAATATAGGGGATTTATTTCTAACTCATAAAGGATTGGAATGAGCTATATGAAATTTTGAAAGATCAGATAAGTTAGTTTGACATTTTTAATGACATTGAGAGAATGTTTAAAGACCAAACTACACAGACAAATAGCTCAGAAAATTATAAGATTATGAGCAGATGTAAAATCGAGGAACGAAGATTAATTTGAGAATAATAATAGATAAATTGGACACTTTGAAGCTTCTAAATTCAATTCCATAAGGTTTAATTTAACCCAGAGATGAATAGTAAAGCTTAGTGTATGATAAAGGTGTATACAAATGATTTTGGAAAAAAATAAAATTAGGAAGTGCATGAAATCCTAGAGTTTTCCCGGATACCTGTGAAGGTTGGAAAATTCACTTATAAGAAATTAAGGCAAAAACACCAAACTGCCACTGTTGGCAAAACTATTTATCAAAATGTCATTTTTTAAAATTATTTATTAAATTACCATTTTTTAAAACTATTTATCAAAATGTCACTCTTTTGAAACTATATACCAAATTGCCACCCTTTTGTCCTACGTGATATTTTTTAATATTTTTCACGTCAGCAAGGATGCGCCAAGTAGGATGGCGCATCCATGTAGGTTGCGCCACGGTTGGCGCAACCTACATGGATGCGCCATCCTACTTGGCGCATCCTTGCTGACGTGGACAAAGAAAACTCCAATAAGGGTGGCGTAACCAAGCCACCTGCGCCATCCTTATTGGCGCAACCATGGTATATGTGGTCTCCCCCTCCCCTATCCATGCTATTGCTTCAATTTTCTTAATTCTCACTATCTCTCTACAAATTTCTTCTCTCTAAACGCTCTGAACTATCTAAACGAATTCAATTCTTACTAGAAGTGGTGTCTGGATCTCTATCTGTGATCAAATTCAGATCGTACTCCTTATATGTAAGTATCTCTTTCAATGTTTAAATATTGTAGTTATTATTTGTTGATTGATTTTTTATTATGTTAGCGTTAATTATAAATTAATGTTATTATATATTATGTTAGGGTTAATTATACATTATTGTTTTAATTGTCTAATAAATAATGGAGTAGCATGATTTGTTATCTGAATTATATGAATTATTATTTTGTACGTAATCGAATAGGATATATATTTTTTGTTAAGTACTTGACATGTTGTAAATTAGTAAATGTAGCTTAATTGAAATGAACCGGGTTTAGGAAGTTATTTATACATAAAATAATATATTAGAGTTAGTTATATGTCTAATTAATATTGTAATTGATTTTTAATATATTGAATACATATGTGTTGAATTGTTATTGTTCAGAAGTGGAATTAACATGACAAAACCGCTGAATGTGCACATTTACTTCAATGAGATAATGTATGATGATGAAGAGGGTGTCATGTATTAAGGTCCTCCTCCTAGGCCTATTGTGATCACAGCCAATATGACTTTGGATGGGTTGAAAAATAAGATTCATTCAAAGTTGAGGCTCCAAGCAAACCAACATGTGTCAAAGGTTGTCTATCGGTGTCCGCAATGCTTCAATCCATGGAGATGGGTAGGTCTTCCAATAGAAGATGATGATGATGTAAAGTACATGATAGATTCCTTTTGTCAAACTCCGGACATGGCCTCGATGAAGTTGTACGTTGAGGTAGAAACAAGTGGGCAAGAAGAGCATGTTGAAGCTCCTGGTGAAATCGAATCTCAAGTTGGTCCTTCTAATCCAATTGAGCCATGTAATATGATTGTTATTGGTGGCGCAATGGTTGAAGCTGATAACCCATTTGTCAGAGATGCAGTATGAGAGACAAGTGAAGACGAAGAACAGGTAGTTGAGGGCGATGATTCAGACATTGACATAGAGGCAGAAAACTTTGATGCCAAAGAAAATTTACAACTCCCGTTGTCGGTTGCTCCTCAATCCATGTTTATGCCTCGAGGACCTGAATCTGTATTTATGCCACCATGCCCTCAGTTTTCTCAAATCAACTGGGATGCATTGAGTAATCCTGATAACTTGCCTGAATTAGATAGTCGTGGGACTTGGAGCATCAATGATGAATTCTATGTTGGCTTGCAATTTCCATCAAAAGATGTCGTGAAGTTGGCCCTCAAATAATATTCGATTCACAGGCATCAAGAGTACAAGATTGAAGATTCTGATCTATGAAGACTTACTGCTAAGTGCCCTAATTTTGACGAAGGTTGTAATTGGAGAGTTAGAGCCATACAAAGTAAGAGATCGAATACGTAGCAGATTATAAAATATAATGGACCTCACAGTTGCGTAAACCCAACTATGTCATTAGATCACGGGAAGTTGGATAGTCGTATGATCTGCTCTTGCATTTTGGAGTTAGTTAGAACAAAACTCGATGCATCTGTGTCCTTAATTGTTGAACGGATTCGAAGCCAATTCGGTTACCAAGTTTCATATCTAAAAGCTTGGAAGGCAAAACAACTGACCATCGTGAATGTTTTTGGGGATTGGGACAAACCGTACGAGGTGTTGCCTAGATGGCTCGCAGCCATGAGAAGAGACATGGAAGACATAATGGTGGAGTTGCAAGACGAGGAATGTTTTGTGAATAACCGACTTGATCGTTCGAAAAGAGTCTTTCGTCGATTATTCTGAATATTTAGACCATGTGTTGCTGGCTTCCGATATTGTAAGCCCATTGTTCAGATTGATGCCACTCATTTATATGGCAAATACTGTCATAAGTTGTTGATTGCAACAACTCAAGATGAAGATAGAAAACCTCTGTCAATTGCATTTGCCATTGTGGAGAGAGAGACCAAGGATGCTTGGAGTTGGTTCTTAGCCCACCTGAGATTGCATGTCACACAACAAGAGGGCCTGTGTTTGATTTTTGATCAACACAAAGGCATCTTACAATCAGTGGCAAATGAAAATCTTGGATGGCAGCCGCCGAATGCATATCATGTCTTCTGCATACGGCACATTGGTTCCAATTTTAACTCCAAATTCCAGAATAAAGAGTTGAAGAGATGGTTGATTAACACAGGTACTTAATTTTAACTCCAGTTTTTAACTTGTAATCTAATATATGATAATAATAGTTATGTTCTAATACTAACCTATTTCATTTGTTGTATCAGGGTATGAACCAATCATAATAAAGTTTGATACTAGGCTAGAGAAGCTGACAGTTACAACAGAGATGACAAATTGGATTAATGCAATTCCAAAAGAAAAATGGAGTTTGGCATATGATGGTGGTCACAGATTCGGTCATATGACTACCAATTTGTCAAAGTGCATCAACGGAGTATTGAAGGGTAGCAGGAATCTACCTATAACTGCATTGGTTCAATTGACATACACGAAGTTAGTAGAATACTTTGTCAATCAAAAAGACGAGGCAAATTCAAAATTGATGACATTTGGGCAGGATTGGAGTGATGACTTATTGAAGCACTGGAGAGTCAACCTGGAAAAAGCCAGTTCACACCTAGTTCGCCGGTACAATAGAGAGAACACAAAGTTCATGGTTAAGGAGGCATTTAACCCTGTAACACAATAGGGTGAACTTTCATATACTTTAAACTTGGAATAAGGCCGATATGACTGTGGGGTGTTTCAAGCATTCCATTATCCATGCTCTCATGCGATTGCTGCGTGTGCTTCTGTGGCAATTGACCTATTCTGATATGTGCATATGGTTTACAGGATACAGAGCATTTACAGAGCTTACGAGTTTGATTTCGAACCGGTTCGTGCTGAACCATGGAGGCCTGCAGGTCCTGATATAACTTTGGTGCTAGATCGTGCATTGCTTAGATCTAAAGGTCGACCAAAATCAACCTGAATCAGGAATGAGATGGATTGGCGCGAAGCAGGGCCAGGACAGACGTGTACAAGATGCCATCAACCTGGACATAATTCTCGCACATGTCATGCCAGTGAATCGAGTTCCTTAAGGGATGATGGAGTGAGGCCATCTAGTAATAGTTAGGACATATTTTCATTGTTCAGAATCTTGTATTAGCGATAATGTGTATTTTGGAGTTGTATTGTTTTGTATCACTAACTATAGTAGTTGTATTCGAATACTATTAATATATGTTAGTTGATTATCAGCGTTAACTTCATTGCTTCCATATTATATTGTAGTATAGTAATCATAGGGTCACATTATATTTTATTATTGTTTTCATATTGTGACAGTAATGGTTGCAATTATTTGGCATACAATTGACAGATGACATTCCGTGTAAACCCCGGACCAGTGGATGGTTCCATTTTGGAGTTACAGGAGTACCATGTTTCTCAGCATATATGGCAGGGACATGAGGACCGGCACCTGCGTGTTAGACATGCTCAAAAAACAAAACATATGGACTCCCCTGTGCCGATTCTTCCGTATCTACAGCAGGCTGGCTTCTTGGGGGCTGCCCATATTGGCTATTGCAGCATTGATCACTCCTTGATATCTGCGTTAGTTGAGAGATGACGCCCAGAGACCCATACATTTCATATGCTTACCGGAGAGTGCACCATTACGTTGGAGGATATCGGTATAATATCGGGTCTTCCTATTAACGGGTCTTCCTATTAACGACGCTGCAGTCACTGGCCTTACCCATAGGACTGATTGGCTCTGTCTGTGTGTTCAGTTATTAGGTCTTGATGAGACTCCGTCACTCATAGCTAGGGCACGCATTGACATGACATACCTGTGGCAGCTGAGTATTACTGCAGTCACTGAGGATGACGATGATGAGTACGTGCAACAGCGTGCACGATATTATATACTTCAGTTGCTTGGGGATTTCTTATGTCCCGATCATTCTGGTAAGTTTGTGCACTTAATGTTCCTTCCATTGCTGGAGGACTTTGCTATTGCCGGGACATATAGCTGAGGGTCCGCAGTCTTGGCGTACCTGTATAGAGAGCTTTGTAAAGCTATGGACTACAACGCATGCGAGATCAGAGGGGCATGCATCTTATTGCAGTATTGGGCATGGTACAGATTCCCCCGGCTTGCCCCTACACTAGCTGACCATGTTGAACCTGATATGTTTTACGGTGCTGATCGTGGTCAATTACGTCCCTTAGGATGGGAGTAAGTTTCTATTTCATATCATTTTTTTACATTACTTTGTTGACATACTTTGTTAATATTTATAACTTACGTTTATAGTACTTTTATTTACCAAATAGGTGGCGCAAGCATAAAGTCTTGAGTGATACTGTGTATGGCGTCCTTGCATATTATCGCCAGTTCTTCGATCAGCTGAAGAACGATGAGGTATATCTTGTTTTATATTCGTTTGAATTATTTACTTATGTATATGTCATCTTAATATTGCGTGCATCTCATTTTTACAGATTATATGGCAACCATATACGGATGAGAGGGTGGCAACACTGCCACCCTTTTGTGTGGCTGGTAGGGACATAGCACTAGTAGTGGTCCCTCTCATATTTTCCACATTGTTGAGTGGCACCAGCCAGACCACGTGATGCACCAGTTTGGTCTTGACTAGCCCATACCACGGCGACTGCTTCAGCTTGACAGTTTGCACTCAGTTATATTGGCAGGTAGGCATGAGGAGGATTGACCAGCTACACATGCTGTTTACATAGCCACCTGGGATAGTCAAAGGGAGAGGCTTGTTACGGGAATCCCATTACTCGCACCCCTCGGTCCGCATTCTGAGTACATGCGTTGGTATAAAATAATTACTAGACGCTGGATTGCTCCCACTAGTGTATCTATTGGGAATGCGGTAAGTTATTTACCAATTTGTTAATGTCTATCTGTATGTTGTATTCAGTGTAATGACATAAATTATTTCTGTTTCTTAGGCAGACATTGCAGAGTATTTATTCAGTTTAACTACTGACACTGCCGCTTTAGAAGCTGCTACACAGATCCTACACTCATTGTGAGAGCATGACCGTATTACGATGGAACATCTGCATCCAGCTCCAGCAGCAGATGACATTTCAGGGCCGCCCGAGGAGTCCAGTCAATAGGGAATGCGGCGTAGACGGAGGACAGGGCTAGCGAGCACTCGGATACGACTTCGACATCCCGAGAACTCCGGCTCTACCAGCCAGCACACGACTCAGCCTCCTGCCACTGCTACATACCCCCCACTCAGCTACCACCTACATATCACCCACCATACCCACCATACCCTTACCCACCATATCCTTACCTGCCACCGAGTTACCCCTCGTATCCGTACCCACCGCATGGTTACCCACCATACCCTTACCCGCCACCAGGTTACCCACCATACCCATTACAGTCAGGTCTTTCTTCCGATCCATCTCACAGGCCACCACATTCTGATGCGGGCCCATCCCATTGACATATATTTATATGTCATCAGTGTGATAACATTATATTTAGTGGTTTTGTGTAACATACTATTGATAATAGATTATTGTAATTTTGGTACCCTTATTGGATTAAATATGTTTGCCGCTCAGTTTTAGTTTTTGTTAAAGATCTTGGTATCTGGTAAATTAAACAGGTACATGTGCTTTTGGGGAGGTCCAATATTTAAGGAAAACTCTGTCAAAATTTTCACTCCAATTCAAACAATTACAAATTGGGAGGGAGATGATTGAGATTACTGCATGTTCAGATTAGAGATATATCATATTTAAAAGAGCGAGTATAGTTAACATTGACAATCTTCTTCTACCATGAAGGATTAAGCCTGACTTTTCAAAATGGAGATGAGTATGACCATCAATCTACCATCGAGTGATGAATTCTATTGGATTTTGATATCAATGTACTCCTTTTATGAAGTTGCAAGATTAGGCACTTATCATGTTATAATTTTTTACATTATGAGAACCTTTTTAAAAATTTGTTTAAAAAAATATAGAGACTTATACATTAATTAAACTTTGGAATATTCATTCAAAAGGTGAAAGTATAAGGAGTTTATTAGAAACTAACATTAGTGTTGGAAGACTGAAAATTTGTTTCATAAGAAAGAATATGTGTTCGATCCTTGGGTAAGTCTTCAAAAAAGACTCATACCAATTTCACTTTAGAAAAAGATATAAATTCTAAAACATTCTTAAAGTATTATTCCATATAATTTAATTTACAAAAAATAAATTTTAATATGACAGATTATATAGTTGTACATTGTCACATGTTATAATTTTAATAGAGTACTCTAGTACTCTCATATTAAATGCAAGTACAATAATATTGATAGATGTCATTTTATAAGTGATTTTACAAATTTAAATCCATGTGAAATAACATTTTTGTTTTTTTAAACATACATCCCTATCATGCATTTATTACATTGTCTTCATTTTTTCAAAATTTAATCACATTTATTACATTAAAAATGACAAATTAAAAATACTTATATTTTAGGGTTTCACACTTACAGGGACTTGTACCAATTGTGGAGTTAAACAGGACCGTGTCTAACAACTAAATAATCTAAATACACGTGTCCTGGTTGCACCAAAAAGGGTGGCGCAGGTGGCTTGGTTACGCCACCCTTGTTGGAGTTTTCTTTATCCACGACAGCAAGGATGCGCCAAGTAAGATGGCGCATCCATGTAGGTTGCGCCAACCGTGGCGCAACCTACATGGATGCGCCATCCTACTTGGCTCATCCTTGCTGACGTGAAAAATATTTAAAAATGCCACGTAGGACAAAAGGGTGACAGTTTGATATATAGTTTCAAAAGAGTGACATTTTGATAAATAATTTAAAAAGATGGTAATTTGATAAATAGTTTAAATAAAATGACATTTTGATAAATAGTTTTGTCAACAGTGGTAGTTTGGTGTTTTTTCCAGAAATTAAAGTGTCTTTAGCAGATAAAAATTTATCAGTTGGATTTCACTTTTTCCTTTCATTTTCCTTCTCTCACGTCTCACACCCCTTATTATTACCTTGAGAGATATTTTTCTCTCACTCTTCTCTCCTTCACTTACGGTTGCCATATGAAAATGGAACAAAGAAAAGAAATAAAAGAAAGATAAGAAGAGAGAGAGACCAAGACAAAAATGGAGAAGGGAGAAATAGAGGAGAAAAGAGAAAGAAGGAGAGGGAACGCGAGATAGGAGTAGGAAATGGAGAAAGAAGAAAGAAGATAAACCAAAGAAGAACAAGGGATCAATTAAGAGCCACAGAAACTACGTTAGGGTTTTTTTTCACTCTTTCCTCCTTATTCCTTTTGTGTTTCAAAATCTGAAACTTGATGATTTTGTTTGAGATTCTGACTTGAAGATGAAAGATTTATGCTTTTATGATTTGATTATGAGTAAGGTTTCAAGCTTTGCTTTTGATTTTCTTGAGGACCTTGAGATTTGAAAAAGGGGAAGAAATCCTCATTTGATCTTGATTCAAATAGATTTTTAGATGTGTTGA
Organism: Ormosia semicastrata; assembly: GCA_029884595.1. Classification (NCBI taxonomy): domain Eukaryota; kingdom Viridiplantae; phylum Streptophyta; class Magnoliopsida; order Fabales; family Fabaceae; genus Ormosia; species Ormosia semicastrata. The sequence continues at coordinate 62,518,570 of JAQQTO010000056.1, forward strand.
TATGATTATTTTGCTACTGTTGTGAATGATTTTGAGTTGATAATGATAGACATTTGTTCTATGCTTTAGCTATGGTTGAAGAGCTCTCCGTTTGGATGTGTTTCTGCAAAAATCTAGGGAACCTAGAAATAACAGGGAGAGCACGGCACATTTCATGAAGAGTCGCGACCCCCAAGTTTCAATTTGACAGGAAATGCTACTCGAGAAAGAGGAGCCGTGACACAAAAATGGAAGTGTCGCAGCACTCTTGAATTGAGGTCGCGGCACAAACTAGAAATGATGCTTCAGGCTTGTTTTTCTGGTGTAATTTGCTATGGAACACATGATATTTTGATATGAGATGATTAATGGATTGCATTAGTGTTTGATTGATGAGATACCAATGCATGATGCTATGGTTTGAAATTGATTGATGAGATACCAATGCCTTATGCTATGATATGTGATTGATTGATGAATTTGAATACCCATGATGAGAATAATTAAATTATGCATTATATTGCATATTCGATGATTTGATGAAATGATTTGATTTGCTTGAGTAACCCATTACCTAAGATATCCTTGGACCTAGGGGTGACTTGGAAACTGTGGATGAGGATGGACATTTCTTTACCACTTGAGAATTGAGGTTAAGGATGGATATTCCCTTCCTCTTTACCTGAGTTTCTCCTATAGTTGATGTGTAGTTGAGGATGGACATTCCCTCTTTACACTTGAGACATTCCTAGTTGCAAGTAGTTGATGAGATAGTGTGAGGAAGGAATATACCCTCCCTATCTACAGTAGTTGATGATGGACATTCCCTCTCTACTCACAACTCCGAAATGAGGATGAACATTCCTTTATGAGTTGTGTTCCTTCTCTACTCCCAACTATAATGAGGATGGGTATTCCCTCATTTGTTGAGGATCGTTTTAGGTTACTCTAACTTCGGAGTAGTTCTATGTAGCGAGAGCTACGAATGGGTTGAAGTGTACTAACCCAAAAGCAGACTACTATTAAGTGATTGATATTGTGAGGATGGATATTCCCTCCATACAATTTGATTTAAGATGATACACGTGTCCTGAGGATTGAGATATGAACTTTGAGAAATGAGAACTCATGATAATTAATGATATAAATGAATTTTCATATGATATTTCATAAAAAGGTTTATGACTTGATGACTCAGGGTTTCATGATATGAGTCATGATGTAAGACCCGATGATTTGACGATTTGAGATTTGATAAAATGATATATAATTTGATGACTTAAGTTTTGATGATATGAACTATGTTTTAAGACATGATGATACAATGATTTGAGATTTGATAATATGATTTACGATTGATGACAAGAGATTTGATGAATTGATTTATGATTTATGACATGAAACTGGATAAAATGATTTTTGATTTGATGAATTAAATGATTTTCATAAAAATAAAATGAACCTTTATTTCGGGAAGAGAAAAGATTTGATTTCGGCATTTGGCCACCTTTCTATTAAATGATGATCCTTCCTTCGAAATGGATTTTTCCACAAAATAGCTGAAATTATCGTGATGACACGATTTTCATAACTACTGAGAATTTTATGATTTTCACCCCCCCATTATTTCTATGATTTCCATGATAATTTTATGAATGATCTATAGTTGACAAGCAAGATGGAGCTTTGCATGGTGAGATATTTTAGTTAGATTGATTTAGAATTTTGTATAAGAAGACAATATATGTATATTATGTACAATTTGTATATAATTCATTTCATACTATATGTGTAATATGCTTATGCTAAAGATTCATATTTTGTATATTATTAAATTATTTATTTGAAGATTGGAGATATTCATAAGTAATGTACTAAATTCTAATTACTGATGCGTAAACTGAATATGTCATTAGTGTTAGTCTTTGGGATGTTACACAAAGCATGCCACAAATTCAGCTTCCATGGTGGATGCATCAATGACTGACAGCTTCACACTCTTCCATGATATCGTTCCTCCAGCTAAAAGATACAAATAACCAAATATAGACTTTCTTGTATCTACACAACTGGCATAATCTAAATCTAAATATCCAACCACCTCAAGATGATCGGATCTTCTATAAGTAAGCATGTGATCATTTGTTCTTTGCAAATATCTTAAGATTTTCTTCGCAGCTTTCCATTCTAAATCTCTCTAAAACTTTATTGATATATGCTTTTTGAGACAAGCCTAACAATCTTTGTGATTTGTCACGAAATATTTCTATTCCAATTATATAACTTGCCTCTCTCATATCTTTCATTTCAAAATTACTAGAGAGAAACTTCTAAGTCTCACTTAATAGACCAAGATCATTAGTTGCAAGCAAGATGTCATCAACATACAGAATTAGAAAGATAAACTTACTCTCACTGACCTTCAAATATATACATTGATCAACAATATTTTTCTTAAATCCAAAGGATACAATAGTATCGTTGAACTTAAGATGCCATTGCCGAGAAACTTGCTTAAGTCCGTATATTGATTTCTTAAGTTTAAAAATCATGTGTTCTTTTCCCTCATAATTTTGAAAGAATCTTTCTTGGAAACTGGTAATAATGTTTCCTTATAGTCAATGTCATCTTTTAAAGTAAAACATTTGGCAACAAGACGAGTCTTGTAGCATTCAAGGTTGCAATGAGAGTCACACTTAGTCTTAAAGACCCATTTACACCTAACTCTCTTATACCTTTCAGGTAATTCCACAAGGTCCTATACACCATTATATTCCATTGATTTAAGCTCATCTTTTATGTCACCCAACCATTTATCAACATTATCACTATTAATGACTTGTGAAAACGAAACTGGATCATTGTCATTAGTTCCCAAGTCATCTTCTAACTCTTGTAGATACACCACATACTCATTTGGAATAACATATCTCCTTTCTCTTTTAAGATATTCTTAATGTTATTTCTTGTGGTTGTTCTACTATAGGTTCATTGTTAACCTCAGGATCATTAATTTGTTATTCTTCTTGATTGTTATGCGGTTCAACAACATGAGGAACAACAATTTCATAAGTAAGAACTTGTACTCTAACTTCTTTAATTTCTACATTTCGTGAAGTTTCACTCCCATTGGTCTTATCAATCTCAATGAATCGGACATTTCCAGTTTCAACAATTCTTGTACTATGGGTAAGACAATAAGATCTATACCTTTTAGATTTTTCTAGATAACCAATGAAATATTCACTTATTGTTCTTACATCCAGTTTCTTTTCATGTAGATTATAGATTCTTATTTCTGCCTGGCATCTCCAAACATGTAAATGCCTTAAACTGGGTTTCCCACCTGTCCACAGTTCAAAAGGTGTCTTTGGAACTGCCTTACTAAGAATATTGTTCAACAAATACACGACAATTTTAAAAGCTTATATCCACAATGACAAGGGTAAAGACATGTTATTTAACATACTCCTGACCATATCCATTAAGGTTCGGTTACGCCTTTCTGATACACCATTTTATTGTGGTGTACCTGACATTGTGTATTAAGCACATATAGTATGCTTTTTTAAGAACTTAGAAAATGAACCTGGGTGTTGCCCAGTCTCATTAAATCTTCCATAATACTCACAACCTCTATCTGACCTTGCAATCTTCACCTTTCTGTTCAATTGTCTTTCAACTTCATTTACATAAATTTATAAGGTATTCACTGCTTGAGATTTCTCATGCAATAAATAGATATATTTGTAATATGAATAATCGTTAATAAATGTAATAAAGTACTTTTCTTTACCGAAAGAATTAACATCAAAGGGTTCATATCTATTGGTGTGTACAATTTCAAGAAGCCGAGTGCTTCTCGTGACACATTTATTTGTGTGTTTTGTTTGTTTTCCCTTAATGCAATACACAAAGATTAAGGTCAGTGAAATCTAAATCTAGAAGGATGTCATTCTTTACCAACTTTTTCATTCTTTCTTTGGAAATGTGACCAAACATTTATGTCATAAGTAAACAGAACATTCATTCACTAAACTACGTTTAGTGTCAACATTATAATACAAGGTCATAAGAGTTTCAACATATATATTATCAAGATTCAATTTATATAAATCATCACAAAGTATACCAAAACCAATCATACAGGTATACTTATACAAACTAAAATATTCATTACCAAACCTAAAAGAGTATCCGACAACATCAAGTTTAGACAAAGAAACTAAATTCTTATAAATACTAGATACACAAAAAGTTTCAAATAAATCTAAACGATGTTCAGTGTCTAGGATTAAATAGTAAGTTCCAGACACCTTCTATTGGAACCTTCACTCTATTCCCCATGAAGATGAACTTCTCATTTGGGCTTATGGTTTGGATTGTAAGGAATCCCTGTATCGTATTAGAAACATAAGTTGTACATCCAGAATTAATTCACCAAGTATTATGATGAACTTCATTTAAATTTAATTCGAAACATATATAAGCATTAAGCCTACTTTCTTTTCGGACCAAGCCTTGCGCCTTGGGAAATCCTTCTAGGAATGTCCATATTTCCCACAGAAATGACATCTATTATTGTTTGACTCTTTCTTCTGGATTTTGATAGAGGACTCATCAATTTTTAATGGTCATTTTCTCTTTCCATATTTCTTTTCAGCTTTCTTTCCAATTCCTTGATGGTTCACATAATAGATAAAGTAATTTCCTTGATTCTTAAGTCTGGTTTCCTCCTGAACTAACATACTATGCAATTCATGCACATTCTATTTATCTTTCACGATATTATAGTTCATTTAGAATGGACTATGCTCAAACGGTAATGAGTTCAGAATGAACTATACAAGGAAATTTTCATTCATTTCCATTCTCAATGACTTAAGTCTTGCTGCAATATTTGTCATTTCCAAATTGGGAGCACTCTTCCACAAAACTCATGACTTCCTTAGCACTTTTAATTTTGGGAAGAACCCACTTGATATTGTTTGCTATGCTCATTCGCATAAACATCAGGCTCAGTCTATTTGACATTTCCCAGGCTTTATAATGAGTTTTCTCTTCATTGCTACTAGCAGTAGTAATAACATAAGGTTTCTTAACTTAGAATGTTAAATCAAGATCCATTATACTGATGTGAAATTGGACTTGTTCACTCCAATCAGAGAAGTTCAATCCATTAAAAACTAGAACAGATGAAGCAAGCATATTTAAAGAAATGAGAACAAATATCGCAATAATCACATACTTAACATTAATATTTTAAGTCATAAATTAACATACTATATAGATTCAAATAATAAATCACTTCAACATTCAATGTATATCAATGTTCTCTTTTGAGTGATACATCAACATACAACAACAAACATAATGATGCTAACAAATTTAACATTATTTGGTAATGATATATGCACTAACTAGAAATATTTATTATCTTTAGATATATAAATAAAACTAATAGTACACTTACGCTACTAACAATCATATCCACTTATTATAAAAGCAACTAATCAACCGTTGGACGATCCATAAACGTCTTATAATAATGAATTTCAATTTATTCATATACAAATAGTCATCATTTCATTCACAATATTTATTTTATAAGTAATTAAAAAATAATTTTCATATAATTTAAAATTAAATTAACTTAAAATTTAACCACTTTAATAATTAATAAATTTTATATAATATCATCCTAAATTAATAATATTATACATAAAAATCAAATACTATATATTCAACGAAGTGACGTTGAATACTGCGTGTTTACTGGAAATTTTATCAATTGTTCGATAATTTGATTCCAAATCTCAATTCGGGGAAGAGAATCACTTCCTCTATGGATTTTTCAATAATTAGGTAACTCAAATCACAAATATAAATAATGAACAGTAATTAAAGCAAGTGCAAATAAAGAAATTAAAGTAAAATGAAAATGAAAGTAATGTAATCGAAATTAATAAGTAAATGAATGAAAACATATAAATAATTGAGAATTAAACTTGCAAAAAGATAAACTTAGTTGAAAAGTAATGAAAGTAAGTAAAAGAAAGTATGTAAAGAAAGTAATAAAGATATTAAAATAAAATAAAAGAGAATAAACTTAACTGAATTAAAGAGAATGGAAACAAAGTAAAGAAAAACAAACTTGATTGAATTGAAAATGTTAGTTAAAAATTTTTAGTACATCCGTCGAATCCTCTAATGTGTGTGGAATGTATAGAGATTTTATAAGTTTCAACTTTTATTACATTGTGCAAATTGATATTTATAGATAAAGATTCTAACTACTTGTAACTACTAATAACTATTTATAACCACCAATAACTATTTCTTGAAAGACAAAAATCTTAATTACTTGTAACCACCAATAACTACTCTAGATAACTTTTTTTGTCTTCAAATCTTTAATGGTGAGATTGATAATAAACACTTCCAATAACTACTTCATTGAATAAGTCTTCATTATTCAAAGTTTTTGACAAAATATCAAAATGTATTTTTCGATACTAACACTGCGTTAATCAAATACTGCATACTTCCATAAGAAAACAATATCGATATCAGTCCTATTATTCATCTAATTTTGATATATTTAATTTTTTTTAACTCACTTATAAACTTGTTTCTATATTTTATAAAAATATTATAATTATATATAAAATAATTTAATATTTTTTTTATATTAACACGCAATATAGATATATTATGCATATAAAAATTGAACTCAAAATATTTTCTTAATGATATTGCAAAGTCATTAAGACCAAGTGACGAGATGTGATTTATAAAACAAAAAAGATGATTTTATACTTTATTTAGAAATATAAATATTGTATATATTCTTTTTAAGAATATATAATTAAAAAAAAAATAAAAAAATAAAGATATTAAATAATATTATATAAAATATAAAAAAAATATATTATTTATGATAAGAATATCATACTTTACGAAAATTCTTCAGATGATATTACGTGATTTAAAAAGTCGTTGATACCACGTGTGATGCATATTCGTTGATATGACGTCAACTTTCAATTAGAAAACACAGTGCAGCTAAAACACGTCAGCATTCAACTTTCAATCACGTCTCCAAGTTTCGATCTCTATCTAGAATTGACATATCATTACTTTCCATCACGTCTCCAAGTTTCGATCTCTATCTAATTAGAATTATCATATCATTATTACAATTAATAATATATTATGAAATTAATTTATACAATATAGTAGAATAATATAACAAAAATCTTTAATTTATATAATTAGAATTCATATAAATTTTAAAAAATATTATCAATAGAAAATTATGAGTTTTATAATTTTACTTTGATATTACATGTTTAAATTATAATTCTTTTAACAATATTTATAAAAAAAATTATTATTAAAATATAAAAATCTTAAAATTTATAATTATTATAAATAAGAATATATGATAATACTAACTTTTATTCATAAATAAAAATAAATTATATTTCAAGAATGTTAAAATTTTTTTAAAAATTTACTTTTTATTATTTTGTCTTTCTTTATTTTATTCTTTTACTTTAATGATGGTGAGAAAAAAAAATTCTTTCGAACTGAAATAAGATCTTGAATTTTACACAGAAATTATTTTTTAAATATTAATTTTCATTAAATTGAGTTATTATAATTATAAAACTACTCTTTCTCTTATACTTAATAAGAATTTAACTCATTAATTTAATTTAATTACTTATTAAATTAATAAAATAAGTCACATATACATCATATAAGATATTTAATCCAAAAATAAAATGCTTTTATACTTTTTTGAGTGTTAGACTAATCTATACTTGGGTGTCAAAATAATCTTTAAAAAATTAAAAAATTTAATTTTGATTCATTGTTGATATAATTATTTTTATATTATCATTAAATTATGTATTACTACATTGTCAAAAAAATTTATCTCTCACAACAACAATCTCAAAATCACAATCTTTTAAGAATGTGTCAATAATTGATTAAATAATAGTATAAAAAATAATTACAATTAAAGTGTACCAAAATTAAATCCATAATTAAAATTATGTGAAAATGTGCCCCCCACAAAAATGTTGGCAAAATTTTCTGCGATACTGAATTTTTTTCCCCGTTGGAAGGAACCAACATGATGTTTTAATAGAATTTAATATGATATAATGAAACCCAATCACTCTTTTTTTTGTTAAAGGAATTGTGCGTAGAATTTCTAGCACGTAGGAAGGAGCGGTTGAATATTGTTGACTTCATATTTAGGCAATTATGGAAGGCTAGAAATGTTTACTATTTTAAAGCTTGGGATGCCTATTGCCTCATGCAAGTGTTTTGAGTTAAATTGAGTATATGAAGTTTAAATTTATTTTATGGAAAAAAAGTTGTTTGTACTTAACTCATTTATTTAAACGAGTCAAATAAACGATTCAAATTTAAAGTTTAAATTTAACTTATTTATAAATATAAAAGCATTAGCTCGACTCGTTTATGACTTAATTTTTTTAATCAAATTTTTTCTTAAACTGTTTTTTAATTTTTAAAATTTATAAAACTAATAATTAGTAAATATTTTTATAGTAGAAGAAAAATTCAAAATAGAAATAAATGTCATTTTTTTTTCATAATTCATTACATAAAATAAAAAATTTATAGTCTTTCATCATTATAAAAAGAAATTTCAAAATAAGCTTTCACATTTAAAAATGTTCAACATATTTCTATAATGAAATAATCTTCTTCCTTTGCACATGAAGATAGAACTCATTGATAACTGTATATACTTGTTGTTAACCTTTTATAAATACTTATTAAGACAAATATCTTTAACAATCCTATAGTTTTTTATTTTCTTATTAACTATGGTAATTTCTACTTTTATATATATATATATATATATATATATATATATATATATATATAATCCAGCCTAAATTAAAATTTGAACTTGTTTGTTTAATTAAACAAATGAGTTTGATTGAATATTTAATAAAGTGAGCTCGAATAATTCACAAATAACTTAATGCATTTACACTCTTACCTCTAGCCTGTAGCATTGTTTGTTAAGCCTCACTTATAAGATTTGAAATCAGTTGGAGGTGCCTTCAGTAGTCTCTAATCCTCCTACTAATTGTCCTTAGATTCTTTGCACATTGTTTGAAAATCAAACTTTTAATTTAATTAACTTCATATAGAAACACTTAAGGCATGTTTAATTTGTTTTCTATTTTCATTTTTATTTTTAATTGATATATTTTTATTCATAATTATAAAAATATTGCATTATTTTTACTTTATTTCATATTTTCAAATTTTTGTAAAAGAAATGATGAAAACACAAGTAAAATAAAAATAAAATAACATTTTTATAAGTATAAATAAAAATATATCAATTAAAAATTAAAAAAAAAAACAAATCAAACACCACCAAAGCTTTTAACTTTTTTATTTAGAGGAATGCTGCAAACATAGGGGCAGAGCTACGTGTGTTTTTAGGGGAGGTATGGCTACCCCATTTATTTTTTAGTTTCCTTTATTTTACATACAATTTTTTTTTTTGAAAAAAAGAAATTCTTGAATTCAGCCCCCTCATCAATGGTGTTTGTTCCTTTTGGCTAGCCCATCTAAATTGATCTGGCTCCGCCCATGTGCATAAACGTCCCTTTCCTCCAACAACTCTCCCATTCTAGTGCAGACTGCATAGTGATTAGATTTTTACAAGGAGTAACAGTAATCTGTTCAGGCTCATCTCATGGCTTTCTAGTATTTATGTACCCTCGTCTACACTATTTTTAATTTGTTCTTATAATAAATTATGTTATACTTGTTAATTTTTATGTTATAATTTTGTTATTATATATATAAGAAGTATTACACTTGTATGTGTGTGTATATATCACAATCTTCAAAGTAACTCTCTTTTTAAAATCTATGAATATGTAATAACTTATATTAAACAAGTATAATGATACGTAAAAAGTGCAGTGCAAAAGAAAGTGATCCAGTGGTATTTCTCATCAGACACAAAACTCAAATCCACCCACCCACCCGATAATAGTTTTATAATCAACATAATGCTTTGGTGATTAATATTCCACCATGTACCAAGTACCAACCCTTGTCAGCTACAACATTTAGGTTATATTTAATAGAGATAAAAGCAGTGTAAATCTTTGACTACGGTTGGATTCCCCAAACATCAAATCCAATAGTCCTTGAAACCGTAGGCGGTGGATCCCAGTTATACCACTTGCTATGTAACTAAGTAATTGTGCTATCAGATCACTGATAAATAAACCAATGTTGGCGGCTGTATTGATAAAACTGCCATAGATAATGGTATAGATAATATAGGCTTAAAAAAAAACTGCCAATAGAAAATTACAACTATAGATTCTATAATAATGAACTGCCAACTAAGTACTAAAATCGTTAAAGTATGCTAGAATTCCCCTAATTATTTATCATGTTACACTTCGTTGTTTTGGGTGGCTGCTTAGGCAGATTTCACAATATCCTTTGACAAGACTCCTTATATATGTTTGCTGGCTGCTCCTCCTTATAATTTTTTTTTTCCCAGAAAAGATAAAGTTTGATGATAGAAATTGGTTATGTACTTCATAAGACTCTTATGGTAGAGTAGATCGGTAGACAAATGCAACAAGTGTGAAATGAATTCTCTCACGTAATTTTTTACATGACAATATAATGTCAAAGAAAGATAGACACATTTTATTGAGGGAGTCCAGTAAGAGCTTGTGAAATCCTTCTTTTAGGGTTATGTTAATATGTGTCTTTAAGGTAATTGTTAAGAAATTAAAATAATATTTATTATTCATCTAAATTATTTAAAGAAGAAAACATTAAATACTTTTTAAATTTTCAATGTATTAAATGTTTGTACTTTTCATTTAATACTTTCTATATTTGATTCCTTAACATGTTAACACAATCCTTTCTTTTATAGTTTCTGTATCTATCTTTCTCATCTATATAACCTTATTATATGAAAAAACACATAAAGATGATCCATTCTTCTATCAAGTATATCGCTAGTTCAATTCGGGTCAGTCCCAACTCATTGTTGTTTGAAAGTATTAATTTGGACTCCGTCCATTTGGCTTGCAAAATATAATGTCAGCCCAAATTGGCCTGTTCGTAACAGCAAACAAACTCAACTTAACAGTATGACCCCCCCCAAAAAAAAAAACTCAACAGTCAACAGATCTAAAATTTCCTGAAAATCAACTATCAAGTGCTTACATCTCCCAAGAAAAAAAAATCATGTAAAGTTATACTTGGGATCTAAAATGACAAACTGTGTTCTAGTTTCCAATCTAAATCTCCATCAAAACCTACTGAAGATCATTTCTAGAAAGAATCATAAAAAAAGATAAGTAGATTGCTTCAACTGCTAATTGTAACGAGAAATCGCACCTGAATGTGTACAAAAATCTTCAATAAGAAAAAATTGGGTTGGCAAATTTCTTTAGCAGGCCCTTTACCACAAGCCAATGGCTTTCCACCAAATTCCCCCAAGTCCAAGCCAGATAACAATGTTAACAATACTTATAAGGAATCCATAGCCCCACCATTTAGCAAGGGGCACATAGTTGGCACCATAAAATACAGGAGCTGACCCAATCCCATAATGGGTAAGGCCGCCCATGAGGTTGGAGAGGAAGGACAGCACAATAGCTCCAAAGAATGGTGGAGTGCCCAGAGCAGTAGCAACAGACAAGAAGGCAGTAAACATGGCACCGATATGAGCAGCTCCACTTGCAAAGAAGTAATGTGAGTAGAAGTAGAGAAGAACTAGAATCCCAAATGATAGCTGCCATGAGAGACCCAATCCGCCAACAAACTGTATAAATAATACCATTAACAAATCCTTTCAATAAAATAACCAAGGAATATGATAAATTACTCAAATAGTTTCCCAAAGTGAAATAAATTTTAGGAACACATGACTCATGTTGCCTATTGTTTTTTGCCAAGCAACTCTGGCATGTATGTAAAATAGTGCATGACCGAAATCTGGAAGGTACTTATTAAATAAATTGCTATGCAAGTAAGTGGAATATTAGATGAAGTAAGGTACTTATTAAATAAATAAATTGCTATCTACGTGATGCATCACCTTTTTGTTTCTGAAAAGCTTTAAAGAAGTTGGACTTCCAGTGGAAAAAATCAAATAAACACCAAACACATCCACATACACAAAGACCAGAGAAAAAGGAGTTTTGACTTTGGCATATGCTTTGACCATGAAGATAATGTTGACAGACTCAGAAGTAGGAACAAAGCATATAAATGAAATTAGATGTATGACGGAGATTTTATTCCAAGTTTATACTACAGGTGAGTATGTCAAATAATCATATACATATGGCTGCAAGCTTGTTTAGCTTCTGCATAATTGAAAACGTGAAAAAGGCTCGTGTGTTTGGTTGGATTTGGTCGAATAACTAGAACAATAAAAAAATGCTAGCATGAAATTAAACAGAAAAACCACGCATTCATTCAAAGAACTGAAGATAAATTATCAGGAGCAGCATAAGTTATGCTAAATGAATATCAACCAGCTGAGGGAGGAGAGAGAGGAGTCAGAAAAAAACCTTGACTACAGTTTGGCTGAACCAAGAAATGAGACCATATTTGTTCAAATACCCAGCCATTGCGATGAGGGCAGCAAACCACGTGAGAGTATCCCAGGCAACTCCCTCAGCTAAGCACTCCTTCCATGTAACGACCCCTGTAACAAGGAGTACGGCTAATCCAAGAATAGCAGAAGTTACAGCGTCTATATTAAGAACCCCTCCAAAAACCCAAAGTCCCACCTGGTACAATACAGCACGAGAAGGATTAAGTGACTAGACAAATTGAATATTCTTACGCACGTACTGTATCACATATGTATTCACCTTAATAAGTTACAAGGTATAAAGTAATAAAGCTACTGAAAGATTAGTTTTGCAGACCAGAAAAGGGTTGCAAATAACCAGAGGATTTACAACTTATAATTTAGTAAACAAAATTAAAGATGGCATGACTACTCAGTACTCGTAACTGATGTCTGATGTTTTTCAGTTACTTGGTTGAAAAACAGAACCACAATGGCACAATCATCCCCTATGATCAGCCTAGCAATGCAAATTGAACACTCGTACATGAAATGTAATATGCCCATACAAAAACGGTAAATTGAAGGTTGGGAGTGATGGCATTTCATTTGATGGGGGATTTTATTATTGTGCAATTAACAAAAACGGTAACATTAATCACCACCTCTCCAATTTATAGAATCAAACCATGTCTTCGATTTATAGAATCAAAAAGGGAATGACACGGAAGAGGTATGAGTTTCAAAGTGACTGACTAAGCGAGTTCCCAGCTACCAAACTCAGCATTTAGATTACCATTTCTCACAGAAGAGAACATTAATTTTCTAATCTAACTTCTAAACCTTTATTTGAAAATTGAAATCCTCAGCCATTCATGAGTGGTTGACAAGAAAAGACTGTCAAATAAATAACTATTTGCATAGTTCACCAAATCAAAATGCTTTTTACATATCCATAAGGAAAATGATGCTCATACATCATTTTTTTAAAAACACTACTATTCACACCTTTTGTGAATGGTAGTGATTAAGTGAAAGAAAGTAATAAAAAAAAATGATGTAATTAATAGTATTGAGAGAGATATAAAAAGAAATATATATATTATTTGTGATAAGAATATCATTGTTATACACATAAAATCTCTCAAAATTCACATAAATCTTATCACCACTAACCCTTTTTATTTTTATTTTTTTGGTGTTCCACCACTATCCGTTTTTCTTTCTCTTTTATCTCTCCGCTCCCTTTTTCTCCTTTTCATTAATATGGGCATATTGAATTTTGTGAGGTTCAGCGTACCGTACAAAGTACAAACCTTTTGCGCAAGTAACATTTTCGTTACCAAATAACAGTTCCTATCAGAAACATCCACAAAGCAGTGCTTCAAAACGCAAATGGTAAGTAGCAATATTTTAAAAATTAAATTAGAAATTAAATCAGTGAAACTTTCAGATTATGATTTAATTAGTTCAATGGACTAAATTTTTAATTAAATTATAATTAAAATAAAGAATACTCAAATAAAAAATATGACCGATTCACAATTTTACCGATTCAATTCACCAATTTGGTCCAACTTTTAAAAGACCACTAAATAGTCGACTTACCCTGTTGCTCCACATTGGAGATCTAATATAGAACACAGCTAAATCCTAAATTCCGTAATTGTTATTATTATTATTATTATTATTATTATTATTATTATTATTATTATTATAATTATAATAATAACATGATTCACTCTTAAATTATTACTTACCAGATTAGGAAAAAACAATTTTAAGTACAAAGTACAAAGTACCAGATTAAATATATTACTTACCATGTTAGGATTTTTATTTGTGAGGCTCTGTATACTGTCCAAAGTACAAACCTTTTGTGCAAGTAACATTTTCGTTACCAAATGACAGTGTTCCTATCAGAGTCATCCACAAAACAGTGTTTCAAGATGCAAAATGGTAAATAGTTGGCTTACCCTGTTGCTCCACATAGAAGACCTAATATAGTACACAACTAAATCCTAAATTCCACCATTGTTTATTATTATTATTATTATTATAACAACTCTTAAATTATTACTTACCAGTTAACAGATTAAAAAGAATTAAAAAAAACCAATTTTAAGCAAGAAAAAGGGAAAATTAAAAATTAAAATCTTGATACCGTAAGAAGAAGTGTGGCAGTCATAATCTTCTCATGAGCAGTCATAGGTCCCATCTTCTGCAACTGCTCCCTAGCAAGCTTGGGAGCATCAGGACTCGATTTCAGTGTTGGCGGGTAAATCACATACAATATCAACGGCACCACCACCAACGACACCAAACCTGGCACAATCGCAGCTTTGGCCCAGTCCAACCACCCAATCGTCTGGTTGATAGAGCTCAGAGTCAGAGTCGCACAAAGTGGATTCGCCGCCATCGCCGTCAGAAACATCGCCGACGAAATCACCGAAGTCTGAAAGCAAGTCAACATCAACCACGACCCCAATCGATTCTCCGTTCCATCGCCGGCGTTACTCCCACACGCAACACACAGAGACTTCACCAATGGAAGAAAAATCCCACCGGCTCTGGCGGAAACTGAAGGAATCGCCGGCGCCAAAAGTGCCTCGCTGAAGACCAAGCTATAACCTAACCCTAACGACGAGCTACCGAAAAGGGACACGAATTGATAAGCGACCCGGTTGCCGAGTCCGGTTTTGATGAATCCTTTGGCGAAGAAGAACGCGACGGCAATGAGCCACGGGATAGGGTCGCCGAAGCCGGAAAATGCCGCCGTGAAGGTTAGGGTTTTGGTGAGAACCGAAACGCCGAGGCCTAATAGAGCCACCGCACCCAGCGGTAGTGGCTGAGTGATAATGCCGACGATGGTGCCCAAGAAAATCGCCAGTAACTGCCACGCGTTTCTGGAGACTCCGGTGGGGACGGGAACGAGCCAGAGTATAACCCCTGTCGCTATAGAAGCCATTAGAGGCTTTATGGCGGCACCTTGCCATGCCGGAGCCGGAGCCGGCGCAGGAGCGATGGAAGCTCCGGCAGCGGAGGCTCTGATGGTGGAGCATTTCCGATTGGGTTTGGTACTGATGATGAAACCTAAATTGGAGAGTGTCGGCGATGGAATGAAACGGCAGCGTTTTGGCTGTTTGAAAGTGGGAGAGTTAGAGTTGAAGGGAGTGGAATAGCGTTGTGATGGGGTGAGGTTTGAGGAGGAGCGTAGTCGGAGATATGGAACGGTTGGGAACGACGTCGTTAGAACTATGGAGGCCATGGCTTAGTTAATGGGAGCAGCATCATGAAAGTGCTGTGGAGGGAAATTTGTACCAATGATGGGGGGTGGTTGAGGGCCGTTGGATTTGGAGGGAACGGTGGAGATTGTGATTGGGATGTGAGGCGTTGTTTGTCGGTGAGGAATTGGTGGCTTCTGTGCTTTCTGGGTTTGGAAGTGCCGTATCGATCGAGGTTGAAGCTTGAAATGACCGTCTGGTAAACGAAGAGCAATTCGGGTACGTGGCGACAGATGAATGGGTGTTTTTGTCCACGTCGGATTCAGTGGACTCGATGAAAAGAGATGTGAATCAATGAGGATGGTCGTAGTGACACGTGGTGGCATGGCAGTGGAAGGAGAAGATCTGCGTGCGTATGGTTTCAGATTTTGTGTGTGTAAAATGAGCAGAAGCCAGAAGCCAGAAGCCAGAAGCCAGAAACTGTTCACAACTTGAACTCAAGTCATAACTACAATCTATTACAAGTGGGAGATTTGGCTGACTCCCCACAGTATATGGGAGAAGTATGTGAGGTCAGAAATGGAAGCACGATTGTGAATTGTGATCCTTTACTTTTGACTTTTAGTATGTTAGGGCTTGTTTAGAAAAGTTAGGAATTATAGATTAGGTTAATAATTGATTATTATTATAATTAATTATAATTGATTTATTTTTATATTTAGATGTATTAATTATAAAGTGATTTTAAATTAATATAATTTATTTGAATGATATAAAAAAGAATATTTTTATATATTAAATTATTAAAATAGGTATAGAATGATTAAAAAAATTATTTAATTGAAGATAAAATAGTATTTATATATCAAAATATAAGAAATAATTTATAAAATTTAAAATTATAAGTTTCAATCTTTAACTTATGATTATTAGTTGAAAAATTTTTTTTTACATTGAATTTCGTGTAAAGTTTTTTTTTTTTTAAAAATAATCTTTTTACTCAAATATAATAATTATTTCACAAAACAATTTTAATCCTTCAAAAAAAATTTGTTTGAGAAAGAATCCATCTTTCCCAAGCATGCTCTTAGGGCTTGTTTGGAAAAGTTGAAAATTATAAATTATCTTTGATAATCGATTATTATTATAATCGATTATAATCGATTCATTTTTATGTTTGGATCATTAAGCGTAAAGTGATTTTAAACTAATATGATTCGTTTAGATGATATAAAAAAGAATTATTTTTATGTATTAAATTATTAAAATAAGTATAAAATAATTAAAAAAATTATTTGATTGAGGACAAAATAGTATTTACATATCAAAATGTAAGAAATAATCTATAAACTAAAATCATAAACTTCAATCTTTAACTTATGATTATTAGTTAAAAAAATTTTTATTTTACATTGAATTTGATGTAAAATTTTTTTAGAAAATAATCTTTTTACTCAAACATAATAATTATTTCATAAAATAACTTAACTTTTTAAAAATCACTTAATAAAAAAAATTTAATTTTTCTCAAGTTGTTAGTCTAATGATAGCATAACTTAGTCAGCTCACTATAACACACTAATTCTCGGTTGGATCGCTTCACTGCCCAGAAAAATAGAAGTTGTTAGATTCCACATTGTCCTTTTATGGATTATAAAGTATGAAATACAAATGTGGCGATATAAAAGATCACATACAATATAATATGAAGGGAAAGTGCTAGATGACATCTCTATTTAGAAAATAATATTGTTAGAAAGGCTCAACTTGAATCTCGTTGCGGTACAACTTCTGTCTGTATTGCAGAGTTATATATATAATGGGATTTGTTCCATTTCGCCAAGTTTTGTTTAAATTTTGAAATATTTAAGTTGTAGGTGTAATTATGAA
Organism: Ormosia semicastrata; assembly: GCA_029884595.1. NCBI lineage: Eukaryota > Viridiplantae > Streptophyta > Magnoliopsida > Fabales > Fabaceae > Ormosia > Ormosia semicastrata. Next base: position 62,536,294 of record JAQQTO010000056.1, read on the forward strand.
CTTTTTTAATATAAACAAAAAGTTATCTATTAGTTACCACATATGAGAAAACTCCAATTCCACATCTTATGAAAAATTTTCCTATTTCAAGTGAAAATCCTACGGTACATAGAATAACACAAGTGAAATTCTCTTCTATTTTGCAACAATTATTTTTTCTTGAGATAAATTTGTATTTTGCAGAAGGTGCATACCTTTGAGAAGAAGACAGCCAATCATTCTGTAACTTATTATTAAAATACATGAGAATACAATGTAGGGACTCAAAAGGATAAAATAAGATAATAGAGTTAAGGATGTGATCACCATATACCTTGTTGAATCGGTTGTCCAATCATGGTTTCAGTTATTGTTTAATATTCACCGCAGCTAGCTCTCAAGAGAGTGAAATGGACTCGAGCTCTTCACTTAAGCGAGATTGGGGTTCATGAAATAGCCAAGGTCACTTTCTGAGAATATATATACCGACAATGTTTCTACTATGACTTCCAAGCTTTGAGGTGCTTCAGTTGAAACCTTAATTTGCTTAGAAAGAGGATATTAAGAATGATTTATATAAATGTGAAAAAACCTGACCCAACTCTAAAAAAATGCATATCCAGTGAAAGAATCAATTTGAAAATCATGTCTGAGGCTATAGCAGCAGGGGTTATACCAAAGAAATAAGGTAATCACACTCTATGTCTGAAAAAATCTTTGTATAAGAAGACCCTAAAATAACAGGGGCTACATCAGAGTTCAAAATCAAGATAGCCAAGTAAATAAGAAAACAAATTAAAGTATATAGAGGATTTCCATTTCTAAATCAGTAATATAGTCATTCCAAAAAGAGATTATCTACCACAAAATAAATGATATATTACTTGACCTTATTTACCGAAAGATTTGGACAACATATGATGGGTCAAATTTGTTGGGACAAATTGAGTGGTCTAAATTATAATGCAGTTTCCTGGCTCAGCAACTTGTTCCTTACTTCTTTCTTGCTGCTAAGACAAACAATGACAGCAACAACATAAACATTCTAATTTGTAACAGTAAAATGTCAACCATTTGATCTTATGTTACTAACTATTATCCCTCACACAAAAAAGATAATTCACTTTTTCTAAATGAAATTTCAAATATGTAGAATTTTACAAAATTGTAACAAAATTGGTGGAAAGAGTTATGAGTGGGCATTTTTATTATGTACCTGTGAGAAAAAGAGGTCCCAAAAGAGCTGGCAAGCATGAACGCACACAGTGAGAAGGGAAGGGGTCGCCATTCAACCGAACAAATTATTGCTTCTGCAAATGCGCGGTTCTCTATCTATAATTTGTAAACTTCAATCCATTCATATCCAGTGATGGGATGGGATTCATGCTTCTCTTATTTGGATCCTTCCCCAGAAGCACGTTTGCTGGGAGCGCTTTCTCTCATGCTTGAGCCACCAATGACAAGGAGGCAATTCGAAAGCTGCCTCCACAACCTAGAAGCTGAAAGTCCAGAAAGAAATTGAGCTTAAGCATTAAACTGCCGCTGGTAGTCATTCATTTGAGTAAGTAATGGGTGTTTATGCTTTCGAAACCGCCAGATGGCAATTCATGTTGGCAATTCATGGCAAAAGAGAAGAGGGATGGGAAGGGATTGCATTGAGTTGTTGTGCAGGCAAGACAAGCCGTTGTTAACGTGGCTGAATATTGAAGCACCAATATGCGTGCAGTGAGGTGTCAAGCAAGAGGAGTTAAAAGAAGATCTGAGGTGTCATTTGAGAAGAGAAAAGTTATGCTGATGTGTCATTCTTATAATATTTGGAGCTTACTTTTATATAGGTTATTATAAATAGATATATTTTTAATATAATTTTTTATATTATTATCTAATTATATTTTTTCACATTATTAAAAATATTTAATTTTTATAATATATAATTGATTGATAGTATAAATAAATTTTATACTAACATTACAAATATTTTTTAATGTTTGAATTGAAATCTTATAATCATAATTTTTTTAAGAATTTTATTTGATTATCACTTTCAATATAGAATTGTGTAAATAATGACAATTTAAAACATTAAAAAAGTTTCTAATTCAAAGAACATGCCTAATACATTGGAGATAACATCATTGTTATTGCACGAATTTTATTTTTGGTCAAAGATAGAAAATTTATATATGAAATGAAAAGGGAATCAAAATCTTAAGTACACAAATAGGCAAAAGCTCAAAAACCACTTTTAATAAGTTTGGAAGTATAACTAGTGGTATGATAAAACGGAACGATAGGAACTCTTAGTTGTTATCCATGCACATCCTCTTGCCTTCTCCTTCATTGCTAGACTCTAGGTTACCCTTCTTCACCAAATGTTCTTCAAAAGTAGCTTGCTATACATGTATGTTGACAAGAGATATCTCATCCTTTTTAGGTTTTTCATTTTGCTTCTACTTCTTTTTGAATTTTTTTTCTTAGCCCTTGCACTCGCATGTTTTGTGTTTGATGGTCCAATATTAAATAGAGGGCTAGCCTTTTTTAAAGGATTATCTTGAAGCTGTGGGAATTGGTTTTCAATTGGTGAGAGCTTGTGTGGGGGGCATTGACAAGAATGCTCTCCGAATGGGGAGTAGATGTCACATTCTCAAAGCCTTTGTTAGTCGCAAGGTAGGTAATGTGCTCCTGATTTGGTTCTCCGAGTTTAGACAAAGTAGTGGCTACCCCAATGTTAGAATTTGCAATGTCTTCAAAAGACAAAGATGAGAGGTGCTCGACACTTGGTCAACTGATGGTTTTTTGTCCCTTTTGGTTTGCCTATGTATATGCTGCATCCAAGCCCACAATCACTATTTTCCTTTTCTTCGCTTAGGATGGACTTGAATTGATATGCTTTCAGCTTCATTTCATATCTCTAATCCTTAACCTTGTTTTCCATCTCATCTTTAAGCAAGTTTGGGTAAAGTCTTTCCTCGTGGCAATCTTACCACAGTAATAACAGTATATAGGTAATTTTTTATATCAAAACTCAACCCATTCCTTTGGATGAATTGCTTAGCTCCAAGTGGACTCCTTTCTTCAATAGTTGGGGTACATCTACAATTACTTGAACCTTCAAAATAAATCCCTATTTGTCTCACAACAATACCAGATTAGCTTCAGAAACTTGCCAAAAGTGGCACAGAACTTCCTTCCAGTTGAAGCAGTTCTACACTTTTTAGAAAGTCCCAGCGCTGTTACAGTACAAATTACAGTCTCATAAATTACGTATTAGCATGTTTATATATTTTAGAAAAATAAAATGCATGTTATTTTTTTTTGTGAGGAATAAAATGCATTTTATAATTATTTAAATTACACAACTTTAATAATTTAAATTTAAATTTAATAAACCAATTCATTATCATGTTGCATCCTCAATTTGGCATGGTTTAAAGGATAAATATTCTGCTGTCCAACAAAACACAATTTGGCAAATTGGTTCGGGTTCCTTAGTGAGTTTTTGGATTGATCCATGGTTATCTCAGCCATTAATCTCCTTGTTAAATATTCCACAGCAATGTCATAATTATCTGAATGCTAAGTAAAGGATTTCATGAGTAATGGTAGGTGGAAAAATACTAGTTTCCTTGCTGCAGCAATACCCTTTTCTTTACTCTGAGCTAAAACAGATTTCCATCCTTGCTACTCCATGTGAAGATGAACTAATTTGGAAGCATACCAATTTGGGTGAGCTAACTTTCAAAGATGCTTATTTATTTCACAAACCAATTGGCCAAGCCCTGCAATGGGGAAAGCTTATCTGGAATGTTGTCATACCACCTTCTAGGTCCCTTCTTGCTTGGAGAATTTTGCATGACAGATTACCAACAGATGAGAATTTGTTACAAAGGGGCTGTGTGGTTGTATCTATGTGTTGTCTTTGTGAGATAGCAGGTGAATCCACGCATCACCTGTTCTGTGAGTGTTTTTTCGCACAACAGATTTGGAAATGGTTGAGTGAAACCATTAATCTTAATGTCGATACATCTTCTATGCATGGTATTCTCTCTGTGTGCAATAATCAGTTTTCTCCACAAGTAATGGATGTTGTTCTCGCAGTTGTTATAAATTCAATCTGGGTTATTTGGAATTGTAGGAATAATCTCAGATTTGATAATAAAAAAACCTCATTGAAAACTGCAATTCACATAATTACTTCTTACGTCTCATTAGCTGGGAATAATAGTAATGGCCATATGTTTTCTACTATGCAAGATTTTATGATTTTGAAAGCTTTTGCAGTTGATGGAAAGCCAACTAAGGCCCCAGTTATAAAAGAAATCAGCCGGTGTGCTCGTCCTTGTTATTGGATCAAATGCAATATAGATGGTGCAGCTAGAGGATCTCCTGGTCTTGCTGCTTGTGGAGGTATCTTCAGAGATAAGAGTGGAGCAACTTTGGGTTGTTTTGAGCTTAATCTTGGTATATCCTATGCTCTACAAGCAGAGCTAATGGGTGCTATGACAACTATAGAGATGGCTTTCAATGGTTGGCATAAATTTTGGTTGGAGTGTGATTCCATGCTAGTTATTCAAGCTTTCAAGTCTACTAGCATTGTTCCTTGGAGGTTGAAAAATAGATGGAAGAATTGCATAGAATTGACTAAAAAAATGTGTTTCTTTGCTTCACATATTTTCCGTGAAGGCAATAATTGTGCAGATAAGCTTGCCTCTCATGGAATTACCATTCATGGCTTTCATTGGTGGAATACTATTCTTAGTTTCATTAGTGAAGATTTTTATAGGAATAGAGTAAGATTACCTATTTACAGGTTCAAATAATGCTTGCAAGGGTTTTGGTTTATGCCCCCATTGCCTTTTTGTATTTTTTCTTTCTTTTTTAATAAAATTTTTGGCGTGTTACAAATGATTGGTGTTGCTGGAGTGCCAGCATAGTTGGGATGTCAGTTATCACAGTGATGCCTTTGCATGCCAACTCTTTTTGCTAAATTTTTTTTTTTTTGATATAGTAATAAAAAGAGAAACAATGGAACAAAATGAAAAATTTAATTCATATATGTCTATCTATTATTTATAACTAATTGGACTACCTTAATTGTTACATGCTATTTTCTAACAAATTCACAAAAAAAAATTTGTCCAAAAGATTTTTTCCCGTATCAAACCACGTGGAATACAAGATGGGTGACCATGTTAAACCGAGTAGTGCTATATCTCACGATTGCATTTTACAAATGACTTGGACCAATGAAAATTAAGAAGAAAACACAATTTCATGGTCAAACGAAAATCATGAGTGAGTGATTTGATAAAACACATAAAAATAACAAATGAATTAACATTTCGTGGGCCATTTTACAAATCTAAATTCGCGAGAAAAAGCATTTCTCTATTAAACCCGTATTAATCCCCAGTGACCCACCAATTCATCCGCCATCTCCAGAACAAAGCACCCAAGCCTTCACAATGGAAGGAGTATGTTCTCACATGGAGAGACACAATCAACACCAAGACTGCGCCAGTTGCCCAGATTTACCCACAAAGTTATCATACATAATGTCATTTGCAAGCATCAAAATTTATGAGTAATTGAAAATATTTTTACAATTTAAAATTCATTATCCTTACTATTTGACCACTTTGATAAGTAACACATTATTCATAATACATATTTTAAATTGTAAATATAAAATTAAAAAAATTAACAACAAACATAAATATTACTACAAAAGTAAAAATATAAACAATCATTTGTATATATATATATATATATATATATATATATATATATATATATATATATATATATATATATATATATATATTATTCGAACGCAATTCGGATGGATACATTGATGGTATGGTTTGGTGGTTTCCTTCCTTCTGCAGTTGCATTCCACTGTTAAGGTCCGGCGGGAGTGGTACCTGCAAAAAGGACTCCGATGCTCAAGTCAGCTAGTGTGCTAAGATGTTCGTTACTCAATAATCGTTACCTGTTTTTCTTAGCATGAACTTTATGGAGCATGATTGGAGTCAGAGCATTCAATGCAGGTATTATTGGAGTGTGGACGTTATAGTCATTTATTGTGAGGAGAGGTTATAGGATCAAAGAAATTCGTATCAGCAGTTATGAAGATCTGTTAATTCCTTGATCCTCAGGAGTTATGCATTCCGAGGTCTTACAGTCCTTTCCGGGGTGTTGATGGAGGAATAAGGTGGAGCATGTGCCGGGTTGACCCTTTTGGGTAGGATCCCGGTCCACGGTCCAGAACAGTTGCCCCCAGCTTGGTGCCTTGACAGGATAGTCAAGTGCCAAGGTATTCAACTTCATAAAACTTAACGGGCTACGCCCTGACTTCAAAGCCAGGTTTCGCGATGTCTTGTGCCGAGGTCGACGTTCATTGTATTAAAATGTCTTCAGGATTGGAGATCGGTGAATCCGTACCCCTTGCCCCGGAGTCTGGATCTTGCTGCTTCCTCGAAATCCGGATCTCGTTCCTAGAGCTTTTGAAACTTGTAGAAATCAGAATCCTTATCTTTGGAAACTGTTGCTTCTGACTTAATTGGGAGATAAAGATCCTTTAAAAGAGGATCAGTTTCAATGTTTCCCAAACATCCGTTGCTCTCGTAACCAATAGGAAAGGGAAAACATTTAATGTCGCTGATTTGATTCGTAGGGTCGGTCAAAGCCTCCCGCTCTATAAATACAGAAGGTTCACGCCTGGTATAATCATTCCTTTTTCCTCCTATTCCTTTTTTCCCCTATCTTGCAGTCTTCCAGAATGGTTTTGCTATTCTTACGCCTGTGCTTGGGTTCAGAGGGAGTTAGAGAAGTTTTGCCTTCTGCGAAGGCCACCATTTTTCTGCTTTTCCCAAAATATTTGAAGATACTTCTTTTCCTGCTAAAAACCTTGCTTCATTAGGAACTTTTCTTTCCCAGCGTAATGAGGACGGGGACTTTACCTTCCCAGCGTACGAAGAAATGTCTAATTCATACTTCTTCGCTGGGAAGCTCTGTAATCCCTGTCATGTTGGACGGAGGTAATTGGAGAAATAGAGCCCTTCTTGGTCCTCCATTTACATAAGCCGGGGGGACCATTGAAGCAATTGCTTCCAAGCGTCTTGGAATGATCATGAAATTGGCCTGGCTCTAGTGGAATGAACTTCTTCATGATCAGCCCAAACTCTGTTCAACCGAGGAGGACGCACGTCAGTCTTCTTTTATCCTTGTGAGTGGAACCGAAGAGTGGTATGGCAGAAATTTCCTGATCCCGCGGCAGTGTTCTGCTCCGGTTATCCTCAGTTTTTTGAAGCCAATCCACTTTTTCAAGAAGCCTCAACAGGGAAGAGACTGGTGTGCGCTCTAGAGAATCTGGATGTGAAAATTCACAAAGAAAAAGTTGGCCTCGGGCTCGTCGGTCTTTGTTTAACCTTTTCATATCCCTTGTTTTCCTTCTCCTTGTATTGATGTATGACGATGTATGAAATGAAATAAAATCTAATTGAATTGTCAAGCAACTTCTTTGACCATTTTTTATTTGAGGAATTTATATTGTACCGGGGTGAGTCCAATGCTTGCCCTATATAACATGCCCACAGCTCTGTACTTTGCTGAGACAGACAAAGTGCAAAGCTTAAGCAACTAAACCGGGGTATTTGTTATCGTGAAGGGATTTACCGGGATATGTAATGAGCCGGGGTCTTTAATATTTTGTAGACGTTGTAGATATTAGGGTTGGTTGGTTCTGTTGAGCGGCCGTCCCCTCAACTGCCATGACAGCGACGTGGGCCACGTGGCTTGCTTTGGTTGAGGGGTCGTGCATAGTACTTTGCGTGCCATAATGAACATCTTTTCAAATTCAGACTGAATGGACGGAAATGTCCCCTAACCGTAGCTTCTATAAATAGGGTTTCGTCCTTCCATTTTTCACCTTTTATTGTTTCTGTTTAAAAACTGGTTGCCTGAGAGGAAATCCGACAAGTTTTCACGGCTGTCAGCGGCGGTGTTTGCGTTTTAAAGCAGCTTCTACTAACCTTTGTCAAGGTATTTTCTTCCTCTAAACACCATTTTTATTGATATCCTGAACGTGCGAACGTCCTTCTGGTGGACTGTTTGTTTTCCCCTTCTGTCAATTTTGGGGATAGTTATTTCATCCCCCTTCCAACGGCGTTGCATGATGTTGCACCTCCCCTTCTGCGTCGCGTACGGCAGGCGGGGATGTCCTTCCGAGGCTTAAGTCTTGGTGGGTGCAGAAGCCGGTGCGTGGGTGTTAGCTTGCTGTTTACCCACTGCCATGTTTGGATGTTTTGAACATCTTTGGTTCTGACCCTAGGCCTCTGTGTGTCTTCCAGGAAACTAAATGGCCAGAAGAAGGCGGCCAAGAGGTGAAGCTCCTGCCCCGACCTCGGATCAATAAGCGGAGCAGGCGATTAGGATTCGCCGAGGTCCTTTGTTGCCCTGTACATGGGTTGCAGACGATGCCTATGACAGGATATCCCGTTATGAGTCCGGCACTGAACTAGATAGGCTGAAGGAATACCTGGAGCTCACCGAGGGCGGTGAAAGGGACGATGAGTTCGTGATTTTGTCCCCGGGGAAAGAACGAGTGTGCTGGACCCGTGAAGAAGGCGAGCACTTTATGTATCTCTACGAAGACTTTTTCACGCGGTTCGGACTATGGCTTCCTTTAAATGATTTTCATATTGCTATTTTTCGGACTCTTCATGCTGCCCCCAGTCAAATCCATCCCAACGGTTGGGCAAACATCCTGGCCTTCGAAAGAATATGCCGGGTAGTAGGGTTGCGATGCTCTGACGGGGCATTCTTCTATTTCTATACCCAGTATTCAACCCTTGGATCCCGTGCTCGACAGCAGTCTTGGCTCTCAGTTTGATCCCGGCAAGGAATGGCTGTATTCTTGCCGTACTTGGAGAGTTACAAGGAATTCAAGGAGAAATTCTTCAAATTGAAGGCGGCGAGTGGTAGTCATCCCTTTTGGCTGGGTAATGGTGAGGAGACAGTATTCAGTCTTTACTGGAATCCGGCGGCATGGAGCATCCCTACTCAATCGTTTGAGAAGGAGATTAACCAGCTAACCGATGAAGAGGTTGAATGTGTAAACTTCTTTGACATATGGGTTGAAGAGGTCGGCAAGATCCGGCCTAAAGATATTTTAGATAGCCCGGATAACGATGAGCTCTAGACCGTGCTAGGTAATGTCGGCCGGCCGTGGTGTATATTTAAATGTCCAAATATTTTAATGCATTTGACTTTGTTTCTATGTTTTGCTGAAAGCTTAGCCGAGATGGTGGGTAGTGATTCTTTGGCTATTTTGGAGGCACTTAGGGCAAGGAATTCTGACGTTCCAATGAGTCCTCCAGTGGGGTTTATACCGTCCCCTATGAGCACAATGCACGAGGTTCCTTCTGAGGTGGTGGAACCTATCAATGTGGATGATTCTCCTGAATCGCCCCGGGGACGCAAGAGGGCAACATTGGAAGAAGGGCAGTCTAGTGGCTGGAGTAAGAGGATAGCGACAGAAGAAATTTCTGGGCCAATAGAGCTGTTTCGTGAGGAAGCCGATCCCCGGGAATTTATTGATTTTCATATTCTTGATGAAGAGGTTGTGGATCACTTCGCCCGACGCAGTCCAAAGGAAGCTTTGCTGGCTTTCCAAAACATGGGGATCCATATTGCTGCCGAAGCTTGGTTCTTAGAGCACGCCCTCGAGGAGCATGAACGAGAAATAGCGGATAAACTGGCAGCGGTCAAGAGGGGTGAAACCAAAGCCCTCAAGGATCTGGAGGATTCCGCAAAGGCCAAAGATGAAGCTTTACTTCGGGTGAAGGAGTTAGAAACCGAAGTGGCTGCTTTGAAGGATGCCAACAAGGCAAACGAGGCCACCCTGACAGAGCAGCAAAAGCAGATTGTCGCGCTCCGGGCTGAAAGTGACAATTCCCGAGCCAAGTCTCGGTGGTGTGAGGCTAAAATTACCTCTCTTCAGGCCAATGTCAACCAGCTGATATCGTTGTGTACCAAGATAAAGGAAGATCAATTCAGCAATGCTGTCAGCCAAGTTCAACATTTCAACCCCGGGGTTGCATTGGTTTTGGACGGGCTTGACTCCGGAAAGGTAGTTCGGGAGGGATCTCTTGTAGCTCCTCATGTGGCTTCTTTAGATTTGGCCGAAGGCTCTAATATCCGTGGTCCGGACTCAGCTGCAAACTAGGGGTTTTTTTTTTTAACCTTCTGTGTGAGGTTTTGGTTTATCTGTACCCCGGTTATTTTTGTAAACATCAACCCAGACTTTGGGCTTTATCAATTATCGTTATTCTTGCTGATCGAGATGCCATATTCTTTATTCTTTGTAGAACTGCTTTAAACCTTGGCTTAGGATCCGATGTCCAGATAAATCTGGCATTTAAGACCCGTGCCAAAGGTAAGAACCAATGTCCGGGGTCCTTTTTGGGATACCGCACGACGATATTTTTAAAAGACTAGTCCTTGCCGAGGTCATTTCGTGCTTTTAGTTTGGTGCTAGAATTTTCCCAATATAGAATTTTTCTATTGGACGGACTATGTAACACCTCTCGGTTGGAACTATGAAGTAATTGAAAACTTAAAAACTGAATTGAATAAACAGCACAATAGAAAAAATAACACTTACTTTATTAAATATCATAATGTGCATTTCATAACAATTCTGAGCAGATCAAACAAAGTTTAACTAGGAGACTAGGCCTGACAAGGCACTTAGCTGTAGTATTTTCTAAGTTTGTCTGCGTTCCAAAAATTTTTTACCGGCCTCCCTGTCAAAGTCTCTAGGGTATAAGCTCCTTTGTCGGTGCTGATTACGACGCGATAAGGACCCTCCCAGTTAGGGGCTAGTTTTCCTTGGGAGGTATTCCTTCCACCGACACCGGCTCTGCTGAGTACCAAGTCGCCCGGCTGGAATCTTCTCGGAATGACCTTCAGGTTGTACCGGGATGCCGTTCTCTACTTGATCGCGGCATCTCGTATGTGGGCAATGCGTCTCCTTTCCTCCAACAGGTCCAAGTCCTCCCTGATTAACCCGGGGTTATCATCATACGAGAAGTTCTGAGAACGCAGGCTTGGTTCTCCAATTTCCACCGGGATCATAGCCTCACATCTGAATGTTAGTTTGAAAGGAGTTTCGCCCGTCGAGGAGTGGGGAGTAGTTCGGTAGGCCCAAAGGACGTGGTCCAAATGCTCGGCCCAGTTTCCTTTTGCTTAATTTAACCTTCTCTTCAATCCTCGGACTATGATCCGATTTGCGGCATCGGCCTGCTCGTTTGTCCTGGGATTCTCGACTGCACTATAATGATATTTTATTTTTAGCCCAGAAAGTAGTTCTTCGAACCCCTTGTCTTTAAACTGCGTCCCATTATCCGTAACAATTGACTCCGGGACACCAAACCTGGTAATAATGTGACACCAAGTAAATTTCTGAACTCGAGCCAAAGTGATGGTGACTACGGGCTCAGCTTTAAGGCACTTGGTAAAGTAATCCACCGTAACAATTAAAAATTCCAGCTGCCCGGGAGCCTGCGGGAATGGACCCAGGATGTCCATTCCCCACTGATAAAATGGCCAGGGTATAGACATCGTGGATAGTTCTTCAGGTGGGGCGTGATAGTGATCCGAATGCCGCTGGCACTTGTCACATACTTGAACATGTGCAAGAGCATCTGCTTCCATCGTTGGCCAGTAGTAACCTGCCCTGAGAGCCTTCAAAGCTAGGGCTTTCCCTCCCAGATGGTGTCCACAACTCCCTTCATGGACTTCGGCCAACACATATTTGGCCTCTTTCGGCGTAAGGCACTTAAGGAGGGGTAAGGAAAATCCCCATCGGTAAAGTTGCCCGTTATAGATAGTATATCTGACCGCAGTTCTCTTTAGCCTAGATGCTTCCTTTGGGTCATCAGGGAGGCTGCCGGACTGTAAGTACTCCACCAACGGTATAGTCCAATCGTGCTCATCCCCGTCAACCTGGAAAATTGCCATGTCGGTGATTGATGGTTGTTGGATGATCTCCTAGATCACAGAGCGGTTATTACCTGGGCTTTTAGTGCTAGCAAATTTGGACAAGAGATCGGCCCTTGAATTCTGCTCTCTTGGGATGTGCTCTAGCTGTACCGACTGAAAACTTGAGAGAAGTTGCTTTACTTTAAGCAAATATCTCTGTAAAAGTGGCTCTTTTGCGTGATAATCACCTCGGATCTGTGACGTTACGAGTTGGGAGTCACTGCATAGTTTAAGTTTGGTGGCACCCAAGTCCCTAGCCATCGTTAGTCTGGCAATGCATGCTTCATATTCAGCTTGATTGTTCGAGGTGGGAAATTCGAACCTGAGGGAATTTTCTATGGTGACCCCGTCAGAATTTTCTATTATCACCCTGGCGCCACTTCCTTTTGGGTTTGAGGACCCATCAACAAACACGGTCCATTGTTTTTATTCGGCTTTATTTGTTTTCGAGGTTAATTCAGCTAGAAAATCTGAGAGTGCTTGCGCCTTGATTACTACTCTGGGTTTGTAGGTGATTTCAAACTCAGAAAGCTCGATGGACCATGCAATCATCCTTCCTGCTAAGTCCAGTTTGTGCAATATCTGTCGGATAGGCTAATCTGTTCTTACCACCACCTGATGACATTAGAAGTATTGTCTCAGTCTTCTGGCCGTAACGATGAGTGCGAATGCGACCTTCTCAATCTTCTAATACCGGAGCTCAGGGCCTTACAGTACTTTACTCACAAAATAAACCGACTTCTGGACACCATCAGATTCTCTGACAAGTACTGCACTAACGACTTCCTCATGAATGGAGAGGTATACGTACAACGTTTCTCCTGGCTCAGGTCTTATGAGGATTGGGGGGGATGACAAGATATTTTTCAAGGAGACGAATGCGTCCTCGCACTCTTGAGTCCATTCAAACTCGGTCCCCTTTTTCAACAATTTGAAAAGTGGGAGGGATTTGTGAGCGGCTTCAGCCAAGAAACGCGTAAGAGCCGTGATCTGTCCATTTAGTTGCTATACTTCTTTCACATTCCGGGGGCTGTGCATGTCGAGCACGACCTTACACTTGTCGGGGTTTGCCTTAATTCCCCGGTGTGTCAGCATGAACCCCAGAAACTTTCCATGACCCCGAATGCACACTTCTCCGGGTTAAGCCTCATATTGTGCTTCCTAAGCTGTTCAAACACTTCTTCTAAATCCGAGGTATGTGATTCTAACGACGGGGTCTTGACTATCATATCATCGATGTAGACCTCTAGCATTCTTCCTATCTGATTTTCAAAGACCCTGTTCATCATTCTCTGATATATAGCTCTGACATTTTTTAACCTGAAAGGCATTACTCTGTAGCAGTAACTTGCTTTTTCGGTGATGAACGCGATTTTATCTTCGTCCCTGGGGTACATCGGAATCTGATTGTACCCGGAATAAGCGTCCATGAAAGACAGTAGTTGGAAACCAGAGGAACTATCAACCAGCTTGTCCACATTAGGGAGGGGGTATGGATCCTTAGGGCATGCTTTGTTTAAGTCGGTATAGTCCACGCATATCCTCCACTTGCCGTTGGATTTTTTAACCAAGACAACATTCGACAGCCAGGTGGTATATGAAATCTCCCTGATGAATCTGGCGTTCAGGAGCTCTTTTACTTGTCCTTCAATGACCTACTGCCTTTCTGGGCCAACCTTCCTCTTCTTTTGAGAGACCGGCTTTGCATCTCGTTTAATAGATAAACGATGACAGATGAAAGTGGGGTCGATTCCGGGCATGTTAGCAGATGTCCAGGCAAAAAGATCTTTATTCTCTTGCAAGAGCTTTACCAATTGAGCTTTCTCTTGCTCACCGAGGTTCGCCCCAATTTTGGTGGTGTGATTAGGTTCATCACCAAGCTGTAACGGGATCAAGTCTCCATCGGGCTGGGGTCTAGTGCCTCGGATTTCCTCTCGTGCATCCAATTCGGTCATTAAAACATTGACTTGGTGGGTTAGGATGGGTGCGCGCGCCTTCTTGTTTCTGGATGCCCTACTGATTTTCAGGCTTTCGTTGTAACATTTGCGGGCTGCAATATGATCGCCCTTGACCGTGACCACTTTATTATCCCGGTTAAGGAATTTCATGGCTTGGTGGGCGGTGGAGATTACAGCGGCCATGCTGTTCAACGTAGGACGTCCCAAAATGATGTTGTAGGCCGAGGGGCAATCCACAACCAAGAATCTCACCTTCACTGTTCTATACGCGCTATTGTCACCCAAGGTCAAGAAAGTATCAAAGTATCCTGTCGGGGCGACCTTCTCCCCAGAGAAACCAGTGAGCTCACCTTCATATGGTGTTAATTCAGATAAAGGGAATTCCAACTTTTCAAAGGCATCCATGAACATGATATCTGCCAAACTTCCTTGATCCACAAAAATTTGACGGACTTCGGCGTTGGATATTACTTCGGAGATTACTAGTGGGTCGTCATGATCCCGAATGATATCGCCGTAGTCATCCTCGGAGAAAGAGATGGGAGGTGCTCTACTATTTCGGGCGAGTGGTCTTAGCGAAGAACTTGACTCGCTTAAAATTGCTGTCCGAAATGCCTTTTTTCAGGAATTATTTGACACTCTTCCTCCAACGAACCCTCCTGTGATGGTGTGGATTAATCTATCCTTCCAGTATCCGCCTTCTTGGGCATCCCGGTTTGGCCCTTGTCTGTTCTCCCCATCTTGGCGTGTCGGGGTTTGAGATCTTCTGACGGGACTTCGATTTCTTCCGGCCGGGCTACGGGTCCTTTGCCGATGTTGATTTGGACTCCGCCGTGGACTTCGGCTTCGTCTCTGATTCCTTCTCCTTTCGTGGTCTTGACTGCCACAAAAACCACTAATGTACTTCTGCAGACGTCCCTCTTTGATCAGGGACTCGATAACATCTCGGAGCTAATAACAATCTTCGGTCTCATGGCCATAACTGTTGTGCCACTTGCAATGCTTTGAATGATCCCTCTGGGATTATTTTTTAACAGGCGGTGGCCTTTTGATATCCTGGAACTCGGTTTGAAGGACCTCCTTCAAGATTGTTTCTCGAGGGGTGTTCAAAGGAGTATAGTCAGAATACTTGGGCCTATACCGCTCACTCTTGGAGGATCTCGGCCGCTGGCAGTGTGATTCTTTTTCGGCGGCTCACCTTTCTCAAGGCTTTCTTTTGCCCTGGTAATCTCTTCCAGTTCCACGTACTTATCTGCCCGTAAGTGGAACTCATCTAAACTGGCCAACTTCTTTTTTGCCAGTAACCGGAAGAAGTCTGAATCAGTCCGTAGACCATTTCAGGCGTAATGGAGGGCTATCCTGTCATTGAGGTTTTCAATACCCACACAAGCATGACTGAATCTCTTGATGTACTCGCGCAGGGATTCATCACTCTTTTGGCAAATTCCAGAGAGAGAATCAATTGACTTCGATCGTTCTTTGGCAGTGGTATAATGTAACAAGAATCGCTGCGTGAGGTCCCCCCATCCTGTAATTTTTGTCTGTAAGGTCACGAACCAACGAAGAGCATCATTCTTCAGGAAGAGCGGGAAAGCACGGCATAACAATTTTGGGGTATACCTGTAGAGCTGCATGGACTGGGTATAAGCATCTAAGTGCTCTTGAGGATCCGTGGTCCTGTCGTAGGGCTCTAAGTTGCTCGGGGGCTTGAAGTTCCTCGGGACCCTGTACGCCATTAAGGCATCGGAGAATTGCTGCTGGCGGCCGGGGACTGGGTCACTGTTTTCTATGACCCCGGCACCGACATGATGGGTATCCCTTTGAACTGCTACTCGCTCACCACCCTCATTGCCAGCCTGCGCAAACCTTTCTAAGTTGTCCAAACAGTGGCGCTGTTCCTCCAACTGACGCCGTTGGTTGTCAATCAGTGCGGTCTATTGGCGCAGTAATTCTCGAAGTTCATTCCTCGCCATTCCGGACTGCGAGTTGTCTTCGTAATGTGAATGGTCAGCATCCAAGTTGGGGATTCCCAAGCGGGCATGTGCTGGGACCCTCGTATCTTGATTTGCGTTATTCTCTCTAGTTGGGGGGTAGACAAGTCTATCTCGGACAGAGAGCCTTCGCGAAGGGACTGAGCTTTCAGCTGATGCTGAAGTTTCGTGTCCCCCGTTGAGCGTCTTTACCAGAACAGGCCTGCTCCTTACGACGGAGGTTTCTAGTGGTGTGACGGAAGGAGGGTCACATTGAACCGCTGGGCCCTGTTCGTGAGCAGGGGCAGTATGCGCAGCACTTTCTCTCTATTGATTTTGCCTTGTACTCACCATGATGAACGTGGGAATAGTAATTTATCAAAATTCTCACAGACGATGCCAAATGTTCTGAACGAATTCAGATGGATACCTATTGATGGTATGGTTTGGTGGTTTCCTCCCTTCTGCAGCTGCGTTCCACCGTTAAGGTCCAGTGGGGGTGGTACCTACAAAAAGGACTCCGATGCTCAAGTCAGCTAGTGTGCTAAGGTGTCCGTTACTCAATAATCGTTACCTATTTTTCTTAGCATGAACTTTATGGAGCATGATTGGAGTCAGAGCATTCAATGCAGGTATTATTGGAGTGTGGACGTTATAGTCATTTATTGTGAGGAGAGGTTATAGAATCAAAGAGATTCGTCGCTAGCGATTACGAAGATCTGTTGATTCCCTGATCCTCAGGAGTTATGCATTCCGAGGTCCTACAGTCCTTTCCGGGGTGTTGATGGAGGAATAAGGTGGAGCATGTGCCGGGTTGACCCTTCTGGGTAGGATCCCGGTTCACGGTCCAGAACACACACACACACACACACACACATATATATATATATAGCATCTTACTCAGGTGAGAGGAGTGTTTATTGTGAGAGGTGAGAGGAGTGAATTTTGACCATTAGATCTTATATGAATGGTCAAGATTAGAACATAAATGCATGTGACTTTTTTAAGTGATCACATGACCTTCAAGTAACGTTTAATATTGACTATCCATGTATGATTGTATGGTTAAGATTTACTCCTCTCACCCTCTCACAATAAAAACTCCTCTCACTAGATATGTTCCCCATATATATATACACTAGTGTATTCAAAGGATATATATCTTCAGTTTCTTCATAAAAAAGAATTGTTAACTGCTTTAAATTTTAAAGTAAGTCTTTGTAAGATGCGTCCCTTGGGCAGAAACATTTTCTTTCAGTGCCCAACTGCTTTACGAAGGATCCTTTGATGTGTCGCACGCCTGCATCGCAAGCGTTGATACTTGATCATGTAACCATTTGGCATAAGACTTCTATGAAGTAAATTTGTATATAAAAAAATTAAATAAGAGTGTATTTACTTTTAAATTATTAATAAATTAAGATTTTAATATATTTTAGATTAAATAAAAAATAAATACACCCTTATTGATTTAATTTTCACTCTAACTCTCTTTTGAGTATCATTTTCTTAAATATTGATTCAAACAGAGGCCGTTAACATACAGGCCGACACAAGAGTCGAAATCCACTAGCATATATATTATTATTATAGGAAGCCACCACGTCATGGAACAAGACAATACATCTCTGACCGTGAAGTTCATTGAATTGGAAACCATGATAAAAAGGCATGGGTTTAATTACCAATAGGCTATATAGTTTCGTTCTCCAAAAGCCAAAATATAGTAACATCCATACACGAAAAGTAAACGCGTGAAGTAGTATATGGCAAAACAAAACTCTACGTATACTCATTATACATAAAACATAAAAGCCCAGAAAGGAAGCCCTGCAACCAGTAGCCAATTGGCTGTTCGAGATACAACAGCAAACACATTAATTTCAAGATTTACAACTTCAGGAGGGAAAATTTTTGCATACATACGTATATAAGATATATATACTCATATAAGATGGACCCCACCCCATAATGAGGCCTATCTCATATGAATATGTGTATCTTACATATATATGTATGCAAGAATTCTTCTTAGAAAAGAGTGTACCATTCTCCGTGAGCTTTAAAGAAGAAACAATCTCTAGAAGATAAAGTAAAATGTTGTATGATTTTGATTTCTCTCTTTTGACCCTTTCTTAATAGTATAATGGTGGTGGAGATTGTTTTGAACAAATTTTAGAGAATCACCTAAATGAGGCTGATGAAAGTGATTTCTTCTGTAGTACTATGACAATGACGGTAGTGTGAGGGATAAGTACTGTAACACCCTTGTGGGGATGTCACATTTATAATGCAATAAAATAAAATAAAATAAAATAAAATTCTTACCCAAGTTATAAAATATTTGATACATAAATAATATTAGTGGTAAAATTTTTTCTTTTATATTTATAATATTAAATAAAATAATACTGAACACAAAAGAAAGCAAAACATAATCACACCATAATATACATATGATTTTTATCTCAAGTATACAATTAATTTACAACTACAAATATTTAATAAAGCAGTAAAAAGTCAGCATAAGACTAAAACATAACACCTAAGACCAGAGCCCTTGTCAGAAGACGAATTCCCTAGTTGGGAATGTCTTGACCGATAGAAATTCGACCCAAAATTATATCGAAGTTCTCTCTAGGAGTATGGTGAAATTCATTCCACAACTCCCTAATAGGTAAAATAACCTGTACGAAAGTAACCGTATAAAGTGAAGTAACGAACCCATGGTGAGTCCTACTTACTGATAAAGTAACGTCACCACTATACTCTATGTGTCCTGTGTCCCAGTGGACATACCAAACCTCAGCGCCTTCGAGAAACTGTAGTCTAAAGAAACCTAATTGACCTCCCCTTGCCGCCATTGTAGTTTTTGATGATATAAACATAAAATAGAAACAGACAAAATAATACAATAAAGAGTTGAGCAATCTTCATCATTACCAGCATGGCAATAAAGAAAATGACATACAGATAAATATTACAATAACACATACCATTGTATCATATACAGTATAGTAATTTAATACATCATGCATTTTATCACAGATTATAATAAACAATAAAATGCAGATAATGAATGATACACACACTGGCTCGTTCCTACTCCATGGAGCTAAACACAGATATCAGAGAGAATGATCCACAAAGAACCATCAGTACCTCAGGCTGCCCAACTAAACTATTACACTGTCAAACGTTGTATCTATAGTCTACAGTCCAAAACATCGTGTAGCAGTACACAGTCCAAAACATCATGTACTACAGGCATTGTACATAATAGTCTCTACAAGACCTCGATTAAGAATAGTGCTTGTCGAGATCATTAGTGTGTTGCCCGTTACCACGGCCCAGAGGCGCTACCAACTGTCCACATATGGGATTCTCTGCACACTAATGCCTCCAAGTTCAAATAATGAACTACACTACGCCTATCACACCCACAACACAGTGTAATTCATCTCGTCAATCAATTGCCAATTATTAACCAAATTGACAAAACTCTCAAAGCATGATAAAAAATTACCAAAATACCTTTATTCTCAATATATTATCATATTTACGAAAATACCCTTAGTCTCAATATACCAAAATATAGTATGTCTCTACTTGACAGTACTATCTCACAACATGTCCGGGTCCACCACTTTGGCCCGACAGTAAAACTTGCTGTTCCATTTAATCGCATAGAAATTTTATCGCATTTTCACAATCGCATCATTTTTACAAACGTTTTTAAATCGCATAAACATATTTTGACATTTTTGAATATCGCGTAATATTTTTAAATCATTTTCTCAATCACGTAAGATTTTTAAATCATTTTCTTAACCTTACAGCTTAAAAATCATTATTTCAAATATGTGTAAACTATTTCTAGTACTTTTAAACTACGTAGAATATTTTCATATGTTATAAACATATTATGGAATCTTTTCATTTTATTTATCTGATTTTAGTAAATTTCGGCAGCATTTTGTCTAAAAAATCAGTATATGGTATTTTTGACGTTTTCCTCTAAATTCTGTTAATTTTAACCTTACCCAATAATTACACTTTGAAACTTGCTAACGCGCTTCTAAACTCAGAGAGTGAGCTCTACGTTAGTATTTTTCAAGCATTCCTTTATTTCTTATTACAAATCCTTCTAAAAATTAAATTCTAAAACTAACTTCATTCATTTTATTTTTTCAAAGATTCATTGGAATCAATTTTTTTTTTGTAGATTAGTTACTAAACCTACGTTAGAAAATAACTTTGGATTTTAATTGTACATTAAATGACATGTTGGCCATAATTAACCAATCCTTCACAACTAATCATTAAATCATTATCTAACTTCCAAATTGTTCTTAAATTCATTATACCACCTAGATTCATTAAATCATAATTTTAGAAAATGGTTGAGAACATTTTGGTTCTCTTTTTCTTGGAGAAGCTGTGAGCCTCTATGGTGTTCTTTGGAACACTCATGCAAATCATTACATGTTATTAACATCCCGCTTTAATAATCATATAATTATAAACACATACAATATATTTTAAAAACTATAAACACATGCAATATATTTTATAAACTATAAACACATGCAATATATTTTAAAAACTATAAACATACTTGCAAATAAATTCAATCACAAATAGGAAAAATAATAAACAACCACGCAAATGAATCCTTATGGATTCTTCACACACATACAATTCCATTTTCTCATCACCATACAAGGTTGATGAGATTAAATCTCCCTCTTACCTCTTGAAGATAAGGATCTCCTAGTCTCCTCCTTTTCTTTGATTTTCGTTTGAACTCCAAAACAAATCTCTAAAATTCTTAAACAATAAGTAAAATCACATACAAGGCTTCATAAAGGAAAACCATGGAACAAACATGGTTTAGAAAATCACAAATCAAATTTTAAACCATAAAATAAAAAACTTACCCTTAGGGAAGTAAACAAAAGCTTTGATTTTGAACTAGAAGGAATAGGTTTTTGATAAAACCTTGTAAAGGAAAAGTGTTTAGGAGATAGTTGTGGTTTAGGAAAAGTAAGAAAGAAAAATTATAGAAGATTGATGGTGATATTTAGGTGATGGCCGAAATACTAGGGAGAAAAAGAAAGGAAAAGTTGCTTGGTGTTCTTGGTATTTTTGGAGAGAAAATGGACTAAGACTTTAGATGTGTGAAAATGTGAAATTTGAGAGTGAAATGGGAGGGGGGCTGCCATGAGTGTATAGGAGAGTTTAGAGGATTTACTTGAATAGCAAAATATCATAATGGGTTCTCACTTGAAGCACATGACATATGTCATCATTTGGCCACCTAATGTGCATGCAAGATGGTTCAAGAATAATGTGAAACTTGTCAAATTGGCCTCCTTGGCCGTGGGGTTCTTAGGGGATTAGACAACTTAATTTGACTTTAATTAAAAGCTAATCACATGCTAATTAATTAGTTAATTAATTAGATTAAATTTCCTAATTACACTCAACTAACATTCTAATTACATAACTAATTAGTTTAATATATATTAGCATATATCATAGCCTTTAAATAAAATTAGGATATCTAATTAAAAATTAGATTATAACTAATCAATAACTAGGTTAGCTTACTTAGTTTGTTAATTAAGCAATTAAGATGGTCAAATTAAGTTTAATTAGCTACTAAGCAAAAGTCAAGCCACTATGTTTGACTTAATCTTAACCATTGAATTCAACTTTAATTCCTATCCATTGATTAGATCCATGGCCAATATTCAATGCTTGCTAATCAAGTTCACATCCACACCATTGATTTGATCAAGGGTCAACATCCAATGCTTCCTTACTAAGTTTGCTCCTACACCATTGATTTGATCAATGGTGATAAATCAAGACTTCTTCATCAAGATCATCATCCAATGGTTCACACTAAAGTCCAAGCCACTAAGTTTGACTCCTTCCTATTGGTTAGAAAATTCAAGCCATTTTTGTTGACTTGTTCCTATTGGCTTAGAATCCTGGTCGGTCATTTAATCGTTGATTGCTACTCTAAACGTGGGTCCCACAGACTTTTTCGGTCCATGGTCATTTGGCGATTTCTACTATTTTTGAGATAGTAAATCTTGTCAAATAAAATAATATTATAATAATATAAAATTATTTTATTACACGCTTAAATCCTAAAAATTAAAAGATTAATATATATATATCAATCAATTGAGTTTAGTAAGATCTCCCAGCTCCAATTAATTAAAATAAGATTTTTTCGGCCAAAAAATTATTATTTTCTTGACTCGGAGCAAATCACACAAAACAATCAAATACACTCACGAAACAGTCAAATTCAATTTACTACTCACAGAAATTACAAAACAGTACATTTAGGACTATATTGTAATTAATCCAAAAGTTAGGGTGTTACAGGTACATGTAAAAGACACTCTAACACTCAAGTTAGACTATGCACAAGATGAGTAGAGTATTTTGAGTTTAGAAGCATACATTTTCTACCTTATATAGTATTTATTGGAGAGTCATAGTAGATAAGAATCACGTTCAAATCTATATTAATGGATAATAAATGTTGTTAATAAGGATAAGAATTTATTATGATAATTATCTCTTATATCCATATCCTCTATTTATGTGAGATTCTTAGAGAGATTTATTCCTGATAAATAGGTATATTTATTAATCCAAAGGAGCTCAATGTTACCTGGGACCCGTCCTTCACGGGTCGGGTTGCTCCTGATCTATTAACCCGAAACCCGGTCCAGAACAGTTGCCCCCAACTTAGCTCTCAAATGTGATAGCTGAGTGTCAAGATATCTAAGATTATTATGAGCAATTGACATGTGTGAGCAAAGGGATCTAAGTCGTAATCCAGATGTCAGATCTCGCGATGTCTCGTCTAAAATGCCGAAATCCACGATGCTAAACAAATACTCAGGGGAAAGTTGCCCCCAACATCAGTGGGATTTATTTAGGATCCGGTTTGGATCACTGTGCTTTAGTGTTGTTACATCGTTGTCTAGGATTTACATTGTGTTATTCCCATGTCAATTTTGACTATAGGGTCTAATCATTAAGTTCTTAAACTGAAGTCTGTTCTCCGCATTTTGTACCTTAACTAAATGTGTGGCTCTGATCTGAGGTCCGACATAAGTGTCATCACTTTAGACATACGTCTTATCATTTTTTACCATTGTTCTTTCAAATGCTGCATCAAATTCGTACTGTCATATTGATAATCACATATTTGATACATTAATAAATCCTCATTTTTAGCCATTTACACTCTTCATTACTTAATTGATTGAGTTTGGTTATATTTTGTAAGTTTGAACTCAAATTGGACTTAATTGATTTTTTCAGCATGATTTACATCTTACATTGTTTCTATTTTTTGGCCATATCTTGAGTTTTAGATGTGTAATAAATATGTATCTTACCTTATAGGAAAGATAAGAGAGAGCTCTACAACTTTTATGAGAGCTCTAGGTGAAAATCGGACATCTAGTGGAATAATTGGGCTTGGAAGTCAGAATACAGATTTTGTGATTAGAACCTGAACAGTGTACTATAATCAGAACATAACTCGGGCTATAAGATCTCAATTAGACTGAAATTTTGGTATCTGAAAGTTAAGACTCATATCTACAACTTTCATGAATAACACAAGACTTAATTTGGACTCGTTGGAGGTCATATTGGGCTTGGAAGTTAGAACAGAGGAGCTGTAACTGGGCCTAAATACTGTGTAGTAATTGGGTCATATCTCCGGCTGTAGGTGGCCTTTTGAGGTGATTCTGGCGATATTGGAAAGTTAAGATAAAAGCATACAACTTTTATGAAGGCCATATTTCAATATTCTGATGTATTTAATGACTTCAGAACTGAATGATTTCAGAGACAAAGAATATCCATAATTTTTCACTCATCAAAAGTCATTTGACATTTTTCAGTCATTTTCCACTCATTCACTCATTCATGAATCAGCCCTCTTATCATTTTGTATCCCTAATCCTCTATAAAAGGGATCCTTGGCTGATTATTTAGGAATCTTGGTCTTAGAGATCAAGATCATTCTATTGTGTTATTTGTTTATCTTGTTGTAGTTTTCTTTTGTTCTAAATTAAAGTTATGTTCTTCTTCTTCTTCTTCTTCTTCTTCTTCTTCTTCTTCTCTCTTCCTTTTTTCTTGTCTATGAGTAATTAATTTTCATTTTACTTAGGTAAAATGGTGAAGCTCTTGGTAATGAAATAATGTTAGATTAATCTCTTTCTTGTGCTTGAATGATATATTATTAAGTAGCCATTATATATGTTGTATTTTGTTTCCAATCAATTTAGAATCTCTCCTTGTAAAGTAGAGATCTTGATTTGTTGTAGACAAGATATTGACACAATGAATGCTTGAGTCCATTTATGAGTGGTGGTGTTAATAGATGATTAAATGAATCATAATATAATTATGTATATAATCTTAAATGAACTTTGATTGTTATATTTTTCGTTTAGAACCTCCATTATGTGTAGATTCTAATTGAGTTATAAAAAAAATTAATATTATTTTTATTTTATTTACCAAGAGTGGATCTTCTAAATCAAGTAAATTCTTTTTATTTGTGACCAAGTTTTATCACTTTTATTGTTGTGACAAAATATTTACCTTACGTCAAAGAATTTTTCTTCATTAATTCCCTATAAATCGACCTCGAACTCCCGAGAATTTATTACTTGAAGCACCTACACTTGGGTTTGCAACTTATAATTCACATCAAGCTTTTGGCACCGTTGCCGGGGACTTGATTTGAAGAATAAATTTATGGTGTAAATATTTTGTATATATATATTTATTATTTTTCCTGTGAATCTTGTATATATATATTTTTTGTACTCTTTTATTTTTTTCTTTGTACTTACTAATGTACTAACTTAGTAAGGGAAAACTCTCATTTATCTCTCTGTAATCTTTAATCATTAATGAAATAATCTTTCTTCTTCTCTTTCTCTCTTAGAAGCAAAAAATGGGCTTGTCGATTCTCCAGTTTTCACATTTTAAATTTACTTTCTGCACTTTATTTTTCGTATTTTACTTTCTCGTATTTTATTTCTAACTTACTAACCTACTAACTTTTTAATTTTCTTGCTTACTAACTTACTAACTATCTAACTCTCTTACTAACTTTCTAACTTTTTAATTTACACGCTTCTAACATTTTGATTTCTCTACTTCTAACATTTTAATTTACTTGTTTCTAACTTTTTACTTTACCTTCTTATTAACTTTTTAATTTATCAGCTTATTAACTTATTTGGTGGTTGATTTATACCACACCTTTGTTAATATTTATTTACTATATGTTAATATATATTTGGTGGTCGGTTTATACCATATTCTTATTAATATTTATTTGGTGGCTGGTTTATACCACACTTTTGTTAATATATATTTGGTGATTGGTTTATACCACACCCTTGTTAATATATATTTGGTGGTTGGTTTATATCACACCATTGTTAATATTTATTAACTATATATTAATATATATTTGGTGGCTAATTTATACCACACCCTTGTTAATATTTAATGGCGGTGTTTACAACCTACTTGTTTATATATATATATATATATATATATATATATATATTACTATGGCAAAGTTTATCGCTTACTTGTTAATATTTTTTAATGGAAGGTTAAACTCTGTATATATTATTCTTCCTATTTCTTCTTCTCTTTTGTCATGTGTAGTTAAATTCATGTGTTTCTAAGGTGAAGACTTAACTTGATTCAATCGATATGTATTAAGATTGAAATTTTAATTAATTTCTTTTTTATTCAATTTGAGTGCTTATTATAATTCTTAATACTTTTATGAATTGGCCACTCATAAATTGATCTAGCGAGGTGTATGTAGAATCGGAAGGTTTACATATGACCTAGACTATAAATAATAAGTGTCATGATTTATAATTATCTAGGAATAGATGTTATAGGTTATGTGGGAGACTTGTTGTATTTTTCATGAGAATCTATAGAGCAATGGTCATGCCTTTAAGAGTTAAGGTTTAGACCAAAGAATTGAGTTTTAATTAATTACTGGATTCTCCCTATCAACTGAATGATTAAAAATTAATTAGAATGAAAGTCCCAAAACTACTCTATTGTCTATGATAGATTATTGAATCAAGTGAAGTCAGATCCCTAATGTTTTAATTTTATGTGTTTGCATCCTTAATGTGTTTTGCATTCATATGCTTTGTTCTCTCTTTTTCCTTTTAATTTTGTGCGTTTTAGTATTTTTTTCCCTCTTAATCAACTACTTTATTTCTTTGACTATTCAGTACACTTGTTGATTTTCACAACAAGTTTTTGCAAACCTAGGTTGATACAGTTGATTTTGTTACTTTAAGAATTCAACATCACAATAAAAGATAAGAAAGGAGCTGAAAATATTGTTGCAGATCATTTGTCCATACTTACAACAGACTCACCTTTTAATACCACACCTATCAATGATTCTTTTCCCGGTGAATTTTTATTTTCTGTCAATTTCATGCCTTGTTTTGCTAATATTATCAATTTTCTTGTAACAAGTGATATCGTTCTTTTGGGATGGTTTCCGTAAATAGAGAAGATAAAATATTCTTCATTAAGAATGGACTGAGTAAGGAGTCATTAAATGATATCTTATTGACTCTCAAGACGCATTCTTGTGGAGTTGTGCATTGTGAACTTCTTAGTTTGTGGAATCTCTTCTAGGACGAGCAAGAGCATTGCAGTCTTGGGAATCTGACTCAAAAAGACCATGTTTGCTAATTTATAAGAAAATTGGATGGGAAACTTATCCTCGACTCATAGAAGGTGTTTAAGCCGTTACTGGATGTAAAACCAGAGGAAGATGTGAGCCACAATCACAACAACATATATATATTATTTTGTACATCTTCAAAAGAAAAAAATAAAAATAAAATAAAAAAATAAAAATAAAAAAAAAAGAAGAAAAAAAGAAGAAAAAAATATAAAAAAGAAAAGAAATAAAAAGGGTGAAATTTCGGTTGTACTTAGTCTTTAATTAGATTAGGAGTCCCGGGTAGATGCCCGTCCCGTCATTGACTCGAGTGGACCTTTGCACGCTGATCCGTAAATAAGGCTCGTGTGCCATGCTCTGTAGAAAGCCGCGCAAGCATTCCCAGGTTTTAACCATAGGTTTTGCTTGCTGATAGACAGATAGAAACGTCCCGTGTTTGCATTCTCACGTGACAATGCTTCTGAGCTCAATTCCTAGTATTGATTTATTGGATTCCTGAGCGTAGCTCCACTAGCTGTGGTCATTAGTCATCGTATTCAGATTTTCTCTCTTTAACTAGAGGGACAATGCATAAGCTGCGATATCCCACAAGCGGGAGGAGTATCTTAAGTCTGAAATTTCTTAAGGGAATTCAATGTCTCTTTCAAGGGGCAGTAAGATTGTGAAGGCTACTGCACTCATGATGCGTAATATAAAGATACGCCATGAAACCTATACATAAAGGTATGTCATTATTTGTTATGATAATTTTATCTTTGTATGATTTTGTTGTATTTTGGTTTTGGACAGATGATCCTTTGAGTGGGGTCCTTTAGGAGTTTCTAGATTTCTTTACCTTGATGGTTTTCTTAAAGCCTAAAAATAATTAAAAAAAATTAAAAATAAAAAAAATAAAAAAAGTTTCTTAAATTTAAACTTTTTTGACAACAGCCGACCTACCCATATAGGTGCTATCATTACTTTTCTATTCTCTTCCCTATTTAAACACTCCATTTTCTTCACTTTCCTCTAACTCATAATCATTCAAAGGGAGTGTGAGTGTAGAAATGGAGGGAGCTTCTTCTTCGGTTCGTAGATTTACTAGTATCTGTGTATTTTGTGGGACAAGTTATGGGAAAGGTTTAGAGTTTGTAAATGCAGCAATCACTCTTGGTAGAACACTTGCTGTGAGGAACATTCGTGCAGTATATGGGGGAGGTAGTATTAGGTTAATGAGGGTTGTATCACTCTCTGCACATCTAAGAGGTGATCAAGTTTTAGGTATCATTCCTGAATCTTTAATTCGAAAGAACATCACTGGAAAGACAATTGGGCATGAACTTCAAGTATTATCTATGCATGGACGAATGAAGGCAATGCTTGAAAACTCTGATGCATTCATTGCCTTACCGAGTGATTTTGGTACTTTGGAAGAAGTTTTTCAAATTGTCCCTTGAGCCCAACTGAACATCCACCATAAACCCATAGGTTTGTTGAATGTTAATAATTTCTTTAATCTTTTGTTATTTTTTCTTGACCATGCTGTGGAACAGAAATTTATCACACCTTCGGCAAGACGACTCCTTATCCCTGCTTCCACTGTTGATGAGTTGATTGATAAATTAAAAACTTTTGTTTATGAACCTAATCCAGTAACAGCTTAGACAGATTGGTCAGAATGAAGTGGTGAGGGAAGCAGTATGAAAAGCAAGCCAGATCAGACATTCCAACTATTTAAATAATTACAAGTTTTGGTTTTATTTATTATACTTTGTTTCTGTTTAGATTTGTGTAGGGTTTCTCCTTTTAGTAATTGCAACAACATGTACTATCTTCTATCCTTTACCTATCTATATTTTGATATTGAGGACAATGTTGTGATCTGGTTGGGGGGAAGGATAGTTGTGTGAAAAGAAAACATATATATATATATATAAAGTAAAAAATTAGGAAGTGTGTTTATTTATATGTTTGTCAGTAGCTTACTAACAACAAAACTAATTAAGGATGATAGAGTAAGGAGTAAATTATTTACTTTTAAGGTGCATCAAAATTGGTGGCAAAGTAAGGAGTAATTAGGTAGATAACTATGTTGTGTGGAAGTAGCAATTCAAATTTAGGGAATATATCATGATTGAGTAAATTGTCTTCTTTCTTAAAAATCACATGCTTGGTTATGGATGTTGAATTGGTGGACTGAGAATGATAGAATTATGCCTTATGAGATTTTGAGCCTATTGATGAATGGATTGAACATTTGTACCATTCTCTTCTTTCTTGTGTGATTTTCACTTATGGAATTGTTACTCTAGAACTTGTTTTGATTCTTTTTGAGACTACATTTTCACATGCATACATAAACATGATTGAGGCATTTGTCTTGAAATAGTTACTTTAACCAAATAATCAAGAATGACTGACGCACAAATAGGCAGCCTTACTCAGCAGCATATTGTCTCAATATGATATCAAACACTCATATGACTTTTTAGAAATTCTTTTATTATTGCCAACATAAGGCATTGAAAATGACCTATTTCCCATTGCTTAACCCTTTTGAGTTTATTTGACCATTCTTTGTTTCGAATTCATTATGTGCCTTAAATGAAAAATCATGTTCTTACCCGACCTTAAGGAATAAGAGAACATTAGCTTTGTCATTGGATGAGTTCTTGAACAAGTGTAGGGGTGTGTGTGCGAGAATGGTTAAAAAATGTTTACTTAAAAATATATATATATATATATATATATATATATATATATATATATATATATTATGTTCTTCAAAATTAAAAAATTAAAAAAAATATATAAAAAATTAAAAAAAGTGTGTAAATAAGGACCAACAAGGCAATAAAGGAAAAGAAAAGAATATGTAAATGGAATTTGTATTAGGTGAAGTTGGGATGAACTTTCATGCTTGTTAATTGAACTCAGCTTTCGTGCTCTTTTATTCTTTTTGGTATTTAACTTGTCATATTCATATTACCTCATCCTTTACCTTGACCCCATTACAACATTGAATAAAGTCCTCATGATTTGTGTGTGCATGTGTTCTGAGTAGTGGAGAAGTAGAAGATAAGCAAACTTATGGTAGTGTAATTTTCATGGGTTGAATTGAGTTAAATAGCTACATTTTAAACACTTGAGGGATTGAGAATGAATCTTGTGAAGATCTATCATTCTTGACTCATGCTTTTTAATTGAAGTCTCCGTACTTATTGGTTTGAGATGTGAAGAAATGTTATCTCATAAATGTTTTGATGCCTTGAATGATTGGTTGCTCTTCATTCTTAAATATTATTAGAAATTGAGTCTTTTAGAATTTCTAGCTTTTGAGTTTGTGTTGTTTTTCCTTGTTCCCTAGTTTTGGTTTTGTGTGTTTTGCTCAGGAGTGTAAAAAGTTTAGTATGGGAGAATTTGATAATCACATATTTGATACATTAATAAACCCTCATTTTTAGTCATTTACACTCTCCATGTACTTAATTGATTGAGCTTGGTTATGTTTTGTAAGTTTGAACTCAAATTGGACTTAATTGATTTTTTCAGCATGATTTACATCTTACATTGTTTCTGTATTTCGGTCACATCTTGAGTTCTAGATGTATAATAATTATGCATCTTACCTTGTAGGAAAGATAAGAGAGAGATCTACAACTTTCATGAGAGCTCTAGGTGAAAATCGGACATCTAGTGGAACTAATTGGGCTTGGAAGTCAGAATACAGGTTTTGTGATTAGAACTTGAACAATGTACAGTAATTAGAGCATAACTTGGGCTGTAAGACCTCAATTAGGCTTAAATTTTGGTATCAGAAAGTTAAGACCTATATCTACAACTTTCATGAAGAACACAAGACTTAATTCGGACTCATTAGAGGTCATATTGGGCTTGGAAGTTAGAACATAGGAGCTGTAACTAGGCCTGAATACTATGCAGTAATTGGGCCATATCTCTGGCTGTAGGCAGCTTTTTGAGGTGATTTTGGCGACATTTGAAAGTTAAGATAAAAGCATACAACTTTTATGAAGACCACATTTCAATATTCTGACGTATTCAATGACTTCAGAACTGAATGATTTTGGAGACAAAGAATATCCATAAATTTTCACTCATCAAAAGTCATTTGACATTTTTCACTCATTTTTCACTCATCCACTCATTCATGACTCAGCCCCCTTGTCATTTTGTATCCCTAATCCTCTATAAAAGGGAGCTTTGGCTGATCATTTAGGAATCTTGGTCTTAGAGATCAAGATCATGCTATTGTGTTGTTTGTTTATCTTGTTGTAGTTTTCTTTTGTTCTAAATTGAAGGTATGTTCTTCTTCTTCTTCTTCTTCTTCTTCTTCTTCTTCTTCTTCTTCTTCTTCTTCTTCTTCTTCTCTCTTCCTTTCTTCTTGTCTATGAGTAATTAATTTTTATTTTACTTAGGTGAAAGGGTGAAGCTCTTGGTAATGAAATAAGGTTAGATTAATCTTTTTCTTGTGCTTAAATGATATATTATTAAGTATCCATTATATGTGTTGTATTTTGTTTCCAATTAATTTAGAAACCCTCCTTGTAAAGTGGAGATCTTGATTTGTTGTAAACAAGATATTGACATAATGAATGCTTGAGCCCATTTATGAGTGGTGGTGTTAATAGATGATTAGAATTCATAATATAATTATGTATATAATCTTAAATGAACTTTGATTGTTATATTTTTCGGTTAGAACCTCAATTATATGTGGATTCTAATTGAGTTATAAAAAAAATTAATCTTGTCCTTATTTTATTTACTAATAGTGGATCTCCTAACCCAAGTAAATCCTTTTTATTTGTGACCAAGTTTTATCACTTTTATTATTGTGACAAAATATTTACCTTATGTTAAAGAATTTTTCTTCATCAATTCCCTGTAGATCGACCTCGGACTCCAAAGAATTTATTACTTGAAACAACCTGCACTTGGGTTTACAACTTTTAATCCACATCACATATGGTAGATACTGAATGACAATTGCCATTTGATCCTCACACTGCCATGATTACCTCGATTCGAATTTCCTACGAATGGACGATTTTGCCCCTACGTGTGGTGGTAGTTGGGGAGTTACCCCATGCCTATAAATTCAAATGGGGGGTAACTCTACCCATTTTCCAATTTCTCCTTTTGCTTTCCTACTTTTTTCTTCCATAACAGCCATGGCGAGAGTGAGAAAGTTAGACAGTGACAACGAGAAGGGAAATTCTTTAGAATTTTTGAGTGCGTCATCATCTCCGTCGCCTCAGACGTGGCAGAGACGATCCCCTCATAGTGAAAACATTGGTAGGGATCAGAGGTCATTGTCTAGGGTAACTATCCTAGAGATGATACGGAGGGCAAATAGAGCTAAGGAGCTCACAAGACAAAGGTCATCTCGTTTGCTCTTTGTGCTCATGAGAGAGTTAGAGTAGGCATGGAAATTGTCCCTGCATTTCGGGGATCCCCGCAGGGACCACCCCGCGGGGATGGGGACCATACTCCCCGCCCGCAGGGTCCTCGTCCCTATTAAATTACTAAAATACCCTTTATAATATATATATATGTATTATTATATAAGTAAATATATATATTTTAGTAATTTCATCTTTAATTAAATTTTATATTTATTTAAAATTAAAAATATTAAGATAATTTATTTCATCTTTTTCTTATTTTTTCAATTATTTATTTATTTTTTATATAGCGGGAATCCCCACAAGTATTTGCGGAGATTCGGGGATATAGTTGGGGTGCGGGGACGGGGAGCGGGGAGGTACTCCCCGCCCCCACCCTGCGTGGGTGCCACCCCTAAGTTAGAGAGTCATGATGAATCCTCTTTTGATTCTAACATGAGTACAACCTCTATAGGTTATTCTAGGACCACAGTGTTGGGAATCATAAATACACCACACAGCGAAAAAAATAAAATTCCCACCAAGGATCCATGCAAAAAATCATAATCCGTGTTTTAAAAATTACCTCTTGAAGCGAGATGAAACACAAATGACGTGAATCACTAACATCGTAATAGCGACGATGTCTCTGCGGTATCCACATAAACAAACTCATGAACGTCCAACGTCCACAGAAAGAGCCTCACGTCTCTCACACAGTGCTAGCTGAGAAGAGAAGAGAAGAAACCTGTCACTCTCTCACTCACTCTTTCTGTAGGTGTGGCTAGGGTTCTGTTATGTGTGCTTAGCAACCACTTAGCAGTACTATTTATAATAGTGACTGCCTTAAGTGAGTATGAGTAGCAGCAAGGTAAGCTGTGTAACCCTAGACTCATCTGTTATGAGTCTGGCCCACATTTGAATCCGAGTCCAACTTGGATCTATTGCTCCAATTTAGTCTACTCTATGTGTGTAACCCTGCAGGTTCTCATAACATTGGCAGTAATACTAACATCCCATTTTAATATTATAAGTAGTGAGCGGTATCTAACAATACATCGCTACTACCCAAGTAATGAGAATGTCAGTGATTTGATATAACCTTTCCGCGACTAATGTTTTCGTGTTGTTTAGTCCCTTTGTCAAGATATCTATATTGAACACAAGGTATGGAATGCGTCACCCTTCTATAATTCAATCATTTGTTTCCTGATACTCGAGTAGACTTTGTAACAACAAATGAGATCAATATCTTATATTGACTCATTTGAGCATGACCATGCATTTCGCAATCTCACTCAATTAGAGGGCCTGAAGATATCGCTCTTGTTATGTAGGAGTGACAAATCTCATCTAAGTCATTCATATCCCTCTGCATGATTCACAGTATGTCCAATAACCAACTTTATATTCACCTTGTTACAGATGACGTTTGATGGCATTAAAATGCACAACTCCTAATGGAGGAATCGTAGTAATTTCAGATCAAAGGACTACAAACATCATTGTCACTATGAGAATCGCTTATGACACTCACATAATGATCCATGTAGCGTTCTCATAGTGGGTCAGTCCAGTACATCTTTACTTTAATATGTACCCATGTGAAAATTTGATATCTCATATCCATGACCCGTGAGATGTGATCATCAGTCTACGCATATACTAGTTTCAATGCATTATTATTATCCTAATTAACAAGAATACTTGACTAGGGATATTTAAGAATAATGTTCTAATTTTATCCAATAGGATCTCACGATCAAGTCAACCACTTGATGTCCTATGGCATCAAACTTGCTATTCTAAGGACTTTATTATGTTTATCATAAATAACACAATAAAAAGAATGGCTCATATATTAAAGAATAGCATAATACAATATATATAAGGACTGTCAAAATATATTGGCCTCTTGGGCATACACCAACACACAAAGATGGCAAGGCATAAGGTAGCTACATTTGAACCAAAACAATACATTTTCCCCCGAGATATCATTTTGTACCAATAGGTTGATCATGAGGTGTTAGGGACACCCTCAAATGTAGAGACTGTGGAGGATGCCGCAAGCAAGCAGGAATACCTTCATCTCATAGAAGGTCGGCTCTGTAATAATGAGTACGTAATGCGAGCTCCAATGGATCAAGAAAGAGTTTGCTCAACTAGGACAGAAGGTGGCCATTTTGTCTATGTACAAAGCAATGTTTACTCGCATTAGTGTCTGGCTTCCATTCTCTGACTTCTAAATAAGAGTCTTAAACCATCTATAGGTGGCTCCAACGCAGATCCATCTGAACGTATGGGGCTTTATACGAACATACGAGCTGATGTGTAAAGATTTCTAGTGGTCGTACTCCATAGAGGCCTTCTTTATCCATTTCACTCAGTTCTCGCTATCTAGGAACAATTTTCAGAAAGGGTGGGTAACATTGCATGCCCAAATAAGGCATAAAGTTTTCAAGCCATATCAAGAGTCTTTCAAGAATTTCAAGAAGGACTTCTTCCATATATAAGGTGCTTTGGGAACAACGCCTATTTATGCTACCCCGGAAGGTGCCCCACGGCTATATTTATATTGGACACAAGTAGTTTGGGATCAAATGCAATAGGAAATTGAGACACTCCATTGTCCGTTCTTATTGAAGATGAGGCCAATGTCTTTAACTTTCTAGTTGAGTGGCATGATAAAAATAGGGCTATCTATTGTAAAGATGTATTAGATGAGCCTTCAAATTCTGTGAGAGATTTTGGGTATGTCGTGATTACTATGAGTATATTTACTTAGCATTTCATTATTTTGCTCAATTTTTTCTAAGTGTTGTAACATTGTGTGTTCTTTTGGTGGAGAGTATGGCACCCCTTGGTGGTATCAAGGCTCTTTCACTACGCTTGGTGCAAAGGAAATCGAGGCGTCAAGCTCTGCACCACAGCCGGCAGTCCCAGCCCCTCAACCCTAACCTCAGGCTACTAACTAGGAAGCAGATCTCAGATCTCATGTCCAAACCCTCATGCAACGCAAGATGAAGGGTGACAGTCGAAGGGGAAGAGGTCAATGACTGAAGGGTTTTTCATCGATTGCACTATTGGCCTAGAAACAGAGATCCCAGAGGACGCCCCTCTCTGTTTCACTGCCTCTTTAGTATAGGGTCTAATGATCGATCCTGGTGATAAACATCATTTTCATATATTAGTTTACCTTTATATTTATGTGCTTAATTGATTAGTTTTGGCCATATTTTATAAGTTTGGGTTCAAATTGGGCTTAATTATATTTTTTAGCATTATTAAAAAATTTACATTATTTCTATATTTTAAGCATAACTTGAGTTCTAGACATCTAAAAATTATGATTTTTACCTTGTAGAAAAGATGAGAGAAAGATCTACAACTTTAATGAGAGCTCAAAGGCTGAACCAGATGTCTACTAGGTAAGATTGGGCCACGAAGTTAGAACAAAGATGCTGTCACTGGAACCTAGATGATGTGTAAAGATTGGGTCATAATTCAGGTTATAGATGTCATATGGACATGTAAACTAGTATCATTTGAAAGATAAGACATATATCTTAAATTATTATGAGATCACTTATTCAAACAGTGACATTTTGATGGTGTTTTCATCCTTTGAAGTCGGCTAATGGGCTCAGAGAGCTGTTAAGAATATTTGGGCATAACTCTCTCATCTTAAGCCTAAATTATGCAAATTAGGTATCCAATTAAAGTTAAAAGAAAGAAGATTAACCCTAAGTTACAGCAACAATAGAAACAACCACTATGAAACAATTATTTAAGGAGCAGTAGCCACCCCGAAAGAGGGACCAAATTTTCTCCTAGCTACTCTTGCTTGCACACTCTTTCTTCATCTTTCTTCTTCTCCCTTCCCTCTAGGTTTCTTTTATTTTATATTTCTCTTCCCTCTCATCCATGAGGATGAAAGGGAAGAACCTTTTAATCAATCCTAGGAATTAAAACATTCTTGATGTTTAATTTTGAGATCTTGCGATTAATGGTTACATTCTTATTTTTAATCAAATTTCTCTCCTCCTTTTCTTGATTTTGTTACATCTTCACTCAGTGCTTAACTCAGTGACACTTGTCGAGATTACCAAATTTAAATCAATTTATAACCGATTTACCAAAAACTACTTGTAGCATAAGGTAACACCGGGTCGAGCCCATAGATCATTCTAATTATGAAGTCAGATTAAGAGATTAATGAACAGGGGGAAAAAATTTTGCAAGATTAAACAACAAAGAGCAATTAAAATGAGTAAACAAAATTAGAAAAATAACCAATCCAAGAGAATTAACCAATCTTGATTTTAATCCATCCTTGATCTTTATAGATCTATTCAACTATCAACCAAATCCTTGGTCTTAGATCACATTAAGATGCCTATCAATGATCTATGAATCTTCTACTAGAAATGCTTCTAGAATTCAATTAATTAAGGTTAGACAAATTAAGCATCCATCCAAAACCCAAATTAACTTAAAAATCAAGATCAAGATCCAACCAAGCTAAATATTTCATCAAACACCTTTAATAAATTATTTAACCTCTGAATTCATCTCTTGGCATATGACAATTACGCAATTAATATATGCAATTTCCAATCAAATTAAGCATTAAATCAGAATTTAAACAAGAGAAGAAGAGAAAGAGAAACTTGATTAATAGATGAATATATAACAATTAAAACAAAATCTCAAGATTAATCATCAAGACTGTCAATCTCTTGGATTGATTAAAGAAGTTTAGTTCTCCATAGCCATCACCATTGAAGAACCTTCAAGAACCATGAAAAATAACAAAGAGAGAGAAGGAGAGAAAAAGAAGAAGAGAAATCTTCAAAATCAAAAACTAACACTTTAATTATAACAACACTTCTACATAGAAGCTCTACATGTCACAATGATTTGCATAGCCTCCCTTTTATAGAGGGTTAGAGATACAAAATGTCAAAGGGGGCTGAGTCATGGTGGTTGGTGGAGTAAATGGAGTAGTGGAAAATGTTGAATAACTTTTGGTGAGTAGAAAATTCTGGAGATTCTTTGTCTTCGAAATCATGCAGCTCTGAAGTTATTGCATTCGTCATTTTTGAGCCAAGTGGTCTTCATGAAGATTGTAGGTCTGGATCTTATCTTTCAAATGACTTTAGTTTGAGTCTAATATCATTTCTATAGCTCCAGATATGTTCGAATTACTGCACACTACTCAGGTCCAGTCGCAGCTCCTCTGTTCTGACTTCCAAGCCCAATATCACCTCCAAGGAGTCTGAATCGGGAAGAGTGTTAAACATGAAAGTTATAGATTTGAGTCTTAACTATCAACCATCAAAATTTTAGCCTATTCTAATTCTTTCACTATGAGCAGTGTAATGAACAGTACACAAAGGTCATTCTGCCAGGAGCAACACTTTAGTTCTTGATTCAATGCCAATTTGAGCCATCCAAACGTGTGATTGAGTCTTTGATGTCTTCATGAAGATTGTAGAGCTCTCTATTATCTTTAAAATGACATAAGATTCACCTTAAACATCCACCTACAGCCCAAGATATAACCCAAATACAGGATTAGTGTAAGACGTAAATCATGCTAAAAAATTTAATTAAATCCATTTTGAGTTCAAAACATACAAAACATAACCAAACTTAATTTATTAAGTGCATGGAGAGTGTAAATGACTAAAAATGAAGGCTTATTAATGCATCAAATATGTGAACATCAAATTCCCCCACACTTAGCTTTTTGCACTCCTGGGCAAAACACACAAAAACAAAATGAAACAGACTCAAAAGTTAAACATTCTAAAAGACTCAATTTCTAATAATATTTAAGAATGAAGAGCAATTAATAATTCAAGTGATCAAAACATTTATGAGGTAACACATTTTCACATCTCAAATCAACAAGCAAGGATACTTCAATTGAAAAGCATGAGTAAAGAATGATAGATCCTCACAGAATTCACTCTCAATATCTCAAGTGTTTAAAAGGTAGGTATTACACTCAATTCAACTCATAAAAATTGCACTACCATAAGCTTGCTTATCTTCTACTTCTCCACTACTCAGAACACATGCACACACAAATCATGAGGACTTTATTCAAGGTTGTAATAGGGTCAAGGTAAAGGAAAAGATAATATGGATATGACAAGTTAAACACCAAAGAGAATAAAAGAATATGAAAGTTGAGTTCAATTATCGATCATGAAAGTTCATCCCAACTTCATCTAATACAAATTTCCTTTACATATTATTTTCCATTCCTTTATTGCCTTGTTGACCCTTTTTTTTTTTTTACATATATATTTTTTTTGAATTTTTTTATATACATATTTTTTTTTTTTTTTTTTTTCAAAAAGAACATCATATATACATTTTTCAACCATTCTCGCATACACACCCCCACACTTGTTCATGAACTCATCCAATGACAAAGCTAATGTTCTCTTATTTCCTAAGACTAAGTAAGAACATGGTTTTTTTCATTTAAGAAACATAATGAGTTCGAGACAAAGAATAATCAAATAAGCTCAAAGGGGTTAAGTAAGGGAAAATATGCAAGGTTGGCTATTTGGTCAAAGTAGTTAATTGAAAAAAAAAATTACCTCAATCATTTTTATGTATGCATGTGAAAACGTAGCTTTAAAAAGAATCAAAGCAAGTTCTAGAGCAACAATTTCATGAGTGAAATTCACATAAGAAAGAAGAGAATGGTGTAGATGTTCAATTCATTCATCAATAGGCTCAAGATCTCACAAGGTATAGTTCTATCATTCTCAGTCTACCAATTCAACATCCATAAACAAACATATGATTTTTAAGAAAGAAGACAATTAACTCAATCATGCAAATTTTTCTGAATTTTAATTGCTACTTCCATACAAACTAGTTATCTACCCCAACTAAAATGTGTCTCAAGAGTAAAATTTACTCCTTACTCTGCCATCCTTAATTGGTTTAGAAAATTACTGACAAACATATAAACACAATAAACATATTAATACATACACACATTTTTTTTTACACAACTCTACACACGACAAACATAAACACACTTACTATTTTTTTTTTAGCCACACAACTATCCTTCCCCCCAACCAGATCATAACATTGTCCTTAATGTTAAAAAAATAGAAAGGAAAAAGATAGCGGATAGTACCTGTTACTGCAATTACGGAAAAGAGAAACCGTACACAAATATAAACAGAAACAAAGTACGATGAATAAAACTAAAGATAAAGGAAAGTCATAGATGAAGTGTCGAGTCACACTGTTGTTGTTTCTTCTTTGCCTCCCTTGTTGTTGTCTCTCTCTTTGCTGTCTCTCGACCAATCTATACGGGAACATTCTTGGATCAGTTCATAAACAAAAGCTTCTAATTTATCAATTAACTCATCAACAGTGGAAGCCGAGATAAGGAGTTGTCTTGCAGAAGGTGTGACAAATTTCTGTTCCACAGCATGGTCAACAAAAGATAACAAATTATCAAAGAAATTATTAACATTCAACAAACCTATGGATTTATGGTGGATGTTCAGTTGGGTGACAACTGTCGAGATTACCAAATTTAAATCAATTTATAACCGATTTACCAAAACTACTTGTAGCATAAGGTAACACCGGGTCGAGCCCGTAGATCATTCTAATTATGAAGTCAGATTAATAGGTTAATAAACAGGGGGGAAACGTTTTACAAAATTAAATAACAAAGAGCAATTAAAAAAAGTAAACAAGATTAGGAAAACAACCAATCCAAGAGAATTAACCAATTTTGATTTTAATCCATCCTTGATCTTTATAGATCCGTTCAACTATCAACCAAATCCTTAATTTTAGATCACATCAAGACGCCTCTCAATGATCCATGGATCTTCTATTAGAAATGCTTCTAGAATTTAATTAATTAAGGTTAGACAAATTAAGCATCCATCCAAAACCCAAATTAACTTAAAAACCAAGATCCAACCAAGCTAAACATTCATCAAACACCTTTGATGCATTATTTAACCTCTGAATTCATCTCTTGGCACATGATAATTACACAATTAACATATGCAAATCCCAATCAAATTAAGCATTAAATCAGAATTTAAACAAGAGAAGAAGAGAAAGAGAAACTTGATTAATAGATGAATGTATAGCAATTAAAACAAGATCTCAAGATTAATCATCAAGCTTGTCAATCTCTTGGATTGATTAAAGAAGTTTAGCTCTCCATAGCCATCACCATTGGAGAACCTTCAAGAACCATACAAAAATGAAAAAATAAAGAGAGAGGAGGAGAGGAAGAGAAGAAGAGAATTCTCCAAAAATGAAAACACTAAAACTACAAGAACCAACAACAAATCACACCCTGCGTAGAATCTCTCCCCTCCTTCTTTACAAATCTGATTGCTCTCCTCTTAATCATTCACAAAGAGTCAAAAGTAATTCACCCACTCTTGTTAATTATTCATCCATTATCAAAGTATGTCTCCCACCTTCTATTGAATTATTTTCTCATTATGAAAGTGTGTCTCCCACCTTCCAATGATTCCTCCACTTTTTCCATGTTGCTATCTTTTCAATTTCTATCATAATCTCAAATTCAAATCAAGTCCATCAGATAGCCTTTGAAGTAAGCTTTCCAAGGAGTACTCATATGCTTAATTTGGGCTTGAAATGAGTGAGATATGCCCAAAATAGTGAAGGTGTGTCCAGAATTTATAACAGTACCACTGGTCCAACTTCAAGGCTGTATTTGACCATGTAAACATCCGAATCTTCCAATTTGACATTTCACAAAACTTGTAGATCTTTTTCTCATCTTTCCTAGCATATAAAGAACATCAAAACCAGAGATCTACAACTCAAGTTATGGTTAAAATACTGAACCACTGTCAATATGCATTAAAATCTGAAAATTTTGCTTTAAAGCCTAATTCAACCCAATGATCTAAATGAGTGCTAAGATCACTTAATTACAATCTGGACATCATTAATAAGGTAATTGTGTGGATAATTAATATGTTAAAAATCATAATTATCATTGGGCCCAAGAAACAACTTGAAAGACTTCTTCCAAAGTACCAAAACCACCAGGTAAGGCTATGAAGGCATCAGAGTTTTCAAGCATTGCCTTCATTCGTTCATGCATAGATGATACTTGAATTTCCTGTCCAATTGTCTTTCCAACGAAGTTCCTTCGAGTTAAAGGTTCAAGAATGACACCTAAAACTTGACCACCTCTTAGAAATGCAGACAGTGATACAGCCCCCATTAACCCAAGGCAACCTCCCTCATATACTACACGAATGTTCCTCGCAGTAAGTGTTCTACTAAGAGTGCTTGCTGCATTGACAAACTCTAAACTCTTCTCATAATTTGTCTCACAAAATACACAGATACTGACAAATCTACGAACAGAAGAAGAAGAAGCTCCCTCCATTTCTACACTCACACGCTCTTTGAATGATTAAGAGTTGCAGGAAAGTGAAGAAAATGAAGTGTTTAAATAGGGAAGAGAATAGAAAAAGTAATAATAGCTCCTATATGAGTAGGTTGGCTGTTGTCAGAAAACTTTTGAATTTTTGTTTTGTTTTGTTTTATTTTTTTGTTTTGTTTTGTTTTGTTTTTTTTGTTTTTTTTAAATAATAAATGCATAAGATAATATAGACAGATTGTTGTGATTGTGACTCACATCTTCCTCTGGTTTTACGTCCAGAAACGGCTTAAACGCCTTCTATGAGTCGGGGATAGGCATCCCATCCAATTTTCTTATAAATTGGCAAACAGGGTCATTTTGAGTCAGATTCCGAAGACTATAACGCTTTTGCTCATCCTTGAAGAGATTCCACAAACTAAGGAGTTCACGCTGCACAATTCCACAAGAATGCGTCTCAAGAGTCAATAAGATATTATCTAATGACTCCTTACTTAGTCCATTTTTAATGAAGAATATTTTATCTTCTCTGTTTACAGAAACCATTCCCAAAGAACGACATCGCGTGTTGCAATTCCATCGTGCACACTTGTAACAAACGTGCATTCTTTTTGTTCTTCTCTTTTTCGAAAATGAACTTTTACCGAGACCAGGCATGTATCGGACAAATGAATTAGAAGATTCACCAGCTAAACGAACCTTTGCTTCGATTATCCAGCGTATATCTTCTGGGATGCCCTTATACATTAACAGTCTCAATCTCTCACACCTAGCTTTGTAGATTTTGGTTAGAACATTTTTATGAACAGAAGGAAAATACTTTTTTAGATTTGAAAGAATGACATCCATTTTGAAAGAGAAGAAATCAGTTATTATGGGAAACTGAAAGACAAACCGACTCGAGAGTCACGGAGTACCGTTATCCGCCGTTTAGCAAGGGAAGCTGAAAGAACTGCAAAAAGAAAAAAAAACAAAATTAAAATAAATTCTACTCATAACAAGGATTAGAAAGGGAGATGGATTCTACCTCAGTAGCTTGATGTTCCAGAAATGGTTTGAGTCTTTTTGCTTTATAATTTTTTTATTTTTTTTTATTTTTTTTTTCATATGCATCATTTATTGATTCCGCAAGTTCATTCAATTGTAATTTGCGTAACTTAGAAGCATCATTTTTTTTTTCAGAAATGGACCCCAATTTTTGACAATGTTCGTAACTTTTGTAAAAAGTATAACTGTCCTTGAATAATATGGGCCAATAAAATCCACACTGCAAGATTTTGCAGTTGTTTTCTTTGAAGAAAAATGACCTCCACATGTTTCTGAATGACAAAATTCAATGACACTACTTACCTCATTGTCGGGTACAAATCTCCAAAAGATTTGATCAGGACAATAATTGAACAAATATGGGTCATCACAATAGAAATTTTTTTTTTACCTCAATCAAAAACTTTTTTTTTATGTCCATTGAGGCGGCATCTTACTTATCAAGTGGGGTAGACGACTTCTTGCAAGTGGACCTCCTCTAAAATATCCTCTTGAGCTCCCTTATAAAATGGTTTGAGGCGATGTCCATTCACTGTGAAAGCTTTTGTAGTAGTCTCACTTGTAACCTGCACAGCACCATAAGGAAAAATCTTAGTAACAACAAATGGACCAAGCCACCTAGATCTGAGCTTTCCGGGCATGAGTTTGAGGTGGGAGTTATAGAGGAGAACTTTTTAACCAATCTTAAATGTTTTTCTCATGATCTTCTTATCATGGAAGGCTTTGGTCTTCTCTTTATAAAGTTTGGAACTCTCATAAGCCTCCAAGCGGATCTCCTCCAATTCTGTAATGCAGACTTCCGCTCCATGCACGCTTGATTTAGGTCCAAGTTACACCTTTTCTTGCCCAAAATGCACGATGCTCAATTTCCACGGCAAGTGGCATGCTTTGCCAAAAACAATTCGATAAGGAGACATCCCAATCGGAGTCTTATAGGCGGTCCTATAAGCCCATAAAGCATCCTCAAGCCTTTTGCTCCAGTCCTTTCTCGTTAGGTTGAACTGTTTTTACGAAGTATGTGCTTGATCTCTCTGTTGGAAACCTCGGCTTGCCCATTAGTCTGGGGATGGTAAGGTGTAGAAACTCTATGCAAGACTCCATACTTTTTCATCAAGGCTTCCATGCTTCGATTACAAAAATGCGAACCCTGATCACTAATGATGGCTTTTGGGACTCCAAACCTGCAGAAAATATGTGATATAACAAAATCCACAACAACCTTGGAATCATCAGTCCGAGTGGCTTTTGCCTCCACCCATTTAGATACATAATCCACAGCAAGCAGAATGTAAACAAAACCAAATGACACAGGAAAAGGACCCATAAAATCAATACCCCAAACATCAAATATTTCACAGAACAACAAAGGTTGTTGGGGCATCTCATTCCTACGAGAAATATTTCCTGTTCTCTGGCATTGTTCACAAGATTTACAAAACAAATATGCATCACGAAATAGAGTGGGCCAATATAATCCAGAGTTCAAAACTTTCCTAACTGTACGAGTAGGTCTAAAATGTCCCCCACAGGCAAGTGCATGACAAAAACTAAGAGCAGAATCAAACTCATGATCAGGAATACATCTCCTAATGACTTGGTCATTACAAAATCTTCACAAATAAGGGTCATCCCACACATAATATTTTGACTCACTTTTCAATTTATCAATCTGTGCCTTAGTGAAATGTGCAGGTAGTGCTCTAGCAACCAAGAAATTAACCAAATCTGCAAACCAAGGGATGTTACCTTGCATCTTGAAAAGCTACTCATCAGGGAAGACATCATGGATAGGAGAAGAATCTGCCTCTTTCTCAATCCGACTCAAGTGATCTGCCACCAAGTTCTCT
The DNA here is from genome assembly GCA_029884595.1 of Ormosia semicastrata. Lineage (NCBI taxonomy): Eukaryota > Viridiplantae > Streptophyta > Magnoliopsida > Fabales > Fabaceae > Ormosia > Ormosia semicastrata. Next base: position 62,580,758 of record JAQQTO010000056.1, read on the forward strand.
GCTCCACTCTTATCTCTGATATCAATATCAAACTCTTGTAAAAGCAACATCCATCTTATCAGTCGAGGCTTTGCATTGGACTTTTTCAGGAGAAACTTTAAAGCTGCATGATCTGAAAATACAACCACTCTAGAACTAAGCAAATATGATCGAAATTTATCTAAAGCAAAAACAATTACTAAAAGTTCCTTTTCGGTTGTAGTGTAGTTGGCTTGTGCAGCATCTAAAGTCCTTGAAGCATAGGAAATGACATGAGGTACTTTGCCGACTCTCTGTGCAAGGACAGCTCCCAATGTATAATTAGAGGCATCACACATGAGTTCAAATGGGAGTGTCCAATCTGGTGACTGGATGATAGGTGCCTGGTCAATACTTGCTTTAAGTGATTGAAGGCATCCTTGCATCTCGGTCAAAGTGAAACTCTACATCCTTTTGTAGCAAGTTGGATAGTGGAAGGGCAATTTTGCTAAAATCCTTTATGAGCGACGATAGAAACTGCATGACCAAGAAAAAAGAACGAACCTCCCGCACGCATGTGGGGTAAGATAGACATGAAATAACATCTATTTTTGCAGGATCTACCTCAATACCCTTGCTAGATACTACATGCCCTAAAACTATACCTTATTCTATCATGAAATGACATTTCTCAAAATTCAGGACAAGGTTACTTTCAATGCACCTTTGCAAAACTCGATCCAAACTATCTAAACATGCATCAAAGGAAGAGCCATAGACAGTAAAATCATCCATAAACACATCCATGCAACTCTCTAAAAATTCGTAGAGAAGATACTGACTATACATCTTTGAAAGGTTCTGGAGCGTTGCATAGACCGAAAGGCATTCTCCTGTATGCAAATGTTCCAAATGGGCAGGTGAAAGTGGTCTTCTCTTAGTCTTCTGGGGCTATATGAATCTGAAAATAGCCCGAATATCCATCCAAGAAATAGTAATGCGACTTACCAGCCAGTCTCTCTAACATCTGATTAATAAAAGGCAATGGAAAATGATCATTCCTAGTGGCCTGGTTAAGTCACCTATAATCAATGCACACCCGCCAACTGTTCTGGATTCTTGTGGGTAAGAGCTTATTGTTCTGATTTGCAACTACTGTGACTCCAGATTTCTTTGGAACAACTTGCACGGGGCTCACCCATTTACTGTCAGATATGGGATAAATAATGCCGACTTGCGGACGACTTGGTCACTTCCTTCTTCACCACATCCAGAATCAAGGGATTTAGTCTCCTTTGGGGTTGCCTCACTGGCTTGGTATCTTCCTCCAATAAAATCCTATGCATACATGTGGAGGGACTAATACCAAGAATGTCTGCAAGTGTCCATCCAATAGCACGCTTATGTTGCCTCAAAACCTGCAGTAATTTTTCTTCTTGTTCAGGTTGCAGATTCTTAGCGACAATTACTGGCAGCTTCTCTCCATCTTCTAAATATGCATATTTAAGGTGGTCTAGCAAAGTCTTTAACTCTAAGGATGGGGGATGCACAATGGAAGGTAGCAAGCTATTTGAAACAAGTAACTCAGCAGCATTAAATTCGACATAATTTTAACTCACATTTTCATATACTGCATCAGTCAAATAAGTACCTGTATCATCACTCATAACCGCATAAATCTCAGCACATGCAACACATGGTTCAGTACCACAGCTAACACATATATCACAAGTGACAGAATCTAGAAAGTCAGCAATATCAGGGAATTCAACATTCATATCAGCATAAGTATCATCAACCTTGACATTTCAATCACATCAACATGAAAAAGCTGAATGCTCCTCGAGGGATGTCTCGTGGCATCAAAAATGTTAAAGCTGTACCACATCTTCACCAAATTCCATAGAAAGGGTACAAAGCATGCACATCTATCTTGGTCTTGGCTGTCTTGAGGAATGGTCTTCCTAGAACCAATGGAGCATGATTTGGTGAAGACTCATCTTCCATGTCCAGAATGTAGAAGTCTGCTGGGAAAATTAGCTCATTTACTCGCACCAACACATCTTCCAGCACTCCTGCAGGGTGAGCGGTAGTCCTGTTTGCTAGCTGAATCACTATACCAGTGGGGTGTAAGGTGCCAATGTTCAAAGACTTATACGCTGATGTAGGCATGACATTAATAGAGGCACCCAAATCTAGCATTGCATGGTCAAACCTAGAATTACCTATAGTGCAAGGGATTGTGAAAGTTCCAGGATCTTTACATTTCTTTGGCATGCTTGGCTGAATCATCGCAGAAACATTTCTGCCCATACTGACTTTCTCAGTACCCTTAAGTCTTCTCTTGTGAGTATACAATTCCTTGAGAAATTTGGCATAGTTGGGAATTTATTTGATTGCATCTAGGAGGGGAATATTGATTTCCACCTTCCTGAATGTCTCCATGACTTCCTTCTCTGTTTCTGCTTGCGCTATCTGCTTGGACTGTGTCACTCTATTTGGGAAGGGTAGTGGAATGGGAGCTCTGGTTGTGACCAAATCTGAATTCTCAGCACATTTCTTTTGGACTGATTCAGTATCTGGTTGCTGCAATGGGAGCTCTGGTTGTGGCAAATTAGAACCATCAATTTCTCTGCCACTTCTCAAAGTAATGGCACTTACATTGCCTCTTGGGTTACTGACTGTTTGTGAAGGCAATTGGCTCGAACCTTGACTTTTCAATTCACTCACGGTGGTGGCCAATTGCCCAATCTGAGTTTGCAGGTTCTGAATGGTGGCATTGATATTCTGCTGAAATTGAATATTACTTGTGGCCATTTGTTTCATCAAATCTTCCAATGATGGCTTGGATGGATTGGTTGTAGGACTTGGCAACATGAGAGGCTGCTACACAGGTGGCTGCACAGTTTGTTGTTGTCTGAATACAGGTGGTTGGTATTTATTGCTAGGACCTACAGCTTGGTATCTAAATTGCTGCTGTTGGGGTTGTTGCTACTGACTAGAATTCTCATATCTCAAGTTAGGATGGTCCCTCCAACCAGGGTTATAAGTATTAGAAAATGGATCATATCTTGGCTGCTGGGACTGCTGATATTGAGGTCTACTAGGAAAAATGCCAGTTCTTTGCAATGGACCGTGATGCGGAAACGCGGAACCACCATCCTGAAGTGTGGGACATGCATCAGTAGGATGAGATGAGCAAGAGCAAATGCCACACACCCTTACAGGCTCTTGTACGAGAACTGGTACATGTTGTCCCTTGCTAATTGCCTCACCAAAGAAGTCAATTCATCAAGTCTATGTTCCATTCTCTGTTGATCTACATGAGACGATTGAACTTCATTAACTCCTCTGGTTGAGGTAAGGACTCTTGTGTCAAATTGTTGAGCATTGGCTGCCATATTTGCTATCAAATCTCTTGCTACAGTAGGGGTTTTATCCACCAATGCACCTCCAGATGCGGCATCCACCATACTTCTATCCATCGGCAGTAAGCCCTTATAGAAATATTGAATCAAGAGCTGATCACTAATTTAATGGTGGGGACAACTCGAACACAGCTTTTTGAATCTCTCCCAATACTCATGCAAGGTCTCACCAGTCATTTGCCTTATACCACAAATGTCTTTTCTAATGGCAGCTGCTCTGGATGCAGGGAAGAACCTCTCCAAGAATAATTTCTTCATATCATCCCAACTCGTGATAGAACCTAGTGAAAGGTAGAACAGCCAATCCTTGGCTACATCAGCAAGAGAGAAAGGGAATGCCCTCAACTTGATATGCTCCTCAGAGATTCCATGTGGCTTCACGGTTGAATAGACCACATGGAACTCCTTTAAGTGCTTATGGGGATCTTCACCTGTAAGACCATGAAACTTGGGCAACAAGTGTATCAATCCAGATTTTAACTCGAAGTCAGCATCAAGATTAGGATATTGAATGCACAAAGACTGGTAAGTTACATCAGGAGCAACAAGTTCTTTAAGGGTCCTATTTTGCCTGTTATCAGCCATGATTTTAGAATCACTTAAGATCTCAAGTGTACTTTGATTCATTGTCACAACTAAATTCAAACTCAATTCTTTCACTTAGCCTACGAGTTCTAATCAACCTATGCAATGTTCTATCAATCTCAGGATCAAATTCAAGTAAGATATCAGGATTAGACCTAGTCATGCATTAATCAAAACACAAAAATAAAATAAAATAAAATAAGTAAACAAGTAAAATACACTAGACAACTCTAAAAATATACCAAAATAAATCTAATTGACTAATGAAATGATTTTTAAAAATTATAGGACTTGTACAGCATGAAAACTACATAAAAATGAAACTAAAAAATGTAATAAAAAATATTAAAAAATTGAAAAACTGGTCTAAACGATGGATTTTAGAAAAACCAGGGGTGACCTCACAATTAATTGTGAGTCTTGTTTATTAGGCTGTTTTTCTTCAATTGACCAAGTTTCAGCTCATTCTGAGCACATTTTCTGTCAATACAAAATTCTTGTAAAATGACCCGTAATCACCCGTTTTCGCCTGAAATCCACCAAAACACAGCAACATAAAGGTTAGTGAGAGATTAGTAGTTAAATAAACTCTTAATAAGATTGAACAAAATCAAAATGATCCCCGGCAACGGCGCCAAAAATTTGACACTTGTCGAGATTACCAAATTTAAATCAATTTATAACTGATTTACCAAAAACTACTTGTAGCATAAGGTAACACCGGGTCGAGCCCATAGATCATTCTAATTATGAAGTCAGATTAAGAGATTAATGAACAGGGGGGAAAAATTTTGCAAGATTAAACAACAAAGAGCAATTAAAATGAGTAAACAAAATTAGGAAAATAACCAATCCAAGATAATTAACCAATCTTGATTTTAATTCATCCTTGATCTTTATATATCTATTCAACTATCAACCAAATCCTTGGTCTTAGACCACATTAAGACGCCTATCAATGATCTATGAATCTTCTACTAGAAATGCTTCTAGAATTCAATTAATTAAGGTTAGACAAATTAAGCATCCATCCAAAACCCAAATTAACTTAAAAATCAAGATCCAACCAAGCTAAATATTTCATCAAACACCTTTAATAAATTATTTAACCTCTGAATTCATCTCTTGGCATATGACAATTACGCAATTAATATATGCAATTTCCAATCAAATTAAGCATTAAATCAGAATTTAAACAAGAGAAGAAGAGAAAGAGAAACTTGATTAATAGATGAATATATAACAATTAAAACAAAATCTCAAAATTAATCATCAAGACTGTCAATCTCTTGGATTGATTAAAGAAGTTTAGTTCTCCATAGCCATCACCATTGAAGAACCTTCAAGAACCATGAAAAATAACAAAGAGAGAGAAGGAGAGAAAAAGAAGAAGAGAAATCTTCAAAATCAAAAACTAACACTTTAATTATAACAATACTTCTACATAGAAGCTCTACATGTCACAATGATCTGCATAGCCTCCCTTTTATAGAGGGTTAGAGATACAAAATGTCAAAGGGGGCTGAGTCATGGTGGTTGGTGGAGTAGGTGGAGTAGTGGAAAATGTTGAATAACTTTTGGTGAGTAGAAAATTCTGGAGATTCTTTGTCTCTAAAATCATGCAGCTCTGAAGTCATTGCATTCGTCATTTTTGAGCCAAGTGGTCTTCATAAAGATTGTAGATCTGGATCTTAGCTTTCAAATGGCTTTAGTTTGAGTCTAATATCATTTCTATAGCTCCAGATATGTTCAAATTACTGCACACTACTCAAGCCCAGTCGCAGCTCCTCTGTTCTGACTTCCAAGCCCAATATCACCTCCAAGGAGTCTGAATCGGGAAGAGTATTCAACATGAAAGTTGTAGATTTGAGTCTTAACTATCAACCATCAAAATTTCAGCCTATTCTATAACTTTCACTATGAGCAATGTAATGAACAGTACACAAAGGTCATTCTACCAGGAGCAACACTTTAGTTCTTGATTCAATGCCAATTTGAGCCATCCAAACGTGTGATTGAGTCTTTGATATCTTCATGAAGATTGTAGATCTCTCTATTATCTTTAAAATGACATAAGATTCAACTTAAACATCCACCTACAGCCCAAGATATGACCCAAATACAGGATTAGTGTAAGACGTAAATCATGCTGAAAAATTCAATTAAATCCATTTTGAGTTCAAAACATACAAAACATAACCAAACTTAATTTATTAAGTGCATGGAGAGTGTAAATGACTAAAAATGAAGGCTTATTAATGCATCAAATATATGAACATCACTCAGTTTGGGTCTTCACCAATTAAGGCACTAAAAAATCACTCAATGAACACTTAAATGGTCTAAGAATTCCCTCTGTGATGGCCGGGATCTGGTGTAAGCTCCACCAAAAAGTCAGATAACACCTAAGCCTTTTTGACTTGCTTATAGGTGATGCCGAATTCAGAAAGCTCCATAGACCACATGATCATTCTTCTAGCGAGGTTCGACTTATGTAGCACTTGACAGATTGGCAAATTCGTCCTCACGATCATGAGGTGGCATTCGTCTAGCTGTGGTTAGTAGTGCTAGAACTAGTTTCTTAATATTCTGGTACCGGAGTTCAGGACCGTGCAAGACCTTACTTACAAAATACACTAATTTTTGACCTTCACTATTTTCTCTTATTAGGACCAATTTGATCACTTTATTGTTAACTAAGAGATAGGTATATAAGGTTTCTCCAATCTCTAGCCTCATTAGGATTGGAAGTATTGTTAGCATATTTTTTAATTCCTGCACCGCGATCCCGCACTTCGGGTTCCACTCAAAATTCTTCCCCTTTTGAGTACCTTTAAAAAGGGAAGAGATTTATGAGCGACTTTGGCTAAGAAACGAGTGAGGATCACTATCTTTCTTATCAACTGTTGTACTTCCTTTATTGATTGTGGACTACGCATATCAAGCACAACCTAACATTTCTTCATGTTGGCTTCAATACCATGATTTTTCAATAAAAATCCTAGAAACTTACCAGCTTGTACTCCAAAAGAATATTTCTTCGAATTCAATCTTATGTTTTGCTTTCAAATTTGGGCAAATACTTCCTCCAAATCTCCCACATGGTTACTAGACTCCAATGTCTTGACAATCATGTCATCGATATAAACTTCCGATATCTTACCAATTTATTCTTCAAAGACTTTATTCATCATTCGCGGTAAGTTGGGCCTGTGTTTTTTAATCCAAACAGCATAACCTGATAATAATAGCTTCCAATTTTGGTTATAAACGTAGTTTTGTCTTCGTCCTCCAGGTGCATAGGGATTTGATTGTATCTGGAATAGGCTTCTATAAATGAGAAAAGCCAGAATTTGGATGAGTTGTCCACGAGTTTGTCTATATTGGGAAGCAGTTAGGGGTCTTTTGGACATGCCTTATTCAGGTATGTGTAGTTGACATATATACGTCACTTCTTGTTGGCCTCTTTTACTAGGACCACATTAGATAACCAAGTCGTGTAGGAAACTTCTTTGATAAATTCAAGGTCTAGAAGTTCTTTTACTTACTTCTGTATCACCTTTTGCCTCTTTGGTCTGACTTTTCTTTTTCTTTGTGCCACCGGCTTTGCATATTTTCTAATAGAAAGTCGATGATATATGAACTCAGGATCCAGTCCTGGCATATTAGACGATGTCTAGGAAAATGAGTCCTTATTCTTCTCAAGGAATTTAATTAACCAGGATTTTTCTTCTAGACCCAATTGCCCTCCAATCTTAGTCACTTGGTTTGGCTTGACACCAAGCTGAAGGGGTTAAAGTTCTCATCCTGGTTGGGGACGCATATCACAGATCTCTTTGCGCACATCCAACTTAGTCAAGAGGATATTGATGGGGTCCGTAGTGATCGAGGCGAATTTATCACACTGGTCCATTCTCTGCGATTTCTTAGCAATTTTCAAGCTTTCACTATAGCACCTTTGTGTCGTTGCCTAGTCTTCTTTGACCGTGAAAACCTTATCATGTTAGTCAAAGAACTTCATGGCCAAATAAGGGGTGAAAATCACAGCCCCAAAGGTGTTAAGGGAAAGTCAACCTGGGATCATGTTGTATGCAAAAGGACAATCTACCACAAGAAACTTGACCTTGAGTGTCTTAAACAGAGGGTCTTTTCCAGAGTCAAGTGGGTTTCAACGTATCCTACCGAGGTTATTTTATCTCATGTGAAACCAATCAAATCTCCAATGTACGAGATAAGGACTTTCTTCGAGAATCCTAACTTTTCAAATAGATCTAGGAATATAATGTTAGTCAAACTCCCTTGATCAACAAATATATGTCGCACCTCGACATCTGGATCTCACTATTAGATCATCATGGTCAGGGACAGTACTTTCGTAATCTTCATCAGAAAAAGATATTAGTGAGGCCACCATGATCCATTTACTGGCTTGGAAATCTAATGGGGGCTACATTTAATATAATCCAAAGAGCCTTCTTTCTTGCATTACTAGATTCACCACCACCAGTAAAACTTGATAAACATAATTTTTATACATTAGTTAGCTCTCATACTTAGTCTCTTAGACCTCTTATGTGCTTAATTGATTGGTTTTGACCACAGTTTATAAGTTTGGGTTCAAATTGAGCTTAATTGTATTTTTCAGCATTATTGAGAATTTTATACTATTTCTGTATTTTAGGAATAACTTGAGTTATAGATATCTAAAAATGATGAATTATAAGAAAGTTAAGAGAAAGCTCTACAATTTTGATGAAAAGCTTGAAGGCTGAATCATATGTCTACTATGTCAGGTTGGGCTTAGAAGTCATAATAGAGATGTTGTCACTGGAACCTGGACAATGAGCAAGGATTAGGCCATAATTTGGGTTATAGGAGCCACATGGAGCTGAAATCAGTGCAATTGGAAAGCTGAAACACAGATATTCAACTCTTATGAAGAACATTTATCAAAACTATGATGTTTTGATGGTGTTCTCACCCTTTGAAGTTAGATGACAAGTCTAGAGAGTTGTTGAGAATGTTTTTGGCATAACTCTCTCATCCTAAGCCAAATTATGCAAATTAGGTGTCCAATTAAAGCTAAGCGGAAAAGGATTAACCCTAAGCTAAGGGAAAACTTACATTCTTAATTTTAGAGATAGTTATTTAAGTAGCAGTAGCAACCACAAACTCAACCCTAATTTTCTCTTAGCAGTTCTTGCTTGCTCTTTCTCTCTTCATTTCTCTTCCTCTCATTTCTTTCTAAGTTTCTTTCTTTTCTATTTTTCTTCCCTTCCATCTATGGAGGGATAGACCATTTTTAATTAATCTTAGGGATTGATAATCTTGATGTTTAATTTTGAAATATTGTTTTGATTGTTTTACATTTAATTGTTAATCAAGTCTCTCTTTTATTTGTTAATCAAGTTTCTCTTTTACTTCTTTTGATTTTGTTAAATTTGGATTGAATTGATTAATTTTATTTGGATGTTGATGTGATAATTGCATAATTACTATATGTCAATAAGGACTATAGAGACTAAATAATGCATCAAAGTTATCTGCAGGATTGTTTAGCTTGGTTGAATTCTGGGTTTTAGGTTCATTTAGGATTAGATGAGTGCTTAATTCATTTAACCTTTATTAATTAAATTTTGGATGCCTATCTAGTGGAAAATTCATGGATCATCTTAAGGCTTCTTGATGTGATCTAAGACCATGAATCTAATTAGCAATTGAATGGATTCCTAATGATTCAATGATGGATTAAATGAAAGATTAGTTAATTTCTTTGGATTAGTTGTTTAATTACTTTCTGCTAATTAATTTTGTAACCTTTTATCCTCTGTTACCCTCTTAATTTGATTGCCTTATTAGAGTGATCCAAGGGTTTGACTCGGTTGTACCTTACACTATAAGTATTTTGGTGAATCAGTTTATAAATTGAATAATTTAATAGTCTTGACAGTTATCAAATTTTGGCTCCGTTGCCGGATCAATCTAAGTTTAATCAATCATATTAGGAGTATAATTAGCTACTAACCCTTCACTAACCTTTGTTTTCCTTGTTTTAGGTTTCCAACTCAATTTTGGCCTCTAAGTAGAATTTTGTACGGACAAAGAAGCTCAGATTGGTTTAAAATTTAGTCAATTGAAGGAAAATGGTATGTTCTACAAGGCTTACTACATCTAGTGAGGTCCACCCTATCTCAACCAAATTTCATCGTTTAGACCACTTTTCCAATTTTTGAAAATTTGTTATTATATTTTGGGTACTATTTTTGAGTAGTTTTCACTCTGTGGTACTCCCATAATTTTTAAAATTGTGTAGATTGGGTAACTAGTATTATTTTGGTATAATTTTAATATTGTGTAGTTCATTGCATACACTTTTGCATAGAATTTGGTAAATTTGTGTATTTTAGTACTCCCATAATTCTGTACTTTTGCATGTTTTATGACCAGGTCTTCTAATATTTATTTGTTTGACATTGACATTGAGAGGACATTGCATACACTTAATAGAGCTCATAAGCATAGTGAAAGGATAATTTTTGAAATTGACAGTGACATTGAAATTGAATTTGAACTTGAGAATATAAGTAATACTGCAACTATGGCTGATAATATTGAAATTGAACACGAGAATACAAGAAAAAGTGCAAACATGGCTGATAATATGGATAATAGGACTCTTAAGGAACTAGTTGCACCTAATCTGAATTACTAACCTTTATGCATTCAATATCTTGATTTAAATGTTGATTTTGAATTGATATCTGGATTGATACACTTGCTGCCAAAGTTTCATAGACTTGCAGGTGAGGACCCCCTCAAGCACTTGAAGGAGTTCCATGTGGTGTGCTCCACCATGAAACCACAAGGCATTCTTGAAGAACACATTAAATTGAGAGTCTTTCCTTTCTCATTAGATGGAGCAGCCAAGGATTGGCTGTATTACTTGCAACCAGTTGCCATAACATGCTGGAATAATATGAAGAGGTTGTTCCTAGAAATTTTTTTTCTTATTTCTAGAGTTACTGCCATTATGAAGGATATATGTGGCATAAGGCAAATATTAGGAGAAACTCTGCATGAGTATTGGGAGATATTCAAGAAGTTATGTGCAAGTTGTCCTTATCACCAGTCAGTGACCAGTTGCTAATATATTATTTCTATGAGGGACTTTTACCCATGGATAGAAGCACGATAGATGCTGCCTTTGGAGGAGCTTTAGTGGACAAAACCCTTATTGCAGCAAGAGATTTAATAGTAAACATGGTAGCAAATGCACAACAATTTAGCACATAAGTCATTACGTTAACCAGAAGAGTCAATCAAGTAAAGGTTTAGGATATTGATCAAAAGAGAATTGAGAATAGATTGGAGGAGCTAACCTCCTTAGTTAGGCAACTAGTATTAGGACAAAAGCAAATTCAGTCCCCAACAAAACTTTGTGGAATCTGTTCCTTGTCAGATGACCCAACAGATCAGTGTCCTGCACTCCAAGAAAGTAATGAAGTAGTGACTGGCATCTTTCTTGGTAGACCATGCCACCACTAGCCAAAGTATGACCCTTATTCTAACACATATAACCCTAGATGGAGAGATCATCTCAATCTATGATTTAGTAATAATTCTGGCCAATTTCAGTAATAGCAGTGGACCATATATAATGCAGCAGGCCAGAGCAACTGACAGTTTCAATAACCAGTGAAACAACCCATGCAACAAAGTAGCAGTTCAGAACCTAGCTTGTTAGACTTGGTGAAATAGTTAGCAACTAATAACCTTTAGTTTCAACAAAGAACTGAGACTACCATTCAGAACTTGGAAACTCAAATTAGTCAACTTGCAACTTCCATCAATAAGTTGAAGACTCAAGGTTCCGATCAATTGCCCTCCTAAATAATTAACAATCCAAGAGGCAATATGAGTGCTATAACCTTGAGAAGTGGCAAAGAAGTGAGTGGTCCAACCCAACTCTAACCAGAGATTGTGCAGCAGGATTGTGCAGAAAAATCAGATCCAGCAAAACTATAATTTTGCAGAAGATTCAATACAGCAGAATATAGAACATGTAGAGAATTCAAAGAAAAATCATAAATTAATAAAAAAAATTCTACAGAAAAATTTACTTTCAACATTTCTTTTCCTTTTCCAATAGAATGACTCAATCAAAGAAGATAGCTGAAACTAAATTGGACAGGGAGATTATGGAGACATTTCGAAATGTAGAAGTCAATATTCCTCTCTTCCAAGCAATAAAGCAGATTTTGAAGTATGCAAAGTTTCTGAAGGAATTGTGTACTCATAAGAGGAGATTGAAAGGAAATAAAAGAATGAACATGGGAAGAAATGTTTCTTCCTTGATCCAACCAAATATGCCTCCTAAATGCAAGGATCTTGGAACATTCACCATTCCTTGCACAATAAGCAACAAACAGTTTACATATGCAATTTTGGATTTGGGTGCCTCAATTAATGTGATGTCAAAATCAGTTTATGAATCTATGCAGATTAGAGAGTTGAAGCCAACTAGAGTTATCATTCAGTTAGCAAATAAAAGCACAACTCATCCTGCAGGAGTGCTTGATGATGTTTTGGTAAGGGTAAATAATTTAATATTCCCAACAGATTTTTATGTTCTGAACATAGAACATGAATTTGCATATAGTAAAATCCTATTGATTATAGGTAAACATTTCTTGAAAACTACAAAAACTAAGATTGATGTGCATGTTGGTACCCTCTCCATAGAATTTGAGGATAACATAGTTTAATTTATTATCTTTGATGCCATGAAATATCCTTTAGAGGAGCATTCTTTTTTTTTTTATTAGATGCCATTGATTTACTTATTGATGATATCCATGCTAATATGCTAGTTGAATTTCTTGAAATTGTCAAATTTTTAGAAAATATTGATTTTTCTGGATATTCTATATGTGTTATTTCTGTTTATGATGAGACTGTGTGTCACATGTTTTGAGATTTTTGCATATATGGGTGATGATACTACATGTTCTGAATTTTATGATTCTATGAGATATGATGATTCTATTTTGGAAGATTGTACACAAATGGTAGATGATGTAGTTAAATCAGCATAATTGGTTTCTTTGACCAGATTGATACCTTTAGTGCAGCAACCACCAACTTTTGAGTTAAAACCTTTACCTAAATATTTAAAGTATGTATTCTTAGAAGCAAAAGAGAAGTTACCAGTGATAATAGCAAACTAGTGAGGTAGCCCTAAAGAAGACTTGACCCTCTGATTTTGGATATGATGAAGAAAGAAGTGGGTAAAATGTTATCAGTTGACATTATTTATCCCATTTCAGATAGCAAGTGGGTGAGTCCCGTATAAGTAGTTCCCAAGAAGACCAGGATAACTATGATCGTCAATGAAAAGAATGAGTTAGTCCCCACTAGAGTACAGAACAACTGGAGAGTTTGTATTGATTATAGGAAGCTTAACTAAGCCACTAGGAATGATCATTTTCCCTTGCCCTTCATTGATCAGATGTTGGAGAGGTTAGCTGGAAAGTCACACTATTGTTTCCTAGATGAATTTTTAGGCTACTTTAAGATTCACATAGCCCTAGAGGACTAAGAGAAAACAACCTTCACTTGCCCATTTGACACGTTTACTTATAGGAGGATGCCTTTCGGGATTTGTAATGCCCCAGTTACATTTCAACGATGTATGGTGAGCATTTTCTCTGACTTGTTAGAACATTGCATGGAAGTTTTTATGGATGACTTCACAGTTTATGGATCTTTTTCTGATGCAAGTTTAGATAGCCTTGCTAGGGTGCTTGATAGGTGCATTGAGACACATCTTATTCTTAATTTTGAGAAATGTCATTTCATAGTAGAACAAGGCATAGTCTTAGGGCATGTAGTTTTTAGCAAAGACATTGAAGTAAATAGGGAAAAGATCAATGTTATTGCCTCTTTACCTTACCCTACTTATGTGTGGGAAGTGTGTTTCTTTCTTGGTCATGCAGGGTTCTATAGGCGTTGTTAGTCATGGCAACCATTACCCAAGAGGGGGGTGAATTGGGTATTAAAAATTTTGGCAAAATTTTTTTAAATTAAAATACAAATATTAAAACTAATTAAATAAAAGCACAAAAGAAATGAGATAAAAGAAAAGCTTTAGCAATAGCAAATGAATAAGTGTGCAATAATATAAAATTACGTAAAATAAAGATTGCATAAAATAAAGAGATAAAAGAAGAAGAAAGCGAGGCACGATATTTATCCTGGTTTGACCACCAACCACTTGTGGTCTACGTCCAGTCCCCGAAACACAGTTCGAGATTTTCCACTATATGTACAAGCTTCAATAGGTGCTTGCAATCGTTACATAAAAAAGCACTTTTCACACACAGGGAAACTCTACCCTTGTGCTAAAGTCTCAGCCTGCAGGGATACCTCACCCTTATACAAACCTTAGAGGGATAATTCACCCCCTTTACAAATCTTGAAGGATACCTCACCCTCAATATAGAAGAACAGAAATATAGATGAAGAGAAACTTTCACTCAGAGCAAATAATACAAATTGAAGTTCTATGAAGCTCTCTAAGGATATCTCAGAAATTTACCAAAAGAGCACAGAGAAAAAGAGAGAATTATGTAAACAGTGTTTTAGCACAACCAAAATAATTTCAGAAATTTCGTATTTCAAAAGTGAGGCACGGCCTCTGTTTATAGAGCCTTTGATCAGAAAATAGCCGTTGAGTCATTAATGTGATAATTAAAGCAAATACGTTTACGTATGAATTTAAAAAAGAAACAGAATTCTCGTGGGTTATTCGAATACCATCATTGAGTATTCGAATACCACTGTTCCAAATCTCATAAAAAAAATGATTCAGAAGTCAGTTATTCGAATACCAAAAGAGGTATTCGAATACCTCTATTTAAAACACGTTAGAAAGGCTGTTCTGAAGTTTGTTATTCGAATACCAAAAGAGGTATTCGAATACCTCTATTTTAAATAGAGTCTGGAACGACTTTTGGGCTGTGGAATTCGAATACCATATCATGTATTCGAATGCCCCTTTAAAAAACTCATTCAGGAACATTTTTTGTGCTGTGGTATTCGAATACCACAAGCTGTATTCGAATACTCCTTCCTGATTTCAACAACTGACTTTAAAAGGTCATAACTTCTTCATTTCTTATCCATTTAAAGCAAATGATCAGTCATTGGAAAGATCTTTGAGTCTATTTTCAAATGAAAGAAGTTTTAAAACAAAACTCAAAGTATTTTGAAAGATATAATCAAAAGAGTGACCAAAGGTCAGTTTTGCAAAACTCAAACTTTGCTATTTTTCATAGATTTGAACTATTACCAAAACTAGCTTTTCAAAACTTGTTTGTTGGACATTTTAACATATGAAAACCATTTGTAAAGATTTTGAAAAATATATTTGAGATATCCATAAGGCTTCTTGCATAAAGACCCTAAGTCCTAAAAGCTATACCATTTAGTCTTCCTTTGGACTTGGTCTTTGACATAACTTTGATGTTATCAATACTTTTATGAAATATCCGTTCACATTCTCCTTGTGTTGAGCTTAATTGAGATCTTTTGTTTTCTTTTTGCAATGCTCACTCTTGGTACTTGGACTATCCTACAAAGTATTGCTCACTTAAACAAGCATAGTTAGTCCAGAATCATAATTCAATATCTTTATATGCATGATTCATAAATGTATAGCTCTAATTAGTTTAACATGCATATAAAACTTTCATAGACACATCCAAATAAGATATTTATCAATTACTAATGGATATGCTCTATATAGGATGCAATAAAGAACATAAGCAAAGTGTACTTTTTGTCTTGTATTTGTCATCATCAAAACTTAACATATAAAATCATTTGGGGTAAACTTATATCCACAATCTCCCCCTTTTTGATGATGACAAATCACCAAAGAAAAAAATATGTTGATAAGCAATATTCAAGAATGGATATTCATGTAAGCATGTCAAACAATAAGCATCATGTAAGCATATCAAACAATAAGCATATCAAGCATATATTTTTCTTTCCAATTTTCACTCCCCCTATTTGACATCAACAAAAAGGCTTAGAAAAAAAATATTTTCTCCCCCTTATAGATTTTACATATGAGTCAAGAATAGAGAGATGAAATAAATATGCTTGCAAGATATAGAGGATTATTCATACAATACTTGTCATATTTTGGTACATCAATATTTAGCATATGATAGCAACAAGCTTAAGAAATTATGTCTAACATATAATATCTTGTATACCACATGATAAATAAGTACCACTTGATATCACTGATTAGAATTTACAAGATATCCATATAAAGTCATGAAATTAAGATTTTCAAACAGGAAGATCATGCAACTTGTCACACATCAAGCATTTCTCAATGAAAGAATCAAAAGATATGAAATTTAAGAAAGTTTACCTTCTTTCATTGATAGAGGGAAAAAGAACAAGAGATGATCTTTGTTGACATGTTGATAGTATTAACAATAAAACATTTCATGTCAAACAAGGATGTAAGTCAAAGGATATAACATGTTTACCACTTGTTAGCTATAGGATATGAGCAACAATTTAAGAGATAAGCTCCCCCTCAGAATATACATATTATCAAAATAAAGCAAAGGCAAAGATATTTATTCTTAATCCTTCAAACAAAAACCATTTTAAAAACTTCTCCCCCTTTCAAAAAGAATTTTACAAGAGCACATTATATTTTCAAAAAGCATTTTAGAAAGGTAGAGATATTTTATATGAAAAGCATATATTCATTGAGATAGATTAAACTAAGTTAAAAGAATATAAGTACATCTCCTTGATGAAATATGTTGTAGGGATCAAAGCATGTATAGAACTAATATCATTCACCCTAAATGCAATGACAAATTAGCAAGTTAATATCCAATTAGGTACTTTGTCAATGCTAAGCATACTTCTCATGTAAGGAAAGTATCTAATCATTTTAAGATCAATTTATCAACAAGTATCATACAATCCATATCATAAAAAATACCATAATAGCTTAGGGATAGAGATACTTATTGAGATAGATAAAGAGTGATGATTCTTTAGAAAGTTCTTCGTTTATTTGTCCTTTGAGTTTGAGCTTTCTTCCATTGAGTATTCCATTTCATTGCACTTGAAGAAATGCTTCTTTATCTTCCTCTTCATTTGAATTCCATTCAACTTTTCTCGTTTATCCACATATGCTTATATGTAAAAATCTGATGACTATTTTTGAAACACATAGAGAGACTTGCAAAGCTAACTTTAAAAGTCCTCTAAAACATATGTCAGCATCAAATATCATGTAAGCCCATTTATAACCACAATTTAGGTTGATATATAATTTTAAAGCATGTATCACATTATCAACCATGCAATGTTAATTCTAACAAGAATGCATGAAGCACATATGCACTTGAATCCAAAAAAAAATTAGTTTAAGCATTTTTAAGGCATGATTCAAGTTTATCAAGAAACATAAGATCATCATCAAAACTTATTTAGGCATTTTTAGGCAAATAATGATCATGCAAGGCATGTAAGGGTATAATACAACTCTCTACTTCTCCATATAACATATGATATCAAATTTAAAGCATAAATAAGGATAATAGTTTGATATCATCAAAAAATGTACTCTTTGAATTTTTGTAGGTGACTCCAACTTCCACCAACTTCCAAGCTTCTAGTTTTCATGAGGGAATAGAAATTATTTGCACCCCTTTAAAGGTCGAGTCCTTTTAACTTCACTATCCTCAAGTTGAATGAACTTATTCCATTTAAATGCTTGCTTGAGGTAGTTGACACCCTACAAAATAATTCAAAGTACTTTCTTTAGTATCCATCATTTTTAGATCCATAGAGGTTAGTCATTATGCTAAACTCATAAGCAAATAAGCATTTAAAAAAATAAGACAACAAATGAGTTTACAAGGGCAAAATATATTTCATTTCATTCATCAAATTAGCCAAGCACATATATTCATCAAAATAATAACCAATTACATTGCATTTTTCATACATATCATTAAGTGCATATTTTTAGACAATACAAACAAAGAATTTAGCATATATTGATTATTAATGCTAGGTAACAGAAACTTTCAAAAAAAAGCAAGGGTAGGAAAAACAAGTGTGAGTTAAGTGCAGAGAGAGGCGGGGCACCCTTCTGATAGAGGGTATTCGAATACCTTCCCTAGTATTCGAATAGATTGCCAATTTAGGCTTGGCTGTCAAATGATGGTATTCGAATGCTTTATAAAGTATTTGAATACTCTAGAGAGAAACTGAAATAGGAAGCCACAGGGTATTCGAATATCCCTGATGGTATTCGAATACTCACAGAAAAAGGAAGAGAATGCCAGAGGAGCAATTATTCGAATACTTCATAAAAGTATTCGAATACTCCAGAGAAGCTGAGTGAAAACTGAGAAAGATCAGCCTCAGGGTATTCGAATGACCCTGATGGTATTCGAATGCCTTAATAGAAAAAACACAAGTTTTCTCGTAAAACATCAAAGGTATTCGAATGCCATATGAAGGTATTCGAATAACTAAACAAGAAAACACATATCTATGTCCAGAAAAAGCATTTTTGGGAGACGAAGGCATACCTTTTGATGGAGTACCTGCAAAAATGATTTTGGGATATCTCCAAAGCTCAAGTCAGTGCTAATTCAAGAAGGATGAAATCATAATTAAGCAATAAATTCAAATATTATATGTATGATTGATCAAAAACTCAAACTCAAGGATATTCTCATTAGACATGTCATTTTAAGCATGGAGCATACTTTATCTAGCATATTAATATGCAGAAGGATTTTCAAATAATAATTGCAAAGATTAAAAACAACCACATAATATAGCACTCATTTTAACATGCATTCATGACAATTAAACCAGATACTTGATTCTTACAAAAACATTTTGAAACAACCAAGGATTATGTTAGAAAGGGATAAAACAAGATAAAACCATATAACACAAATACTCATTTTAAGTAATGATTAAACAAAAACTCATGCTCAAGGATATTATCATCAATCATGTTATTTCAAACAAGGAGCATACTTTATCTAACATATTAACGTGTAAAAACATGTTTAAGACATAAAGCTAGAAAAGTATAACACAAGTTTCACTTATCCAAGAATTGCAAGTCCAAGCTTCATGAAGACAAGGAAAAGAGCTTGAAGTTATTTCTGGTCTTTGTACTTGGAGCAGCCACTTTCAAGATGTCAAAGTCACTTCTTGGCCTTTAAGCACACCTACAACACACTTTAATTTTTGACTTTTGGTACCCATATTTTCTTGGGTCCTTATGTGTTAGTTTTTGAAAATTAATCTATTAAGCTCTCATAAAGATTAATTTTTCCATAATATATAAATTGAGCACAATAAATTAAATAATTAAATACTATTAAGCACATAGTTGATAGCATGCTTACTTTCATGATATGTAGACAATTTTAAAGCAATAAAGCATACATAAGCATTATAGACCCTTATGTACAAAGATATATGATAAATTAATGAATTATGATATAATAAAAATGATCATAATCATGTATTAAACATAATATTCAAATTTTATCAAGTACACATGATTTTATTAATCACTTAAGGCCTACAAAGAATATACCTCAAATTTATTGACTTTGCATGTGAGTGTGCATAAGAGGTAAAAGCTTTTGATACCTTGGCCTTGGTAATCAAGGAAATACTTTTTCTTATCCATTGCTTCTCTTTTGGAGTCTTGAACTTTGCAAGTTCTACATTTTGTACTTGAGAAACTTTGGTTGAAGCCATCTTCATTCTTTGACCAAAGTTTCTATCATTAGGCTTTGGAAGCATTCTTCTTGATGATTCCTCTTTATTTTGACCAATTTGTCCATCCTTTTGAGAAATATTCTGCATAATTGAAGCACTAGGAGGACACTTTGGTACCCACTTCATTTTGGGTCCTTGGATGTTAGTATTAGGGCCTTTAGGATCTTTAGGAACCCATACCATACAATTTCTCATATAATGATTTCTTTTATAATTGCATAAATGCGAAATATGTCCTAGATGACCACAAAAATTATAAATAATTGAATTTAATGATGGCTTAATCATTTGAATATCATTTTTGAAAAACTTAAGCTTTTTATTGTTATTATATTCTAAATTAATTTTGCCATAAGCCTTGCTTGAATTTTCACATGTAATAACATTAATTTTATTCTTATTAACAGGCATAGAATTTAAGCAATTACAATCATTAGCTTTGGCAAATTCAGAATATAAGTCCTCAACTTGATTTTCTAAATTAACGTATTTTTCACAAGAAGATGAGGTTTCATATTTCAAAGATATTTTCTCATTAAGAAAAGCATATTCATTTTTTAAAGTCTCAATTTCATTTTCAATCGAGGAAATGTTTTCCAAACACAATAAGTTTTTCTTTTCTAAATTCAACAAACCATCATACAATTCATTATATGCACTTTGCAACTCATCATAGGAAGGACTGTAATATAATTTAGAATTATTTACCTCAAAGTCCTTTTTAGCCATATAGGAAGTAGTCGTAATTTCTAGCACACTTGGCTCTTGAAGGGAATCACCTTCTTCCTCATCAATTTTATTTTGCTTTGCCTCTTCTTCAAATTGAGCACCATCGTTACCAAGAGGCATTTGGCTTGCTTCAGTAATTTGAACATCTCTTTGAGGATGCGTTTCATGACAAGCTTCCTTTAATGACTTTTGCTCTTCTTGCTTTCTATATACAACTTTATGCACAAAATCATTGTTAGCAAGATAAATAGCATTAAGAGCATTCCATATATCTTTAGCACTAGAGCAGCTTTTAATTTTAGCATAAACTTCATCATTCAAACTACTTCTCAAAATTTGCATAGCTCTAATATTCAAAGAAAAACATTTTTTGTCAAAACTATTCCAAGTTTATTTTGATTTGTAAGTAAATCCATTTAGCACAATATCCTACAAATCCAAATCAATAGATTGCATATAAAACTCTATTCTAGTTTTCCAATAAACAAAATGCACACCATCAAAGAATGGTGGTTTATCAATTTCAAAACCTTCCATTTTGAAAAACTTTCAAGGTTGCTCACAAACAAGGATCTTTAACTCTAAGCGGTTAAGCTTTCACCAGAGTACGAAACTTTGATACCACTTGTTAGTCATGGCAACCATTACCCAAGAGGGGGGTGAATTGGGTATTAAAATTTTTGGCAAAATTTCTTTTAATTAAAATACAAATATTAAAACTAATTAAATAAAAGCACAGAAGGAATGAGATAAAAGAAAAGCTTTAGCAATAGCAAATGAATAAGTGTGCAATAATATAAAATTATGTAAAATAAAGATTGCATAAAATAAAGAGATAAAGAGAAGAAGAGCAGGCACGATATTTATCCTGGTTCGACCACCAACCACTTGTGGTCTACGTCCAGTCCCCGAAACACAGTTCGAGATTTTCCACTATATGTACAAGCTTCAATAGGTACTTGCAACCGTTACATAAAAGAGCACTTTTCACACATAAGGAAACTCTACCCTTGTGCTAAAGTCTCAGCCTGCAGGGATACCTCACCCCCTTTACAAATCTTGAAGGATACCTCACCCTCAATATAGAAGAACAGAAATATAGATGAAGAGAAACTCTCACTCAGAGCAAATAATACAAATTGAAGTTCTATGAAGCTCTCTAAGGATATCTCAGAAATTTACCAAAAGAGCACAGAGAAAAAGAGAGAATTATGTAAACAGCGTTTTAGCACAACCAAAATAATTTCAAAAATTTTGCGTATTTCAGACGTGAGGCACGGCCTCTATTTATAGAGCCTTTGATCAGAAAATAGCCGTTGAGTCATTAATGTGATAATTAAAGCAAATACGTTTATGTATGAATTCAAAAAAGAAACAGAATTCTCATGGGTTATTCGAATACCATCATTGAGTATTCGAATACCACTGTTCCAAATCTCATAAAAAAATGATTCAAAAGTCAGTTATTCGAATACCAAAAGAGGTATTCGAATACCTCTATTTAAAACACGTTAGAAAGGCTATTCTGAAGTTTGTTATTCGAATACCAAAAGAGGTATTCAAATACCTCTATTTTAAATAGAGTCTGGAATGACTTTTGGGCTGTGTTATTCGAATACCATATCATGTATTCGAATGCCCCTTTAAAAAACTCATTCAGGAACATTTTTTGTGCTGTGGTATTCAAATACCACAAGCTGTATTCGAATACTCCTTCCTGATTTCAACAACTGACTTTAAAAGGTCATAACTTCTTCATTTCTTATCCGTTTAAAGCAAATGACCAGTCATTGGAAAGATATTTGAGTCTATTTTCAAATGAAAGAAGTTTTAAAACAAAACTCAAAGTATTTTGAAAGATATAATCAAAAGAGTAACCAAAGGTCAATTTTACAAAACTCAAACTTTGCTATTTTTCATAGATTTGAACTATTACCAAAACTAGCTTTTCAAAACTTGTTTGTTGGACATTTTAATATATGAAAACCATTTGTAAAGATTTTGAAAAACATATTTGAGATATCCATAAGGCTTCTTACATAAAGACCCTAAGTCCTAAAAGTTATACCATTTAGTCTTCCTTTGGACTTGGTCTTTGACATGACTTTGATGTTATCAATACCTTTATGAAATATCCGTTCACATTCTCCTTGTGTTGAGCTTAATTGAGATCTTTTGCTTTCTTGTTGCAATGCTCACTTTTGGTACTTGGACTATCCTACAAAGTATTGCTCACTTAAACAAGCATAGTTAGTCCAGAATCATAATTCAATATCTTCATATGTATGATTCATAAATGTATAGCTCTAATTAGTTTAACATGCATATAAAACTTTAATAGACATATTCAAATAAGATATTTATCAATTACTAATGGATATGCTCTATATAGGATGCAACAAAGAACATAAGCAAAGTGTACTTTTTGTCTTGTATTTGTCATCATCAAAACTTAACATATAAAACCATTTGGGGCAAACTTATATCCACAGGCGTTTCATCAGGGACTTTAGCAAAATTACCCTTCCCTTGTCTAGGCTTCTTAAAAAAGAAGTAGAGTTTGAATTTGATGATAATTGCAAGAAAGCATTCAATAAGTTGAAAAAGAATCTGACCTCTTCTCCCATTATTCAACTGCCAAATTGGGAGCTTCCTTTTGAGCTTATGTGTGATGCTTCCAACTTTGCAGTTGCCACCATAATTTCTCAACGAATTGATAAGCAACATCATGTGGTGTCTTATGTCTCTCGTACTTTGGATTCTGCCCAAGGCAATTACACCACCACTGAAAATGAGCTTTTAGCAATTATTTTCGCTTTAGATAAATTTTGTTCCTATTTGCTAGGCATAAAAGTTATTATTTTCTTAGACCATACAACCTTGAAGTTCTTGCTAAAGAAGCCTGAGGCGAAGCCTAGACTCATTTAGTGGATGTTGCTTTTGCAGGAGTTTAACATTAAGATCAGAAATAAGAGCGAAGCTGAGAACTTGGTGGCAGATCATCCGAGTCGGATCCTATAGACAGTGGACACTCTTCCTATCTGAGAGACCTTCTCAGATGAACAACTTTTTTAGTTACGAGGTAAGGACCCTTGGTATGTTGATTTAGTGAATTATTTAGTTGCATCTGAATTATATACTTCTTTTAAGAAGCATCAGATCGATAAGCTTAAGAGTGAGGCTAAATATTATGTATGAGATGATCCTTATCTATGGAGACTATGTAGTGACCAAGTGATTAGATGTTGTATGCCTGATTATAAGTTCTAGTCTATTATGCATTTTTGTCATACCTTTATGTTACTAAGTGGCTTCCAGTACTCAAGAGGGGGGCGAATTGAGTATTAAAAAACTTTTCACAAACCTCTTTTAGTGAAAACACAAATATTAAAACTATTAAATAAAAGCATAGAAATAATGAGATGTAGAAGAAAAGCTTAAGAAACAGCAAAGGATAAATATGTAATAAAATGAAGCTGCGTAAAATAAAGAGATTAAGAAGAGAGAAGTAGGCATAGTATTTATCCTAGTTCGACCACTAACCCACTTGTAGTCTACGCCAGTCCTCGAAACAATAGCCGAGATTTTTCACTATGTATACAACTTTCAATAGATGCTTGCAACCGTTACACAAAAGAGCACTTTTCACACACAGGGAAACTCTACCTTTGTGCTAAAGTCTCAGCTTGCAGGGATACCTCACCCTTATACAAACCTTGAGGGATACCTCACCCTCGATACAGAATAGCAGAAAGTAGATGAAGAGAAACTCTCACTCAGAGCAAATTATACAAACTAAAGTGCTAATGGAGCTCTAACAGAATATCTCAAAGTTTTAATCGAAAAAAGAGCGTAGAAAATAAATTCACGAGTTAGTGCAAGTAGAAAATAATTCAGAGTGTTAGGCAATTTTAGAGATGACCCAAGGCTTCTATTTATAGAGAAATTTTGAAAAAATAGCTATTGGGTATAATTAAAACTCGTAAAAGCCAAAAGATATTTCCATATCAGTACGTGAAAGACCGTGTTTATTTGAATAGAGTAAAATGTTATTCGAATAACACTGTTCATAACATCATCGTGAAAAGTAACCTGATATGGGTTATTCGAATAACTAATGTGTTATTCGAATAACTCTGTTAAAACCAGAGTTTTGAAAGAGAAGGTTTATTCAAATAATAGTTGGGTTATTCGAATAATGCATTTATTAAAAAGTTATGAAAAGCCCTTTTGTTCGAATAGCTAATGTTCTATTCGAATAACTGTTTGAAAACAGAAAGATCACAGTAGGATTTGAAAAGGTTTTATTCGAATAAAAAGGATGCTATTCGAATAACTGTTTGAAAACTAGAAACTACTGGATGGGCTTATTCGAATAGAAGTGACATTATTCGAATAAGACAATTAAAAAATAGTTTGAAGATAGTTTTAAATTCCTTTCAAAAAATATTTTAGTTCCTTTTTAAAGCCAAATTATCTTATCTTTCAAAATAGTGAGATATTAAAGTGAGCTCCGTATAAAAAGACTCTAAGTCCTAAAGCTATTCTAATAAGATCTTGGACTTAGTCTTTCCATCATCTTCATTTTTGTCTTCACGTTTGTTATCATCAAAACAAGTCTTCAAAAGCATATGTCTAATCACATTCTCCCCCTTTTTGATGATGACAAACTATCAATGAGAAAAGAATTAATGCATATAATTGGAATTCACAAAGATGTATTAAAAGCTTACTCCCCCTCTTTAATTATAAGAAGTAACGTTTATCAAAGATGTGCGCAGCTCCCCCTTTCATGTGGAATCCAAACTCTTTTTAATTTTACTTATCTTTTCTCAGTTAAATTCAAATTTTTCTTCCCTTTTTGTCATGAGCAAAAAGGAGGGGTAAGTCTCATAGACAGATATGCAAGTATAAGAGCATAAAAAGAACCAAATAACTGAAAAGCATACTCATATCAATGCAAGATGAATAGACCATCAAAAACTTTATTTATTCATTAATCGAAAAAGGATGCAGTTACAAAAGCCAGAAATAAATAAAACAAAGGCAAAACAGAGATCCTAAGAACTAAAGCTCCAAGAAATAGGTATCCGGTGGCTGAGGCGAAGAAGCAGGTGCAGGGGCAAGTGATGTAGCTCGTAAGGCAGCAACCTCACGTTCAACACCTTCTATTCTATCAAACAGAATAGAGAAGGTGTGTTCCATATAAGCACGGTTATCATGCAAGGTAGCCATGATTTGCTCCAAAGTAACTGGAGCAAGAGCAGCAGGGGTATCAGCTGGGCAGCAGATGCAGCAGGGGCGTCAACAGGGTCAACTTCATCATCAACCTCATATGGGTACACCCAACCTTCATCAGTCTCGATCATCTTCATTTTGCGCAAGGTGTGGGAGCCGAAGACATTGTGATGAGTCAAGGCAATGGCTCGCTCAGTCTCCAAGACCTGAGGATACTTGCTGAGTAAGGTAGTGATGAGAATACCATAAGGCTAGTCAGATTTTTCTTTGCCCTTGGCCCTCATCATGTGTTTCATGATAAACACAGGCCAGTTGATCTGATGACCATTCTTCAGAATCCAAAGCATAAAGATGTCATCTTCCTGAGGTAGGCATAATTTCCACTACAGGGAGCCAGGATATGAGCAAAGGCATAATGCAGAAGCCTATCTTGGCTCTTCAGTATGCCACCCTTGAGGCCCTTGTCAGGAAAACATAGACCAGGTTTCAGCAGGTCCTCAGTCGCCTGAATCCTATTGAACTCCTCAAGAAAGGGGTTGTCATCATCTTCAACCAGTGTGTCGGTGAACTGTAACCCAAACAGAGTCTTCCAGTCCTGCGGAGTGATTACGATGTTCTGATCACAAACTTCGGAGAGGATGTTCTGGCTATCAAAAGCCAGATTGTAGAAAAACATATTCACCAGAGCTGGGTAGAGAGTGTCCCGGTGAGAACAGAGCTGTAGAACCCCCTGGTTTTGCAATAAGGTTAGAAAGTCAAAACCTCTGTGTTGTTGAAAGAAAGAGAGGTCAAGGTGTTTGGGCTGGACAAGGTTACGCTCCCAGAAGTGGCTAATGAAGCGGCCACGGTGCTCTTCGTTGGAGGAGAGCCTTCTCAAGTCAAGTGGATTGTTACAAGGTGCAGTCTTCATGCGAGGACGCTTAGAAGAAGAAGAGGTTATGGTATTTGGAGGGTTGGTGGAGAGAGAAAGAAAAAGAAATGGTGGAGGAGAGCAGAGAAAAGATGGAGGCGTGGGCAGAGAAGGAGAAGAGCAGGGAGTGAGACGGGTTAGCGCGCAAGGGCCTTTTAAAGAGAGGCCCGTGTTTATTCGAATAACCAAGAGGTTTATTCGAATAAACTCTTGTAGAAAGCTCAAAGGTCAGGAAGTTTGCTAGGTTTTATTCGAATAGAGGAGGATCCTATTCAAATAAAGGAACAGGGAAGGCCAAGTATTGTGGCCTTTTAACAGGTTTTATTCGAATAACCTAGGAGTTATTCAAATAAACAGATAGTAGCCAAACATGCAGAAAACCAAGTCTCTGGTTTATTCGAATAAGCTTGATTTTATTCGAATAGTCAGATAGCAAAAGTAAATGACTGATAAAATAAGTCTCTGGTTATTTGAATGATCTGAAATTTATTCGAATAGACAGAGAGCACAGCAAACACAGAACTGATATAGAAGTCAGTTTATTCGAATAAACTTAGTTTTATTCGAATAAAGCTATTAAAAGACATAATAAAACATACGTTCAGAATGTGATTTAAAAGAGAATTGACTTACCCAAATATAAGATACCTATAAAACAAGGTTTGGGATATCTCCGAAGCTTAAGTCAGTAAAAGATTTAAAGGAGATAAAAGTAATATTTAAGTAATAAAAAAATTATATATTGGATTGATCAATTATTCCCAATTCTCCTCTAATATAAAAGAATGCTTCTTTTGCTAAGGGTTTAGTGAAAATATCTGCAAGTTGCTTAGTTGTTTCAACAAACTCAAGAATGCAATCCCCTTTTTGTACATGATCTCTGATAAAGTGATGTCTTATCTCTATATGCTTTGTTCTGGAATGCAGAATGAGATTCTTAGAGAGATTTATTACACTAGTGTTATCACATCTTATCAGGATGTGATCAAGTTGAAGACCGTAGTCTAGAAGTTGCTACTTCATCCATAGGATCTGAGCACAACAACTCCCGACTGTAACATATTCAGCCTCAGCGATAGACAAAGCCACACTATTTTGTTTCTTGTTATGCCAAGAAACTAAAGAACTACCAAACAAGTGGCATGTCCCACTAGTACTTTTTCTATCCAATTTGCATCCAGCAAAATCAGAGTCGGAATAACCTATTAGGCTACATGAGGCACCCTTAGGGTACCATAAGCCCATTTGTGAAATGCCTACTAGGTATTTCATTATTCGTTTAACAGCACTTAAATGCGATTCCTTAGGATTTGCCTGATATCTAGCACACATGCATACACTAAACATAATATCTGGCTTACTAGTAGTAAGATAAAGGAGAGATCTAATCATACCTCTGTATTTCATTATTTCTACTGATTTACCTCCTTCATCTTTGTCCAAATAGCAAGAAGTGCCCATTGGAGTGGCCATGTGTTTAGCATTTTCCATTTCGAACCTTTTGAGCAATTCTTTGCAGTATTTGGTTTGACTTATGAAAGTCCCTTCAGTTGTTTGTTTGATTGAAGTCTGAGGAAGAAATTTAACTCTTCCATTATTGACATTTCAAATTCATTTTGCATTGTCTTAGCAAATTCTTTGCAAAGGGATTCATTTGTAGCACCAAAGATAATATCATCCACATATACTTGCACAAGAAGAATATCATCCTTTTTATTTTTAATGAAAAGGATAGTATCAAATTTTCCTCTTGAAAAATCATTTTCTAAAAGAAACTTACTCAACCTTTTATACCAAGCTCTAGGTGCTTGCTTTAAGCCATATAAGCTTTTTTAAGTTTAAAAACATGGTTGGGTAGTTCATGATTTTCAAAACCTGGAGGTTGTTCAACGTATACCTCCTCTTGAATAAGGCCATTTAGAAAAGCACTTTTAACATCCATTTGATATAATTTGAAATCCATGATGCAAGCATATGCAAGTAACATTCTAATAGTTTCTAATCTAGCTACAGGTGCATAGGTTTCTTCATAATCTATTATTTCTTCTTGATTATAACCTTTAGTGATCAACCTAGCTTTGTTTCTAGTTATTAATCTATTTTCATCAAGTTTGTTTCTAAAAACTCATTTTGTGCCAATTATAGGATGATCATTAGGTCAAGCAACTAATTCTCAAACTTGATTTCTTTCAAGTTGATTTAATTCCTCATGCATAGCTAAGATCCAATGTTCATCATCAAAGGCTTCAATTATATCTTTAGGTTCAATTTGAGAAACAAAGGCTAAGTGATTACATGCATTTCTAAGGAAATTTTGAGTACTTACACCTTTAGACACATCACCTATTATTTAATCAAGGGAATGATATTTTGAAGTCCGTCATTCTTTGGGAAGTTCCAAGACTTGTGGATCTTCTTGTCTTTGTTTATCTTCTTGCTCCTTGACTTCTTTTTCTTTGCTTCCCAAATGAGTTTTTGCCAAAATTTTTGCGACATCATCAATAACAAGATCCCTTCTCGATCCATTTGGGTCAGTTTCATCAAATGCAACATGAATAGATTCTTCGATAGTCATAGTTCTTTTATTATATATACAAAAAGCATTACTATGGTTGGAGTAACTAAGAAATATACCTTCATCAGACTTAGCATCAAACTTGCCTAAGTTATCTTTTCAATTATTTAAAACAAAATATTTACAACCAAAAACATGAAAATGTGAGACATTTGGCTTTCTTTTCTTGTATAACTCATATGGAGTTTTTTTTAAAATAGGCCTTATAAGGGCCCTGTTCATTACATAACAAGTTGTATTTACAGTATCTGCCCAAAAATACTTAAGAAGAGTAGTCTCATTAAGCATAGTTCTCGCCATTTCTTCTAAAGAACGATTTTTTCTTTCTACAACTCCATTTTGTTGCGGAGTTCTAGGAGCAGAGAAATTATAATTAATGTCATATTCATCACAAAAATTTTCAAAAACATTATTTTCAAATTCCCCACTATGATCACTTCTTATTGAGGAAATTGAAAAACTTTTTTCGTTTTAAATAACTTTGATAAGTTTTTTAAAAGCTAGAAATGCATCATTTTTATTTACAAGAAATAAAGTCCATTGAACCTAGAAAAATCATCCACAATCACTAAAGCATAGTAATTCCCACCAAAGCTCATAGTTCTAAATGGTCCAAAAAGAATCATGTGTAAAAGTTATAAAGGACTAGAAGTTGAAACTATATTTTTGCTTTAAAAGAGACCTTTATTTGTTTACCCTTTTGACATGCACCACATAATTTATCTTTTCCAAAAATTAAGCTTGGGTAGTCCAATTACTAGCTCTTTAGAGACCAACTTCTTTAAGTGACCCATGTGAATGTCTGCAATTCTCCTATGCCATAACCATGAATCATCATTCTTACTTAAAAGGCATTTCGCATCATTTGAAGATATATCATCAAGACTAATCATATAAATATTATTTACTCTATGACGAATAAACTTAACATGTTTATCATTTTTATCTTTAATTATACAACAATTTGAATAAAAAATTACTCTATTTCCTTTATCACATAATTGGCTATTACTAAGCAAGTTATGTTTCAAGCCTTCAACAAGCAATACATTTTCAATAGAGGAACTAGGATTCTTACCAACTTTGCCGATTTCAAAATTTTTCCTTTGTTGTTATCACCATATGTAACGTATTCATGATTCTTGGGAATGAGCAAGATGAATTTTGAGTCCTCCCCGGTCATGTGCTTGGAGCAGCCGCTATCAAGATACCAATTTGAACTCCTGGCTTTCAAGCACACCTACAACACATATTTAGTTTTTAACTTTTGGTACCCAAACTTTCTTGGGTCCTTGTGTGTCAGCTTTGGGTATAGTACCCTTGGAAACCCAAACCATTTTTGTTCCAATTTTTGTATTAATGTTTTTCATTGCATTACATGTTGATGCACTATGTCCTTTCTTTCCACAGTAAAAATATTTAATAAAAGGACTACTTGAAACACTAGAATGCACAAAGAAATTTTTATAGAATTTTTGTTGATTTTTCAGGTTATAACCTATCCCGACTTTTTGAAAAACTACTCTTTGTTTTCCTAATAGAATATTTAAATTGTCTCTTCTAAATGTGAATTTTAAAAGAGTGTTTTTTAAGTCTTCAATCTCTTTTTCAAGCATATGACATGAAGAACAGGATGAAGATGTAGAAGCATGTGAAGAATGATTTGTGCATGCATCAATAATTCCTAAAGTTTCATTTTCAATTTTCAATTCTTCTATTTCTTTGTTTAAAATCAGAATTTGATTTTCCAAAGAAGAGATTATTTTCTTAGAAGAAGAAATTAATTTTGTGAGTTTTAAAGACTTGTCATGCAATTCTTCAAAGGCATCTTGTAACTCATCGTAAGAAGGCAATAAAGTAGTATTAGAACTTACTTCATTTTCACTTTCTTCTTCTTCTCCTTTGGCCATGAGACATATTTGGGCTTCCTCGCTATCTGAGCTGTCAGTTGAATCCTTTCATCCCATGCTATGTAGGCTTTTTTTCTTTTTCTTTCCTTGAAGGGCTTCTTTTCAAATTTCTCCTTCTTCTTCTAGTAAACTGGGCACTCCATTTTCATATGACTCGGTTTGCCACATTCATAGCAAGTTGGAGTTGATGAAGCTCCTTCGCCTTTGTAATGATTCTTCTTCGGAGGAAAGGGGGTCTACTTTGTGTTCCCTTCTTCTTGAGAAATTTTTCAAATTTTTTAACAAAAAGACTAAGATTTTCTTCCTTTACCTCGATATTTTCTGAGCCTTCTTCATCTTCTTCGTCATCACTGTCGATTGTTGAGGAAGTGGCTTTGAGCGCTATTCCCTTTTTCTTTTTATCGTTTTCTTCACTTTGACTTAATCTACTTAGTTCCAGTTTGTGCTCATGAAGTTTTTCAAAAAGGGTAGCTAGAGTAATTGTCGACAAGTTCCTCGATTCTGATATGACTATTACCTTGGGTTGCCAAATCCTGCTAAGACATCTCAATACTTTGTTAATTAAATCTTCGTTAGAGAAACTTTTTCCTAAAGATGTAAGATGATTAACTATGTGGGTGAACCTCTTTTGCATTTCTTGAATGCTTTCTCCTTAGTTCATTCTGAATAATTCATATTTATGAGTTAGAGAATTGATTCTCGACCTCTTTACTTCACTAGTACCCTCATGGGTAACTTGTAAAGTGTCCCACATTTCTTTAGCAGTTTTGCAATTTGAAATTCTAAAAAACTCATCATATCCCAAAGTAGTAGTAATAATATTTTTTACTTTTAAATTATGTAGAACTTTTCTTTTGTCCTCATCAGACCATTTATTCCTTGGTGTTTCGGTCCTTACACCATCGACCTCATGCGTAGGTATAAATGTGCCATTTTTGACAGCATCTCACACATCTGGATCAATGGCTTCGATGAAGATTTTCATTCTTTCCTTCCAATATGCATAATCATCCCCATTGAAAAAGGGTGGTCGATTTATTGACGATCCTTCTGAAAAGCTATTTGAAGAAGCCATGTTCTCTTGAAGCTGCTAAGCTCTTTATACAATAGTCTAACTTTGATACCACTTGTTACCAAGTGGCTTCTAGTACTCAAGAGGGGGGTGAATTGAGTATTAATTTTTTTTTCCAAAACCTCTTTTAGTGAAAACACAAATATTAAAACTATTAAATAAAAGCATAAAAATAATAAGATGTAGAAGAAAAGCTTAAGAAATAGCAAAGGATAAATATGTAATAAAATGAAGCTGCGTAAAATAAAGAGATTAAGAAGAGAGAAGCAGACACAATATTTATCCTAGTTCGACCACTAACCCACTTGTGGTCTACGTCCAGTCCTCGAAACAATAGCCGAGATTTTTCACTATGTATACAAGTTTCAATAGGTGCTTACAACCGTTACACAAAAGAGTACTTTTCACACACACAGAAACTCTACCCTTGTGCTAAAGCCTCAGCCTGCAGGGATATCTCACCCTTATACAAACCTTGAAGGATACCTCACCCTCGATACAAAATAGCAGAAAGTAGATGAAGAGAAACTCTCACTCAGCAAATTATACAAATTGAAGTGCTAATGGAGCTCTCACAGAGTATCTCAAAGTTTTGATCGAAAAAATAGCGTAAAAAATAAATTCATGAGTTAGTGCAAGTAGAAAGTAATTTAGAGTGTTAGGCAATTTTAGAGATGACCCAAGGCTTCTATTTAGAGAGAAATTTTGAAGAAATAGTCGTTGGGTATAATTAAAACTCATAAAAGCCAAAAAGATATTTCTATATCAGAACGTAAAAGATCGTGTTTATTCTAATAGAGTAAAATGTTATTCGAATAATATTGTTTATAAAGTCATCATGAAAAGTAACCTGATGTGGGTTATTCGAATAACCAATGTGTTATTCGAATAACTCTGTTAAAGCCAGAGTTCTGAAAGAGAAGGTTTATTCAAATAACAGCTGGGTTATTCGAATAATACATTTATCAAAAAGTTATGAAAAGCCCTTTTATTCGAATAGCTAATGTTCTATTCGAATAACTGTTTGAAAATAGAAAGATCACAACAGGATTTGAAAAGCTTTTATTCGAATAAAAAGGATGCTATTCGAATAATTGTTTGAAAACTAGAAACTGTTGGATGAGCTTATTCAAATAGAAGTGACATTATTCGAATAAGACAATTAAAAAATAGTTTGAAGATAGTTTTAAATTCCTTTCAAAAATATTTTAGTTCCTTTTTAAAGCCAAATTATCTTATCTTTCAAAACAGTGAGATATTAAAGTGAGCTCCGTACAAAAAGACTCTAAGTCCTAAAGCTATTCTAATAAGATCTTGGACTTGGTCTTTCCATCATCTTCATTTTTGTCTTCACGTTTGTTATCATCAAAATAAGTCTTCAAAGGCATATGTCTAATCACACTTTACATGTGGTGGTCACTTTGGACCACAATATACTGGTAGGAAGATTTTAGACTCTGGATTGTATTGGCGCACCTTGTTTCATGATGCTCACATTTATTGTAAGAATTGTGAACAATGCCAATGGGCAGGTAACATTTCCAGTAAGAATAAGATGCCTCAACAATATTGTTTTGAGATATATTTGAAGAGTGGGGCATTGATTTCATGGGTCCCTTCCCCTATTCATTTGGTTTTGTTTACATTTTATTAGCTGTTGATTATGTATCTATGTGGGTGAAGGCCAAGGCCACTCAGTTTGATGATTCTCGTGTTATTTTAGACTTTGTCAGGTCTCACATTTTCTGCAAGTTTGGAGTTCTAAGAGCCATAATTAGTGACCAAGGCTCACATTTCTATACTAAAATCATGGAGGCATTGTTGAAGAAATATGGTGTGATGCACAAGGTTTCGACTCCCTACCATCCACAAACCAATGGGCAAGCCAAAGTTTTGAATAACGAGTTAAAACAAATCTTGGAAAAACACAATCCAACCGAATAGAAAAAATTGGAGCAAGAGGCTTAAGGACGCATTGTGGGCGTATAATATTGTCTTCAAGACTCCTTTAGGCATGTCTCCCTATAGGATAGTCTTTGGCAAGACATGCCACCTTCCGATGGAGATTGACCACAAGGCTTATTAGGCGGTAAAAAAATGCAACCTTGACCTAAACCAAGCCAGATCCCAAAGAAAATTCTAACTCCAAGAACTTGAAGAGATTTGGTTGGAAGCTTATGAGAACTCTTGTATTTACAAATAAAAGATCAAGATTCTTCATGACAAGATGTTGACAAGAAAAGAGTTCTCTATTGGCCAAAAAGTTCTCCTTTACAATTCTCGCCTCAAGCTCACGTCCGACAAGCTTCGTTCTAGATGGCTAGGTCCTTTTATAGTCACTAAGGGTTTTCCTTATGGTGCAGTGGAGATCACAAGTGAGTCAACTAACAAAGCTTTCAAAGTCAATAGACATCGCCTCAAGCAATTCTATGAAGGAGCTCAAGAGGACATAGTGGAGGAGGTCCACTTACAAGTGGCCATTTACATCACTTGATAATGATCTTTCTTCCTTCTCTCTTTTATTTTGCTTGTCCTAAATTTGCAAATGATATTTATAGAATATTGATGATTTGATGTTTTATAAGCTTTACATTGAGGACAATGTAGAATTTAAGTGTGGGGGAGGAATTTATTTTCTATTTTCTATTTTGTTTTTCTGTTTTGAAATATATATATATATATATATATATATATATATATATATATATATATAAGAAAATGTGTTTTTAATTGCTTTCTAATGAAATTTTGAGATTTGTGAAAGTTGTGAACATGCATCAATTGAAATTGAATTGGTAAATTGAATTTGATAGAAGCATACATTATGAGACTTTAATTCTTTTAATGAATGGATTGAACATTTGTGTCATTCTCTTATTTCTTATGTGATTTTCACTCATGAAATTTGTTACTCTAGAACTTGCTTTGATTCTTTTTTAGGCTGTATTTTTACATACATACATGAACATAATTGAGGCATTTTTTTTTAATTAGCTACTTTAGCCAAATAGCTAACCTTGCAAATTTTCCTTTGATTAACCACATTGAGCTTATTTGACCATTCTTTATTTTTAACTCATTACATGCCTTAAATGGAAACCATGTTTTTACCTAAGCTTAGAGAATAAGAGAGCATTAGTATTGTTATTGGAAGAGTTCTTGAATAAGTGAGGGGATGTACTAATTAGTGTGCAAAATGTTTGGTGGAAAAGGAAAGAGTGGCCAATTGAAAAAAAAATAGAAGAAAAATAGAAAAATTAAAAAAAAGGAAAAGAAAAGGGGAAAATGATATGTAAAGAGAATTTACATTACATGGATTCAGGTTAAACTTTCATACTTGTTATTTGAACTCATCCCCGATGTTCTTTTATTCTCTTTATATTTAACTTGTCATCTCCATATTATTCCCCTCCCTTACTTTGACCCTATTATAAATTTACATAAAGTCCTCTTGATTTGTGTGTGCATGTGTATTGAGTAGTGGAGAAGTAGAAGATAAGTGAACTTATGGTAATGCAAATTTTCATGGGTTGAATTAACTGAAACACTTACCTTCTAAACACTTGAGGGATTGAGAGTGCATCTTGTGAGATTTTATGATTCTTGATTTATGTTTTTCAATTAAAGTTATCTTGCTTATTAGTTTGAGATGTAAAGAAATGTTACTTTATAAATGTTTTGATTCCTTGAAACCTTAATTACTTTTCTTTCTTATAGACTTTTGCATTCTTGAACAATATTGAAAAGTGAGTCTTTTAGAGTTTTTAACTTTTGAGTTTATGTTGTTGTTCCTTATTCCCTAGTGTTGAATTTCTAATTTTGCCCGGGAATGCAAAAGTTAAGTGTAGTGGAATTTGATAAACACAATTTTCATACATTAGTTAACCCTCATATTTAGTCTCTTAGACCTCTTATGTGCTTAATTGATTGGTCTTGACCACATTTTATAAGTTTGGGTTCAAATTGGGCTTAATTATATTTTTCAGCATTATTGAGAATTTTACACTATTTCTGTATTTTAGGCATAATTTGAGTTCTAGACATCTAAAAATTATGAATATGACCTTGTAGGAAAGTTAAGAGAAAGATATACAACTTTGATGAGAGCTTAAAGGATGAATTGGATGTCTAGTAGATCAAATTGGTCTTGGAAGTCATAATAGAGATGCTGTCGCTGGAACCTAGACAACGAGCAAAGATTGGACCATAATTTGGGTTGTAGAAGTCATATGAAGCTGAAACTAGTGCCATTGGAAAGATGAGACACGAATCTTCAATATTATGATGACTTATAAAAAATGTGATGTTTTGATGGTGTTCTTGCCCTTTGAAGTCAAATGACAAGTTTAGAGAGCTGTTAAGAATGATTTGGGCATAACTCTTTCATTTTAAGCCTAAATTATGCAAATTAAGTGTCCAATTAAAACAAAGAGGAAGATGATTAACCCTAAGTTAAGGAAAAACTTGGATTATTAATTTTAGAGACATTTATTTAAGCAACAGTAGCAACCATGAACTCAACCTTAATTTTTTCTTAATCGTTCTTGCTTGCACGTTCTCTCTTTATCTCTCTTCATCACCTTTCTCTCTAAGTTTCTTTCTTTTATATTTTTCTTCCCTTCCATCCATAAGGGATAGAACCTTTTTAATCAATCCTAGGGATTAACAATCTTGATGTTTAATTCTAAGATCTTGTTTTGATTGTTTTATATTTAATTGTTAATTAAGTTTCTCTTTTACATGTTAATCAAGTTTCTCTTTTACCTCTTTTCAGTTTGTTAAATTTGAATTGAATTGCTTAATTTAATTTAGATATTGATGTAATAATTACATAATTACCATGTGTTAATGAGATTATAGAGACTAAACAATGCATCAAAGTTATTTGTAGGATTGTTTAGCTTGATTGAATTCTGGGTTTTAGGTTAATTTAAGATTAGATGAGTGCTTAATTCATTTAATCTTAATTAATTAAATTATGGATGCTTATCTAACAGAGAATTCATAGATCATCTTAAGGCTTCTTTATGTGATCTAAGACTAAGAATCTGATTAGCAATTGAATGGATTCTTAATGATCAATGATGGGTCAAATTCAAGACTACTTAATTTTCTTGACTTGGTTGTTTACATAATTCTATGTATAATTTTTAATTACTTTTCATTAATTAATTTTGTAACTTTTTCCCTCTGTTAACCTCTTAATTTGATTTCCTAATTAGAGTGATCCAATAGATCGATCCGGTTGTGCCTTACACTATAAGTATTTTGGTGAATCGGTTTATAAATTGAATAATTTGATTGTCTTGGCAGCTATCAAAGCCCCCTGAAATAGTGTTGATTGTTTAGGTTAGTTCTTCATGGCAGCGATCGTTATCTTGGGTAGGTGGATCTCGAGGTTGTGCTTTTTCTTGGTTTTGGGCAAGTCCCGAGATGGCCCCTCTCTAGGAATTTCATTTCTGGTCAGAGACCGCCTTCTCTGATACGGGGACAGGCTTCTCTGGGGACCATAACTTCTCTTCTTGTAGTTCCTGCCTCCCCTTTGATTATCATGTTGGGATTGGCGTACATATTAGCTCAAACATCCATCTCAGATTAAGTATTCAAAAGCATTTAGAAGATTGATGCACTCTTCAGTGGTATTGTGAACACCCAATTTTGACCGGACACAAAAAATAAAATATATATATATATAAATAAAAAATAAAAAAATAAAAAAATACTAAAAAATGCAAAAACGAAAAATAAAAATATTTGACCTTTTTTTTTTAATCGTGACCAAATCAAACCCAATCCAATAAGAAAAAGGCTAAAGTTCATTAATCCCCTTGGCCCATTTTGTTCTAAGTCTCTACTATATATAAAAAGAAAAAGAAAAAAAAAAAGAGGTCATCGTTGCGTAGCAAACAAACCCAGAAAAGAAGAAGACAAAAGACATGCAAAACAATAAATAAAAAGGAAAACAAACAAAAGAAAGACAAAAAGGGGTGGTAGCAAAGATAGACCACCAATCTTCGCAAGTCAAGAAGAAGAAATGAACAAAAAGGAAAAGCAACAGATATTGGGAGGAAGAAAGACATGGAACAGAGGAATAAAGCATCAAATGGTGAAGGAGTCTTGCTCCGATGTAACTCTTGCATGTCATTGTCTCGATGCCACTCTTGCAGCGTTGAACCACAGATACACAAAACGGGATAGGGGCAGGAAAAGAGAAAAAAGGAAGCAAGTTTTAAAGCAAAAAACAGAGAGCCGATAGGGATGGCACAATCTCGTGCTGCCCAAGCTAATATTAGAGAGGGAGATATTTTTACAGAGAAGGAGACTGCACAATCGACGCTCGGGATACCAAGCCAGAATCTCTTTATGCCTATAAAAGGGGACAATGTAAAGAAAGAGGGGTTCTTCTTTTTTCGGAGATTTTCTTTAGTTTACAGTTTTCTCTTACAGATCAAAAAAGCTATTACTTGCTACTGGTGAGAAAACTGGGTTTTGAGAGAAAGTGAAAAGTGAGATTGTAAAGAAAAGAATTGAATAATAAGATATTTTCCAAGTTGTTTTCCTGAAGCACAGAGGTATTTTGTTTGGTTTTTTTCTTATGCTTTGACTTCTGCCATTGCTGTTTCATCTAAATTTCTGCATTCTATTTTTCTTCTATTTTCACCCTCACCAAAAACACTACCACACAATTTCTTGCCACTGTTCATCTTCCTCAACCTCCCATCACCCACCAAAACCATCATAAAAACCACCTATCCTTCAACTTCCGCAACCAACCTCACCACAACCCATTACCTTCAGAACCGACCGTCGGATCGAATAACCGACCGTCGGACCTCAGAAGCCCTCACCGACCGTCGAACCTCACAGAAGCCAGATCCTTCCCCTCACCGACCGTCGAACCTCATAGAAGCTAGATCCTTCCCTTCAACCGACTGTCGGACCCAACACCAAATCTCCCCCTCCAACCGATCATCGAACCCAACACAAAATCTCTCCTTCAATCGACCGTCGAACCCAACACAATTTCTCTCTCTTCGACCGACCGTCAAACCCAACCAAAATCCATCTCTCGCACCGACCGTCGAACCCAACCAAGTCCCTCTCCACACCGACCATCGAACCCAACCATCTTCCACCTCCCTTCAACCTCCTAAACACCTACCTTCCGAATCACCATTCTAACCAACTACTCCCAGTGCCCTCACGTAAAACTATACCAACCTTCACCACTCTCCTAACAACCAAATCCATCTCAACCGACCATCGAATCTAACCAGATCCCTCTCCGCACCGACCGTCGGACAACAGAAACCAGAACCCCCTGCACCGACCATCGGATCACAAAATCAGAACCCCCTGCACCGACCGTCGGATCACAAAAACTAGAACCTCCAACCGACCGTCGGACCTCCACCAGATCCTTCCCAACACGTACGATACCTCACTTTTTTTTTTATCTTCCCACTTCGAGGCCGAAAACCTCTTTCTTTTTTTTTTCCTTATCTTATCGAGGCTACGAGCCTCTTTTTCGCTTTCTTCCTTTATTATTTTATTTTTTAACAGTGGTATGTATGTTTTAAGAAGGAATTTATAACAAAAAGTATGATAAAAGAAGAGGGTTCTGCTAGGTTGGGCTTCCTGGTTATTTTACTTTTTTGTGTTCCAAGGTCTCCTCTTGAGTTTGGATAGATAAATAACAATAGCATGTTTGTTACTTTTTTTCTCTTTTTTCCGTTAGCTTTGTTTATCATATTTATTTTTATTGTTTTTCTTTTCTCTTTCTTTAGCTGTTGGTTTTTTTAGGAAAAATAAAATAATTAAACGTTGTTGAGAAATTATAAAATCGGATTAGCTGAGCTGTGACAGTTTGCTAATCTCTTTTTTTGGGAATCATTTAAGTTGCGACAACTCGATGATTCATAAAATCTTCTTTTCCTTCTTTTTTTATTTATCTATTTTTTTAAAAAAATGATAAAACAAATATTTTCAAAAGTTATAAAGTTCCGCACAATCAATTTAAGGTACCGTTTTTAGAACGGGCGTGTTAGGGTGCTGTGGGATTAAGTTTCCGCCTCTTCCTTATCCATAACCGACTCCCGAATCCAATCTGGTTCCAAAGACCATTTCCAAAGAAAGGTTTTCCAATTCTTCCTAATTTAAATAAAATTGGTGGCGACTCTATTTTCATATTTTAAAATCTTTTGAGTTGCTCTATCCGCCGTGATCCTGGTCACGACAGGTATGTCTATAAACTTTGTGGAACACATAATGCTTAGATTTATCTTTCCAAGCATGTTTTCTGAATGGATGAGGCTTTTGATTGTCTCTGAACTACGTGTTCATTACCTCCTAATAAATTTGGGCTCGAGGTGTATTGAAGGGGTGTAGTCGTGGTATTTCCCCTTCCATGGTGGCTTCGAGTTCTAGGGTTGTGAGGGAGCTTGGGCTAGCTTTTCTTTTGCTTCCTCTTCCTTATTCACATGCTTCTTGGCGTGGATAACGTCTTTTACGTTGATGTACTTGTCTGCTCTAACATAGAACTCGTCCATCATCTGGGTTCTTTCTTAGCGAGTGAAAATGAGAAAACACTAGGAGGAAGGCCTTCCTTCATGTAGTGTAGGTCAAGCCTCTCATTCCAGTCATAGGCATTCATGATTTCTTTGTTGAACCAGGCCATATAATCCTTAAGTGACTCCTTGTTTCCTTGTTTGATATGGAAAAGACATGAAAAAAGTTTCGATTGCACCTTACTAGTGGTAAAATGTAGTAAAAATCTCGAGGATAAGTCATGCTAGTGATCAACGGATTTCAAAGCTAAGGTGGTGAACTATCGCAAGGCGACTTTCTTCAGGAAGAGATGGAAAACAAGACATATGAGTAAGCCATCTCCCCTAATAAACATTAGGGCTGAGACATAAGCATCCAAGTGCTCTTGGGGGTTCGAGGTCCTTTCATAGGCTTCAATGTTAGTTAGGTATTTAAAGCATTTAGGAATCTCGTAAGCCATCAACTCATTAAAGAAAAGTTAATTTTTCTTGACCGATCTCCGTGTCCTGAATTCTTATTCTCTGTAATTTTCTCTCACTGGGTTCTCAACCCTTTGTCTAGGTTCCATTATTTTAGAATTTTCTGGATCTAGTCTCTATCTTGGGCTGGCTCCTTTCAATTATTGTGATTCCTGTGGGGAACCCGGTTTTCATCTTCCCTTTTTGACTGAGCAGCTCTTTCTAATTCTTGGATGCATTCGTCTTGGAATCTGACCAAGGAGATCAATTTTCTTTGTGATAACTCAGGGAGGTATGATTCATCCTATTAAGACTGAACCTTATTATTATCTCTAGAGCCTAAACATTGCAACACTGAAATTTGTGGTCTGGCATCGCCTGAGGGGGCTCCACATGAACTAAGTCATTGCGTTGTCGAAATGCGCTATAGCGAAAGGGAGGGATTCTCGCTGGAGAGAGAAGCTTCTAATCCACCACGCCTGGATTCTAGTTGAGCATCAACTGGGTCTTGAGTGATGGTAGAGCCCAATTGGCAGCTGGTGGATGACTGGTTTTATGCAACGGAGGCATAGTTATGTTTGGTAGTTACCATGATGGTAGTGGTAGGATTCGAAGTTTATCGTTCTCACATACGGCACCAATATTCTGAACAAGTTTCAGAGGATTACCTAAATGAGACTGATGAAGGTGGTTTCCTCTGTAGCACTGTGACAGTGACGGTGGTGCAAGGGGTGGGTACCTACAAAAGCCACTCCAACGCTCAAGTTAGACCATGCACAAGGTAGGTAGAGTATTTGGGGTTTAGATGCATACCTTTGCTACCTTGTGTAGTATTTATAGGAGAGTCATAATAGATAAGAATCACGTTTAAATCTATATTAATGGATAATAAATGTTGTTAATAAGAATAAGAATCTATTAGGATAATTATCTCTTATAGTTATATCCTTTATTTATGTGGGATTCTTAGACAGATTTACTCCTCATAAATATATATTTATTAATTCAAAGGAGATCAATGTTAGCTGGGACTCGTCCTTAACGGGACTGGTGATAGCTATCGAGACTATCAAATTAAATTAATTTATAAATTGATTTACCAAAATACTTATAGTATAAGGCACAATCAGGTCGAGTCATGGATTACTCTAATCAAGCAATCAAATTAAGAGTTTAATAGGGGGAAAAGGGTTGCAAAATTGATTAACAGAAAGCAATTAAAAAATATAAATAGAATTAAGCAAACAATCAATCCAAGGAAATCAACTAATCTTGAATTTAATCCATTATTGATCACAAGGAATCCATTCAATTGCTAATAAGATTCTTGGTCTTAGATCACATCAAGAAGCCTTAAGATGATCCATGAATTCTCTACTAGATAAGCATCCTAAAATAATCTAAAACCCATAATTCAACCAAGCTTAACAAACAACACCCAAGAAGCCTTTGATGCATTGTTTAGTCTCTGTAATCCTCATTAAACATGTGGTAATTATGCAATTATCACATCAACATCCAAATTAAATTAAGTAATTTAATTCAGATTTTAAAAAATCAAAGAGAAAATTGATTAATAAATAAAAGATAAACTTGATAAACAAATAAAAGATAAACTTGATCAACAAGTAAGAGAGAAACTTGATTACCAATTAAATGTAAAGCAACCAAAATAGGATCTCAGAATTAAACATCGAGATTGTCAATCCATAAGATTGATTTAAAAGGATCTAGCCACCCATGGAAGGAAGGGGAAAATAGAAGACAATGAAAACTAGACAGAAAGGAGAAGAAGAAAGATGAAGAGAGGAAGTGCAAGCAAGAGCGGCTAGAAGAAAATTAAGATTGAGTTTCGTGGTTACAACTGTTACTTAAATAACTATCTCTAAAATTAAAAATCCAAGTTTGCCCTCAGCTTAGGGCTAATTCTCTTGCTCTTAACTTTAATTGGACACCTAATTTGCATAATTTGGACTTAGGATGAGAGAGGTATGCCCAAAACATTCTTAATAGCTCTCTAAACCCATAAGCCAACTTCAAAGGGTGAAAACACCATCAAAACGTCACATTTTTTATAAGTAATCTCATAAGAAGTCAATATATATGTCTCCGATTTCAAATATCACCAGTTTTAGGTTCATATCACATCTACAACCTAAATCATGGCCTAATCTTTACACATTGTCCAGGTTCCAACGACAACATCTTTGTTCTAACTTCATGACCCAATTTGACCTATTAGATATCCAATTCAGCCTTCGAGCTCTTTTCAAAGTTGTAGAGATTTAAATCAGCTTTCCCATAAGGTAAAATTCATAATTTTTAAATATGTAGAACTCAAGTTATGCCCAAAATATAGAAATAGTATAAAATTTCCATTAATGCTGAAAAATACAACTAAACTCAATTTGAACTCAAACTTATAAAATGCGGTAAGCATATAAAAAGTCTAAAAGTATAAATATGATGGTTAACTAATTTATTAAAATTGTATTTATCACTGAGTTGCTCCTAATCTACTAACTTGGAACTTGTCCAAAACAGAGATATTGACCTTTTCATATAGAGTTATGATTTTCTTACCACTTTTTTTTTCTCTCATCACTTTTTACACCTCTCTCCATGCTATCAATCATATCATTTTTTTCTATTATTTTTTTTCACTTAATTATAACCCTTTAAAAAAGGTGTAAATAGTAATATAGGAGGAAAAATAATATATAATGATCATTTTTCTTTCATATATGGGT
This sequence comes from Ormosia semicastrata, assembly GCA_029884595.1. Classification (NCBI taxonomy): domain Eukaryota; kingdom Viridiplantae; phylum Streptophyta; class Magnoliopsida; order Fabales; family Fabaceae; genus Ormosia; species Ormosia semicastrata. The sequence goes on from JAQQTO010000056.1 coordinate 62,624,782, forward strand.
GGAGAGAGAACCACATCTTTTATATATAGTATGTCATGATAAGGTGCTTCTATCAAACACCTCTCAATAATCATGTCTTTAGATTTTTTAGTGGCCATCTATTTGAATATATATATATATATATATATATATATATATATATATATATATATATATATATATATATATATATATATATATATTTATTTATTTATTTCTTATTTGTTGTTTAGGCATTTGATTTTTAAAAGGTCTTAAAGTATAGTGATATTAAAAACTTAACATATGTTGATAGTGCTCAGCCCTAATTAATGAAAAAAAAAATTTGTCATGAATATCTTCCACATTTAATGAGATTATGAATATTTTTTATTTTTTCTTCACAATTATATATACCAAAATACTAATATCCAAGTTATCTTTTTCGTTCGGTACATGGCTATTTTAAAATTCATATCGATTTATATCTATAACTATAAAGTTTTTATTTGATAATCAAATATTAAAACATATTTAAATTAGCTTATTTTGATTTAAAAAGACATTAATGAAAATATTTCAGAAATGTTTTTCATTTGAAAAGTCTATGCAAGTATTAAATAAATTAATCCAAATATATCTAAACTTGCAAAGTGTAATACAAAAAATTATATTTAAAATTTAATAATTGTATCACTCGATTTAATTTATTTTGTTTGTTTGTGCCAATATTTTATTGAACTTCTAATATAAGTTTATATATACAATTCAATTCTTATATACAAGTTGTGTAAATAGATTAAAAGAGAAAAAAAAACCATTTTCATTAATTTTGACACGTTAAAATACTTTTTTAATAGTTGATATTAGTAATTGCTCCTCAAGCAATTTTACTAGTACATACATACATATATATTTTACATATCATTACATATTTATAAATTTAAATATAAAACAAATTCCAATTTGACTATGTTTAGGACTCTAACCTTTGCCATTGTCATGTATATTTTCAAGTAGGCTTTCTTTGGTTGAATAAACTGAATTAGAAAATACTTAACTTTATTATTTTTCCTCCGACCCGTATTTAAAACTCATTAAACTCAAGCAAGGATGATAGGGTAAGTTGTATAAGCTGAATGGAGACTATTGATAGAGATTAGAGAGAAAGAGATGGAATTTCATTATTTATGACACACATATATTATATTTCCTCCAAAACACAAGTAAAGCAAAACACAAATCAACAATAATCATAAGGCCTGTATATCTTGGATTTGTATTTCAATTGTAAGAAATTAAAGAGAAAACTACCCCTTCAAAGTATTTCAAGCACCTAGTTTCATATCTTTCGAAGATTCATTTTTCCAAGGATAACACACATTGTACAAACCATTATCCTTGTTCAACATACATGCATGACGTGCCCATATTTTCCATGAACATAATTTGCAGTCATCTCGTCCTTCATCATAAATGTCAAAATAGTGAAGGGTTTGTTGTCCTGGCCATGTAAAGCTGCAAAAGAATAGTGTTATCGCAACATAACTTGGCCTAAATCTAATCCAGTAGCTTTCTCGAAACGTGATTGTATGAACTCCTAAATCGTCATCCTTGGATTTGCAATGAAGAGTGAGATTTATCTTATTAGGAGGAGTGAGATTTATCTGAGTAGGAGTTGCATCTAAATCATTGATAATTTCTATTGTTACCTTATAAAAAAGCCATTTAGTCTCACTAGCCTCTAACCTCAATGCAACAAGTATTGTTAATAGTAGTGAGAGCGATATGACTTTGGAAGTACTTGGATTTAGAGCCATAGATGCATAATGGCTTGCAAGGCATACAACCATCTATTTATAATGTATAACATAGTTTCACGTTCTTAATAAATCTCTTAGTTTCCATTCAAACAGTGTGCACAAAGTTCCTCTTCCCTCTTTTTCCTTAATAATAACTTTAATGAATGATAATAATAATTGAATGAGTTTGAACTCTTTAGTAGTTACTTAAATGAATTAGTACCATTAATTTAATCTTCAAGTACGTTGTCTATCAACCATTTCAATTGAATGTAAATTACATTGTCTACAGTTAGATTTCAATCCTTACATTGCATTATGAATATCTTTAAGCATTTGTGAAACTTCCACATTTGTGAACCTCAGTTTTCCCCCACATTTCTCTTTGCAGGTTTAGGTATGTTGTTTAACTATTTATTTATTTTTGGTTAGCGTTTGGGAGGTGGGTGAGGTTGAATAACTTTTGGAGCCCTAGATCTAAAAGATGCTTACTTTTCAATTTTGTTCAAAATGCTGGAGTGTTTTTATCTGTATGTCTTGATATTTAAATATGCTAATTGTTGTGTTGTGATTTGCTCCATCATTGCTACATGCGCACATAAAGGAGATATTAAAAAGTTGATTTGATTAATGAGTTTTGGTTGTCTAAAAGTAACAATCTCAATGTAGCAATTTTAAAATCTTCAAGTAGTAAAATGGCCAACTTGAGATCTATCTATTCTAACATGCTCGTAGTGTCTACCATTGTTGCTTAAGCAATGAAGGAAATATAAAAACCAATATAGCTCTCTATGGGCTCCTTCTCTCTTTCTATTTTTGATAGTAACAGAGGCCCAACCGATGCTAGCCCAAGTGTATCAGATGCTACTGAGCTTGTTGATGGACTTGCCAACATTGCTGAGAGGCCCAAGCGCACCATCAAACGCCCACAAGGTTGGGACAACTTCATGCATTAGGGGGTAGAATTTCTGTTAAGATTTCCCAATCTCGTGTGAATCTTTAGATGATGTTCTGTCACCCAATCATTGGGTTTATTATTCCTTTTGCTTTGCTTTCATTACGTTTCTGTTAGAATCTCCCTATATATATGGGAAGGTATTGGCATGAATAGAAACAAGAAGAAATATTCAGGAAAAATAACTCTCTCTTTCTTACAATTCTGGAGGTAACGTTCCTGGCCTTCAAGACAGGAACAAATTTGTTTCCCTACCCCTATCAACTTGGTGCTTTCATTGCTCTCCCTTATGGCTGAAACCAACCAAACCCGTGCTCAAGCCCAGGCACAAGCTCTTGCTCGCCTAGAGGAGGCTGTGTCCCTTCTTACCCAGACCCAAACCACCTTAGCCACCCATCAGAGCTCCCTCCACTCCAAAATTGATGAAGTTCTCCTCCGCCTAGCCACACTCGAAACCCACCATTCCCCTTCCGATCACGACGACACCCCCCATTTTTCCAGCAATCGCACCAACAAGTACCACATGAAGCTGGATGTTCCTTGCTTCAACGGGACCGATGCCATGGGATGGATTTTCAAAATTTCTCAGTTTTTTTATTACCATTCCACTCCCGACGATGAACGCATTCAAGTTGCCTCGTTTTACCTCGACGGCCCTGCCTTAAGCTGGTTCCAATAGATGTATTGCAACGGCCAGATCTCCTCTTGGAACGATTTCCTCCAAGCTTTAGAGACGCGCTTCGCCCCTTCATTTTATGATGACCCAAAGGGCACTCTCTTTAAGCTCACGCAGCAAGGCTCTGTTAACCACTACCTGACCGTATTTGAGAGCCTGGCCAACTGCATTGTTGGACTTCCCGCCTCGTTTCTCTTGAGTTGTTTCATCTCTGGCCTTTCCCCCAACATCCGCCGCGAGGTACAAGCCTTCCAACCCCACACCCTCACCCATGTTGCTGCCCTTGCCAAACTCTAAGAGGACAAACTAAATGACACCAAACGCCACTCTCGCCCTAAATTCCATAGCCCATCCCTCTCTGTCCCACCCATAGCCTCTATCCACCCCCCAACACAGCCACCCCTCCTACCTTCACCCCAAGACCCACCTTCAAAAAGCTCACTCCAGCGGAAATGGCGGCCCATCGTGACAAAGGTCTTTGTTATAATTGCAATGACTGATGGGGACCCAACCACAAATGCATATCCCGATTCTTCCTCATCATCGTCGACGATGACCTAGACATACCAGACCCACCATTTCCCTTTCCTCTGGTCGACGATGCCTCTTCCCATATTTTCGGTGGGACGAGTGATCCCCTCTCCCCAAATCAATTTCAACGCTCTCTCCAAACAATTAGCCCCGGAGACACTTCGGGTCATTGGTACCGTGAATGGGCACGAGGTGGTCATTCTGATTGATGGGGGCAGTACCCACAATTTCATCCAAGATAGGATGATCCGTTTCCTCAACCTTATGGCCCAGTCCACTATTCTGCTGAGTGTTATGGTGGGCAACGGCAGTTTACCTGTAACAGTGTTTGCAAAGGAGTCCCATTGCTCATCCAATCCCATTGTTTTGAAGTGGACCTATATGTGATGTCCATAGCTGGAGCAGATTTGGTATTAGGGGTCGCATGACTCAAGACCCTTGGCCCAATCGTCACTAATTACAACTTATTGACAATGCAGTTCAGAAACAATGACCAACTGGTGGAATTAACGGGCCGTTCGGGGCTAGGCCCAACAGAAATAAACCATCACCAAGTTAAGAGACTTATCAGCACTAATCGGGCCGCTGCTTATTATCACATCCACCTAAAGCCCAACCCGAACCCACCCCCATTAGCCACCTTTACTCCCTCTCCCATACCCGCCCCTCTGCAAAACCTACTCACCCAATATGACTCTCTTTTCCAGTAGCCACACACCTTACCACCACCCCGTTCCACCGACCACACCATACATCTCTTCCCTGATGCCAAGCCCGTCAATGTGAAACCCTACCGCTACCCTTATTTTCAGAAATAAGAGATCGAATGCCAAGTTGATGAGATATTGCGTGACGGTCTGATTCAGTCGAGCCGAAGCCCTTTCTCTTCTCCGGTTCTTTTGGATCGAAAAAAGGATAGTACTTGGCGATTTTGTGTTGATTATCGCACCCTCAATGCGCTCACTGTCAAAGATCGATTTCCGATTCCCACAATCGATGAACTTTTGGACGATTTGGGATCGAAAAGCTGGTTCTCCAAACTCGACCTCGTCCAAGGCTTCCATCAGATACGCATGACCCCTGAGGATGTCCATAAAATAGTATTTCGTACTCATCAGGGGCACTACGAGTACAGGGTCATGCCCTTCGGGCTCTACAATGCTCCTTCCACCTTCCAGGCCACCATGAATGAGTTGCTCCTTCCCTACCTTCGGTAATTTGTCCTTGTCTTCTTCGATGACATTCTCATCTTCAGCCAACACCTAGAGGAGCATTTCGCCCATCTCAAGCTAGTCTTTTGTACATTACAACAAAGGCAATTTTTCCTCAAGTATTCAAAATGCACCTTTGGTCAGCGAAAAATCGAGTATTTGGGTCACATTGTTTCTGCCGCAGGGGTTGAACCCGTCTCAACCAAAATCCAAGCCATGCAGGATTGGCCGGTTCCCACCTCCCTGACATCATTACGTGGTTTTCTTGGTCTCACCAGATTCTATCGCTAGTTCATTAAGGACTACGCCAAGATTACCTCGCCGCTGAGTGTACTTCTGCGTAAAGACAGTTTCTTACGAGGGCAGGAAGCCCAATTAGCCTTTGAACACCTCAAGAGAGCTATGACCCAAGCACCGATTTTGGCTCTCCCTGACTTTCGAACCCAATTTATTATTGAGACAGATGCCTCTGGAATAGGGATGGGTGCAGTGCTAATGCAACACCAACACCCCATCGCCTATTTCAGTAAGCAGTTCTGTCCGAAACTATTACATTCCTCCACATACATTCGTGAGCTTCATGCTATCTCCACCACCGTTAAATGCTGGCGATAGTACCTATTAGGACATCCTTTCACCATCCTTACTGATCATCGTACCTTGAAAGAATTGATGAGCCAATCTGTCCAAACCCCAGAACAACATGTTTACCTTGCAAAACTCATTGGCTATGATTATACCATCCAATATAAAGCTGGCAAGCACAACGTTGTTGCCGATGCCCTTTCTAGGATTCATGCGCCAAATGCTGAAGGTTGCGCTTTCTGGATCCTCACCATGCCCCATTATCAGTTCTTAAAAGACTTAAAGAAGGATTTGGCCAGCAACCCTGAGTTCCTTAATGTGAAGTAGGGAGTTCTCACTTCCCCAATGGACTATCCTGACTTCAAACTATCGGATGACCTCCTCCTTTTCAAGGGGCGTATCTGGATCAACAAAACTAGCCCTTTTGTTCAGCTTCTCTTGGAGGAATTTCACACTTCACCCCTTGGAGGCCACATGGGGTTAGCTAAGACCCTCAGCCGCCTCAAGGATAATTTTTATTGGCAAGGAATGAAGCAAGATGTGCATCGTTACCTTTCTCAATGCTCTACTTGTCAGCTCACCTAGTATGTCCCTAAGAAGTCCCCTGGCCTGCTTCAACCGATTCCACCACCATCTTCACCATGGGAGGACTTGGCATTAGATTTCATTATCGGCCTACCTTCCTCCAATGGTTTCACTGTCATCTTGGTTTTGGTTGACCGATTCTCTAAAGGGGCACACTTCGGTGCTTTGCCTACTCATTTCACTGCCCACAAGGTTGCTTACCTTTTCATTGACATCATCTGTAAGCTCCATAGGTTTCCCAAGAGTCTTATCTCAGATCGTGATCCAGTCTTTATGAGCCACTTCTGGCAGTAATTTTTCAAGCTCAACGGCACCAAGCTCCGAATGAGCACTTCTTATCACCCTCAAAGTGACGGCCAGACAGAAGTCCTCAACCGAATATTGGAGCAATATCTTCGTGCTTATGTTCACAATCATCCTTCCCAATGGGGCAAGTTTCTTAGCCTTACTGAGTGGTGTCACAATACTACTTCACACTCTGCCACTGGATTGACCCCATTCCAAGTTAATTATGGTAAGCCTCCTCCAAATATTCCTCATTACTTGTTCGGCTCATCCCTCATCGAAGCAGTGGATTCCCTGCTCATTTCTCACGAAGATATGCTCGTTTTCCTTAAGCGCAAACTGCAACGGGCTCATGAATTAATGAAGGCATCTGCTGATACCCACCGCCGGCATATCACTTATAATGTCAAAGATTGGGTTTATGTGAAACTGCCCCCTTATCACCAACACTCTGTTACAGGCACCAAGTATCAGAAATTGGGCAAGAGGTATTATGGTCCCTATGAAATTGTTGAGGTCATTGGACCGGTTGCTTATTGCTTGGGTCTGCCCGACTCTGCCAAGATTTATCCAGTATTTCATTGTTCCCTGCTCAAGCCCCACCATGGTCCGATTATCAGCCAATAAGACCCTCCATATACTTTCTCCAATGACAAACTTGTTGTCCAGCCCCTGTCCATCATTGATTCCAAGTGGGATTCCTCTACCGACCCACCGTGCCACATGGTTTTTGGTTCAGTGGTCTGGCCTACCACCTGAAGACACTTCCTAGGAAGCTTGGAACTCACTGAAAGAAGCCTACCACCTTGAGGACAAGGTGCTTTTCCATAGGGCAGGGGATGATAGTAACAGAGGCCTAACCGATGCTAGCCCAAGTGTATCAGATGCTACTGAGCTTGTTGATGGACTTGCTAACATTGCTGAGAGGCCCAAGCGCACCATCAAACGCCCACAAGGTTGGGACGACTTCATGCATTAGGGGGTAGAATTTCTGTTAAGATTTCCTAATCTCGTGTGAATCTTTAGATGATGTTCTGTCACCCAATCATTGGGTTTGTTATTCCTTTTGCTTTACTTTCATTACGTTTCTGTTAGAATCTCCGTATATATATGGGAAGGTATTGGCATGAATAGAAACAAGAAGAAATATTCAGGAAAAATAACTCTCTCTTTCTTACAATTCTGGAGGCAACGTTCCTGGCCTTCAAGACAGGAACAAATTTGTTTCCCTACCCCTATCAGTTTTCCTTTTGTTGTTTGTTTGCTTAGCTAATATGCTTGTGTTTATAGATATTTTGAGTCAACTTGAAATCAATGGTACTATATGAGCTCATCCTGTGGTGGTTTTTCCTGACATGTTTGCTTTATAGGTGAAAATATTTAAGACCCATCAATGTTAAAATTTGAGCCAAGGTCATCAATTTTTTTTAATCTCACTGAGATTTTTATATATACCTTTTTGAAGCATGAAAGAAAAGCATTCTACAGAGACTTAAATGCAGATAACCATCTGTTCCGGATACTGACCGAAACCCAAGGTAGTTAGAAGGAGATCCACTGAAGTTCCCTGAATGGAATGTCAGTGGAGTCGGCTCTCGGGTAAACTGATCAGTTAAAGAATTAGTCAATATAATAAAAGGTCAGGAGAATTGGAACATGCCTGACCTAGATAATTGAGCTGGCTTATATAGGAACTATTCCTCGGGTTTCTACCGTTTAAGGTCATTTGAATCTCTCATCCGTTATGTCTGGATTAATGGTATGGAACCGTTTCTGAACGTTAGTTATCAGGTCACAATCTGATTACCATTGATAGCCCATATTTTGAAACCTCAGGTTCTAGTAGGTCGGGGGTACTAGATCCAAATATTTAGGTCATCCCACAAGCGACTAGGTATATAGGTAGTTCGACCAATATTGGGCCAGTACGGTCCACAGCCCCTCAGCTTGGTCAATCTTTAGATTGACCGAGCTTTCTCCTTCCATTGATCGGATGAGTTTGGCCTACATAGTTTTCAACCGGGTATGTAAGTGGCCCGATAATAATTAGGCCAGTACGGTCCAAAGCCCTCCAGTTCGGTCAATATTTAGATTTGACCGAACTCCCTGTCTATTAGTTTTGTGAAAATGGATCTGATCCCTGGAGATTTTTTTTTCTAACCAGGCGCTTCGTTATCCGTGTACGAAATTAAAATATAGCCTGCCACGTGTCATGCTTTTACTTATCAAATGTCAGTTACGTCACTTCACCATTAAAACGCCTGACTCCATCAGGATCCTTTAAAGAATCCTTTAAAGAATTTTGACTCTTGATATTCCACCATCAGATACATCCAACCGTCGTGCTTGAAACTTTTCCCTTTCCTTGATCTTTGATTAGCGGTTATATTGTTTTAAATTCTGCTTGTTTTAAACACTGCCAAAACTATACTTCATTTATTCCTTTCCTCAACTTCTCCACTTCTTCTTCTTGACCCCTCCTCTTCGTGCTGCCAGTTAACCCATTTTTAATCCAGACGCAGTTTCTCCCATTCTGTGCAAGTGATTACTTCCCATTCTTCTTCACGCACCCTTCCTCTGTTCACACACATTCCAAGTAATCTCTAAAGCACAAGCTTGAATTTCCTTTCATTGTTCCATCTGTTTCTGAAAGCAAAAAGTGCGTAACTAGGATTTCTTATTCTCCTTCTTCCTCAATAAAAAATAAGTTAATACATTAGATTAGTGGAAGTTTGTTGTCGAGGAAACGGCTGTTGAGGTCCATATCCTGAAAAAACCCAAAGGAAATCTTGAGGGTAGTTTAGTTTTACGCACCAAACCAAGATGTCCGATCATCCAGAAAATACGTCGGCAAGAGAGGAATCGATGCCGAGCTACAATTGGGTTTACCCAGTGGTTAGCAAATATCCCTCAATTTACAATACGGACGAGAGCATTAACGTGCTCTGACAACATGTCCTATTTAGTTGAGATGGCGATGAAGGTCGTTTTATTTGCCTTCCGTGCCGAAAGAATGAGCTTGTATTCGTGTCATCGTATGGCGACAATCAGGTCGGTTGGGTGTACATGTACAAAACCTTTTTTAATCGGCTGAACTTAAGGCTACCTTTTACCGATTTCCAGTGTTCGATATTAAGCCGATTAAATGTTGCCCCCACCCTACTTCATCCTAATAGCTGGGCCTTCGTAAAAGCTTTCGAAGTCTTGGCGAACTTCCTTGATAGAATCCCTAGCACCGAAGTGTTCTTCTTCTTTTTTCAGTGTAAGGGAGTTGGTAAGAGAGGTTGGGTTTCACTCAATAGCCATCCCCGTAAAAAACTTTTCTTGGCCTTTGATTCATCATATAAGAATTTTAAAAGTAAATTTTTCTGAGTTATGACCCGTCATGGCGATATACCCTTCTATGTCGACCGACTTGGGATAGAGAAATTCCCTCTCTATTGGAGAACAGAACCAAAATCCATATTGAGTGTTGAATATCGAAGCCTTTTGCCAACCGACCGGGATTTGGTCGACTTCCTGGAAGATTGTCCTGTTCTGGACATCAGTATATTTGTCAAATTTGGGGATTATCTAGACAAAATTGCACATTTAATGAGTAAGTTTTAAATTCAATGTTACTGACTCAGTTTTTAACTTAAACTAACTTTTAACCCATTGTTCTACTTTTCAGAATCGATGGCGCCCCGGATCTCAGTGCGGCAGTTGAAGAAGTTCGTAAAAAAGAAAGAACTTTCGAACGACATGGTTGAAGCAGAAAAAATAGTTTTCGACGCAGAGAAGACTGAAGCCCCAATTTTGGTTGCTGACTCCTTCGAGGCACAATCAGAGTCATTGGTCAGAAAGAGAAGTCAAGAAGAAGCTAATGAAGCAATTGAAGTTCCGAAGGTTCTTTCTTCAAAACGCTGAACACTAGGTGAGGGCTCTTCTTCTGAGAATCGGGAAACACGAAGTGCGTTTGAGGCACTGAATGGCTTCGATGCTAATGCAGATGGCTCTTCGATCTAGGCATCTTCTTTTCCTTTCGAGTCATTCTTGGAAACACAAATTTCTCTACCAAATGACAAAGAGAGAAAAGATAAGGTCTGTGGGATAGGCCTATGCCGATGGACAGAAGTTCAGCTACTTCGAGCCACAAGTGCGATCAGGTCGGTGGAACATGAGCTGGAAGATTCGAAGAAAAAGTTATCTTCCTTCAATTCCCTCTACCGAACCGAACTAGAAAAAATTCAACGAGTTCATCAAGAAGAGGTCTTGGCTTTAAAGAAAGAAAATGAAGTCTTGAGACAAAAAACCTTACGCATCGATGACCTTGAGGAATCTCTTGTAAAACTGGAAAAAGAGAAGAAAGAGGTCAAAGAGGAACTTTCAAGTTTGAAGAAGGCAAAAGATGATGCCAAGAGACAAAAAATAGAGGCTAACCGAGTCCTGATAGAAGCCTTAAAATCAAGGGATGCCCTTAAGTCTGAATTAACAAGCTTAAAAGAAGAAGCGGCCGAGCAAAGGATCGCTGGTTTTGAATCCGGTCTTGAGCAGGCAAAATTCCTTAACCCCGACGGAGCATTCGACGATCGGCTTGGCGAGCTTGGCCCGTTCAAAATTGTAATGGATGGCCGAATTGTTGATCCACCAGAAGATGAAGATGAATGAACGACATAAAACATCTTTATATGCATTGTTTTTGTTAATTATTGCAATGTTTATCCCTTTTCGATTGTAAAGAATATTTAGTTTTAATGAAATTTGCTATTTTGGAAATATCTTGTGATCATTATTTGTCTATGTTTACCGAAGTATACTTTATAATGTTTGTATCTTTGGATTTTTGGTCGGTCTGAAATACCAATTTCGACTTCGCTCATCGACTTTGGTTATGTTTGTCTGAAATACCGATTTCAACTTTGCTCATCGACTTTGATTATGTTTGGATTTTTGGTCGGTCTGAAATACCGATTTTTGTATCTTCCATCAGCTTTGGCTGGCATCGACTTTGGTCGGCATCGGCTGAAAAGCCGGTATCTTCCATCAGCTTTGGCTGGCATCGACTTTGATCGGCATCGGCTGAGAAGCTAGTATGAATATGTTTTAAGTAAAATACTTTAAAAGATAATAATATTTTTATTAAGTAAAGTGTCATAAGATGTGCCTCGTTAAAACCTTCCAAGTAAAACCCAGTGGGAAAAAATCCTGGTAAGGAAAAAGAGTACAACATCCTAAGTACAAGAGATTTTAACTAAAAAACTTCCTTAAAGAGGCTGAGTTCCAAGACCTAGGAAGAACTTTTCCAGTGAGTTCCCCAATTCTGTAAGCTCCTCCTCAAACAACTTCTACAATTAGAAAAGGCCCTTCCCAGTTGGCCGACATCTTTCCCTCACCTTGTGGTCTTCTGGAGTCCTCCACCTTACGCAAAACCAAGTCTCCCTGCTGAAAATTCCTTGATCTGACCTTATGATTATACTTCCTTGCCACCCTTGCTTTGACTACTTCTTCCTGAATGTGGGCGACTTCCCTCTCTTCTTCCAGCAGATCAAGGTCGGTTTTCCTATGCTCATCATTCGTTTCTTCAGAAAATGCTATCCTTCTGAAGCTCGGCTCCCCGACTTCAAGCGAAATCATGGCGTCGGCTCCATATATGAGTCGGAACGGTGTTTCTTGGGTTGAGGACTGAGGTGTAGTATGATATGCCCAAAGAACACCGTGTAATTCTTCTGGCCAGAGACCCTTAGCACGATCTAGTCTCTTCTTGAGTCCTGCCAAAATGATTTTGTTTGCAGCTTCGGCTAAACCATTGGTCTGCGGGTGCTCCACCGATGTAAAAACCTGCTTAATTCCATTCTTATAACAAAATGCTCGAAATTTCTTGTCAGTGAACTGTGTTCCATTATCAGATACAATAATAAATGGTAAACCAAACCGGCATATAATATTTTTCCATACAAACCATTTTACCTTTTTCGACGTTATGCTGGAGAGCGGCTCGGCCTCTATCCACTTTGTAAAGTAGTTGATTGCCACCACAATATATTTCATTTACCCTGCTGCGATTGGTAAAGGTCCCAGCAAATCAATTCCCCATCTACAGAATGGCCATGGAGTGTCAAGGTTATGAAGTTCCTCTGGTGGAGCCCTGTGCAGACTTGAAAACTTTTGGCATTTTTCACATTTCTGAACGTACTTCAAGCAATCAGACTTCATAGTAGGCCAATATAATCCAGCACGTAAAACCTTTCCGGCCAAAGAACGTCCTCTAATATGACTGCCACATACACCTTCATGAACTTCCTCCATTACCGACATAATCTGATCTCGCTCAATGCATTTTAGTAAAGGCAAAGTGAATCCCCTTTTAAATAAATCTTCACCGATCAAAACATAATAACTAGCTGATTTTTTTAGCTTTTGAGCCTTTGATTCATCGGTCGGTAAGTCACTTTTTTGCAGATATCTCATGATCGGGGCCATCCAAGAATCTAGGTCGGTGTTTACGACAAAAGATTCTTTTGCATCAATGCTCGGACTTTCTATCACCTCCTGAATGACCGATCTATTGTTCCCGGCTCTTTTAGTACTAGCTAGCTTGGATAATAAATCAGCACGTGCATTCTGGTCTCTTAGAATATGCAAAATTTCAAACTCTGTGAATTTTTTGACAATATCCTGTACTTTTAATAAATATTTTGTTAGCTGAGCATCTTTAGTTTAAAATTCACCCCTGACCTATCCAGTCATCAGTTGGGAGTCTGATTTTGCAATCAGTCGGGTTACTCCCATCTCAGCAGTAAGGGAAAGCCCAGCTAGGAGGGCTTCATACTCTACCTGATTATTACTGGTTCAGAAGTTAAACTTTAACGATTGCTCGATCAGAATATCATTAGGCCCTTCCAATATAATTCCTGCCCCGCTTCCTTTCACATTTGAGGCTCCATCAATAAAAAGATACCAGAGGTCATTATTTGGGTCATGAGGAGAAGGTGAGGACAGTTCAACCAAGAAATCAGATAATACTTATGCCTTGATTGGCCCTCTGGGTTAATACTGGATATCAAATTCTGACAGCTCGACCGACCAAGAGATCATACGACCTGCTAATTCTGATTTTCTTAGAACTTGTTTAATAGGCTGGTCAGTCATGACAATTTTCGATGGCTTTGGAAATATTATCGAAGACGCCTTGCTATCACCACGAGGGCCAATGCCATTTTTTCTATCCTTTGATATCTGATTTCCGGCCCTTGCAGCACTCGACTCACAAAGTAGACTGGACGCTGGTCCTTTCCGTCTTCTTTAATCAATATTGAACTCAAAGCTTTGTCAGAGACAGATATATAAAGCAATAAAGAGTCACCTTATTCGGGTCTAGTTAGGATTGGCGGTGTGGCTAAGAAGTGCTTCAACTTTGCAAACGCCTTTTCGCACTCCTCAGTCCATTGAAAATTAGTCGGTTTCTTTAGGCACTGGAAAAATGGAAGAGCTCAGTCGGCTGATTTCGACAAAAACCTTGACAAAGCAGCGATTCTTCCCGTTAGTCTCTGGATTTCCTTGATTGATGCGGGGCTCCTCATGTCCATTATAGCTCTACATTTGTCCGGATTGGCCTCAATCCCTCTGTTGGTTAGGAGGAAATCGAGGAATTTCTGCCTTGAACACCGAACACACATTTCTCTGGATTCAATTTCATGTTGTACCTTCTTAATTGAGCAAAGATTTCTAAGAGATCTGAATAGTGGTCGCCACTGGCCGACGTCTTTACCACCATATCATCAACATATACCTCGATGTTTTTTTCGATTTGGTCCTTAAATATTTTGGTCATAAGCCTCTGATAAGTTGCCCCGGCATTTTTTAGACCAAAAGCTATAACCCAGTAACAATAGTTCCCGAACTCGGTGATAAAGGCAGTTTTCTCCTCGTCTTCCCGATGCATCTTAATCTGGTTATATCCTGAGTAGGCATCCATGAAACTAAGGAATTGATAGCCGGACGCACCGTCGACCAACCGATCTATGCTAAGTAGAGGATAGGAGTCCTTCAGACAAGCTTTGTTCAAGTCAGTAAAATCCGTGCACATCCTCCACTTCCCTGTCGACTTCTTGACCATGACCACGTTAGCCAACCACGTGGTATACTCAACCTCCCTTATGAAACCAGCCTCCAACAATTTTTTGGTCTCCTGAGCAGCAGCCTCCTGCCTTTCAGCTCCGAGCTTCCGCTTTTTCTGAGCAACAGGCTTTATTCTCTGATTTACGGAGAGTTTATGAGTAATTACCTCTGGGTCAATTCCTAGTAAGTCTGCTGTGGTCCAAGTGAACACATCGAAGTTTTCCTTCAACAACTTTTCCAATTCATTCTTGACATCGATTGGAAGATTGGAACCAATGCGAGTTACCTGATTCGGTTCTGGGCCCAAGGATATAACCTGCAAATCTTCTATTGGCTGAGGTCGATCCTGCTCATCACTCCTCGGGTCTAATTCCGCCATATTGATGTGCAAGGGTTTGCCTGACGACTCAACTCGGTCGGCCACCTCTTTTTGTTTTGGCTTTAGACTTTCGTTATAACATATTCTTGCATCTCTTTGATCTGCGTGAATCACACCTATCTCATTTTTGGAAATGGGAAACTTCATCATTAAATGCGGGGTTGATACCATCGCTCCCAAAGAATTAAGATATGGTCTTCCAAGAATAATATTGTATGGAGTATGAGAATCAATAACCAGATATTTAACAAGAATCGTTTTCAAGAGTGTACCTGTTCCGAGAGTCGTTCGGAGTTCAATATACCCTTTTACATTTACCTATTCACCTGAGAAGCCAACCAGACACCCATTAAAAGGATTTAACTCGGTTTCTGGAATTTGTAATCTACGAAGAGTTGACAAATAAAGTATATCTGCCGAGCTGCCCTGGTCGACCAAGACCCTCCTAATCTGGAAATTTTCGGCAATGATGGAGATCACCATTGGGTCGTCCAAGTTTTCATCAAGACCAGTGAAATCTTTACTGGAAAATGAGATCACCGGGCTCTCTTCATGCTGCATCGGAGAAGGATGACTTACTGACATAATAGCTCGGAGATGTCGTTTCTGAGACGAATTCGAACTCCCTCCTCCAGCAAATCCTCTGGCTATGGTGTCAATCACTTCTCTAATCAAATGATCCCGGGGATCCGAAACAGCAACAACGGTGTTGCTCTTTTCTCCCGAGCTTGGGCTCCTTGGTCTGTGTTGATTTCCTTCTCTTGTCTCCTTTGCTTCTCTGCTATGGCTTCTACGCCGATATATGTACTTCCCAAGATGGCCTTCTCGAATTAGTTACTCAATTCTGTCTTTTAATGTAATACACTCCTCTGTTGAGTGGCCATATACCTTATGAAATTCACATCTTTTGCTCTTGTCCACATTTGCTGGGGTCCTTTGTTTTCCTGCGTTCATCGGAATTTGAATCAAGCCAATGTTATAGATTTCTCCTAAAATTTGATCCTGGGGAGTGTTCAAAGGCGCGTATTTGTTAAAATAGATCAAACTCTCCCGAATGTCTCCCGTGAACCTCGGTTGAACCTTTCTGAGTGGTCGCTATTACGTGTTGTTGTTCTGGCCCTCGGGTTGGATCGCCCCCCTTGAAATTTTTCGAACGAAATTGGGCGAATGGAGATGTGAGGATTACTTCTGCTTCCTGACGTTTCCAGATCAGAAAATTGCCACTCCATCTGCCTTCTTGCAAGGGCTATTTCTTCCATGTTTATGTACCCTGTGGATCTATCCCGCAAATCATCAAGATCCAAAGGGGGTTTTCTAGCCAAGGAATCTGCAAACGGTCCCGGGCGTAATCCTGCCATGATTGCATGTAAGGATACAGTCGGGTTTAGATCTCTAATTTGAACCGCTTCCTCTCCGAATCTCCGCATAAATTCTTTGAGGGATTCATCTCTTCCCTGTCTTAAATTGATCAGACTTGCCGAAGTCTTCCGATGTGTCCTGCTGGTAGAAAAATGATTAAGAAATTTAATGGACAATTCAGAAAAGTCATGAATTGAACCTGCTTCGAGGCTTGAGAACCAAAGTAAAGCCGATTTCTTCAATGTTGTTGGGAAGGCCCTGCACTTGATCTGATCCGAGCCGCCATTCAAAAGCGTCATGGAATTAAACATTGTAAGGTGCTCCTGCGGATCAGTCGTCTCATCGTACAACTCCATCGTTGGAAGTCGGAAGCCTTCCGGGAGTTTGATTGACATTATAAAATCCGAGAATGGATGATCAACAGTCGGAAGATTCTTGTCGTTCATCTGCAAACGAGCTTCAAGGTCGGTTACTCTTGGCTGACTTGAGCGTTGATGAAATTCTCTCGCCACATCCTCATTAAGTAACCCTTCAATCTCCCCCTCTGGCTCTGCTCTGTGCTGCTCTTTTTTGTTCATCCTATCAATCTGGTCAATGCGGCTGTTAATGTCCTTTATTGCTTACATGAGCATCTCCATTGGACCGGGCTGAGGATCACCTGAATTCTCTCCAGTGACAGTGCGATTCTCATTGCTGGTCATAACTGGTCAAAGAAGTAAATTTCCGGATGATGAAGTTGGTTGCTTGTGAGGTAGGAAGAGTTTTACCTAGCCCTACGGTGGGCGCCAAATGTTCCGGATACTAACTGAAACCCAAGGTAGTCAGAAGGAGATCCACTAAAGTTCCCTGAATGGAATGTCAGTGGAATCGACTCTCGGGTAAACTGATCAGTTAAAGAATTAGTCAATATAATAAAAGGCTAGGAGAATCGGAACATGCCCGACCTAGATAATCGAGCTGGCTTATATAGGAACTATTCCTCGGGTTTCTACCATTTAAGGTCATTTGAATCTCTCACCCATTATGCCTGGATTAATGGTATGGAACTGTTTTTGAACGTTAGTTGTCAGGTCAAAATCCGATTACCGTTGATAGCCCATATTTTGAAACCTTGGGTTCTAGTAGGTCGGGGGTACGAGATCCGAATATTTAGGTCAGCTCACAAGCGACTAGGTATATTGGTAGTCCGACCAATATTGGGCCAATACGGTCCACCATCCAAACTAAAAATGTTTCTAACCTTGATTGTGTTTACCTTGCATATCAATGATAGGTCCCTATTTTGGTGATAGCTTAATCATAGATCACATTATGTCCCCTTGGCATGCTTTCTTTTGATATAAAGGTTGTTTGAATTATGACTCAGCTCTCAGTTTTTGACTTGTGTAAATAATAGACGACATTTCATTAAGTAATGGAATGTAATAAGTAAATGAAATATGGATTCTTTACGAGAGAAAAATAAAGTTTAATATGAATGCACCATTGCCAACTTTGGCCATATTTTCTTCTTATTATGTAGACAAACTAGTGTGGAAGCCCGTGCAATGCACAACTCAACAAAACCAACATATTCATCAAACTTATTAAACAAAAATTTTGACAATATAACAAATGTGGATTAAGTGTGATTTGTCCCCTGTTACGAATGAATTTGGCTTATAGAGTAAGCAATCCATTTTTTCCAATGTAATATCTAAGTATACAACAATAATTAATTAAGCAATCTTTATCAAGCCCTTTTTTTTACTCGTACAACGCACATGTTTATTTAAAGAAATGTTAAAAATATTAACTAATTTATAAAATTTTAGCCAATTTCAATTTTTGACTTTATAATTTTATATTAGTGATTATATTTTAATTATTTAGATTTTTTTAACATCAATCATTTAAAATTTAATCTATACTGCTCAAGTACTACTCTTTGTATTATTTACTTATTTGAGTTTTAGTTCTTACAATTTTTAATCATTAAGATATTGATATTTATTTTTTATGAAGGATTGGTTGTTATAGTTTTCAATTATTAAGGTATTAATTTCTAATAGAGTAAAATTTAAATGACTGAAATTATAGGATCGATAATGAAAAATTAATTTTCAAGACTAAAATTCATATAAGGTGAAATGTTAGGAATTAATTGTTTATTTTATCTAATACTCACTTCAACCTCTTGCATTTGCATGGTGCTCATTCACGGGGTAATTAAAATAGTTTTTAATACAATGCATATGGAAATAAAAAAAGTTAGTATCAAGATGAAAATAAAACTGTGATTAATTTTTTTTTACTAATAGATATAGTCAATAATATTAACGTGAGTAAAATAATATAATTTGAATCTTAACAAATTACCATTCAACAAACCCTATATAACACTACTTCTTATCATAAGAAAAGAATTATTCAACAATTATAAATACATAAAGAGTATATATATACCCACAAATAAAAAACACACTGTATCTAGATATATATATATAAAGAAACACACTATATCATTTCAATAAATAAAAAAGCACATACTATCATTTAAAAAATAAAATAAAATACCCAAAGTGGCCATCTAGAGTGTTGATGGCCATAAAAAAACAGAACAACACTCAATTTGAAAATCTTTTTCACGTCAAGAAAAAAAAAACAAATGGCCATCTCGAGACCAACCTTACTCATTAATTGAGTTTGATACGTAACTTTTAGAGGTAGCGGTTGTGGCTATTTTATTATGTAGTCTTATCCTATTGTAGAAAGCAGCATGGGATAATAGTAGAGGCTAACCAATTGGTATTTGATAGCAAAGGTGATTCCAAATTTAACATGCATGAGAAGGCCTTTTGTAGAATAAAATATGAACCAAAGCATCACCAATTATCCAGAAATCATAGCTTATAAGAGAGTGCAGAATAGATTTATCTTAAAGACACCATCTGTATTACTTTAAGAAATATAGTGGTATAATCTTTTGACAATGTAATGTTCCACTGGACTTGACAACCTCTAGTAGAGAAGAAATACTATTAAGTGGATCGTATGACCATAAGAGTGCCAAGATTTCTCGAAAGAATCAAGGTGAACCAAATTGTGTTTGAGCCACCACCAGGAGACCTTGTCAGGATAGTATTGACCTTCTTCTTCATGTGCTAACATGAAAACTGTAATCACAGCACCTGCTCTCACTTCTGCTGTCAATGTTGGGTTATCCTCTACCCTCATGACTATATATGAACCTAGTACATGAACATGTACAACACATACCAAAGTTATCTTAAAGAATTAATATTTAATATTACTATATATTTGGAGGTTGGAACTTAACAACATGTAATTAACCTTGTGCTCAAATAACTTGATTCATCCCTACAACTTCTGATGCTAAGATCATGACCCTTTTCTTTCCATCAGGCATCAACAATGCTTTTACTAGCTTGCGTCTTGCCTTATGCCTGTTTAACACTAAAGGTCATCGGTGCTAATAAATACACAGGCTATAAAGTCTTACTTAAAGATGGAGATAGACAAAATGGTGCCTCCAATCAAGTGTATAAAGTATAATTAAAACATACAGTAAATTTAGTATTAAACAAGAGAAAACAAAATATATTGTACCAGCCATTCTAGTGCAATTTTAGTAGTTAAGGCCAACATATCAAATTCATTCAACATACACCTACATTTTATTCATATCAATACAAACTTATCAGAGTTTCATAGAACTTAAATGAGATATGCAAATTCATTCTCTTCATAGATAGATCCTAATAGTATGCTTTAAGACGACCAACAATGAGATATAAAATTACTGTAATATAAATTTAAAAATTGACTCTTCATGTTTTGAGGTTCCCATAGTAGTACTTTTATATTTGACATATCCATAAAAGAAAAACCCTATTATATCGCTCAACACCTAACTCTAAAATGCAGAGAATATGTAATAGACGATAGATAATATTTTGGCTTCGATATGAAACAAGGCCAAACTTTAACCTCTTGCCCATTGGAAACCTACAATGCTGGATCTATACTACTTGGACACCAGCTTGGTAGAAAAAAAATGTAGAGAAAATTGATTACAATCTAAACTGTAGATTTGATTTTAGCAACTTGTATCTAGGCAATTGGGACAAAAGCATAAAAAAAGATAAGAGAATGGGCTAAATACATTGTGGTTCACTGGAATACAAATAAAACTTAAATAAATTTATATGTCACTTATTTATAACCCTATCCTAATCAATAAACTATTCTAAGTTGAACATAAGGAGGCTAGTTAATTCCAATATTAAGGAACTCCCAGTAAAAATCAATGATAGTATATCATGATCTCATGTATTAGTCATCTAAATCAGTTTCTTTTTTAAAATTTAGTCATATTAGTGAGCAAAAAATTAAGCCAAAATAAAATTTTTCTAGAAATTGTTCATGAAATTTGAAAATCACCTGGCCACTAAAGTTTTTCCACAAATCATGTCTAAGAATAATAAAGGTCAAAATATCCACGACTTATATACTGCAGGGGAGCCTGACTTAGTTGTCCCAACTGGAAACTATAAGGTGTGCTCTCTAGGAGAAGCAAAGATATTGACTCTGCCCACGCTGGTGAAAAGAATGATAATAAAATCCAATAAGCTGAGTAAAAAATATAACAATAAAGCTTAATAATGTATAGTATGTCAAGGCAATCAAAATAATAAAATCCTTGCCACACCTAGTGGAAAATGACTTTGGTTGTTGTTGTTGTGTATAATATGTCCAGAATAATATCATTAAGACAATAGGGATGACCGAGCATCCATTAGATAAATAAGAACAGTTTGATGTCTTCCTTTTTCCATTTTCATATAAGAGGTTCATTGTTCATAGACATTAGGCATATATAGATCAAAAGTAGCTTATATAGGTCATTTAATCATAATATGCACTATGCTCAAATAACATGCACATGTAACAAAAGTTACAAAATTTGACTAAGTAAACCAAGAAATAAAATTGTTCTCCTTTCTCGCTCTCTTACCACCCCCATTCACAATTTGTTGCGGTGACAAAAGTGGCAATAATAAACTAAGAAATGACCAAGTAATTGTCCCCATGTGAACTATAAAATGAGGATCAAACCTACCGAAAAAAGAAAATAGCATAGCATAAGAGATCAAGAGAACTTTGAGTAGGCCAACACAAAGTTTTCACTAAACTGAATTAAACCACCTAATAAAAGTTTATACAACTTATGCTTTTAGAAGTTTGTTTTAATCCAACAAAATTGACTTCTAATTATTATGCGAATATCTTCATCAATGCTTAGATATTAGTACCAATTTTTCTCACTATATTTTGTTCTCTAATTCAATTAAAAATAGGCAATAACACTTAAATTTACTAAACTATTTGTGTTATATCATTGCAATCATGGCTATCCCCATTTGTCATTATGCAGAATGCTACAAACATATATCTACACCATGCAATAGCTCATTTTGTAGAGACGTTGGCATCAAAGATGCCTAGAAACGTTAAGGTCAGTTTTCTTTTCATTATTTGTGATGACAATGTGTAAAATATTTATGTACCGGTACATATAAATATATATATAAGATATAAATACAAGTACAACATTCAAGAACAGAAGGGGACTTACACGAATCCTTTTGGATGGCTTCACGAATCTCTTTCCAATGCTGAATGAAATGACAAACAGTTAAGATAACTCTTCCAGAAAATGTGAGAGAGAGAGAGAGAGAGAGAGAGAAATATTCCATGATAATGTACAACAGTGAAAAAAATCTTCGCTCTAGGGAACTTGATAGATGCATTGCAGCCAAAAGAAAAAAAAAACTCCTACAGTCCTAGAAATTTAGACATAATATAGTATGTACATTTTGAAGTTACAAAGTCCATTAGTTTTATTAAAAATAGATGCAAAATATGGCCAAACATATATCAAATTGCTATCACACAAACATATAAATAGAGAGCTTACAACCATGTCTATAACTGTCTATGTGTGTTATGAAAGGATCCAAATGCCTAGTAAAGAAAATAAGTGTTATTTTTCTTCTATATTTCTAGCCATTATAATTATGCCTATGTAGCATTCATGGCAGGTAAGTTTATCAATTAGCAGTTCGGCATGAAACATATTTAACTCTTATAAACAAATATCCAAAAGTGGAAGTTTCATTATAAAGAATGCCCATAGATAACCAAGGTGAAAGAATTACATGTTTAGAAGGCTAAACAGTTCTAATCTAGAGTACAGGGATAACAACAACTTCATCATCTCCCTGTTTCCAGCCATCAAGGATATTCATTATCTTGATAACACGACACAACATACAGATAATTAACATTATGATACAAATTCAATTAAGACTCAAGAGTAGCATATCCTAGCATGCAGGCTAACTTCAAAGGCGCACTTGTCCTTCCCCTTCCATTGTGATTATTTTGAACGGATACCAATAGGAGTCCCTTAGATAATTTTCCCACATGAACACAATTCTAAAGCTCTCAGCGCTAATTCATCCTTATTATATTTTCTCTTCACACTCATAGCTTTAAGAAATGTCCTAGTGTTAAGTTTCCCCATTCTTTTCACAAAAATATTGGCACTGTAAGAGGAAGATATTATTAGCAGTTCTTGCAAGCAAGACTAGAAAGTAAAAAATCCAAGAAAGCTTAAAAAATGCTAGAAATTTTCAAAACATAAGGTTAATGATAAAAGTAAAATATGAGCAGTGAATATTGACATAATCATATTTAAAAAGAGACTATAACTTGGAAATACTGTAAGTTTTTTTCTACATAATCAAATGGAATATCAAAAACATTTTGGGTATGTCAATTAGATGAAAAAGTAAACCCGATTAGATATTAAATCTTCTCAAGTTAAACCATGAAAAATAACAACAAAGATTAATGCAATATATGAAAATGTATATTTAATTATTTATAAATGTGTATTTCAAAGCAATTTTCATTTACAGCATTGTGGGAGATCTAGAGCAGTTTCATCAATTAATTAATATCATATATCATATTCAATTCATATGACACTTTACATGGGCAAGCAGAATCATCATCAAATACATGACCAAGGTCATAATCTTCCATTGTTAGCCAAATAATTCAAACGAGAAGGAATTATAAAATTGGGCCTGATTGAGCAAATGCTCTCCTCAATTCATTCAAATAATCATCACTCTAGAAATAGAAGATATATCTTAAAGAAATAAAACTTCCCTCATTTCAGTTGTTGAACTCAGTGGTCTATTTTACTTCCTCGATTTTCTGTCAAACTTCAGTTCCATTGTAGTTCCATTAGGGGGAAAATGAAGAAAACCAAGTAGAGAGAAGAAAGAGAGCTAAATGAAGGTACCATTGTAATGACATGGGTGCATGTCGTGGTACCAACCAAACAAAACCATCTTTCTCAAAATACCTTAAAACAAATCTCACTTTATCCTTCTAAAGTCAAATTCCAAATCATTTGCAAATTCATACTATAAGGATCAAGGTGCAAGATTTCAACCAAAGTATAGAATATATAGCATATGATATGACCAATAAAAACTCATATTGAAAGAAATAACACAAAATTGCTCATTACCATTGACTAAAGTGGTAATGGAAAGGCACCAACTCTTTAATGGAGAGTTGAGAAACTCATAATGAAAAGAATAACACAAAATTGCTCTTCCCTTTCAAACCCAGCCACCTGAATGTTAGTTTTCTTGTGTCTATCATATGGGTCTACCTCAATTTGTAGAATCACGGTAAGCTTAATGCATAGAATAAGTTAAGTTGGATAGTTTTATTAAACAAATTAAATAAATCAATACAAAGAAGCGGAGGATGCGTAGGACGTAAAACACTCACTTTCACTCATATTTCATGATAAATTCAAAAAGAAATAAATAAAAGAAAAAAAAACTCTGGCTAAGATCACCTTCTCAATAAGGTTCATAGAAGAAAGCATATTTGCAATATCATATTGGCCTCTAACTTTTGTTGAAAGTCCAAAAGGAATTATAAGTGAAAAAAGCTCCACGCTTCTTCCTTTGTCAAGTGTCAATATTGATGAATTATGTAAATTGTAGTATCACTTACTTCTCATTATTGATGAATTATGGGCATCCCCAAGCAATAGTTTTGCAACCTTATCATGGGAGATCAGTTCCACTTGAAGAGTAATCATCATTGTTAATTTTCAACATATCAACTCTGTTATATAGCTAATAAAAAAAGACACCAGCTTGGAATGTCCAGGAAACTTATGGTAACCCTTACATTAGCACAAACAAAGAGCTTGACAAAATTCTCCATAAGCAACACCAAATATTTTTTTCCTCTGATTATCTGCAAAACGTCATAGAAGCATTGTAAACCTTCAGAATAAATTATTTCTTAACACTCCATTTGCACAACTACACTCGTTTTATGCTTCACTTTTCAAAGATTTTGTATTTATCACAGCCATTTCACAAACAAAACTTATGAGCACGAATTAAAACCATGAAAAAATGGGAACTTGTCCAAAATTAAAGGCTGACATGGAAAAAAGACCAAAACTTTCATGTTTATCCTTCTGCAGCTAATAGAGAAAAGATCAAATTCAAAAATCTTAAAAAAATAGAAAATAAAAATAAAAAATCAGCACAATTTACAAAAGGAAAAACCTTAGTAGACAATGATTTTGAGATGGACTTGTCAAAATCTTTTTGGGATATTTTTGGGAAACGTGTGTCTTACAGAGTCGCCACCAAAAGTGAAGTCCTACTACTTCTTCCTCTTCCCCATTCCAGAGTGAAAAATTATCTTCCTTGACCAGACACCTTTGAAAGATCATTTGATGAAGCATTCTAAAAATGAAAAAATATCTTCCTCAACCTAGCACTTTTCAAGAATAAGCCATAGAATCTTCTTTAACCAAAGATTAACCAACACACTCTTCCACCTTAACCTAACTACACATTCATCTGAAATACAGCTCAACCCTTAGTAAAGTCAAAGTCATGACATACACTTCTCTTTTAAAACACACATTCAACACGCCCCTACCACAACCTGAAACCCTGTGAAACTCCTTTTTCATTTAAATTTTCAAACCCTATATGGATAAGATGAATGTCCCTGTCTGAGGCTTAATCAAGCATACTACCGTCCCTTAATCTTTCTATCCTACACCTTAAAATTTGCAACCATTGTAATGCTTTTCACACATGAAATGTCCAAAATCTCCCCCATCCACACGTGACTTTCCAAGAAGGGAACCCACTTTAGATCAGGTAATGACGCGTGTAAATGAATAGGAAAATGAATAGTAAAAATTTTAATTCTGTAATTGTATCGATTATTGATTGATTGATGATTCTCTTTGGTATGAATTGTGTTCATAAATAACTTGTTTTTGTTTTTGTTCTGGTCTGTACTTTTCTTGTTGGCCTCAAAGCATAACATGGGAGAAATATAAAAATGGCCACTTTCAATTGTAGACAAAAAAAAAATTGGGACTTTAAGAAAGAAACAAACAACTAAGCATGGTATAACTTATAGAAGTGCAATTTCACGGAGAGTTGGTCAGGGATTCCTCCAATATCTTTTATAGCACAAAATGTGGAACGTGAACAGAGTGAGAAATAGAAAAATTAAGATGAGAATGTTGAATTGAATACATGGATAGTGACACAAAATATAATTAATGAATATTTCAATTTATCTTGGTAGAATGCTTAAGAAGTTGAGACATTTTATTCAAAATTTAAGAATATATACATTTTAAAAAGAAATGATGATATTTTTAAAAAAATTAAGATTCAAATGTGTACAGAACAAGGCAAAGATGTGGAAAGGTGAGAAACACAAATGAATCAAATAGGCTAAGTGGTGGGAGCAACAAGACAAGATGGCAAATGGAGGAGGATAGTTTTGGTTAAGGATTTAAGCAATCAACCAAGTTATATGATTATCCTCATCTCTTTTTTTACTATATCGTGTCAACATAAATCATCCCCCAATCCTGAAGCTCTTAGTTCTTGTAAAAACTAAAATATACTTGATCATTTGAAAACACGTAAATAAAATTTTCAAATTGGTCAACCACAACATGAGATGCTAAATCGATTTTTATTAAAGGGTTATATATTGTAAATAAGCTTCCTCTTCCATGTACAGATTTTAGTATAATTGTAACTCTTTTAATTGGAATGAATTAATAAACCAAGTTAATTATACATTAACAATCAAGCTTGAAATGGTCATACAAAGGAACTCAATAATGCCAGGGAAGAATTAGGAAAGTAAGAATAAGCACAATAGATCCCAAATTAATAAATGGAAAAGGCAGAGCAAACAAGCAACAAACAAGTTTTGCTTGGTGATTAACTTATATTATTGCTCTATATTCAATTGTAGCTGGTGTTACTGGATTTTCTACCCTGAAACCTAAAGTTTAGTCCAAATTCTAATATTTTCTAGGACTTATGAAATGTTGCTCGTGGGGCTAAACTATTTATTGCATACTCCATGAATATAGAAATAATCAATTAGCTACATCTCCTAATGACAACAAGAGAACTACATCATAGGGAAATGGGGATTCAACCAACGTCTAGAAGAATCTCTTTACTTTTCAACCAAACCAACATGAGTGTCAACCAAAGTTCTATATCTAAGTGAAGTTATCCAATTATATTTATACCAAAATTTTTAGCCAAAGGGCTGGTTGGGTTGGCTGAGGAGCTCCAAAAAAGCATTTAGGAGCCTTGGGGGTTTAGGTGGAAATCTCACTCCAAGCCATTTTAGCTAAAATAAAGTTATTTTAGCTTTTGGAAGACAACAACTTGTTATCAGCTATGTGCCTATGTGGCATCAGTCCTAATGCAAATTTATTTTTTAATTCACAATGTTTTTCTTCTTTCTTTTCTTAAATCACCCTACCTAGTATTCTCCTTATCATCATAAAAGGTGAACCTGTATCACTATTCAAACTTTCTATCACATTTACTACCTGATAATCTTATCACTAGAGTCATCATTCTCACTATCAGTGGATGACAAAAGATAAATTACTTGAACAACAAATCTCAGACTACTCAAAGTCACTTAACCTATCAATGCAAAACTAATATCATCTAACTTAAGGTTTAGAACTTCATAATTCAGTAGAGCATTAATTATTTTAACAATTCAAACACAACATAACATGCATACATATAAGTGTTAATAATAATAACATATTATGATATTACGCAATGCATATCACCGTAACAAAGGGCTATTATATATTCTTTATTCCTTTTAATAGTTTAAAGCCATCGTTCATCTGTAAAATCTATCACACACTACTTCTTATTTAATTAATTAATTATTAATATTGTTCTAATTTTCACTTTCTATAATTTCATTTTATATTATAATTGTAATTTTTTATACAATTCGAAACTCAATAACTAGTACATGTTCTATATTTGTCATTCCTCTTGATTTGAAGTCATTATTCAGCTGTAAGATCTGACACATTGTCTCAAGTCTCCAACCCATGCGTATACATTGTATGTATGACAGTTGAGCGCACATTTTTGAAATTTATCATTCTCATTTAATTAATTAATATTATTTAATTAATTAATTATATATAATTCATATTTTTACTTTCTTTAGTTTTTTTGTTATATATTATATTATTATACTATACTTTATTAATTTATTAAAATTAAAAGTAATATAAATTAATAATTTTTTTTTTTATTTTAATATATACATTATTAAATTAATTAATTCAATTAATTAAATTAAATAATTTTTTAACCTCTTCACTTAAGATTTTAAATATTTATTTAATATTCATATTACTATTTTATGACAGTTTTTAAATTTTAAGATTAACGCATTAGCTTATAATACTATATTAGTAGTTTAATAAAATAATATTAGTCTTATACAATGTTAAGTTATTAATCAAATCCTATAACATCATAATAGAGAATTCTATCATACTAGCACACAAACAAATAATAGTATACTATACATATAAATATACATTCAAACACACACACACACACATAAATATACATTCAAACATACACGCACACACATATTCAAAATATAAACACAATACACACACACTCATATATATATATATATATACACATATTATAAACACATATAACATTTAAAATATAAAATAAACAAAACAAACATACTAATGAGAATCCATGCACCCACGTCCCATGCACCATATCCACCTCTGTAGTGAGAAGCCATACACAATATACACACACTCATATATATGTAAATATACATATTATAAACAAATATAACATTTAAAATATAAAATAAACAAAACAAATATACTAATGAGAATCCATGCACCCACGTCCCATGCACCACATCCACCTCTGTAGTGAGAAGCCATGCACCTACATCCCATGCACCATGTCCACCTTTATCCACCCACATCTCCCGTGCACCCACTGTCTGCCATGCATCGCTCACACCTCCCATGTACCATACACATACAAAGAAGAAGTTGAAAGAAGCCATCAACGTGGTGAATGATTTGGCAAAGGAGATGATAAAGGGAAATAGGGTTACCTTCTCTCACGGTTCATGGGTTCTCTCACGCCATGGTCACCACTAGGTCGCACGGTGACTGGGTTGCAACTCGCACGGTCGCTGGGTCACACAGTGGCTGGATCACATGGTGAAGACCCAGAAATGGTCTTAGCGATGGAAAGGGAGAGGAGGGAGGAAACATTTGTAGAAATGAAGAGAAGCCAGCCTCCAATGGCTTTTTACAATGAATTTTTTTCGATGAATTTTTTTTTAAAAGTTTTCCTTTGGATAATCCACTGAAAAATCTTAGAATACGTAACCGGATCGTTACACAAGTATCTTGCTTCAGCAAAAAATCAACCAAAAATTGGATGGCACTCCTTCTTTGAAATTAGAGGAATTTAATAAGCGCAATTTCAAGCATTTTTCTTATCGTCTTTCATGCTAGTTCCAAACTTAAGTTATGCAAAAATTAGTGTTTTATGTTATTTTATTTGTTAGGATTTTTAATTGATTTTATGTTATTTTAATTAGTTTTCTTTAGATTTTAATATTTTTATCTTCACTATCTATTTTATAACTTTATTTGAATTTTCAGGCATAATCTAAAAGATTTTGGGTTAGATTGGAAGATCTTAAAGATAAAGCTTTAAAGAGATTTTATTCAAATTCTTAATCTTATCCAAAATTCTAAATTGATGGTGAAAGATTCAAAACTAATTCTGATTGGATCGTTATCCATATCAGAAAATCAAAGAGTTAGAAACTTAATCAAATTGAGTGTAACATATTCTTCGAATATTTTTTATCTTTTACCTTCTTTACTTTTGAAGTATTCTGAATATTTTGAGATGTTTATCTCCATTAAGTTAAGCTAGTTTTCCTTTTGGTTAAAGGTGTTGTTGAAATACTATGATAATATATTCTCTAATTTGATTTGACATTAATTTCTCTATTGATATACTTGAATTGTTTGCAATTTTCCAACACTTCAATGTTTATAATATATTTGAAATTCTCTTAGCCTGAACATCTAAGTTTGTTTTGAAATTATCTATCGCTATATTAGTATTTTGTGCTTCCATGGAATTCTAATTAATTGTAGTACTTGTGATTAATTGTTATAGTCAAGTAATGGTTAGTTTTCAAGAGAGAATTCAACATAAGTTCATAAGGTCCACTTAAGGCTATCTTGCCTAGAATAATTTACTTTTTATTTTAATTGATAATTTGATTATATACATTTTAGAATTAATTATTTATTAG
The DNA here is from genome assembly GCA_029884595.1 of Ormosia semicastrata. NCBI lineage: Eukaryota > Viridiplantae > Streptophyta > Magnoliopsida > Fabales > Fabaceae > Ormosia > Ormosia semicastrata. The sequence continues at coordinate 62,655,029 of JAQQTO010000056.1, forward strand.
GATTAGGAGGGAACATTTTCGTCCTAACTATTTTGGAAGGATGGGTAGTTTACATTTAATTACTCATAGTTGTTAGCTCAAGTGAATATGAGAATTAACTAAAATTGAATTAGGAAAATAATAATCTTAGTGGTGGAAACTAATCTTTAAAGTAAATCAATCAATCAATTTTAAACTCATCACTTTTTATATTTTTTATTTTGGTTAATTTAATTGTTCTTTTATTTTTTTAATCCTTATTAATTGTTTATCTTAATCAATTATTTTTTTCTTGAAGAATGATATCCTATTTATTACTGTATTAAAATTTAATTTTTAAATTCGATAAAAAAGATTTTAATTTGATAGTAAAATGACTTATCAAAATTTTTTAATAGAATTAATCCGCTGAAAAAACTTAAGTAAAAAAACTGATATAATTATTGGCAAATTATTCGTTGAAAATGTAAAAAATCTATAGCAGTGGGTAAAAAACCTTATTTTTTTTCTCGGAAATAAGTTTTCCGGCAAATATTTCCACTAAAAATTACTAGGATTACGCAGGGCGACGGATCCACCAAAAATGGCTGCTGCTAAAAGCCAAATTTCTTGTAATGGAAGAGATCCCAAGCGCAAAGGAGAGACTAGCAGGCCTGGTATTCGGCCAGTGCCCAATAAGCCCAGTAAGACAAAAATTGTGAATTCTAGGTCTGAGACGTCAGCTGCTCTAAGAGATAAGTTGGGAACTAAATTGTGAAGCCCACAATCGGAAGAAATTTTTGTTTACACTTAAAGTATTCAGTTGAGTAGATCAACCTATTTTTATAAATTTTTATGATACATAATTAATTTTATAAATATTAATAAAAATATTAAATTTTAATTAATCTATGTAGTCAACTGTAATGGTACAAGTTTAAGTAAGAATTTATCCACAATTCTGATATAAGAGCATTCAATACGACTAATGTCGTTCTTTCGTGGTTGTAGCGTTCCTTCGTTCCTTCTAGGTCTCATGTAAGTGTGACTCCAAGTTACAGTGGGGCTTCTTTCTCAGTATGAAACGACCCTACAGCATAGTGCCAACCATAACCCGCGTCCCCCTGTAGAGCTTGATGGTGGGGTGCCTATGTTGGTGGATGGTAAAGCTCAAACACAGAATGCGGGTAACCCTGTTGGGGTGGTTTTAGAGTGTAACACTCTTCCTAATGGGGGTTGTTAGGACCTTGGTTCACAAACATCATGTGGGTGTTGTAGTTCTTATGGAAATTCAGCTGAGTGGTTTGAAGGCTGATAAAGTTTGTTAGAAACTTGGTTTACAGGGCTGTTATCGGGTTGAGGTCGTCGGTTTTTCTGGTAGTATCTGGGTTTTGTGGGATTCTTCTTAATATTCCGTGCAAGTTCTCATGGCTCACCCACAATTTGTTCATGTTCGTGTTACTGACATCTTGGGAACTCTTCATGGCTATTCACTACTGTCTACTGTAGCACTAGACCTCAGCAGCGGGAAGATCTCTGGAGTGAGCTTTGTGGTATTGTTGATGGGGTGGATAGTGAAAAACAAAATTTGGCTCTAACCATTAATCATCTCTTTCAATCCCTTTTAATCACTATTCATGTTAACATTAACTCAATTTAAGTAGGGATGAAAGGTTGGAGTCAAGTTTTGTTCGATAGTGAAACTGATCCTTAGTTGGTTATGAGTGGTTTTAACGCCTATGCCTCCGTTAGTGAGAAAATTGGTGGTGCAAGTCCAAATTGAAGTTCCATGCAAAAGTTTAATGATTGTCTTAGTTATTTTCAGTTGCTTGACCTTGGCTTTCTTGGTCCTAGTTTTACTTGGGAGAGCAACGGTGTTAAGGAGAGGATTGATAGAAGTGTTTATAATCTGAGATGGAGGATGAAATTTACTAATGCTTCGGTTCTTCACCTTCTGCCCATGAAATCAGGCCATAGAGACCGCTCCATTTTATGGCCAGCTGGCTCGCTGATGACTCTTTTTTGATAGATTTTTTAATATTTGTGGACTAGCATAGTCACTAATTTTTTAAAATTCAGATTAATTGAATGTCAAATATTATTGAGCATCTATTAGTTTAGTCCATTTGTGATCAATTTTGTTATTGGACTTTTATAAGCACTTAAATCCATGTGGATAATGTTGTTTTGAGTTTGTGGGTCTTGTGTATGGGTTTTTTATGATGGGTAGGTTAACCCATATTGTAAACACAAGGAGAGGCCCATATTCTTATCTTATATGTATTGTGGTTGCCCCATTGAGACCACAAGGGTTTGTTGTGCATATATGGAATGAGGATAGTTTTCTCCTCTACACACACGCACCGATTCGCGATTTCTCTTTAAAGATCAGGCATGACCACGCTCATATTTGTCTTTCCAGGGTGATTTTATAACTCGATCTCTTGTATATTATATTTTGATACATGCCATAATTTGGGGTTAAATAGATTTAGGAATTTTGACATATCGTTAATTATTTTGAAACAAAATTCCTTCAATTGGTATCAGAGCTAATTTAATCTTAATTATGCTTGTAAATTTCTTCTTGTTGAGAATGAGAATTTTGGTCAATTCAAGAACATCTTTTTTTTTTCTTTTTGAAAAATTAATCAAAACCCAAAATTGATTTGATTCACGTTGTTTGAAGTTTTGACAATTTTTCAATGCGTAATTTGCATGTATTTTTTGTGTAATTTTTTGAACCATACAAGAACATCATTTATGATTTTGATTTTCCTTAGAATTATTAATTATTATTATTATTATTATTATTATTATTATTATTTTCAATTTGATTTTAGAATGTGCTCCATGTGCCTAATAATTAATTTTAATAATTTTGGCGAATCTTAAATGGTTTCAAAGTTCCATGAGAATATCTGTTGCGTGGTGTTGGAAAAATGTGTCACAACTATTTTTTTCTTTGACTCGAATTATATATATAAAATTGGATAATCTCAGAATTTGCCTGTTGAAATTTTTTTTTGTAAAATTAGGTATGTTATAATTTTCATACTCTCACATGTGATATTCTTTGAATGCTCAAATAATTTATTTTTTTGGGTTGTTTTATGCTATATTGAAATTATTGTACTCTTTAGATTGTTATACAATTTAAATTTGTGAGAGTTTGTTCAAATAATTACCAAAATAATTTTTTTTGGAATTGTTTTAAGTGTATAATATTGTATATATGTTGAAATTGTTGCGCTTTTATAAACTATTGTGCAAATTAAAATTTGGGAGTTCATTTGGTATATTTAGAGTTATTTTGACTAATTTTGCTCCTACCTACTATTTAAATCATGGATAAATAAATAAAGGAGTAGCTCCTTATGTTCTAAGCGCATGATGTCTCATCAAAATCATGGAATAAAATTTTGTAATTAATTCTCACATAACTATGGATACTTTGGTATTGAATATAATTTTTTATGATGCTTGGTAATTATTGAGATTATTTCCACTACATATAATAGACAAGTGAGAATTATAATTAAATTGATAATTTTAGATATTTTATTTTGTATGATAAAGAGCATTGATATCGATAAATATATTATTTTGATGCCAAGAAATTCATGTTGATTGTATGCCCTTTATTGCTATTGAGAATTTTTTTTTATGGAAGACTTATTTAAATAAGTTTGGGCATATTAAAATTTATTTAGTTATACATATTTTACTCCTCTTTAATTGTTGATGCCAATTTATTAGTTGAATTTGTTGAACTCCGTAAATTGCGCAATCTAATATTAGGAGTTATTCTTGAAATAATTTTTTTGTTATAAGAGCATGATAATATATCATGTGCTGCATATAATTGTTTTAGTATTGGACGTTTGTGCATTGACAATATTAAAGTGTTTTGATATATATTATTAAGAATTAAAGTACAATTGTATGTGATTAATTTTATTGTATATTGTGCCATTACAAATTTAAATAAATTACTTTCAATGTGACCATTATGAGAATATTATTTAAAATAATTTTGATTATTGAAAAATATTTAAGGCAATAGCAAGTTTATATTAAGTCATTATTATGGCTAAGTTTTATATATCTCGTAAGTTTATTTTGTGAGCCATTTGTGAAAGTTATATAAAGTTCTGGTGATTTGAATCCTATTATGTTAACATTCACTTTTGTTGGCTTTACACACAAAGATGAACAATACACTATCTGAGGTTAGTTATAAAACTTATATGGTTTTTGGCATATTGTATAATTGCATAAGTGAAGAAATTTGTTCTTAAGACCTTCTTCTCCCTCTTCATGCCTGTTTTTTTTTTTGAATATGCAATTATGTATGAGAGTGTGAAAATTATCTGATTGATGTGGTATGAAAATTTTGGAACTCTATGAGCAATTTTGTCATTGATTATTGTAGTTTCTTATGGTCATATGCTTATTTATTATAAGACCAATATTGTGTTTTATAAATCTTGTGAGATCTTATCTCTAAGAGTTCCATCCAGAATATTTATAATTGTTTTGAACATTTTGTATAGTTGTGAGCTTGCCTTCGCAGGACCAATTACGACAAAGTGTTATATTGTTAATAATGTTGTTGTGTTTTCATTGAAAATTATGTTAATAATGCACTTATCCTATCGGTTTGTCTTTATTAATTTGATTTTTGATGTTTTGTTGAATGCATTAAATGATTATGCCCTTAGAGTTTTCAGTATCCTCTCGATACTAGCTTTAGGGACATGATATTTAATGATTTATGAGAGTTTGCTTGTTTATTGTAATCTAGGACCCTTAGGCGGGATTATAATGACATAGCAGCTCAAATTGTTGTGACATATATATTATGTTACTCATTGTCAAGTATTTTATCGAATTGAATTAAGCAACCTTGAATATTTGTATTGTTTTGTGAAACTTGACGAATGAGATAATTGGACATTCTGTAGCAATTTATTTTTTGTTATTTGGATATATAATTTTGTCAAATAAAAAAAATTAATAATGTTGAATGGATTGCAATTAATGTTAGGTTGTATAAATAATGGACATACCCTTCGGTGTGACATTATTTGACATAATCATTTATGTGATAGAGAAAATAGCTTAAATTTTATTTTAAAAATCTTGAAAAAATATTGCTTGTGCATAAACTATGAAAATCTTGATTCAACTATTTTACTCTATCAAGTGGGAGAGACTTGTATATTGTAATTCGGGACCCTTAGGCGGGATTGCAATGATGCAAGGGCTCTAGTTCAATTAATTGCCCAACTAATTGAACAAGAGAAAACCAATACAATTATGGTTGCTTAAATATAATAAATGCTTTAATGCATGGTTTTCTCTAACTTTTGTATTTGTCATCATTTTTTTTTTGGTTGCTTGTTGGGACCTATTGAGGACATTGTTGAGTCTCCTAAAGTATGTTGTAATATAATAAACTCCCTATAGTTGTCATGTTGTGTTGATATGTTTTAATCTTAATAAGACATGTTGAAAGCATAAACAATTTTTCTATTTTGTACCACAGTTTGTGCTGTATTAAATCACTAGCCTGTTGAATTTATTTTGTTATAAGTATTGTCGTAGTAATTTGAGAAACATTATTTTGTCGATATGCTAGTGATAATTATTTTCGGTTAGTATCTTGAAATGATAAATTTGAATATTTCCTTTTATATTATTCAAATGTCAAAATCCTAAAAGGATTTTTTTTGTTTTGCTAATTTTCTTAAGAAAAATATTGGGATTAAAATTATTCAAGTTTTGTTGTGAAGAAAGCGTTCTTCCAATTATGGTTTAATCATTTTGTGAAGATTTATTTTTTAAAGCTCAATTTATTGTGTTGATTAATTCAAATTTAGAATAAAATAAAATTTCTTTTGTTGATGATACAAAATTTATGATGAATACATTGAGTTAAACCTATTGTACTTATGGCATTCACTTTGAAAAGTTTTCCTTTCTTTTGGATTGAAGTAAAAGAATGTGTATATTGAATTCTTATGTATTTATATTTTTTTATTTTGTAAATTACCTAACAATCAATATAATTAAAGCTCTTCGTTTCTTATAAGAAGAAAACAATTTTGTAACTATTGTTCTGTTAAAATACTTGTTGAAAATTTTGAAGCCTGCTATGTATGAAGCCCAATATTAAAGGCAATAAAATGCCTAGGTGCAAGTTAAATTGACTTGATACGAGCTGTCAGGTATTATTATTTAATATTAATTTTGATGTTGTTTACATCAATGGGTATTACCATAAGTAAGTGAGAACAAATTTGTTATTAAAGTGTTTTGTGATAGTTGTATATTGATGGCCAATATTGCTATTATTGTTAAATGGGAGACAATATTCTATATTAAATTGTTTCTATCATGTGAAAAATTTTGGTGATGTCATTTTATGTCTAAGGCATATAAACCTTTTAAATCATAATATATTGACAGATTGTCTCACAAGGCACATATTGTTATAAATTTTGAAATGTGTTTATGTTCTTATTGCACATTAATGTTTACTATAGTGGGAGTTGGAGACTGTTTTTTGGTTATGTCCTCAATAGTAGTTAAGTATAGGTTTCATGTGCTTCCGCTGCTAGTAATCTAATGTTGTGCTCAAGTGTGCATGTGCTTATTATTTTTTTGTCATTGTGACACTTGGGTTTTGAGTGAGTTGTTGAAAACTTGCAAGTGATCTCATAATATGTGTAAGACATTTGGGATTTTAAACTCACTCATATGTTGTCAAGTCTTTTAAGTGGCCATTATGGTTTTGTAAAGTATAGATTATCTTATTTGTGAAAATTCTTTTGTGGTTTTGTGTTTGCGATGACAAAGAGGAGTTGACTTGTTGTAAAGTCTGATATGGACACTTGTAATCTCCTCAATTATGAATGCAGAGTTTGTGGTTGATAATGAAGTAATTTTGTAATTAAGACTTCGTGGTTGATAAATTTTGTATAGATTAGCTTAATATTGTTTCTATTGTTATGACCACATTTTGGATAACTCTGCAATATTGTGTTTCTCTCTATTTTGGTATTTGTGTCATTGAAGAGAGATGGTGAGTTTTAGACTCACATTGAGTACTTTACCACAGAGTTGATAGTCCCACTAATAATGATGTTACCATTAGAGTATTTTGAAACTTTTGGACTCTAATGGGATTGTTATTATTGTTTTGTTTTGATATGTTGGATTAGTGGGAGAATGTACATTATAATTATAATTATAATTATTATATTATCTCGAGACTCATTGAAATTGTTGTTGCCATATATTGTTGTTGTGCACACTTTTGTGATGATATGGCGTATTGTTGGAGACTTTAGTACTCGGTCTCAATTTGTTATACTGAGATATTTTATTTGAGATATTTTGTTGAATCTCAGTAGGCATCCTTGGTAGATGCCGGGGCCATTTTGTAGGGAATTGCACATTGATCACACTTTTGGCATGCAATTTTATTGTGCTTTCCCTTTGCCCCACATACCACATTTTGTTAGGTCACTGGGTTATAAGTATCTTGCAATTATGATATCAGTACTCCTATCGAGTATGATTTTCTGCATTGTTGAGATGCTTGTAATTCCATTTTGGACCGATGGTTGGAAGTGTTTGCTCATAGTTGACATTCTTGTCGCCACGTTAATCTGGAGAGTTATTTTGTTTAAAGCTAAGTGTTTATGCTATCCAAGTGGGAGATTGATAGATTTTTTAATATGTGTGGACTAGCATAGTCACCAATTTTCTAAAACCCAGATTAATTGAATGTCAAATATTATTGAGCATCTATTGGTTTAGCCCATTTGTGATTAATTTTGTTATTGGACTCTTATAAGCACTTAAACCCATGTGGATAATGTTGTTTTGGGTTTGTGGGTTTTGTGTATGGGTTTTCTATGATGGGTAGGTTAACCCATATTGTAAACATAAGGAAATGCCCTTATTCTCATCCTATATGTATTGTGGTTGCCCCATTGAGGCCACAAGGGTTTGTTGTGCATATAGGGAATGAGAATAGTTTCTCTCCTCTACACACACGCACCGTTCGCGATTTCTCTTTAAAAATCAGGTATGACCGCGCTCATATTTGTCCTTTTCAGGTGATTCTATAACTCGATCTCTTGTATATTATATTTGATACATGCCATAATTTGGGGTTAAATAGATTTAAAAATTTTGACATATCGTTAATTATTTTGAAACAAAATTCCTTCATTTTTCGGATGTTGTAAAGGATGCTTGGAAACATGGTGCGGCTTGGTGTAATGTTGTGCCTATTTTTAACTCAAATGCTGCTACTTGCAATCATGATTGTTATGGTAATATGAATATCTTTCGTAGAGAAAGACACTTAATGGCGTACATTGAGGGGATTCAGGGACACCTTTCCATGGGTTGCAATGTGTGTCTACACAAGCTTCAGAAAAAATCATGGAGAAAATATGAATCCATTTTGCTTCAAGAAGAGGTTTTCTAGATGCAAAAAGCTAGAATGAATTAGATTTGTTTTGGGGATTGAAATACGAAGTCTTTCCACTCCTCCACTATTGTTAGACGTAAAAGAAACAAAGTGGAGGCCCTCAATAAAGCTTATTGATCAGTAGTGGATACTAAACTTTACTTGAATAGGTAAGTACGAGTATTTTCTGTAATATTCTTAAAAATAATATATATATATATATATATACATATATATAAATATATATATATATATATATTTTGGGGATATATTTAGTGAGATAAGTTTTTATTGTGAGAATGTGAGAGGAGTAAATCTTGACCATACAACCATACATGAATAATCAAGATTAAAAGTTACTTGAAGATCATGTGATAACTTTAAAAAGTCATATATATTTATGTTTTAATATTAACTATTTATGAAAGATTTAATGATTAAGATTCACTCTCTCTTCTCTCATAATAAACATTCCTCTCACCTAAGTAAGATATATATATATATATATATCTACAAGAAAAAAATATTAAATAAGAAAATAAATATCTTACTTTAAAATAATATGTTATGTATAAAATAAAGATTAACATTAAGAAGTAACGTTATTACAATAATGAAGTAATATATATGCTATAATATATATGTATTACTATAATAGTGAAGTAATAGTAATAATGAGGTGACGTTGAGCAGATGTAAAGACAATAAAAGATAAAGTTAAAATAAATAAATAAAAAAATTTGAAAGTTATGTAAGAAGATTGAGAAAGATAATGCAAAGATGATATCTAGAAGATTGAAAAAGATATGATAATCTAAAAATAATTAATGAAAGATAAATAAAATAAAATAATAAAATGAAAAGTGAACGAATGAAGCACGTGAAGTGCTATTAGCAATAGATTTTCAAATCCAATAAGAGAAGATATTTTGAAGAGAGAGATTGACCTTTTGAGGGTCTATAAAAAGCCTCTCTCCTTCAGCAAAATGTGAGATTGACAGAGAACTTCGACGTGAGGGAGCTTCGTTTTGCAAAAATAATTTTCTTGTTTTTCAAACCTAGTAGGGGAAATGAAAAGCAAGAAAAGGTTTCTACAAAACGAAGCTCTCTCACGTTGAAACTCTATTAATCTCACGTTTTGTTATTATTTTACCAAAGGAGAGAGACTTTTTATAGACTCTCAAAAGTGTCGTTATTATTATTATTATTATTATTATTATTTTTCTTGCAAATACATATATATATATATGTACTCATTATTATTATTATTTTTTTTAAGGATGTTACATTTTTTTTCTCTTAAAAAATTTTGTCTCAAAATTTCTATTTAATATCTGTTAAAAAAAAGTTCTTTATTTTTGTTTAAAATCTTCTTTCGCTTCTCACGTAATATCTTTTACATCTTGTCCTTACCACAAAACTTTGGCTATAAGAATATTATATATATATATACACACACACACACACATTAGTACTGGATATTATACTCAATATTTTACATAGTTTTTGAGGGTCACACACTTCTAGAATTAGTTATACATACAAACCTTTTCTAAGTTAGACACTTATTTTTCCCAAAACAGGGCTCACTAAAGCCTTCATAAGGTGATACTATTTACATATTTACAAACATTGTTTATTAGTATTACTTATCAAAGAGTAAGATGATCAAGAACAAGTCTCCCAGAGTAACAGAGAAAACATAGTCTCCCACTTCTAGCATATAAAGTTGTTGAAAATTAGCCAATACTTTAACGGTTGGCATTATCTGAAATATCACACCAAAATAAGTGAGATAAAACTCAGTAGAGGTAAGAGAAACAATCAAATTTTTTTTAACTAATGATATTCCCGCTATCACGTGTACGGAAAATGATTTTATTGCTTCCCTTTTTCTTAATTATCCATCAAGCTATAATCTAAAATTCATAAGTCTTTCTAAAGCAGTTTGTATTAAAGAAATTAAGTAAAAAATTAACATCAGTATTAAATAATCATAAATTAAAAGACATTGCATTTTTCCTAAAAACTCGTAAAAAATTATCTCATCTCCTTTTAATTCTTGTACCATCATTTTAGGATTTTAATCCCAAATTACTCTTTCTTTTGATCACTCATGTGCACATCACATTGTATGAGCTCATATCTACTCAGGACATCTCCTAAGAATTTCTCCATGGCCATAAGCTTGCACATTTGATCTTGGTACCTTAGGGATATACTTTCTTATATTTCCTTCATTTTACAAAATAATTCTTTTATCTAATAAAAACTTTAACAAATTGACGTAAAGAAAAAAGTTTGTAAAAAATTTCACATGTTTCTTCTGTCTTGGCCGAGACACTCCGAGAATATACATAATTTATTAGTAAAAATTAGTAGCAAGCTTCATTTTCAAACAAACTCTCTATTATCTTTCTAACAAAAATAAGAGTAGAAAAATGATATTAAACAGAGAAAATAATAATAATAATAATAAAATAATAATAATAATAATAATAATAATAATAATAATAATAATAATAATAATAATAATAATAATAGTGCAGAAGCAATAAGAGTTGAGAATAACAAGAACAGAGAAATGAAAATAGAATAATAGCAATATTATTATTTTGAATAATAACAAGAACAAAATAGTGTCACGTTAAAGTTCTCTCACTTTTAATAACAAGAATAGATAAATGAATGTAGAATAATAGCAATATTATTATTTTGAATAATAACAAAAATAGAATAGTGTCACGTTAAAGCTCTCTCACTTTTATTTTGAATAATAGTGTCAAACGAAATAACAATAACAAAAAATAAAAGCTGAATAATAATATTAAACAGAAAAAAAATAGTGCAGATAAATTTTTGGTGGTGTAGACCAGAAGGTAAATTCAACAATCAACAAAATAATCAAAGTCCCAAAGAATTCATCCCCAATTAAAGTCCCCTACATGGGTTCACAAAGTCATAATCAGATCTGAAAGTTTTGGCCATCAACGAGTTGCAATCAAGAAAATACTAAAAATTTGTAAAACTCATATAATTAAATATTAAAGCAAAGGAGTATTGACAAAAAGGAAGAGTTTTTCATTATAAAAAAATAAGGTATTAAGTAAGAAAATAAATATCTTTCATTAGAATAATATGATATGTATAAGATAAAGATTAACGTTAGGAAGTAACATTTTTATAATAATGAAGTAATATATATGCATTACCATAATAATGAAGTAGCAATAATAATGAAGTGACGTTGAGCAGATGTGAAGATAGTCAAAGATAAAGTTTTAAAAATAAAAATAAAAAAATAAAAAAAAAATACCAGTCAAGCGTGTTGAAATGAAAGTAGTTGGTATTTATAAGATACTTCAATACTCAAGTCAGACTGTGCACAAGTAAGGTTTAAGCAAAAGAACAATAGTTACCTGTTGAAGGTGATTGAACTTGATATTTATAGAGAATGATTAAGGAAGTGCATTCTCTTGATTGTCTCAAAGGATCCCTATAAAAATATTGATACTGTAATTATGAGCAGTCAAAGGTGATTATGAACGCTAGTATTATGCAAGATCATGATTGACAGTTATGGATAATCGTGGGATTCATCTACTGTATAAATCTCACGATTATATTACTACTACCTAATGTCATGGTTCGACATGTGTTATACCGAGATCTCAATAGGATGCAACAAGTAAGTTCCCATTAAGGTGTCAATAGCGAGCTCCAGTTGGATGCATGCTGCGTTAACCTATGAGACTAGTGTCTCGGATCATGATCCAGAACACTTATGGTGTTTGGATAGATGATCAGGGAGATCTTTGTAGTATGGCCATCAATTTCTTTACGGAACTTTATACAAATCCAGGTGGCTCCACTTCTTTTCCTATTTGGGGTTGCTTCTCGCCTCTTGATTCTTTGATTTTGGAGGAGTTGTAGGCTCCTTTTACTAATGACGAAGTTAAGACCACTGTGTTCAGTATGGGTCCTCTCAAAGCCCCAGGACTCGATGGCCTTCATCCAATATTCTTTCATACTCAATGGGAAATAGTGGGCCAATTAGTTTGTGAGTTGGTTAGTGAGGTGTATAATGAGCCTAGGCAAGTGAATGATATCAATGATACTCTTCTGGTTCTCATTCCTAAGGTGGACAACCCATAAAGAATGAAAGATTTCTACCTAATTAGTCTTTGTAATGTTGTGTACTAGATTATTACCAAGATTATTTCCACTAGATTGAAGGCTCATATGGATTATCTTATTTCTCCCCTACCCAGAGTAGCTTCGTTTAGGGTGGGCATAACTTGGATAACATTGCGATTACTCAAGAGGTTATACAAACTATGAGAAAGATGAAAGGTAAAAAATGATTTTTTTGCTATTAAGGTCGACTTTGAAAAAGCTTATGACCATGTTAATTGAGGTTTCATGAAGGATACATTAACAGATGTGGGGTTTGGTAACCATTTTGTTCTTTGTACTTTCTTTGGAATGGTGAAAAGACTCCTAACTTTAATCTTTCTAGAGGTATCCGTTAAGGGGATAGCTCTCTCCCCTGACCTATTTGTCCTTTGTATTGAGTGACTAGCTCAATGTATTAACTCGGCTGTGCGGGAAGACTTTTGGAAGCCTATCAAGTTATCTAGGAATGGTCTATTCATCTAGCACATTTATTCTTTGCAAATGACTTAGTTCTTTTTGGTAAGGCATTTGTGACCTAAATGGATGTTATTCTCAAATTCTTGGATATCTTTTGTAAAGCATAAAGTGAATCAAGAGAAGACCAAAAAAATTTCTCCAAAAATGTGAACCATAATAGAGTTACCAAGTTGTGCAACCTTTCGGGGTTTACTGTAACTGTGGATCTTAGGAAATATTTGGGTGTTCCCCTTATTCACAAAAGTTTCAATAAAGGTACGTCTAACTATCTGGTGGAGAAATAACTTAAGACTACTATATAAAGACTACTATTCTTCTGCTTTATACAATTTTGGTCACATTTTTTTCAAGGTTATTTCCTCGTCCATTCTTAGATTTTTACCAACGCAATGCATCTTCCTTTGTGTTGGTTGTGGCAGGTAGTGTGTGGTTTTTTAATTTCTGTGGTGTATTTGGTTGGAGCATTATGATCATAATTTAAGGGTTCATTTGCCCCTAATAGTGATTTGTTACTAATAGTAATCTATTTTTTTAACTATTCATGCTATGTTTGCAAGGTGTTCACATCTTAAGTCTTAACACAATTTTCTAAGGTAATGACTAAACTATGAGATTTCCTTCATTTCTCTTGTGAGAAATAGAAAAACAGTGATATGAGAAAAGTATGGAGAAGGTTTCTGTATATTTTCTTAATTATCTTTAAATTAATCAGTGTGTACAAGAGAATTCCATATTTATAAGAAATGGAGTCTATATAAAGAAGGAAATACAATCAAATATAATCAAAATAGTATTTCTAATTATATAGAAATCATATCCCTAAGTTAACACAAAATCAATTCTAATTTAATTCTGAGATATGTTCTAGATATTCTAACACTCCCCCTCAAGCTAAAGCTACTAAACTTTATCTTATTACAATTAGACACATGAAAATAAAATAAACTAAAAATATTCTTAAAACACAACATTAAGATCTTGGAGAAGCCAAGAGGCCTAAACTGCATTTGGGATGGAACCATCTGCATATGAAAAAAATTACAATGAGAACGGAGCCAAATTATATATGTAATAAAACTAATTTGCATTTGGTTGAAACAACAGAGATAGAGCCAACATCAAATAGGAGAGAGAAAGTAATAGTGGAGAGATAAAGAAAAGAAGTCAGAAAGAGAATATGACATGAGAGATGACTAATCAGAGTTTCAGATTTTTGGGAACTATGCAGCGGAGTTGTGATGGGACAGGTCACGGAGGATAGTAACTCTTTGATACCATGTGAAAAATAGAAAAACATTGACATGAGAAAAGTTTGGATAAGGTTTCTATATATTCTCTGAATTATTATCTCTACATTAATTAGTGTGTACAAGAAGATTTCCTATTTATAAGGGAGGTAATGTATATAAAGAAAAAAAATACAATCAAATGTAATTAAAATAGTACATATAATTATGTAAAAGTCAAATCCCTAAGATAACACAAAATCAAACTTAATTTTATTTTGAGATATATTCTAGATATTCTAACATCTCTGCCATACTATATTCAATGATCTCATTTTTGGGTACGATTTCTGAAAGTGTGATGAAATAAATAGATTTCTTTTTATGAACTAATTGTGTTTCTTAGTCTGTCATTCTATACTCAGATTGTGTTTCTTTTTATTAACTAAATTGTGACATAATTAGACACAAGGTTAGACATTTTATATTGTTGACATGATTTTCGTTGCAGGCCTTTAGTGGCAGCCTCACTTCTACCATTTTTTAGGCACTTCTGTTGAGCAACAGTAGCCACTGAAAGAAGTTGATCTAGCTTGCATTGATGATACTGATGGGAATTGAAAGGATAGTGCAAATGCAGAAGTGTTAGATCTTAGTAATAGGTATAGGGATGGACTTTGTTTCAAATCTTAATATTATTGCATTGTGGTGCAGGATTTTGGGGGCATTCCTCATTTTAATTTTCCCTAAAAGTTTTCTGATATTGAATTGTTTCATCATGCTTTCTTCGCTCTGGAGAAGTGTGGAGTAGACCCTTCTTGATAGTCTCTTTGCTTCATTAACAAAAGTAATTGGAGATAATTTGTCTGACTTCTCTGCATTGGAAGAGCTCAATGAATGTGTTGTATGTTAGTCAATAGTTTTTTCGGTGGCTTGCATTTTCTTCAACAAATGAAGGAAGACAAATTGTTAGTTAATGGCTTTTTTCAGTAGCTTGCAATTATTTCAACAAAGGTAGGAAGACTTTTTTGCAAATTAGGTGGATAGGTGGTGATTGTTAGTTAGCAATCATGGAAGCATTAAACGTAATGCTTGGAGAGGTCTCTATAAATAGAGACCATTTGCTTCATCCAAAGAGTGAGAAATACAGAGTGTGAGGAAATTCTAAGAGTGTAGTGTGTGAGCATACAGTGAGAATTTTTGGATTTATTCTCTAATATCTGTAATACTACAAATTGTAATAGGAGAGGGTTTCACTGGGAAACACTATATTTTGTACATCTTGTGTGTGTGTGTGTAGATAAGATATTGTAATTATCCTTGATATAGTGAAATATTTTTCAGAGTTTGTCTCATGATTTTCCTCTCAGTGTACAAGGGAGTTTTTCACGCTAAATTTGATGTGCAGTTTTTGATCTATTTTTTTAGTGCAAATAATACTGACAAGTGAGTCTCACTATAAAAGTACTATTCACGTGCTTTATAATTTTATCAATTCTTCTTCATGGATCTGAAGACACTTTCGCTCACATCCATAAAGTATTTAAGACACTTGGGGTGTATCCAACTCTGATTTCCTAACAAGTGGTATCAGAGCCACTTGATCAAATTTTCAGATCGAAGATGTTAGTGCCAAAATTTGATGTGGAGAAATTCGATGGATCCAACGATTTCAGTCTATGGAAGCTGAAGCTGCAGGCATTGCTAGATCAGCAAGGCCTGTCAAAGGCGTTGGAAGGCGAGAGCAAGTTGCTAGAAACATTGTCTTCTGATAGAAAGGAGGAGATAATGGCCAAAGTACGTAGCACAATACAGTTGAGACAATGTGCTGTGAGAGGTTATGAACGAGAAGACTGCAAATGGACTCTGGAAAGCTTTGGAAGAAAAGTACTTTGTAAAAACTGTCAAACTAACTTTACCAGAGGAAGAGATTACATACATTCAAACTTTCAGGAGAAAAACCAATTCGAGATCATATTGATGACTTCAATTAGATGATCTCTGATGTACAAGCAACTGGAATTATAGTCGAAGATATTGATCAAGCTATAATCTTATTGACTTCATTACCTCCGTCCTATGATAATTTCTGTGATACTATAATGTATGGTAGGTCCACCATCTCCGTCAATACTGTCAAGGAGACATTGATGACAAAAGCGCATCAGAAATTGACATCAGGATCCAATGCTAATAATCCTGCAAATAGATTATTCGTGATGAGAGAACGTATTCAAGAAAGAGGATCAGGAAGCAAAAGCAAGGGAAGATCAAAGTCCAAAAACCACAAGTTTTTAAAGTGTTTTCATTGTTACCAACCAGGGCATATTCGAAAAAATTGCCCTGAGAGAAAGGAGAAACCAGGAAATACTGTCAACATAGTAGTTGTAAGTTCTGATGATAGTGATGCTGAATATGTCCTAACAGTTTCCACTAGTGACTCAGGCAACAAGTGGATCTTGGATTTTGGCGCATCTTTTCACATGACACCTAATAGGAACTTTTTCTCTTCGAATCAAAAGCGGGAAGGAAAGGTCCGATTGGGAGACAATAGGGTAATTGCTATTGTAGGTAGAGGAGAGGTACAAATCAGATTGGATGATGGTACTGCAAGGACATTTCAAGCATGGCATGTACTAGAGCTGGGCAAGAACCTGATCTCTTTGAGTGCCCTAGACAACCAAGGGCACAAGTTCTCTGGAGATTATGGTTTTTTTAAGATGGCCAAAGGCTTGATGGTGGTAATAAAAGGAAAATTGCAGGGCGGTATCTATCTATTACTGGGGAGCACAGTCAGTGGCACTGCTGTTGTTCTATCCTCTGAAAGATGTAATGATGATGTTACACAATTATAACACATGCAGCTTGGTCATATGAGTGAAAAGGGAATGACAATACTTGCTGACAGAGGAATGCTGAAAGGTGTAAAGAATTATAAACTTGATTTTTGTGAAAATTGTGTATTTGGAAAGCAGAATTTAGTGAAGTTTAGTTCTGCAAAACACACCAACAAGGATATTTTGGAGTATGTCCACTCAGATGTTTGGGGTCCAGCCCCTGTTAACTTATTGGGTGGTACTCGTTATTTCTTACTCTAATAAATGACTATTATAGGAAGATCTAGGTTTATTTCCTGAATCAAAAGGATGAGGTGTTCGAAAAATTCAAGTAGTGGAAGGCCATGGCTGAAAAGAAAACCAGGCAGTCGGTCAAGCAGCTGAGAACTAACAATAGCAGGGAATTCTGCAGTAAAGAATTTGATGAGTTCTACAGGAATGCAGGTATAGTGCGGCACCATACTGTACCTGGAACACCACAGCAAAATGAAGTTGTAGAATGGATAAATAGAACACTTCTGGAGCGTGCACGATGCATGCAGATATATGCTAAATTTTCCAAATCATTTTGGGCTGAGGCAGTCATACAGCTATATACTTAGTAAACAGATCTCCATCAACTGCAATTGATCTAAAGATTCCACAAGAGGTATAGTCCGATCGACCTATAAACTATTCTGATTTGAAGATATTTAGTTGTCCTACGTATGCCCATGTGAGTGATGGTAAACTTGAGGCGAGGGCTAGAAGGTGTATATTTCTAGGCTATGCAGGAGGGGTGAAGGGCTACAGATTGTGGTGTACAGAAAAGGCAAACTCACCCAAGATCATTGTTAGCAGAGATGTCACATTTGATGAGGCAGCAATGGTGAACCAAAAGCAAGAATTAGAAGTAGATCAGACAGAGACAGATCATGGTGCTGAGAAATAGGTGGATCTGGAGATTGACACTAGGAAGATGAAATAGGAAGAGGACACAAGTCAGTCAAGTACTTCAGGTGTTGCTCAACTTGAAGAAAAACAACAAGATGAACCTGGAGACAAGGGTGCTGGTGAAGAAACCAGAAGAGCAGAGCCATACAGTATTGTTACTGGCAAAGAAAGGCAACAAATTCAGAAACCTCAAAAATATCTAAATTCTGTTGCTTGTGCACTTGACTCGTCAGATGCAGATCTTATAGTCTTTGCATTGGTTATGGCGGATGGTGCAGTAGGAGATGAACCATCTACCTACCATGATGCAGTAAATAGTAAGGAGTCAAAAGAATGACTAACAGCAATGAATGAGGAGATTGAATCTCTTCAGGAAAATCAAACATGGGAGCTGATACAACTTCTATAGGGGAAAAGAATAGTTGGCTGCAAATGAGTCTTCAAAAGGAAAGAGGGAATTCCTAACATTGAACCTCCAAGGTTCAAGGCAAGACTGGTAGCAAAGGGTTATACTCAAAAGGAGGGCATTGACTTCCATGAAGTATTCTCTCCTATGGTCAAGCATAGCTCTATCCGGATCCTATTAGCTATTATAAGTACGTTTGACTTTGAGCTGGAACAGCTTGGTGTGAAGACGACGTTCTTACATGGTGAGCTAGAAGAGCAGATCTACATGAGTCAACCGGAGGGGTTCGTAGTTCCTGAGAAGAAGAATCATATTTTCCTGTTAAAAAAGTCATTGTACGACTTAAAGCAGTCTCAAGGCAATGGTATAAGAGGTTTGATGCATTTATGATTGGTAATGGATACAATAGAAACCAATATGATAATTGCATCTACTCTAAAGAGCTTCCCGATGGTTCTCGCATTTATCTGTTGTTGTATGTAGATGACATGCTAATTACAGCTTACAACAAAGCTGAAATTAGTATATTGAAAACTCAGTTGGGAAAAGAATTTGAGATGAAAGACTTATAAGGTGCAGCAAAGAAGATTCTAGGTATGGAGATTCATAGGAAGAGGCATTGTGGTAGATTGTGTTTGTCTCAACAAAATTACATTATGAAAGTGCTACAACGCTTCGATATGGATTTGTCTAAACAAGCTAGTACTCCCTTAGCTACACATTTTAAGCTATCTTCAAAGGAATGTCCGAAAACTGAGGAGGAGGTGAAGCATATGACTCATGTACCTTATTCTAGTACAATTGGCAATCTCATGTATGCTATGGTGTGCACAATACCAGATCTTTCACATGTAGTAAGTGTGGTGAGCAAATTTATGAGCAAACCGAGAAAGGTGCACTGTGAAGCTGTGAAATGGATCATGCGGTACTTAAGAGGTTCCACCGATGTCTGTTTGGTGTTTGGTGTTTGATGGTCAGCAGACCCGTGGGGTCGTAGGCTATGTAGATTCTATTATGCATGAGATTGGGACAAAAAGAGGACATTAACAGACTATATCTTTACAGTCTTTAGATGTACTATTAGTTGAAAGGCGACATTGCAATCCACAGTTGCATTGTCAACTACTGAAACTGAGTATATGGCATTGACTGAGGCTGCGAAAGAGAGCATATGACTGCAAGGTCTTTTGGGTAGTTTTGGATTGGATGAAAAAGAATCAATTATACATTGTGATAACCAAAATGCTATTCATCTGGCAAAAAATCTAGTCTACCATGAAAAGACAAAGAACATTGATGTGAGACTTCACTTTGTTAGAGAAAGTATCAATAATGGTACAATTGCAGTTCAAAAGGTAGCCACAGCTGAGAATCCTGCAGACATGATAACGAAGTCATTGCCAGTTGACAAGTTCAAACATTGCTTGGACTTGGTCTGTTTGCAGAGGTTGAAGACTCTTGCAAATTCAAGCCAAGGTGGAGAATTGTTACTCAATAGTTTTTTTGGTGGCTTGCATTTTCTTCAACAAATGAAGGAAGACAAATTGTTAGTCAATGGTTTCTTTCGGTGGCTTGCAATTATTTCAACAAAGGTAGGAAGACTTTTTTTTGCAAATTAGGTGGATAGGTGGTGATTATTAGTTGGCAATCATGGAAGCATTAAACGTAATGCTTGGAGAGGTTTCTATAAATAGAGACCATTTGCTTCATCCAAAAACACAAGAAACAAAAACAAAATACGAGAGCTTCTTCTGTAGTGAGAGTGAGAAATAGAGACTGTGAAAAAATTCTAAGAGTGTAGTGTGTGAACATACACTGAGAATTTTTGAGTTTATTTTCTAGTATCTATAATACTACAAATTGAAGTACGAGAGAGTCTCACTGAGAAATACTATATTTTGTATTTCTTGTATGTGAGAGTGTAAATAGGATATTATAATTATCCTTGATATAGTGAAATATTTTTCAAAGTTTGTCCCATAGTTTTTTCCTAAGTGTACAAGGAAAATTTTCACGTTAAATTTGATGTGCAGTTTTTGATCTATTTTTCTAATGCAAATAGTGCTGATAGTGGATCCTATTATAAAAATATTATTCACGTGCTTTATAATTTTATCAATTCATTTTCACGGATTTTAATATGCTTATGCTCACATGCATAAAATATTTAAGACACTTGAGATGTATCCAACTCTAATTTCATAACACTGTATTCGCTTATCTTCTCATAAAAAGTTGGAAAAATATCATCTTATCTCATTTTTTCAACACTATTTTTAACACCTGATTAATGATGTACAAATTCATAGTTAATTATATGTATTAGTTGGTTAATGAATAAATCTATAGTTTAGGGTTTGAAGCTTGAATTTACTCATTAACCAATCAATACACGTGATTAACCACGAATTTGTACGTCATTAACCAAGTGTTGAAAATGGTATTGAAAAAATGGTGTAAGAAAATCGGGATTGTAAAAAGTTAGAACTGCCAACCGCTTCTGGCCACATGGCTTCCCACTAATTTTCTTTCCTCATATCTGGCATTTGCTGGTTTTGATCGTGTCAAAGTTGATGTTTAGAATATCCTTGAAACTCTCCGGCCAGGACACGGTGGGAAGATGAAACTTCCTAGGAAATACCACCAGGCATTAGAGGCATCAATCTCTGGGAACTTCCCTGTTAATAGAATCATTTGTTGCATTAGTGGATGCTTTTATGACCATTCCTCTGGATTTATTGTTAATAATGATGATTTTTTAATGAATTTACTTGTGTAGTGCAAAGCGTTCAGCTGTTTTTAGGGCATTAGATGATTTCTGGCCAAGAGACCCTGCATCCTACACGATTCACATTGCATCTGTTGCTTACGACACCATTTTCCTTGTTGAATTTATGCAGCCATATTAGGATATGTTACATATAAGTTCACAAATATGAGATCCTTCCCTTTATTTCTCTCCTTAGTTTTATATGTGCTTGCTTCTTCAGCAGCTAATTAGCTTTGAATGTTTGATGCATGATAGAGCCTACACCCACTGGCTGAATATCATGGTGTGGCACGAGCAATAGGAGGATGTCTTAATTATGTCATGAAACTTGAGAATTACTTTTTGGCGTGATTGTTTGATTGCGTATTTAATACCATTTTTTTAATTATGCATAATAAATGCATTGAGGATTTGAAACAGAAGCCAAATGAGAAGTTACTCTACCTTATAAGTCATTCCCTGTGTGTATCAATGAATAATTTATTCACATTAGTGCAAATCTGTCACATTAGTACTGATTGTAGTTTTTGTGAGGAATGTATTTCCTTCAAGTTTCACTAGATATATTCTGAAGATGTCATCAATTTATAGGATGAAGTTCATTCAAATCTCATTGTTAACAAAGGGTTGTCTAGCGATCCTATTTTTGTCATTCTAACATGTAAAAGATACGTGGACTCATTTGAATTAGTGTCTTTTAAGTTTTTAAATTTACACTTTGATATCTACATTTTTGTGGTTTTAATCTTGTGGGAGATGGAAGAGGTATCTAGCACACTTTCTTGCTAGAAATATTCAATATTTCAACGGATTGCAAATCAGAAAGTGCCCCAACAACCGGTCCTAATAGCATATTATGGCTTAAGTCAAGGAATTTCATATGCTTCAAGTTGGAGAACACAATAGGCTGTGATTGTCAAGTTCATGGTTCTTTATACTTTAAATCCTTTTTTTTTGTTGTAGTAGCTATACATGTAAACAAGCATGATTAAATGATAGCTTTATAGTTAGATATCTTGCACCATAAAGCTACATGGGGCTGAATTTGGCCAATAAGAAGTTCTATTTGTTTACCATAAATGAAAAAGACGCTGTGATTGGATACTTCTGGCAATATTAGTGTCATGGTTTAAGCCGTTAATGCATATTTGTTGTGATTTGTTGTTCGGCTTCATTCTATTATGGTGCTGCCATTCATTAGTTGTTCTAAATGATAAATTGCGAGTTCCACTACTTTTCTTCTCCCTTTCTGGTCCTAATTTATTTTTGATTGCTGTAGAAAATTTAAACTTGCACAAGTGTACAGATAGAGTATTGGATTGCAATGCAATGGAACAGGACACATTGGATAACTATAGAGATCAAATTGAGTTCTACCATGTCTCTAAAAATGATGATGAGTCTAAGGGTAATACAAACACTCAAGTGAGGAGTGACAAGTGGTCTTCTATACTCGCCAGACACTAATGTCCCATAACACGAATAGTTTCTTTGAGAAGGGCTATTCCTGCAAGCACAAACATGAAGGCTATCAGGGTTGTTGTCGATGACTAAAAGCACATGTGCTTTCTTAACTTTTTAATGATCAGCTTGGAGAATGTTTTGCCTCTTCTTTTAGGACTCTCTCTCTCGAAGATATTTCATACATGTTAAGGATTCCAAAGAGAGAACCTTATGGAATGGAGGGGAATGTCAAGAAAGCTTTGTAGGTATTTAGTGTTTAGTGATTTTTTTTTTTTTGCTGCCCTTTATCATTAATTTCTTTAAGAAGCAAACCTACAAACTGTTAGGTGTTAGTCTCTCTCTAAAAATTCGCAAAAATGACATTTAGTCCCATGAAATCATTGAGTTGAGTAGGCTTTGAGAGGATACTTGAGTCGAGAACTCTTATTATGGAATGGAAACGACAGCATTTTTCTGTTGTTTATGTTGTTCAGAAAGGCAATATTGAGATACCATATGTCCTTTTACCCAAAAGGGGGCTGGATAATGCAAATGGATTCAGATGATGAAAGAGAAGAGGATGAGGCTATCTTCTTAGCCCTTTACCCAATATTGAGATATTTGCTCCTACTTCTTTTTGAATTTTTTCTTAGCCCTTGCACTCGTATGTTTTGTATTTGAAGCTCCAATATTAAATAGAGGGCTAGCCTTTTCCAAAGGATTATCTTGAAGCTTTTAGAAATTGGTTTGTAATTGGTGAGAACTTATGTGGGGGACATTGGCAAGAATGCTTTCTGAATGAGGAGTAGATGTCACATTCTCAAAATCTTTGGCAGTCGCTAGGTAGATAGTGCTCTTGATTTGGTTCTCCGAGTTAGACAGAGTAGTGGTTACCCCACTATTTGGGTTCTGCCAGTCTTCCTGCATCCCTGGTTCCAACTCTGCTCTCACAAGGACAATGTCAGAATCTGTTTCTCGATTCCCTGCAATGTCTTTAATGCTTTGTTTGGATGAGGAGAGAAAACGAGAAGAGAGAAAATGAGAAGAGAGAAAATAGAGAAGAGAGAAAATAAAGAGAAAAATATATTTTCTCTCTTATTGTTTGGATGAAGAGAAAATGAAGAGAAAGAAAATGAGAGTTGAATAAAAAATAAAAAAATATAATATATAATTTTTTAAAATGACATATTTACCCTTATTAAATGTATAATGAAATATAAATATATTATTATATTTTTTAATTATACATTTTAAATTTATATTAAGTAAATAAATACATTTTATAATTATATAAAATGAGAAACGAAAAAAAATTATAAATATATAAAATAACATATATATTCTTATCATAATTAATTAATTATAAACAAAAGTTAATTTTATTTTAATCTATAAATATTTTTTATAAATTTAAAAAAATAATTTTATATTAAATATTAATTACAAAATTTTAATTTATTAACACCAAATTATAAAAATTTAATTTGAAATTATTTATTTAATAAATCTTTTGATTTGTTATTTATAATTATATAATATTTATATCAAATTTTATTAAATATATTTTAATATATATATAAAAAAAATTTTGCCAGTTTTCCTCCCACCCCAACGTTCCGAACCCCTTCCCCACCCCCAACGTCTCCTTCCCCAACGTTCCCTTCTCCTTCCCCTTCCCCTTCCCCCACCCCCAACGTCCCCTTCCCTCACAGTCCCACAGACGCGGTGCGATTGAGCTGTGCGGCGCGGTGCGAGGAGCGGTGCGGGTCGGACGTGAGACGGCGAGCGGCGCAGTGGTGACGAGCTCTGCGTGCAGGCACCTGGATCTGACTTACAGCGGCAGATCCAAGCCGCCGTCGAACCGGCCGGCGAACGGAGAACAGACACGCGTCCCGGATACGGCTCGAACCGGTCAGAATCCGCCCGAACCAGAACCCGCGTCGTCGACCTGTTCGTGCTCGGATCCGGTCGGCCGCCACCACCACCGGCCCGATTCACAGCAAGAGAAGAAGAAGAAGAAGGGCTCTGCGAGAATGGGGTATCGGGAATTTTGATATAAATGTAGGGGTATAATGGTCATTTTACTTGATATCATACTTTCTCTTCCATTTTCTGCGCAAATGAGGAGAGAAAACTGAAACCGTAGGTCCCACGCCCAACTTTTCTCTCTTCTCTATTTTCTCTCCACTGCCAAACTGGAGAAAATAGAATATTCCTACCATTTTCTCTTCTCTCATTTTCTTTCCACTCATTTTCTCTTGAAACAAACAAAGCATAAAAGACAAAGATGAGAGGTGTTGGGACACTTGGTCAACTGATGGTTTTTGTCCCTTTTGTTTGTCTACCAATCTGTGCTGCATCCAACCCCAAAATCACTATTTTCCTTTTCTTCCTTTAGCATGGATCCGAATCCATATCTCTGATCCTTAACCTTGTTTTCCATCTCATCTTTAAGCAAGTTTGGACAAATTCTTTTCTCGTGGTCAATCCTACCACAATAATACAATATATAAATAATTTTTCATATCTAAATTCAACTCATACCTTGGACGAATTGTTCAGCCCCAAGTGTACTCCTTTCTTCAATGGCTAAGATACATTACAATTAATAGAGCCTTCAGAATAAATCCCTGTTTGTCTCACAACAATACCATATTAGCTTCAAAATATTGTCCAAAAGTGGCACAGAGTTTACTTCCAATTAAAGCATTTCTACATCCCCAACACTATTGTTGCACGAATTAAAGTCCCGTAAATTACGTATTACCATGTTTATATATATTAGAAAAATAAAATGCATGTTATTATAAGAATAAGGGAGATATACAAAACTGTGCAAATTACAGAGGAATTAAGCTCATGAGTCATACCATGAAGTTATGGGAAAGAGTAATTGAACGGAGATTAAGACAAGAGACTCATATTTCAGAGAATCAATTTGGTTTTATGCCTGGGAGGTCAACCATGGAAGCAATCTATCTTCTAGGTATCGAAGGAAGCAAAAAGACCTACACATGGTTTTCATTGATCTGGAAAAAGCCTACGATAGGGTACCAAGAGAGGTCTTGTGGAAGGCTTTGGAGAAGAAAGGAGTTCGTATCGCCTATATTCGAGCAATCAAAGATATGTATGATGGGGCTAAAACTAGTGTGAGAACACAGGGTGGGGCTACAGAAGATTTTCCTATAACTATAGGACTGCACCAAGGGTCAGCTTTGAGTCCATATCTTTTTACCTTGGTCTTGGATGTGCTTACTGCGCATATCCAAGAGCCGGTGCCACAATGCATGCTTTTTGCAGATGATATAGTCTTAGTTGGAGAGTCGAGAGAGGAAACAAATGAAAAGCTAGAGCTATGGAGACAAACTTTGGAAAAACATGGCCTTCGTCTAAGTAGGAGTAAGACGGAGTATATGGAATGTAAGTTCAGTAAGAGGCGTGTTAATGATAGCTTAGCGGTGAAAATTGGAGATCATACAATACCACAAGTCACACAATTTAGGTACCTTGGATCTATCATACAAAATGATGGAGAGATAGAGGGAGATGTAAACCATAGGATTCAAGCTGGATGGATGAAATGGAGGAGGGCTTCAGGAGTTATTTGTGATAGAAAAGTACCTCTCAAGCTTAAGGGTAAATTTTTTACTATAAGGCCTGCGATGTTGTATGATACTTGAATGTTGGGCGATAAAAAACCAACAAGAGCATAAGATCGGTGTTGCGGAGATGAGGATGTTGCGTTGGATGTGTGGCCATACAAGACTAGATAGGATTAGGAATGAATGCATTAGAGAGAAAGTAGGGGTAGCACCTATTGTGGAAAAGATGGGAGAATCTCGCCTTAGGTGGTTTGGACATGTAAGGAGAAGACCCTTAGAAATAAGAAGAGTAGATCGGGTAGATAATAGCCCAATAGCTAGAAGTAGAGGAAGACCAAGAAAGACTATAGGTGAAACGATTAAAAAGATTTAGATCTGAATAGCATCTCGAAAACTTGGTTTATGATAGTAATGAAGGCGTCGTTTGATCCATGTATTTAGTGGGAAAAGGCTTTTGTTGTTGTTGTTGTTGTTGTTGTTGAGGAATAAAATGCAATTTCTAACTGTTTAAATTACACAACTTTAATAAATTTATATTTATATTTCAATATAGTAATAAAAAGAGAAACAATGAAACAAAATGAAAATTTTAATTCATATATGTTTATCTATTATTTATTATTAATTGGACTACTTAATATGACTAAAAGTATGACTATGAGGATGGATACGAGTATTGTAAAGGGTTCCATGTTGCCAAGCGTTTGCAAATTTTTAACAGAGGCGGCTTTCTTAACAAAGTAAATTTTACTTTTATTTTTTTATGTGTTTTGTATTTTAATTTTGTCTTTTCTTAAGCTTTTTTTAAAATTGAGAAAAAGATTCTTTCGAATTTAGTTGAATGTAAAATTAAAGAAATAAAATTTATAATTTATATTAATTTAAAATATTTAATTATTATTTATTAATAAAAGCATTGTCGCAATCTCTCCTTTAATTTATTATTTTTATTTTACAAGATTTCTTTACACATTTTGAATAAAAAACTAATTTTTACTATTAATTTTCTTCGCTTAAATTTACTAAAATATGACTCATCTACCTCAAATATCTCTTTGTGACACCGTCTCCTCTCTCTCTCTATCTTTTCCTGTAGAGCAATTTTCTTCTTCCTCTTTTATATAACTTTTTTTCATATCTTTTCTTTCTTCCAAATGCATTAATGAATAGGAGAAACTTTTAAAATGTAACCAATTGAAGAAAAACATGAATAACCTCTTTTTATTAATTCATTAACTATATTATTCTTTGAGTTTTTATAAGAGCTTTCAATTTATCTCTTTTTATAAAATTTGGACATGAAAGATTATAGAACGAGAATAAGAATGCATTCTTGCTAGGAAAGAAAACATAAAAAAATTGGAGATAAGAATGAACACATATTTTTTCTTTTTAATTTTCTTACTTAGAGAGTAATTTTTTCTTGATAGATAGTAAAAGAGCATTAAATAAGAGTTTTTTATTTTCACTATCTTTTTTACGTTTCAATTTGAATTTTCTAATTTCTTTATGTGCTAGCTGTTTTACTCATTTTATTTGTTTAATGAATATTAAAATTTTATATAAATATGTCTAATTTAATTTGTATGTATTATTATTATTTTAAAGATAATTATGTTTTGTAAAAAACAAAATTGCTTAACACATGAAATAAACAAATACATATAAATACTAAATTAAGACTTTGTTATTAAAATATTAATATACAATAAAAACAAATGAAAACATTCCATAAATTTTACAGGTAGCATAGGCTAATAACTAATAAGTGTGTATTTAGATTAAAGTTGATAAATTTAAGTTTGATTAAAAGTATGTTTATAAATTTAAATTTAATTAAAAATATATTTACAATAACGTAATTTATATTTAAAAACTTTTATCTTAAAAGTTAGTTGAAATAACAACTTCAATACAAAAATAACATTTTCTTACTTTGGAACCAACGTATGTTTGGTCCAAAATATAATTGAAACAAACGAAAATTAAAATTAACCAAACATAAGTTCATGCCCTTCAAAAACTCTCAACGTGTGTTTGGATTGGCCAAGTGCAATCCAAACATGCACTAAGACTATTAGGAGAACCAATTTTGTTCAAGGTATGTTTCAAACTGGTTTAATTGTTAAAACATTTTTTTATACCTCGTGAGAATTACAATAACATGTCGCTTTGGCCGAGTGGTTAAGGCGTGTGCCTGCTAAGTACATGGGGTTTCCCCGCGAGAGTTCGAATCTCTCAGGCGACGTTGTTAGATTTTTGAAGTGTTTTATTACATCTTTTCTTCTTCGTCTACTGTCATAACCAATGGACTGGGCTGTGTAGCTGCTCTTCTTTTAACTTCTCTCTGATTACAACCCACTAGTGACCGATCCATCAACGATATGGATATTAAAATACATCAATAATTTACTAGTGGGCTGGGCTCAGGTTTTTTTTTCATCTGGGTACATTGTTCGTTCTTATATATATTTCAACTAGAAACGTGCCTATCAATTCATATTTTTTATTTTTTATTTATTTATGTAAAATTATTCATGTATAAATCATAAATTAGTTGTAGGTTTTTCTATTAATAGAAAATGTTAAGAGAAAAACTTACAACTAATATATAAGGAAAATACCTTTAGAAGTTCTTGTAAGAAAAGTAAATCAAGTAAATGATAGTTCAATAGTTAAAAATAGAAGAAGACTAAAAAAGATTATAAGTGTAACGATTAAAAAAGATTTAGATTTGTATGATATTTATGAAGACTTGATTAATAATAAGACACATTGACGTCGTTTGATCCATGTAATTGACCCACCTAATAAAAAAAAACTTTGTTGTTGTTGTTGTAGAAAATGTTGTGAGATATAAGAGATGTAAAATAGTGAGAGATGAGATATGTAAAACAGTTTTTACTTGTGAAAAATAGAGTAGTTACTTGAACATAAATTTACTATTTTATCCATATCTTTTAATTGTTTGAATTATGTCTAAGTAAAATAAAATTACATCAGAAAATAAAAGTTTGAGACAAAAGGGGCAATCCCCTTTATTAAGTAGTATATATTCTTTCACCATTCAAAGTTTCAAACAAAAAAATAATGGCTCAACCTAAACCCTAAACCAAGGTTCAAACGTTTTGTGTGTTAATAGAACGACCAAATTTTTTATCATTGTAACAATTTCACCGAATTTAACCTAGGTTTCATTTCCCCAATTTTGACCATGAACCAATTTATTTAACAAGTAAACAAATTTTCTTATTTAACAATCACCTCATTATTTTCAGTCTTTTTTTCCCCTCAACTTCTCATTTTTTTCATACACCGAAACAAGTATAGCCTTATTTTCCTTTTCTTTATAGCTAGGTACAAAGTAAAAGTCTCAGATTTGGTCCGTATCGGTCTGAAATGATTGACAGTGTTACCAGATTACACTAGACAAATTCCAGTCTGCATTCTCATGTAGGTAGTGCCATTGCATGTTAGCTTCAAAAGTCAAAACTATGTGATATGAGCACATATAGTAAGTTAAAGACGAGGAAAGTTGTTAGTATAAAATAAAACTTTTCGAACTAGACAATTTCGAGGTAATTTAGTATGAACGATATTTATTAAGTTATTATGAGTTATATTTGTGAACTTGAATAGACACAAAATATTTTGATTATATTTGAATCGAGATTGTGAAATTTAAGTTATTAAAATGATAATTTCGACTTAATTTCAAAATTTGAGATCTAGAACACTAGTAACTACACTTGGGAATTTTTTGAAGACAGAAATGAATATTTCGCCAAGAAGATGGTAGCTGCTTGAAAATTCAAATTTAAATTCGAATAAGATAGAATTTGAATTTAAATAAGAAGTTAGCAGCAGTTACAAATGTAAAATCTAGATAGTACAAGGATTGTTGACATGATTAGACAATTATTTTAATTTTAGACACCTGCCAAAATCTTGTAAAAAATGTAATTAATTAGGATTTTTATAAATACCAAGAAGATGGAAACATTTAATTAAGGTTTGGAATTCATTCACTTGTACACATTTCTAAACATACTCATAGTCATTCTGACAAACACGAGCAAACAGAAATTAGTCAAGTATGTTTCTATCATGTTTTCTTTATGTAAACTTTAAAACTCCAATGCAAGTTTAATTCAAGTTCATTTCTATTTCCAATCATTTACATTCTAGCAAATTCTCTTCTACTCCTGATCAATTGGTCTTCTTGAGATCATTTGATTTCTTGCTTTAATTGCTTTCATTTATCATTCTGCTTTCTTTATTTTTCTACAAGTTTATCTTTCTGTTAACTTTACTTTTGCACATTTATTTTTCTGCATCTATATTTCTTTCTTTTAATTGCTTTCTTTATTTTACTGCAATTTTAACTTTCAAAAGTTTATTTCGTTGCATTTTTAATGCTTTTACCTGCTTTCTTTACTTTTACATATAATTCTTTATTGTTACAAATACTATTATACTTTCATTTGATTTTCACATCTTTTGCGTTTTACTTGAAATTCTTTCTGACATTCTTATTGAAAACAAACCAGCAAG
Source organism: Ormosia semicastrata (assembly GCA_029884595.1). NCBI lineage: Eukaryota > Viridiplantae > Streptophyta > Magnoliopsida > Fabales > Fabaceae > Ormosia > Ormosia semicastrata. The sequence goes on from JAQQTO010000056.1 coordinate 62,685,902, forward strand.
TACTTTAGAATCCATTAAGGAAGAGATTCTCTTCCCAGATTAAGAACTAAAATCGAGTTTGTCTTTGACAAAATCATACCAAACAAATTGGCACGCCCAGTGGGACAAAGTCGAAAGACTAGTGCATAAAAGAATCCTTTTAGTCGTCTATGTGATTAAGAAGTGGAAAAATAGTGTCAAGAATGTTAGAAAATACATCAATAGTGCTCAAAGCCCTCAGGTAGGGAATAATGGAGCAAATGGCAATAGAGACACTGTAGTGTCTGGAACTTTGCCACAAACTTTAGATCCTATGGTGGGTGAAATCACATTAACTGCAGGGATTCTTGTTTCTAACTCGAAAAATAGGAGCCTCGGGGTGAATCGAACAACACCTTTATATAGGTTGCCTCATGGATTCACACCCCAAAATATCACACAAAGTTTAGGAATTGCCCAGGCTACATACATAAGTACAATACCAAATGTTTCACCAAGAAACCAAGTGGTAGGTACTAATGGTCAGGGTAATAACATCAAACAACAAATAGACGAGAGTAATCATGAAATGGTCAATATGCTAACTTAACAGCTGACCACTATCATTACCCACTCATAGAGTCAACAAATAATACCTACACAACGTTGGCCAAACAAATGAGTAGGATTGCTAATGTGTTTGGGAATCCAAATGAATCTACTAGCAATCGAGGGGGAAATACTTAACCGACATACCAAGACAATAATAAATTGGTGAATAACCTAAATGTTAATAACCAAATTGTGATAATCAGCCAAGAGAAAACCAACTTGGCCAAAATGCAGGTCTTCGATTTGTTAATTGAAACCAGAATGTTGATAACCTCCTAGAAAGAATTAGACAAAACAATATTGGGGGGCATCAAAATATTAATTAAGTGGTTGAGCAAGTGTTGAATAGGTATGGTTTTAATATAGGTTATGCAAACCAATCTTATTCCGTGTTGGCATTCCCCAAATTTATCCAACAAGTAGAATTGCCTAAGGGATGGAAAGCCCCAAGAATCTCAACTAAGATTGCTGGTGAAAGTGAAGAGTCAACAATCGAACACATTGCTCGATACATAATCGAAGCAGGGGATATGGCCACTAATGAATATTTAAAAATGAAATATTTTCCTATTTCTTTAACCAAGCATGCATTTATTTAGTTTACAACTCTCCCACCTAATTCGATCCATTCTTAGAATCAACTTGAAAGAAGCTTTCATGAACAATTCTTAAGACAAAAGACGAAGGTAAGTCTTCTAGATTTAGTTAACATTAAGAAAAATAATGGTGAATCTATAGATGACTACTTAGCAAGATTCAGACAAATGAAAGCTAGGTGTTTCACAGTGATTCCAGAATCTGAAGTAGTCAAAATGGCTACTGGTGGATTGGATTATTACATTAAGAAGAAATTTATAAACTAGCAATTATTGGATATATCTCAACTTGCTGATAAGGTGAGACAAATTGAGTAATTAAGACTCGAAAAAGAAAGGGTCAAAAAACATCTCAAGAGGAAGAAAATTGCTTATGTCGAAACATCTGATATGTAGGAAAAATATTTCACATAATCGAAAGATGATAAAGTGGCCAATCTCAAAATAGATGAGGCTGAAGATGATAAGGAGAATGAAGTTAATATTGCAGAATTAAAATCTAGTCCTCCTTATGTCTGCCCATCTTTAAAGCCTGTTCAAGTTAAAGATGAAATGAGATTCTCAAACAGACAATCATATGCTTTCAATATAACTAAGGTAGATTAAATTTTCGAAGATAAGAAAATTAAACTTCTTAATGATCATAAAATTCCCTCTTCGGAAGAAATAAAAAGTTAAAATTATTGTAAATACCATCATAAGTATGGTCATTCGACTAACAACTATATTCATTTCAAGGAAGCAATGTTTGACAGATTGGCTGCTAAGTCTTTCAAAGCTACCAAGAAGCAAAAGCAGAAGGCTCTTGTAAAAAGCTCTGACAGGATCGAGATCCATAATCAACCCATTAACCAAAAATCTATGGTGATGGTTAATTCTGCTGAAACATTGAAGAAAGGAAAGATGAGAGTGCCACCTACAAACGTGGCCAATAATAAATGGTTCAAGAATAGCCCAAACTTCTAAAAAGCTCCTCAAAATAAGCCCAACTGGCACAAGTTCGAGCGTGGGATGCAATATCCCATGGGGGGAAGTGTTATTAAGCTTAACACTTGGAATCAAAGGGCAGGACTAGCTTCGAACCAAGGACAAAGCTCTTATATGTTGAAGACTCAATGGAGAAAAGCCCAGAGGTTGAGACAACATCAGCAAGCTATGACTCAGATGCAGGTACATGCCAAACCTTATGCTAAGGTGGTGAAGGGATCACCGGTGAACCCAATAAGAAAAGCAAAGCAGTTAAGTCCTATGGATGAGGATATGATAAAAAAATTCATTCAAATTTAGTTTTAATGATGAATTGGAGGCCATTTTTGTAGTCAACGTGGTGTCTGTGTTACCGTCTAATTTTGCTGCTACACTTGATGAAGCAAATATAGACACAAATGAGGACTTCAAAGATGAATATGATGATGTAGCTTAGTATCTCATCGAAGAGGACACAGTTGAGGTCAAAGAAAACTTTACAATCTTTGATGTACCCACAAAAGAGATGAAAGACCACTGTCGTCCTCTCTTTATTAAAGTCGTGGTAGATGGAAAGTTAGTAGGAAAAGTCCTGATAGATTGAGGTACTGCAATTACTTTGATACCCAAGAGTCTATTGAAGAAGTTTGGCAAGACTGAGACAGATCTGCTGCCCCATAACATGGTGGTATTTGATTTTAATGGGAAGTCTTCAACTTCAAAAAGGGTGGTGGCTCTCGATGTCAGGGTAGCATCTGTAATAAGGCACACTCTTTTCATTGTGGTACCTTCAAAGGCAAGTTACCAATCTACTTCTCGGGAGAGAATGAATACATGCAATGGGAGTAGTACCTTCAATAATTCATTAGAAGATGTTTCTTTGGAACAAATTAGGAGAACTCAAGATGATGGAAGCAGATGACACCCTGTGTTACGTGAACAAAACCACATGGGCCTCAAGATATATGTCCCTGGGGTGAAACCCTTCAACATCTGGGACTCAAGAGCCTTTGACAACATGACCATCAAGATGGTGGCTCTAAGCCTTACTGACTTCTCTTTAATTCCTAAGGACGATTCGATTCAGCCTCACATTTATAATAATGATTACTTTTAAGAGCCATTTGACTCTATTGTCAGCCTACATGGCTGACAAACCCATCATTAAAGGTGCAATTGTGAGTCAATTGACTCGTATCTCAGCTTATATGGCTAAAAAATTTGGCACCACAGATTTTGTCAACTTGGACGATATTTATAATGACTCTTCTTTGGGGTTCGAACAGGCCCCTCTATTTCAAGAAATTAGAAAGATAGAAGTACAAGACCCCTTAGAAAAGATCAATTTAGGAAATGATGTAAATAAAAAAACCTACTTATATTAGTAGTTTATTAGATAATAGCTTCAAGTTGGAGTTGGTCAAGTTGCTCGAAGAGTTCAAGGACTGTTTTGCATAGGATTATGAAGAAATGCCTAGACTCAGTTGAAATTTAGTAGAACACAGGCTATCGATTCAAGCAAGACAATGGCCAGTTAAGTAGGCCCTAAGAAGGTTTGCACCAGATGTGGTTCTCAAGATCAAAGAGGAAATTGAAAGGCTATTAAAAGTTAAGTTTATTCGAACTGCAAGGTATGTGAATTGGATTTCTAATGTTGTTCCTATTATGAAAAAGAATGCTAAGTTAAAAGTATGCATTGATTTTTGAGATTTAAATTCTGTCACTCTTAAAGTTGAATATCTCATATCAATTGCTGATATGTTAGTTAACTCAACATCAGGCTATGAAATTCTAAGTTTTATGGATGGGTATTCAGGGTACAACTTAATTTATATTACTGAAGAAGACATATCGAAAATTACTTTTTGATTTCCAGGGGCAATTGGCATATACAAATGGATAGTCATGTTATTTGATTTAAAAAATGTTGGAGTCATATATCAAAGAGCCATGAATACTATCTTTCATGATATAATTGATAAATTCATGGAGGTTTATATTGATGATGTTGTGTTTAATCAAAATCAGAAAATGAACATTTAACGAACTTGAGACAGTCATTCAAAAGAATGAGAAAACATAGATTAAAAATGAATCCTATCAAATATGTTTTTGGTGTTTCTGCAGTAAATTTTCTTAGATTCCTGGTCCAAAAGAAATGAGTTGAGGTTGATCAAAACAAGGCCAAGGCCATACTTGAAGCATCACCTCCTTCGAATAAGAAGTAACTCCAGACTCTATTAGGGAAGATAAACTTCCTAAGAAGGTTTGTTTTGAACCTATCTAGAAAGACCAAGTTTTTCTCACCATTTTTGAAGCTTAAAGCTGAAGAGGAATTTCGATAGGAGAAAGAATGCTAAGAGACCTTTGATCAGATCAAGAATTTCTTGGCCAATCCTCCAACTCCAGGATGTCCCTTGAAGCTATATATTTCAATATTAGACGAAATAATTGGGAGCATATTGTCCCAAAAAGATGAGAATGGAATCGAAAGAGTCATTTATTATCTTAGTAGAGTTTTAATTAACATTGAAACTAGATATAGTGCACTAGAAAAACTATGTTTAGCTTTGTATTTCTTTTATACTAAGTTAAAGTATTATATGAAGCATTATGATGTACTTGTAATTTCAAAAATAGATATAATAAAGTACATATTATTGAAACCTATTTTGCATGGTAAAGTAGGAAAATGGGCTCTTGCTTTAACTAAATTTTCTATAAAATATCTGTCATTGAAGGCTACGAAAGGCCAAGTGTTGGCATATTTTTTGACTAATCATCCTTGTATTGACATTGAAGAAAACGATATTAATTATGTGGGATTAAAGTCATGAAATTTATATTTCGATGGATTGAAACACGGTGGAGGTGTTGGATTAGGAGTTCTGATTATTTCACCTATTAGAATCCCAACCAAGTCTTTGTTCGAACTGAGACGTGAATGTTCGAATAATGAGGCTAAATATGAAGCTTTGATTGTTGGTTTGGAAATATTAATTTCACTCAAAGCTAAAAATATCAAAGTAATGGGCAATTCCTAATTAGTCATCAAACAATTGACTCGAGAATATAAATACATTAACCAAAATCTATTTAGATACTTTGCTTTTGTAGCAAGGTTACTATGTGAATTTGATGAGGTTACAATGCAACATATTCCAAGAGAGGAAAATCATGAAGCTAATGAACTAGCCCAAATAGCTTCAAGATATAAGATTTCGAGTAAAACTTTAGCTAAGTTAATCGAAATTAAGGAAAAATTGTATCCATTCGAGAACTTAGAAATATGTTCAATCGAAAATATGGATAACTCTTATTGGAGAAAGTTAATTTTTGATTATTTAAGAAATCCAAGTTCACCAGTCGAAAGGAAAAACAAAATAAAGAGTCATACACAATGTTATAGTGGGTGATTCACTTTATAAGAAGTCAATAGATGAAAATTTATTAATATGTCTAAGTGAAAATGAAGCATACACAGCCTTAGTAGAAGTACATGAAAGCATTTGTGGTACTCATCAAGCTGGTGAAAAAATGAAATGGGTTTTACATAGACAAAAGGGCGTACTGGCCTACAATAACTAAGGATTGCAATTCCTATGCTAAGTCATATGAAGAATGTCAAAAGCGTGGGAACATTCAGCATGTCCCAACTAGTGAATTACATTCGATTATTAAACCTTGGTCATTTTGAGGATGGGCATTCAATCTAATAGGACAGATACATCCCACATCCTCCAAAGGGCATAAGTATATAGTCACTGTTGATTATTTTACAAAATGGGTCAAAGCCATTCCTTTAAAAGATATTACTCAACAGGACATAATACATTTTATCGAAGAAAATATATATATATAGGTTTGGTATTCCTCAAACCTCGACAACTAATCAAGGGACTATTTTTACTGGTCAAAATATAACCCAGTTTGTTGAATCGAGGAATATAAAGTTAATCACTTCGACTCCTTACTATGCCCAAGCTAATGGTCAGGTTGAAATAGCTAATAAAATCCTAATTAGATTAATAAAAAAGCATATTAGTCAAAAACTAAGAAGTTGGCATGAAACATTACCCTAAATTTTGTGGGCATATCGAAATTCTTCTAAAGAGGCAATTGGTACTACACCTTACCAGTTAGTATATGGTCACGAGGCGATATTGTCAATCAAAATTAACCTTTAGTCAATTAGATTACAATGTTAAGATGAAATTCCAACACAAGATTATTTAGAATTTGATGTTTGATGAATTGAATCATTTAAATGAGGAAAGGTTAATTGCTCTTGAAAACTTGATTCGACAAAAAGAAAAAATTGCAAAGTTCTATGATCTTCGAGTCAAGAAAAAATGGTTTAAATTAAATGACTTAGTATGGAAAGTTATCTTACCTATAGAGAAAAAGTCAAAGCTATATGGAAAATGGTCTCCGAATTGAGATGGACCATATCAAATCGAGAAGGTATTTTCTGGAAATGCTTATTTGATTTTAACATAAATTCTAATGAAAGGGTTGCTTCAATTAATTGCAAGTATTTAAAACAATATAAGCTAACAATTCATGAGATAAACATTCCATATTAAGAAGAAATTTGAAGTGTTGTTAATATAATATATTACAGCTTCGATCCAAATATATATATAAAAAATGCATTGTCTTACAACTAAAGACGATAAAAGAAAAACTGGAGGGATCCTAGAGTTTCCTCTACTTTCTTCCTTTCAGCTGAAGCTTTCTCGAAAGCATTCGTTGAAGTTTCGATGGCTATCATCACATCTTTACTTTCGAAAACCCATTTAGAATAATCATTTTTCAATTATTGTTCCTGGGTTGTGAATTTACCAATTGCTGCTCAAAGATATTCCTGTTGTTGTTTAAGCTCTTGAAAATAGGCTTCTAGCTCAGCAATTTTTTCTTCATTTTGATTTATTCTCTGCTAGGCAGTGGATACAGCGGTGTTGAGTTTTGAGCGCCTCCTTTTGGCCTTAGTCACATCGTTCATCAGTTTGGCCCTGGTATCCCAGAGTTGTTGGCGATCAATAATGGCCTGTTGGAAATCAAAGAAATTGGCCATCAAATCTTTGAATAAGCCTCTGAGCTTCTGAATAGCTTGTCAAACATCTGGATTTAGAAGTTGGCTGTGTTGACTAAGTTATTCGAGCAGAGTGATCATTTTGTGCTTGTTATCTTTGGATGCCATTAGCTTATCCAGTCCCAAGTTTAGTAAGGCAGCAAGCTCCTTTAGCAGATGAGTGGTGGAGATACTTTGGACTTTGACCTCAGAATGTGCAGTCGAATAAAGAGACTTAGAAGAAATTGAAGTTTTCTCATAAAGGATATGTTCGATTAGGTTTAAGGGATCGTATTCATCATCATCTTCATTCAAACTTCCAGTATCTTCGTCCTCCCCACTATCATCCTTCACTGTTTCCATAATTTCATGAGCAGTAATGTCAGTAGCAACAGGTTGATCAACTTCAGCTTCAGGTTGATCTTGTTGTGGTTGATAGGAAGTGCTTCCCTATACCAACAAAATCAAATAATTAAAACAAGTTATACAAAATTCGAGTTCAAATAAATTACTCGAAAGAATGTATCTAACCTATGTAGTAGCTTCAGTATCTTCATGAGGGACATCTCGAACAGCTCCAGTGTGTAACACCCCAAAATTTCCTATCTCTTAAACAATAATTTTGACAGCTAACAGAATTTTACTGTTTAGTAATTTCTGGATGCTGTAAAATTATTTTGTTTATTCCGTCAGCGTATTTGATCGTTTTGAGTGATTTACTCCGTGTCAGGAAAATAAAATTTTCGGGCCAGGGAAAACTTTACGTAATTTAATTTTTACCATTAGGTAATTATTTTACGTAATCTGATTTGATATTTGTGCGTTTTCTAATTTTTGTGATTTTATGTGTGATTTTAAAATTTTTTTCTGTTTGTGGCCCCCACGAGGTGTTTGTGGGCCCAGGTGACCATACGTGGGCCCAGGTGAGTCTCGCAAAGTGAAAAAATTTTCTACGCATAGAAAAATTTGTACTGTTTAGATGGAGACAGGAGATCTTACTAAACCTGAATCCGAAAATAGTTTTAGAAAATTTGTTTTGTACTGTATTTATTTATCGGAAGATAAAAATACAGTAAATATATTCTTTCGTGGGATTTTTAGTAGATAAAAATAGAAATTATATTACTTAAGTCAACATTGGTGGTTTGGATATCCACTATAGATTCAATTAATGGTTAAGAAATAAATTTAATAAAGAAACATAAGATAATCATCATTGATTTAATCAATGGTGTGAGAATAAAATTAGGCAAGCTTCAATATCAACCGTAGATTTAATCAACGGTGTAAAATTGATTATATAAAGTGACCATTTACAACCATTGGATTTAGAGTTGATCAAGGGTGGAGATTTGGTCTTAAAAATTGACAAAGACCATTTATGACCATTAGATGAATAATTAATCAAGGGTGGAGATTTGGTCTTAAAAAGTAGCAAAGACTAATTATGACCCTTGGATTAAAAGTAAGAAGAAGCAATCTTGACCCTTTATTTTGGAGACACATCTAATGACTAGAATTTAAAGGAGAAGGATCTAATGGCTTAGATTTAGTCTTCTAAATCAAAAGTCTACTTAAATCCTAACCATTGAATTAATCAATGGCTAGAAATGCTTCAAATAATGGCCTAATTAACAAGCCAAGTAAACTAAATTAAATGTTAAATTATTATAATCTAATTCTTAATTAGATATCCTAATTTTAATTAGAGATTATAATATATGAAATAATATATAATTAATTAGTCATGTAATTAGAAAATTAGTTAAGATTGAGAAACTTAATATAATGAATTAACTAATCAATTAGCAAAGTAATTATGACAACTTTGGAGTGCATGATGAAGGGGGACGGTTGGAGAAGCAAGAAAGAAGAAGAGACATGTTGAGACATGTTGGAGTAGCTTTTTTAGGCCAAAGAAAAAGCTTGAAGACATTAATTAGATGTCTTGACCAATTATTGGTCATTTTCCTAAAGCAAAATTATTTTCTTCTTTCTCTCCATGCAATGCTACGGCTGCCCACTTCAATTCAGCCATTTGATTTCATTTTGTATCACATTTTATAACACTTAACTCATTCTCTCTCTTCCAATTTGTCAAGAACACCAAGAACAACACCATTTTCTTTCCTTCCTTGAGCATTCGGTCACCACCCATGGAACCACTTTCAATCTTCCATAATTTTATCTAGTTACATATCTTGAATCCTCTCATCAATTCAAAACACTTTCATGTTGGAGACTTTCTCTAAATCATTCATCTTCATCACTCAACCAAGCCAAGAACACAAAACAACCATTTTCTTCATTTTCTCACCAAATGGTTCGCCATGACCACCAAAAGCACCATCCATCACTTTTAATTTCATCCAACCATAGATCTTGAATTTACATGATATTCTAAGCAACTTTCATGTTGGAGACTTTCTCTAAATCATTCATCTTCATGGACTTTCTTCAAGAACAAAGTTATGGAGTTTTTGAGGTGAAGTATAAGAAGACTTCATTTCTTCTCTTCTTTTTCATGATCTAAACCATGTTTGATCCATGGTTCCTCTTAATCAAGCTTAGTATACTAATTTCTATGTATTTTGTTTTGAATTTGAGAAGCCCTTGGTGTTGAAGGACTTGGAAAGAGAAGCAAAATCAAGAAGCTTTGAGGATCTTCAAGAGGTAAGAGGGAGATCCATCTCACCAACCAATTATGGTGGTGGGAGATGGTCTTATATTTGATGGATTGTGAATTCATGTGAGAATTCCAATTCATGGTCATGTAATAATTAATTGTGTGTTTATGAGCTTTGCTTTATTTTCTTGTACTTTGATTATTTTTGTCTATGCTTAATATGCTTTGCATGATTTTATGGCTTTGATAGTATACTTATAATATGCATGATGAGTATATGGCATGTTTGTGATATTTATGATGAAATATATATATATGTATGCCATGATGTGTGGATGGAAAGAAAATTGATCTTGGTTACAATGGTCAAGGAAGAACTAAGGTTTTGATGCCCTTGATTTGGGTAAATGTTGAAAATTTTCAAGAACAAAGAAATTAAATTTTAATCCCTAGAACAATGAGAATTTCGGCCAAGACACCTCAAAATAGGTGTTTACAAATTAATATGTTTATGGAAGAATAAAATTGAATTGATTTGAGGAGTATAGAAAATGAACTAAAGGTTTGTTTTTTTTTTAAGAAAACATGAACACAAATTTTAGAATGAAATTTTATTGATTTATTTTGTGTAGAAACAAGAATGGAATTTATTTAAGTTAGAAGAAAAATATTTCATGGTTTCAATGGCCATCTATAAGGTTTTGATAATTTAGAAAAATGTTTTGATGCTATGAAATACAAGAATTTTCAAATAAGAATTTTTGAAAAGGAAATTAAGTGTTATAAATTAAGTGAAGAGTAATTTTCATAAATAAAAGAAAAAGAACATTGAAAGTATTGAACTTCAAATTAATCAATTTTTAGAAGTGATATAAAGGAAAACGTTTGTAACTTAAAATTTCTAACAGAGAATTTATTTATTGGGTTTTGGAAAACATTAGGAAATTTAAAGTTAAGAAACAATAATTAAATCAACTCAATATGATTTTGTAGGACTAGATCAATAAAAAGTGATTTTGAGAAAATATATATTAAGGAAAAGATTTTTGACTAAGAATGAAAAAGGATTTGCAAAGAAAGTGAAAATGAATTTGAACAAATGAGTTTGTGTTATGACCAATCGGTACTTTGGTTTTGAAAATAAAACTTTAATGGTTTTGTTTGTGTAAAACCATATCAATTTAAAAAGAAAAATATTTTGATAATTTTTCAATAGTAATGCCTAGATTTTGATGAAACAAAGTAATTTTTCAAGTGAAAATATAATTGATTTAATACAAAAAATTTGAAAAGGGAATCAGAGTATTTTACTCAATTGAAAAATTAAGTTTTGTAAACGAAAATGTTTTCAAACTTCAATTTATTTTGAAGTAGGTTAATTTGGAAATGATTTGGGAAAAAATGGAAAATATAATAGTATTTTGAGAATTTACTCAAGTATAACTTATTTTCAAGTTTTGTGGATTATATTTGAAAAAGAATTTCTTGAGTAAAGAAACGTGGAAAAAGATTTTCTTGAGTAAGAAAATGTGAAAAATGAAATACAAAGTCATAATATTTTAAGAAAAGATGAAATGAAATTTTTGAAGGTTGAGAAATATTTTTCGTAATAGAATTGTGGTGAAAAAATTATTTACGTATCTTAAAAACGTGTTGAAAATGATATTGAATTATTTGAAAGTCCAAATTAATATTATTTTGGAATATTGAGGAATATTTTACGTAATTTGAACTACTGTTGAAAAATCACTATGTGATTTAAAAGTAATAGAATATTTTTACGTGATTGAACAACGAAAAAAATATTTTTATGCGATTATGAAAAATGGTGGAAAATTGTTATAAGATTTGGAAAGTGTTTTAAATATTTTGAGAATGATAGAAAATGATTTACGTAACTTAAAAGAATGATTTTTGAGATACACAATTTTGAAAACAAAGTGGAAAAATAATATGCGATTTGAGAAACATATATTTTTACGCGATTGAGAAAGACATTGAAAAATTAATACGTGATTTAAAAGTGCAACAGAAGAGCTACGGCATTTTGAAAACGTAACAAAAGTGTTACAGTATTGTGAAAATATAACAGAAACGTTTTAGAATTTTGAAAATGTGACAGAAACATTTTGAAATTGTGAAAACATAATGGAAATGTTATGCAATTTTGTGAAAACAAGGCAAAAGTGTTTTATAACTATGAAAACATGATAACATGATTTTGTGTTGAAAATATAGTATAATTACTGTTGAACCATGTATGGATATTTGTATGAGAAAATGACATGTTTTGCCTATGATTGACATTTGGTGCATTATATATACATTGGAAAGAGATATCTCGTATTTGAATTTGGTGCATTATATATGCATTGAAAAGATTTGCCCTTTGGGGTTGGACTTGACCGATATATTCGTGCATTGTATAAAATATAGCTAATAGCTATTATAGCCCTTGTGATTGAAGAGGGAATGAGAATTGATAGTGAGGTCTATGATGGATCTTGGGGGGCGTCGAGTAGTAGCGGTCGACCGAGATGGGCAGGTTAGCGAGTACCACTGTGCCACTTAGCGATCTGATCCGTTACAACGCATTGACGATACCCGACAAGAATACGATTCTTTTCTATAACTGGGAGATTGTCTTTGGGCTAAGGCTGACAATTAACCAGAACATTCTTCTCGAAATTGTGAAAACCTCCATGGAGTCGTTTTTGATAAACTGAGTCTTTATACATATGCATAAATCTGAGCATTTATATCTGTATGATATATTAATTAAGGAATGTTGGTTATGACAATTGTTTTGAATACTTGGATGATGATGATGATAATGTTGTTTGTTTATGATAATTGAATTAATAAAATAATGGAATGATGATAGTTGATTAATGTTGATGACATAATCATAATTGTGGTATGATCTATCTGTTTGATATTGTTGTTTGTGTTATCTACAAATGTACGCCATGTTGGTATTGGTGTAGGTGATCTCACCTCTTTATTATCTTTGTTTTTCATGTAATCATGACTGTTAAAATCAAATAATAGAAAGCTCGAGTTGTCTTAGATATAACAGGCGATGGATACTTTGAGATTGGTGACAACAATAAGGAGTGGACATTCGGGACTCGAAGGTGTGCGGTGTTGACAAAGGAACGGATGTCCGATGCATCAAGATGGACGAGAAAAAAGAATAAGTATGTTAAAGTTTTTGTTAGTGTTGTACCGTGCTATTAAGTAGGACCCGTCATGGGGTTTACTCTTGTCAAAAAAAAAAAAAAAAAAAGTCTATTAATTTTATATTTCTCTTTAAATTGTGATATTAATTGGTGTCAATATTGCATAATGAATAGTTAAAATATGATTTTCAATATTACCTAATATTTTCAGTAAATTTACGTTTCAGTAAAGAAGAAATTTTGAAACCCATCTTTTATAACTCAAACTTTGTACGAACTTATTTTCATATTATGAGTCGAAAGTCAGAAATGTGATGCCCTAACTAGGGTGTTACATTAGTTGGTATCAGAGCTAGGGTGTTACACAGTGCTCGTTTCTCTTTTTGGAAAATCAAAGTTGACATGTTGAACTTCGGGTTCAAAATGCCCTTCGAAGCAAGCACCTAGAGCTAGTGAGATTTCTTTAAGTAAAGGTGTTTAAACACCTTTTGAAGGGATCGAGTCCCTTTGTAGAGAAGGAGGAGGAGATGGAGTCCTTAACCTTCTCGAAGTCACAGGAGAGTTATCTCTGGATGGATGGAGAAAGGAGAGTTCCTATTTGAAATCCTAAAATAAAGTTAATATAAAAAAGGGATTTCAATTACTACAAGTTAATCAAAAAAAGATCTTACCATAGTATTCTCAGTTCCCTGGTTCACATAAGAAGATCTTACAACCTTTGAGGTTAGTTTCTCTTTGATTTCATGTTGAGAAGATTCAGAAGTATCAATGTTCAAGACTTTTCTTCCTCTTTTAATGACCGTGTGCTTGACTTAGCCTAACTTCATAGGACTTTCACCTGTGGTTTTTTCCTGAAAAGGTTTAAAGAGTCAATTATAAGCTAGATATAAAGATATGATGGAGACAAAATCGAAAATTACTTATCTTTACCTTGGACTTAGGGGCAGTGGTAGGTTCTTCCTCAGGGTTTTTGAGAGTATCCCTATTAAGAGATTTTGATTTCGAGGAAACTAGCCTAGCAGACTTCTTTTTATATCCTCCTGAGGACGTTGGTTTTTTTTTTATGTTCTAGACTTTGCAATCTTAAAACTTTTCCTAAGTTTCTAGGGGTCGTCTTCCAAGTTTTCTTTAGTGCCTAGGTCTTCCATGACCTTTGTCCTTTTTGAGACTACAATAAGAAATAATGAAATGATCAATGGTCAATTCAAAAATAAAAGGCTAAGAAGAAATTATGAATTTTAACATGGGGAGGATATTTTATTATTCAAGTGAATCCATATATATAAAATCTCGACAGTTATCTAGATAGCAATTAGCAAAAGTTACCTCATTTAAATGCTAGTTTAATTCAAGTTCATTTCTATTTCTAGTCATTTATATTCTTGCAAATTCTCTTCTAGTCCAGATCGAGTGATCTTTTTGAGATCATTTAATTTCTTGCTTTAATTACTTTCATTTATCATTTTGCTTTCTTTATTTTTCTACAAGTTTATTTTTTTGTTAACTTTACATTCTTGCACGTTTATTTTTCTACATCTATATTATTTTTCTTTAATTGTTTTCTTTATTTTACTACAATTTTAACTTTTAAGCAAGTTTATTTCGTTGCATCTTTAATGCTTTAATCTGTTTTCTTTACTTTTACGTACAGTTCTTTATTGTTACAAACATTGTTATACTTTCATTTGATTTTCACATTTTTTGTGTTGTACTCAAAAAATTTTCTAGCATTCTTTTTAAAAACGAACCAGCAAATACTTTAGAATCCCTTAAAGAAGAGATTCATTTCTCAGATTGAGAACTTAAATCGAATTTGTCTTTGGCAAAAGTCACACCAAACAAAAGTATAACAGATTACGGTGAAAATACAAACTATACCTACTTTCAATCGAAATAATTAATAAAAACACGTAAGTTATGGTATGGGACGTGAATATTCTCTGGGGAAATGATATCCAAAAGCACTACCCTCTTTCCTTATCTTTCTGTCGACGAACCAACTTTTGTTACTTGTCCATTTCAATTTAAGTTGCTTTAAATTCACTTCATGATAATTTTCCTATATTCTATGGCAAATTTTTCGTTGCACTGATCATTTGTCAAAATATAATAATTATATTTAGTTATCTTTTAAGACTTGAAATCAAAGCTGAAGTTATAATTACTCTTAGACTTCAACCACTTAGCTTAACTAATTTCCATATAATATGATGAACCCTCAACAAAATAAAATTAATCTGATTGAGTATCCATTAACCGTGATTTTTCTGCCAAGTGGACTTACTTTTATGATTAATTAAGCCCTCCAAGTATATAAACAATCATGAACACAAATCTAATTGCTTCCAAAACTTTTTTTTTTTACCAAGTATCCCAAAGACATTGCTGTAAAACTAATTCTAAAGCACTGTCGGGATTGAGAGACTCTTTTAACAGTTGTCTTCTCCGGGGTTTGCTTCCAAAACTCTAAGAGCAGAATCAGTTAGTATTATATGATCATTAATGGCATTCGATTTGAAAAATGGGGATTGGGAAAGAGAGTTTCTATTAAAAGTACTGTACATGCATATTACAAACTTGTCACCAGTATCAGTACATTATTTTGTACATCTCAGGACCCAGGGTAACTGCGATATATATAACAATAAGTAGCAGTACTATCTCCACAAAAGTTGAACAAAAAAATAGTATAACAATATAATCTATTCACATCTCTTTTTACATGCATTGCATATTATTGTCATTAACTACACTGGTTTCCGAGATAAGAAGTGATTCAATTACACAAACTAACTTGCAAGACTAATTACACGACCACCAATGGATACACAGGAATATATGCTTGACTTTTATTTCAGACCTACCGCTTTTTGATCTGTGAATTTGCTCCTTTAGTATAATGGCAAAAATACAAATGTTACAAGGTTCTAAGGAGATCACCCGGTGTGCTAAGGTTCATAGGTTATGGAGGTTTTGACTAGCCAAAACCCCATAAGATTCAAATATATATATATATATATATATGGGAATGGAGAACAATTATTGGATCAGAATGAAAAATCAACAAATGGAAAGGAGGAAATATCTTTCATTAAGTCCTCCAAGTCCCACTCTCCCATGGTTGTTAACTCTTCTTGAAATAAATTCTCCACCCCAGCCTTATTTTCAGCTCTATTATTGTTGCTAATATTGCAGTTATTAAGGATACTGTTTATGTCATCAAAGTAACTATTGTTAGTTTCTCTCTTGCACATGCTCTCCACTCTCTGGTTATGATTAGTAGTAGTGCTAACACTCTCTAGAGGAGGAATAAACATATCCCCTTCTACCCCAATATTTACACTCCCAAAGACTCCATTTTCTAAATAAGAACCTTTGTTGTCAACTCCAGTGCTTTGTGAGAAGCATGGCCCTGTACCGTTGAAGTATCCTCCAGCTGCTGGCATGTTTAGTCCATGCTCCAAAATAGGCAACCTGTCAATATTCATGGTATTGAGAACTGTGGTTTGCATTGATGGTGATGGAGATGAAGTGAACATAGGCATGAAGCCTGCATGTTGATGTTGCGTAGAAATAAACCCTCCCATATTAAGGTCTTTATTAGGCTCAAACGAGGACTCGCTTGCATGTGGTGAGGTTGAGGTTGTGGTCGTGGACGACAAGTTCTTGAACCTTTTCTTTATTGTTGAATTCCAAAAATTCTTGATTTCATTGTCAGTTCGGCCAGGCAACCGCGCCGCAATTTGAGACCATCTTTGAAAGTGAAACATATAATTAAAGGATGTCAACTCAATACATGATACATAGCACAAATGAATTTGAAATATATAGGTGTCGAAATGTTTCTTTCCATCGATAGCTATAAAGGAATGCTTTGCATGGAAGCTAATAAAAAGTTTTAAACAATACAGATATGGAGTGTCTTCAACTCGAAGTCCTTATTTCCTTATATTAATATATTCAATGCATGTTGTTTTTTGAAGTTTGAAATATGTGTGTATAATATGTCTTGGACTAAGGAGAGCGAGATTTTGACATTCGAAGACCTAAATGTCCTTTCCAAGTTTTCTCCGTCCTTTACAAACAATAGATGTCTTCATAATGGAAGGTTATACAATACCCTTAAAGGATATAACTGTAATCTTAAGTGATATAACATAAAATATAATTAACTTAGTTAAATAATAATTATAATACTTAAGTATTATAATCATTATATAATTGAATTAATTATATTTTATGTCACATTATTTAAAGATACTAATATCAATTAGGAGCGTCATAGTGTTACACAGAATAATAAGTACTATTAGCGTATTACTATATGGTTAGGTGGTGTGTGTTTCTGGACTAATGGCTTTTGCAATTAAAAATATTGAACTTAAGATATCTTGAAATTTTGTAATCACAAGTTTGATAACTTACAAATATTACCATTTTAGAATCCATGCTTCTTTTTTGCCGTTCCAACACTACTGTATATCTATCACTCTTCCAGAAAAGATAGTGGCTAGCTTCTTTAAGGATATTACTTGGTTTTACATGGTGCCTATGTGAAAATATGTATGAGCTCAGTGAGTCAGTGGCTGAGTTCTATGCAGAAGAAACAGAAGTTTAAAAAGCATTATGATATACTATCTGCTACAGCAGTAGAGTTCAATTATCAGTCCTTCTTAATGTTAATGATGCATGGATCAGAATTTGGTAATTAATTAAGATGGATACAGTTATAGCTTATAGGTGATGCCGTGATGGACTAGAAAAGATAGATAGACCTGTTGCCAAGAAGGGAATGCAAATGGATGATGAGTTCCTCTTCTTGGGGTGTGAATGCACCTCTTTTAAGATCAGGCCTCAAGTAATTGATCCATCGAAGCCGACAACTTTTGCCACACCTTTGCAATCCAGCATTTCTGGCCACATCGCTCCAACAACCTTGTCCACTGTTTAGCATGTAGTTCATGAGCTTGTCATCTTCTTCTGGTGACCACAACCCCTTTCTAAGCTTGCTGTTGTTTTTACCACACTGCTCCGGCTTCCTCATTGTACAGCCTGATCAGGACCCCCCAATATTCCTCTGATGTGGTCAATTTCCTCTCCCAACTGGTTTGATGTAGATAAGAGAAGGATTTATAGAGTAAGAAATATAAGAAAGAAGTTTCATGGGGAGGGAATATAATTAATGATTATGATGATGATGGTGGTGATGGGTGTGTGGGGTTTGCTTACAAAATAGGGAAGAGTGAGAGAGAAAAGCGAGAGAGAGGGGTTGGTTGATGAGTCCAGTGCAAAACGGTTTGGAGAGGGACCTCAGGGATTGAGAAAGATGGGTGGAGGTGGTCGTCTTGTCTTTGACTCCATGGCCTTTTCTTTTTCTTTTCTAATTTTTCTTCACTCACAAGGTAATGATCACACATGAAATCATAGGGTGCCACACAAATTACAATATAATGTATATACGAGTTTGTTTTATAACCAAGTCAAGTTATTTGCTTCCACTTCACATAATCTCCCCCTCTCTTCTCCCACACGTGTAGTTGAAGTTACACATATATAGAACAAATATAAGAACAATAAAGAATAAAAGCTATGACATACGGCACATACTGGACAATAATGTGCATCGCCTATATATTTTTTTAATTTAATTTTTTTGAGCATAAGATCCACATGCTTAAGGTTCACCTATATAAGAAGAAAAAGTAAAACAGACTCCAATATGTATGAATCGATATATTATACATGGTTTAAGAATCGATATATTATACACGCCTTAGAATATGACATCCAAGGTTTTAAATTTCGGTCGCGGTCCAGGTTGCGGTCGCGTTGCGGTTTTTGCTATTGCGGGTGTCATGAGTCTTTGCGATGCAGATGCGGTCATTGTCTACATGGCGTAATTCTTCACAACTTAGCATAAATTAGATTAAATTATCTATTTTATTATAAAATGTATCATAACTAATAATTTATAATTTTTTTCATTAATAAGAGATATCCAAAAGTAATAAATTAATTGACCAATATTAAAACATAAATAAATTAGTAACTACTCAACATAAATAAATCAATACCTGCTCATATATTTAACAAAGTTCATATATAAATGATTACTTCAACATAAATAAATAAATACCTGCTTATATATTTAACAAAATTCATATATAAATGATTACTTCAACATAAATAAATCAATACATGCTCATATATTTAACAAAGTTCATACATGAGTGATTACCTCAACTTCAACATAAACAAATCATTAGCTACTAATATTTTAAACAAAGTTCATACATGAGTGATTACTTCACCACATGGTAGAATGACGTGCTGGATCATAACCTCCACTTTCACTTTGGTTATCATTATATCCTGCTCCATCAAAGACATAATCAAAAAATCCTGAATTTCTTGGTGGTTCCATTTGTTGTTGTTGATCATAGGAAACATGTGATGATGGATACTGATAAAGCTCTTGGTAATTCATGAAAGACTGATAATATGGTGGGGCTGGCATAGGTGGATAGTAGCCATGAGACATGTAAGAAGGATGCTGATAATATGGTGGATAGTTGCCTTGATTGCCTTCAGATGATGCACCAATACCAAAATCACCAAAGGATTGTGATACACTAGATGAGGAAGAATCATCTAACATAGCATTTTCACGCCTTCTATTTTTCCTAGGTTGGGATCCACCTCTACTACTACCACCGATTACATCATCAGAAGGATCTACATCCACCTCCATCCTATAATTTGTCATGTCAATCATGAGATTTTGATCACGTCTGAAGTATGGTTCTTCCTGAAAAGAATGATACGACCCTTCACCTCCTTCTTGACTTTGTTCTGTATTACCACCACTACTAGTGTTATTACTTGGTGGACTTAATCCACTATCATGACCTTGACTAGGTGTTTCACTTGAATCTGAATCATCCCCACCAGCTATTCCTTCACCATCATCATCAGAATCAATAGGGAGCCATTCTGAGTTTTGGATCCCATCCAATAATGGTCCTTCTCTCTCCTCAAGCCATGGAGATAAAGGATCTTCTTCCTGAAATATATAATTAAGATTAATAGGATTGAAGCTAGCATCAATCTCTTCTTGACTTCTCCTCATAGAATCTCTTTCTCACTTCATGTTGTAAAATGTAAAGACAAGCTTCTGTAATTTCGGTACTTCAATCTATTTCTCGTCTTTGTATGAATATAGCTAAATGTACTCCAATTTCTCTCACAGTTAGAAGCTGAAGTTGTTTGGCTGAGAACTTTTATAGCTATGCATTGAAGCTCAGGAGCACAAGATCCATATATCATCCACCATTCAGCTGATTAAATAAACGATTGTCCATTAACCATTATTATATATATTAATAAAAAAAATAAAAGGTAAAAAACATCTTGCACTTACACATCAAACACCAAAAACTACAAAATCTTACCAGGATTCATTTGTGACCAAGCTCTTTGAGCTTGTGTTGTACCAAACGTCTCTTTCTTATCTCGAAAAAGTAACAACTACAAGTACCAATAATTCATATAAGTCTTCAAAAACTATAAGTTTCTAAACATTAACATATCACAGTTTGGTTCTTAGATGACAAATTATGATATATTTCAAAATCTTAAATGCAAATTAATTCACCTGGTTGATAGCTTTGATTTGATGATCAATGTTTGCCTCCAATTTACTTATTACTTTTGTAGTTCCATCCAAGGTTTCCCTTACTACATCTCTTCCATGTTCAACTCCAAATTGAAATTGAGGATTTAGAAAATAACCTTATGAATAAAAATAATAATAATTAGCATCTCAAAATCAAATATAAGCATTGGAAAAAAAATTTAAATTAAATATATTGATATACCTGCAGCATGCAAGTCAGAGTGCATGAAGAACCATCTTTTGTCAATAATCTCATTATATTGAGTATGATAACGACAATTTTTTTGAATGGATTGCTTTGCTCTATCAATTGCTTCATAAACAAAGCCCATTGTTGGTTTGTCATCACCATCCACCAATCTCAAAACCTTGACAATTGGCTCAAATACCTTTATAATATCACTGGCCTTACTCCAAAAATCTTTGCTCAAAATAATTTTTTTAGCTTCATATGCAGGTCCTGATTTCTCTTTTCCCCACTTAGATTTTCTGAATTCCTCAGACTCAAACATATTCCTCAAAGCATGTTTTTGCTTCACAATTGATTCAACCTGCAAAAACTGTGTTGCGAAACGAGTGATTGCTGGACGAATAATTTCCCTGCCACCTGTATACTTCTTCATAAGATTTACTGTCCAAATGTGGTTGTAGATAAATAAAGTCACTTTCTTTGCATCATCTAGTATCTTTTGGACATTATATTTTTTTCCAATATCTTCCAAACACAAATCTAAGCAATGAGCTGCACATGCAGACCAATAAAGATGTGGTCTTTTCTCCATCAATTTCAAACCAGCAGCTTTTAGTGCCTTCTCATTATCAGTGACCACTTGGACAACATTATCTTCTCCGACTTCTTCCACAACTTTATCAAGAAGCTTAAAGTAATAATCAGTGTTTCTACTGGGAACATTAGAAGCATCAACAGATTTTAAGAACACTGTTCCATTGCTGCAATACACTAGGAAATTCATAATGTGCATGTGATTTATGCTATTTGTCCAGCCATCACACATTATTGTCACCCCCCTTTCCTTCCATGTTGGTTTAAGTTCTTCATCTATATACCGTCTCATAGACTGATATTCCTTTTCCAAGTACACCTCTGAAACCTCATAAGAAGTAGGAAATTTAACTCCTGGTCCCAACTCTGCAGCTTCAGTGAGTAAAATGTGTAGCCATGGAGAATTACATAAGTTCATAGGAAGACGCTCATATATTATCAATTTAGAGACCGCTTCTGCTAACTTATTTCTTAGTGTTTTCATCATGCTTGTAGTAATTTTGGTCTGTTTCATACTTTTACTTCTAGTCAAATCAACATCCACTGACCTCAATCTGCGTTCAAGATCGCTTGGTTGTTGTTGACGAGAAGCTCCGCTACTGCCACCGGCATGAGAGCTGCCTCCACCTTCATATATAGAATCCAATCTTCCAGTTTGTTGTCTAAATCTTTGTCTGTCTTCCCATTGTCTCTGTGATACAATGCTTTCTTCAGTAGCTTGCCTTATAACCCTGTCTTCATCAAGAAAACCTTCAATATCATCGTCTTCATCTCCTCTTAAACGTGCCACAAGTTCTTCTTTTCTCTTTCTAAAGTCAATTTTCTTTGCTTTATTATCCAACAAAAGCTTCATCATACTTTCTCTGACAAAAGTTGAGACCCTAGCACAACCTTTAACTTCTCCTTGCATGTGTGCAAGATGTTCTTTCAACCGAGTAATTCCACCCGTTAACACTCTGCCACAGAATTTGCATTGTACATTATTTCTGGTTTTACCAGGTACAAGTCTTCCAAAATGCCAACCAATATCTTCACTTGGAGCACCTTCTGCTTTACCTGTTGGAAATTCTTCTCTTGGCGGCATTGTTTAACCAACCTACATATAAACAGATATGTGTTTGTAATTTTTTTAAAATAAAATCAATGATAAATTATATAATTAAAACTTAAATATTATAACATATACTTTAAGCTAATTCTTAAAATTTGTTAACTAACAAGTTAATTGAAAATAAATTTTAATTTAATTCTTAAAATTTTCTAAGCTTCCCTAAGAATTTACAACACAAAATTTTCTCTCATCCTCAATTTTCTATTTTAAATCTTTAATTTTCTTTCCATTATATTAAATTTCTCACTTTTAACTAATTTTTACACATTTCCCTCAATTTTTTTCTCATTTTTCACCAATTTTCTGTTCCCCCTTATTCCCCCCCCCCTCATTTTCGACTTTCCCCATTTCCCATAATTTCCGCCCCCCTCCCCTCATCTTCCTTCCCTCTGGTTTCTCACTCACCAGTCCGTCCCTCTCCCTCATCTCTCAGAAATTCCCCCATTTCCCGTTCCCTCACTCCCTCCCTCACTCCTCCAAATTTCCCCTTTCCCGTTCCCTCACCCACCATCTGTTCCCTCACCCACGACAGCCTTCCCCTTTCCCATTCGGTTGCTCATCCTCTCCTCTGTTTTGAGCTCATGTCAACGGTCAGCCATGGCCTCACGGAACAGGGCATGGCGGCACGACACAGAACAGGGCATGCACAGCCGCACGGAACAGGGCACGGCATAGCAACGATCACACCCAAATCAACAACAACCACACACAAATCAACCATGGATAGGATGGGTTACCTGAGCTGAGACTGAGATCTGAGCTGTTGCAAGCCTGCAACTTCAAATTGAAGAAGAACAGAGCTCCACGCCTCCAGATCTGAGCTGCTGCAACCTGTACCAGAGACGCGACGGCAGAGGCGCGGCGGCAGAGACGCGACGGCAGAGACGTGGCGACAGAGACGCGGCGGCAGAGATGAGGAGAAAAATGGGTGTTTGAGTCTCTCAACAGGTTAGAATTCTGTTAGGGTTGATTTAATGTTCTTCTCTGTTCTGTTTTTTGCATTTTATACCGAGAAAAATGGAACGGAACGGTGTTGGTCCTGTTGGAAGTCCTGAGATCTGAACGGAGGTGTGTTGCGGTGAAAACGCCGTTACATTTCGTCCGTTGCGGCCGCAACACCGTTCTGTTGCGGCCGTCGCGCGTGAATCTCAAGTTCAGCCGTGTCACGGGCTGAAGCGGTACCGGCGGCCGCCGCGACCATTTTGTCGCGGCCGCTACAGTCATCTCGAACCATTTTTTGAAACCTTGATGACATCCTTGAAAAGTGACAGAGAAAGGTTTTTGAGCTTTCCCATATATCAAGTTTTATACATAAACTGTATATATTGAATCCACTACCATAAGCTGTTAGCCTGGTAGTGATGATGAGATAATCTGGAAAGCAATCACAGCCATTAGATTATCTGTGACTAGTAACTGATCTATATCTGATTATTAATTAAGCCAATTCCAAGTACATAGAACTGCTACTTTCACCAACCCAAAAAACTAAGGCTCCTTATCTATGTGTATAATTGGTTTTATAAATGAAGTTATATATTTAGCCCGGGGGTATACGTATGATGGTCAAGGGGAAGTGTACTCCAAGTATGGTTGTGGATTGCAAACTATATATGGCTGATTGACGCGCATATACTGATGATATACATATATACAAACATACACAAATATATATAGCACATGTGATTTGCATTCATAAATAGTAATTGAAAGAGTTATATAAATTGTGATTGAAGGAAGCGATTCACTTTAGCCTTCTGTGTTCTTGTCATGCTCATTCTTTTCCAAACAAAGGTGAATCATGTGAGAAAAAGAAAGAAAGAAATGGTGCAACAGATCATTGACTTCTCAGACTATCTTTAAAGAAAGGACAAAATATATTGACAATTTCAGTTTTCTTATGCAGGATTACAAGCTGCAAAACAAACTTGAATAGGAAACCTATACTTTGGTTTTTTGGTGGTTATTACACATTCACACATGTACTTATTAAAAATATCATGAGGGTCCTATTATTTTCCCAATATAGAATGTGGGCTACTTGCGTACTCTACCCTTGTTTGTAAATCAGCTTCTGGCAAATCTGCTATATATAGGCTTTGTGGTGGTTAAGGGGGTGAATGGAGAGTCTCAACACCTCTCAAAAGCACATTGGAAGAACCATAAAAAGACACTCCACTGCTGCAGAATGGCAAAAGCAGTAAGTTGTAATGTATAAAAAATGAAACAACCAAAATCAATTTTAATAAGTAGTAAAGTAGACCTACTCCTGCTTATGTAAAAGGAGAATCAATTTTAACAAGGATAATGGATGCCCTTTCCATGGTCATTCTGGAGATATTTATTATGATTGTTCTTTTTCATTATATCCACATTTTAAGTTCTGCAGACTCAGAAAGGTCAAAAAGGACTCTCAAAAGGTTCCAAGACGGTACAAGGAAAAGTAAAAAAAATCAATCAATCTAATAAATCAGCATCCCCCAGAGGGACCAAATTGGCAAGGGGGGACGGAGGATGAGTGATATTTTGTCATCAAATTATGTACTTATGAATGTGGCACTGCAGGATTTGCTTGGGGTGTAGGAATGTGGCAATGGGGCATTTGCTTGGGTGTAGGTAGAATAGATAAAGTTAAATGAAGGGAAGGAAGAAATATTACCATTTGTCCACCTCAGAGTTCCAATTTACATATCGTTACCAACACATCATATTACTTTGACTTCAAATAAATATAATGATTAATCACGGTTATTGCTGATATACTATTGGCACTACAGAGTAAGTGAAATACCCCAACTGAATAATAAAAGCATCTCAAATACCACACATAAATTCATATTATAAGAATTGACTCATGCTTGAAGTTGCTTCGAAATGCATCCTCAATCAAACATAAAGCCAAACACTTGAAAATAAAGAAGCGTAGAAGGGTATAAGTAAGGTAAAGATGGGGTAGACAAGCAAGCATAAACCTTAACATTATGACTTTACCCATATTTGTATTCGTTTCTATATGTGTATACTTTTTTGTTTTTGTTGATGAATAAAAATTTAGGATCATATTCAGGATTAAGTCAAGCTTTCATATTCGAGCGTTTATAAAAATATTTATAAATAACTCACTAATAATAGACTTAATAAAATTCAAATCCTTACCAATTTAATTGATAATTATCTTTTACCATATGTGATATCTATTAATTGTTGGCTACCAATTAATATATGTATATCTATTGAATATTATTAGCTAGAATTAGTCTTAATTAATTAAGAGGAGGATGTAGAACTTCCAAACTCCAGAGCCTTAAGCTTTTCCTATGCTTTCTCTGTACTGTGTTCTCTTGCCAAAGCTTAGCCCTGTCCGTGTTATTACCACAGAACTAAGCAAGCATGACTTTAGTTAGATAAGACGGGCCCTACCAACCACAGGTTTCCTTTCCAAACCTAGTAAAGAAAGTGCAACCACCATATTAACGGCCTATCTCTAAAGTGCAGGTGGCATATGAGTAGCGTTTTGTTTACATCATTCAAATAGCAGAGCTACAACAATGAGTAAACGACATGGAAAAGCAGTGGAGTTAGTAGTTGTATTGAATGAATAAGGGAATCAGTATCTGTGTCAAATGGATAATTAAATGAGTGAAGGTCAGGCACTCCTTTCAGTAGGAAAGCTACAGAAGAGACTTTAAAACAGATACGTATCTATTTTGAGCATCAATGGCAGCTGTGAAGAAAGTGATATAAAAAGGAATAAAAAAATAATTCTTTTAAAGTGAGTAATTAAGTTGTATATATTTTTAATTTAATTTAAAATATATTAAAATTTTAAATTACTAAAATTTAATAATAAATATATTTTTATTTATTTATTTTAAAAATAAATTTATTTTAAAATAATTTTATCTCAAAAAAGAGCATAGAAACATTAAAATTAAATTCACTTCCTATATTCATGGAGGAAAGGGCTTTTTTACTAAACTGCCACTATTAGTAAAACTATTTATCAAAACGCTATTTTTTTAACTATTTACCAAATTGTCATTTTTTTAACTATTTACCAAATTGCCCTTTTTTTAACTATTTACCAAAACGCCATTTGTTAAACTATATACCAAATCGCCACCCTTTTGGTACCGACGCGCAAGATTTTTAATGGTTTAAACTGTGAGGGCTGTACGAGGATGGCGACAAGATCCACGCAGGGTGCGCGCTAACACGCCTACAAGCCTACGATGGATGCGCCATCCTACGCGACGATCCCTATTGCTACCTGGAACAAAAACGCCACCCTTGATGGCGAACCAAGATAAAACGCCAACAAGGGTGGCGTACAGAATCCCCTAAGTATATATTCCCACCCCCTTCCCCGTGCGTGACATTCTCACATTTTCCTAAATTCTCACTATCTCTCTACAAATTTCTTCTCTCTAAACACTCAAGTTTCTCAATTTTACGGTAAGTGTGCCGGATCATTGTTTGTACTTTAAATTATATTCCTTCACACTGTAAGTATTTTTTCAATAGTTAAATAGTTTAATTATTATTTATTGATTACTTTTTTACTAAGTTAGTGTTAGTTATAATGTATTATTATTGTAGTTTAATATTTGTATTGACTAATGAATAATGAAGTTATATGATATGTAATTTAAATTATATAGATAGTTAATTTATAGGTAATCTAGTAGGATATATATCTTTGACATGATTTATATTAGTAAATGTAGCTTAATTCAAGATATTCGAGGTTAGAAATTTTTTTTTACATAAATAACTGTATTGAATATTGTAATTGATGTTTAATCTCTCTACAAATGTGTTGAATTGTTATTGTTCAGAATTCGAGTTAACATGACAAAATCGCTAAATGCATATTTACTTCAATGGGACAACGTATGATGGCCAAAGAGGGTGTCATGTATCGGAGTCCTCCTCCCAGCTGTGTGATCATTAAATGACATGACTTTGGATGGGTTGAAAACTAAGATCCATTCAAAGTTGAGGCTTCAAGCAAACCAACATGTGTCAA
Organism: Ormosia semicastrata; assembly: GCA_029884595.1. Classification (NCBI taxonomy): domain Eukaryota; kingdom Viridiplantae; phylum Streptophyta; class Magnoliopsida; order Fabales; family Fabaceae; genus Ormosia; species Ormosia semicastrata. Next base: position 62,713,515 of record JAQQTO010000056.1, read on the forward strand.
AAGTTGTCTATCTGTCCACAATGCTTCAATCCGTGGAGATGGGTAGGCTTCCAATGAAGACGATGATGATCTAAAGTACATGATAGATTCTTTCTTTTGTCACAAACTCCGAACATGGCATCTATGAGTTGTATGTGGAGGTAGAAACAAGTGGGCAAGAAGAGCATCTTTGAAGCTCCTGGTGAAACCGAATCTCAAGTTGGTCCGTCTAATCAAGTTGAGTCATGCAATATGATCCTTATTGGTGGTGCAATGGTTGAACACGATAACCCACTTGTCGGAGATGCAGAGTATGGGAGTCAAGTGAAGACGAAGAACAAGTTTTGAGGGCGACGATTCATTACATCGACATAGAGGCAGTAAAACTTTGATGCCGAACAAAATTTACAGGTTCCTTTGGCGATTGCTCCTCAATCCATATTTATGCCTCAGAGCTGAATCGTGTTTTGTGCCACCATGCCCTCGCTTTTCTCAAATTAACTGGGATGCATTGGATAATCCTGATAACTTGCCCGAGTTAGACACTCGTGGGACTTGGAGCATGGGTGATGAATTCTATGTTGGCTTGCAATTTCCATCAAAAGATTCTCGTGAAGTTAGCTCTCAAACAATATTCCATTCACAGGCATCAAGAGTACAATATTGAAGACTCGATTCACGAAGATTCACACCAAATGCCCTAACTTCGACGAAGGTTGTAGTTGGAGACTTAGAGTCATACAAAGCAGGAGGTCGAATACGTGGCAGATTACAAAATATAATGGACCTCATAGTTGCGTAAGCCCATCTATGTCATTAGATCACCGGAAGTTGGACTCTCGTTTGATCTGCTCTTGCATTTTGGAGTTAGTCAGAACAAAACCCGATGCACCCGTATCATTAATTATTGAACGGATTCGAAGTCAATTTGGTTACCAAGTTTCATATCGAAAGGCTTGGAAGGCAAAATAAATGGCTATTGTGAATGTGTTTGGGGATTGGGACAAATCTTATGAGGTGTTGCCCAGATGGCTAGCAGCTATGCAGAGAGACATGGAAGGCACAAGTGGTGGAGTTGCAAGACGAGGAATGTTTTGTGAATAACCGACTCGATCGTTCAAAAAGAGTCTTTTGTCGGTTATTCGGACATTTAGACCATGTGTGGTTGGCTTCCGATATTGTAAGCCCATCATTCAGATTGATGCCACTCATTTGTATGGCAAGTATCGTCATAAGTTGTTGATTGCAACAACTCAAGATGGAGACGAGAAAACCTCGCCTATTGCATTTGCCATTGTGGAGGGGAGACAAAGGATGCTTGGAGTTGGTTCTTAGCCCACTTGAGATTGCATGTAACCCAACAAGAGGGCTTGTGTTTGATCTCGATCGACATCGAGGCATCTTACAATCGTGGCAAATGAAAATCTTGGATGGCGACCTCCGAATGCATATCATGTCTTCTTCGCATACGGCATATTGGTTCCAATTTTAACTCCAAATTTCAGAACAAGGAGTTGAAAAGATTTTTGATTAACACAGTACTTTACATTTTCTCTTTGTGTTGTAATTTTTGTCGCTAATAATAGTTAGGTTGTAATACTAACCCAAATTATTCGATGTATCGGGTATGAACCAATCGCGATAAAGTTTGATGCTAGGCTAGAGAAGCTTAAAGTTACAACGGAGATGGCAAATTGGATTAACGAATTCCAAAAGAAAAATGGAGTTTGGCGTATGATGGTGGTCGCAGATTCGGTCATATGACTACCAATTTGTCGAGTGCATTAATGGAGTGTTGAAGGGTAGCGAGAAATCTACCTATAACTCGCATTGGTTCAATTGACATATACGAAGTTAGTAGAATACTTCGTCAACCGAAAGGATGAGGCAAATTCGAAATTGACGACATTGAACCAGGTTTGATATTGTTTTACAATATTAAGTACAACCACAAACACATTGTTGTTCACACGTGCATCTATTTATGGTTTGATATTGTTATTCCCATTAATTTAACCAGATCTGGAGTGATGACTTATTGAAGCACTGGAGAGTAAACCTGGCAAAGGCCAGTTCACACCAAGTTCGTCGGTACAATAGAGAGAACACAAGGTTCATGGTTGAAGAGGCTTTTAATCCTGTAACACAACAGAGTGGACTTTCTTATACTTTGAACCTGGAAGCAAGGCAGTGTGACTGTGGGGTGTTTCAAGCATTGCATTATCCTTGCTCGCATACGCTTGCTGCGTGTGCTTCGGTGGCAGTTGACCCATTCGAACTTGTTCATAGGGTTTACAGGATGGAAAGCATTTATAGGGCCTATGAGTTTGACTTTGAACCGGTCCGGGCTGAACCATGGTGGCCTGCAGCTCCCGACGCCACTTTGGTGCCACCACGTGCATTGCTTAGATCCAAAGGTCGACCAAAATCAACCCGACTTAGGAATGAGATGGATTGGCGCGAAGCAGGGCCAGGACAGACGTGTACAAGATGCCATCAACGTGGACATAATTCTCGTACTTGTCGTGTCGGCGGATCGAGTTCCTTGGGGGATGATGGAGCTGGGCCATCAACTGCGCCCATCTAGTTGATCTCGGACCTATTTTCATTTTTTGAGAATCTTGTATTAGTAATGATGTGTATTTACGAGTTGTATTGTTTTGTATCACCAATCTATGCAGTTGTATTCGAATACTATTCTCCTATATATGTTAGTTGATTGTCAGTGTTATCTTTAATTATTCCATATTATATTCTTGTATAGTTATCATATGGTTATATCATATTTTATTATAAAAATAATAAGATCATACTAATTGTTGTTAATGTTTGGCATACATTGATGAGATGGCATTCGTGTAAACCCGGACTGGAGGACGGCTCGATTTTGGAGTTGCAGAGTACCATGTTTCCCAAAGCATGTATGGCGGGACATGAGGACCGACACCGCATGTTAGACGTGCTCGAAGACGAAACATATGGACCCCCCGCTCCGATTATTCCTTATCTTCACAGTGGTTTCTTGGGGGTTGCCCACATGGGTTATTGCGGTATTGATCACTCCCCGATCTCTCGCGTTGGTTGAGAGATGGCGCCCGAGAGACGCATACATTTCACATGCCGACCGGGAGTGCACCATTACGTTGGAGGATATCGGAATGATATCGGGTCTTCCCATTGATGGCGCAGCAGTCACTGGCGTTACGCATAGGGACGATTGGCTCAGTTTGTGCGCTCAGTTGTTAGGGATTGATGAGACTCCCTCGCTCATAGCTGGGGCACGCATTGACATGACATACCTGTGGCAGCCGAGTGTTACTACAGTCCTTGAGGACGATGATGATGAGTACGTGCAACAGCGTGCACGACATTACATACTTCGCTTGCTTGGGGGTTTCTTATGCCCCGATCATTCGGGTAAGCTCGTGCACTTGATGTTCCTCCCATTGTTGGAGGACTTTGCTGTTGCCGGGACGTATAGTTGGGGGTCTGCAGTTTTGGCGTACCTGTATAGAGAGCTTTGTAAAGCTACAGACTATGACACACGCGAGATCGGAGGTGCATGCATCTTATTGCAGTACTGGGCGTGGTACAGATTCCCCCGGCTTGCCCCTTCACTAGCTGACCATGATGAGCCTGATGTGTTTTACGATGCTGGTCGTGGTCAACTACGTCCCTTAGGATGGGAGTAAGTTTCTATGCCATCATATTTTTACATTACTTTCATGACATGCTTTGTTAATAAAAATACTTACGTTTGCAATACTTTCATTTACCAAATAGGTGGCGTAAGCATAAAGTATTGAGTGATACTGTGATTGGCGTCCTTTCATATTATCGTCAGTTCTTCGATCAGTTGAAGAACGATGAGGTATGTCTTTGTTTACATTCCTTTGATATATTTTCTTATGCATATGCCGTCTTAATGTTTTGTGCATCTCATTTTTTCAGTTTATATGGCAACCATACACGGATGAGCAGGTGGCAAAGCATTGCCACCTTTTTTGTGTGGTCTAGGGGACATAGCGCCGCGTGGTCCCTCTCATATGTTTCCATATTGTCGAGTGGCACCACCAGACCGCGTCATGCGCCGCTTGGTCTTGACCGGCCCCATTCCACGGAGACCGCTCCCGACCAGACGATTGCACTCGGTTACATTGGCAAGCATGCATGATGAGGATTGGCCGGCTACACATGCTGTTTATATAGCCACCTGGGATAGTCGTAGGGAGAAGCTTGTTAGGGGAGTCCCATTGGTCGCACCCCTCAGTTCGCGTTCTGAGTACATGCGTTGGTATAAAAGAATTACCATATTTGGATTTCTCCCACAAGCGCATCTATTGGGAATGCGGTAAGCTCTTTACTAATTTGTTAGTGACTATATGTATTTTGTATTCAGTATAATGACATAAATTGTATATGTTTATTAGGCGGACATTGCAGAGTATTTGCTCAGTTCAACTACCGACACTGTCGCTCGAGAGGCTGCTACACAAATCCTACACTCATTGCGGGAGCATGACCGCATTACGATGGAGCAGCTGCGTCCAGCTCCACCAGCAGACGACATTTCAGGGCCGCCCGAGGAGTCGAGCCAACAGGGAACGCGGCGTAGACGGAGGAGAGGATTAGCGAGCAGTCGGACACGACTTCGACATCCTGAGGACTCCAGCTCTACTTGCCAGCATACGACACAACATCCCACCACCGCTGCTACCGCTGCTACATACCCCCCACTCAGCCTCCTACTACTGCTACGTACCCCCCTACTCAGCCACCACCTGCATATTACCCACCATACCCACCATACCCTTACTCACCGTATCCATACCCGCCACCGAGTTACCCTCATATCCTTACCCACCACAGGTTACCCACCATATCCTTACCCACCACCGGGTTACCCACCATACCCATCACAAATGGTCCTCTTCCGAACCATCTCACAGCCACCGCATTCGATGCGGGCCCATCTCATTGACATTTAGAGAATATATTTATTGATTTTGTGTAAAATACTATTGAGAATATATTCTTGTGAGTTTGGTACCCTAATTAGATTACACTATATATGCTTTTCGCACTGTTTTGGATTTTATTAAATATTGTGGTAACTGGTTGCATTAAACAGGATCATTGGCTTTTGGGGAGATCCAACATTTAGGGGAAACTCTGTCGAAATTTTTACTAATTCGAATTACTAAAAATTTGATATAGGGATTATTCGGATCGGAATCTTACTCACTATCATCTGAATCCTACTCAACAAAAATTCATTTAAGTGATACGTCTCTTCTACAGGATATACCATTTAATTTTTATTATATGTTGTTTAAATTATTTGTGTCAAAATAAATAAATATATTCAATAACTTCAATAATAAGATATGTACGTACATTTGATTAGATTGTTTTTAAATTTATTAAAAATCTTACATAAAGACAATTAAAAGCAAATAATTAATACCTCAATCGTTTTTTAAATTGATCAATAAATTAAAAAAAAATTTAAAAAATAACAAAAAAATAAACATATGTGTTATGTAATTAATAAATCTTCATAATAACTAAAATAATATTCAATATTATTAACATACTCAATTTGTCACTTTTTTTATTTTATATTATATATTTTATTCTCGTAATTAGTATGAATTCATTAATAAACGCTTATAAATATTTATTAAGTATTTTAATTAATTTTTATTTAATTATTTAATTTTAAAAGCTTACGCCAAAAAGGGTGGCGTTTTTGGTTCCAGGCCAACCAGGACGCGCCATGTAGGATGGCGATCCACGTGGGTTGCGCCAGCGTGTTGGCGCAATTCCACGTGGATGCGCCATCCTACGTGGCGCATCCCGATTAGCCGTAAACCATTAAAAAATGTCACGTCACCAAAAGGGTGGCATAGTTTGAGATATAGTTTCAAAACAAACATGCGTTTTGGTAAATAGTTAAAAAAAAAGGGCAATTTGATAAATAGTTAAAAAAAATAGCAATTTGATAAATAGTTAAAAAAAATAAGATTTTGATAAATAGTTTTACTAATAATGGCGGATTTAGTAAAAAAGTTCGGAGGAAAGTGCTGTATGCATATCATATATTCACATCACTTTATATTTGTGTGAGGTAACATAGTTATAGTGTAATTATATAAAAAAAGATGGGACTAATTGAAATTAAATAATAAAAATTATAAAAATGTAAAATATATAACGCATGTGTAAATATATGTTTGGCATTTTAACACATAATATCATTCGGTACTGTCATGCAAAAATTTGTAAGGGACTCATACGAGAGTACTTCCACATGCATAGGCCAAGATAGATATTACGCATGTTTTTATTTTACAGTCAATTTTAAATTTAAGAAAAGAAATAGAATATTACTTCGTGTGAGATAGGTAGATAGCCTTAGTAACGCCTAGTTACTAGTAATATAACTACTTTTTTTTCAAAAAAATCCTGAACAGGTATCCCGACACCCTGAAACCGAAAGGTTGATATGCCTGTTGACGACTTTCCTTTTAAATTATTAAAAATTTATATAAACAATATTTAAAATTTAAAAATAAAAGCCTAATTGATTAGCTTATCTATTGCTGCTCTTCCTTTAAACTATGTTTGGTACATGATAATATAAAGACTAATAGTATATGATAGTAAGATAAAAGTAAAGAGTATAAATAATATGATAATTTTTTATACTATCGGTTGTTTGATATACAATATGTTTAGTGCATCGTATAAAGAAGACATGATAATATAAGTTAATATTATCAGATTTTATTCAATGTTTGGTGCATTCAACTAATAGTATAATGAAATCAAGTCAAGTCATTTTATCCTATTCTAAACTGATAACTCTATCTCATCCCTTAGTATATGATAAGACATGATAGTATTTCTATTCAAATCTTATCCTCAATTTCATTTTTATCACTCTTCTCCTTTACGCAACCACCACCACCACCACCACCACGACCATCACCACCATCACCACCACTACCACCATCACCACCACCGCCACCACCGCCGCCACCACCACTACCACCGCCACTACCACCGCCACCACCACCATCACCACCACCACCACCACTATCACCACTAGTACCACCATCGCCGTCGTCGCCGCCACCACCGCCACCCCCACCACCGCCGCCACCGCCACATCGCCACCGCCGCGCCGCCGCCGCCGCCGCCACTACCACTACCACCACCATCATAAGGCTTTTTATTATTATTTTCCAATTATTTTAATTTTTATACTAAACGATATTTTGGTCTAAAAAAAATATTATACAATCAGTAATTTATCCATTTGTTATTAAACAAAAAATAGGATTATATCTTATTCTATTAATTATATTATCATACTTTATACTATCATATCATCTTATCTTATATTATATTATCATGTGCACCAAACATAGCCTTAAGATTGTGTTTGTTACACCTGATAGTATAAGGCATGATAGTATAAGATAATAAGATAAGATCTGATAGTATAAATAAGCTGATAAATTTTTCACCTTTCTCACCATCTCATTCACTTCTCACACTAGCAACAACACTTTATTCCTATACCCTCACCAATTTCCAGATTTCCTCTTTCTCCGTTCATGCTCGGATCTCTCCCATTATATGTTATGAGACTCAGATTCACTTTTTGCTTTTGACCATATTTTCTTTAAAGCAAAATGCTTCTTCTAATATTCCATTCTTGCACAACCCATCAATCACTGTGTCTTCACACAGAGATATACCCATCAATCATCATGCTGGGACGCGTTGTCAATGGTGTTGGGATGTGCTCACAGTGGTGCTACGACGTGGTCGCAGTGGTGCTGGGAGGTTGTCGCGGACTCGAGTGGTGGTTGTAGAAGGTCGATGGTCATACAGTCACCCTTCTATTCACGGTAGTAGGTGGCAGCTAGGATCAAATTAAGGGAAAATATGAGAAAGATAGAGAGAATGAGAAGAGTTAGGATAACTAATTTGGGTTTTTTTTTTAAGAAATCCGAGAAATCTGAGTTAAGTTTTGAGTGGACAGGAAATTGAAATTTTTAAAGAGGGAAGACTTTGAGTAATAAAGATGAAAATGAGGGGTAGGGTTAGAATAGTTATCTTATTAGGTCTTATCATGGGGTGAGGGAGAGGATAGAGTTATCCTGTAAGAATAAGATAAAAATAGCTAACTGAATTTGACTATCCTATCATGTGTCAACACCAAACACATGCTAAGACCTGATAGTATAAGCTTATACTATTAAGTCTTCCTTATACGATGCACCAAACACAGCCTAAGATAAGTAAGCAGATAGTATATTAATTATGTATAATGGCAATACTGTCATTTCTCTAAAACAATACAACAACAACAAAATCACCATACTTATATGATCATTTCCTCAAACCCAGAAATAGGATTACAGGTTAATAAGTTTTCTTTTTATTTTTCTTTCACACACTCTACCCTACCTTTACCCCATCGTCACCACCCTACTGCCACCACCCCTAACCTTTCATCCTATCGCCACCACCCCCTTTATAACATCTTAATATCAATATCTCAGTATAAACATCGTACAAGAGATATTTAGCATTACAATGTCACTACATACGTACTAATCATATATTATATCCATAATATTCATTGGAAACACTATAGAGAACCATATGAAATGCGAAAATACAATATTTATACCATAATGTATCGAGGTACATTTATATCATTAGCCTTAGCAAAGGCTTGAAGTACTATATAACTCTATACATTTCAAAAGGAATACTAAAAAGTACAACAGTTTGAAACATAATACATAAGCTAATCTAATTTTTAGTCTTTTTCTTCTTCTTATTCTTGAAAGAAGATTCACCTAGAATTACATGATACACAGCGGGGTGGGAAACTACAATCTCAGTATAAGTAATCAAAACTAGTCATACATAACATATGAAAGCATAACCACAATTACTACAAATGAAATATGTTTAAAACATCTACAAGGTCTAATCATAACATTAGATAAACCAAGTTATTACACATCTCATATATACATCTAGTTCAACTTAGAACCAAAATGTAAAACTTAGGAATTACTGGTTTCTTGTGTTATTTTGTAACAAGTAGAGGTATCTTCTCACACTATACATATATCTTGGCACATGAGAAGTTCAGTCTAATCCTGATTCCAAAGAACCTTATGGATCCCTATTATTATCTTCTAACCTTGGCACTATCGACTTATCAGGGTTATGTCCTTCCTCTATTGAGTCTATCAGACACTCTTTCGATTTCTCTTAGCCTTCATGAATGTTGTCAAAATATACTCACAAAATCAACACTACCAAGCTTTTCTATACATACTAGGTATAATTTTCTTCTTGAAAACTATGCTATTTGTGCTTTAACACACCTTAGAAAATATATATTAATGAATCCAACAAGTCTAGAACTTCAAAACACCACAAAATGACATTTTTAAGATTCCTTTCACTAATGTCACAGCATTGAATTGGGCACGTTGCGGTGCCTTAGTCTCGAGTTTTACTACTGAGACAACATCATTTTCACGTTGTGGCGAGGAGTTACTAATGTTACCACGCGTGCAACGAAATCTGGCCTCACACTACGATGTAACCTTCTTAACGTCGCAACATTCAAGCTTTTCATCCTAACGTCGCGACGTTGTGTCATTCACGTTGCGACGCTCATGACAAAAACCAGGTTCTGCATAATTCTGCAATCCGTGGTACTGTTTCATTAGTCATTTTCTCAAATTTTGGTCATTCCAACATAATTTCTAAGTGATTCTAAGATCCTAATCAGTTCATAAACACATAGGAATCATCAATCACCAACCAAAACAACTTTATTTGGATTAATGCACCAAAATCCACTTAGGGTGACCTAACCCTTAAATTTGGAATTTTAAGGCCTAAATGACACATTCTAAGCTTCTTTCTCAGAATTATGCTTTGAACAAGTTATAAACAACTAAAGAAACTCAATCATGCAATCAAAACACATCAACCAGCTCTAAAACTCATTTTGGCCTATTAAGTAACCTAATTACACAAACAGAGAAAAGAGTAATAAGAAGTAGATTTGATCATAGAAACTCTTACCTTTAACAGTTGAGTAGATATTCAAGCTTGACTGGATCTCACACTTTAGTTTTCCCTTTGTGAATGCTTATGTCTCTAAGGCATGTCAAAAGGTTTTTGATGATAACAAAAGCAAAAGAGAAGATCAAGCACAAAAGGAAAAATCAAGATCAAAGAAAGAAGACAGAAGGTTTATTTAGTTATAAGACTTAGGATATTAATGTTAAATGCTCTCAAGATTTCTCAAATGATTTTTCAATATATGATTTCAAAATAAATAGGAAATTTCAAAGATAAACATGGCTTTCAATAAAACCTGAGTTTCAACTTTAAATCTAACACTCTTAAAAAGGATTTATGTTTAAACAAGTATCTTGAGGTGTTGGAAATGACTTACAAGCATTATTGGACTTGAAAAATGTGTTCAGCTAATGTAATCGATTACATAATGTTTGTAATCGATTACACATCAAACAGAAAGCATGTAATCGATTACATGAACAATGTAATCGATTACAAGTCAATCGAGGCCATGTAATCGATTACACAATATATGTAATTGATTACACAAAGCCCAAAAAGGCAAAAAACACGTTCGACGAGTCATGTAATCGATTACCTGGATATTGTAATCGATTACAAACAAAGTCAGAAGTCATGTAATCGATCACATGGGCAATGTAATCGATTACACAAAACCAGTAAACTCAAAGAACACGTTCGACGAGTCATGTAATCGATTACATGTATATTGTAATCGATTACACAAAGAAGTCGAAAGTCATGTAATCGATTACATGGGCATTGTAATCGACATGTGCAAAGTCAAGTTATGTAATCGATTACACCAAGAATGTAATCGATTACACTGAGCCCGAAAGTTCAAAAACGTTGGAACAACAATGTAATCGACACGAGATATGTAATCGATTACACGCATCCTCGACAACGTCCAACGGCTATATTAAATGCATTAAATGCATACCCAACTACCTCCAACGGCTCTATTAATTGAGAAACTTATAAATACCAAAGTTGGGTCCTTATTTGCGGTTGACCTTGAATCAAAAACTGATCATCATACTTCAAAACGTGAATCAATCCTTAAAATCATTTCTTGCTCTGTTTTTTGATTAAAAACGTGAAAAATCCTTGAGAGCATATTAGAGCTTCAATTTGTAAACACTTGCTCTAGAGAGAGTTTCTTCTATTTCAATCTTATACATTCTGATTAGTGAGGGTGAGGTATCCTCAAGTATTGTAAGGGTGAGGTATCCCTTGAAAAATAGAGGCTCAAGCTTTTGGGTGAGGTATCCCATATTGTTGAGTGCTCAAGGTTGTAGTGGTTTTTCAAGCACCCATTGAAGCTTGAAGATATAGTGGAAAATCTCAAGTTGTTGCTTGGGACTGGACGTAGATCACAAGTGGAGTGGTGATTGAACCAGGATAAACGACTGTGTTTGTTTCTCTAAACCCTCCTCTGTTTATCTTTGTGCACTGTTTCATTGTTTTACTTGGATATTATCTCCTTGGCTATTACGTTTATAAGTAAAAGTGTTTAACTCATCTATTCAATTATCTCTAATCATTCAATAGCTTCAACGAAAATTAATTGTCAAACGATTTGCGAAAGATTTGTGAACTTATTTTTAACTACTCAATTCACCCCTCCTCTTGAGTATTGAGGCCACTTGGTAACAAATGGTATCAGAGCTAGACTCTTGTATAAAGAGCTTAGCAGCTTCAAGAGAAGTGATGGCTTCAAATAGTTTTTCAAATGAAGGTTCTTTTATAAATAGACCTCCTTATTTCAATGGGGATGGTTATGCCTATTGGAAAGAAAGGATAAAAATTTTTATTGAAGCTATTGACTTAGATGTGTGGGATGCAGTTGAAAATGGTGCTTTTGTCCCTACACAAACTAAGGATGGTGTGACAATTAATACACCTAGAAGTGATTGGACCGATGATGATAAAAAGAAGGTTCAATATAATTTGAGAGCCAAGAATATCATCACCACATCTTTGGGGTATGATGAATTCTTTAGGTGTCAAATTGTAAGACCATAAAAGAAATGTGGGATACCCTACAAGTAACTCATGAAGGTACTAGTGAGGTAAAAAGATCTCGAATAAACACTCTTACTCATGAATATGAATTGTTTAGAATGAATCAAGGTGAGAGTATTCAAGATATGCAAAAGAGATTTACTCATATTGTTAATCATCTCATCTCATTGGGAAAGACATTTCCTAATGAGGATCTTATTAACAAAGTCTTGAGATGTCTAGCAGGAATTGGCAACCCAAGGTAACGGCGATTGCGGAATCAAGAGATTTATCAACCATGTCTCTAGCCACCCTATTCGGAAAACTTCAAGAGCATGAGCTGGAACTAAATAGGCTCAATCAAAATGAAGAACATGACAAAAAGAAGAAGGGAATTGCACTCAAGGCCACCTCTTCCATACTTGAAGATGATGATGAAGATGGTGAAGAGGATGCAGAAAATATTGAGCTAAGTGAGGAGAATCTTAGTCTTCTTGTGAGAAAATTTAGAAGATTCTTGAAGAAAAAGGGATTTCAAAGAAGACCACCCTTTCCTCAAAAGAAAGCATATCACAAAGGAGAAGGATCCTCTACTCCTCCAAAATGCTACGAATGTGGAAAACCGGGGCACATGAAAATGGAGTGTCCTATATATCTCAAGAAGACGGAGAAGTTTGATAAAAGACCCTCCAAGGAAAAGAAAAGAAGAAGAGCATATATAGCTTGGGAGGACAATGACTTAAGCTCTTCCGACGATTCAGAAAATGAAGAAGCCCATCTTTGTCTCATGGCTCAAGGAGAAGAAAGTGGAGAAAGCGACACCGAGGTAACCTCTTCTAACCTAGAACCTCCACCTTCTTATGATGAATTGCAAGATGCCTTTCAAGAATTGCATGATGAATCTTTGAGGCTCACAAAAATGATTTTGTCTTCCAATAAAACTATCTCCCTATTGACAAAGAAAATTTCTACTTTAACCAAGGAGATAAATGAACTTAAAATTGAAAATGAGACTTTAGGACTCATAGATGCTAATTCATCATGCATGATTTGTTCCTCACATGATAATGCATCCATATCATTACCTTATTTATCATGCAAAGCTTTTGAAAAAGAAATTGAAGACTTGAACAACACTCTTGCGAAATTCATTTTTGGAAGAGACAACTTGAATGTGTTGTTAGGGAGACAAAAATGTGTTTTCCAAAAAGCCGATTTGGGATTTAATCCAAACAACCATCAAAAGTCTTATAAGAACTTCTTTGTTTCCTCAAAAACTTCAAGTAGCCCCTTTGTTAAATGTTTTCATTGTGGTAGGAAAGGGCATAGTGCATCCACTTGCAATGTTAGAAAGAACATAAACACCAAGGTTGGAATCAAAAGGGTTTGGGTCCCTAAAGGCACCATACCTAATTCTAACACACAAGGACCCAAAACAATTTGGGTACCAAAAGTTAAATCTTGAATGTGTGTTGTAGGTGTGCTTGAAGACCAAGAGCTCAAGTTGGTATCTTGATAGTGGTTGCTCCAAGCACATGACCGGTGATGGCTCCAAGTTCTCCTCCCTTACACACAAGAAACATGGTCATGTCACATATGGTGACAACAACAAAGGGAAGATTCTTGGAATTGACAAAGTTGGTAAGATCCCTTCATCATCTATTGATAATGTTTTACTTGTCGAAGGACTTAAACATAATTTGCTTAGTATTAGTCAATTGTGTGATAAAGGCAATAGAGTTATATTTGATTCCTCTTGTTGCATAATTGAGGGAAAGGATGATAAGCAAGTTAAGTTTGTTGGTCATAGAGTCAATAACATATATATGATTAGTCTTGATGATATTTCCTCAAATGATGCTAAATGCTTTATGAGTAGAGAAAATGATTCATGGTTATGGCATAGAAGAATTGCTCACATTCACATGGATCACTTAAACAAATTGGTCTCTAAAGAACTAGTAATTGGTCTTCCAAAGCTCAAATTTGAAAAAGACAAACTTTGTGATGCATGTCAAAAAAGAAAACAAGTAAAGGTCTCTTTTAAAGCTAAAAACATAGTTTCAACTTCTAGACCTTTACAACTTTTGCACATGGATCTTTTTGGACCCTCTAGAACTATGAGCTTTGGTAGGAATTACTATGCATTAGTGATTGTGGATGATTTTTCTAGATTTACATGGACATTATTCTTGGCCCACAAAAATGATGCTTTTCAATCATTTAGAAAACTTGCCAAAGTTATCCAAAACGAAAAAGGTTTTTGTATTGCATCCATAAGAAGTGATCATGGTGGTGAATTTGAAAATCATGAATTTGAAACTTTTTGTGATGAACATGGCATTGAGCATAATTTTTTCTGCCCCTAGAACACCACAACAAAATGGTGTTGTAGAAAGGAAAAATCGATCTTTAGAAGAAATGGCAAGAACTATGCTCAATGAGGCCAATCTTCCTAAGTACTTTTAGGCGGATGCGGTTAACACCGCTTGTTATGTTATGAATAGAGCCCTAATAAGGCCAATTTTAAAGAAAACCCCATATGAATTGTACAAAGGAAGGAAACCTAATGTGTCACATTTTCATGTTTTTGAATGTAAATGCTTTGTTTTGAATAATGGAAAGGATAACTTGGGGAAGTTTGATGCAAAATCTGATGAGGGAATATTCATTGGTTATTCTATTCATAACAAGGCCTTTAGAGTCTATAATAAATGAACTATGACCATAGAAGAGTCCATACATGTTGCATTTGATGAAACTAACCCAAATGAGCCGAGAAAGGAACTTGTTGATGATGTTGCAGAAATCTTGGCAAAGACGCACTTGGAAAATCAAGAGATAGAGCCCAAGAAGGAAGAAAAGAGACTCCTTGATCATACATGGCAAGAAGATTCAGAAATCTTAGATCTACCCAAGGAATGGAGGACTTCAAGATATCATCCTCTCGACAAAGTGATAGGTGATGTATCAAAAGGGTAATCACTCGAAACTCACTTAGAGATGCATGTAATCATCTAGCCTTTGTCTCTCAAGTTGAACCTAAAGACATAAATGAGGCCATTAATGATGAGCATTGGATCTTGGCCATACAAGAAGAACTAAACCAATTTGAGAGGAATCAAGTTTGGGAATTAGTTCTAAGGCCCAATGATCATCCTATAATTGGCACCAAATGGGTCTTTAGGAACAAACTTGATGAAACGGGTTTAATAATAAGAAATAAAGCTAGGCTTGTAGCTAAGGGATATAATCAAGAAGAAGGCATAGATTATGAAGAAACTTATGCTCCCGTAGCTAGATTAGAGGCCATTAGAATGCTACTTGCATATGCTTGTATCATGGACTTCAAACTCTATCAAATGGATGTCAAAAGTACTTTTTTAAATGGTTTTATACAAGAAGAGGTGTATGTAGAACAACCTCCTGGTTTTGAGGACTTTGAAATGCCCAACCATGTTTTTAAATTGAAAAAGGCCTTGTATGGCTTGAAACAAGCTCCTAGAGCTTGGTATGAAAGGTTGAGCAAATTTCTTTTAGAAAAAGACTTTTCTAGAGGTAAAGTTGACACCACTCTTTTCATAAAACACAAAATGCATGACATTCTTCTAGTTCAAATCTATGTTGATGACATTATATTTGGAGCTACTAACAACTCTCTTTGTAAAGAATTTTCAAATATTATGCAAAGTGAGTTTGAGATGTCTATGATGGGTGAGCTCAACTTCTTCCTTGGTCTACAAATCAAGCAAACAAGAGAAGTAACATTTATAAGCCAATCCAAGTATTGCAAGGAGCTGCTCAAAAAGTTTGGAATGGACAATGCCAAGCATATGGCTACTCCTATGGGCACCTCTTGCTATTTGGACAAGGATGAATGAGGTAAATCGGTAGAAATTACAAAATATAGAGGTATGATTAGCTCACTCCTTTATCTCACTGCAAGTAGGCCTGATATAATGTTTAGTGTATGCATGTGTGCTAGATATCAAGCTAATCCTAAGGAATCACACCTAAGTGTCAGTAAGAGAATAATGAAATATCTAATAGGCACATCACAAATGGGTTTATGGTACCCTAAGGGAGCCTCATGTAGTCTTATTGGGTACTCCGATTCTGATTTTCTTTGGATGCAAAATGGATCGAAAGAGCACTAGTGGGACATGCCACTTGCTTGGAAGCTCACTAGTTTCTTGGCACAAAGAAGAAACAAAATAGTGTGGCATTGTCCACACTAAAGTGAATATGTTTGTACTGGGAGTTGCCGTGCTCAAGTCCTTTGGATGAAACAAAGAACTCTTGGACTATGGTCTTGAGCTTGATCACATTCCCATAAAATGTGATAATACTAGTGCAATTAACTTGTCAAAAAATCCCATTTTGCATTCTAGAACTAAGCATATTAAAATAAGACATCATTTCATTAGAGATCATGTTCAAAGAGGTGATTACATACTTGAATTTGTTGAAACAACTAAGCAACTAGTCGATATTTTCACCAAACCCCTAGCAAAAGAAGCATTTTTCTACATTAGAAATGAACTCGAGTATATTGGATCATTCCCGCATAAATTAATTTCTCTTGCATAATCTTGTATTTTTCTCGCATAATTATGCCACATTGCTGCAAAATCTCTCGAATTTTCATTATATTTGAATCCCATACTAACTTGAAGCGTCGGAGATTTCCCTAAGTTGTTTTGCGGGTGCTCCCTCATGTCCAATGTTGACAAGAAATTAACAACCTCAAATTTCACCAAAAAGGATGAAATTCTTGGTAAAAATGATAATTTTGATCAATTATATGAGTTGAATCATAACATGATTTGTTTAGATGTTCAAATGGTGATTTGAATTGATTTAAGTTGCTTTAAAACTGATTTGGATGGTTTAAAAATGATTATATGCTGTTTGGAACGCAAAATCTGAGTTAAAGAGTACTGGTAATCGATTACAATGTCTTTGTAATCGATTACACATGTTTTGTCACGCATGTAATCGATTACACACCCTTTGTAATCGACATAACCAACTCAGAACTCAGGTAATCGATTACGTCCACTATGTAATCGACATAAGGTTCCTGAAAGCATGTAATCGATTACATCAAAAATGTAATCGATTACATACCCACTGAATGCATGTAATCGATTACACACTCAATGTAATCGATTACACAGGTTTTTAAAAGGTTCCCGACGCGCCAGAGCTCATTTCTCGTTTGAGCCTGTTTCATCTTCTTCGTTCTCTCCTTCTGCTCCCACGCACCTCAAATCTCAAAAACTCTCCTTTCTCACTCAAATCTCCATCAAAACCCGTCATTTCACCTCTCTCAATCTCGGAAAACCCCTCTCCACATAGCCCATCATTCAAAATCCCCTCACATCCCTCATCCAAATCTCCCCATCTTCTCTCACGAACCCCATCTCTTTTCTCTCGCCCTAATCTCGTCCCTCTCTCATCCCCAATCATTAATCACTCATCCCTTGCTTCTCCTTCTCATCAATGGCTGAATCCTCTCATCGCTCGAAGCGCCCAAGAATAGGACTGCCGTTGGAGGGTCCTCTGGTGGCTCTTCACGCAATATATCTGGCCTGGACCTCACGAGGCACTTCTCCACCGTGAAGAAAGCCGAGTTATTAGGAAGAACTTCCAAATTTTCAAGCAAAATCATCTCTCCTGTGTATCTTCCCATCACCTTCTCGCGAGAGTGAACCTTTAGAGAGCTTTAGGACAATAGAAAACTTAGGCTTCTTTGGGATTCCCGAGCATAGAGAAGGCCATCTACCCTAACCTTGTCCGAGTCTTTTATGCTAACCCGAAGGTCGAGGATAATTGCATAATTTCAAGTGAAAAAGCAACAAATCAGTTAACAATGGCGGAGTGGTATAGGCTTACCAAGCTCACTCCCGATGGAGCTGGGCCCGTGGAAATGCCAAAGTCCGGGGGGGCATGAGTTTGAGCATAAGGTCGCTATTCTCTCTTTGATTAGGACCGGCTACCACCTCCCAAGTGATCCTAAACGCAGAATAATGGCCACCGGCCTCACTATGGAAAACAGGTTCTCCACTACCTCTTGGTTCGTGGATTGATTCCCCCAGAGGAGGGAATTACTCTCAAGTCCTCAAAGATGATGTTGTGGCATTATGGCCAATGACCACAGTGGCACCCAATAAACCTGGGGTTACTACATTCTAGAGCATATGCCGGACGTCAAGAAAAAGAAGAACTCGCTTCCCCTTCGCCATGTTGGTCACCACAATCCTCGAGTATCGTAGCATTTCGCCGGGTCAAGAGTCCAAGGACACCACTCGAAAGGACCCCAATCAATGGGTTGCATACTCGAAGAAGCTTCACTCTCTATAAGATGGAAGATAAGTGGCATTACATTACTCATGGCACATTTGGTCATATCCATCACGATCCAGATAGTGATGAGGAGGAGGCTCGCACTCGCCTCCGCTCCCCGCTCCAGCCTTCTCTTGATCTTTCGCTCCAAGAAATGCGCAACTTGAGCGCCAACGTAAACACACGCATAGATCATATAGAGCAAAAGATTGACCATCTTGAGCCGAGGATGGACTACTCGCACCAGAGCTTAGCTCCATTCGATCCCTCCTAAGTGGACCTCCTATTCCCGAGTGTCCCGCCGTCGCCGCACCTCCCACATCCTCGCCCTCCGGTTCCTCTATCCTTCGCCGGTCCATCCGAAGTTCCCGCCGATGATGAGGAGCTCGGACTCGATGACGATCTTATGCCCAAGTGATGATAACATTGATCTAGGAGACTCGTCACGCGGATCCGAGGGTGAAGTCTTTTGTGACAATGAGGACACCGATAGTGATCATGGCCTATTGCCTTGATATTTTCTTGTATTGATGACCACCTTGTACTTATTTTGTTTTGACTTTGATTATATAAAATTGGTATACCTTTATGGTTATATTTTGATTATTGCCTACTGGTTGTGATACGTTTCTTTGTACATACTGATTATTAATACATGAACTTGTTTTCACCTTGAATGGTTGGCTTTTGGAATATTGATTGGACTGATCTTTGTGGCTTTTCTGTTATGGCAAACATTTAGGAATCATGAAATATAGCTGTCATGCTGTCTATTTTTCTTAAATGCTTATGTCTTTTTGATAATGCCAACGGGGGAGAAAATGAGGAAAAATGAAAATGAAATGAAATGTAATTAATGGTTGCATGAGAAATTAAAGGTTGCATGAGTACGGGGGAGTTATTGACCTTTTAAGTTATTAAGCTTTTCATATGCAAAATCTAACCCAATATCATGCATAAACTCTGGGGCAAAGATTGTACCTAAATGACTATTATATACAAATGCAAAAACTCTTTCTTTTTCCTATGATCAGTTTGTCATCATCAAAAAGGGGGAGAATGTAAATGCTTATGTCTCTAAGGCATGTCAAAAGGTTTTTGATGATAACAAAAGCAAAAGAGAAGATCAAGCACAAAAGGAAAAATCAAGATCAAAGAAAGAAGACAGAAGGTTTATTTAGTTATAAGACTTAGGATATTAATGTTAAATGCTCTCAAGATTTCTCAAATTGTTTTTCAATATATGATTTCAAAATAAATGGGAAATTTCAAAGATAAACATGGCTTTCAATAAAACCTGAGTTTTAACTTTAAATCTAACACTCTTAAAAAGGATTTATGTTTAAACAAGTATCTTGAGGTGTTGGAAATGACTTACAAGTATTATTGGACTTGAAAAATGTGTTCAAAGGCTAATGTAATCGATTACATAATGTTTGTAATCGATTACACATCAAACAGAAAGCATGTAATCGATTACATGAACAATGTAATCGACATAAGCAAGTCGGTTATGTAATCGATTACACAATATATGTAATCGATTACACAAAGCCCAGAAAGGCAAAAACACGTTCGACGAGTCATGTAATCGACACCTGGATATTGTAATCGATTACAAACAAAGTCGAAGTCATGTAATCGATCACATGGGCAATGTAATCGATTACACAAAACCCGTAAACTCAAAGAACACGTTCGACGAAGTCATGTAATCGATTACATGTATATTGTAATCGATTACACAAGAAGTCGAAGTCATGTAATCGATTACATGGGCATTGTAATCGACATGTGCAAAGTCGAAGTTATGTAATCGATTACACCAAGAATGTAATCGATTACACAGAGCCCGGAAAGTTCGTAAAACGTTAGAACAACAATGTAATCGACACCGAGATATGTAATTGATTACACGCATCCTGACAACGTCCAACGGCTATATTAAATGCATTAAATGCATGCCCAACTACCTCCAACGGCTCTATTAATTGAGAAACTTATAAATACCAAAGTTGAGTCCTTATTTGCGGTTAACCTTGAATCAAAAACTGATCATCATACTTCAAAACGTGAATCAATCCTTAAAATCATTTCTTGCTCTGTTTTCTGATTAAAAACGTGAAAAATCCTTGAGAGCATATTAGAGCTTCAATTTGTAAACATTTGCTCTAGAGAGAGTTTCTTCTACTTCAATCTTATACATTCTGATTAGTGAGGGTGAGGTATCCCTCAAGTATTGTAAGGGTGAGGTATCCCTTGGAAAATAGAGGCTCAAGCTTTTGGGTGAGGTATCCCATATTGTTGAGTGCTCAAGGTTGTAGTGGTTTTTCAAGCACCCATTGAAGCTTGAAGATATAGTGGAAAATCTCAAGTTGTTGCTTGGGGACTGGACGTAGATCACAAGTGGAGTGGTGATTGAACCAGGATAAACGACTGTGTTTGTTTCTCTAAACCCTCCTCTGTTTATCTTTGTGCACTGTTTCATTGTTTTACTTGGATATTGTCTCCTTGGCTATTACGTTTATAAGTAAAAGTGTTTAACTCATCTATTCAATTTTCTCTAATCACTCAATAGCTTCAACGAAAATTGATTGTCAAACGATTTGTGAAAGATTTGTGAACTTATTTTTAACTACTCAATTCACCCCCCCTCTTGGGTATTGAGGCCACTTGGTAACACCCTTTAGATTTCCTCTTTCTCTCTTCCTCCTCCTTAGCCTTTGCTTCTCCTTTCTCTCTTTCTCTTTGCAAGTTTTCTGCTTCTGTTGAGAGAGGCCTTATAAAAGGAGAAATTAAGATTCATATGGCCTTAGGCCAAAACTGATAAAATCTGATCTGCTAAAAACACTTAAGTTTAGCTAAATCAAGATTTCTAACTTCTAACAACTTTAAAATAAATATTATGATTCATATAAAAAGTTGTTTCAACATTATCTGATATTTTCTTATCTGCTACTAGTTAAACCAGTTATAATTAAACAATCAGTATGCCTAAAAATACCAAATTAGCTCAGTTTACCTTGAAACTTTAACTGTAACTCATTCTACATATTTGTGACCTAGAAATAAATTATTCATATTTATTTCTCTCTCTTAAGAAATTTATGTTATTATCTGAGTTATTTTAAACTACTTTTCACAGTCAGGGCTGCAACTAAGTACCTAAACTAACTCAGATTGTCACAAAATTAAACATACATACTAAACAAGCCTTATACTACCTCTTGAACACATAAACAAGTCTAACCTGTCATTTATGGTATTACATTTCTCCTTTCTTTTTTAAAATTTTGACCCTAAAATTGCTTACCTGAAAGGAACAAATCTGGGTAGTCCTGCTGCATGTGGGACTCCAACTCCCAAGTAGCCTCCTCGATGTCATTATCAACCCATATAACATTCACCAGAGGAATCTACTTACCTCTAAGCTCTTTGATCCCTCTATCCATGATCCTTACCAGATGTATATCATAAGACAAATCATTTCTTAATTGTACAGATTCATGTTCTATGATATGCAATGGATCTGGATTATACTTTCTCAACTGAGATACATGAAAAACATCGTGAAGGTTAGACAAACTAGGAGGAAGGGCTATCTGGTAAAGTACGAGTCCAACTCTCTTTAGAATTTGGTAGGGACCAAGAACACGAGGATTTAACTTTTGAGTTTTCAATACTCTACTAATCCTTATTGTAGGAGTAACTCTTAAGAATATATTATCTCCCTCATTAAACTCAATAGGTCTCCTTCTTTTATCAACATAACTTTTTTGCCGACTTTGGGCAGTAACCAACTTATCCTTAATCACCTTGATTTTATCTATGGTCTGCTGAACTAACTCTAGACCTAAGATGGTTCTCTCATCTACTTCATACCAACATAGAGGTGATTTGCATTTTCTTCCATACAAAGACTCATAAGGTGTCATACTTATGTTGAAATGATAACTATTATTATAAGCAAACTCTGCTAACGGTAAGAATTGGTCCCAACTACCTTGTTGTTCTAAAACACATGCTCTAAGCATATCTTCTAGGGTTTGGATAGTCCTCTTTGTTTGCCCATCTGTTTGTGGGTGATAAGTTGTACTAAGGCTTAACTTAGTCCCAAAAGCCTCTTGCAAGCCTCCCCAGAATCTAGATGTAAATCTAGGATCTCTATCTGAAACTATACTTAAGAGAACTCTGTGTAACTTAACTATCTCCTTAAGATAAAGCTAAGCTAATCTCTCTGGAGGATAACTAGCTTTCATTGGCAGAAAGTGGGCAGATTTAGTTAATCTATTCACTATAACCCAAACAACATCAAAACCTTGTTGAGTTCTGGGTAGATCCGTTACAAAATCCATAGAAATCTTCTCTCATTTCCACTCTGGGATTCCTAAGGATTGTAAAGGTCATGCTGGCTTCTGGTGTTCAATCTTCACCTGTTGACAAACTAAACACCTTGCGACATACTCAGCTATGTCTTTTTTCATTCCAGACCACCAAAACATTCTCTTCAGATCTTAGTACATCTTAGTGGTTCCGGGATGGATGGTATACTTACTACTATGAGTTTCTTCTAGAATCCTATTTTTGACCTCTGACTCTCTTAGAACACAAATCCTGTCTCTAAACTTTATCATTTCATCGTCAGTCATATCAAAATCCTTTAAGGTTCCTAAAAAGATCTGCTCACTGATATCCATTAGAGATTTATCCTCTTTTTGAGCTTCTAAAATCTGAGCCCTTAGGTCATTTACTATGTCCACTCTACTCACAAAGAGATTTTGTGGCATCACAGTCACCGCTAAACTCAAATTTCTGAAACTCTCGAGAAGTTCACTTTCTTAGATCATCATTCGGGATATATGTAGAGATTTCTTACTTAGTGTATCAGCCACTACATTGGCCTTACCCAGATGATACTTAAACTCAAAGTCATAATCCTTTAAGAAATCTATCCATCTTCTCTGCCTCATGTTTTGTTCCTTCTAACCAAACAAGTACTTTAAGCTTTTATGATTACTGAACACTTCAAACTAGACTCCATAGAGATAATGCCTCCAAATCTTTAAGGCAAACACTACAACTACTAACTCTAAATCATGTGTAGGATAGTTTTCCTCATATGGCCTTAACTGCTTTGATGCATAGGCTACTACTCTCCTATTCTACATCAGAACACACCCTAGTCCCATCTTTGAAGCGTCACAAAAGACTTCAAAGTTCTCATGAGGATCTGGAATTACCAACACTGGTGTAGTAGGCAACCTCTTCTTTAATTATTGGAAACTATTCTCATAGTCCTGAGTCCACTCAAAAGTACTACCCTTTCTAGTTAAACTAGTCAAAGGCAGTGCTAATTGAGAAAAACCCTTGATGAACCTTCTATAGTATCCAACTAGGCCTATAAAGCTTCTGATCTCTGTCACAGTGGTGGGTCTCTCCCACTGCAACACTGCTTCTACCTTGCTAGGGTCCACTACAATTCCTCCATTAGAAATAACATGACCCAAAAATTGAACTTTCGTTAGCCAAAACTCATACTTGGACAATTTAGCAAACATATTCTTCTTCTTTAGGATTTCTAAAACAATCCTAACATGCTGCTCATGCTCTTCCTTTGTTTTCGAATAAATAAGGATGTCATCAATAAACACAACCATAAACTGATCTAGGTAAGGTTTAAAAACATTGTTCATGTAATCCATAAACACTGCTGAGGTATTCGTCAACCCAAAGGACATCACAAAATACTCATAATGCTCATACCTAGTTCTAAAAGCGGTCTTAAGGATATCCTCTCCCCTAACTCTGATTTAATGATACCCAAATCTAATGTCAATCTTGTAAAACACTGAAACTCCTCTTAACTGATCTATTAGATCATCTATTCTAGGTAAATGATATTTATTATTGATAGTCACCTTGTTCAACTTCTTGTAGTCAACACGCAACCGCATGGTACCATATTTCTTCTTCACTAGCAACACTAGTGCTCCCCACAGAGAAACACTAGGCCTAATGAATTTCTTATCCAACAACTTCTCTAATTGTTTCTTGAGTTCAGCCAACTCTAAGGGTGCCATCCTATAGGGTGTTATAGATATAGGTCCTATACCCTACACTAAATCTATAGTAAACTTTATTTCTCTCTCAGGTAGCAACTCAGCTATGTCACTCGAAAACAGCTCAGGGTATTCCCCCATTACAGGTATACTGTCTAGGATATGCTCAACATCTACATCTAATGAAGAAAGAAGAACATATCTTAGAGCTCCTTCTATCAAACAGTGATTAACCTGATTAGCATTGAGATAAGCAGACTCTGAATAAATAACTTTGGTAGGAACATCATACAGAAAAAGTAAGGTTTTATCTGAATAGTTCAAAACCACATGATTGGATGATAACCAATCCATACCAAGAATGACATCTATGTCCACAAGGGGTAAACAAATAAGATTCACAAGGAAGACTCTATCATCGATTCTTATACAACAATTAAGATATACTTTTGAGGTTATGATTGGCTTACCAGTGGATGTAGAAACAAATAAGTCATATGGTAACTCAGACATAGGCAAATCTAACATCCTTACACAATCATAAGAAATAAAGGAGTGGGATGCTCCTGAATCATACATGACATTTAAACGATGATTACGAATTATGTCTTTATCTTAGATTAGGTTGGAAAGTCTCTAATCTCCGTTAGTCTCACCATAGCTCCGATTCCCGCTTAGAGTGTCAAACTTCAAATATCTCCATTTCTCATGGCTAGCGATAACTTTGAGAAAGGAACATCTTCCTTGTTCATCGAGGACTTGGCCATATCTGCGGAGAAATGTTTCCTTGTTTTAGCCCTATAAACTCCACTTCCTTGTCATCGTGTATAACACAGGGAAAAACTTTCCAAGAAAGCTACTTGAAGACCTCCCGTGACATTGGGGTTTTAAGCGCTTCAAGTGTACTTTTCCACCTGCTCCCACATTCGGCATATATGCCTTGTTGCTCTTCCGAGGCCTCACACATTGAAGATCTTCTTTCCTTTAAGGTTGCTTACCTTGGAGGAAGCACCAAGTCCATATTTGTTCTTGTTGTCCTTTCTCTTCCAGTGGTGTTTTGAAACATCATGTGCATCCTTTTCCTCTAACAAATAGCTTCATCCATATTGACTAGGTGAGGCCGACTCCACAATCCTACATTTGTTAACCAAAACAATAATCTCTAATCTCCATCGAGAAACAACATATACTATAGCTCGATTTTTTGGCTTCTAATAAAACCATATTCAAACTTCAAACATCTCTATTTAACATATGAACAAGAAAAGCACAATTTCTAAGAAAGAACTCCTATATGCTAAGATAGTCGGTCCATAAAATGAGAAGAGAACTTTTCCAATTCATCTAATACAATATGGTCACATACAATAGATATAGACATGTTTCCTGCATACGTGTTTACGTGTTTGCCCCATAAACTCCACTCGCCTTGTCATCGAGTGAGAGTTTAAGGAAAGTTTTTTCAATGCTAAGAAAGCTATCTTGAAGACTTCCCATGACATAAAAGTAAAGAAAGTTTCAATTGCTTTAAGGTAAACGGTTAGAGTTTAGAAACTTTTCACCAATGCAACCAACAACTCATCCTCCTCATAAATATGAACAATGATTAGGGCGAAGAATCTACATTTGCTAAACGCCTATGTCTAGGTCATCATAAGCATGATGAAGATCTTTCCATCTCACTAATCCACTAACTCAAAATTCACTCTTTGGTCTATTCTCAAACACGTGCTATGCATGGCTGGAGGATTCATCCCGACGAAAAGCTCTCATTAGAATAGAATCAAACAGTCAACCAAATACGATCTCGATTTCTCTCGACCTATGTTGCCTCATTAGATTTGATTTCACTCAAATGTTGGCCAAACATTCAAGAGATGAATTTGACTCCATCCTCTCAAGCATCCTATTTATACCATTGGCCTAAATAAATAGTCAATGAACATGAGAACTTTATCCATGTTTGAGGAAGGAAGAGAAAAGAAGAAGGAGAAAGCTATTTACTTCTCTAGATCCTCCTCCAATGTTTGGTTCTAGCTCCTAAGGTCCATCTCCACCTCCATGGAGGTCCAGCCAAATAACATATATTGAACCTAAAACCTCAATATTATGTAATTGTGTAACAGAATCTAATAACAACTAATTCAAGGCAAATCATGCAATTCTATCATCACATTTAACATACGAACAAGAAAAGCACAATTTTTGAGAAAGAACTCCTATATACCTGAGCAGCATAGATCAAGTTAAATATAATTATAAATTAACTTAATCAATCAAAAAATATGCACAAATTGCTCAACGGGAAGAAGATCTCAAAATGGAATTCCACAAATGTAACATCATAATCTTAATATCTGAGATAAACATCGTATGCCATGAAGAGATATTTAGCATTACAATGTAGAGTTATCAATACGTACTAATCATATATTATATCTATAATGTTCGTTGGAAACACTATAGAGAACCATATAAAATGTGGAAATACAATATTTATACAATAATGCATCGAGGTACATTTACATCATTAGCGTTAGCAAAGGCTTGAAGTACTATATAAATCTATACATTTCAAAAGGAATACTAAAAAGTACAATAGTTTAAAACATAATACATAAGCTAATCTAATTTGTAGTCTCTTTCTTCTTCTTATTCTTGGAAGAAGGTTCACCTAGAATTACATGATACACAGCGGGGTGAGAAACTACGATCTCAGTATGAGTAATCAAAACCAGTCATACATAACATATGAAAGCATAACCACAATTACTACAAATGAAATATGTTTAAAATATCTACAATGTCTAATCATAACATTAGATCAACCAAGTTATTACACATCTCATATATACATCTAGTTCAACTTAGAACCAAAATGTAAAACTTAGGAATTATTGGTTGCTTGTGTTATTTTGTAGCAAGTAGATGTATCTCCTCACACTATACATATATCCTGGCACATGAGAAGTTCAGTCTAAATCTTGATTCCAGAGAACCTTATGGATCCCTACTATTCTCTTCTAGCCTTAGCACTATCGACTTATCAGGATTATATCCTTCCTCCATTGAGTCTATCAGACACCCTTTCGATTTCTTTTGGCCTTCATGAATGCTGTCAAAGGATACTCACAAAATCAACACTACCAAGCTTTCCTCTACATACTTGGTATAATTTTCTTCTTGAAAACTATGTCTATTTGTACTTTAACACACCTTAGGAAACATATACTAATGAATCCATCAAGTCTAGAACTCCAAAACACCACAAAATGACATTTTTAAGGTTCTTGACACTAACGTCGCAGCATTGACTTGGGCACGTCGCAACGCCTTAACCTCGGGTTTTACTACTGAGGCAGCATCACTTTCACGCCGCAACACGAAGTTACTAATGCCGCGGCGCGTGCAACGAAATCTGGCCTCACGCCGTGACGTAACCTTCTTAACATCGCGGCATTCAAACCGTTCATCCTAATGTCGCAACGTTGCGTCTCTCATGTCGCGGCGCTCATGACAGAAACCAAGTTCTGCATAATTTTACAAACCGTGGTACTGTTCCATTAGTTATTTTCTCAAATTTTGGCTATTCCAACATAGTTTCTAAGTGATTCTAATATCCTAATCAGTTCAAAAACACATAGGAATCCTCAATCACCAACCAAAACAAATTAATTTTGATTAATGCACCAAAATCCACCTAGGGTGACCTAACCCTTAAATGTGAGATTCTAAGGCCTAAATGACAAATTCTAGGCTTCTATCTCAGAATTATACTTTGAACAAGTCATAAACAACCAAAGAAACTCAATCATGCAATCAAAACACCTCTAAAACTCATTTTGGCCTATTAAGTAACCTAATTGCACAAATAGAGAAAAGAGTAATAAGAAGTAGATTTGATCACAGAAACCCCTACCATTAACAGCTGAGTATAGATTCAAACTTGACTGGATCGCACACTTTAACTTTCCCTTTAGATTTCTTCTTTCTCTCTTCCTCCTCTTTAGCCTTTGCTTCTCTTTTCTCTCTTTCTCTTTGCAAGTTTTCTGCTTCTGTATTGTGAAGCAAAATGTCATGAGAGAGGCCTTATAAAAGGGGAAATTAAGACTCATATGGCCTTAGGCCAAAACTGATAAAATTCGATCTGCTAAAAACACTCAAGTTTAGCTAAATCCAGATTTCTAGCTTCCAACAACTTTAAAATAAATACTAGGATTCATATAAAAAGTTGTTTCAACATTATCTGATATTTTCATATCTGTTACTAGTTAAACCAGTTATGATTAGATAATCAGTATGCCTAAAAATGTCAAACTAGCTCAATTTACCTTGAAACTTTAACTGTAACTCATTCTACATATTTGTGACCTAAAAATAAATTATTCATATTTATTTCTCTCTCCTAAGCAATTTATACTATTATCTGAGTCATTTTAAGTTACTTTTCACAGTCAGGGCTGTAACTAAGTATCTAAACTAACTCAAATTATCACAAAATTAAACAGACATGCTAAACAAGTCATATGCTACCTCTTGAATACATAAACAAGTCTAACATGTCATTTAGGGTATTACACCCTCCACCCCACTCCATCCCTCCACCACGCGAAGAACAAACTTCAACCTGAATGAACAATCAATGAAAAAAGAAGCAAAAGAAAACTCATATATTCAACAGAGCACGTGAAAAGAAAACTTCAATCAATGAAAAAAGTAGAACTTCAACTAGAATAATCAAAGAAAAAAGAACAAACTTCAATCAGAAATGTGCGAAGAAGCAGATCTGAGATCCAGAATGCATAACAAACTTCAATCACCTGGTTCAGGTTCAGGTTCCGGTTCGAGTGGTTGCTACGGGTTGTGGATCTAATGTTGCAAATGAACTCCGATTGAGATTTCATGGTGGTTCTCAGAAGGTGATGCTATGGTGGTGAGGTCGGCGATGAGGAGGATGGGGGCCGAAAATGGAAGCTGAACAACTGACCACCGCACATACACCTAGATTCGTGACAACCACCCACAACTCAGAACCAAGCCCAAATCGTAAGGCCGAGCAACCACGACCACAGACTGCGTCACCTTCGAACTCGTTCGCCTGAGCCTTGCCGCACGGGCTTGGAATAGGAGGTCAGGAGGGGTGTAGAAGGAGAGCGTGGTGACAGTGGCGGAGTGGTGGTGGAGGGAGCCCAAGGAGGAGGTGGCGAAGAGGTTGTAGAGGTGAATGGTATCGTCAGAGCCACCGGAGACCACGACGGAGCCGAGACAGCGACAGTTTTGATAAAGGAGAGGTGGGAGGGGTAGGAGAAAAGAGGGGTTAGCGTTGGTGGGTTGTGCACAATCTGACACGTATTGGGGGAGATGGAGGGTAAGATTGGAATGAAAATTTTATCAGGTCTTATCATATGTGGGTGGGGAGGATAATTTTATCAAGTTACAATAGGAAAAAAAAATGTTAACCTGACATGACTATACAATCACATGAGTATACCAAACATCTAATATAACCTGATAGTATAAATTTATACTACCAGGTCTTTCTTATACGATGTACTAAACGCAATCTAATTAACTAAGTATTTGCAAAGTCATTTACAGGTAAAATTATGTGTGACACACCATCATCATGCTTGTCATAGATTGTAAATATCAACGTCGAATTCTTATTTCCCCTAAATGATAATATATGGAATTAATCCTTATGTCCAATACCATAAAACTTAATTAAAATCTCATTTTCCAATCATCGAGGAGAAAGTAATCAACAACAATGTGTAAGTTACAATCTACAATGGGAAACATTATACATTGCATGGGAGCTAGAGTCACAACTTAGGAAAGGAAACCATCATTCGGCTCCCTGCCTCTCTAAATGACATGGCTTCAATCTCAAGATTATGAGTTACGTCTCCCATAAGAAGCCATTTTGAGACCACATTATTAGGTTCGGACTAGAGCATTTAGTCAGCAAAACCAGCAAGTTTTAAGAGGTTAAACATCTGGTCCATTGCTAAGTACAATCAATCAACTCCACATGCTTGTTCAATTGCAAGTTGTAAGATTATCTAGAAATGTACTTAGCAAATTAGCAATCTAATTTTTATTTGGATAATGAAAAAAACAAAAAAAAAAATTGTTGTTGGGACATATGCACATCTTCTATCATGGAGAGAAGAAAGAAGGGATCTGAATAAAGCGAATTCACGAAATCCATGAATCTAGCATGTCTTTTGAATTTGGTTTACGACCTTATAGTTGGTTCAAAATTCTTGTACAAACCACCAAAAATTTTTCCTCCGAAGAAATTCATTCCTTGGTATTTTGAAGCTGTTAGAATCGTGGTCACCTTTATCGGTAATTATCCAAGTAACATCATTATCTTGATAATGATGCCCACTAGGTTCACATTATTTAATATGAATTTGTAAATGTAATTTTTAGAGCATTGCTACTCAACCGGAGTGAATTGCCATAATACAAATTGCCAGAATGACATGGCAGCCACTTTAGGCCTCAAACCTTATTGTGTGAAATTAATTAATATTTGTTTAAACACATAAAAAAAGTTGAATAAAAGATTCTCTGTACCAATTAGCGGTGCTGTCAGCAAGAAAGAATTCTTCACTGTTCTAACTCCATGAAAGCTTCGCTTCTTTTACCTCTATTTCTTTTATTTTCATCGTTCTTTCTCTTTTTTTTTTTACCAAAAGAATAAATCTTGATTTCAGAATGTTATGCTTTTGATCATTCGGCAAAAAAATGTTACAGAATATTATGCTTTCGAGTTTTGAGCCTCCTTTTCTCAAGTTTTGACTTTTCGTATATCCCTCTGCCATCTTTCGATTCATGGAAATAGACTGAGGAACATTGACATATAGAGACTATTAAATTGATCAACATGTATTAAAAATTGGTTTCTATCCTTCAGGGAATCAACATGTATCACGGCTCAAAAAGAGAGAAATTATTAGATGCTCCATGAGTGTCATATAAGATTATACTCTTTTCACTCAAATTTTGATATTTTAGCTTTAAATTTTTAACTAAAATAAAAATAACAATTAACTATTCTCTTCTTATTATTATAAAATTTAAAAAAAAAATCTTTTGACACCGTCATTGTAAATCTTTTCGGCCACCATTTTTGAACAAAATCACCGGCAAATCATCGTAGTTTCTATCGAATAACTCCCCCTGCAGCCGGCTATCTTCTTTCAAGTTCCCTCGTCCTCCGGCTTCGTCCTTTAAACATCCTTCGTTTCCTCATATTTGTTTCTTGTTAGATAATCTCCTCTGGAGCCACCAACTGCAACCCGCGTCCTCTTTCATGTCCGCTTCTCATATTTGCCACGCAATTTATTTTTATTGCCATGGTTTGTTATTTGGATTGTGTGAAAATCATAGTTGCATAACATACACCAAAGGCTGGCTAGGTGAGCAGATCAGATACTAGTCCGATGAGAAGAGAGTTACTAGGTTAATGGTCTAATTGCGAATTAAGTGATCAATTTGTTCAGTCACGAATTAAGTGGTTAAATTAAAAATTTGGATAAAAATTTAAAAAAAATATTATATAAATATTATTTTATAATTAAAAATTTATCCCACTACTTGTGCTGCATCAGCTAGAAAATATTACTTACCAAAAAATTATTTCACTCCTAATTTATTTCTATTTTTTCTTATGTTATTTATAAAATGTAAAAAAAATAATCAAAATCTATCTAATGTCATTTTTGGTTAATTAATGCAAGGAAAGGGAAAAGTCCATATGTCAGTATAGTGGGATAAGGGAGGGAGTTAGGCATATCCTGAAGAGCATAAGAAAGGATAGGGGGATTGAGATCCTTTACATTTGTCAAAATAACTGTACCGTGTGCAGTTCTTGATCTAACGAATAAAATTGTTTGAATTATATTTTTTATTTAAATTTTACCATTTCTCAAATCAAATTATAAGGTCAAGATCACCTGCAATTAGAAAGAAAAAAATTATGGAAAATATTTTATATACATATGTATATTATATTTATATTATATATTAATATGAAAGAAATATTAAATTATTTTGTATATAATTATAATATTTTTATAATATACTTATTCATAAAATTAAACGTATTTTAGATTAAAAAACTATAGGTGATCTGTTTCCAGGTAAAGACATAGGAGGGATTGTATAACTTCTGTCTCTCTCTCTCAAACCCTTCTTCTCCTGTGTTAGCTTTCCTTCGTCTCTTACCTCTCATTCTTTAATTTTATTTTACATCCACAGAGCAAAATAATGCAAGAAAACTGCAAACAAAGCAAAAGGCCTTGAATCTCAACACTGATTCTTCGAGTGTCACCAAAACTCCATCAAATATCCTTTTTTTGTTTTTTGTCTCTCATTCTTCTTCCTCTTCTTTCTTAGTGGATTTCTTTTTCTTCTTTTTTGTTAAATCTGCAATAGGCCCTCGGACACACAACTTCTATTTAGAGAAAGAAATCTAGTTTGACCATTTTTCTACTGGGTTTGAACGATGTTTTACATAACAAAATTTAGGTAAAATTTCTTAAATGTTTATGATATTTTTTTTAAATAAAAATATAATATGTGTATATTTTTTATAATTTATTAATAAAAATTTTAAAAATAATAATTAAAAATTAAGATATATATTATATTTTTATTAAAAATATAATACATAATCATATTTTTTTAAATATATCACAAATACTTAAAAAATTTGACGTAAATTTTTTTTTTTTTATATCGGTTCAACCGGATGTTGACCGAATTTGACCGGCCTATTACGAAATCCAGTGAAACCTTTCAACCGGACCAGTCAGTTTTTTTATTTCAACCGGACCAGTCAGTTTTTTTATTTCAACCAAACCAGTCAGTTTTTTTATTCGGTTGGTCAGACTAGTCCGATTTACACAATTACGGTGAAAATGGTGACTCTTCATTTTTTTGTTTCCTATGGATCCTCATCCTGTTTCTTTTTTCCTTTAATTTGTTTCGTTATTGTGTTTAAGTCTTATTATTGCCATGGTCTTTATTGCATTGTGTTGTGTCGCATAGTATCTCAAATTCTCAATTTCCTATAGAAGGAAAAACAACGGAAGAGCAAGGGCCAAGACTATGGGTCCTTTAATATTCTATTAATATAAATTTTAAATGTATTTATTACTTTCTATTTGTTGATTGAAAAAGTTAACCCTGGCTAATTTCGAGTAATGGACTCATCATTATTTTATTTGAGCTAAAATATCAAAAATTGAGTGGAAACAGTATCAATCGACGTGGTACTCTAATAATTAACTTCTCAACTTTGAGAGGAGAGGAAGCCACTGGAAAGTGAGATGAGTGATGACATGTCATTGCATGTAAGATGCCAAATGGTTCGGGCAACAAAAGTCAGACAAAAAGTTGTGGCTTAATAGTATTTTTCTTATTATAATTGCCAAGAAAAAAATTTATATAGGTATAAGAGTAGAAATACATATATCACTAATTTGACATTATTTAATAAAAGGTCATTCATAAAAATAAGAAAAATATTAGTTGTAGAAGAATGACAATAGACAAATAAAAATGACAATCGATACACTGTAATTTACTAACCCGATTTTGACCTATCTCCTTTCGAACTCTTTAACATTGAATCTAGATTTGCAAAGCTTCTGTTTGTTATTTGGAATCGTGACTATTTCATGCGAGATAAGCTTAGTTGTTGCCAAAATCGCCATAATTGAATGTCTCATAAGTCACACCACACTCCGAAAACTTTTTCCTTTTTAAAATGGGTGCTACTAACTACTAAGAAATGACGGAGCGTATAAAAGCTCAAGGGTTGTACACTATTTAAGATTTTATTTATTTATTTATGTGAAAATCCACACATCTCAAAAAGTGAATAATTTTAACAATAAAAGTATATAGTGTATAATTGCTAGTGCCTTTTACAGCGATGCCCTTTGAAATTTGAGAAATTTTTGTGGAAGAACTTCTTATCTTAAGTATGTAAATTAACTTTTGAAAAATGCAAAGGTGTGTCCGATTATTTTAAAAAATGCACACACACTTCCTATCTTAGCTATATAAATAAACTTTTGTCATCTTAGATATATAAATCAACTTTTAACATATATAAAGGTGTGTCAGATTATCTTAAAAAATGCACACATACACATAACAATTATCTTAGCTCTATAAATCAACTTTTGATATCTTAGCTATTTAATCAACTTTTGACATATGTAAAAGTGTGTCAGGTTATCTTAAAAAATACACACACACAACTTCCTATCTTAGCTATATAAATCAACTTCTTAAAAAATGCATGCACGCACAAACATGTCAAAAGTTGACACACATATAAGAAATGTTTCTTGTGTATATATGATAAATTATGTGATTGAATAAATAAGTGAGGGTTAAATGATAATTGGTTGATAACAGTTGGAAAGAGATTTCTTAACCTCTATTAACTGCTTGATGGCAGCAGTTTTTAATGAATAAAAAAGAGAAGAAACCAAGTTCTCTCTTCCTCCAGAACAGTTTTACGTTTTCATAACTTCCATCAAGAAAGAAAGAACGTAGAGAAGAGAAGGAGAAGAGAGAGATAGGAATATCTTTCTTCATCAAGATCTACAAATTTGAAACATCAATTTTAACATGGATTAAGGTTAGTACACATTAGCATAATAATATGTATATGAAAATTATGAATTCTCAAGATCCTTATATATGTAAAAATATTAATATGTGGTATCAGAGCAAGTGTTTAGGAACTCATAATTTTTCATTGATGATGTTTGGTTTTTGATCCATGAATGTTACTTCTGAAATTGATTATGTTTTTCACTGATAATGTCTATCTGTTGAACCGAAAAGGTTAATAAAAGTGTAACTTGGAAGTTTGCGTATGTCTAGTCTCATATGGAAGACGTGCACCTATTTTTGGTTTTAATGAAATCTACCCAACATGAGATGTGCTTTAATTGTTTTCAAAGTGAAGGATGGAATAAGAAAAAATGCATCACGTATGAATCTGATTGTAATTTCCATCACGTCTCCATAAGCATGATGATATACTTCCTTTCGTCTTTTTTGTATTGGTTGCACTGTATTAATTTTGTAATTTTGTAAACCAACGAAATGGCTTATTGGTTTTGCCGAATTTGAAATGTCCACTTTAATGGCTTTAATGGCTCTAGTGTTTTTTTCTCTTATATGCCAAGTTTGTGGCTTTTATGTCTTTTACCAAAACGCATTAACGCAGAATGTAGTGTTGTATTCAATTAAATTAAATGTGGAATTTTATTTTCTCTAATGTTTATGTAGTGTTTATATTTTGAAATTAAAGTATGATAGATTTATTAATCACCAAAGTGGTCAAATCTTTAAGTTGATTTAATTCTAAATTGTAAAATGGTTTTATCTCAATTATCCATAATTTTGATGCTATAAATGACATGATAATTTTTGGTTTATGGGTATATTGAGGTTCATTGTTATAGAATAGCTAAGGATCACCCAAAGGTTGATTGTTTGTTCTTATAATTAATGAGCATGAATGTTGGTAGTGTAAGTGCACTATTAGTTTTATTTATAATCCAAAGATAATAAATATTTCTAATTAGTGCACATATCATTGCCAAATTATGTAATTTTTATTAGCATCATTATGTTGAATGTGGTATATTTATGGATTGCCCAAAGGTGAACATCAACATGCACTGTATGAAGTGTTTTTCTGAATCTGTGTAGCATGTTAATATGTAACTCAAAGCATTAATGTTTTTAAATCTCTATTGCTTGCAGTACCTGTTACTTTGCATTCGTATCTTTCATCTGTACCAGTTTTTAATAGGCTAAACTTCTCTAAATGGAATGAGCAAATTTAGTTTTACCTTGGAGTAATGGATTTGGATTTAGCTCTTCGAGTAGAGAAATCAAATGCTATTATTATTTTAAGCACTGATGAAGAGAAAGTCCATTATAAAAACTAGGAAAAGTCAAACAGATTGAGTCTGATGTATATACGGATGAGTATAGTTAACAATATTAAGTCAACTCTTCCTAAAACTGAAAGTGCTAAAGAAATGATGAAGTTTGTGGAAGAGTGCTCCCAAACTGCTGATAAGTCTCTTAGTGGGACATTAATGAGTACCTTGACCACTATGAAATTTGATAGTTCTCGTACTATGCATGAACATGTTATTGAGATGACAAATATTGTAGTAAGACTTAAGTCATTAGGAATAGATGTGGATGAAAATTTCCTTATGCAGTTCATCTTGAACTCATTACCGTCTGAGTACGGTCCTTTCCAAATGAACTATAACATCATGAAAGACAAATGGAATGTGCAAGAATTGCATAGTATGCTAGTTCAAGAGGAAACTGGACATAATAATCAAGGAAATCATTCCATCAATGATGTTAACCATCAAGGAGCTAGAAAGAAAGCTAGTAGGAAACATGACAAGAAAGGAAAAGGACTCTTAAAGATCAATGAGGCATCTTCCTCTCTTAAATCCACAAAAAGGAACCGAATGAAAACATATGTTATTTCTATAAAAAAAAAAGGCTGGGCATTTCCAAAAGGATTGTCCAAGAATAAAACTTGGTTCGAAAAGAAATTTAAGCCTAGTGCTTATGTATGTTTCAAATCAAATTTAGCTGAAGTTCCTTATAATACTTGGTAGATTGATTCTGGTTGTACAACTCATGTTTCTAATACGATATAGGGATTCCTTATAACTCAAACCACAAGACCAAATGAAAAGTTTGTCTTTATGGGCAATAGAATGAGAGCTCTAGTGGAAGCTGTCGAGACGTATCATTTGATTCTCGACACTGAACATCATTTGGATTTATATGAAACTCTTTATGTACCTAGTATATCTAGGAATTTAGTTTCATTATCCAAACTTGATAATGATAGTTTTAGTTTGTATAAACATAACTACATGATTGGTAGTGGTATGTTATGTGATGGATTATACAAGTTAAATCTTGATACTCTTTATGCTAAAACGCTCTTAACCTTGCATCATAATGTTGGTACTAAACATGGTTTAGTCAATGAATGCTCTGCTTACTTATGGCACAAACACTTGGGACATGTTTCTAAAGAAAGAATGGAAAGATTAGTAAAGAATGAAATCCTTCCGGATTTAGATTTTACTAATCTGAATATATGTATGGATTGTATTAAAGGTAAACAAACAAAACACACAAAGAAATGAGCCACAAGAAGCACTCAGCTTCTTGAAATTATTCACATTGATATTTGTGGACCTTTTGATGTTAATTCTTTCAATAAATAAAGATATTTTATCACCTTCATTGATAATTATTCACGTTATGGTTATGTCTATTTGCTACATGAGAAATCTCAGGCTGTAAATGCCTTAGAGATTTATATTGATGAGGTAGAGAGGCAATTACACAGAAAAGTGAAAATTGTCAGGTCTAATAGAGGTAGTGAATATTATGAAAAATATGATGAAAGAGGATAACACCTAAGTCCGTTTGTTAAATTCTTTGAAAAGCGTGGTATATGTGCTCAATACACAATACTAAGTACACCACAGCAAAATAGTGTATCAGAAAGGCAAAATAGAACCTTACTAGATATAGTTAGAAGTATATTAAGTAATTCTTCTTTACCCATTTCATTGTGGACTTATGCTCTAAAGGCTGCCATGTATTTGTTAAATAGGCTTCCTAGTAAGGTAATTCTAAAGACTCCTTTTGAGTTGTGGACTAGAAGGAAACCTAGTCTAAGGCACCTGCATGTTTGAGGTTGCCAGGCAGAGATTAGATATTACAACCCACAAGAAAAAAATTAGATGCAAGAACAATCAGTTATTATTTCATTAGTTATCCAAAAAAGTCAAAAGGGTATAGATTTTATTGTCCTAACCATACTACAAGGATTACTGAAACTAGGAATGCTAGGTTCATTGAGAATGATGAAGTTAGTGGGAGTGAAACATCACGTGAAGTGGAGATTCAAGAATTGAGAGTGCAGGCTCCTTTGACTTGTGTATCTAATAAAGTTATTGTTCCTCAAGTTGTTGAACCGATTAACAATAATAAAGAACAACAAATAAACAATCTCATTGCTCATAATGAAGTTGTAGTAAATGAGCCTATAGTAGAAGAACCACAACAAATAGCATTAAGAAGATCTCAAAGAGAAAGGAGATAAGCTATTTCTAATGATTATGTGGTATATCTACAAGAGTCTGAAGTTGATTTAGGAATAGAGAATGACCCAGTTACGTTTTCACATGCCATGAATAATGATAATGCTAATAAGTGGTTAGATGCCATGAAAGATGAGTTGAAATCTATGGAACAGAATGAGATTTGAGACCTTGTTGAGTTACCAGAAGGCTATAAAAGAGTTGGTTGCAAGTGGTTCTTTAAGACCAAACGTGACTCTCATGGTAACTTAGAACGTTACAATGCCAGACTAGTTGCAAAATGGTTTACTCAGAAAGATGACATTGACTATAAGGAGACTTTTTCACCGGTCTCTAAGAAAGATTCTCTCAGAATTATTATGGCATTGGTGGCTCATTATGATATAGAGTTATGCCAAATAGATGTAAAAACTATTTTTTTAAATGAGAATTTAGAGGAAGAGGTTTATATGGACTAACCAATAAGGTTCATAGAAGAAAAAAAAGAACACATGGTGTGTAAACTTAAGAAGTCAATATACAGGCTTAAACAAGCTTCCCGATAATGGTATCTTAAGTTTAATGATATTATTGCATCCTTTAGATTTAAGGAAAACATTGTTGATCGGGGTATATATCTGAAGGTCTATGAGAGTAAGTTTATCTTTCTGGTTCTATATGTTAATGACATCTTGCTTGTAAATAATGATCTTGGTCTATTAAGTGAGACTAAGAAGTTTCTCTCTAATAACTTCGAAATAAAAGATATAGGTGAGGCCACCTATGTGATTGGGATAGAGATATTCAGTGATAGATCACAAAAATTGTTGGGTTTGTCTCAAAAAGCATATATAAATAAAGTGCTAGAGAGATTCTGAATGGAAAAGTGCCCAGCATCTCTAGTTCCAATTCAGAAATGAGATAAATTTAGTCTCATGCAATGTCCAAGGAATGATATGGAACGGAAACAGATGGAAGTAATTCTGTATGCATCTATTGTTGGGAGTTTAATGTATGTTCAAACTTGTACCCGACCAGATATTAGCTTTGCAGTTAGGATATTGGGAAGATACCAGAGTAATCTTGGTTTAGATCATTAGAAAGCTGCAAAGAAAGTTCTGAAATATCTGCAAGGAACGAAGGATCACATGCTTACTTATAAAAGGTCTAATCATCTAGAAGTGATCGGATATTCAGATTCAGATTTTACTGATTGTGTGGATACAAGAAAATTCACTTTTGGTTATTTGTACCTTTTAGCTGGAGAAGCTATATCATAGAAAAGTGTGAAGTAGTCTGTCATTGCTGCATCCATTATGGAAGCTGAATTTGTGACATGCCTTGAGGCCATGGTTCAGGCTAAATGGCTATGGAATTTTATTTCAAGTCTTAGAGTAGTCGATAGTATTATTAGGCTGCTGAAATTTTATTGTGATAATTCTGCAGCTGTCTTCTTTTCTAAAAACGACAAGTATTTCAAATGTGCTAAATATATGGAATTGAAATATTTTGTCATTAAAGAAGAAGTTCAAAAACATAGAGTGTCAATAGAGCATATTAGCACTAATCTTATGATTGTTGATCCTTTAACAAAAGGATTACCGCCCAAAACATTTACTGGTCATGTTAAAAGTATAGGCATTATGTTTACTAATGAAAGTTTAACATTATTGTTTTGTTTTAATGTATATTTGACACTCTGAGCTCATTAATGTATAAGTTTCTGAATTTTTCTATTTTCAAATTTATGTGTACATGTATGAATGATAATATTGAAAACATGATTGGTGTTTGATAAAGACATCATTGTTGGACATATTATGTACTTCCCATTAAAGTATCATGTTAGCAAGAAGGCCAATATAGTAGTTCATAGAAGGAACTATATCGATTTGATGATATACAACCATTACGACTCGTATTAGTTCTTATTCTTAATTATGACTTATGATGCAACTAATGTATGAAACTTTTAGCCTTGTTTATGCGCATTATGATTGATATTTTATTAAATTATGAAATGATACTTTGTCACATGAGCCAAGTGGAAGAATGTAAGAAATGTCTCATGTGTGTGTGACAAATTATGTGGTTTAATAAATAAGTAAGCGCTAAATGGTAATTGGTTGATGACAGTTAGGAAGAGGTTTCTTAACTTCTATTAACTGCTTGACGGGAGCAGTTTTTAATGAATAAAAAAGAGAAGAAACCAAGCCCTCTCTCCCTCTAGAACAGTTTTACGTTTTCATAACTTCTATCAAGAAAGAAATAACGTAGAGAAGAGAAGGAAAAGAGAGAGAAATGAGTTTCTTTCTTCATCAAGATCTACAAAATTGAAGCACCAATTTTAGCATGGATCAAGATTAGTATACATTGACATAATAATATGTATGTGAAAATTATGAATTCTCAAGATCTTTATGTATGTAAAAATATTAACAACACACACATATCAAAAGTGCTTTACACATGTCAAAAGTTGATTTAAGGTTACCCAAGATAATAAGTTCTTACCCAAGAATGTCTTCAGAAATTTATTATTGTCTAGTAGTAGGCAACAAAGGGAGCCTTTTACCGTGCTCCATTTTAGTAAATGTTGTATTGGTGCACCTTGACTTTTACGAGTTATAACAAGTTTTAGTGATTGTTTAGTGGTTGTTATTATTTAGTTCGAAGCTTTTTTCCTTTTCAAGCTATCATGTAAAAATTAGGATTTTAATGGCAATCCATGATTTCTGGAAAACAAAAGTTTGAAAATTTGAACATGAACAAACACAATTCCGTGTGATTCTCAATAACAAGAAGAGCCTTATGTTTCTAGTGATGGCAGTGGAGACGACGGACCAGCCCAATGAAGGGAACGCCACAGTGTCGGAGCCGCCCACCGCGTCATATCAGACACCACCCAAATCGGAGCAACTAAACCGTTGGTGACCCACTCTAAAATATGGGTGTACTCGTGTTTTGGCCGCACCCGTTTTCCTATCAGAGCTCCATGACTCGCGGTAAGTGTTGTCATTGGATCCAGTGACTGTTCCAAAACTGTTCATCTAATGTGATTTGAAGTCACCCTCATAGGTAGCCCCCGAAGGCCACGAGAACTTGCCTTTGCTAGAAGCCTTGGCTCGCTTCCACTCTCTTTTGTTAGATGGGTAGGGTAGTGGGTGTGACCCTTCGAGTTCCAGATTGGGACCAGCTCTGGCAGGGTACAACAATCGGCAGTAATGACTCAACCAAACGGCTAAGACCATCATGAGCCTGTCATGGAGAAGACGACATCAGAGCCGCACACACCACCCTCTCAGTCTTGCATCGCCACCTTCCTCTGCCACTGCGCTTCCCCATAAATTGAACCCAAATCTCCATTCGTAAATCTTCCATGAAAGCAGAAGCTTGGAGCTCACCATAGCAACCTCATAATCCAACAATTTTTTTGGCAAAAACATAGCACATAATTACCTTAGTTTTTCAGAGTCCAATTTAGAATATTGCATTTCATCAAGTAACCTCTTCAATAGGTAGCCCTTCTTTAATCTTAGTCATTCATATTGTTTTCTACACATCTAATAGTGTAAAATACAAGGAGCTCTAGTGTTCGCTAATTTATGAGGTGCATTTTAAACGTTGCTAGTAGCAAAGACCATATGCATTCCCATTCATGATTCATTCATTCTTCTTTGGATCTTGCACCTCAAATTGTATGTTAGCTAATAATTTGCTTTTTTGTACTTGAAAATGTGTATATAGTGTTATGAAACGCTCAACTTGGAACCTCTCTTGATGATAAATTTTAGCATGTTATTGAAGCCTAATAAATGTATGCTTTATGAAAGAGTTTTATTATTGATTTTAAGTTATTAATTTAAAATTACTAATAATTTTAAATTCTTTTAACTAATTTTTTTAATAATCATTATAATTATTAAATAAAAAAATATATACTAATTCTTATATTTTTAATATATTAAATGCATATGCTTTTTTGTTTAATACTTTTTTATTAAGTATTAAGCGAGTATTAAGATAATTTTTTAAAAGTATATAACATAATTCTAAAACTAATGATAAGAATTTATCTTAAAATATATATTTATTGTACTCCTGAAACATATAATAATTTTCCCTCTACTGACTACTGCCTATTATTAGCAAACATGCATTTTTTGTTATTTTTTAATTCAAATAATTACACATCTTAAAAAAAATTTAATAACATCAAAATCATTAAAGGTCTTCCCATGTAAGAGCGCTTAAGCGCCTAATATCATCTCCCATTGGGTATTTAAGTTTTATTTATGATTTTCTTATATCATTTTTTTCTCACATCACTTTTTACACTATTTTCTATACTATTGATTACATCACTTTCTCCTCATCACTTTATTTTACTTAATCACAACTATTTAAAAATGGTGTTAAAATAGGTGTATAGGGAAAAATGATGTATGAACATCATTTTTCTTTAAGTTTGGGCAATGTTAGTGAACAGTGACTTTTCGCGAGTGATTTGAGAATATAAAAGTGAATTTTAAAATTAAAATTAAAATACGTTAATCTCCTTTAAAAAAATTAATCCAATTACTGAAACTATCTATCATTGAAACGTTTAGTAGAAAAATCCTATTAAGTTTCTTTCCCCTCTTTGCACTTGACATCTTTATTTTATCATAGCAATACAATAATGCTATTGTAAAAGCCTTTAAGGCATTTATGTTGGTGCACCCTCTTATCTTTAGGTATACCATACACGTTTGACTATACCTACAATAACAGGTTTTTTGTTATTGTAGGTTTTATTTTTTTTTAGACACCATTATTGTTGACTACTACCAACCGCAACCCACTATCCGATGGCAACTGTCGTCGTCGGCAACCATCACTGTTGGTACCACCACCACTGACAACAGCCCATCACCTGAAACCACTTGCCATCGGCCACCACTTACTGTCGGAAACTGCCTTCCGCCAGCCACTGGCAACCGGCCATTGCCCACTAGTAATCGCCGTCGTTGGTCATTGTCAGAAAATTGTCCACACCGCCAACCACCGTCCACTGCTGAAGGCAAACTTCGGCCACTGTCAGCCGGCCACCTCCGATCACCGTCAGTTACTGTTTATTTTTTTAAAATTTCACAACTGTATAAATAATACTAGTTAAAACTGTATCAGTCCTTATATTTTTTCATAAATAATTGTACATACTGAAAACTTATAGATTTTAATTAGTAATATTTACACACAATAATATTTAAAAAAAAAACCCTTACATTTTTCTTTATATGATTGTGAAAGGGGTTTTTAATTTTTTTTTAATTGATAATATTACCATATTTTAACTAGTAAAAAGAATATTACCATATTTTAATTGGTAATATTTACACATAATAATATTTTTAAAAAATATTATTTTTTCCTAAAATCATAATTTTGAATGCTAAAAATCTCATAGATTTTAATTGATAATATTTTCACAATTATACAACTTAAAAAATAAAAAAGCGAAGGTGACTGGTGGTGGCGGACAGTTGTTGACCGGTGGTGGTGGTGGTATGTAAAAAAAAAATTAGAAAAAACTTGCTTAGCATGTTTTTTATAGTTAATCTAAGTTATTGGTATTTTTTATTATTAAATTAATGA
This sequence comes from Ormosia semicastrata, assembly GCA_029884595.1. Taxonomy (NCBI): domain Eukaryota; kingdom Viridiplantae; phylum Streptophyta; class Magnoliopsida; order Fabales; family Fabaceae; genus Ormosia; species Ormosia semicastrata. Next base: position 62,757,886 of record JAQQTO010000056.1, read on the forward strand.
CTTAAATCAAGTGATGTACTATACACCCTCCTTTGGAGGGTGTATATTAGACAACACCTTGAATTGTGAGCTTCCCGAAGAAACAAACAAACAAACAACAAAATATAAAATTGGAAATGAATAGAAAAATACACTCAAATCACCTTCCTGTAACAAAATATGATATAAAAAAACTTTAATTTTGATATACCAACAATGTAAAAAAAAAAATTATACTATTGTCATGTAATTAAAAAATTTAACTTACATAATAACTACCACAAAATCATATTCTTTTACTACTCTTTTATAACAATTTTCACAAAATTATTGTCTTGTCATTTAAAAAAAAATTAACTTTCACCACAAATATTCTCTTTTCATTCTTTTCTGTTTAAAAATTAGCTGGGCCTAAGCCCAAATAACAAAAAAACAGTACAACTTAGATCCACGGCCCATTGGCATCAAGCGGCCCTTAAATCAGACGGAAGGGAGTTCCAAAATTTAATCCCCATTTCATGCGAGAGGCTAAGGTCAGCCTAAAACTTTATTTTATTTTATTTTATTACAATCATTAAGATAATTTTTGCAGCTTAATCTTAAAAAATTGACATACATAAAATTCAAACTTATTACGATATGCCTACACATCCATATTAGGGGATACCCACGTTTGAATTGTTTGACCACTGTACGGGGAGAAAAAAAATGTGCCTTTTCCTTTTGGGCATAAATATGCTGTTGCGTAATGTGATTTACCCGCATACTTTTTTAACATGTGAATTTAGTTTTGATACATTTTTTTAATTGTTTTGATACATTTTAAATATAAACAATTTTCTTTTATATGAAAATGTAAACAAGTTTTATATTTATATTCAATGATATGTTATGATATAATTTAATAAAATTATCATTTCATATAATTTATAACATAATCGAATTTATTAAATAAGGTGTTTAAAAAATAATTAATAATTTCTTATTTTTATAATAATAAATTACATTTAATTAGTTCAACCATGTTTTTGTGTAAAGTTCTCACTTAATATGATGTATATATTGAAGTTTTTTAAATATTAGAGAATAAATATATGTGTAAATAAATATATTAATTTGAAAATATAATTAATTAATTAAGTTTTCTCATAAAAAATTATTTAAATCAATTTTCTTATGATTTCTTCTAAAATATTAAAACTCATATAGATATTAATATATTTTTATGTAAAATTATGTGAAAAAATATTTAAATATAAAATAATAACATTACTTTAATAAGGAGTTATATTTTATTTATTTAATCAAAGAAACAATTATCACCATGAAACATGCATTCAGTAACCTTGAACAATAAGAAAGGATTAAACTCCTAAAAGTATATGACTCTTTATGTTTCTATGCTTTATTTAATCTATAAACATATGGCTACCTAAATTCTTTAATCTTATGAGAAATTCTTATATAAACATAGAGCACCTAAATTGGGTGCACTAGACCAATCACATTATTAATTATGATAGGTTATGATAATTAATTTTTAATTAAGTATGATAGTTATCCATTAATTAATAATATGATTGACTAAGTGCACTCAACTTAGATATTCTAGGTTTATACTATAATCTCTCCAATTTTGTTCTCTTTCCAAACAACTATAACTTGTCTATTACATCTACTTTATCATTGCTCTAGTTAAAATCAATTTATTATCTTACTTATCCACATAAACTATCTCAACTCTTACAAACAATTTCACTCAAAACATCAATAAAACATTGATGTTATATAATACAAGTTTTGCTTAGTTGTATATTTAAGCGATCTTACTTAACAAATTTTATTATAAATCCATATTTTTAATTGATTTTATCATGTTTTCTTGTAAAGTTTTCAATCCCGTAAAATATAAATACAAGATATTTAAATATTATATATATAAATATTAAAAAAATTAAAGATATACTTTAAAAAATTGTAGTTTCCTCGTAATAAATTATAATTAATTAATTTTACTATAATTTCATGTAAAATTTTTACTCTCATGCGATGTACGTATTTAAGTTTTTTTAAATATTATAGAACACACACACACACACATACTAATAACTCCATAAAATGTAGTTATTTTGTGCTCTATATTTGTATTTTATAAATTGCTTAGTCCTTGTTCTTAAGCGTAAATGGAAGACTTTAGTCTCATATTCAATTAATTTCATGTTGATGTCTTCTTTTATGATCTTGAGAAAATCTTTTCGATTCTTTGATGAGTTTGAAAAACTAAGAAGCATTTCAGCAGCTCGCGCCGCAGCGCAGGATGTGTCACGCCGCAGTGCGGAGTGTCAGCACTGATTCCACTTAAACCTGAGGCTAGCACACCGCGGCGCGCAGGTCTTTAAGCCGCGGTGCGTGGCCACTAGCTGCACCTATAAATACTGGTTCATTATATATTTTAAAGGAAGAGCTTTTGAGAAGTGAGAAAACGCACCTAGTGTTCAGATTTCATCATTTTGAGAGCATCAAAGGGAGTTGAAGTGGTAGCCACCATTCTTCAAGGAAGATCAAGCATCCAAGGACTATAATCAAAGTGTCTTCCTTCTTTTCTCTTTATTTTCTCTTATTTTTTGTCATGGACATGAATATTTGCTGGATTTTTGTGTTTCATGGCTAGTTAATCTGTTTTTAGGGATTCCTTTGAATTTTTCTATGTAAATTAGTGATTTTGTAACCTTTTGAGTTTATTATGATGATCAGTTTTGTTCATCCTTGTTTCTCTTAATGCTCTTGAGTGTTTTGCCAACATTTAATGTGTTTTAATTAAATCTATTGAACTAGACATAGAGATTTAGGTTTTAGATCATGGATATGGTTGATGCATGTTTAATTTCATTCTAATGGAAATGTGAGTTAATTAGCTAATGGGATAGAAATATACCCCTTAGTCATGCATAGCAATTATCTAAGAATCAATCTTAATGAGTGAAGTTTGCTCTAATTTTCATGGACACATAGTAAATTAGGTAAATGACATATGGTTAATTGACCTAGACGTAAGCTTTTAGCTAATGTAGTTTCTTATGCTAACAAAATCATTCATGCATGTTGCTTACATGGGTTGCATATTGCCAAGTGAAGTAGTTGGTGAAGAAGGATTCCCTATTCTCTAATCATTGTCTCTTATTCTCAATTTAATGCTTTTTAGTCTTGAGAACCATAATCAATTCATACCCTTTTTCCCTTATTGAATGTGCTTGAATAGAGATAATTAAGCTATTGGTTAATATTTGACATTGAAATTAGTCATTATCCTCATGGGTACGAACTTTACTTATCATTTTATTACTTGTGCGACTAGTGTGCTTGCAGTTAAAAAAGGGACACACACACACACACAAACACACATATATTTGAGTAAGTATAGTAATTTGAAAATATAATTAACACTAGAAGGAGGATTAGAGAGGGAATTTAGCTATGAATTTTTTCCTCACTAATCCCTCGCTAATTAGCAAAGGAGTAGCTAGGGATTAATAAGGGAAAATCATTCCCTGGCTAAATTCTAAAAGTAAGATGTAAAAATCTTTTAGAGCACATCACTATTAGCGACCAATTAGTTACAAAATATTTGGTACCACAATAAAATTTATAGTTAATCAAATTGGCTAATCCCTGGCTAATCAATTTGGTTAGGGAATATTTGGTAGCACAATAAAATGGGCTAATCAAATCGGCTATGGAATATTTGGTAGCACAATAAAATCCTAGGACGTGTTTGGTTTCTTTTTTATTTCTCATAGTATTCTTCCATCTGATAGGTGAGAGACTAATCTTATGGGTACGGTCAGACGTCTAAACGAAAGCCTCTCCCAATAGTATTCTTTCCATACACATGAATCTCAATATTAAACATAGGATCACATTTAAAGGACCTGAATCCCTTCTACTCAGATTAATACACGTTGGTAGGCTCTGTTTGGTTTATTTTTTAAAACAATTTTCTTTTAAAAAAAAAGATGATGAAACTTGTTTGGAATGATATTTTCCTACCTTAGTGTTTAAAATAAAAAAAAAAAAGTTAGTTCAAAAGCAAAAACACGATAACATTGTTAACGTATGTTAATCTAAGTGAAACAAGCTTAAAATTTTTAAATATATGATCTTGAATTCAATTTATATATATATATATATATATATATATATATATATATATATAATATTATTAAAAGATTTCTAACTTAAATCTCACTATTTTACCTATAATAGTAAGTTTTTTTTTTTTGCAGATTTCTTTTCTTTTAGTTTTATGTTTTTTTCACACCACCACCACAATTGTAATCGCCAGCCACCGTATATCATTTGTCACCTTTTTTTTTTAAGTTATAGTGTTCATTTTTTAAGTTACATAATTATATAAATAATATCAATCAAAAAAATACCTGAGTTAAAGCTATATTATTCTTATATTTTTTCATAAATAACTACGATATTGAAAATTTTACATATTTTAACGGGTAATATTTACACATAATAATATTTTTTTAAAAAATGAATCTCTTCCAATTTTTTTAATGTGAGTGTGTAAGAGATTTTTTTAAAAATATATATATTTTTTAACCAATAATGTTATCATATTTTAGCGGCAAAAAAATATTATTAAATTTGAATTGATAATATTTATATATAATAATATTTTAAAAAATATTATTTTTTTCTTAAAATTATAACTATACATACTAAAAATTTTATAAATTTTAACTATTAATATTTATATATTAAAAACTCATTTTTTAATATTCTACCAAAAGATTACTCTAGGCCGGCCTAAGAAATTTTTATCTACTCTCTTTTCCTTCTTTCTCATCCATATAGGTAAGCCATTTTTTGGCTTAATCACCCTCTACATCGTTTTTTCTCTCCTTTTATCTAAATAAGTATATATAGATCTATTTTTCTTTTGTGCTTTTAGTGTTTTTTTAATTAAAAATATTATTTTCGTTTGGTTAATTGGTAGATATTTCGATCCATTCAGATTAATACTTGGGTGTCAACGTTACTGATCCTACGTAGGAGGCATATTATTTTGATTTTCTTTCACATTTGTAAAATTTTCCGTGTTACTATTAACCCTGCACAGGTCTTTGTGAGTTTGTTTCGCAGATTCATCCTTTTCAATTTTTAAATATTTTACCGATTGTATTTTACCAATATTTTAAATGAATGAATATCTTTTTAGTCAAAAAAAACTAATAATATTTATATAATTATACAACTTAAAAATAAATAAATTAACAAGTTACATATCATTTATTATAATTATTAATATATTTTTTAATATAATCAACAACTATACTTCAAGAGATGCACTATATGCCTCTCAAAAGACGGTGGATATTAGACAAAATTTAATCAGATAAATAGAAAAAAAGAGTTTTATTATATTTTTTAACATATTTTTTAATAATTTTTTAATATTAAATAAAAAATATTTAATAAAAAATAAATATATTTTAATATTTTAAAAATATAAAAAATATTTATTTTTTTATTTAATAATTAAAAGATTAATAAAAAAATCGTGTAAAATGATTTAAAATTATTAAAAAAAAAACGAAAGACAGGAACATCTTAAATTGAAGTCACTGTTCCCAGAACAATAAAAAAACACGGAGAACCAACAATCTCATTAATGGCAGATTTGTAAATATATCAAAGTCCTATTGTAAAAGCTAAAAAAAGAAAAGGAAGCCACAAAACAAAGCCTCTGCTCTCCTCTCCTCTCCTCTCTTGAAAAGCACAAAGCCCTCTTCACTTTCATGCCCTAGACCACTCATACTTGCCGCTGCCACCACTGGCCATTGACGCTGCCATTATTGACGCTATTGCCGCTTGAGACCACTAGGTTGTTGGAGGAAAAGGTAAGTTCTTCCTCTTTTATATTTATGGATTTACATCTTTGAAAGAATGCCAAATTCTTCAAGTCCTTTTTGGGTGGGTTTATGGGTAATATTGCTTCATGGTGACTTTGGGTTTTGTTCTCTCCCTAGGTGCGTGAGTTCTGTAAATCACGTAAAGCAACCTTCAAGAAGCTTGAGATAAGCATTAGCATGTTAGAACATAGAAATAACCATCTTCTATAGCATAAGTGCGTGTGTATATGCAGCATAGGAGTATCATAAATTGAAGACAAACTTAGTTTGAGCTTCCTTTAACAATGTTGCAACAGCTTGTCACCTATAATATCTAAGTAACACATCATATATGTATGTATCTATATATTATACTCATAGATTAAATGATAGGAATCATGGAAAAGAATCGGAGTTCACAGAGCGAATTTGTAAAAATCTGCAGCTAAATAGGAAAAAATGAGATGACATGCTTTGTCAATTGTCACATAGAATTTGTAGGCCATATCGAAATATCAAAAGTGTCTGCAAAACACCATATTCATGCCAAAGATACAGGGATTTAACCCATATAGAATGGTTTAAAGGTATAATAGAATTAGAGGGTGCACGATAATGAATACTAACCAGTAAGAAAAGATTGCATAAAACAATAGATTTTTTGCATAAAGTAATCTATCTTCTACGAAGATTAATGGAGAGGTATCAGAGGAAGCAAAAAGACCTACACATAGTTTTCATTGATCTGGAAAAAGCCTACGATAGGGTACTAAGAGAGGTCTTGTGGAAGGCTTTGGAGAAGAAAGGAGTTCGTATCGCCTATATTCGAGCAATCTAAGATATGTATGATGGGGCTAAAACTAGTGTGAGAACACAGGGTAAGGTTACAAGAGATTTTCCTATAACTATAAGCCTGCACCAAGGGTCAACTTTGAGTCCATATTTTTTTACCTTGGTCTTGGATGTGCTTATTGCGCATATGCAAGAGCCCGTGCCACAATACATGCTTTTTGCAGATGATATAGTCTTAATTGGAGAGTCGAGAGAGGAAACAAATGGGAAGTTAAAGCTATGGAGACAAGCTTTGGAAGAACATGGTTTTCGTCTAAGCAGGAGTAAGACGGAGTATATGGAATATAAGTTTAGTAAGAAGCATGTTATTGCTAGTTTAGCGGTGAAAACAGGAGATCATATCATACTATAAGTCACACAGTTTAGGTATCTTGGATCTATCATACAAAATGATAGAGAGATAGAGGGAGATGTAAACGATAGGATTCAAGCTAGATGGATGAAATGGAGGAATGCTTCAGGAGTTATTTGTGATAGAAAAGTGCCTATCAAACTTAAGGGTAAATTTTACCGCACAGCTATAAGGCCCGCGATGTTGTATGGTACTGAATGTTGGGCGATAAAAAATCAACAAGAACATAATATCAGTGTCGCGGAGATGAGGATGTTGCGCTGGATGTATGGCCATATAAGACAATATAAGATTGGGAATGAATGCATTAGAGAGAAAGTAGGGGTAGCACTTATTGTGAAAAAAATGAGAGAATCTCGCCTTAAGTGGTTTGGACATGTAAGAAGAAGACCCTTAGAAGCCCCTGTAAGAAGAGTAGATCAGGTGGACCAATAGCTAGAAGTAGAGAAAGACCAAGAAAGACTGTAAGTGAAACGATTAAAAAAGATTTAGATTTGAATGACATTTCTGAAGACTTGGTTTATGATAAGGCACAATAGCGTCGTTTGATCCATGTAGCCAACTTCACCTAGTGAGAAAAGGCTTGGTTGTTGTTATTGTTATTGTTGTATTACATGTTTTTTGCCTTATTTTCATATGTTGTTTTCATTTTGGCAGCAAATATTACTTTTGCATAACTTTGGCTATAAATATCGGATTTGATAGCCGTTTTTTTGTTTGAAACCTAAGATATGATGCTTTCAATTGTGAAAATCCCTGATTTTAACTCCTTGTCAATTGATACCAGATTTTAATCAAAGTCAATGCTGTTTATGACTAGTCCTGTTTCTGGCAGCAATTGTTCTTTTACTCATAACTTGAGTTACATAAATCGGAATCATGCACTGTCAATTGCTTTGGAAAGCTAACACATAGGACTATCACCCATAAGAATTTCAGAATTTTTGTATTTTTCATTCATTACCAATTTTTTGTTAAAGAGCGGTCTGATTCTACATATTAGTGTTGTTTGACAGCACATAGCATTTTTTGTTATAGAAATTTCTTACAGATTTGGGATTTTGGAGTTCCCGCAAGGGGTAATTCCTATTAAGTAAGGTAAAAGGGCACCAATATTGGTGACTCTTTTGGCATGTGCTCCATGAACTTGGATTTCAAGTACTAAGGGTAAAATTGCCTCATAGAGTAAAATTTGAGCGAAGCCTTAGTTTCTTGTTTGAGATTCAATATTAGTGTGTGTTCTGTTCATTGTATTGAATCTTGAATTAATACTTATTCTACACTTGATTAATAACTTTTTCTACACTTGATTAATAGTTATTCCTTAAATCTCATATCTTTTACTTGATGGAAATTTGTTGTGCTACATTTCCTCAGCTGAAAACAAGGAAGCATGGATCCTCAGCCTGAGCCTGTCAGCTACATCTGTGGAGATTGCGGGATGGAGAACACCCTAAAACCAGGTGATGTCATACAGTGTCGCGAGTGCGGTTACCGAATCCTCTACAAGAAACGCACTCGTCGCAGTAGGCTCCATTATCTTTGACTATGAATGAATACCCTATTATATTTTACTACCATCTCTTTTTGCTCTATATATGTTCATGCTTGACCTCTTTGCGATATTGCTACTTAAACAAACATATTGCCATTATTAATATACATCTCTTAATACCAATTGTGAAGATTATGCATACTCAATTTGTATCTTAGTGGATGAAGTTGTTGAATTTGTATAATCATTCGTGGATGCCAGCTTTGTTATCAGTAAAAACTAAAAACCCTTTGTTCAGTTGTTTAATTTAGAATGATGGAGCTCATTATCACTGCTATTGGATTTTTTTCCCCGTTTCTGTTTTTATTGATGAATGTTGTTAGTATTCAGTAATATGTTTAGCAAAGAGTATATAGTGAAAGCTAAGTCACTGATGCCAGTTGCTAGTTCCACTCCAACGTATAAAACTATAAATCTTTTTATCTTTAATTATAAATGCAAAGAAAGTTAGTTTTGATTGTGGTTTGGTATTGCATAGTCAGCTGGAGATTACTAGTAAAAGTCTCAGAGAGTTGAATTATTTGATTCACTATTAGAATGAAAAAGGGGAAAACTGTGTCAGAAAACTTCAGATAACTAAGGTGAAGAGATTACAAAGTTTTGCTTATAAGATTTGTGGGGGTGTTGATGAGGGAAAGTATTGAAACAGGAAAGTATGTGGAAGAAAAATAACAAACATACCATCCTTTTACTCCTTTATGGGTAAAACCTGAACTGATTTATTGACCTCTTACATGGCATTTGGGTCTTAGCCTCCTTAGGACAGTAAGATTCATTCAATATAGAACAGATACTATGATATTTCCATTCTATTGCTTCTGTCTTGATTTGAAGATTCCAGTTTTCATTTAAACGATCACTCCTAAGTCCTGGACGCCCTTGACTGTTTGAAATTCACGTTTTCTTTATGATGTAGGGTAATTTTGGAGTTTATTCAACGCAAGTATGTCAGTGATCTTTATCTGTTTTCTTTATAGTGAATCATCATACAGTGTTGTTCATCTGACAACTCAATGATTCATGTGGAAATGATAAAGCCTTAAAGGCTGTTGCTTTGCAAAATGTAGGCTTTTCATGCATTCGCACATTTCCAGATTTTCATTCTATTTTACTTATGATATGATTTCCTCGATTCAAATATACATATATTATTTGATCAATTTTTTTGGTTCACTTAGAGATAATCATCCTTTGCTTGAAGGCATATGTGTGTGTGTGTTTTCAGTTTAAACATTCAGCCGTATGTTTTATACTAGGTATTTTTGGCGACTCATTTAGGATTCTTGCATCACTTAATTGAAACACGTGCAAATACAACATCTTTTGCAAATTATTTATTATCTATTTCATGTTCTATCTTAAGAAGTCTGGCGATAATAAACAGTCCCTTCCTTATTCTTTGTGTTAATATTATTTTACTTTGCAGTACTGGCCAGATGCTTGTTATAGAATATTTTGGTTTAGGCCTTTTTTGTTAAAAAAAAAAATTGTGGGGGCAGGCTGAGAATTACAAGAAAAGGAATTCCTAGTAAATATATTGTCAAGGACCAACTCTCATAAAAGCTTAAGCTGTTAGGTGGAGGCTCATTAATGGTTTTTATATCTAACACACCCCCTCTCACAAGAGCCTTTTGGGCTTGATCCATGGATTATGGACAAGCATCCTATCTTGTGCTGAAATTTAACTTTTTCTCTTTTATTAGAAGAATGGGGGCAGTTAATTGTTTAAGCCAATTAATCAGATAAGTGGTTGTGAATGTTCAAGGACTGGTTAACCACCTGTGCTTTAATTGTTCTTAAATTGAATTTTTTTTTCTCGATCAGTTCCTTTTTGTTGGAAACTTTCCCATTAAAAATAATGGTTGGAGCTGTGAAATTTTCCATGGTAATGTTATATTGTTGCTGGTGTGTGGGCTCATTTGTGTTTCGTCATTGTTTTATACCATTTTATTAGTTGTTAATTTGTTATGTTATGATGATGGTGAGTTCATTCAATTTGACTGTAGCATGTATCAGGTTCATATGCTCTAGTGTGGGGTTTTCGGTTGGATTGGCTCTCTTGAGCCTACTTGTAAGTCAGTTAGTTAACAATTCAATGAGTTGAAAATAGCTTGAGCTTTCACATTTCAGCTTGTGAGCTAGCTCAACAGTAATGCTTTAATTAAATACATGTTAGCATTTGATTTTATTTTTGTTTTTTAACTATATATATTTTATTGAGTTACAATTTTGAGCCCTTACTCATTGTGCCTAAAAAGCTCATAAGGCTTGATAATGAAATTCTTACATAAACTTAGAGCACTCAAGTTGGGTACACTAGGTCAATCACATTATTAATTAATGTAATTGACCTAGTGCACCTAACTTGAATGTTCTAAGTTTATGTAAGAATTTCTCGACTCCATATTAGCTCATTGATCTCGAATAGCTCACGAGCTTTAAGGTGAACCAAACTTAAGCCAAGAAAATGGACTCGATTTTTTGTAGTGAGTCAAGCGAGGCCAGGTCTTAGCTTGACCCATTACTAGTCGTAGTTTTGGGTGTCAACTTATAACTACCTCAATTATATTCTGGGTTCATAACTTCACTATGATGTAAGATTAGAGGTGTAAATGAGTTGATCTATTAATGAACTATTCGAGCTCGACTCGTTAAATGCTTGATGAAGCTTTTGATGAAGCTTATTTGTTTGTTTAACTAAACAAACAAGCTCAAGCATTATAGGTTTGACATTAGAAGCTTGTGAATAGTTCATTGATGTGTATGTGTGTGTGTATGTATATATATATATATATTACTTATTCATTCTACATAGATATTAAAAATTAAATCACGAAAAAATTGTAATTTAGATAAGAAAAAGTATAGATAATAATAATTTATTTATTGTTATTACTAACTAAAAGCTTCTATAGGAAGATTATGAATTTTTTATGTAATTATCTTCTAGCATAAAAATGTTTATTAAATACTAAATTAAAAACTTAAATATTTCAAAGAGAGATTTGATAAAAGAAAAAAAAATCATGCTATAAATAAGCTTAACAAGTCAAACCGAAGCTTTATATTTTTTAAACAAGTCAAATCCAAATTTTAAATTTGGCTAGTTTAAATAAATGAGCTAAGTGTGAGCAGTGTCTTTTGTTAACAATCCAAGCCTAAGCTTCAGCTGCTCGGCTTGGTTTGACTCGTTTACACCCATAGGTTAGAATAATGTCTCTAAAAGAAGAACCAATAACTATATCATATATGGTTCTACATAAATTTTTTATAATACACATTTCTAATTCAATTAGCAGAGGAAATATTAACATAGTTTTGTGGATGTTTCTGGCATATGTATGTTGAATGCTGATCAGTGGTGGTTTCATTTCTAATACGCTGCTGTATATACAAGCAATTAATCTACAGTACTCAAACAAATTTGTTTTTGTGCAGTTGTCCAGTATGAAGCACGCTGAAGAAATCTGCTGCGGTAATGGCAAAGAATTGCCATAAAAACTATCTTGAACATGTATTGAATTGTGGTAGCACCTTGTGCTTGGTTATCTATCTGATATCTATAAAATTGAATAACTATTTTCAGAACGGGATGATGTGATTAATTTCTAGGTATGGTTGCATTTGTGTGACATTTTGAAAAGAAAAGTACTTTCAACTTAGGTATAGTTAGCATCTCTTTTCTGATTCTTCTGCAGCGGAACTGAGAAGTCACAAAATCTCTTCCCTATGAATTGTTAGGTTCTCTACTTCTCTAGGATTCCTACCAAACATCGCAATCACTTGTTTACTAATTTTTACTTTTTTTTTCTAAGATTTTTTATACTGTACCACCTTTTTTTAAACCATAATTCGACCTGAGTAATGGTGCAAGAACCCAGGTTGCAAAAGAATGACCTCACCACTCCAGCTGAATCATTTCTAATGATACCACCACCAGCTGCCTTCGACCCATAAGACGCATTGAGCCATCAGTGTCAGTATTCATGCATTCAATAGGCGGGTACTTCCATCTGACCAGAGCAACCTGAGGAGTTTTGCACGAGTGATTGTCACAACTGAAAGAATTTGCACACTCACATGTCAAAGCCCATTATCCTGTAATAAATCTCATTCTCATTCATCACCTTGTTCTCGAACACAATGATTTCTACAATGCCAAAAGACATTCAAGGCTATAAGGAATGTGAAAAGGACATTTTACTTCCAAATACGCTGGAAAATATTGTTGCCATTAGGGACATGCTGATCAATCAATAACGCATATGTAGCTTATGACAATTTTATCATAATTATCACAAGGAACAGTTATAATTTTATCTATTTTTATATTTATGTTTAATTAAATAATAATAACAAAATTTTAGGAAAAGCAAAATTAGAGACCAAATGAAAGACTTTCTAATTGTTCATGCAATTTTGGGTCATAGGTGATGGTTAGGTAAATCCCTTCCCAAAGTAGTGATTCTAAGATTCGAACCCCTAATATTGCAGATAAAGTTTGCTTGAGATTGCAGTCCACTTCCATTGTGACTAATCACTGTTGGGTGTTGATATTGTAGACTTAAATTGAAATTGTTTACCATATTCTATATGTGTGTGTGTGTGTGTCTCTCTCTCTCTCTCTCTCTCTCTCTCTCTCTCTCTCTCTATATATATATATATATATATATATTTTATATTTTTAATTTTTCTTGATTTTTAAAAATAATTTTGGGGTCTCCACCTCCCTACTGGGAACTGTTCAACTAGCAATGAGCCGAACAAGCTCGTAAACCTGCTCTCGACTCGATTCATTAATAGTTCAATGAGTTAAAAATCTTTACTCATTTGTTAAATGAGTCGAGGTTGTGTTTAGCTCATTAATTCATAAGACAGATCAATATATATTTTATTTATTTTTTAAGAATAACAATAATATTTTAATTTAATATATATTAGTATTTTATTTTATTTTTGTATGACTATATCTTTTTTAACTAAATATATGCACAAAGAAAGTTATCGAGTTATAAATTCAAGTCTAAGGGTTTAAGAATGTATAAATCCTTAAATAAAACAATTAGGCTAAGGAACTTTTAGAAAATTGGTTATAAATATTTTATATATTTACTAAAATATCTAAATATATTTACTAGAGATATTTTATAACCTTTGTAAATATTTATATATTTTAAAAGTTAGGTGAGGAAGGTTCTAGAGTTCTATGTATATTACACACTTGACTATATCTCTACCTTCCAATTCTCTCTATTAAGGATGTGGAATAATTATAAATAGGTGAGGCTTGCCAAACCATATAGAATTAAATAATCAAATTCTAAATCGAATTTTCCTTAACAAGTTCTCACTTACTTGAAGACTAGACTTGATATTGGCTCATTGAGCTCGAGCAAATCGTGAGCTTAAGGAAAATTGAGTTTGAGCCAATAAAATAAACTTGATTTCTTATTGAGCTAAGTCTAAGCTAAACTTGACTCAGCGCAGCTCAACTCATTTCCAACTCTAAGGAATAAGGATAGGGAGAATTTTTCTCTAGAATTGAGAATCGGGGGTAGGGATAGAGAGCGGGGAGGTACTCCCAACCCATGCCTCGCGTGGCTGCCAACCCTACTCACAAACAAGAAGCTTTGTCATTTCCAACACCCATGCCAAAAGTGAGCTTTGACATAAACTCTCTCTACTCTGGATCGACTTACTCATTCCACAATAATCCATAGAATATAAAACCCAAAACTCAATATGAATTGCTTTGCAGCATTAGCAACAAAGCAAACAGAATTAGAACTTGGAAGTCTAAAAACCTAGAATCTAGAACCTTCATCTGTGGCAGTTCATTGAAATAAAGGAAGCATGGATCCTCAGCCTGAGCTATATCTGTGGAGATTACGAGATGGAGAACACCTTAAAACCAGGTGACGTCATACAATGTCATGAGTGCGGTGACCGAATACTACACAAAAAGCACACTCATCTCAGTAAGCTCCATTTTTTTTTTACTATCAATGAATGAATACCCTATTTTACTACCATATCGTTTTTCTTTATATATGTCCATGTTTGACCTCTTTGCGAGTGATGTTACTACTTAAACATATTGCCATTATTAATATACATCTCTTAATACCACGTGTGAAGATTATGTGTGCCCAATCTGTGTCTATTGGTGGATGAAGTTGCTAAATTTGTATAATCATTTGTGAATGCCAGTTCTGTTATTATTAAAAATTAAAACCCTTTGTTTAGTTGTTTAATTTAGAATGATGGAGCTCATTATCACTCCTATTGGATTTTTTTTCCCATTTCTATTTTTATTGATGAATGTTGCTATTGTCAATATTTTAAAAACCTAACCGGAGATAGAATTGACAAGGGCTCTAGGTCATGATTCGATTGGTCTAATCGGTTGAACTGAGTGATATATATATATATATAGGGAGTATATATGGTGAGAGAGATGAATCTTAACAATTAGATCTTATATGAATAGTCAAAATTAGAACAAAAATGCATGTGACTTTTTAAGTGATCACATAATCTTTAAGTAACTTTTAATCTTAATATTCATGTATGGTTGTATAGTCAAGATTTACATATTTCACTCTCTCATAATAAAAATTCATCTCACTATTGGATTTAAGTAACTTTTAATATTGTTATATATATATATATATATATATATATATATATATATATATATATATATATATATATATAATAAACTTGAAATTTTAAGGACAGTGGCGTGCGTGTGTGCAGATAAGGCGTGGCCACTATTGGATTGGACCCAAGCTAATTATATGGGCTTGATTCATCTCACACTCTCTTGTCTCTTTCTCATTAAAAGTTAAAACCCTAAATTTGTAGTCTCTTAACAGACAGCAGCAGGGTCCTCATTCCTTGATTCAAATGTACATATATTAGTTGATCAATGTTTTTGGTTCACTGAGAGATAATCATCTTTTGGTTGAAGGCATGTGCGTGTGTTTTCAGTTTAAGCATTCAGCCATGATTCTTGCATCACTTAATTGAAACACGTGTGCAAATACAACATCTTTTGCAGATTATTTATTATCTATTTCATGTTCTATCTTAAGAAGTTTGGAGATAATAAGCAATCACTTCCTTATTCTTTGTGTTAAAATTATTTTACTTCGCAATACTGGCCATATGCTTGTTATACAAGATTTTGGTTTAGGCCCTTTTTTGTAAAAGAAAAAAAAGGAAAAAAACTGTGACCGCTCATCAATAATTTTTATATCTAGCACGCTCTTTTTCGAAAAAACGTTTTGGGCTTGGACCATAGATAATGAGTAGGCCTGTCCTATCTTATACTAAAATTTAACTTTTTTTTCTTTTATTATAAGAATCGGGACAGGTAATTGTTTTAAGCCAACTAACCAGATAAATGATTATGAATGTCAGGGACTGGTCTACGTGTGCATTTAATTGTTATTAAATTGAATTTTCTTTTTCGGGATGAGTTCCATTTTGTTTGAAACCTTCCCATTAAAAATAATAGTTGGAGCTATGAAATTTTCCATGGTAATATTTTATCGTTGCTGGTGTGTGGGCTTGTTTGTGTTTCATCATTGTCTTATACCATCTATTTTATTAGCTTAAACCTGATATATTACGACGATGATGAGTTCATTCAACCTGACTGTAGCATGTATCAGGTTCAAATGCTCTAGTGTGGGGTTTTCCGCGAGGTAGGGTTGGAAATGAGCGAATCCAACTCTTGAACTCACTCATAACTCAATTTATTAACAATTGAATAAGTTAAAAATTTTAGATGGTATCTTAAATGAATCGAACTTGAGCTTTCACATTTCAGTTCATGAATTAGTTTGATAATAATGTTTTAATTAAATATATG
Source organism: Ormosia semicastrata (assembly GCA_029884595.1). Classification (NCBI taxonomy): domain Eukaryota; kingdom Viridiplantae; phylum Streptophyta; class Magnoliopsida; order Fabales; family Fabaceae; genus Ormosia; species Ormosia semicastrata. The sequence continues at coordinate 62,774,409 of JAQQTO010000056.1, forward strand.
TTAGCATTTATTTTATTTTTGTCTGATTTATTATTATTATTATTATATATATATATATATATATTATTGAGTTACAAATTTGAACCCTTATTCATTGTGCCTAAAAAGCTCATAAGAGTAGATAATGAAATTCTTGCATAAATTTAGAACACTTAAGTTAAGTGTACTAAATTAATTACATTATTTATTATAATAAATTATGATAATTAATTATTAATTAACTATAATAATTATTTACTAATTCATAATGTGATTGAGTTAGTGCACCAAAATTGAGTATTCTAAGTTTCTGTAAGAATTTTTTAACTTAATATTAGCTCATTGATCTTGAATAACTCATGAACTTTAAGATGAGTCGAGTTTGAGTCAAAAAAATAGACTTGATTTTTTCGTGAGTAAAGCTAAGCCAGGCCTTAGCTTGACACATTAACAACCCTAGTAGGAGTGCACAATCCGAACCACGAAGCCGCCGACCCGACCGACCCGACCCGACTACATATATTCGGGTTGGTCCGGGTAATCGAGTCGGGTCGGGTAAAATTTTGTTAACTCGTTGAATATCGGTTCGGGTAACGGGTTTGGTGAACCAACCCGACAACCCGACCCGACGACCCTATAAAATGACGTCATTTTACCTATATTTAAATTTTTTTTATTTTTTCTTACAACCCGATCCGGTGACCCGACCAACCCGATTAACCCGATTATCTAACCCGAAGCAACCCGATTCTAATCAGGTTGGTTCGGTTCGGGTCACTCAAATTTTTTCCCCCAACCCGACCCGAACTCACATGATTGATTTGGACTTTTTTCTCCCCTAAACCCGACCCGACCCGACCTGTGTGCACCCCTAAACCCTAGTTTTGGGGGTAAACTTATAACTACCTCTATATATATTATGGGTTCATGACTTCACTTTAGTTTGCTAATAATAAATTTTATCTTAATCAATTTTACTATAGTTTTTATAAAATATTCAAAGTTATGTACATATTAACATATTTTAATATAAAGTTATTAATCTAGTATGATCTGAATAAAAATTATTTAAATATTAAATAATAAAATAAATAAAAATTATTTAAATATTAAATAATAACATTACTTTTAATGAAAAATTGTAATTTATTTATTAATTAATCAAAAAAATAATTATCATTATAAAACATGCACTTAGTAACTTCAACAATTCGAAATAACTAAATTCCTTATAATAATATGAGACTCTCTTTATTTCTATGCTTTACTCAACGGCAAAATAATTTAAATACTTTAACACAATGTCAAAGGAATCAAGATTTATTTAGAAGATAATCAAATACAAAAATTTCACAAACTTGTATTACTCCAAAGTAATAATACAAAAGACATCCGGCCAAAATTATAGCGATTTTCTATTGGAAATGTAATGATAATAATAATATCATTATCAAGTGTATTGAAGTGCTTATAACAAGTATAAAAATAATGATAAAAATGTAATTATCAAAGAGAATATAAAATTTTAAAATATATAATATTTTAATTTTTAATTTTATTTTATTTTATTTTTAAAATTTTTAATATCTTAAGCTTTTTTAATATTTAAATAGTTTTAATATTAAGATATTTTAAGTTTTTAAGTATTTTTATTATTTTTAAATTTTTTAAAAATAAAAATATTTTTAAATATTTTAATATTGGATTATTTCAATACTTTAATATTAAAAAATGAATAGGCCTGTCCTATCTTATACTAAAATTTAACTTTTTTTTCTTGTATTATAAGAATCGGGACAGGTAATTGTTTAAGCCAACTAACCAGATAAATGATTATGAATGTCAGGGACTGGTCTACGTGTGCATTTAATTGTTATTAAATTGAATTTTCTTTTTCGGGATGAGTTCCATTTTGTTTGAAACCTTCCCATTAAAAATAATAGTTGGAGCTATGAAATTTTCCATGGTAAGATTATATCGTTGCTGGTGTGTGGGCTTGTTTGTGTTTCGTCATTGTCTTATACCATCTATATTATTAGCTTAAACCTGATATATTACGACGATGATGAGTTCATTCAACCTGACTGTAGCATGTATCAGGTTCAAATGCTCTAGTGTGGGGTTTTCCGCGAGGTAGGGTTGGAAATGAGCCAATCCAACTCTTGAACTCACTCATAACTCAATTCATTAACAATTGAATAAGTTAAAAATTTTAGCTCGTATCTTAGATGAATCGAACTTGAGCTTTCACATTTCAGTTCATGAATTAGCTTGATAATAATGTTTTAATTAAATATATGTTAGCATTTATTTTATTTTTGTCTGATTTAATTATATATATATATATATATATATATATATATATATATATATATATTATTGAGTTACAAATTTGAACCATTATTCATTGTGCCTAAAAGCTCATAAGAGTAGATAAAGAAATTCTTACATAAATTTAGAATACTTAAATTAGGTGCACTAAATTAATTACATTATTTATTATAATAGATTATGATAATTAATTATCAATTAATTATAATAATTATTTAGTAATTCATAATGTGATTGAGTTAGTGCACTAAAATTGAGTATTCTAAGTTTATGTAAGAATTTTTTAACTTAATATTAATTCATTGATCTTGAATAACTCGTGAACTTTAAGATGAGTCGTGTTTGAATCAAAAAAATAGAATTTGATTTCTTTGTGAGTAAAGCTAAGCCAGGCCTTAACTTGACACATTAACAACCCTAGTTTTGAGGGTCAACTTATAACTACCTCTATATATATTATGGGTTCATGACTTCACTTTAGTTTGCTAATAATAAATTTTATCTTAATCAATTTTACTATAGTTTTTATAAAATATTCAAAGTTATGTACATATTAACATATTTTAATATAAAGTTATTAATCTAGTATGATCTGAATAAAAATTATTTAAATATTAAATAATAACATCGCTTTTAATGAAAAGTTGTAATTTATTTATTAATTAATCAAAGAAATAATTATCACTATGAAACATGCACTCAGTAACTTGAACAATTCGAAAGAACTAAATTCCTTATAATAATATGAGACTCTCTTTATTTCTATGCTTTACTCAGTGGCAAAATAATTTAAAAACTTTAACACAAGGTCAAAGGAATCAAGATTTATTTAGAAGATAATCAAATACAAAAATTTCACAAACTTGCATTACTCCAAAGTAATAATACAAAAGACATCCGGCCAAAATTATAGCGATTTTCTATTGGAAATGTAATGATAATAATAATATCATTATCAAGTGTATTGAAGCGCTTATAACAGTATAAAAAAAATGACAAAAATGTACTTATCAAAGAGAATATAAAATTTTAAAATATATAATATTTTAATTTTTAATTTTATTTTATTTTTAAAATTTTTAATATCTTAAGTTTTTTTAATATTTAAATAGTTTAATATTAAAATATTTTTAAGCTTTTAAGTATTTTTATTATTTTTAAATTTTTTAAAAAATAAAAATATTTTTAAATATTTTAATATTGGATTATTTCAATACTTTAATATTAAAAAATGAAAAAAACCCTAATACTGTTATAGGATGTTAAAATATTTTAATATTAAAATATAAATATTAAAAAAAGGAAGGGGCCAAATACTGTAGATGCTACAGTAAAAGTTCCTTTTCTTTGTATTGTTTATATATAGATTTCATGCGAGAGGCTCAGATTAGCCTAAATTTTTATTTTATTTTATTTACTGCAATTAAGTGGGGCTTAGGTTAATTTATATGCATTTTAATTAATTTATTTTTTTAGTTCGATCAAAGATAGGTCATCCACTCAAATACTACGAGATTCATAAAAATAATTTTTTAGTCTAACTCAAAAAAATTAACATAGGTAAAACTTCAACCAATGATCGTATGTCTACTTGCACATATGATTTATTTTTCTTATTTTTTTGGATTTAATTATCTTTTTAGTCCCCCAAATATAATTATTTCTAATTTTGGTTTTCCTAAAAAATTTGAACTCATTTTGACTTTTTTAAATTTTGAGACAGATAAAATTAATCCTTAAAAAGAGAGTATAACAAAGCTAATTTTACGTGTTTCAAAGTTTAAACAGACTAAAATGAGCTTAAAATTTTTAAAAGAATCAAAACTAAAAATAATTATATTTAAAAGAAGTAAAACAAAAAATAATTATATTTAAAGGGAGTAAAATAATGATAATTAAATTTTTTTTCCTATTTAATCATACGTTTGAGTCATTTGACTACTTTACTCGGGAAAAAAAAAAGCTATTGTGCCTTTTTCTTTTGGGCATAAATATGTTATTAAGTGATTTGCCCACATTTTTTTTTATCTGTGCCCACATATTTTTTAACATATAAATTTAGTTTTTGAGACATTTTAAATATAAACAAGTTTTATAATATTTGTATTCGATGATATGTTATCATATAATTTAATAAATTTGACATTTTATATAATTCTCAACATAATTAAATTTATTAAAACATTGAAAATTTGTGTTAGTTCACTAACAAAAACCATGAGATATAAGTTAGGGTATACTATACACTTTCTATTTTACTTATTATTGCAAGTTTTTTTTACAGGTTTTTTTAGTTTAATTTTTTTTTTATATACTACCACAGGTCTCCACTCCAGCCACTGTTTGGCGACCATTAGGTGACCGTTTGGCAACTGTTCGACAACTACTGTTGGTCACCATCCGGCCAACCCCACTGACCACCGTCTAGCCACCTTCCGGCTGTCGCTGCCAGCCATCTTTCGACCACCACTATTGGCCACCACTTTTTTTAAAGTTATACTGTTTATTTTTTTTAAGTTGCATAATTATGTAAAAAATACCAATTAAAATCATTCAAGTTAAAACTGTATTAATTTTTATATTTTATTTATAAATAGTTGTGCATACTAAGAACTCTACAGATTTTAATTGATAATATTTACACATAATATTATTTAAAAAATATTATCAAATTTCTATGTGTGGATATGTAAGGGATTTATATATATATATATATATTATATATATATAAACTTGTAATGTTTTCATATTTTAAGCTGAATAAAAAAATATTATCAAATTTTAATTGATAATATTTATACATAATAATATTTTTTTGAAAAATAATTTTTTTTTAAATTATAATCGTAATGCATGCTAAAAATTCTATAAATATCAAATTTTAACTAATAATATTTACTTAATTATAACTTTTTTTAAAAAAAAAGTAAAACAAAAAAAATCAAAATATTAAATTACAGGTCATTCATCTCAGTTGTTGATGTGTTTTTCAACACAATCAATCAACTTTTGTAAGTTTGTTGTGATTTGAACATAAATAACAAAAAAATGAATAAAAATAAATAAATATTTTAAAAATCTAGCAAGAGTTTAAATTAGTAGTATTTTTTTTGTAAGTCATAATTCAATTGGTTTAATTGATTAAATTAGTAGTCGAACAATGGTTAAATAATAAAACATAATAAAGAGTGATTGGACTCAAGACATAATCAATTCATGATTCGATTAGTTGAAGCAACTGATTTAATTTGAGATTCAAAACATTAGAAATTTGTGTTAGCAACTAGCAAAAACCGTGAGATATAATTTGTCATTCTTGCATGGGCTACTTTTAAAAGAGATGGAATTAACCACAAGTGTGGTTGAATTGACAAACTAAGTTTCATGTACTAAAACACCTTGTGCCTAAGGCTAAATCAACGTCCAAGAAATGATTAATCACAGAGTCACCTTGTGATCTTATCGGGGAAAAAAAGAGAGAAATAGATGGACTTTTTGTTGACGCTAACTCAGAAAAGAGATAAAATCTGCAAACAAAATGATATTTCACATTTTCACTTGCTAAACATGGGAATGAAGTCCCCGATGACACTGTTTGTTGTCATTCTATACTCGATTAACGATGAATAAAGCTCCTGTTAATAAATACCTCACAAAAATTTTTTATTGGGATTATTTTGGTATTCATTTTTTTAGTATTGATGTATTAATTAGTTGTAAAATATTTATTAATTATTATTTATATTTAATAAAATTTAAACATTGATTAATAAAATCAACAATTAATAAATATTTAAAAATTGTGGTATAAAAAAAATTCAGTATCAAACCATCAAAAACAGGTTAATATGACACAAACAGAAAATCAAGGGAGCACTAATTTCTCAATTCTCAAACATCAGATGACAAAAATAGACAATTTCTTATTATATACAGCAGAACCAATCAAAGTAGGTATTAGTGCGGAAAAATGGGAGAGGGTGTTAGATTTATTTATTTTCAATTTTAATTTATATGTTTTTATTATAATTATAAAATAATTTACAATTTATTCTGTTTTTAATTATTAAAATTTTGTAAAGAAAATATCGTGCTAGACCCTTTCTAATCTTGATGATGCGGACCATAAAGTGATGCAGGCGGGTTTAGTCCTCACTCTAGGTTTAAATTGACCACTAACCACTCATTCAATTTGGTCATGCTTACGAATGGCAATGGGCCGTTTAAATTGACCATTAACCACTCATTCAATTCGGCCATGTGTACCAATGGCGATGGGGCGAGGCGAGGCGGGGCGAGGCGAGGCGGGGCGGGCTTTATCCACTTCCACCTACGTTTTCGTCGCAGGTTTTCATTTATAATTCTCAAGGAAAGATAGATATTTGTGGATATTTACATATATTTAATAATTTTAAATAAAATTTTAAAAAATATATAAACAAAATAAATTTTAATATCACATATAATAATATATTTTAATAATTTAATTTTTTTATAAAATTTAAAAAATATCACAAATAATATATCAAGTTTAATTATATTTTATAATAATTAATTTATATAAATAATTATTATAATAATGACATATATTTATTAAAAAAGTTCATTGTAAAATAATAAAAAATATAATTTTTTATCTCATCTTAGTAAAAAAGAAAAAAAAATAATATATATATATATACACACACATATACATTCACACACTAAATAAAAAATATATATTTGGCTAATTCGTAAGTACTCGCTCGGTGAGTAATATGATTCTCGCCCCGTCCCTTTTTATTAAAAGAATATTCATCTCCTACTCAATCATAAATAATCCTTGCAAATACCTATAAGAATGAATATTTTTGTCATCCCTAATAATGTGCTATTAAGCATGATACACCATTTTGAAAAATTCTTACTCCAACAAGATTCTTCACCTCTGATTTTATTTTTTTATTCTTTTCTCTCCCTTTCATTTTTTAAAGGGGTAGTGGACATGCTCTATGGAGGAAGAAAATTATTTCTCGCAAGAGTACATAATACATGCTCAACTATTTTGGTATCATGTTCACGTGTCAGACATAGACACATGACAACACACGTATAACATGTGTATCATACATATCTGTATGTATTTGATTAAAAAATATATTTTTTTGTTTGGACATGGTAATTTAAAATTAAAAAAACTAAATTATCATTTAAAATTAAAAAAAAAGTAATACTTGAAGTCAGGGATGGATCCAAAAAATATTCAGTAAATGGGTCGATCAAAAATCATGAATTATATTATTAAATATAAAAAAATTAAAATTAATAAATAAAGATGTATTCACTTTTAAATTATTTAGTAGGTTAATATCAAAATATACTATTTTAAATTAAGAGTAAATATACTCTTATTTACTCACTTTAAAAGAATATTTTTCTTTCATTATATAAGAATATTTATTAATAAAGTGAAAAAAGTAAAAAAATAATATTTATGTTAAATATTAAATGCATCACAATAGTAGTTATTATTTACATCATTATTTATAAGCAAAATAAAATTTATATATATATATATATTTTTAAAAAACGAAAAGAGAGTAAAACTAAAAGTGAGAGAAACTAATAAGTTTATTATATAAATATTAAAAATTAATAGAAATATGAGTTTAAATTGTAATATCAATGTATATAAAATAATCATAAATCACATGCCAAATACATATCAAGTATAAACTCTTTTAACTTTATTATTTTTATTTTTAATATAATTATACTTACCTCTCCGATATTAATGCTTATAATATTAACACCTTTTTTATTTGAGAAATTACTAATACTTCTCTTACTTTGTATTTTCAATAAATTTTGTATAATGTTTGTACATAAAGTATATGAGGTATATGTAATTTTACAAACAAAAAAAGGATGTTAAGTGTAATAATAATATATAAAATTAAGAATGTAAGTATAATTTTTAAATAAGAGTGTTAATATAATAAGTATTAATTTTATAAAAGATCAATATAATTAGTTTTTTATTTTTTAAATAAAATTAAATTTAATTATAGATATTTTAAAGAAAATTAATGAGAAAAGGGGGGGCCAAGCCCACGCATGACCCCCTTAAATCCATCTCTGCTTGAAGTCGACAATCTTCCTCTTGATAAACCAGAGTTAAAGAGGATCCTGCTCATCGATAATAGATAGCAAAATGAAGTCAATATTTAAATATTTACTCTAGTTAGTGTTTTTAATTACACGTATAGTTGTATAAGACTAGTTCTATAAAAAAAATTAGTTTAAAATATTTTTAAAAAAATCAATAAAAATGATACTTTGAGAATAAAACACCTCTTAACAAATTTGTATATAATATTATAATATATAAAGAGATAGATACAAAAGACTTATACAGAGTCTTACATATTTTAAAAAATCTCATTATTTAAATTCTTTATATTTATTTCTTTTATCACATAATAAAGTCATATAAAAATTTAATATAAAATAATCTATTCTTTTATCCATGTTATGTCTCATATCCTATGAAGCACGGAAATAGATACGATTACACGAGACACGATACTGTATAATTTTGACACAAAGACACATTGAATTTAAAAATTTTAAGACACGTATTAATTTATGATATAAGCACAGTAAATATATATATATATATATATATATATATATATATATATATATATATAATTTTAATTATAAATATTCCAAACATAATTTCTCAATGACAACATAAGTATATTCATTTATAACTAGAAAAAAAATTAACAATAATTAAAAATTGAATCACTCGATCAGAGTGAAACTCACTTAAAACTTGAACCATTAATACACAGTGAACACAATGTATTGAGGAAGAATAGAAGATTTTTTCTGAGAGTGAGTCGGGTGATATTAGACTTATGGATCGTGATATTAGTACACTGGTACACAATAATTTTTTTTTAAAATTTTAATAAAATGTGTCTAATATGTGTCTGCGGTGTATTCAATATGTATCCTGAATATATCTGAGTTAAAAGAATAATTTTTTTAATTAGACACACTCAAATATGTGAAACATGTGTGTCATGTGCGTATCGCTATGTATCAATATCAAACACATATCTAACACGCAATTACACTAATAAAATAACGTGTCTGTGCTTTCTAACTCATATCCATGTTAAAGTATGTGTTAACTCGTATAGGCTTTTGTTAAAATGAAACAAAGAAAGTGCACGTAGAGAAAGACAACATCATAAATTCGTTAACGGTGGCACTGATGTACCTTGTTCCTGCTTCCTCATTCAACCTGCCATATTGATTACTGGAATCAAATGAAAGTTTGCAAGCAAAAAAGGAAAATTACCCTGTATTTAGGAATGAAAGCAGAATTAGTACACCAAAAAATAGAGAGAAAAAGTATAGTTGTATTTGTACTTTTGACAATTTGATACATACCAAAAAAAGAAAATCAAAATTCAGAAGTAAAATCGGAATAAATGTTGAATAACTGTTGTTAGCTGTCGACTAGCCATAACTGAGGAAACAGTTTGTCTTCAAAATCGTGAATACTCTAGCACCAAGACATGAAAACTACATGCCAGAAAGCAACGTAACTCTAGCATTGTGAGTATAATTTTAATATTCTTATCATTAATAATATATATATTTTTATATTTTTTAATATTATTTATTATATTTATTTTTTTTTACTTAATTAACACTCTTAAAAAAGAAAAAGGATATTAACAGTCTTATACTTTTAAAAAAGTGTAAAATAATCTTTATTCTTGTAAGTAATACAAGAATCTCACAAATGGAGTGGTTAATATTTTTAAGAACATTTTTCATTTTTTTCCTTTCTTAATAATAGTAAATAAAGTTTAAAAATATTTTTTTACGTTATCTCTGTATTTACTTTTTACGTGAAAATATAATTTCCCTTTACATAGACCTTTCTGTTTCTGGTGTCTGAGTTTAATGGTTATAACTATGGATGTCCGTTGGGTAAATTGTATGAGTTTAATAGTATTTTTAGAGTCAATTCGCTTATTAAAATAGTAAGTTAGGTTGAGTTGGATTAAAGAGATTTTTTTATGCAATTTGACTTAACTCGATTTACTCAAGAATGAGTTGAGTTAGGTTGAACTCATGAATATGACATATTTTTTTAAATTTTTTTTTGAAAAATATTTAAAATATAAAATTTAACAAATTAATATCATAAATATTAATTTTAAGTATAATAAGTTTCAATTTAACAAATTAACATCATAAGTTTGAATTGACTTTACTCAAATATAATAGAACTCAATATTAAATAAACTAAATATTATAAGTCAATAAATATATAATAAATTAACAATTAACAAGTCTTACTAAATTTATAATAAATTAAATAAAATTATATATAATTCAAATAAAAAATTAGTCTAACTAATCAAAATCAATGTTATTATGTATATTATATATATTAACATAATTATAAATTTTATTCTCTATTTTTTATATATTATTTATTATTTAAATAATTTTTTATTAAAAAATGTGAATAAGTCAGATTTATGTGAGTTGAATATATTCTATTTGATTACCTGATTCATATACTATAAATTAAAATATTTTTAACCTAATTTAATTAATATTTTATAAAATAAATTGAGTCAAAACTCGTGAGTTTTCAAATTAACCTGAGTCATTGGATACTTCTAGTTATAACTCGAAATAAACATATGTGGACATGGCCTTAAATGTGCCCCGCGACTAATGAATACATTTAATGTTTTGGATCTATACGTACGTACCGTTAAATTGTATCCACAAAAACTGGTATGCGAGTATTATCATATTCAGGGTTTGTTTGATATCGTGTCGAGAAAAGAAAGAAAAGGCGTACGATGGAAAATAATAATAAAAAAAAATAAAGAAGTAATTATCCTGTGTTTTATCTACTGGAAAAAAAAATAAGGTTTCTTTTTTTATTATTTGGTTTCATAAAAAAAAGAATGAAAATGTATGTAAATAAATATTTTTTATGTTTTATCTAATAAAAATAATTAACATAAAAGACTTATAGAATGAATAAAACAGAAAAAAATTGTGGGGCATAAAAAAAACATTATATTCCTTTTTTCCTCTTTCTTTTCACCCAAAAATAGAATGATGTAAAAAATGTGAGACCTGTGAGAATTCTTCTCCCTTCCTCTATCTTACTTTCCACTAAAAAATGAAAGGATATAACAACTCTTTTCATCCTCTTTCTTTAACTTCGTCCCTTAGTTTAGTACCAAACAAGAAATCAACCCTTTTTTTTTCTCTCTTTTATTTTTATTTTCATCCAAAATTTACATACCAAATAAACCCTACTTATACTCAATTACAACTTACATAATCACGTTAAAAAAAATTACAACTTTATATAATAATTATACACACACGGATGACAAACTCTCCTCGGTTTAATTTTGACGTACACGTGTATATTTTGGTAGTTTGAGTCATAATTTCTCCTCCAAGTTAGGTATATATTAAACTCGAGAAAAGTACATTCAGGCTAAATGCCACCATAAATTTTAAAGTCATTTTTAATTATTTCACAAATTTTATCTATTACTTCAATAAAATATTCCGTACATCTTGTCGGTCACTAGCGCCAGACTGTATGAGAGTGTTTGTTCGCTTGATTGAAATTCAACAATTATATTCTTACATCAAATAATATATATATTTATTTTTATATTTTATTTAATATTATTTATTATACATATATTTTTCTATCACTTTCTTTCACTCAATCACATCTATTTAAAATAGTAGAATAATACTTACATCTTTTTTTTAAGGTATAAGATAATCATTTTTCATTGGAATTAGTTGGGTAAGTTCAATTTTTGAACTTTCATAGTTAAATATATTATGTAACTTTCATACTTTGAATTCCGATTTTGCTAAAAAACTTGTCCGAATTTAAGTTTGACATCATTTTTTTTTCTAAATGCTTCTTAACCCAAAAATTATCCTCCGCATTGATATATTTGTCAGTTTTAACTTGGAACTTGTTCATCATTTTGGGTTCTTTTTTAGCCAATCAAAACGAAAACGGCCCTAGACGGATTCATTCTCTCATGTAATGTAATATAAGTCTTCATCCCAGTTATGAATATTTACTATTTTTTATTGAACCAAAATATAAAGTCTCAGAGAAATTTCTCATTTCCTTGCTTACTATGAGAAAGACATGAAACTGATTTTGATTACACCTTACTAGTGGTGAAGTGTGTAATATCCTGAAAAACATGTTAAGTTTGTATATAGTTACAGAGGTAGCCTAATATTTACTTAACATGTCTGTGTAGTTTTGTATCTTTTTGAGCATGTTTAGTTACATTGTTGTAACATTATGTGTGAAATATATATGTTATTTACTCTGGAAGTGGTTTAAACTGTTTAGTTAGTAGAAATAAATGTGGATAATTTGTTTTCAGGTCACAAATATGAGAATTGTGCTACAGTTAAAATTTGATATTGATCGAAGTTAGTTTGACATTTTTAAGCATATCAGTTGTGTATTTTAGTGCTAGATTGACTCCTAGCTGATATGAAAAAATAGAGAATTAGTGAAACAAGATTTTTAATGAATCTTAGGATTTATTTTAAATTTGTTGGAAGTTAGAAAAACGGATTTGGTGAAATCTGTGTGTTCTTAGCAGATCGAAGTTTTAGCACTTATCTGTGAGAAACCAAAATTGACTCCTCTTTATAAATGGGTAACAGTTGGGAAAAAAAGGAAAACAAAAACAGAGAAGAGAAAAGAGGAAATGTGAAGAAACGAGAAAGAGGAGAAATCAAGAGGCAAGCAAGGATTGGAGAGTTTGGATCCATCCTTGGCTATCTTCAAGACCTTGAGGTAGGGGGAACAACCTTGTTTTTTACTTATCTTCCTATTTTCTTTATTTTGTTCATGAGTGTTGGCATGATAGGAAAGTTAGGTTTTTGAGTGTGATTTTGGTGCTTTTAGCTTGAATATTGTTGTAGAACTTGAGGATGACTTGTTTATGAGTTGTTAGGTATATGGAAATGGATTTCCAGCCCTTGTATGCCTTAAATCCCACTTGAGTAGAGTTTGGGGTTTTGGGTTTTGTATTGGATGATTTTTCACGATCTTTGATTTTGAGTAAAATTGAAGTGGTTTAAGAATTGCTATGTATAGTTGGACCTTGTTAGAGGTTGCAAATCACTTGAAATCAAGTTTTGAGTGATTGGAAGAGGGTGTAGTTCCAATGAAACAGTATCCATATCTGCAGAATTCTGCAGTTTTTGAGTTTTGCAGTGGGCGCCGCGGTGCAAAGCGTTGAACGCTATAGCGTGTGAGTGGTGCATATCCAGAGTTTGGGACCCGAGTGATGGGCGTTGCGACGTGGCACTTGGAGTGTCGCGACGTGTTGAAGAACAGGGGTGCGCGCTGCGGCATGGCACGTGGGTGCCGCGACATTGGTGGCATTTTCTTGCCAGTACTTGAACCCGAGACTTGGGCGTCGCAGCGTGGCATAGGGCATGCCGCGACGTGAATGCCAGGAAACAACTAGATATTGTGTTAGATTATCTTGGAGTTTTCCAATGGTATAGTTTCTTCATTTCTGCTTCCTTTTGAGTTTGGAGACTCTAATAGAGGTATTTAATAAAGTGGTTGTGTGGTGAAAGTAAATCAATTGGTATATTAATTATTGTGGTATTTAACGTAATTGTATTTCATGTTGGTAGTTAGGAATGTAAATCAATTGACATGTTAGTTATTGTAATAATTGGCATTATTGTTGTTCATAGCTATGTTGATGAGGTTGAGTCCTCATTGTTGATGATCATAATGTGATTTTGAATGAGAAAGTAATCAATCATTCCTATTATAGAGATCATTTTTGTGATCAAATATGATTTTGAATGAGTAGGTAACCAATCATTCCTATCATAGTGATCATTGTTGAAGACCGTGTAGTTGATGAGACTTCACTACCAGGATAGGGTGATCATATATGATTGTAAGAGGAGAGGTAACATACCTTCCCGATCATAGTGATGAGTTGAAGAGGGTCTTTCCTTCACACCTCATGGAATAGCTGAAACTGGGTTTCCAGTGCTTATTTAAAGCTTATGGAACCAGATTCCTTTGTTTTTTCAAGGCTCTTGCATCTCATGACATTACCATGAAACTGGATTCTTGTAAATGGTATCATACATTATGCATTACATATTTAAGTTACTGCATAGGCATAAACACTAGACATAATTTGGCATAACATGACAATTGTATGGGCAGTTACTATCATGACATATTCATGCATTGCAATTGTATGGGCAGTTGCGTATCTCTAAGATGAAGATGTTGTGTTTGTATCTTTAAGATGGAGATGTTGGGTTTATATCTCTGAGATGGAGATGTTGGGTTTATATCTCTGAGATGGAGGTATTGTTGTTGTGTCTCTACAATGGAGACGATGCTTGGGTGTCTTTGAGATAGAGATGATGTTTTTGTGAGCATGACAATTTCTAGAAGATTATTTGTAATAAATGAGTTTTTATACAAACTTATAAAGTGGGAACCTATTTCGGGAAGAGAAAGAAATTTGTTTTGGCTTTTGCCACTTTTCTAGTTTGCTATGTATGAGATTTGAGTTTACAAATGTGTTTTTTCTCTGAAATGGCTGGAATGATTGTGATGTCATGGTTTATGGTTTTTATCTATTAAGAATGTGTGAATTCTCACCCCTCGTGTGCGTTTCCATGATGATTCCAGGGAGGAAGTCTTGTGGAAAGTGAAGTCAAGCAAGAGCTTGGAGTGCTTAGCTTAGTGTAGCTATATAGTTTCTTTTGAAATGATGTACATTTTTGTATTTATGAGAAATACTGATGTTGTGTAATAGATATATTCATTCGTGACTCATATTTTCTATACATATACATGGTTTTGTTATATTTGAAAATGTTTAGTAATGGTAAGTAGCAGTTCTAAATCTAATCACTATAGTATACATTTGTTATATTATGGTTATTAAATTCGGGATGTTACAAAGTAAAACAAAAATCTCAAGAACAAGTCTTTCTAATCAATAACGGATTTAGGAGTCAGGGTAGTGAATCATCTCAAGGCGGCTTTTTTCAAAGAAATAAGGAAAGCATGATACATGAGTGGATCATCTCCTCCAACAAATAGTAAAGCAGAAACATAGGCATTTAGGTGTTCTTAAGGATCCATAGTCTCATCATAGGCATCAATATTAGTTGGATACTTGAAGCGCCTAGGGATTTCGTATGTCATTAATTCATCAGAGAAAGGTTGGTCTTGCTTAACTGACTTTCTCTGTCCTAGGTCCTGTTCTCTATTTCCATAACCCAGCTTTTTAGCTTTTTAACTAGGTTTCGTGATCCTTGAGTATTTCAAATAATGTACCCCGTCGTGGGCTAACTCTTTCATGTTTTCACGATTCCGGTGGGGAACCTAATTCTCGTCCTCCTTCTCCTGGTTAGTAGCTCTTTCTAGGTTATGAATACATTCATCCTAAAGTTTAACTAGAGAGATAAGTTTCTCTCTAGATAGCTCTGGGAGACCGGACTCACCTTGGTGGGACCAAACTTCATCGTTGTTAATGCTCCTAAACGTTGTAAAGCTGATACCCATTGTCTGGTATGCCCTGAAGGGAATCCATGTGGGCCAAGTCGCTGCGTTACCGAAACACATTGTGGTTGAGGGGAGAGATTTTCATTAGTATGTGAAGTCTCCTCTCCATCTTGAATTGGAGTGGATGTCGAACAACATCCAGAAGAAGGTTGATTCTGAGTGGTAGAAAAGTGGTTTCACCTAGTAGTGACTATGATGGTGGTGATGAGAATTGAAGTTTATCTTTCTCACAGACGGCGTCAATGTTTTGAATGAGTTTAAGAGAATCACCTAAATAAGGTTGAAGAAGGTGGTTTCCTCTGATGCATGGTGGTTGTGATTGCGGTGCGAGGGATGAGTACCTGTAAAAGACACTTCGACGTTCAAGTTAGACCGTACACAAGATGGGTAGATGAGTAGTGTTTGAAATTAGATGCATACATTTGCTATCTTATATGGTATTTATAGGAACATCTTGATAGATAAGAATCATGCTTAAATATGCTTAATGGATAATAAATGTTGTTAATTAGGATAATAATCTAATAAGATCATTATTGTTTATAACTGATTCCTCTATATATGAGGGATATAATTAATTCCTCTATCTATGAGAGATTTTATTGGATATTTACTTCTCATAAATAGACACATTTATTTTTCTAATAGTACTCATAAATACCTGAGACCCAATTCTAGTAGGTCAGGTTGCTCACGAATCGTTAACTCGGAACTCAGTTCAGAACAAATATATTGAAATAAAAATTAATACATTATTCATTTAGTAATTAAGATGATTATTAAAATAATTGTTTAGGAAGATGTAGAATTATTCTAAATTTTTACAAGAATGTCTTTAAACAATGGACAAAAGTTAGATAAAATTCTTTAGGTACTTATGATGTTGCTTTCCAATAAAAACATAACATGTGTATATTTTTTATAACTTATCAATGAAAATTTAAAAAAAATGATGAGGTGGTTAAAAAATAAGAAATAATATTTTTATTAGAAAACAGTACCACAAGCACCTAAAAAACTTTATCTAAATTTTATCCTTAAATAATACCAAATATCATAATTATTATTTTATTTTTAGTCGCTTTACTTATAATTTAACCTCAGCCTTAGAATGAGAAGAGCTTTCTCAAAAAAAAAAATATTGACAAGTGTCCTTAAGCCACTAATTAAAAAAAAATTAAAATTTTATTAACAAGTACCTTAAGAATACTTGTTAAGGAAGTCACAATATGAAGTTTTATATAAAAAAAAACAACTAACACATTGAAAACTAAAAAAAGCTTTATTTTTTTATGTTAAACTTTATATTTTAACTTTTTTAACAAGCGTGACACTTGTTTAAAAAATTCAAAAAATTAAATAAAAAATAAACTATAAATATACTTGAAACTCTAAAAAATTTATTATTCCCTTCTTGACGTAGTTAGAAGTATTTAATATAGTATTAAGTGTGTGTTTAGAAAATTACGAAAATTTGATTATGCTTAATAATTAATTATTATATAATTTTTTTTATTATAATTGATTATAATCAAATTATTTTTATATTTGAATACATTAGTTGAAAAGTAATTTTAAACTAATCTGATTCTTTTGAATTATATAAAAAGAATTATTTTATGCATTAAATTACTAAAATAGATATAAAATAATTAAAAAAATTATTTGATTGAGGACAAAATAATATTTACATCTCAAAGTGTAAGGAATAACTTATAAATTAGAATCATAAGTTTCAATCTTTAATATTATAAAAATTAACTTCAAAAAACTTTTAGTTTACATTAAATTTTGTACAAAATTTAAAACTAATTTTGTCAAATATATTATAATAATGTACAAATAATTTTTTAAAAAAAATTATTTACACAGTAAAAAAATCTATACCAAACACACACTAAATGCTCCTTAATCTATTTCCAAACACTTGTTAGCAAATAATCATACATGAAGTAATTCTTAAGAGAACTGCTATTTTCTACGAATTTATTTTTTGCAAAAAATGACGAATAACTTTATAATATAAAATAAGTATTAACTGTTTCTTTTTAACCAACCACTAAAAACAATGAACAGCTAAAATGATATTCAAATAGTATTAGTTTTAATGATTCGTGTATCGTTTTATGAATTCCATTCGTAGGAAATAGTATTTTCCAATTCTTAGTTGGGCCAATTTATAGAGTGCTTAAGCGTTTATGCGTCCCACAAATTCATTGGCCATTCATCAAAATACTTTAGCATTTAAGATTTTAAAATTAAGTAAAAACCACAAATATGTGGTTAATAACCAGGTTTCAACTCCAGTGCATTTGCACTCAAGTGGCGAGTAGCAAATTCTTTTTTAGTTAGACACGATTTAGTATAAGAACTCAAATTATTATTTAATAATAAGGTGATTAGTTCACAATTTAATCGATTTAACTAATTTGATTAAACCGGTTTTAAAAACACTACTCACACTCACCTTAGTCTTTGTTTATTTGAAACCAAAATATAAAACATTTAATTTCCATTAGTGCATGAAAGCCAAGAAAGTAGGTTAGTCTTGAAAATTGGTGTATTTGGTTCAACAGTAAATTTTTTAATTATTTTAATAATTAATTATTGTATAATGGATTATAATAAAATTAATTTATTTATATATATTATTTAAAAATTAATTTTAAAATAATTTTTTTATTTGAATAATATAAAAAGAATTATTTTTATATATTAAATTATTAAAATAAATATAAAATAATTATTTAAATAAAAATAAATGATATTTATATTTTAAAACTTTTAAAATAATTTATAATTTAAAATCATAAACTTAAAACTTATAAAAAATTATTATAATATATTAAATTTTATATAAAAGTTGAACCAGAATTATCCAAATTAACATAAACAATAAAAGAAAACTTTTGAGTAATAAAAAAAACTGTTTGTTTGAGAAATAATATGACCCAATCAAGCACTATATTATACTAGCTGCAGAGAAGTTGCAGTGCATCAGATTCTCTAATTACGACATGGAGTACTCAGTGGAAGCCCTGGAGAGAGATCTAAATAACATGAGAAAGTATTATAGGAGTGGAAAAACAAAGGAAGCATCATGGAGAGAATCACAGCTTAAAGGGTTGCGTAATTTCCTCATGGAAAGAGAGGAAGAAATCTTGAAGGCCCTCAAGCAGGATTTGGGGAAGCATCACGTTGAGGCTTTTAGAGACGAGGTGTGTTTGATGTGAATCCTAGTCCTATGGTTAAATTCTATGTGGGACACTTACTATTAGTAAATAGTGTAGCTGTTTAATTTCGTTTTCCTAATTAATCCATGTGCACTTGCAGGTGGGAACGTTAATGAAGTCCTTAAATTTTGCAACGAAGTCTTTAAGAAAATGGATGGCGGGCAAAGAGGTGAGGTTATGGTAGCTGCCTTCAAGGACCATGTGTACAAAATGATGCTAATTGCTAAACTAGGAGAAAAATATTTTGGGAGGATCAGAACGGTTGATTAGCATGTTATAACTTTAATTACCATTATATTTCATTTCATGAAAAGAAGATCTTGTGTACAAAATTTTTTCCATGGAAGAAACTCATAACTAATGATTTGCAGGATAAGTATACACTGTGCCAATCTTTTTTTCTTCCTTTTTTGACGTGCGTGGTTGATAATTTGATACTTGATAGGCTAAACTGCCACAAATAGCACTGCTTTCCAGTGCAGAAATTGTTCCTGAGCCTCTTGGTCTCGTTCTCATAATCTCATCATGGAATTTTCCCTTTGGTGAGTTAACTCAAAGTTAAAATACTTACGTTCAAGGGCTTCTAAAAGATGTCTTCATTCCCAGATCAACAAGCTATGGTTTTGTGAAACAGGACTGTCCTTGGAGCCACTAATAGGAGCTGTAGCTGCTGGAAACACAGTAGTTCTAAAGCCTTCAGAAATGTCCTCTGCTTGTTGTTCTCTTCTAGCCACTGTCCTCCCAACTTACTTGGACAATGATGGCATTAAGGTCATCCAAGGCGGACCAGAAGTGGGTGAACAACTCCTACAGCAAAGATGGGACAAGATATTCTTCACTGGTCAACATGCTCAACCTTTCTCTTAGGATTTGTTTGGTATACCAACTTTGAGTAGAAACGAAAGGAAAATAGGAAAGTATTAGACTCATGGTTTGGTAGGTTGGGAGGAAAAAATTTGGAAGGATGCAATTTTTATTGCATGATCCCTTGGTTGATGGATGGAAAGGAAGGGAAAGAAAAAAAATTTGTAGACCTCACAATATATTTACATACATTTCGATTTATTTACATGCAATTTTATCCTTTACTTGATGAAACTAAAAAAGGAATGAGAGTATCTCTTCTTTTTCATGGATGATACTAAATAAAAGGAGAATTGCTCTTCTATTTCTCTCATTATTTCCTTTTTTTTTTACTTTTTTTATATTCCTTTCCTTTCCTTCTTCTTTTCCTCCATTATACCAATTAAGACCCTTACTATTTTCCCTTCATAATCATCATCATCTTCGTCTTCTTTTTCTTATTTTACTTTTGGTCTTAATTGCCGGTATGTAACTGTCATAATTAAGTCATAACTATTGATGAGATTTTTTTAACGTATACTATAATCCAATATTAGGAAGTGCACGGGTGGGGCGGATTGTTATGTCTGCAGCAGTGGAGCATCTGACTCCTGTGACTTTGGAGTTAGGTGGAAAATGCCCGGCACTGGTTGATTCCCTTTCAGCTTCTTGGGACCAAAAGGTACGTGGATGTTAATTCAATCTTGACACATGGCACCTAACTTTATATTAAAATTGAAACTGAAAGAAGAAGAAGAAGAAGAATAGAATCAAATAAACTAGGAGACAAGAATATATATATATATAAAGAAGCTACTTTTCTCTTTTTTTGGTTTCCTTTTGTTAGTTAAATTTTGATCAAGTATTAGTTTTTAGCATAATAACAAATTGCTTATTGGAAGTTCTTTTCTTGTTGAACCACAAGGTGGCTGTGAAACGAATTTTGGTGGCAAAATATGGGGCTTGTGCAGGACAAGCATGCATAGCAATTGATTATATCCTTGTAGAAAAGAGTTTCAGTTCTGCGTTGGTACGAAGCTTGAAAGAAATTTCAACTTTTTAATTATGCTGCTATATATGTCACTTTGATCTTGAAGCATGACTGCTCTTGTTTTGTTTAGGTGACATTAATGAAGGTCTGGATTAAGGAAATGTTTGGAGAAAACCCAAAAGCATCCAACACTGTTGCAAGAATAGTTAATAAACAACATTTCTCGAGACTCGTGAATCTTCTCACTGATCCTAAGGTCAAAGATTCGGTGGTTTTTGGTGGTTCAGTAGACGAAGATAACCTGTAATTAGTACTCTCTTTTCTTAGTTGTTTGCGTCTGAGTTTTTACAATTATGATATTTTTATTATAAATAATGTATATATATTTTTTTATATTTTATTTAATATTATTTATTATATTTATTATTTTTTAATTATACATTCTTAAAAAAAGATGTACAATACTTATATTTCTAAACAAAATATAAGATCATCATTTTTCGAGTTTTTACATATAGCATAAGAATATGTAAAGTTTATTTTCCTCTGAAAATAGGACAGACCAATTTTGTTTAGCACGATTTTCCTAACGGAGAAATTCTTCTAGTACATCAAGTTAGCGGAGGAATATCATTTGTTTTTATTTTTTATCTTTTTATTTAAATTTTTTAAGTAAAAAATAATATTATTTATTATAAAAATTATAATTATTCTAATTTTATTCATTTCACAAAATTTAAGTAGAAAAATAAAAAAAATAATAAGAAAAAAAATAGATGATCGTCATCTCAAATTAGATCTACCAAACCAATCATAGTATTAATTAATAAATAACTATTATAATTAATTGATTAATAATTATAATTAATTCTATCAATTAATACTATAATTGACCTAATACACTAAATTTGAGTATTTAAAGTTTATGAAATAATTTTTTTTCCCCATGACCAAAAGTTTTATGTTCTAAAAAATTCTGTGCAGATTTATCGAACCAACAATATTACTGGATCCGCCACTTGAATCAGCAATCATGACAGAAGAAATCTTTGGCCCCCTCCTTCCAATTATCACCGTAAGATACACACAAAATATTTTATTTTATTTTATTTTTTCTAGTTTTTTCTAATTAGTAGTCCAGGAAAATGGCAAGTGGTTCATTAGCCATATCACATCATGCATGCTTATCTTTCTATATCATGCCAAGTGCAGTTTCATTTGTACTTTCCTGGCTTTTGCAGCTGGAAAAGATTGAAGACAGTATTGAATTCTTAAACTCAAGGCCTAAACCTCTAGCCATTTATGCCTTCACAAAAAACCAAACTCTACAGAGAAGAATAGTATCTGAGACATCATCTGGAAGTGCTGTATTCAATGATGCAATTCTACAAGTATTCATTTGCCGCTGATCACTTTATTTACCTTATTTACTTATTTAAAGATAGTATTTTAACTAATGTATGTTAGTCTGAATGGACGAGGTTTGAGTTTTTTAAACATATGATTTTGAGTTTGATTCTTAAATTTATATATATAAAAATAATAATGTATACGTATAATTATATTTTAAAAAATTAATCTTATTTATTGAGTGAAGATACTATAAACAAAAAAAAAGAGGTATCTAGAATCTTAGGACATGCTTGTTACGAACAAAAATAGTAGGCACGTAGTGAGAGAGATGAAAATTTGGTTCTCTTGTTAAAACAAATTATGTCAGGATACATTGTCAATTTTCACTCTTACTAATGGTAAGCACATATTTAGCTTGTTTGCGTTTGAAAGATAACTAGTCTCTAACTCTCTTATTTTGTGTAGTATATAGCGGATACCCTCCCATTTGGAGGAGTTGGTGAAAGTGGATTTGGCATGTACCATGGGAAGTTCTCCTTTGACACGTTCAGTCACCAGAAGGCTGTGGTCAGAAGAAGTTTCTATACTGAATTTTGGTTCAGGTTTCCTCCGTGGTCTCTTAACAAGCTCCAACTACTTGAGGTAGCTTACAATTTAGACTATCTTGGAATACTCCTTGTCCTGCTCGGCTTAAAGAGATCAAAACGCTCATTATTTCAGGCTTGTAATTGATTGGCAATAGTTTCCTTCACTTTTCTTTTTCCATCCAGCAGCCAACCCAATAAGGATAGGTGAATCATAGCTAGTGTGTATTTCTTGACTTATGTTATGATACTAAAATAAATATATTTTTCATTGATTCTGTTTGCCCTATTTGTCTAGTTTACTTGGCTTGGTTAAGGCAAAGGTTTGGATGAAGGTTTATTCTTTTCTCTCACTTTCATTTTTTAAAAGAATAGTGGAGATCCTCTATGGAGGAAGAAAATTCTTTCTCCAAGAATACATGCTCTACTATTCTGGTATCATATTCACGTGTTAGTATACATGACGACAGAAGTATGACATGTGTATCATATATATATATATATATATGATTGAAAAAATAAATTTTTTTTTGGACACAGCTAATTTAAAATTAAAAAAACTAAATTATAATTTAAAATTAAAAAAAATAATAATACTTGAAGTCAACAACCTTTCTCTTGATAAACCAAATTAGAGAGAATCCTAATTAATTATTGATGGTAGATAGTAAAATGAAGTTAATATTTAGATATTTACTCTAGTTAATATTTTTAATTGTACATATATTTGTATGTGATTATTTTATTATTAAAAGAAGTTAGTTGAAGAATTTTTTTAAAAAAGTCAATAAAAATAATATTTTGAGAATGAATCAAATTATTATATAATATTATAATATATAAAGAGATAAACACAAAAGACTTATACAAACTCCCACATATTTTAAGAAAATCTCACTATTTAAATTCTTTATATCTATCTCTTTTATCACATAATAAAGTTATATAAAAATTTAATATAAAATAATCTATTCATTTATCCATGCTATGTCTCGTATTCATGTTAGAGTGTTTGTTAACTCGTATAGGCTTTTGTTAAAATGAAACAAAGACAGTACACGTAGAGAAAGACAACATCATAAATTCGTTAACGGTGGCACAAATGTACCTTGTTCCTGCTTCCTCATTCAACCTGCCATATTGATTACTGGAATTAAATGAACGTTTGCAAGCAAAAAAGGAAAATTACACTCAATTTAGGAATGAAAGCAGAATTAGTACTCCCAAAAATAAAGAGAAAAAGTATAGTTGTAGTTGTGCTTTTGACAATTCGATACATACCAAAAAAAGAAAATCAAAATTCAGAAGTAAAATCGGAATAAAATGTTGAATAAGTGTAGTTAGTTGTACGACTAGCCATAACTGACGAAACAGATTGTCTTCGAAATCATGAATACTACTAGCACCAAGACATGAAAACTACATGCCAGAAAGCAACGTAACTCTTACTTACGGAGGAGCATTGCAAGTAATACAAGAATCCCACAAATGGAGTGTTTAATATTTTTAAGAACATTTTTCATTTTTTTCCCTTTCTTAATAATAGTAAATAAAGTTTTAAAAATATTTTTTTACGTTATTTCTGTATTTACTTTTTATGTGAAAATATAATTTCCCTTTACACCTTTCTGTTTCCAGTGTACTCTAAAGTAAACTTTAATGGTTATAATTTGGGATGTTCGTTAGGTAGATTTGGTGAGTTTAATAGTTTTTTTTTACTTAACCTGCTCCTCAGAGTTTGAGTTAGGTTAAGTTGGATCGAATTTTTTTTTTCACTCAACTTGATCTAACTTAATTTACTCAAGAGTGAGTTGAGTTGGATCGAATTCATGAGTGTGACATATTTTTTAAAAAAATTCATGAAAAAATGTTAAAATACAAAATTTAACAAATTAATATTATAAATTTCAATTTCAAACATAATAAGTCTTAATTTAAGAAATTAACACCATAAATTTAAATCAATTTTATTCAAATATAATATGTCTTAATATTAAATAAATTAAATATCATAAATTAATAAGTGTATAATAAATTAATAACTAATAAATCTTATTAAATTTATAATAAATTAAATAAAATTAATCATAATTTAAATAAAAAATTAATCTAACTAATCGAAGTCAATTAATGTCATTACGTATATTATATGTATTCGATATAATCATTAATTTTACTCTTTATTTTTTTTATATATTCTTTATTATTTAAATAATTTTTTATTAAAAAAATATGAATAAATCAAATTTGTACAAGTTAAACATATTCTAACTGATTACCCAATTTATACATTACAAATTAAAATATTTTTTAACTCAATTAATTAATAATTTATAAATTAAATTGAATTAAAATTCACGAATTTACAAATTAACCTGCCTCATTGGATACTGCCAGTTATAACTCGAAATAAACATATGTGGACATGGCCTTAAATGTGCCCCGCGACTAAGAACACATTTAATGTTTTGGATCATTACGTACGTACCGTTAAATTGTATCCACAAAAACGGATATGCGAGTATTATCATATTCAGGGTTTGTTTGATATCGTGTCGAGAAAAGAAAGAAAAGGTGTATGATGGAAAAGAAAAAAAAAAGAGAGCAAAGAAGTAATTATTCTTTGTGTTTTATCTACTGGAAAAAAAGGTTTCTTTTTTTTTATATTTGGTTTCATAAAAAAATGAAAGTGTATATAAATAATTTTTTTAAATATTTTATCTAATAAAAATAATTAACATAAAAGACTTATAGAATGAAAAAATAGAAAAAAATTGTGAGGTATAAAAAAGCATTATATTCTTTTTTTCTCACCCAAAAATAGAAAGAAAATAATCATCTTACATTTCTAAAAAAAATGTAAATACTGTTTACATTATTTTTAAAGAATGTAATTGAATGAAAAAAATAATAAAAAATATGTATAATAAATAATATTAAATAAGATATGAAAAAATATATATATATAATTTAATGTAAAAATATAAGTGTTAAAAATAAAATGATGTAAAAAATGTGACACCTTTGAGAATTCTTTTCCCTTCCTCTATCTTACTTTCCACTCAAAAATGAAAGGATATAACAACTCTTTTCATCTTCTTTCTTTAACTTCGTCCTTAGTTTAGTACCAAACAAGAAATCAACCCATTCTTTCTCTCTTTTATTTTTCTTTTCATCCAAAATTTACATACCAAATAAACCCTTACTTATACTCAATTACAACTTATATAATCACATTAAAAAAAATTACAACTTTATATAATAATTATACAAACACGGATGACAAACTCACGTACACGTGTATCTTCTGGCAGTTTGAGTCATAATTTCTCCTCCAAGTTAGGTATATATTAAACTTAAGAGAAAAGTACATTAGGCTCTAAATGTTGACAAAATGCCACCATAAATTTTAAAGTCATTTTAATTATTTGATAAAAAAAAGTCATTTTAATTATTTCATAAATTTTAACTATTACCTTCAATAAATTATTCCATACATCTTGTCGGTCACTAGCTCAAGACTGTACAGGGGTGTTTGTTCGCTTGATTGGAATTAATAGGGTAAGTTCAGTTTTTCAACTTCCATAGTTAAATATATTATGTAACTTTCATACTTTGAATTCGGATTTTGTTAGAGAGCTTGTCAGGATCTAAGTTTGACATCTTCTCTTTTTTTAGATGTTTCATAGTCCAAAAATTGTCCTCTGTATTGATATATTTATCACCTCTAGTCCGAAGCTTATCCATTATCTTAGACTCTTTTTTACCAATCAAAATGAAAATGGCACAAGACGAAATCCTTCTCTCATGTAATTTAATCTGAGTCTTTATCACTGTCACAAATATTTATTATTTTTTTATTGAACTAAGATATAAAGTTTAAGAGAAATTCCTCATTTACTTGCTTCATATGAGAAAGATATGAAATGAATTTTGACTGCACCTTACTAGTGGTGAAGTATAGCAAAAATCTCAAGGACATGTTTTCTAATCAACAACGGATTTAAGAGTCAGGGTAGTGAACCATCTCAGACAACTTTTTTCAAAGAAATAATAAAAGCATAATACATGAGTGGATCATCTCTTCCAACAAATAGTAAAGCAGAAACATAAGCATTTAGATGTTCTTAAAGATCCATAGTCCCATCATAGGCATCAATATTAATTGGATACTTGAAGTGCTTAGGGATTTCGTAGGTCATCAATTCATCAGAGAAATATTGGTTTTGCTTAATTGGCTTTCTCCGTCCTAGGTCCTGCTCTCTATTTCCATAAGCAGGCTTCTCAACTTTTTAACTGGGTTCTGTGATGCTTGAGTATTCTAAATTATATACCCCATCGTGGGCTGGCTCCCTCATGTTTTCACGATTTCAGTGGGGAAACCGATTCTCGTCATCCTTCTCCTAGTTAGCAGCTCTTTCTAGGTTATGAATACATTCATATTGGAGTCTAACTAGAGAGATAAATTCCTCTCTAGATAGCTCTGGGAGATCAGACTAGCCTTGGTGGGACCAAACTTCATTGTAGTTAATGCTCCTAGGCGCTGTAAAACTGATACCCATTGTCTGGTATCCCCTGAAGGAGATCCATGTGGGCCAAGTCGCTGCATTACCGAAACACGCTATGGTTGAGGGGAGAGATTTTCATTAGTATGCGAAGTCTCTTCTCCATCTTGTCTAGGTTACGGTTAGGCAACTACTAGCTCTTGAATTGGAGTGGATGTCGAACAACAACCAGAAGAATGTTGATTCTAAGTGGCAGAAACGTGGTTTCACCTGGTAGTGACCATGATGGTAGTGATGAGAATTGAAGTTTATCTTTCCCACATACGGCGCTAATATTTTGAATGAGTTTTAGAGAATCACTTGAATAAGGTTGAAGAAAGTGGTTTTATCTTATGCATGATGGTTGCAATTGCGGTGTGAGGGGTGAGTACTTGTAAAAGACACTACAACGTTCAAGTTAGACTGTGCACAATGTGGGTAGTGTTTGGAATTAGATGCATACCTTTGCTATCTTATGTGGTATTTATAGAAACGTCTTGATAGATAATAATCATATTTAAATATGCTTAATGGTAGTAAATGTTGTTAATTAAGATAAAAATCTAATAAAATCATTATTGTTTATAACTGATTCCTCTATTTGTGAGGGATATAATTAATTTCTCGATCCATGAGAGATTCTATTGGAGATTTACTCCTTATAAATAGACATATTTATTTTTCTAATAGTACTAATAAATACCTAAGACCCAATTCTAGTGGATCAGGTTGCTTACGAATCGTTAACTCGAAACCCAGTTTAGAATAAATATATTGAAAAAATAATAATACATTATTCATTTAGTAATTAATATAATTATTAAAATAATCATTTTGGAGGATATAGAATTATTCTAAAATTTTACAAGAATGTGTCTTTAAATAATGGATAAAAGTTAAATAAAGTTCTTTAGGTGTTTGTGGTGTTCTTTCTTTAATAAAAATATAATATGTGTATATTTTTTATAACTTATCAATAAAAAATTTAAAAAAGATGATGAGGTGGCTAAAAAATAAGACATATGTTATATTTTTATTAAAGAATAAGACCACAAACACCTGAAATTTTTTTCTTAAAATTTATCCTTAAATAATACCAAATATCATAATTATTATTTAATTTTCAGTTGCTTTACTTATATTTTAAGCTCGGCCTTAAAATGAGAAGAGCTTTTTTTTAAAAAAAAATATTGACAAGCATCCTTAAGCCACTAATTAAGAAAAAAAATTTAAAATTTTGTTAACAATTACCTTAAAAATATTTGTTAAGAAAGTTATAATATGAAGTTTTACATAAAAAAACGCAACTAATACATTGAAAATGGAAAAATTTTAACTTTTTGATGTTAAACTTTATATTTTAACTTTTTTAACAAGTACACGCTTGTTAAAAAATTTAACAAATTAAATAAAAAATAAACAATAAATATACTTGAAACTCAAACAAAAAATTATTATTTCTTTCTTTAAGTAGTTAGAAGTAATTAATATAATATTAAATGCTCCTTAATCTATTTGCTAACACTTGTTAGCAACTAACCATACATGAAGTAATTCTTACTTGGGCCAATTTATAGAGTGCTTAAGCGCTCATGCGGCCCACAAATTCATTGGCCATTCATCTAAATACTTTAGCATTTAAAATTTTAAAATTAAGTAAAATCCACAAATATGTGGTTAATAACCAGGTTTCATCTTCGGTGCATTTTGTAACACCCCAAACTTTTTGTGTATTAAATAAGTAATTTTGACAATTAACAGAATTCTACTATTTAGTGATTTCTGTGCACTGTAAAATTATTTTGAATATTCCATCTGCATATTTGATCATTTTGAGTGATTTGTTCTGTGTCAGGAAAATAATAATTTTCGGACTAGAAAAATTTACGTAAATTAATTTTTATTGCTTAGTCTTAATTAACTTACGTAATCTGATTTGATATTTGTGAATTTTCTAATTTTTGTGATTTTATGTGTGATTTTGATTTTTTTTTACTTGTTTGTGGGCCCCGCGAGGTGTTTGTGGGCCTAGGTGGCCACAATGGGCTCAGTGGGTCCCAAGAAAGTGAAAATTTTTCACGATAGAAAAATTTGTACCGCTTTTAGACTGAGCATGGGGATCTTACTAAACTTGAATCGAAAATAGTTTTAGAAAATTTCCTTTACCGTATTTTTTATTGTATTTATTTATGTGACGGAAAAATACTGATAAATGTATATTTTGTGGGGTTACAGTGAATCAAAATAATATTCTATATTATTAAGTTAATATTGGTGGATTGGATATCCACCATTAATTTAATTACCATTGGAAATTTAATCTTGATTTAATCAACGGTGGAGATTTGATCTTAAAAGTAAATAGGATCAATTATAACCGTTGGATGGAAATTAAATCAAGGGTAGAGATTTAATCTTATAAAGGACTATGACCATTATCAACCCTTGGATGTAAAATAAATCAATGGTGGAGATGGATCATTAATGACCATTGGATTTAGATTTAAATCAATGGTGGAGAATTGGTCATCAAAAATTTCTACAACCATTTTGGACCCTTGGATGTAAAGTTTGAAGATGCAATCTTGACCTTTCATTTGGAGACACATCTAATGGCTAGGATTTAAAGAAGAAAGATCCAATTACTAGATTTTGTCTTCCAAAAATCAATATCTACTTAAATCCTAACCATTGAATGAATCAATGGTTAGGAAGAAATGATTATTAGAAAAGATGACAAATTGCATGAATCATGCAAGGAGGGGGGAACGGTTTTGTTGAACAAGGAGGAAGGGAGACATGCTTGGACTTTTAAGAAGTAATTTTTGCCAAAGAAAAGATGAAGACAAGTTACTATTGCACAATTAATGTGCATGCTTTTCAAAATTCCATTTTGGCTTTTCTCTCCATGAAGTCCACGGTCATGCATAGTTAGGATGCCAAATTATTTCATTTACACACTTCACATTCTTCATTTCTTCATTTTCTCTAAGTTCCAAAACCAACCGAAAGAAAAACTCTATTTCCTCTCCTTAGTGAAGCATTGCCAAGCACTCCTCTTCACACTCCATCACTCTTTAATTTCATACAACCTAGTTTCTTAAATCATCACCTTGTTCTAAACAACTTTCTTGTTGAGAATTTTCTCAAATTCTTACATCTTGAAGGACTTTTTCTAAGATCAAGTTTTAGAGCTCTTGTTGGTGAAGAGTAAGAAAACTTCTTTTATTCTTTTCTTTTTCATGTTCTAAACCATGTTTGATCCATGGTTCCTCTTAATCAAGTTCAATATACTAATTTTCTTGTATTTGTTCTATGTTCAAGAGACTTTTGTTGGAGGAGATCTTGTTCTAAATTCAAAGCAAGGAGCTTTTGGAGTTCTTCAAGAGGTAAGAGGAGATTTATCTCACCAACCAAGCATGGTGGTGAAAGATGGTTATATTTGATGGATGATGAATCCATGTGAGGATTCATATCCATGGTCATGTAATAAATTATTTGTGTTATGTGTTTTTAATTATTTTGTTTATGCTTGATATGCTTTGCATGAATTAATTGTGTATGCATGCTTAGTATGATTTTTACTTGTTTATATGGTATGCTTAAAATATGCATGATGATATATGTTAAATATATTATGATGGAATGTAAACAAGAAATTATGGTTTCAAAGGTCATAGGAAGCTCACGGTTTTGGCTCTCAAAAACTAAGGTTTCTATTGAAAATTTTCAAGAACAATGAACTTGATTTTTTTTTAGTCCTTAGACTTAAGAAAATTTCAGCCAAGACACCAACTAACTTGGTGTTTACAAAATTAGATTTTCAAGAAGGATGAAATTGAATGATTTTAAAAATAATAATAATAATAATAAAAAGGGTTGTTATTCCAAACAATGATGCTCACGATTTTTAGTATGGAGTTTTAGTAAAATAATTTGTGTATAAAACAAGATTTGAACTTAGATGTTTCAAAGAAAAATATTTGATGGTTCCAAAGACCATTTATAAGGTTTTGATAAACTTAGAAAAAATGTTTTGATGTTATAAAATATAAGAATTTCCATAGAAGGATTTTAAAAGGGAAATTCAAGTGTTATCAATTGGTTGAGAAAGGATTTTTAGTAAAATAAAGAAAAAGAAAATTTAAAAGTGGTGAACATCAAATTATTTTAAGAGAATAAATTTTTAGAAGTGATTTAGAAAATGTTTTAACTTAAATTTATTTAAGGATAATTTAATTTTTAAGCTTTGGAAAATGATATGATATTTTAAGTTAAAAATAGTAATTAAATTAACAAGATGAGATTTTACAAGATCAAATTAGTAAAATGAAATTTTTAGTAATTATATGACGGAAAAGGAATATTTAAAAAAAAAAAAGAATAGGAATGAAAAGAGGTGAGAGATTATATTATATTAAGAAAAGCCCAAAATAATATTTTAAAGTTAAGTAATATTTTTACGAAGTGTAGAAACAGTGAAAATTGATTTATGTAGCTCAAAAACGTAATTTTTAAATTACACGATTAAAAAATGTTAAAATATTTCTACGTAATTTTTAAAGCATTTAATCATTTTACACGATTGAAATGTTGTAGAAAAATCGCTATGCGATTTAAAAATGAAAGAATATTTTTACGTATTTTAGAAATAAAAAAAAAAAATTTGTTATGCAATTTTTAAACGTAATAGAAATGTTACAAATCATTGTTTACGTAATAAAATATTACGTGACCGTAAAAATGTGACAAAAATATTTTGCGAATGATAAAAATACAATAATATAATGTTCTTACATTAATTATACGATAAACTTTGATTAAAAATCAAATGTGAATAAATTTGCCTATAATTGGCATAAATTCATTTTGAACGTAAAATAGTATTTGAACTTTGTATGAGAAATTATGTGATTTACCTTTGGTTGGTAATTGGTGCATTACACATGCATTGAAAATGGTCCGATGGATTTGGATATGGCTAATTGCCTAGGAAAACGTACACCTCTTGAGTGGGTGCGATTGTAGGTCACTTATGGACCTTGGGGCATCGGGTGCGGGTTGCTCACAAAGTAGCTTCTTACAACGTGGGTTAGACCGATGCAACACACCGGTGACGAGACACTATTCTTAATCAAGATCCGACAAAGATCATGTTGTGTATGTGCTAGATGTTAAAGATATAATTATAAGCACTTGGTTGAAGCAAAAATACCCAACTCTTTTCGATCAATTTCTCCGACTTGAGTATTAGCTCCATGAAGTAGGGCATTGAGTTTATGTACGCATGCATGAAACTGAGCATCTATATTTATATGATGGTATTGTTGTAATTATTGTATGATTTAAAAAAGTGATAGTGGCACAATGGTAATTGTTATTTTTGCACTATGATGATGGTATAATTGTGATCATGATATGATATTTTGCATGATGTGTTGTTTTATTATCTCTCTATCTATCATGCTTGTATTGCGTAGTATAATCTCACTCTTTGTATGTATATTGTTATTGATAATTGGGAAGACGTTGAGAAAGAAAAGGTACTAACCATACATGAACAACAAGAGTTCTTCGGATATGTACGTCTACAATTTCTTAAGAATGGAGGACAAGTCCCGATGAGCGAGGACTTATTTATGAGGGATATCGACTATTAGCATTAGCGGTATCAAGCTTAGAGATCCGTTTTCGTGTAACTATCTTAGTTCATGTTGAATTTTCGTTGCATATCGGCGACATTGGGACACAGAATTATGTTCATCCGTGGCCATTGATTCTAAATACTAGTTAAAGCATTTAACTCGATATGAACTATGTGTGTAATTTAAAGTGTATTTTTAAGTCAGTAAAATAAATAATTCAACAAGTACATTTGCAATAAGTATATGATGTAATCTATGTTAGGTTGCTATAATGTTTTATTTTTCGCTAAGTTTATTTTATGGTCATAAAAAAAAAATAAAATTGACTTATCTTTTTATTACAACGTCACCTTATATCTTGGGGTTATTTCATAAATGTGCACGGTGGGTGTTACACATTTGCGCTCAAGTGGCGAGTAGCAAATTCCTTTTTAGTTAGATACAGTTTATTATAAGAATTTAAATAATTATTTAATAATGAGGTGATTAATTTACAATTTAACTTATTTAACTAGTCCGAATAAATCGATTTTACAAACACTACTTACACTCACTCTATTTTTTGTTTTATTTGAAACCAAAAAATAAAACATTTAATTTCCATTAGTGCACGAAAGCCAAGAAAGTAGGTTAGTCTTGAAAATTAGTGTGTTTGATTTAGCATGAAAACTTTTATTATTTTAATAATTAATTATTGTATAATTAATTATAATAAGATTAGTTTTATGTTTGAATATATTAATTAATTTTTTTTAAAAATAATATAAAAAAGAATTATTTTTATATATTAAATTTAAAAAAAATATATAAAATAATTTAAAAAATTATTTGAATGAAGATAAAATAATATTTATATTTTAAATTTTTAAAATAATTTATAATTTAGAATTATAAACTTAAAGTTTATAAAAAATTAATATATATATTAAATTTTGTATAAAAGTTAAAGTAAAATTATCCAAATAAACATAAATAATAATAAAAAATCTGGTGAGTAAAAATAAACTGTTTGTTTGAGAAATAATCTCTTCCAATCAAGCACTACATATACTAGCTGCGCAGAAGCTGCAGTGCATCAGATTCTCTAATTACGACATGGAGTACTCAGTGGAAGCCCTGGAGAGAGATCTAAATAACATGAGAAAGTATTATAGGAGTGGAAAAACAAAGGAAGCATCATGGAGAGAATCACAGCTTAAAGGGTTGCGTAATTTCCTCATGGAAAGAGAGGAAGAAATCTTGAAGGCCCTCAAGCAGGATTTGGGGAAGCATCACGTTGAGGCTTTTAGAGACGAGGTGTGTTTGATGTGAATCCTAGTCCTATGGTTAAATTCTATGTGGGACACTTACTATTAGTAAATAGTGTAGCTGTTTAATTTCGTTTTCCTAATTAATCCATGTGCACTTGCAGGTGGGAACGTTAATGAAGTCCTTAAATTTTGCAACGAAGTCTTTAAGAAAATGGATGGCGGGCAAAGAGGTGAGGTTATGGTAGCTGCCTTCAAGGACCATGTGTACAAAATGATGCTAATTGCTAAACTAGGAGAAAAATATTTTGGGAGGATCAGAACGGTTAATTAGCATGTTATAACTTTAATTACCATTATATTTCATTTCATGAAAAGAAGATCTTGTGTACAAAATTTTTTCCATGGAAGAAACTCATAACTAATGATTTGCAGGATAAGTATACACTGTGCCAATCTTTTTTTCTTCCTTTTTTGACGTGCGTGATTGATAATTTGATACTTGATAGGCTAAACTGCCACAAATAGCACTGCTTTCCAGTGCAGAAATTGTTCCTGAGCCTCTTGGTCTCGTTCTCATAATCTCATCATGGAATTTTCCCTTTGGTGAGTTAACTCAAAGTTAAAATACTTACGTTCAAGGGCTTCTAAAAGATGTCTTCATTCCCAGATCAACAAGCTATGGTTTTGTGAAACAGGACTGTCCTTGGAGCCACTAATAGGAGCTGTAGCTGCTGGAAACACTGTAGTTCTAAAGCCTTCAGAAATGTCCTCTGCTTGTTGTTCTCTTCTAGCCACTGTCCTCCCAACTTACTTGGACAATGATGGCATTAAGGTCATCCAAGGTGGACAAGAAGTGGGTGAACAACTCCTACAGCAAAGATGGGACAAGATATTCTTCACTGGTCAACATGCTCAACCTTTCTCTTAGGATTTGTTTGGTATACCAATTTTGAGTAGAAACGAAAGGAAAATAGGAAAATATTAGACTCATCATTTGGTAGGTAGGGAGGAAAAAATTTGGAAGGATGCAATTTTTATTGCATGATCCCTTGGTTGATGGATGAAAAGGAAGGGAAAGAAAAAAAATTTGTAGACCTCATTTTTATCCTTTTCTTGATGAAACTAAAAAAGGAATGAGAGTATCTCTTCTTTTTCATGGATGATACTAAATAAAAGGAGAATAACTCTTCTATTTCTCTCTTTATTTCCTTTTTTTTTACTTTTTTTTTATATTCCTTTCCTTTACTTTTTTTTTCCCATGATACCAAGACCCTTACTATTTTCCCTTCATCATCATCATCATCTTCGTCTTCTTTTTCTTATTTTACTTTTGGTCTTAATTGCCGGTATGTCATTGTCATAATCAAGTCATAACTATTGATGAGATTTTTTTAACGTATACTATAATCCAATATTAGGAAGTGCACGGGTGGGGCGGATTGTTATGTCTGCAGCAGTGGAGCATCTGACTCCTGTGACTTTGGAGTTAGGTGGAAAATGCCCGGCACTGGTTGATTCCCTTTCAGCTTCTTGGGACCAAAAGGTACGTGGATGTTAATTCAATCTTGGCACATGGCACCTAAATTTATATTAAAATTGAAACTGAAAGAAGAAGAAGAAGAATAGAATAAAATAAAATAGGAGACAAGAAAAAAATATATATATATATATAAAGAAGCGACTTTTCTCTTTTTTTGGTTTCCTTTTGTTAGTTAAATTTTGATCAAGTATTATTTTTTAGCATAATAACAAATTGCTTATTGGAAGTTCTTTTCTTGTTGAACCACAAGGTGGCTGTGAAACGAATTTTGGTGGCAAAATATGGGGCTTGTGCAGGACAAGCATGCATAGCAATTGATTATATCCTTGTAGAAAAGAGTTTCAGTTCTGCATTGGTACGAAGCTTGAAAGAAATTTCAAGCTTTTAATTATGCTGCTATATATGTCACTTTGATCTTGAAGCATGACTGCTCTTGTTTTGTTTAGGTGACATTAATGAAGGTCTGGATCAAGGAAATGTTTGGAGAAAACCCAAAAGCATCCAACACTGTTGCAAGAATAGTTCATAAACAACATTTCTCGAGACTCGTGAATCTTCTCACTGATCCTAAGGTCAAAGATTCGGTGGTTTTTGGTGGTTCAGTAGACGAAGATAACCTGTAATTAGTACTCTCTTTTCTTAGTTGCTTGCGTCCGAGATTTTACATATAGCATAAGAATATGTAAAGTTTATTTCCCTCTGAAAATTGGACAGACCAATTTTGTTGAGCACGATTTTCCTAACGGAGAAATTCTTCTAGTACATCAAGTTAGCGGAGGAATATCACTTGTTTTTATTCCTTATTCTTCTACTTAAATTTTGTTAAGTAAAAAAAAATATTATTTATTATAAAAATTATAATTATTCTAATTTTATTCACTTCACAAAATTTAAGTAAAAAGATAAAAAAAAACAAATGAT
Source organism: Ormosia semicastrata (assembly GCA_029884595.1). NCBI lineage: Eukaryota > Viridiplantae > Streptophyta > Magnoliopsida > Fabales > Fabaceae > Ormosia > Ormosia semicastrata. Next base: position 62,811,283 of record JAQQTO010000056.1, read on the forward strand.
CCTCATCTTAAGTAAGATGTACTAAATTAATCATAATATTAATTGATAAATAACTATCATAATTAATTGATTAATAATTATAATTAATTCTATCAATTAATACTATGATTGACTTAATACATTAAATTTGAGTATTTAAAGTTTATGAAATAATTTTTCTTCCTCATGACCAAAAGTTTTATGTTCTAAAAAATTCTGTGCAGATTTATCGAACCAACAATATTACTGGATCCGCCACTTGAATCAGCAATCATGACAGAAGAAATCTTTGGCCCCCTCCTTCCAATTATCACCGTAAGATACACACAAAAGATTTTATTTTATTTTATTTTTTCTAGTTTTTTCTAATTAGTAGTCCAGGAAAATGGCAAGTGGTTCATTAGCCATATCACATCATGCTTATCTTTCTATATCATGCCAAGTGCAGTTTCATTTGTATTTTCCTGGCTTTTGCAGCTGGAAAAGATTGAAGACAGTATTGAATTCATAAACTCAAGGCCTAAACCTCTAGCCATTTATGCCTTCACAAAAAACCAAACTCTACAGAGAAGAATAGTATCTGAGACATCATCTGGAAGTGCTGTATTCAATGACGCAATTCTACAAGTATTCATTTGTAGCTGATCTCTTTATTTACCTTACTTATTTAAAAAGAATATTTAATTAACATGTGTTAGTTTGAGTGAAAGGAATTTGAGTTCTTTAAACATGTGATCTTAAATTTAATTTTTAAATTTATATGTATATAAATAATACTGTATATGCATAATCGTATCTCAAAAGATTAGTATTTTACTTATTGAACGAGGATACTCTAAAAAAAAGAAAAAAAACAGAGGGTATCTGGACTCTTTGGATATGCTTGTTAGGAGCAAAAATAGTAGGCACGTAGTGAGAGAGATGAAAATTTGGTTCTTTTGCTAAAACAAATCATGTGAGGATACATTGTCAATTTTCACTCTTACTAATGGTAAGCACATATTTAGCTTGTTTGAGTTTGAAAGATAACTAGTCTCCAACTCCTCTTATTTTGTGTAGTATATAGCGGATACCCTCCCATTTGGAGGAGTTGGTGAAAGTGGATTTGGCATGTACCATGGGAAGTTCTCCTTTGACACGTTCAGTCACCAGAAGGCTGTGGTCAGAAGAAGTTTCTACACTGATTTTTGGTTCAGGTTTCCTCCGTGGACTCTTAACAAGCTCCAACTACTTGAGGTAGCTTACAATTTAGACTATCTTGGAATACTCCTTGTCCTGCTCGGCTTAAAGAGATCAAAACGCTCATTATTTCAGGCTTGTAATTGATTGGCAATAGTTTCCTTCACTTTTACTTTTCCATCCAGCACCCAACCCAATAAGGATAGGTGAATCATAGCTAGTGTGTATTTCTTGGCTTATGTTATGATACTAAAATAAATGTATTTTTCATTGATTCTGTTTGTCCTATTTGTCTAGTTTACTTGGCTTGGTTAAGGCAAGGATTGGATGAAGGATCTTAGGTTCTACTTGTATTACTTTATACTGGACAGACAAAAAAACTACAAAGGAAAAAAAAAGGAGATATTTAGGTTCATAGATTAGGTTGAAACCGCGTCGGCGGATCAGAACAACAGTCAGTTCCCTAATGAATCTGATAGATCAGGATATACCACTGAGATATAGAGCAGAAAGGAGCCACTCAGAGGGGGAACGTGCACGAGGCGTGGTCCCCCCAACTTGAATATTTTTTTTAATAAAAAATGATGTTATAACGTCATTTATTTTTTTAATCACATTATTATTTATACTATTATTTAATGATTATGATTAAATAAAAAAAATAAAAAAGTGATATAATTAATAATATAAAAAATAATGTTAGAGAAAAATAGTGTAAGAAAATCATGATTATTTTCTTATATACACATGATATATTTTTTAGTGATTTATCTAAAAAAAAATAAATACTGTTTATATTAAAAATTATTAAAATAAGATGAAAACTGATTTTTTCACATATTATATAATTATTTATATTAAAAATAAATTTGTTGAAAATTTCACCATAAATATAATAATAAATTATTTTTATTTTATAAAATAACGTCGAACATAATTATAAAATTAAAAATATATATTTAAGATTATCTTACATTTAATTATATTTATTATGAATATTTTTAATTTAAAATATGTTAATTTATTTTTATTTTTATATTATATGATAATTAAATTTTTTAATTTAAATATTTAGATATATATATCTAATTTTTAATATCAACCTCTAAGATTAAAATTCTGATTCTGCCAGAGAGCCACTCAAACGTGTGGAACACTATTACACTAGTAGAGGTCATGATCACATGAACATATATCGGAGAGATACAAGCACCACTAAAAAAAAATCATTTTTCTTCATTATTTTGGTGGTGCAATTTATATTAGCAAACCATCTGAATGTGAATCAAAAGTTCAAAGCTGCAAATCTGCAGTCATAATATCATTAAATTTGATAACAAAAATGCATAGCAATTCCTCATCAATGTTGTTGGTTATAGTGTTGTTTATTTCATCACCTAATATTAAATTGGTGCAATTACATCAATTCTGTTATCAAAATTAATGACACCGTGACAAAAAGAGAGGGCACATAGTTTGTTTGGTGTACAATTGTGTCACCGGAAGAGAAAAAATAGGCTTCTCAATTCATTCTTATCTAGTGGTTGCAACTTTAGTCAAATGGACGTTTACTTCTTTCAAATAATGAAACAAACAAGCTGTACCTCTAATATGAAAATGTTACTTGCACAACATTTGTTATATACTATTTTTGTGCTGATTAATGATAACTTAATTTTTAATTAATAAGGTGTATAAATTGATTAGCAGACTAATAATCTATTAATATAAACTGAAAACAAGTCACTATTGGATTAACTAATTTATATATCTTGTTAATTAATAACTAATTCATCATTAACCGGTATAAAATTAATGTACACATTTTAGTGTACAAATAATAGAACTGAACTCTGATATATGTTTCTCCAAACTATTAAAACTAAAAAATATAGTAAACTAATATAATGATAATAGTGGTATTTATTGTTGTTGCCTATTCCTTTCTTTTTTGTTCATGCAAGGCCACCATTATTTTACTTTGTCTCACGTGGTGTTTTTTTTTTTAATTTAGTTATTATTATAAACTCAAGACTTACGTCTATTTATTAATTATTTTATTATATAAATATGCTAAGTCTCTAATTGGATTAGGAGCAAACTTAAATAATAAAAAACAATTTTAACATGATCAATTAAAATTTCTAAAGTGACATAAATCAGGAAATTAAGCAAAAACTAGTATATAGAAATAATAATTTATATCAATAATTGGGCCAAATAAATGCAATTAGAATTTTTTTAGTGGAAAATAATAATAATAATTTATATAAAAAGGTAAATAAATAAGAAAAGAACTGACAAGAGATGGATTGGGTCTGTAAAGAGAGGCCATCGACCGGCCCTAACATTAACAACAATCATCATTACAAAAACCAAAGAAAAGAACGTTGTTCAAAGGTGAGAAAACGAATCCAGATCCCATTGCAAAAATCAGGATAGCACAAATGTTAAATTCAGATGAAGATCGTCTTCTTCTTCTTTTTTTTCTTTTTGAGAAAATGATAGAGATATATTCATGATCTTATAGCTCAAATTCATTGAATCTGGAATTTGAGTTTATTTTATCATGATTCAATATACTTGAACCATTAGATTCAAAACATATCTCTCTCCTTTTCTTAAAGAAAATAAAAAGATTGTGATCCGTTAAATTCAGAATATATTATTGTACCAAATACACTCCATAATGGTACTATGAATAGGGTGGGAAGGGGAAATGTACAATACCTTGGATACCTCCTCCTTCTGGTATTACAAAGATAAACTATGATGCAGCTTTCAATGGTGATAAAAAATGGGGCTACTCAGAAGGTGTTTGCCAACTCGGCCCTGGTAGCAGAAGCTATATGGCTTTAAGAGAAGCTATCTTTCTTGCTGATGCCATGCAAATCCCCAAGATTCTCATAGAATGAGATTGCTTACAAGTAAAGTAATTGAAGCTTGCAGAGGTGATAAATCCCTTTGGGGAGTTGGGGCAATTGTTGCAGACATAAGATCAATCCAACATAAGTTTCAGATCTGTGGATTCATATGGACTGGCTGTGAAGGAAATAGACTAGCACATGAAGTGGCGAGATTGGCAGCCTTAGATGCTCTTCCTGCAGCGTGCTCTTCCTGCAGCGTTTTCTTTTCGCACAAGGTATCAAGTTTTGTAAATGAAAAAAATTAATTTTATATTTTTATACTTTTGTTATCTGACTCGATTGAACTCTAAATTATTCAAATCTAATATGACTTACGGATGTTGAGATTTTTGTAATAAAAAAAGCTATTTTTAAGGTTTTTTTTTCTTTGTAAACAGCAGACGTGCCATTGTTATTATTTTTATCTTATAAAGCACAAATATGGATACAGACATAAGATATTAAATTTAAAAAATTATAAGATAGAGATATAATATATATATAATTAATATTAAAATAAATTAAAGAATTTAATTTATATGTATATATATATATATTTACAAAATTTATGAAAAAATTCATAATTCATTAATATCATTTTTATAAATTTGAAGATTTATAATATATTAATATATATATATATGTGTCAATATTTGTTACTTAGTGAACCCCTCTCAAAAAATATGAACATAATTTCTATTGATATTTTTTAAAATATCTCAAATTAACTTTTCTTAATAGAACTAATCATGTATAAGTACATTTCAAAAAAAATTAACTAGAGGAATAGTGATATGAGACAAGTTTCGGTGACAACGAAGTGGACGATTTAGTACAAAGAGAGATAGAAGAAGAAGATGAAAATAATGATATGTGAAAAGAAAAAACTTAAGAACCTAATAGTAATATGTGAAAAGATAAAACTTAAAATATTAATATAAAAAAATAGTGACTTGGGACGTCAGTCATGTGATTGAATTTTAGTGCATTACGAGTTTACTAGTTGAACGTTAGTCATGAAAATTAATTTTTTTAAAAATATTAATAAGTCTTGTTCAAATCATATCTTAAATATATTAAATCGTGTCTGAAACATATCTACGATGTATCCAAACTAAAAAAAAATCTATTTAATCAAATATATTCAGATATATAAAATATATATATCGTATACACATTCTCGTATATTCAACATGAATATATATCTAACATGCAGACTCGTGCTTCATAGTTTTATATGATGCACTGCAGCTTTGCTGGTCTATGTTAGTGTCCCTAGCTTTTGGGCCGCTGGGGTCTCCCTTGTTTGGGCCTTGGTGATTCTGATATTCTGACCAAAAAAATAAGGTGAGAAAACGAGAGGGAATATTTGGCGCCATTTCTCATTTGTTCTGTCTATCTATCTACGTAAACAGTCAGCACCTTCTCTTTTCTCCCTTTCTCCTCTCTTACTCACTCACTCTCACTCATTTCTCCACCAAACCCTAGCTGCAATTGCATTGCATCCTTCCTTCGTTCTTCATCAATGGCTGCAGCTTCAACTCCTACCAAGTCTCTTCAATCTCCCTCCAAACCCAACCTTCGATCCCAATCCAATCCCAAATCCTCACCTGCACCAACCCCCCTCACTCCACAATCCCTACCTCTACCTTCTCGCAGATCCACGCGCCCAAAGTCCCTCCCATTCAATTCCATCAATTCATTCACAACTCCCAAAAGAGGGAAATCCAAGGAGAATCTCGATGCTCGGCCTTGTCCATCCATCGATTATGTTGAGGATTCTAGCAAAGACGAAGTGATAATAACCCGTAGAAGCACAATTAGAGGAAATGGTTCGGTTGATAAAGGTGGATCTGAAGCATTGAAGCGGAGAAATGGAAAAAGTTCAGTTGTTCAAGTTTCCTTCGCTCCCGCATCTCCTGTTCAATCTGAAACGAAGAAGAGGAAGAGGGAGGAGGGTGAGAGAACGGTTCTTACTAGAGCTATGGCTTCGAGAAAAGGGAAATCGAAATCGGAGAAGGGGCAAAAGAATACGAGGTTGCCTAAAAGTCGTGTGTATTACAAGAAGGTGGTTTATGATGGGGGCGAATTTGAAGTGGGGAGTGATGTGTATGTGAAGAGGAGAGAAGATGCTAGCTCCGACAACGAAGATCCTGAAGTGGAGGAGTGTAGGTTGTGCTTTGGTTCTGGCAGTGAGGTCATGATTGAGTGTGATGATTGTTTAGGTGGGTTTCATTTGAAATGTTTGACGCCGCCATTGAAGGAAGTTCCTGAAGGGGATTGGATATGTGGATTCTGTGAGGATCGTAAGATGGGTAGGGAGGTTCACTTTCCAAATCCTCCTGAGGGTAAGAAACTAGTTAGGACAATGAGGCAGAAGCTTCTTTCCAGTGATTTGTGGGCTGCACATATTGAGAGGTATATCTTCTATTTTCCTAATTACATAAACTTGCACTGCTTTTCTATTACTAATTATGTTGACAATGACATCAATTGTTTTTTTTTTTAATTTTTATTTTTAAAATTGGTTTAATGTGAGCAGTATATGGAAAGAAGTGGATGGCAACTATTGGTGTAGGGTACGATGGTATACAATCCCAGAAGAGACTTCTGTTGGGCGACAACCACATAACCTGAGCAGGGAGATATATCGAACCAATGATTTTGCAGACATTGAGGTGCTCCATGATAACTGTTTTGGTTGTGAAATACTGATAGTAAAATGCTAGCATGAGTGAAAATTTTCTAGTTGAACTTCCTATCTATCAAGCTTACCAAATTGAACTTAGCATGTTTTAGTGGTAATTCTTGAAATCTTTTGGTTCGTCTAGATGGCTTGAGTTTTATTTTCTAGAATTAAGAACTAGAATTGAGTAGATAATATCAGTCAATAGTATGGACTGATTGTTTATTTTGATAGATTGGTTAGATTCTTGATTAGTTTAGCATATCTAAATATCTACAATCATATATCTTAAAATAGGTAATTTTTAATTGCCTTTATGAATCTTATCAAATTTTTACACCCTAGATTTGTTTGACTTGTTTCTATATAATCATAAGAAATAGAAGCTCTATTTTCTTGCTAAGACATTATATAGTTTTAATATAATGTGCAATTCCACACCTATGTTTATTTAAGTTGTCAGAAAAGAAGTTGAACTATTAAGTTCCATGGTGCTCCACTCCAGGAAATATTTTTACCATTTACATTCACCATAATTAGATACATATAGAGGAGAATTGCGAAGTTATAATGATGAAAACAGTTTGTGCAGCTAACGCCTATATTATACAATGAAATAGTGAACTAGATCCTAAAATTTAACATAACTAGGAGTACTATATTTCATGGCTATTTCTAGCATTTCTATAGCCTCAGGCATAATGTCTAAGGTAGCGGGAACTTATCCTCCTTTACTTCATCATAGTGATCCTGTGTTCACTGCAGATGGAATCTGTTCTTAGACATTGCTATGTCATGACCCCCAAAGAATATGCTAAGGCTAGCTATGAGGGAGATGATATTTTCTTATGCGAATATGAATATGACATCCACTGGCACAGTTTCAAACGTCTTGCTGATATTGATAATGAAAGAGAGGTAATTATGTCAGAAGATAGGAAAAAAAATATAAGGATTCTTCTTCTCATTAAAGGAGTTAACCATTTAGCAATTCTAGTACTTATGGGTTTGTTCTTACCTGGTAGAATGGTGAAGAGACTGACAGTGATGAGGATTGGAATCTTTCCAAGGAATCAGACTCTGATACAGATGAAGATGTTGAATATGAAGAGGAGAATATTAAAAATGCACAATCTCGGCCATCAACAAGCCATCAGTTAGCCGCAGTATGAATATTGTTGTTCACTTTGTATTCATGGTTTTTTTGGCATTTATGATTTTCTACATAAAATACATTTGCAAATGATACAGAATCTGCACAAAGGACGGTTCTTCGGACTTCAGAAGATAGGTGCAAAAATAATTCCACAGCATGTTAGGTCTCACAGACAGACTGATCTTGACAGAGCAAAGGCTACACTGTTGTTATCATCATTGCCTAAATCTTTACCTTGTAGAAATAAGTATGTTGAAGCTTGAACTTAATTTTTTAATATTTTATATCTCTCTCTGAAGTTACTAATCACTGTATGCTTTTATATAGAGAAATGGAGGAGATATCTACATTCATTAAAGGTGCTATTTGTGATGATCAATGTCTGGGGCGTTGCCTCTACATTCATGGTGTTCCGGGAACTGGCAAGGTACTATCTTTTTATCTTCTAGAACTGACTATATTGTTTCTTTAGTTCAATGAGGATTTAATTTAGCCATTGTGGAGCAAGTCTTGTTTTTTAATCCTTTTATTCATGTGCGATTGTAGACAATGAGTGTACTAGCAGTAATGAGGAGTTTGAGGTCAGAAGTTGATGCAGGAAACATCAGACCCTACTGTTTTGTGGAGATTAATGGTCTGAAATTGGCATCGCCAGAGAATATTTATAAGGTGAAGTTAATGGAGTGGAGTTTATACTGTTTTTGGCTTTATATGACCATAGTCCTTGGTTATATTATAGTTCTGATATTCTTTCAGGTCATATACGAGGCATTAAATGGACACAGGGTCAGTTGGAAAAAGGCTCTTCACTTGCTAAATGAGAGATTTGTAGAAGGGAAGAAAACTGGAGAAGAGGCTGACCGGCCATGTATTTTGCTCATTGATGAACTTGATGTTCTTGTAACCAGAAACCAGTCGGTAACCTACAAATCTTGTAACAAAAAACTTGTCATTAGATCCACATTCTTTAAATATGGAATTACAATGCCATGAACCTTCCTTTTATCACAGGTTCTGTACAATATTCTTGACTGGCCTAATAAGCCACATTCCAAACTAATTGTGATAGGTAAGACAAAGCTCTTGTCATTTTTTTTAACAGCATTATGATTCTCCAGCTTGGCAGGAGTAATTTAAAATAATGGGGAAACAAGAATCCTAATGATTATAACAACTGTGATGGCTTTGTTGACTGCAAAAACTAATGCTTTACTAATAATGTAATGAATTCAGGGATAGCAAATACTATGGATCTTCCGGAGAAGTTACTTCCTCGTATATCAAGCCGAATGGGCATACAGAGGCTTTGCTTTGGTCCATATAAATATCAGCAGCTTCAGGAAATCATTTCGAGTCGCCTCAAGGGAATTGATGTATTTGAAAAGCAAGCTATAGAATTTGCTTCAAGAAAGGTTAGTCTTTAAGTCATTATGAAGATTGATTTCCTCTAATCTTTTACATACGATGGACACCTGTTTTGGTCAATAGCTCATTGATTCACATAATTATTCAGGTTGCAGCGATCTCAGGAGATGCACGTCGTGCTTTGGAGATATGCAGACGTGCAGCTGAAATAGCGGATTATCGTATGAAGAAGCTAATTTCAAATCCTGATTCTGTTACTGCGGGTATATGAATATATCCTATACTCCTATAGATTTTGTTGCAGACTTGTTATTCTGTTGTTGCCTATGTGTGCATGCTTGATATTGATCTACAAGACATTGTTTGATCTTCTGTCTTCTATATTGGAATATTTGGATTACATGTCATTAACTCTAAACTCTTTTCAGCATCACTTGTATGCATGAATTCCTTATTTCTGAGGCGGTGCTTACTGCCCACTAATTCATTTGTGTCTCCTCTCTAGGGAAGGGACTTGTTGGTATGGCAGACGTTGAAGCAGCCATTCAAGAAATGTTCCAAGCACCTCATATTCAAGTGAGTTGAAATTTGGAATGTGCTGATTTATTTCTTGACTTAGAAGTTCCATTTTTTTCCCCAGATTGGTAGATGATGCCTTAGACAGTGAACCAAGTTATGAGACATGAGCTAGTAGTGAGTGACTAACTTACATTTAATACAAATGTTGTTGATGTACTTTAGATATGTACTCTAGTAAATAGCAAACCTTGGCCGTTTCCTTAATTGAGGCTTATTACATGAACAAACACTTATTCTGTTTTACATATGAATGCTGTTTTAGTTCATCAGACATGACTGCTAATTTTGTGGGACCAGTGATCATAGGGCATACAAAATAAGTAAAATAGGAAATTGATGTTATTGCTGTCATTTATGTATGAGCAGATGTTTCTCGCAAAATCCATGAAATTAATTGCTCAGTACAGTCATAAGCACTTTATATATTCCTTTACCTGGCAGAACGATGCTAACATTTTATTTTAGTCTTACATTGTATACGTCATTCTTTCTTTTTGAAGGTGATGAAAAGCTGTTCAAGACTTAGCAAAATCTTCCTGACATCTATGGTGCACGAACTTTACAAAACAGGAATGGGGGAAACCACTTTTGAAAAGGTCAGCTTCTGAAGCTTCTTTCTGTTATTTTATTCTCGTTTAGCATGCAGGTCATGCATAGAGTTCTTCACCTTCAAACCTCAGTCTTCAGCATTTTGGTCAAACAGCGATACATGAAATTTGCAGTTTAGATGAAGTTATTTTGACGCATGCATATTTGACGTAAAGTTATAAAATCTCTAGGTTGTTAAGGATAGTGGTGGTTAGTATTAGAATATCTGAAAAATATCTCATAGGATCTCTTAGGATTTATTTTCTATTTATTATATTTTCTGATTTGTTTTCTTATTAATTAGGATTAAGAGCCTAGTATTAGTATAAATAAGACTATTGGATTTGTCTTTTGTATCACGCTATCAACACATCAACTCAATATCAATATCAGTCTATATTTTCTCTTTTCCTCTTCCTTACCTAAAACCTCCCAATTCAACAGTTAGAGTTAGTTATGGTTGGTTAGGCTTAGCTGGTAGGTGGTTATGATTAGTTAAGGGGGATTATGATTAAGCTATGATTAGCTAACTAACCTAATGATTAGTTATTGTGTTAAGCACAACTATATAAGCTGAGATTGATAACTAATGTGCACTTGGAAATCATTTTCATCAATTCATATTCAACATTCATTTCTCTCTCTCTCTCTCTCTTTTGCCCCTTTCTTCTCGGCTTCACTGCATCTCTAGTACCTTTCATGGTATCAAAGCTCTGCACACTTCCGAGTGGAGGCTGAGATCTCTTCTCCGAGTTCTTTTGTGATTTCAGCACCACAATTTGTGTTACAAACGTTCTCCAATCTAGTATCTTTGAAGCTCAACGATGACAACTATTTGCCATGGAAACAGCAAGCAATTGCCACCATCAAAGGTTTCAAGCTACAAAAGTATATTCTTGGATCTTAGTTAGTTCCACTGAAATTTGCTTCTCCAATCAATGAGCAAAATGGAAATACCAGTGAAGATTTTCTCAATTACGAACAGCAATAATAACTTCTGGTGTCTTGGCTTTTCTCATCCATGGGTGAATCGATGATGCCTTGTATGGTTAGAAGTGAATTTGCATATAAGATCTGGCAGAAACTCGAAGCCTACTTTGCATCTCAGGTCACAGCTAAGATGTAACAATTGAAACTTCAACTACAAAATGTCAAGAAAGATTCTTCTTCTTCTTTAATCAATGACTATTTGTTGCAAATTAAGAAAATTGTAGATCCTTTAGCTGCTGTTGGTTCTCCGATTGATACCTTTGATCACATTGATGCTATTTTTGATGTTTTGGATGAAGATTATGATGGTTTCATCACATCAGTTATCTCTAGATCTGAGCCATACACAAATACAGAGATTGAAGCTTTGCTTATGGCTCAAGAAGAGCGTCTTGAGAAGCATAAACTAGTCAGTACAGTTGAGTCTCCTCTTTAAGCTCATTTGACTCAGTCACAACAATATTGAGGAGGTAGAAGAGGTGGTGGCTCAGGGTATTCAAGGTTTGGCATCAACAATTTTGGTCAAGGTCATGGCACCTACCAACATCAAGGTAGAGGTGGTTTTAGAGGTGGTTTTCGAGGCCAATCTTCCTTTAGGGGAAGAAATGGTCGTGGTGGAGGTAGACACAATTGGAATTCTAGCAAGCCCCAATGTCAGTTGTGTGGGAAATATGGCCATATAGCATGACACTGTTATCATCGTTATGATGAATCTTACCCAAAACCTATCATTTCAGGAGCTAGCAGTAGCAATAATCCTTCTGCTATGCATCCACTTCCTCACAACCACCACCATAGGCAATGCTGGCCACTCTTGAAACCTTGTATGATCCAGCATGCTACCCTGATTCCAGGGCCACAAATCATCTCACGCCTAGTGCTGATAACTTGTTTGTGAAAGAAGATTACAATGGTCCAGATCGAGTTCTTGTTGGCAATGGTTCAGGTTTGATCATAAAACATATAGGGCAATCTACTATTCAGTCTCCGTTTTCTTCTTCTTCTTTATGTCTTCATTATCTCCTACAAGTCCCTAATATTACTAAAAATCTCCTCAGTGTATCTCAATTTGCTGGAGATAATCAAGTCTATTTTGAATTCTATCCTAATCATTGTGTGGTTAAATCACAGGGTTCCAATCAGGTTCTACTTCGAAGAATACTTAAAAATGGCTTGTATGCTTTTGATCACCTTTCCCTCTCTTCACCTACTTGTACCTCAACCTTCTGCTCAGAGTTCCACTTTACAGCAGCCTTCTTCCTCAGAGAAAGCTCTGCAGCTGTGGCACTCAAGGCTGGGGCATCCCTCCTTCAAAACAGTTCAGCAAGTCCTCAAATCCTGTAATATTTCTTTTGATTCTAGTCATATTCCTGTATTGTGTGAATTCTGTTGTATAGGCAAAAGTCACAAATTGCCCTTTCCTGTATCTAATACTGTGTATAACACTCCTTTGGAATTGTTATATATCGATCTTTGGGTTCCTTCCCCCATTCCTACTACTAAGGGTGCTAGATATTATATCCATTTTATTGATGCTTGTACTAAATTTTCATGGATTTTTCTGCTCCAAAACAAATCTCAAACACTTTCTGTTTTTATCAAATTTAAATCTATGGTTGAACTGCAATTTGGTCATCCAATTAAGGCAGTCCAAACTGATGGAGGGGGTGCATATTCAGTGTTCACTGAATACCTAACAGATCAAGGTATTATCCATAGGAAGAGCTGTCCATATGTGCATGAACAAAATGGTTCAGCTGAGCGCAAGCATAGACATATTACTGAAATAGGCTTGACTCTCTTAGCCTCTGCTTCCCTTTAAAAATATTGGGGGAATGCTTTTCTTACTGCCACTTACCTCATAAACAGGATGTCAACACCTGTACTTCATAATCAGTCTCCATTACAGGCTTTGTCTAACACACAACCTGATTGTCACTCCTTAAAACCATTTGGATGTGCACGTTACCCTTATCTGAGGCCTTATAACAGTAACAAACTCCAGTTTAGATTAGAACAATGTGTTTTCCTTGGCTATTGTGTTACTTACAAAGGTTACAAGTGTCTGTCTCCTAGTGGTAAAATTTATATTACTAGGCATGTTCAATTCTCTGAATCTGTGTTTCCATTCAGAGATCCTTCCTCCCAGTTTTTCCCCCAACCGTCTCACTTAGTGTCCTCATCTAGTCCTGGTTATTCCCAGTCCAATGTTCCTGTCATTCTCATTGTCCACCCTGTCACTTCTGTTCCTCAGGTTGCCCAACATGCTCATGATTTACTTGTCACCATCACCTCAGGATTCAGTCTAGCACATTGGTCCTTCTGATCCAACAGTTTCAGTCAGTGGTGCAGGTGATCCTGATGATCAAGTTGCAGTTCCTAGACCTGCCACAAACACTCACCAATGACTACCAGGTCTAAAGCAGGAATTTTTAGGCCCAAAGTTTACACAGCTGCTGTTGAACCTACTTCTGTTTCTGAAGCTCTCTCAACAACATTGGCATGAAGCAATGAAGGCTGAATTTTCTGCCCTCACACAGAATAACACCTGGTCATTGGTCCTCTTACCTCCCAATAGAACAGCTATAGGCTGCAAATGGTTGTTTAAGGTTAAGGAAAATCCAGATGGCACTGTCCATAAATATAAGGCAAGCCTAGTAGCAAAGGGGTTCCATCAAGGGACAGGTTTTGATTTTTCTGAGACATTTAGTCCAGTTGTTAAACCTACTACTGTCAGGATCATTCTCACTGTTGCCTTGTCTAGAGGATGGCCAGTTCATCAGCTTGATTTCAATAATGCCTTTCTAAATGGCATTCTTAAGGAAGAAGTGTATATACAGCAGCCTGAAGGCTTTGTTCAAGGGGATGGATCCTTGGTTTGCAAGTTGCACAAGGCAATTTGTGGTCTCAAACAGACCCCAGAGCCTGGTTTGAACAGCTAGCCAACACTCTCACAAGCTTGGGGTTCAATTCCACCAAATGTGATTCCTCTCTTTTTGTTAGATTCACTGCCACCTCCACCACTTATGTGCTAGTATATGTGGATGACATAGTAGTCACAGGCACTTCTCCAGAAGAAATCAAGAACCTAATCACTTCTCTTAATCAGAGATTTGCTCTTAAAGATCTTGGCCTCCTTCACTATTTCTTGGGAATTGAGGTTCGAGCTACTAAGAATGGAGGTATCCATCTTTCTCAAACTAAGTACATATCAGACTTGCTTGCCAAAGCCAAAATGTTAAACCTATTACCACTCCCATGAGCAGTGGCCTGAAATTGTCTGCTACAGGCAATGATCCTACTGCTAAACCATCTCTCTATAGGTCCACTGTGGGAGCATTATAGTATGTGACAGTGACTCGACCAGATTTGGCCTATGCAGTGAACAAAGTTTGTCACTTCATACACAATCCCTTGGAGACTCACTGGAGGGCAGTGAAGCGGATTTTGAGGTGTTTGAAGGGCACATTATTGTTTGGACTTCATCTCAGGCCAGCTGCCAGACTGAATCTAATGGCATTTTGTGACGGTGATTTGGGGGGCAGATCCTGATGATTGCAGGTCTACCTCATGTCAATGTGTCTTCCTTGGTCCTAACATCATTTCTTGGTCATCCAAAAAGCAAGTAGTGGTGTCTAGATGCAGCATAGAGGCAGAATATATAAGCCTTGCTGCAGTAGTACCAGAGTTAACCTGGATTCAGTCCTTGCTGGGTGAATTGAAGCTGTCAATTTCAGCTACACCTGTGGTCTACTGTGACAACTTGAGTGCAGTTCTGTTGGCTGCAAATCCAATTCTACATGCTCGCACAAAGCATTTTGAATTGGATCTCTACTTTGTTAGTGAGAAAGTTGTTGGCAAGTCAATTGAAGTAGGACATATTCCCTCTAGAGAACAAGTGGCTGATACCCTTAAGTCTATTTCCAAGACTCAGTTTCTCAGTCTTAGACACAAACTCAGAGTTGAAGATGTTCATCCTCAGTTTGCAGGGGGCTGTCAAAGATAGTGATGGTTAGAGTTAGTTATGGTTGGTTAGGCTTAGCTGGCAGGTGGTTATGATTGGTTAAGGAGGATTATGATTAAGCTATGATTAGCTAACTAACCTAATGATTAGTTACTGTGTTAAGCACAGCTATATAAGCTGAGATTGATAACTGATGTAAACTGAGAAATCATTTTCATCAATTCATATTCAACATTCATTTCTCTCTCTCTCTCACGTGCCCCTTTCTTCTCTGCTTCACTGCATCTTTGGTACCTTTCATTGGTTTTATATTCTGATGTTTGCTTTCTACTAGAGTAGCATTAGTAAGAAGCTCATTGATCACGGTATTGGTTTAACGATATCATCGATGCTATGCCATTCCAAAGTTTGCAGATTTTTTTCCTTCATATATATTTATGGGAATTGAAGGTAAAAGGTTAATTTGTATTGGCGTCCTTACGTAAGGTTTTATTTGACAATGCAGTTGGCAATGACGGTTTCGTGTCTCTGTACCAGCAACGGAGAAGTGTTTCCTGGATATGATACTCTCCTGCAAGTTGGGTAAGACTTCTAGTGTTTTCTTTTCTACACGCATCTAAGACTATGCTGCTGTAGAAGGGGAAAACAGAAAAAAAAAATTGGGGGGGCCGTGTTGCTTTCTACTCGAATAGCATTAATATAGAAAGGCAAGATTGAACTGCAGTGAACGCTAAGTTTATGTGATCCATGCTAATTCCATATCGATCTAATTCTGACATGTCATTATTCCAATTTATTTGCAGCTGTAAGCTAGGCGAATGCAGGCTTATTTTATGTGAAGCAGGTGCCAAGCACAAGTTGCAAAAATTGCAGCTCAATTTCCCGAGGTTAGTTCTGAAAGCCCTTATTTTATCAGTTTTTCAGCTGCTTCTATAGAGACAAATGATCGGATTATGAATAGTGTCTTTTATTAGTCCAAAAGACCGAACTAGTCAGCGTTATCCTGCAGTTTTGATCTGAACTCGATTTTGAGTTCCTTTGCATGTGAGCCACATACATTTATGTTGTTAATCTTCAATCTAAGAGAAGTCATTTTTTTTTCAAGCTTTGATGATATTTTACTACTAGATTAGTTTTTTAAATTACTTTCAACTTATTGATTTTCTCAAAAATATTTTTTTTTTATAAAAAAAATACGTTTGTACTTCCAGACTTATCTACAAATGCTAGATTTATATGTATGGTATGGCAAATTTGAACATTCAAGAAATCAAAATCCATTAAAATATGGTAATCCGTGTCTTTTAAAAGATTGACAGCTCTTATGGGTAGTAATGGTTCGAGAAGTTAACCTTAGTGCTTCAGTAGTTTAGTGAGACTGTAGATAGATAGCTATATACTCTAAAGTGAGGCGCAACCAAAATGAAAAAGGAGTTTTATTTACTGTAGAGTACAAAACAAGAAAACATCTGCTGTCATCGCTGATAGAAAAAGAAGAAAAAGTATTTACACTTTAAGTGTCGTAATTAATTTTCCTATTTACTACGAACTACATTTGACTTGATTCCATTAATTTGACTGGTTTCATTTTACTTTGTTGCAGCGATGATGTAGCCTTTGCACTGAGAGACTGCAAAGATCTACCTTGGTTGTCGAAGTATCTAATGTAGGACTGAAAATTGTATCCTGATAAATTAGAACAATTTTGCCCTAGTACCAGAAAACAAGAACAGTTTTGCCGATACCTTTTCATTCAATTCTTTTATGACTTGCATAATTGTCATTTCTGGCACTTCAAAATAATGTATTCATTAGATACTACACCTTGTTCAATGAAACGATGAGGCTTTTTATTTAAATTAGGGTAAATTATATTTTCCTCACTGTACTTTAGTTTATATTTATATTTTCTGATAAAATTTTGTTAGAGGTGATATAATAAAATTAAAATAAATAATATCATACCTATTTTTAAGGTAAAATAGTAATTAAGTCTTTTGGATTATTCTTTTCTTATATTTTAATAATTTAATTTAATTATTGTATAAATAAATTAGTCTTTAAATTTACAAAATTACTAAATTAGTCTTTCTTAAGATTAAAGTGAGATGTAACAAAAAAATGAGATACAAAAAGGATCAAAGACTAACTTGTGTACATAATTAAATTTGAGAATTAAATTACAAGTGAAAGATAATTTTATGGGTTAAATTGTTAATTTATCTTTAAAAATATTACCCTTTATTCAAAATAAAGTATATTAGAGTTTTAATGAAAAATATAAAAATTGCATAAAGTATAATGCATTTTTATCCCATACAGTAATTTTTCAAAATAAAAAGAAAGTGTAATTTGAACATCTATAAAGAATGGAGTGTAATTTACTCTTAAATATATTTTGGAAACAAGAGTTAAGCCCAACACTAGATAGAACAAAATTTGTTTTCAACTCAAGTTAGAAGAAATTTTTTTAATTCTTTTTAATTTTATGTTATATGTTTATTTTATTAAGTTAATGAAATTAAAATAAGTGAATTACAAATTTAGTTTGATAAAATAAATACATAATATAAAATTAAAGAGTTCTTTTTAATTTGAGTTGGAGTCAAATTTTGTCCAAATAAAAATTATAAAATAAGAATTGGGCCTTTATATTGTATTTCAAATCATCTAGAGAAACTAAGAATTGATGTAACTCAAATTATGAGTTGATGTAACCTAAATTATGACTACGCTTAGCAAGGCAATAAGCTATTATGATATCTAATTATTATAATTATAATTCATATATCTAATTATAGAATAAAAAATAATATATAATTATATAAATATGAATTCTTAATAGAAACTAATATGAATATAAAACATATTGATGATTTACTTAATTTATTTAATAAGAACTAGATTTTTTACAAAGAATAGTTATAACTTTAGAAAAGAGAATCAAGTCTATTTTATTTCATAAAATCCTTATACATGTATAAATAACATATAAATATTTTTTTATAGATACATTTGGTTTAATTGATTCATGTTCGAGTTAGATGATGAAAAATTATCATGTCGAAAGATAAATCTATAAGAATTTACTTATCTTAATAACAAAAAAAATTGACTTGAATAATCCTATATTAAGAGTTAAATTGAGTAAATGAATGAGTGGGTCATAATTATTATAAAAAATCCGCATGACTCAATAATTTTTTATATAGTTTTTCAGTAGTAATCTTGGGTATTATTGCATGTAACATAAGCTTAACTGTTCTACAACTATCAATGATTAGGAAACACGCGTATCAATTTGCAACTCCATAGGAGCTGGAATGCCTTTTAGCTGACCGTGGACTGTCGTTTGGAATTGACTTTTCTTCAGTTGAATCTTCTACTTCTTCTGTTTGGCTTCAGCTTCAACCAACCACCGCAACCAAAAAAGTAAAAAAACAATAATATAAAATCAGTTCCAATTCAATATTCTTTTCTTCACCAATTCCTTCACTATTTGATCGTAAAGCGTCAAAGCGGTTTCGATCCGGAATTTAAATTTGGGCAGCATGAACGCAGCCTCATATTCTTATTCCGCTGTTCTTTCCAACCCCAACTACCGCCATTCTACCTTCCATCGGAAATTCTCAGCGTAAGTTTTAATCGTTTCGTAAATAATTTTTGTTTCAATTTGAAGTTTACCCAAGACAAAATTTATATGTTTGCATGTAGTTTGATCCATTTATCATGAAATTCTTAAAACCTTGACCAAACCCTATTTATTTATTTTCTGCTCCTGTCTTCATTGCAAATTGTGTATACTTCCTTTCTCAAATGGTGTTGGAAAAAATTTAAATATCTACGAGAATTTGTATAGTACATATCTTTTTTTTTTTGGGGTTTGGTAGTCAAGGTGAATTGTCAAATATTTCGTTGGCTATTGTTATTTTTAAACATTTATTATGAATTCAGCATTCAGTGAATGCTGGACAACTCATCAGATACCATAGAAATTCTCAATATCTACAAATTGAGTTGGTATTTTATTTTCCCTTGAATTGCCCAACTTGAGTATGAGTTGAGTCGCACTATGCAGGTTTTCATATAAGCGTAATCATATGCGTTATTTCTGGTTTCCCTATTGCCATGAATTTTCGACAGTTTTGGAAACACTTAACACTGTAGTGATAGTACTAGTAGAGTCAGCCTTTTCAAATTCAGTTATATATATATGGTCCTTATGAGGCTAATGTACTAATTATTCTTTTTGTGAATATCTACCAGCAGCAAACACTTGTTTTCAATTTATCATTCCTAACCTAAGTAGTATTTGCTAAATAAAATGCTCTGCTGCCTTTTCATTTTGGTCAATCGCTTTCTTTATTGGCAGGTCATGTTCTGATATCAGAAATTTTACTGGCTTGGATTGTAACAAGTCTACATCTCAAGCATCCTTGTTTTTGTGTCCTAGCTTGACGAATAGACGAAATGGCATCCTTGGGGGACCTTTTAGTTGGGATCCCTTTGGCATGAGAAACCTGGTTGGTCAAACATCTTATTCTGTGGGTACAAGCACATATGATGGGGCTGCATCTCCTTCCCATGTTGTGGAAGAAAAAGTTGGGGTGCTGCTTCTCAATCTCGGAGGACCAGAGACACTGAATGATGTTCAGCCTTTTCTGTACAATCTTTTTGCTGATCCTGTAAGTTAGTTTATTTTTGTATTTTTTCTACTGTTTGACTTCAGATTTCATTTCTGTTTGCCTAAATTCCATATTAGCATTAGTGCACAACTACACATTCATATAATTTGTATGCTAATATGTTTCTTGTACCGATATAGGATATCATTCGCCTCCCAAGGTTGTTTCGATTTCTCCAGCGACCATTGGCGAAATTGATTTCTGAGCTTCGAGCTCCAAAATCCAAGGAAGGATATGCTGCTATTGGAGGTGGCTCCCCTTTACGCAAAATTACAGATGAACAGGTGGACTTAAAAATTCTCTTTTGTGCCTTTCTTATTTTGGTTTTTCCATTATATGCTTTGGGTTGCTTTTATTCTTCTGCAAGAGGAACATCTTTTTGGCTTTTTACCGTCTATTCAATAAAAATTCTGCCTATTTGTGGTTTAGATTGAAACTAACGTTGCTTTTATGGCTTGTGGTGCTTGTGCAGGCACTTGCACTTAAAATGGCTTTGGAAGCAAAGGGCCTTTCTTCAAATGTCTATGTTGGGATGCGGTACTGGTACCCATTCACTGAAGAAGCAGTTGAGCAAGTAATTCCTTGTACCTTTTGGTCAAATGTCACCGGTCTGCATGGTCAATGTTATTCTCATTATACATTTATGTTTTCCTTTCATAATTAAATGACATATGGGTGATTAATCATGGGTTAGATTTTTTATTCTGAGCTCCATTTTATCACCTTATGAGTTGAATCTAAAATTAAAAGCTTGTTATGCGTATTAGATTAAGAGCGATAGAATAACAAGGCTTGTGGTGCTGCCTCTTTATCCCCAGTTTTCTATATCCACAACTGGGTCAAGCATCCGTGTTCTCCAGCACATGTTCAGGTACTTTTTATTGGCACTTTGTGAAAGCTCTTAAGTAATTTAAAGATTATTATTAACTGATATTATTTAATTGTCAGGGAAGATGCTTATTTGTCTAGGCTTCCTGTTTCCATTATAAACTCTTGGTATCAACGAGAAGGTTATATTAAGTCAATGGCTGACTTAGTTGAGAAAGAGCTCCGGAGCTTTTCTGAGCCAAAGGAGGTGGATTTCGTTCTTGTGTTGACTACTTTCAACATGTTTCTTTTGATGCAATAAATGAAAAAATTTCACTATGGGGCCTGTTATCAGGGCTTAAAAATTTTGAAGGCTATATGATGTTTTACTGCAATCTGAACCATGGCATATCTTGTCTTTCTATATATCAGGTAATGATATTTTTCAGTGCCCATGGTGTACCTGTCAGTTATGTAGAGGATGCTGGGGATCCATACCGAGATCAAATGGAGGAGTGCATCTTCTTGATCATGCAGGAGTTGAAAGCTAGAGGAATTAGTAATGAGCACACTCTTGCTTATCAGGTTTGTTTTGAACTCTTTCAACTTGCTTTTCTGGCATCTTGAGTTGAAAGGAGATTTCATGTTTAATGGCTGACTTATATTATTGCTTTCCTTGGTTTGCTTTTTCTTTTTCCTATAGCTTACATTTTTGTTGGATGAATTTCCAGAGTCGAGTGGGTCCTGTACAATGGCTGAAACCGTATACAGATGAAGTTCTCGTTGAGCTTGGCCAGAAAGGTGTAAGGAGTCTTTTAGCTGTTCCAGTGAGGTACATTATTATTAGCCTTTATGCTTGTTGATTTAAATTCTAGAGGGTACCGTATGGATTTTAAAATATGTTACTCATTACAACTCTGTTGAAAGTCGTAAATAGCGAGTAAGAGTAGTCCCTTCTTGTATTGCAGCTTTGTGAGTGAGCACATTGAGACACTTGAAGAAATTGACATGGAGTACAAGGAATTGGCTCTTGAATCTGGCATCAAGAATTGGGCACGTGTCCCTGCCCTTGGTGTCACCCCTTCCTTCATTACAGATCTGGCGGATGCAGTAATAGAAGCTCTCCCATCAGCAACAATAATGTATGCACCTACTTGCACCTCTGAAGTTGTTGATCATGACCCAGTTAGATATTTTATCAAGATGTTCTTTGGTTCAATCTTGGCATTCATCTTGTTTTTGTCTCCCAAAATGATAATGGCATTCAGGAATCATGTCATCTAGAAGAATTAAAAACTGCCTGCTGAAAAATATACTTGGTTTTCTCCTTTTTATTCCTTTCAGCCTCTAATTTATACATCACAGAGATATGAAGTAGCGATTTTTGTACTTGATCATATTGGGAACTTGCACGTTGGCTTATGAGTATTCAAAAAATTAATAGCCAGGGATCTGTTAAAGAGGCAATGACTCAATTCTCTACAATAAACCCCGAACAAGTTACTTATTTTTGTATATAATTTACACCACTTCTACATTTTAATTTCTATTGGTGAATTTTCTGAGCCGTGGACTGCTTCGGGTTCCAACTTCCAAAGCATCAAAAACTCGAGAATATCATAATTCTCTATAACGCATGATGAGGATGAGACCCGTAAGAAAGGACTTCAAACTAGAAACTAGAAATGCAGATATTAGCTTAGTTATGATACAATCCATGATGCGTTATTAACCCTTGCATTTCATGACATTTTCCATAAACCTATCTTGATTGATATGTTGATTGAATAATGCGCCCCAACAGAGCTTCATCTTTCTGAAGATACAAACACTAGCGCATGAAAAGCTATTGATGTTAAACTGATAATAATACACCTAATTGAGGTGCAAATGAACCAGAACTCAAAAGGAAAAAAAAAATATAAAGATTAATTTTTTTTTTGGAAAAGCCAAAGTATGAAGATGACATCACTCCAATGAATAGACGTGCATTTGTCAACAAGCAGCCAATTGACGAAGCTGTGCTTTGGTATCTTAAACCAAACTAAATGGGAGCAAGCAAAACACGAGTCAGACAAATCCAAACTTGGATTACACCATATCTACCAGATACTGGCATGTCTCGGCATATAGCATACCATAGAAAAATTGGCCCAAACATTTGCCAAAATTTACATAAGAAGCAGTACTGCAGTCTTGCAAATTTGCTGGCCTTTCTGAATCTAACCCATTGACCCAACTGCTTTCACACTGAATTATTGGATGACACAAAATACTTCATCGATATTTGAAGTAGCTACACGCCCAGATAGGAATTTTTTATGCCCACTCACATTCTCCAAACAGGCATGCAGTATATTAAGATCCCAAAACAGATTGAAAGGCATACTGTAATCATAACATAGGCATACGCTCTCCAAGGATGCACCCTTTCTCTCATTGCAGTGAACTCGGCAACAAATGAAGAGACAGTACTTAAATTGCCCAATAGACCAAACTGCAATCCTGTTAAAACAGTACTTTATTCTCATTTTATTCTCATTGCACGCTTTCTCACATTGCCGCCGTGCCTGAACTCATGACTAAGACCTTTAAGGATGAATGATTAACACACTGACGAGGCAAAAGATACTGAATATTGTCCACCAAGCTGGCAGGAGGATAAACCATGACTCGACCTTTAAAACCATATTTACAGTAGTAACTGAGTATGCTTAAATTTATTTATTTTTGGTCATAATCTGCCTCAACTTCAAGATGAAAAGAAACCTCATAATAAAAGTATTGGGGTCCTAAACAGATATTTTGAACTTGTGCCCAATCTGGGGAATGCCTCTCTTGAATCTTGCAATTGAACCCTATCATCTGCTCAAGTAGGTGATTCACCAACAGCACATCCTAGAGTATTATTTACGAAATATAAAATATGAAATGCATATCTGGGGTATTGGCCAAGCAAAATTAAACGGAAAAATAAAGTCAATGCAAGGTTGAGGAAAATTTCTAAAATGAATTTGGCTCGCCATGTCACTGTAGACTGGCCAATTGAATGACTATTTGTACAACAGTACATGTAGAGTCCACATCTACAGGTGTAACAATCACCCACATTAAACAGGGTCCAGAGCAATGTGGAGGACTAAGTATACCTTTGAATCTCTCAAGGTTGAATCTCTCAAGGTTGAGTCTGGTTGACTCTTGCCCAAAACTTTAAATTCAACTCCCAATAATCAAGGTTAAAGTTTCCCAGCTTTGCAAACATGATGGATAACATTGGTCAATGGTCAAAATCAAAAGATGATCAATGGGATTGATTCCAACAAAGACTACTATATACTGATATGCTAGGTTCCACATCTTAACACCAGCCAATCATTCAAGAAAAAGCATTGGTATCGCCTCAAATATGATTTAACAGGAATCTAAACCTGAGCAAACTCAATTTATGGTTGTAGTTGCAGAAAGTTTTGAAATATAAAGCATGCATTTGACCAGGCAATACAAGTAGATCCTAAGCTTGCTGTAAGGATGACGAGGAGGTTTTATGCCAGAGGGACCGCCCTAAAATGGCACTTCCGTGTACTGAGAGATATGCAGCATTTAACCTGGTAAAGCAATCAAGGTTCTGTCAGAAATACACAAGAATCCAGTATGCTCTTGTAAAGGTGTGCGTCTCCCAACTTTTAAAAAGGAGGGGGGGGGGGGGGAAAGCTTACTTATCAACATCAGGCATTGTCAGGGGATCATACAACTCCTCCCTTTGTTCCATTGTAGGCACAGACATAGCTGACATGTCTTGAGCACCTTCAACCTAAAAATAAACAATCCATGTGCATGAGTAGCCCAATAAAGTTATTCTCTGCAATAGGAACTAATATGTAAACTAAATTTAGGTAATTTACCTGTTGGGGGTATTGTGCGTAACCAGCATATGCACCATATGCATACAACGAAGGATCATGAGTAGCCCCATAAGCATAGGCTTCATAACCCTGGCCATACCCATAGTAGGCACTCCATTGACTTGGATCCATCTGTGGCCCCCAGCCACCAGGTAAGTCCTAGAACAGTTTGGGCCAAAACTTTGTTAGAGCAAGTATAATACAAATCTACCAACACGAAATGTGAACTCCACACGAGCTACTTATTGAGCTAATCAGAGATATTAAACACAATCATATATAACCTTAGATATTAATAACATTCAGATAAAAACTATCATAACGGAAGTTCAAAGTTATCACAAAAGGAGTTCATATGAATGTTGCTGATGTTCATACAATATACATCAACTCCAAGCCTAAATGCCAAATACTGGGGATTGCCTACATAAACATTTGACCAAACACTATTTGACTTACTCCAAATAAATACTTCCCAAGTCAGATCCATCATTAGTGTTTACTAACCCTTTAAAAACCATATGGATCAATATCTATCCATATCACTTCTACAATATCATTTTTTATCTCATTCTTTTCTATTATCCCATTTAAAAAACTGTGTCCCACATTGGGCATTCACACATTACCACATATCATCTTCACGATCTCACAATTGTTCAGTAGAGTCTAAACTCATCTTCCAAACATATCCCTCAACAGCCAAACTTTTTTCTACAGCAAAGCATGGCAAGAAATAATAAAGGGCAACAAAATTATCCTAGAACCATGTATGGATGCTATGCTACCAACCTAGAAATTCTGGAAGACTTACAATATAATATACATTTTAAGCATTCCTGAAATAAATGCATGATATATCACAAGTGCACAAGGCTACAGAATGGAAAACTTCTAAATAAGCATTTTGTCAATTATTGAGCCTTTTCTAAAGGCAAAATCACCTGTCTAGCTGTTAGGGTCCTACCCCAAGAAATTCGGACCACTTGTTGACCTATCATCTTTCCCTGCATCTTCTGAATGGCTTCTTCAGCAGATGCTCTACAGACATCAGATATGGGAAAGGTTAAAAGAAAAAACAGTGCATAATAGAATAAAGAAAAAGAAATAAAGATTGATGAAAGAGCTCACAAGATGCACAATAAAGTCAGGCCACATCAAACTTACTGCCTTTGAAAGGCAACATGTCAAAATCTTATCATTACCTATTTGTTTCAAAATATTCCACATAAAAATTTCAAATGCTTAAAAGATTAACACTATGTTTGGATGATAGGTAATGAAGGGAAAGAAACGGAAAGAAAATGAGGGGAACGGAAATAACTTTCTTTGTTTGGGAGTTTTAAAATACATGGGAACGGAACGGAACACATGGGAAATCATTTCCCCTCTCTTCCCCTCAAATGCCTAACTTTTGTTCCCCTCAAAATTGAGGTGGAATGAGGGGAACACATGGGTAATTCCGTTCCATTCCGTTTCGTTAATGAAACTTCCAAACAAAGAGAATGGAAATTATGTTTCATTCATTTTCTTTCCTTTCCGCTCCATTTCCACTTATTCCGTTCCGTTCCTTTAATGAAAAAACATCCAAACATAGGGTAAGGGGAAAAAAGAGGACCTAGTCCCAAATTGAACAAAACCAAATCCTTTGCCAGCATGAATTTTGACAGAGATAGTTTCTCCAAATTG
This sequence comes from Ormosia semicastrata, assembly GCA_029884595.1. NCBI lineage: Eukaryota > Viridiplantae > Streptophyta > Magnoliopsida > Fabales > Fabaceae > Ormosia > Ormosia semicastrata. Next base: position 62,837,758 of record JAQQTO010000056.1, read on the forward strand.
CAGAAAGGTTTGCTTCAGCTCCTCCTCTGTGACATTAAGATCCAAATTACCAACAAAAATCTGCAATGCAAAAGGATGTAAGAGTAGCATTGAAAATGGAAATCACAAAAATTGTAGGTCTGTATGTCTTACGGTAGTATTATTTATATCATAATCTGGTGGAACTGTATTCACTGGGGTAGTGTATGCTGGAATTGGATATATTGCTGCCAAAGAGATCCATGGGTAAGTGTCTCTTCTAAGTTGTACTAAATTGAAATAGCAGAATACTAACAAATCAATAAACAAATCCAGGTTCCAAATGCTGGCTTTGTCCCAGGAAGGTTGTAGTTTCATCATCACTTATAATTATAAAAACAACTCTCAAGAACTGTATATTTATATCATTAACAGCATTTAAAATTTAACGGATTCACATGATCAAGGTTTGGTAGAGAAAGGGCACTGGAATTTTAGAAACTTAAAATTTTATCAAACTAGTTTATATAAGGTGAAACTTCCAGCCAGCAACCCATTTGCCGAGACAAATACAAACTATGGAGTGACACCAATCCTTTACAATTTGCTTAACACTCTTGGCCACAAGATAAAGAGAATTAAAATTAAATTAAAATTAAGTTAAACAGAATGTTATAGTCAAATGATTTTATTGTACCTATCATTCCATGAGAAATACTTAAGCAGGCATGGTCTACCACATCATTTCTTAAGTACTCAGATCATTATTTAAAATGTGCAAATGCATTTTTAAAGATAGGTGCATTTCTACCATGAACCCCCCAATCTTACAAATGTCAACCAATGATTTGAATGCATATGGTCTACCTAAGAATTACTATCATTCCATATCTATTCCCTCTAGTCTCTCTACTCATGAACACACACACATACACAGAACACAAAATCATGAGAGTAAAATAGGAGTTAGGTCTATGACAATCATCATTCTTCAATAATGATCCCCACCAAACATGCACATCAAGGAAATGATCAAACTATATAATATAACTTTCAGTAGGACTTAAGCACATGACCTTGATTTGTAATTTTCTACAAAAGAAAGGCATATGGCATTGACAATTATCAATTAAAGGCACCTTTAGCAGCAGCAGCAGCAGCAGCATATGGCTGTTGAAAACCAGTGGTCTTCTTTGGTGTAGCAGCACTAATACGCATCGGCCTAGTCGAGCAATAAACACCATTCATTTCGGTCATGGCGCGGTTTCTTTCATTCTCATCAGAGAATTTAACAAACCCATAACCCTTGGAGCGGCCGGTATTAGGGTCAGTGACAACCTTGGCACCTCTAACTGAAGGATAATGGGCTCGAAACGTCTCCTGCAGCAGATAATCCGTAACATCAGGAGCAAGATCACCCACAAAGATGGAGTGTTCGGGGCCGGCATCAGGGCGGCGCTCCCCGATACCGAAAGAAGCCCAATTCAACCTGAAAGTTTGTTCAGTTCCAGGCATCTGTGTCCCATTGTAAGTCTGCAGAACACGTTCTGCTGCGGCATGTGAAACAAATTCCACAAAACCATACCCCTCGGGTTGCCCAGTGATCTTGTTGCGTATGATTTTTATGGAAACTACCTACAAATTAAGAGTAATCAGCAAAGCAATCCCATTTCAACAAACCCTAAAAATCATTTCAATTTTGTTGATTGATTGATTGATTAATGATAATGATAATGATAACGGGTGATTTTGTGTGTGAGAATGAGAGAGGAGTGAAAGGTAACGTACCTCGCCGGTGTGAGCGAAACAGTGACTGAGATAGGTTTCGTCGACCCAATACTGCAAATCCCCAATCCATAGGGTTCGAACTTCCTCAATTGAGGTAGGTTGATGATACACCTGCGACGACGTCGTTGCCATCCTCCAGTCTGCTCAATTGAACTCACTCACACTCAACAATGCGTTTCTTCCATAGACAGCCCAAATCTAGTGTAAGATTAATTTAAGGCTGATGAATAAAAAAAAAATTCTCATAGTTTTACTTAATTGGCTTTTATCTTTCTAGTATTTTAATTAAATTCCATTATGTTATTTTAACTCGTGAAGGGCGAGGTCAATATCATTGTTTGTTATTAATTGGAAAAATAAAAATCATCGTATATCTTTTAAGAATATATGTATTATTAATATTTTTTTAAAGGAATGTTAGTAATCATTTTTTATTAGTTTTATTTTCATTGCCTTTTAATGAAATAATTTCAATTTTCAAAGTTAAATCAATCAATTAAAAATGAATATAAAAAAATATACTAATATAAGTTGATCTTTCCTTATATATATATATATACTATTAATGATAAAAATATTCATATTATGAATTACCATCTTGGTTTCTTTCTCACGCGACTAAGTTAATGTCTAGTTACTTTCGAGAGAATTGGAAGCCATGAGCCATCGATTTTAAATTGGACTATACCCTGGGAAGAAGTCGTTGTAATCTTGGTTGATGTCTTTTGAGAATGCCCAATGCCCATTTATTAATTGTCCCTCCCTTTGAGGAAAAGCTAGCTAATCCTATAATTAAAGAGAATGGTTCAAAACTTTTGTTTCTTTTGCTGAAAGAATGGTTGATAACTCGGTACTACTTGGATGTGGCGGAAGTGTCGCCTCTAAACAAAACAAGTGCCAAACTGCCGATGCAAATTATAAGAAATTCTTAACTTTTTGATCAAGATGAAGAAAAAGTTGTTAATTATATTATAAATTTTAATTATAACATTAAAAATATTATTAGAATGAAAGATAATAATAATCTTTATAATTGAGATAGTACAAAGTGAATAGTTTCGATCAATAACTTTCTATTGCTATAAGAGCAATTTCTAAACAATTTTAGGGTGATTCTTCCATATATAGGACATAAATATTAATTGAAATTTTTTATAATACTTCGAGTTTGATATTTAGAGTTAATTTGTAAATATTTATTAAATATTAATTTTATAATAAATATTTAAAAATAATCAATAATTAATGAAATGTTTAATAATTACCATGGAATTTAAAAAAAAAATGCCATAAATTTCCTCATATTAACATGTATTAGCATAACTTCAAACATCTCACGATTGTCTCCCCAAAACAATATCATAAATGCTTTATTGATTTTTATCTTCAATATAATTAAATCTTATTATAGCACTAAAAAAATAAAAATCTTATTCTTGTGCTCGTACATTTTTTGCTTGACCATATCAAGCAATAACAAGTTATTAACAACATTTACGTAACGTCGTTTATTTAATGTTAGATAGCGTAGGCCTGGCTACAACAAATATCGTTGATCATGTTGTGTTTGATGACTTTGAGTGTATTTAGGAACACGTTAGACATTCCAAACATCAGTTCGTTTGCATAAAACGGAAAAATAATTTGTTTGAATAAAATTTGAATTAATTTGTATTATTTTAAAGTAAATCTTCGCCTCTAATCATGTTAGAGTAGAAAGAAGAAGTAAATTTTTGTTTGAGATAATTAGATGGATGATAATTTTATCTTTAAGATTTATTTTGAATTTATTTTTGAGACAAAATTTATTAAACATAAATTATTTTATTATAAATTATTTTTAATTAAACTTAAGTTTGTGTAAAATTAAGTTGACTTAAACTTAAAGTTTATAAACTCTAATCTAAACACACACTTTGATATGTAGAAAGAATGAATTAAAGATGATGTCATGTGAATGTTGTAGAAGGAGCATGGCTTCCACTACATCATTTTCCTGAAAAAAACCATAGTAACGTTAAATTAGCTGCAATTTCTACTGAAATAAAACTTGTCAAGGGAGGATGATGTCATGTGGATGTCAGTCCCGCAATGATCATGAGCATGATGATTGGTGTGGAAGAGGCATAGGTTGAGCTTCAAAATTTAGGGGAACTCCCTACCTTCAAGGCGAGGTGAAGAAGCGTTACTTAGCAATTCCACATGTTGCTTGCTTAATTAGTTATCTTATTTGCAACGGTATTTATGGCTGCTTAACCGGTCCTTAACCCACGACCCAGCGTAACACAGCTATTCATTGATAACCAATATCTAAATATTTTCCTAAATTGCTCTTTCTCTCTCATTTGTTTTTCCTTTTTTATTCTCCTCTCATCTTTCTCTGTAGCATCGCAGGTGAGAAAAACCATGGCGTTCCCAGCTGCAATTGTTATTCTTCCTTTAGGCACTCTTTTCATTCTCTCGGGCCTCGTTGTTAATGTAATTCAGGTAAGATTCAATCCACAATCATTATTATATTCTTATTATTTTTTAATGGCCGCCTAATTATTGGTTTTTGCCTCGTTGGTATTTTTTCCATCTTGCTTTGGCATGCAAATTGTAAATGGATTTTACTTGTTGTCATTCATTTTGTTTTTTACTTTCAATGTGGCAAGAGATACTTAGATATTCTCGGAGTAGAAAAATCTTTTATTTTATACCATTAAATGCATGATAACTCAACTATAACATTAAAAATATAATTAAATTAAAAAATAATAATAATTCACAAAATTGATATGAGACATTTAATAATATAAAATAAGAATATCTCTTATTAAAATAACATTTGAATTTCTCCAATGTGGCACGGCAGAGTTTATAGGTCGTGAGAAGTTATTTGTAGTTGGTTAATTGGAAAGAATTTTACAACTAAAGCTACTAGGCAACCACATTTATTTGGTATAGGTTTGAATTTTAAATTTAACATGCCCTAGTCACATCTAACTAAATAATAACATTTAGAGGATGTTGGACATATATTTTATTATTGTGTAAATAATTTTTTTAAAAGAAAATTTTACTTTTTTTTCTGTTCATCTGTTTCATTTTTTTTTCATAAAATTCAATATACTTTATATAACTTTTTTATAAGCTTAAAACTTGAAATTTATAAAATTTTAAATTATAAATTATTTAATCTAAAAAAGTTTTAAAATGTAAATATCATTTTGTCTTTAATTAAATAATTTTTTAAGGTTAAATTAATTTGTAGGAACCCTATAGTTTCATCAAGTTTTTAATTATGTCTCTATAATTAATTTTTTTCTAACAAAGTCCTTATAATTATAACCCACGACCCAGCGTAACACAGCTATTCATTCCTCAAATCTAAATTTTTAAATTGCTCTTTTAAATATGTTTTAAACTATTTAATTTAATTAAAATCTTGATGAAATGGCGTTAAATTGTTATTCTTCCTTTAATTTAACATTCATTATTATCGTTATTATTATTATTATTATTATTATCTTATTATTTTTTAATGGCCGTAGGTTTTTGCCTCGTTGGTAGGTTTTTTCCATCTTATTTTTGGCATGCAAACTGTAAATGGATTTTACTTGTTGTCATTCATTTTTGTTTTTTAATTTCAACAAGATATTTTTCGGACGAAAAATCTTTTATATATCTCATGACAATGTCAATATAACATTAAAAAATAATAATAATTTACAAAATTAATTACAATTTTAATAATATAATTTAAGAAAAATCTTTTCGGTTAAAACACATTCAAGAATTTTTCCAATGTCAAGAGTTTATATCGTGAGAAGTTATTTGTAATTAGAATTTTACAACTAAAGCTACTCATTTATTTAATATTTTGAATTTTAAATTTAACATACCCTAGTCACATTCTAAATAAAACGATTTAGAGGATCTGGAAATATATTTTATTATTGTCAATAATTTTTTTAAAAGCATCATTCGACGGAAATGATTTTTAAAATTCAATGTAATTGACTTTTTATTTGCTTGAAACTTGACTTGGAATTTTAGAGAAATGAGAAAGATTTTAAAAGAAAAAAGGCTTCAATTAAATAATTTTTTAAATTATTTTATATTTTTTTTTTAATGTATAAAAATAATTTTTTATATCATCTAAATCTTTTCTACTAATATATCTAAACATAATTGATCTTCATAATTGATTTTACAATAATTTTATTAAAATAATTAAAATTTTGACTGAATGGAAAGGAGAAATTTTGAGAGGGAGACGTCGAAGATAAACAAGACCAAAAAATGCTAATAAAATGATGGATGATTTCATTTTTCATTTTTAAATAAAAGTCTGTTGTATTTCTTTGTACATCTTGACAACTCTGCCCTTGAGCATTAGAACTCGTAAAATAAGAAGCGAGGATTGTTTCATTTGTTAGCGGTAAGATGATAATTTTTGTTTTAATTTATGAATTTATATTTATCTAAAAGAAAATCTTTAACTTTAAGGATTTATAATTATAAGGACTTTGTTAAAAAAAATTAACTATAGGGACTTAATTAAAATTTTGATCAAGGTGTTTAAATTACATGAAATTATAAATTAATTTAACCTTAATTAAATTCTTATAGTTTAAACATATTTGCAGATTGAAACGCGATGTTAGAAACTTTTCAATTTTAAGGTGACATCGATTCTTATAAATAAAGTTTTATAATTATGCTGAAAACTTTGTACCAAAAAACAGAATGGATTAATTATAAACTTAATTAAAAATTTTAATGAAACTAAAATGGACTTGTGATCTGCAATTAATTTAATTTTTTTTAATCATTTTATATATTTTTTAATAATTTCATGCATAAAAATCTTTTTTTATATCATCTAAATAAAACACTTTATAATTAATATATCTAAATATAAAATTAATTATATTATAATTGATTATATAATAATCAATTAAAAAATAATTAAAATTTTTAAAACTAAATTAAAAACACACTTATTTTGAACACAAAGACGTCGATTTATAAACAAGAGCAAAGATGTACTATTGCTAATAAATGATGATGGATGATTGCATGATTGCTAATGCATGATTGCCTACTATAAAGTCTGTTGTACTTCTTTGTACATCTTGACCAACTCTGCCTTGTTATTGTGCATTAGAACTCGTAAAGGAAAGAAGCGAGGATTGTTTGACCATTGAACTAAATTTACAAATTCTCATAATTTTTGTTTTAATTTTTGATTAGTTGATTATTTCACTTAATATCATAGTGAATGTGCATCTGCAGGCCCTCCTCTTTGTCCTTGTTCGTCCAATATCTAAGAATTGTTACAGAAGAATAAACAAAGTGCTTATAGAATCACTATGGTTGGAGCTCATATGGCTCATTGATTGGTGGGCAGGGATCAAGGTGTTTATCATTAATGCCTTATTTGTGTCTATCCTTTGACATGCCGAGGATTTTTGTATAGTAGATTAGTGTTACATTATCCACATTACAGTCTAACTAGTTGAATCTTCATCTTCGGGTTGCAGATTGAGGTGTACGCAGATTCAGAAACTTTTCAATTAATGGGTAAGGTGACATCGTTCTTATAAATAATTATTTTCTTTTTACATTCTGTTGCTGAAAATATAGTGTACCACTCAAAACAGAATGGATCTCACAAATTTGCAATTTTATCTGAGAAAATTTTAGGTAAAGAAAAAGCACTTGTGATCTGCAACCACAGGAGTGACATTGATTGGCTTATTGGATGGGTCTTAGCTCAGGTACCTATTGTCTATGAATTTCTCTTTATTTAAACGCAAAAGTCTTTCATGTTATGATAGCATTAAATTACATCTTTGTCTTTGTCACCTGGGCTTTGCTTCAAATTACATGAGTTAAAGTAATTTCAGAGTCATTTAAGTTTGTTTTGGTCTTAATATTCTTTGTCTCCCTTATCTTAAAAATATTACTTTTACTGTGAGAAGACCCCATTTCTCAAAAGCACTCCAATTCTCCAAATGATACTCAAATTTGTTTCTTCTCTCCTTTTTGCCCTTATAAAGTGACGAGGGGAGAAGGCAAATTTGATGTTAATTTGGCATTTAACTAATTAACAATTTTACAGTCATTTTTCATCAAGGTTACCATCTTCCTCTACTGAATTTGTTTTTCCTCTTTAAATTTTCTTTGAAATTTAGGGTGTAGTTGTTCTTCTAAACCATTATGTGTACACACAGTTGCATGGCTCATGAGCATACTATTTGTTACCATTTATTGGCTTATGTTTTCTTTTTTTATATATTTGAACGCATATAACTTCATTTGTGACAGCGCGTAGGTTGCCTTGGTAGCACTATAGCCATTATGAAGAACGAAGTCAAATACCTTCCTGTGAGTTTCTGTGAATCCCTCTTCCTTTGTTCTCTATAAATTAGGAATTGTATTAAGGCTTTTTCTTTTACATTTATAATTTTGATGGACCTCTTTTTTTTTTGTTTCATTTTGTCTGTTCTGCTTGCTTGATGATTAGTTTTAAGGGTGCCACTTGCAGAAATTTCTCGATCTATAAACAATAATTTCAAATGGGACTTTCCATGAAAATAATAAGTGACTATGATGTAGGAATAAAGTAGAAAATCTTGTAAGTTCTTGCATAATGTTAAGATTGACAGTCCTATTTAGTAGTCCAATCCAATGCCATTTTCAATCTTGAACTTATCTTGACTTTGCCATTGCATGAACAAAATGCTACACAACTGACCTAGTTGCTGAACTGACTTGAGATTTCATAACTTTTTAGTGTTTAAAGCATCAGAAATCATAAACGGCATCATAAATTCGTAGGACTTTCCCTGTTGATAGAAGATTGATCTTAACTGATATGATGATGAATAATATGGTGCATTTATGCAGGTTCTAGGTTGGTCAATGTGGTTTTCTGATTATTTATTTCTGGAAAGAAACTGGGCTAAAGATGAAGCAGCACTGAAGGTATATCTAAATAAGTTATCCTAATTTACCTATGCATTTAATACAATATTCCTCATTAGCGTTTTATTTATATATCTCTTGACTTTTGTATGGCAGTCAGGTTTTCAGCAGCTGAATCACATCCCAGTGCCTTTTTGGTTGGCTCTTTTCGTTGAAGGAACTCGCTTTACACAGACAAAGCTTTTAGCAGCTCAAGAGTTTGCTGTTTCAAAAGGGCTGCCTATACCTAGAAATGTTTTGATTCCTCGTACTAAGGTGAATAAAGTTGATGCATAGTATTAGGAGACTAGAATAATTTTTTACTCATGCAGTATAATCTATTTCCTGTTTCTAAGTTTCCAGCAACTTTATCCTAGTGGACTGGAATTGGCACCATAAGTTTCCAATTACACATTTTGATTTTTCTTTAGCTGATATCTCTTATTGCTGATAATCTCCAGGGTTTTGTCTCAGCAGTAAAACATACGCGGGGAACCATTCCAGCTATTTATGATTGCACATTTGCAGTTCCAAAAAGTGAGACTCCACCTACAATGTTGAGAATATTTAAAGGCATTTCTTGTTCGGTAAGCCAATTGAAAACCTTGACAAAAGCTAAATTAGACACATTAAACAATGCTGTTTTTGTATTCCTTCAAAATCAACTGTTTTGCTGGTGCAATTGTTGGACCTCTATTTTGTATGTGATACAATTATTGCTATTTGTCTACTGTACTTTCGTGATTTTTTATTTATACAAACTCTTGAATATATTGTACTCATCGAAAGGAAAAATGGCTTCTTTTGTTGGTTTCTTTGGTTGAGATTTTTATTGATATATGTTGATACTTGATACATCAATAGTTGTGATAATATTTGTCAGACTATAGTTTCATTAGTTTATTTCTTCAAATTTGTTCGTCGTATTGTGATAATCGTTGATATCATGAACCACAGCTCCATCTCAAACAAATTGAGTTTTGCCTATTAGATACTCTTAAAACTACTATGATTCCTACAACTATGTATATGTTCCTCTGCTTTTTTACAGGTGAAGGTTCAAATTAAGCGACACAAAATGGAGGAACTACCAGAAACATCCGACGGCATTGCACAATGGTGCAGAGACACATTTGTTACCAAGGTATTACAAGTAATGTAAAACTTGATTTCCTAAAGAATGCAATGCATACAAGCTTCAAGTTTATGGGGGCTGGTTAACATTGGATGGGCTTGGCTGATCCCGGTGCTATTTCAAGTTGGATAAACAACTTGACAGTGGTTAAAATTCGTTTACATATGTTGGTGTTTGGAGAATGCAGGAACTGAGATTTATATAGTTCAGCTTTATTCAGTTAACCAAGCCTTACTTTTCTAAAATGGCTGTTCTTTGGTGTTGCAAAGTTGATTCTTATATGTTCATGGAGAAGAAAATTTGCTTATTGCTAGAAGCGTAGATAATGCACAAGGCCATCTATATCATGTGCTGAAATTTAACTTTTATTTAGAAGAGTATGGGGGGCAAGAATTGAACTTTAGACCGCTTGATCTTAGAAGCTGTGATACCATATCATGAATCAACTCTCTCAAATGCTTAAGCTGTTAGGTGAAGGCACATAAATAGCTTTATCATGTCATATCTCTAACACTGTCTATTTTCTAAACTATCAGGATGCTATACTGGAGAAATATAATACTAGTAATATATTCAGTGAACAAAAACTTCAAGACACTGGTCGGCCTAAAAGATCTGTTTTGGTAAGATGACATACTAAGATCTAGGCAAAACAAGAGAGTACTACTCTGTTCTTCTAATCTAATCTCATATCATTTTGCTCTTTGAAAAGGTTATCATTTCTTGGTCTTGTCTCCTTGGCTTCCTTCTTTATAAGTTCTTCCAGTGGTCCTCACTCCTCTCCTCGTGGCAAGGCATCTTATTTACAGTACTTTTCCTGGTCCTTGTGACACTTATTATGGAAATCCTCATTCATTCATCAGAATCAGAGCGTTCTAAACCCATGATTTTACCTACACAAGATCCAATGAAGCAGAGTCTTCTTCCGGCATGAGCAAAGATTCAACACTAGTTAATGTTAATCAGATGTCTCCTATCTCATACATGTATATTGCATATTTTTCCATCCCTTTTGTTCTATTCTATGGCCTGCAGTTTTTGTAAGTATATATAGTAAGGGAAATACGTAGTGCTGCACTGTTTCTTTTTAACACATCTTTTATTATTATTATTATTATATTATATTATATATATATCTATTATATTATATATATATATATATATATATATATTTGGTAAACAACACATCTTTTATTTAATTCGTCTTATTCAGTACTAACTATTCTATTGCTGCTAAATGGTAATATTATAGGTGTCTATCTGTTTACATTTTTTCAGAAGAAATTAAATTTTATTTATCTTTTCATTAGGCTTTAGATTACGATTAAAGAGATGCTATTTATTGTTAGAGGGTGATTTGATTTTTTTTTTGGGGGGGGGGGGGGGGGGGGGCGGGGACTGTTGGGCGGGTTCGACCTTGAACACAAGGTATTTTCGGCCAGCAGTGCAGGTAAAGTTAATTCACATAAGATAGTTTAGTAAATCAATGCTTTATGCACGAACAGTTTTGTTGAGAGGAGTTTGTTGACCTCTTTTATTTTGGCATCAAATTTCCATCTTTTCTCCTATTTTATTGGTACTAAGTAGATTTTAAGGAATTTTATAAATATCAATAGACTTTTGTACATGCTATTTTCATAACTTTTTAATAAAGTATTTATATATAAATTTAATTGTATAACAAAATTATGTTAAAATATGTAAATTTTTGTATATATAAATATTTGTAAAATAATTTAATTAAATTTTTATATAAATTTAAATATTATTAATTAAAATTTCAAAAATTTTTTTTTAATTTAAATAATTAATTAATTTTAATAATAAATGAATAATCAAAAATCAAAATCTATTGTAACATTTTAGAAGCCATGTTAAAATATTCCCTCTTGCATTGATTATGGAATCTTCTGCCATGCACATTGTCAATAGCCCATTGTTTGTTTCAAGAGAGAATGAGTGAAAAAAAAATGGGAGGAGAGAAAATGTGAAGATTTTAACATATTTTTTTGTTTGAGAAAAATGAGAAAACAAAAATTGGTGAACCAAAATATTTTTACATTAAAAAAAATGAGAGAATAAAAAATTATTTAAAATTATAAATTTATCTAAAAATACTTATATTTATTATATTATAATAAAAGCGTATAATCTTTTAAGATATTTAAATTTTTTTTCTTTTTTTATACAATTAAACAAGAGAAAATATAATTTTCATTTTCTTTCTTTTTATTTTCTTGATCCAAACAATAAGTGTATTTTCTCTTCATTTTCTCTTCTCTTCATTTTCTTTCTTTTTATTTTCTCTCCTCTCATTTTCTCTCTACATCCAAACAAAGGGTAGAGGTGCACCTTATCCTTACCTACAATCACAGGTAAAGTGAAAAGTGCCATTCAACCGGTTAAATATTTTTCCTTTTAGAAGACAAAAAATATCCTTAACAGCAAATTAAAAAAAAAAAAAAACTAGTATGAATCCTTGTTTTATCGTCTTCTAAGTTCTGCAGCAGCTAGAGATCAGAGCTCCATTCTTTGGGACATTGACATTTTTACCATTTCATTTGGTACAAAAATGTCTGGAACTGTGGTGGATAGTTGGGTGTCTCCGATTTGTTCAATCTGTTCCTGCCCACCATCTGAAAGATCATCTACATCCAACATGCACACACTAACAAAGTCTCTGTGCGCCATCTACCACTGTCTTCATGACCCACGGCGACAGCTCTGGCACGGAGATAGGCGGTGAACGGATCTTGTGTTTAATTTTACATTAGGAAAAAATTAAATTTATTTTTTTATGTCAATTATATCTATTTTATTTATGACATATATTTATTAATATTTTATATTAATCTCGAAAATATATATATATTATAATTTTATTAGTGAAATGAATAAATAAATGTACTTAAATTTTGTCTTTTACAATATTACCCACTTTACCGTATTATAAGTTACCAAGTAGGGATGATAATTTATGCCTCCATGGAATCGTGGGTTATGTATTAAATTACTAAAATCAAAGTATAGAATATAAAAAATTATCCCCGTTTAATTGGAGACATGATATCTAAAAAAAATTTATATAAATATTTTATATAAAATTATCAAAAAATTTAATTATATAAATTAAAATATTGTAAAGTTATATAAATTAAAAGTATTTTAAGTGTTTGACATTATTTTTAAATTAAGTTGTTTGACAAATTTTAAAAAATTATAGTATTATACTTTTTTTCATTTTTTATTTTTTTATTTTATTTTTTTGATTTTTTTGATTTTTTTTATAATTTATTGGATGCCGCAAATATCTACGGATCTTGCTTTCAAACATGAGAGAAAGATAAATGAATATCTACACGGATATGAAAACGAGGCGGATGATATTACTTAAATTTTGTCTTTTACAATATTATCCAACTTTACCTGTATTATAGGTTACCAGTGCTTATTTCAGACCATTGATATCTTTTTCAAACAGATCAAGGGCTAATTAGAGTGGTGTATCTATGCACCATACAAAAAGAGGATGCACGTGAGAAGAAGCCTTTGTTTAGACGAGAAAAAAAAATGGGAGTAGAGAAAAACTCAAAATTTAAAATAAACAAAAACTTTGAAGAGAATTTTTTTTTTTTTAAATTTTTTCTTTCTTACATTTTTATTTTATTTTTTCTTCAACTAAATAAGAGAAAATCTCAAACTTTGAAATTTTTTTTCTCAGAATCCCAACATCGAGAAAAAAGCTAGCAGTAACGCAGGGATGGATACGCCTTTTAGCACTTTGATGATGATAATATTTGTTTTCTTAGTCTCACATGCTGAGGAGAGACGTCTTGCTCTTGTCTTGGTGAAAATCACAGCCAATAGAAGCATGATTCCCTTGAGAAATATCACAAACTCTTACCTAAGGGGTGTGAAAGGCATAAAATGTAATTCTAAGTTTAAAATAGAATTAGATGATTTTTATGTTTGTTAATAAATAAATAAAATATAAAATGACACTCTTAATATTTCATAGATTTATAAAATTTTATTCTTTAAAAAAAATAATTATAATTTTGTATTTTTGTGAAATTAGATTTCATATATTTTTTAATATAATTTTAACTAATTTATAAAATGATGTAAGTTAAACCTTTCATATATTAGAAAATTTTTAATCTTAATTTTTGTTAAATTATCTTAAAATTAATATTATAAAGCATATGATCATAATTATAACATATTAATTATAAAAATATTAGAAAATGTAAAAAAATCATTAAAAATAAAAAATATTATCAAGATTTATTTTATTAAGTTGTTTAAAAATTAACCTTAAACATTAATCTAAAAAATAGATATTTGAAATATATATATATATATATATATATATATATATAATATGAAAGGAAAAATTTATTTTTTTATTTTTTATAATATTACGTCATTTAAATTAATTTAGATTCTAATTTGTATTGTATCTTGTACATTAAACAATATAATCAATTTTTATGTCATTTTTTTTTAATTATACCAAATTATAAAATTTAATTAAAATTTTTATTTTTATTCTGATTCTTATTTGGTGGAGTCTCTGGTGCCACTGGGCACTATGCACCTAATAAGACAAAAATATAAAAAGTAAATCAAAATAAAACATTCAAAACAATGGGAATTTCAGAAGAAATTGAAATAATGAATAGAGAATTAATTAAAATGATGGAAGAAATAAATAAAAATATAATTATATTAATACAAAATACTAATAGAATTGTGAACTGTACATGTGACCAAATACAAAATAGAATAAATAAAATAAATAATATTAGAAATATGCTTAATAATATAAATAAAGGAAAGGAATTTGTGAAAATAAAAATATTGAACAATTTGAAGAAATTTTGTTACAACTAGAAAATCTATTAAAGATGAGTAAAATAATAGATATATAACAAAGAAGGATTTAGAAGAATTGTTAAAAATTAAACCAAAAGAAATAAAGTCAGTAGAAAAAATAGAACAAAAACCTTCAAAATTTCTAAAACCAATAACATCATGGAGATGATAAAAGATGAATACATATATATATTAAAGAAATCCAATGATATTGAAGAAATTCAACAACTATTAGAACAACTAAAAATAATTGAAGAAGAAAATAAACAAATTCAAGAAGTAAAACAAATAGAAATGAAAAAAGAAAACGAGGAAGTAATATTAAATTATAATACGACAAACTCTGAATCAGATTTTGATGAAATATTCATGGAAAAAGGAAAGTCGAGTGGAACAAAAACTAAACGAAAATGAGATGAATATTGGGAAAAATCAGAAGAATATTGAGATAAATATGAAAAAGAAACGATGTATAAATAAGGATATGCTAGAAAAAATGGAAGATGGACTAAACTTCAAGAAGAATTTAAACCTAGATATGAGACTTTTAGGATTGAAAATAAGTTAAATATTGACTGTGTACGAATTAAAGAAGAAGTAATATTCCAATGGACTAATGAAATGACATTATTAATTTCAACAAATGAAATATTTAATGGACTAAGTCTATTAGATGTTAAGAATATATTAATATATAAAACAGAGAGAAATGTACAAAGATTTTTTATAAGTATTAATGATGAAACTTGGTATCAATATGCAAGAAATGTAGAAAATAACCAAGAATTCGCTAGATTTATAATGCATTTAATATATAAGAATTTATAAGATATAACATTATAGAACATAGTAATGAAGTAAATAAATTTTACTACGAAAAGGCTAAAGCACATTTAAATAAAATACAAATATGTAACATGTGTGATATAGATAGCTTCATATGTGAATATCAAAAATACTATTATCAATTAAATAATGATACTAAACTAATATATATAGATATCTTTATACACAAACTACCATATCCACTTAATACAAAAATAAGAATTATTTGGCAAATTCAACCAATGGAAACAGCCCAAACACTAAGAGGAATAATACAAGTACTCTATCATACTTTAAGAGAACAATGTATACAAAGAGAAACAATTAGACAATTAAATAACGGATGAAATTCAATCTGTCGTGATATACCAGAAATAGAAAAATCAAGAAATTATCGATGTAATCAACCCATTAAAAGAAGAAGATATTATAAAAGAAAACCAAGATTACAAAAAAGTTACCCTAGAAAAAGAGCTTATAAAAATACTAAAAGAAAATATTTCAGAAAAAGAAGACAAACACCAAAAAAATATTGTCCAAAAGAAAAAAAGAAATGTATGTGTTGAATATGTAACATAGAAGGGACTATGCAAATGAATGTCCACAACGAAAAGAAATAGAATTCAAAGATAAAACAAAGATAATAAAAAAGGTATATAAAATATATAACCTAGAACCATTAGAAGAAGAACTAAGTAATACTGAAGATAGTATATATGAGTATTCCGAAAATGAATTATCTTAGAAGAAATAGAATCCGAATAGTACTTATATTAAAATTAAGATTGAAAAAAGTAATCAAGAAACTGAAGCCTATATAGACACTGGAACAAGTATTTGTTTAGCAACAAAAATATTATTTAAAAAATGGGAAAGATTAGAAAAACCCTTAAAGATTCAAATAGCGGATGGATCATACATCCTTTATATTTTGTAGCCAAAAGAATTACTTTAATAATTCAACAAAAAGTATTCATTGTCCCAACAATATACCAGTAAGAAACTAGTCTAGATATGATACTAGGAAATAATTTCCTACGATTATATTCTCCATTTTGTCAATATTTAGAACATATATCACTCAAGACACCATATATAAAGAATAAACAATTACGTGAAATTATCGAAATACTGATTATACACTTCTCTGCATGTATATATTCTAAGAAGCAACCAGAGTTTAGCAAACTGAAACGTGGTGAGATTGTTGAGGCCGTATGCCGAAAAATCCGCTATATATTAATTAATCTAGAACCAGAAAGAAAAATCTCAGCTTATATTGAAGAACTTTTAGATAAAATATGTAGTAAAATCCATTAGACCCAAAAATTAATAATAAAAATGTGGAACTAATTGAGTTAAAATTAAAAGATCCAACAAAAGAAATAAAATGTAAACCTATGATTTATACAAAACAAGATAGAGATGAATTTGCCAAGGATATTAACGAAATGGAAGATAAAAAATTAGTAAGACCATCAAAAAGTAAACATTCTTCACCAGCATTTTATGTTGAAAATCATAATGAAATCAAAAGAGGAAAAAGACGAATGGTAATTAATTATAAGCAAATAAATAATGCTATGGAAGGAGATGCATACTATTTACCAAGAAAAGACTTAATTATTGAACAAATAAGAAACATGAATTAGTTCAGTACTTTTGATTGTAAGTCAGGATTTTATCAAATAAGGCTTACAGAAGAATCTAAGGCTTTAACAGCATTTAGTTGTCTCCAATGACAATATGAATGGAACGTACTTCCAATGAGAATGAAACAATCTCCAGGTATTTTTCAGCGAAGAATGAATTCAATTCTTAAGGAATTTAAAGACTTTTGTCTTATTTATATTGATGATATATTAGTTTTTACCAAAAAAGATATAAATGATCATTTTTAAAAAGGTAGAATTAATACTTAATAAGTGTCTCGAACATGGAGTAGTATTAAGTAAGAAAAAAGTTATTTTAGCTAAAAATAGAATTAATTATTTAGGATTAGAGATTGAAAAAGGAAAGATAATAATGCAGAAACATGTATTAGAAAAACTTCAAAATGTTTCAACTAAGTTAAAAGATAAAAAAGATTTACAGCGATTTCTTGGATTACTAACATATATTTCTAATGAAGGTTTTATAAAGAATCTTGCTGCAGAAAGAAAAGTACTTTAGCAAAAATTAAAGAAAGATGCCCTCTGGTCTTGGACTGAGGAAGATGAAGCAATTATTAATAAATTAAAGTACTTATGTCAAAATCTTCCTAAATTATATCATCCATCGGATGATGACTTAATTATTATCGAGACTAAAGCATCCAATGAACACTGGGGTGGTGTTATGAAAGCAAAACCTCCCGGTCAAAAGAAAGAATTACTATGTCGATACATGTCTAGAACATTTTCAGACAGTGAAATTAATTATCCAACTCATGAAAAAGAAACTTTGGCACTAATTCGTATGTTGGAAAAACATCAGATTTATGTGCTTGATAAAGAATTTATTGTTCGAACGGACTCCACTTATGTTGCAGGTTTTAAAAATATTAATCACAAAGGTACATACAAGCAAGGAAGATTGATCAGATGATAAATGAAGCTTGCCAAATACAATTACTTAATCTCACACATTAAAGGTGAAAAGAACGTTCTGGCAAATATACTATCAAGAGAATGGAGCAAAGTACGTTAGAAATTATCAAACAGTAACTAGAACTCAAGGAAACATTAAAAGTTCTGAAGCTGAAGGGATTAGAGCTTATTGAAGCAGATATCAAAGTCCTTAATTTACAACTTAAAGCTGAAGGATTTCTTGCAGAAGCACTTCAACAAGAAGAGAAAAAGATCAATAAGTGGTACGTAATCTTCAACGGATCATTCCCAGGAATCTATGATGAATGGTTCAAAGCAGCACCATATTGCCAGAAGATCTCAGGAGTACTACTAATGATCACATATTTGACACATTAATAACCCTTCATTTTTAGTCATTTACACTCTCCATGTACTTAATTGATTGATTTTGATTATGTTTTGTAAGTTTGGACTCAAATTGGACTTAATTGAATTTTTCAGCATAATTTACGTCTTACGTTGTTTCTATATTTGGGCTATATCTTCGGATGTAAGTGGTCAAATGAGGTGATTCTAGCGGCATTTTAAAGACAAGAAAGAGTTCTATAACTTTTATGAAGACCTCAAAGGCCCAATCACACGAGTAGATAACTCAAATTAGAGTTGAAGCAAGAACTAGAGTGTTGTACCTGACAGCTTGACCTATGTATACTCAAATTGTGTGAGATTTTTTTTTTCAGTAATTGCTGCAACAGGTAATATATTCTATCCTTTACCTATCTATGTTTTGACATTGAGGATAATGTTGTGATCTGGTTGGGGGGAAGGATGGTTGTAAAAAAAAAACCAAAAAAACCAAAATAAAAAAAAATTAGGAAGTGTGTTTGTTAATATGAGTGTGTTTATATTAGAAAAAAACTAAAAAAAAATATAGGAGTGTGTTTGTTAATGTGTTTATATGTTTGTCAGTAACTTACTAAACCAGTTAAGGATGACAGAGCAAGGAGTAAATTTTACTCTTGAGACGCATCTTAGTTGGGGTAGTAACTAGTTTGTATGGAAGTAGCAATTCAAATTCAGGGAACTGTGTATGATTGAGTAAATTGTCTTCTTTCTTAAAATTCACATGCTTGGTTATGGATGTTGAATTGGTGGACTGAGAATGATAGAATTATGCCTTATGAGATTTTGAGCCTATTGATGAATGGATTGAACATTTGTACCATTCTCTTCTTTCTTGTGTAAATTTCACTCATGGAATTGTTATTCTAGAACTTGTTTTGATTCTTTTTGAGACTACATTTTCATATGCATACATAAATATGATTGAAGCATTTTTCTTGAAATAACTACTTTAATCAAATAGCCAGCCTTGTTTAGCAGCATGTTGTCTCAATATGATATCAAACACTATTATGACTTCTTGAAAATTCTCTGATTCCTGCCAACATAAAGCATTATTAATGACCTATTTCCCTTTGCTTAACCCCTTTGAGCTTATTTGACTATTCTTTGTTTCGAACTCATTATGTGCCTTAAATGAAAAATCATGTTCTTACTTGACCTTAGGGAATAAGAGAACATTAGTTTTGTCATTCGATGAGTTCTTGAACAAGTGTGGGGGTGTGTGTGCAGAATGGTTAAAAAAATGTATATATGATGTTCTTTTTGTAAAAAAATAAAAAATAAAAAAAATGTAAAAGAAGAGGGTCAACAAGGTAATAAAGGAAAGAAAAAGAATATATAAAGGGAATTTATATTAGGTGGAGTTGGGATGAACTTTCATGCTTGTTAATTGAACTTAACTCTCGTACTTTTTATTCTCTGGTATTTAACTTGTCATATCCATATTACCTCCTCCTTTACCTTGACCCCATTACAACCTTGAATAAAGTCCTCATGATTTGTGTGTGCATGTGTTCTGAGTAGTGGAGAAGTAGAAGATAAGCAAGCTTATGGTAGTGTAATTTTCATGAGTTGAATTGAGTGAAATACTTACCTTTTAAACACTTGAGGGATTGAGAGTGAATCTTGTGAAAATCTATCATTCTTGACTCATGCTTTTCAATTGAAATATCATTGCTTGTTGATTTGAGATGTGAAGATATATTACCTCATGAATGTTTTGATTACTTGAATGATTGGTTGCTCTTCATTTTTAAATATTATTAGAAATTAAGTCTTTTAGAGTGTTTAACTTTTGAGTCTGTTTCGTTTTTTTTTAGTTTTGGTCTTGTGTTTTGCCCAGGAGTGCAAAAAGCTAAGTGTGAGAGAATTTGATGATCACATATTTGATACATTAATAACCCTTCATTTTTAGTCATTTACACTCTCCATGTACTTAATTGATTGATTTTGATTATATTTTGTAAGTTTGGACTCAAATTGGACTTAATTGAATTTTTCAGCATAATTTATGTCTTACGTTGTTTCTGTATTTGGGCTATATCTTAGGATGTAGGTGGTCAAATGAGGTGATTCTAGTGGCATTTTAAAGACAAGAAAGAGGTCTATAACTTTTATGAAGACCTCAAAGGCCCAATCACACGAGTAGATAACTCAAATTGGGGTTGAAGCAAGAACTAGAGTGCTATACCTAACAGCTTGACCTATGTGTACTGTTCATACCATTTTTTGGGTTAGAGGTTGTCAAATGGGCTGAAATTTTGATGCTGAATAGTCGAGACCTATGTCTACAACTTTCATGTTAAACACTTTTCCAGAATCGGACTCCTTGAAGGTAATATTGGGCTTGGAAGTCAAAACAGAGGAGTTGTGACTGGGCCTGAGCAGTGTGCAGTGATTTGAATGTATCTGGAGTTATAGAAATGATATTGGACTCAACCAAAGCCATTTGAAAGCTAAGATCCAGGCATACAACTTTCATGAAGACCACTTGATTCAAAAACGACGAATGCAATGACTTCAGAGCTGCATGATTTCGGAGACAAAGAATCTCCATAATTTTCCACTCACCAAAAGTCATTTGGCATTTTCCACTCATTTTCCACTCATCCACCCACTAATGACTCACCCCCTTGTCATTTTCTATCTCTAATCTTCTATAAAAGGGGGCCTTGGCAGATCATTGAGGGTGTTAGGTGTTAGGTACTAAAATGATGCTAGTTTGTTACTAAGTTTTATTGTAGTAATTTTCCTTTGTTCTAAATTAAAGTCATCTTCTTCTTCTTCTTCTCTCTTTCTTTCTTCTTATCTATGAGTAACTAAGTTTCATTTTACTTGGGTGAAAGGGTGAAGCTCTTGGTAATAAAGTAAGGTTAGATTTATTCTTCTCTTGTACTTAAATGATTTATATTTTCTAGTAACCATTATACGTATTATAATTTGTTTCTTATAATTTAGAAACCATCTTTGTAAAGAGGAGTTCTTGATTTGTTATAGACAAAATATTGACACAATGAATGCTTTAACCCATTTATAAGTGGTGGTAATATTTTTAGGAAACATAATATAATTACGTATATTATTTTAAATGAACTTTTAATATTGTATTTTTCGATTGGAATCTCCATGTTGCGAGGATTCTAATTGAGTTATAAAAGAAATTAATCTTACCTTTACTTTATTTACCAAGAGTGGATCTTTTAATTCAAGTAAATAATTTTTACTGTAGTAACAAAATATTTATTTCACCTTAATTAATCTTCAACAATTCCCTGTGGATCAATCTCGGACTCCCGAGAAATTTATTACTTGAGACAACCTGCACTTGGGTTCGCAATGCAACAATTAATCATGCATCAAGTTTGTAGACTTGTTTGAAACTAAAAATTGTGCATCAAGTTTTTGGCGCGAGTTTTGAACTTGATTTGAAGACTAATTTACGGTGTAAAATTTTTTGTATATATACTAACATACTAACTAGTGGGGGAACCTCTCCCTTTTTAATTTATGTGCATACTAACTTATGGGGGAAACTCTCCCTAATTTCTCTATAATCTTTAATCATTAATAAAATAATCTTTCTTCTTCTCTTCTTTCTCATTTGGAGCAAAAAATTGGCTTTCGATTGTCCGATTTTCATATTTTAAATTTACTTTACGTACTTTATTTTCTGTATTTATCTTTTGTCATTTTTTTTTGTTATTTTTTTCTGTCATTTATTTTTTTGTTTACTAACTTACTAACTCTTTTACTAACTATCTAACTTTTTACTTTATCGCCTATCTAACTTTTTACTTTTTCTCGCTTCTAACATTTTAATTTATCTCGTATACTAACTTTTTAATTTTTATGCTTATTAACTTATTTGATGGTTGGTTTATACTACACATTTGTTAATATTTATTTATTAATTGTTAATATATATTTGGTAGTTGGTTTATACCACACCTTTGTTAATATTTAATGGACAGTTTATACTGCTAGCTTGTACATTTTATTTTATACTGTAAGTTACTTGTTTATACTTAATTGGTATCGTGATTTAAATTCTGGTCATTTAGTTAAAATTAATCTTAGTACTATACATATTAATTTGTCTGAATCATAATCACACACATCAAACACAATGGCTGAAAATGAAAGTGTGCATGATGAACATGAAAATCAACCGTTGCGAACCATGCGTGAGTATTTGCAACCATCTCGAAATTCTAGTCCATCATGTTTTATCTTTCCACTCAATGCTAACAATTTTAGATTCAAGCCAAGTATGATTTCTTTACTTCCTAATTTCCATGGTTTAGAATCTGAAAGCCCATATTTATATCTAAAAGAATTTGAGGAAGTATGTATTGCTTTTCATGATCAAACTTGCACTGAAGAGGTTGTTAAGCTTAAATTATTTCCTTTTTCTTTAAAAGATAAAGCAAAAGCTTGGCTTAACACTTTGAAACCAAGATCGATTGGCACATGGCAAGAAATGCAAGGTGAGTTTTTGAAGAAATTTTTTCCAACACATAAAACCAATGCTTTGAAAAGACAAATTCAAAATTTTTCTTAAAATTCAAATGAAGCATATTTTCAAAGTTGGGAACGTTTTAAAGATTTGTTGAATTCTTGCCCACATCATGATTTTGAAAAATGGCACACTATAAGCTTCTTTTATGAAGGGTTAACACTCGAAACTAAACAATTTGTGGAAACAATATGCAATGGTGAATTTCTTGATAAAGAACCTGAAGAAGCTTTAGACTATTTAGACTATTTGGCTGAAAATTCTCAATCTTGGCATGGTACTAATCCTTCTGAAAATTTAATTAGATCAAACCTTACAAATGCTAGTAAAGAAAAATATCATCTTAGTCAAGAAGAAAATTTAAATGCTAGGTTTGCTAGTTTGGCTAGAAAGGTTGAAGCCATGGAATCAGGGAAAGTAAAAGAAATCAAATCTGTGCAAAATGAAAAAATTTGTAGCATTTATGATGAATTGGGACATTCAACAAATGAATGTCCAAAAATTTCTATTTTTAAAGAAGTTGTGCATGAGCAAGTAAATGTAATGAACAATTTTAAGAAGCCATTCACTTCTTCTTTTTCAGATACATATAATTCGGGATGGAGAAATCACCCGAACTTCAGTTAGAGGACCAACAATCAGGCACAATTCATGCAACTACCACCTCCTCAGGCAGAACAAGATTCTCAAAATCTTCAAGGATATGCACCCTATGTCCCACCATATATAAAAGACCTTGAGGGAACATTGTATGCATTCATGGAAAAGCAAGAGGTCTTTAATAACCAAAACACTCAAGCCATGATTGACATAAAACACACTCTTACTAAACTTTCTTCTGCACTTGCCATTCACGAGAAAGGAAAATTTTCCTCTCAACCTTAACCAAATCCCAAGAGTCAGTACAGCCTAAATGATGGTAGTTTAGAAAGCCAACAAATAGATCAAGTCAAGTCAGTGATAACTCTTAGGAATGAAAAGGTTATTGAAAAACAAATTCCTGAACTTTTTGAGAAAGATGATGAGTCAATTCCCAAAGATGAGGAAGGGGTTGATAAGCCACCTAGTCAAAAGGAGATTAAACCCTCGCCTTCACCTCCATATCCTCAAGCATTAAACAATTCAAGTAAAGTGAACCATAACAGTGATATTTTTGAAATTTTTAAACAAGTAAAGGTCAATATTCCTCTGTTAGATGCTATCAAACAGATTCTTTCTTATGCCAAATTTTTGAAAGACTTGTGCACTGTTAAAAAGAAACATAATGTGAAAAAGAATGCCTTTTTGACTGAACAAGTAAGCTCCATTATTCAAAATAATAATGAGTTGAAATATAAAGACCCTGCTTATCCTACAATTTCTTGCATTATTGGTGAACATAAAATTGAACGAGCTTTACTTGATCTTTGTGCTAGTGTTAATTTGTTTCCATATTCAGTTTATCAGCAACTCAACCTTGATGAGTTAAAACTAACTTCTGTAACTCTTCTACTTGCTGATAGATCAATTAAAATGCCGAAAGGAATAGTGGAAGATGTGTTGGTACAAGTTAATAAATTCATATATCCTATGGATTTTATTATCTTGGAAACTGAACCTATGGTTGATAGTTCTAAATCAGTTCCTGTTATTCTAGGTCGCCCATTTTTAGCAACATCTAATGCTTTGATAAATTACAGAAATAGAGTGGTGAAGCTAACATTTGGAAATATGACACTGGAACTTAATGTTTTCAACATGTGCAAGCAACCACATGAAGTTTATGATGACAATGAAGAGATTGAAGGGATTGAGGCCATTATAGATGATCATCTTCAAACCAGATGTTTTTCTGACCCATTAGAAATTTGTTTAATTAATTCATTAGATTCATCTACACAATTAGATGATGATGTTTCTGAAATATGCTCTTTGCTTGACTATACACAGGAAATGGAATACAAAGGAAGGAAGCCAAGATTCGAAGAGCTAAAACTTATGAATGATGATACCCATGAAGAAGTACCAACACTAGAACTAAAGCCACTACCTGCTGGGTTAAAGTACACATTTTTGGGAGAAGAACAAAGCTTCCCAGTGGTAATTTCCTCATCCCTAACCAAAGAACAAGAAGGTATATTGATAGCAGTACTTAAAAGGCATAAAAGTGCAATTGGATGGACATTAAAGGACATAAAAGGCATTAATCCATTAATTTGTACACATAGAATACATTTAGAGGATAATGCTAAAACATCTCAACAACCTCAAAGAAGATTAAATCCACACATGAAAGAGGTAGTTAGAGCTGAAGTTCTTAAATTACTTGATGTTGGAATTATCTATCCTATCTCTGATAGCTAGTGGGTAAGTCCTACACAAGTTGTGCTTAAGAAATCTGGAATAATAGTGGTTGAAAATGAAAAAGGAGAATTAATACCTACCTGAGTCTCATCTAGTTAGCGTATGTGTATTGATTTTAGAAAATTGAATGCAGCCACTAGGAAAGATCATTTCCCTTTGCCATTTCTTGATCAGATTCTGGAAAGAGTAGCAGGACATCCTTACTATTGTTTTCTTGATGGTTATTCAGGATATAATCAAATACCAATTGCATTAGAGGATCAAGAAAAGACCACTTTTACGTGCCCCTTTGGCACTTTTGCATATAGAAGAATGCCTTTTGGTCTTTGTAATGCTCCGGTAACTTTTCAAATATGCATGCTAAGTATTTTCAGTGACATGATTGAGTATTATTTAGAGGTTTTCATGGATGATCTGACAGTTTTTGGAAATTCTTTTGAAAATTGTCTTGATTATTTGGAAAAAGTTCTTAAAAGATACGAAGAAAAAGGATTTGTGTTAAATTAGGAAAAATGTCATTACATGGTTACCTCAGGAATAATATTAGGTCATGTGATATCTTCTAAAGGAATTGAAGTTGATAAGGCCAAAGTTGAATTAATTGCTCATTTGCCTTCCCCAAAAATAGTCAGAGAAGTTCGTTCCTTTTTAGGACATGCAGGATTTTACAGAAGATTCGTAAAGGACTTTAGTGCCATATCTAGACCTTTATGTAATCTTCTAACAAAAGATACACCATTTGATTGGACTCAAGATTGTCAGAAATTTTTTGAAAAATTAATCGGTCTTTTGACTTCTGCTCCTATCGTGCAATCTCCTGACTGGTCTTTGTCTTTTGAGTTGATGTGTGATGCTAGTGATTTTACTGTTAGCGCTGTTTTAGGCCAAAGAAAGGAAGGTAAGTCTCATGTAATTTATTACGCAAGTCGAACTTTGAATAATGCACAAATGAATTATACCACTACTAAAAAAGAACTACTTGCTGTAAATTTTGCATTGGACAAATTTTAAACTTATTTAATTGGTTCATCCACTGTTGTTTTCACTGATCTTGCTGCTGTTAGATATTTAATATCTAAACAAGATGCCAAACCTAGGTTGATACGGTGGATCTTGTTGTTTCAAGAATTTAACATCACAATAAAAGACAAGAAAGGAGCCAAAAATGTTGTTGCAGATCATTTGTCAAGGCTGACAACAGACTCATATTTTGATAGCACACCTATCAATGATTCTTTTCCCGATGAATTTTTATTTTCTGTCAATTCCATGCCTTGGTTTGCTAACATTGTCAATTTTCTTGTAACTGGTAAGATGCTGCCTCAGTGGACACACCAAGACAGAAAAAAGTTTTTGATTGAGGTAAAAAATTTCTTTTGGGATGACCCATATTTGTTCAAATATTGTCCTGATCAAATCTTTCGGAAATGTGTACCCGATAATGAGGTAAGTAGTGTTATTAAATTTTGTCATTCAGAAGCATGTGGAGGTCATTTTTCTTCAAAGAAAATAGTTACGAAAATCTTGCACTATGAATTTTATTGGCCCACTTTATTCAAGGACAGTTATACTTTTTGCAAAAGTTGTGAAAGTTGTCAAAAATTGAGGTCCATTTCTAAAGGAAATATGATGCATTTGAACCCTATCCTTGTCATTGAAATTTTTTATTGTTGGGGAATTGATTTCATGGGTCCATTTTAATCATCTTTTGGATTTGTATACATTTTGGTTGCAGTTGATTATGTCTCAAAATGGATTGAGGTGATTTCATGTCGGCACAATGATCATAAAACTGTTCTAAAATTTTTAAAAGAAAATATTTTGAGTTGCTTTGGAATTCCTCGAGCTATCATTAGTGATGGGGGAACACATTTTTGTAATAAACCATTTGAATCCTTAATGAAGAAATATTGCATTACCCACAAAATTGTAACCCCTTATCACCCTCAGACAAGTGGACAAGTTGAATTAGCAAATAGGGAGATCAAACAAATTTTGGAAAAAATGGTTAACCCAAATCGTAAAGATTGATCTTTAAGACTAAACGATGAACTTTGGGCTTACCGTACTGCTTTTAAAACATCTTTAGGCATGTCTCCCTATCGGTTAGTTTATGAAAAACCTTGTCATTTGCCTGTAGAATTGGAGCATAAAGCATTTTGGGCCATTAAAACTTTCAACTTAAGTCTTGATGATGCTTTCAAGTTACGCAAATTGCAATTGAATGAACTTGAGGAATTAAGAAATGATGCATATGAAAACTCAAAGATTTATAAAGCTAAAACAAAAGCTTTTCATGACAAATCAATTTTGAGAAAAACTTTTGAAATTGGTCAAAAAGTTCTGCTTTATAATTCTCGTCTTCACCTATTCCTTGAAAAATTGAGATATAGGTGGATTGGTCCTTATATTGTCAAGCATGTGTATTCTTATGGGGCCATAGACATTGAGAATCCTAGGAATGGTATTGTATTTAAGGTCAATGGATAAAAACTCAAACCATTTCTGGAGCATCAAATTGTTGAGGTAGAATTCATTTCTCTTTCTAATCCTTGTTATGAGTAGAATTTATTTTAATGTTGTTTCTTTTTTTTTGCAGTTCTTTGTGTTCCCGGTTAAATGGCGGATAACGGTACTCCGTGACTCTCAAGTCGGTTTATTTTTCATTTTCTCATAATAACTGATTTCTTCTCCTTTTAAAATGGATGTCATTCTCTCAAATCTAAGAAAATATTTTCCTTCTTTCCCTCTAAATGCTCTAACAAAAGTCTATGAAGCTAGGTGTGAAAGACTGAGATTGTTAATGTATAAGGGCATCCCAGAAGATATACGCTGGATAATCGAAGCAAAAGTTTGTTTAACTGGTGAATCTTCAGATTCATTTGTCCCATACATGCCTGGCCTCGGTAAAAGTTCATTTTCAAAAAGGAGAAGAGTAAAAAGAATGAAAGTTTGTTACAAGTGTGCACGATGGAATTGCAACACGCGATGTCGCTCTTTGGGAATGGTTTCCGTAAACAGAGAAGATAAAATTTTCTTCATTAAGAATGGACTGAGTAAGGAGTCATTAGATAATATCTTATTGACTATTGAGACGCATTCTTGTGGAATTGTGCAGCGTGAACTTCTTAGTTTATGGAATCTCTTCAGGAACGAGCAAGAGCGTTACAGTCTTGGGAATCTGACTCAAAAAGACTCTGTTTGCCAATGTATAAGAAAATTGGATGGGAAGCTTATCCCCAACTCATAGAAGGCGTTTAAGTCATTTCTGGACGTGAAACCAGAGGAAGATGTGAGCCACAATCACAACAACATGTATATATTATCTTGTACATCTTCAAAAAAAAAAGAGAAAAAAAGTTTAAAAAAAAGAAAAAAAAGAAAAAAAAAAAAAAAAGAAAAAAAAGAAAAAATGAAAAAAAAAGAGAGAAAAAAGAAAATAAATGAAATAAATGAAATAAATAAAATAAAATAAAAAGAGGGCCAAACTTCGGTTGTACTTGGTCTTTAATTAGATTAGGAGCCACTTGGTTTGCCAGCTTAAGTCATTGACTCGGGTGGACCATCGCACGCCATCAAGTAAATAAGGTTCGTGTGCTATGCTCTGTAGAGAGCCGCACTCCACAACTCAATGTTCACCATCTAGGCACTGTGGAGTTGATGGACCGATAGAAGCGTCCCACTTTGGTTATTAGTGAGAAGTAACCCGCGGCTGCCAAAGCGTATGAGGCATCTGAGCTTGATCCTCTCTTTTATTAGAAGGTGCTCTCAGCGCCCTGGGATGGAGCGTTCTGGATCTTGGACATTACGGGTTTCAGATTTTAGCATCTTTGTTGATGTTACGAACCCAAATGTGAGCTCTCCAGGTTCTAGACCCATGATGAAAACCCACGATGGTTTCTTTATTCTCTTTTCTTCAAACAAGCGGGAGGGAGAAGAATTCTAAGATTAGCTGAGTCGTCTTGGTATTACTGCACTTATGACGAGCAGTATAAAGATCTGCCATGAAACCTGTACATAAAGGTATGTAATCATTTGTTATTATTATTTTATCTTTGTATGATTTTGTTGAATTTTGATTTTGGACAAACGATCCTTTGGATGGGATCCTTCGGAGGTTTCTAGACTTCTTTACCCTGATAGTTTTCTTGAAGTAAAAAAAACAAAAACAAAAACAAAAAAAAATAATTTTGTTTCTTAATTTCAGACTTTTCTGACAATAGCCAACCTACCCATATAGGTGCTATCATTACTTTTTCTATTCTCTTCCCTATTTAAACACTACATTTCCTTCACTTTCCTTCAACTTAAAATCATTCAGAGGGAGTGTGAGTGTAAAATGGAGGGAGCTTCTTCTTCTTCGGTTCATAGACTTACCAATATCTGTGTATTTTATGGGTCAACTTATGGGAAGGGTTTAGAGTATGTAGATGCAGCAATCACTCTTGGTCGAACACTTGCTGCGAAGAAAATTCATTTAGTATATGGGGGAGGTAGTATTGGGTTAATGAAGGCTGTATCACTTGCTACACATTTAGGAGACAGTCAGGTTTTAGGTACCATTCCTAGACCTTTAGCTCGACAGAATATTACTGGAAAAATAATTGGGGAGGAGTTTCAAGTATCATCTATGGATGAATGAATAATGACAATGCTTGCAAACTCTGATGCATTCATAGCCTTACCGGGTGGTTTTGGTACTTTGGAAGAAAATTTTCAAATTGTCTCTTGAGCCCAACTGAACATCCACCATAAACCCATAGGTTTGCTGAATGTTAATAATTTCTTTGATCTTTTGTTATATTTTCTTGACCATGTTGTGGAACAGAAATTCATCACACTTTCGGCAAGACGACTCCTTATTTTTGCTTCCACTGTTGATGAGTTGATTGATAAATTAGAAGCTTTTGTTTATGAACCTGATCCAGTAATAGCTCAGATAGATTAGTCAGAAGGCAGCAGCAAGGGAGGCAGCAGCAAGAGAGGCAATAGCAAGGGAGGCAGCAAGGAACAAGAGTGTGATCTGACACTTCATCTACAACTTTCCTTTATCTTTAGTTTTATTTATCGTACTTTGTTTCTGTTTAAATTTGTGTGAGATTTTTTTTTAGTAATTGCAGTAATAGGTAATATATTCTATCCTTTACCTATCTATGTTTTGACATTGAGGACAATGTTGTGATCTGGTTGGGGGGAATGATGGTTGTAAAAAAAAAATCAAAAAAATTAAAAAAAAATAGGAAGTGTGTTTGTTAATATGTTTATTGTGTTTATAGTAGAAAAAAAAACTAAAACAAAAATATAGGAGTGTATTTGTTAATGTGTTTATATGTTTGTCAGTAACTTACTAAACCAGTTAAGGATAGCAGAGTAATGAGTAAGTTTTACTCTTGAGACGCATCTTAGTTGGGGTAGTAACTAGTTTGTGTGGAAGTAGCAATTCAAATTCAGGGAAATTTGCATGATTGAGTAAATTGTCTTCTTTCTTAAAATTCACATGCTTGGTTATGGATGTTGAATTGGTGGACTGAGAATGATAGAATTATGCCTTGTGAGATTTTGAGCCTATTGATGAATGGATTGAACATTTGTACCATTCTCTTCTTTTTTGTGTGAATTTCACTCATGAAATTGTTATTCTAGAACTTGCTTTGATTCTTTTTGAGACTACATTTTCATATGCATACATAAATATGATTGAGGCATTTTTCTTGAAATAGCTACTTTAATCAAATAGCCAGCCTTGTTTAGCACCATGTTGTCTCAATATGATATCAAGTACTCTTATGACTTCTTGAAAATTCTCTGATTCCTGCCAACATAAAGCATTAGAAATGACCTATTTCCCCTTACTTAACCCCTTTGAGCTTATTTGACTATTCTTTGTTTCGAACTCATTATGTACCTTAAATGAAAAACCATGTTATTACTTGACCTTAGGGAATAAGAGAACATTAGTTTTGTCATTCGATGAGTTCTTGAACAAGTGTGGGGGTGTGTGTGCAGAATGGTTAAAAAATGTATATATGATATTCTTTTTGTAAAAAAAAATTAAAAAAAATGTAAAAAGAAGAGGGTCAACAAGGTAATAAAGGAAAGGAAAAGAATATGTAAAGGAAATTTGTATTAGGTGGAGTTGGGATGAACTTTCATGCTTGTTAATTAAACTCAGCTCTCGTGCTCTTTTATTCTCTGGTATTTAACTTGTCATATCCATATTACCTCTTCCTTTACCTTGACCCCATTACAACCTTGAATAAAGTCATCATGATTTGTGTATGCATGTGTTTTGAGTAGTAAAGAAGTAGAAGATAAGCAAGTTTATGATAGTGCAATTTTCATGGGTTGAATTGAGTGAAATACCTACCTTTTAAACACTTGAGTGATTGAAAGTGAATCTTGTGAAAATCTATCATTCTTGACCCATGCTTTTCAATTGAAATATCATTGCTTGTTGATTTGAGATGTGAAGATATATTACCTCATGAATGTTTTGATTACTTGAATGATTGGTTGCTCTTCATTTTTAAATATTATTAGAAATTAAGTCTTTTAGAGTGTTTAACTTTTGAGTCTATTTCGTTTTTTTTTAGTTTTGGTCTTGTGTTTTGCCCAGGAATGCAAAAAGCTAAGTATGAGAAAATTTGATGATCACATATTTGGTACATTAATAACCCTTCATTTTTAGTCATTTACACCCTCCATGTACTTAATTGATTTATTTTGATTATGTTTTGTAAGTTTGGACTCAAATTGGACTTAATTGAATTTTTCAGCATAATTTACGTCTTACGTTATTTTTGTATTTGGGCTATATCTTGGGATGTAGGTGGTCAAATGAGGTGATTCTAGTGGCATTTTAAATACAAGAAAGAGCTCTATAACTTTTATGAGACCTCAAAGACCCAATCATACGAGTAGATAACTCAAATTGGGGTTGAAGCAAGAACTAGAGTGCTGTACTTGACAGCTTGACCTATGTGTACTGTTCATACCATTTTTCGGGATAGAGGTTGTCAAATGGGCTGAAATTTTGATGCTGAATAGTTGAGACCTATATCTACAACTTTCATGTTGAACACTTTTCCAGAATCGGACTCCTTGAAGGTGATATTGGGCCTGGAAGTCAGAATAGAGGAGCTGTGACTGGGCCTGAGCAGTGTGCAATGATTTGAACGTATCTGGAGTTATAGAAATGATATTGAACTCAACCAAAGCCATTTGAAAGCTAAGATCCAGGCCTACAAATTTCATGAAGACCACTTGGTTCAAAAATGACGAATGCAATGACTTCAGAGCTGCATGATTTCGGAGACAAGGAATCTCCATAATTTTCCACTCACCAAAAGTCATTTGGCATTTTCCACTCATTTTTCACTCATCCACCCACTAATGACTCACCCCCTTGTCATTTTGTATCTCTAATCTTCTATAAAAGGGGGCCTTGGCAGATCATTGAGGGTGTTAGGTGTTAGGTACCAAAATGATGCTAGTTTGTTACTAGGTTTTCTTGTAGTAATTTTCCTTTGTTCTAAATTAAAGTCATCATCTTCTTCTTCTTCTCTCTTTCTTTCTTCTTATCTATGAGTAACTAAGTTTCATTTTACTTGGGTGAAAGGGTGAAGCTCTTGGTAATAAAGTAAGGTTAGATTTATTCTTTTCTTGTGCTTAAATGATTTATATTTTCTAGTAACCATTATACGTATTATAATTTGTTTCTTATAATTTAGAAACCATCTTTGTAAAGAGGAGTTCTTGATTTATTGTAGATAAAATATTGGCACAATGAATGCTTTAACCCATTTATAAGTGATGGTAATATTTTTAGAAAACATAATATAATTACGTATATTATTTTAAATGGACTTTTAATGTTGTATTTTTCGATTGGAACCTCCATGTTGCGAGGATTCTAATTGAGTTATAAAAGAAATTAATCTTATCTTTACTTTATTTACTAAGAGTGGATCTTTTAACCAAAGTAAATAATTTTTATCGTAGTAACAAAATATTTACTTCACCTTAATTAATCTTCAACAATTCCCTGTGGATCGACCTCGGACTCCCGAGAAATTTATTACTTGAGACAACCTGCACTTGGGTTCGTAATGCAACAATTAATCCCGCATCAAGTTTGTAGACTTATTTGAAACTAAAAATTGTGCATCAACTACACAAGTCATATCCAAGCAAGGAAGAAGCAGAGAAAGCATTTGAAGAATATTCAGCAAAATGAAAGGAGAAGGAACTTTATCTTGGACTAAGAACTTCTTCGGAAGCAACAAAGAATCCACCGGTAAAACAGTCATCATTTAAAATTCTAGGGAAAATCCCCTATTCCTTAGATAATTTCCAAATTACTTCCAAAAAGGAACACGAATTACAGGTACAATTCTCAGAGACAAAATTTTGGGAAAATTTTAAAAGACTGGTTAATTGGAGTGATAAAGAAAAAGTCAATTGTTTTTACATGGTTGACCGAAAGCTCTTTGGTACCAAAGCAATTATCCTTCCAGGAGCACCACCAATACTAGCACTCAATATGTTTCAATTTGGATTTATTGATTGTCTTTATTTAAGTTTAAATCTCGATGAAATTAATCTGTTCCCTCACAATTTCAAAGATGCAGTTCAGATGTTCAAAAAGAATATTGCAAAAGATCGAAGCATTTTCTTGAAATTCTACTCAGCTTATCCAGATTTCATAACCAAGCAACAAGCCAAGCACTTGGTTATGTAGGAATAAGCAACAATAATTTTCCACTCAGAGATGAACTACATGGAGTTGTCTATGAAGAAGATCAAATTACTCAGATACTGACAAATCAGCTTGCAAGTATTTACTCGCAATGCCAAAGCATTGGAAAGGAATCATTTATCAAGACCCTATACAAAGCACCGACAACTTTACTACTCAGCAAAACATATGATAAAACAATAAAAAAAAAGATATGAATCTTCTGACAAGCTTTGAATTTTCTTTTTATGCATTCCAATGACCACTAATGGAGTATAAATAAGCTGTTCTCAATGGCTTGTGCGCAATGATTAAAGAAAGTGGGAACCACGCATGTGAAAAATGTGCAAAAAGTAAAGAAGTGGCAAACAAAATGGCCGACACTTTTAAAGAAGATGGCTCATCAGACGATGCAATCATAGAAGAGTGATGTAAGTCTTATGTCACCATGTAAATTATTAAGTCTATGATGTAAGCACTTACGTCTGTAAGGATACTTTTGTGAATTAGTCTTAGGCACTCTAGCCTATAAATAAGTCCTCTTATGCTGAGGCAAAACAGAGTTTTTCATCTTTTGAAAATTCTCAAACTTTGAGAACGTTTTCCAACAGGAAAACTTTGTGCTAGTCTCCCATAGGAGTTAGTCAGACATTTGAGAGTATGTCCAAGCCCCTTTGTACTTATAATCACTCATCAATAAAGATTCCTTATATATACTTAGTTTCTTCAATTCTTTCATGAAAACTTACTCAGCCGTTTTATACTTCACAAAATTACAAAACTCAATCATAGAAGCAGCAACCACAGAAGCAATAATGGGCGGATAGAAATTCCAAAAAAAACAGAAGAAAGAAAGAGAAGGAGATCAGTATAAATTTACTATTAGAGATCAGGTATGTATATCAAACTCATTTCAAATAACTATTCTCAATATCATATACTAGGAAGAGTAAATAGAATAATTATGCCTATACTTATTGATACTGGATCATGTATTAGTTATGTAAGTAAAGATTTAACATGTAAAATAGAAGAAGCGAACCCTAGAACAATAGCAAATTTTAACCAAGAAAAAGATATATTTAAAGAAAAAACAAGTATAAAAATTTATTTTAATTCAAATATAAAAATTCAAATAGAACTATATGTTTCACCTCAAGAAAATACCAATCTACTATTAGGAATAGACTTTCTTGAAGTAGTAAAACCTTATGAACTAAGATATGAAGAATTGGTTATTTTCATAAAAGAAAAGATAAAGATTCCAAGGATTAATTTAAATATTTATGCAATAAAAGATTATTTAAATAAATTAATATAAATGGAAATAGAAAAAATAGATGACATAGAAGATTTATATACTAATGAAGAAGAAGGCAATTACGAAGGAAGTGTCCTGATAAATAAATCTCTATTTAAGAAAATACGAAAAGAGGAATTGAACTTAGCAAAGAATGTAAACATGCAAGGAAAAGAAAGATTTGGAGGAATACTAAAAAGATTTAATCAAAGAAAAAATATTATTTACTATGGAAAATTAAATAACGAAACTCCAATGGATATAGCTGATGCAAAAGGAAATATGTGTTTACAATTATTAAATAAGAAAAAACTTATGGAATTAAGAGGAAAGATAAAAAATGATGAAGATAAAAGAAAAATTAGATATATACATATAGGAGCCGTACAGGTACTAATTAAATCCACATTTCAGAAAGAAATTAACTCACCAATAGAGCTGATTTTAAAAGATGATAGAATTAATGATTCAAAAGACAAAATATTAGGAGTAATAGAAGGCAATTTAGCTTATGGAAAACTAAAATTCGAAGTACGCCCAAATATTGGAATACCACTAAATACACAAAAATTAGAACAAACTCTAACATTAGAACATAAATTTCTAAGAACGAATCTAATGAAACCAGGAGATAAATTTTTTTCAGTAACCTACTGTGTTAGTTATACTTTAACAAATTCACATCATAGTATTACATTCAAATAAAATGATAAAATAAACATTCTATATTTATTTATAGATATAAGAAAAATTTATTATTCTAAGAAAAATGAAATAATAGAGTTAAGAATATATAAACCAAAATTATTAGAATTTAAGGAAAAACATATTCCAAAACCAATTAAATTCAATGATCCAGAAAAAATTAATGAAGAAAATGAAGTTAATAAATTAGCAAATCAATTAAATGGTTTAACTCAATATTTAAAACAAAGAATATGAATAAAGAATTCATAAAACAAAAATTTATAAAAAACAAGCAAGAAAATGAGATTAAAAGTGAATTTGGTATCAGAGCTGGTACAAAAATTATTAAAATAAAAATAAAAGAAATAAAAGATAAAAATAATAATTGTAAAATGAAAAAAAAAAGAAAAAACAAGAAAATAGTGATAAAATAATGAGTATAATAGATAGATAAAAAGAACTAGAAATACGAATTAAAATAACAATTGATACTCTTAAAGATTTAAAAAAACAGTTAAGATATTACATAAAAACTAAAAACTCAAGAAAGAGAAATAAAAAGAATAAGTTTTTATTTAAAAAAAAAATAGATAACCAATTACATGAACATAAAAAGAGTTAAAATAATTAAAAGAAAAATTAAATAACTAAAAAAAAAAAATCACCGATGAACACACATTTTGTATTCCACCTAAGAAGCCTTCTTCTTATTTTATAAAAGTACATTCTTTACATTAAACATAAAGTTATTTACTTTTAAAAAAAATCTTTACACGTATAAAATAGTGATATATTTTGTTTTTCTAACTTTCCAAGCCGTCGTTTTGTTTGACAAAACCGCGTGGGCCTTGCCAAGCTTTTGGCTCTTTTGATTATCCTTTTATACATTATTCGTTTGGTTGAAGATTAAAAACTAAGCTCAACTCAATAGGGAACGAAGGTATAGCTCAACTCAATAGACATCCAACTAAGATTTGGTGATGATGGTAAAAAATTTGATTATCAAAGTTAACCCAAAAAAAATTTTGATTACTCAATGAATGCTATTAATTAATATTGGTAAAAAATAAATAAATAAATAATTTTTTTTCAAGGTATTCCCGTCAAAACGGAGACCTATAAACGGTGTTATTAATATGCTAAATTTGATTCCATGCTTGCTAATAATTTTACTTTACTTTTTAATATATATCATTTATTTATTGGTGAATTATATTATTAGTTTATTAGTTATTGCATCCTTGGCTTCCGAAGGGATGTTAGAGACGCATGTGGCAGAACTAAGAAGATTGAATCTGAGTAGGTTTCTTTTGTTTGAGGTTTCGTTTTGATCAAAGACATAAAGAATACAAGAAACCAGAGTTGACGGTTTGCAGTTATAGTAGAACTGTAGAAGAAGGGGTTCCATTGGATTGCAGCATTAGTTGAGAGTTCAAAGTTGCAAGGAAGCACTGAAATGGGATCATTGAAGAACGAGGAAAAGAAGGAACAACAATTGAAGGTGTCGTCGAATGAGGCTCTTTTCTATGTTAACGGAGTTCGTAGAGTATTGCCTGATGGATTGGCTCATTTGACTCTTCTTGAGTATCTCAGAGGTATCACTCCCTCTTCGTTCTATTTCCTTTTTTTAGCTTTTTTTTTCTGGATTTGAATTTTAATATCTTAATTGTTATGCTTAATTATGACAACTTCTTAATATCAAAATCACTTAATTATTCGATTCTTTTCGTATGTGCTTAATTTTGGCTAGTCCTTTTGAATTTTCTCCTTGGTGAAGCAAAACTAATCATAGTTTTTGCACCCTCTTTTTTGGTATAAAAGATATAGGTCTGATAGGAACTAAACTAGGCTGCGGTGAAGGTGGTTGTGGAGCTTGCACGGTTATGGTTTCTCATTATGATACAAAATTGAGGAAATGCTTGTATGTGTTTCTTTCTCATGGCCATGCTGATTTAATGCTTCCTTTTTGTATATTAACATCACACTTACGATTTTAGTTTGAAAATATTGTTCCAGCCACTATGCTGTCAATGCTTGCTTAGCACCTCTATATTCTGTAGAAGGCATGCATGTGATTACAGTGGAGGGATTGGGAAGCTGCAAGCGTGGATTACACCCTATCCAGGTCATACATGCTCATACTATCTTCTTTTATCATGCTTGTCTACTTGGTGCTTGACTGCTTGCTATTGTTTTGAGTATTCTTTATTTGTTTAGTTCTCATGTTGTAATGCATTTATGGCCTTAGGCTATGATCTTTCTTCTTGTTTTAAATTTGTATTTATCCGTCAATGCTTTGAACTTACCCTTGTGATCTCTCCAGGAATCACTGGCACGCGCTCATGGTTCACAATGTGGATTTTGTACACCCGGTTTTGTTATGTCCATGTATGCGTTATTGCGGTCAAGTCAAACACCACCTAGTGAAGAACAAATTGAAGAATGCCTTGCAGGAAATTTATGCCGATGCACTGGTTACCGACCAATACTTGATGCATTCCGGGTCTTTGCCAAAACTAGCGATGTCTTATATACTGGTGTTTCTTCATTGAGCCTTCAAGAAGGAAAATCTGTTTGCCCATCAACTGGAAAACCCTGTTCATGTAATTTAAACAATGTAAATGATAAATGTGTAGTCAGTGATAGTAGATACAAACCTACTTCCTATAATGAAATAGATGGGACCAAATATACAGAAAAGGAACTTATTTTTCCTCCTGAACTGTTGTTAAGGACACCAACCTCCTTAAATTTGACTGGATTTGGTGGGTTAATGTGGTATCGGCCTTTGACGCTTCAACATGTATTGGATTTAAAAGCCAAATATCCTGATGCAAAGTTGATAGTTGGTAATAGTGAGGTAGGAATTGAGATGAGACTAAAGAGACTGCAATATCGGGTTCTGATTTCTGTAGTGCATGTGCCAGAACTAAATGCTTTGGATGTAAAGGATGATGGCTTAGAGATAGGTGCTGCAGTAAGACTATCTGGTCTCTTGAATTTTTTCAGAAAGGTTGTAACTGAGCG
The DNA here is from genome assembly GCA_029884595.1 of Ormosia semicastrata. NCBI lineage: Eukaryota > Viridiplantae > Streptophyta > Magnoliopsida > Fabales > Fabaceae > Ormosia > Ormosia semicastrata. The sequence continues at coordinate 62,876,881 of JAQQTO010000056.1, forward strand.
AGCTGCTCATGAAACTTTGTCTTGTAAGGCCTTTATTGAGCAACTGAAATGGTTTGCTGGAACACAGATAAGAAATGTTGCATCCGTTGGTGGGAATATATGTACTGCCAGTCCAATATCAGACTTGAATCCTCTCTGGATGGCAGCTAGAGCAAAGTTTCGTATTATTGACCACAAAAAAAACATCAGGACAGTACTGGCAGAAAATTTCTTCCTGGGTTATCGTAAGGTGGATTTGGCAAGTGGTGAAATCTTGCTGTCAATATTCTTGCCATGGAATAGGACCTTCGAGTTTGTGAAAGAATTTAAACAGTCTCATAGAAGGGATGATGATATTGCAATTGTAAATGCAGGGATGCGTGTTCACCTTCACGAACATAGTGAAAACTGGGTGGTTGCTGATGCATCAATTGTTTATGGTGGGGTGGCTCCATATTCACTTTCTGCAACAAAAACTAAGGAATTTCTCATAGGAAAGATTTGGGACCAAGATCTGTTGCAAAATGCATTGAAAGTGCTACAAAAGGATATATCACTCAAGGAAGATGCTCCCGGTGGAATGGTAGAGTTCCGGAAATCTTTGACTCTAAGTTTCTTTTTTAAACTTTTTCTGTGGGTGTCTCATCAAATGGATGGCATCAAAGAGTGTATACCATTATCCCATCTATCTGCTGTGCACTCAGTTCACCGTCCACCAATTACAGGATCTCAGGACTATGAAATCATGAAACATGGGACAGCTGTGGGTTCTCCTGAGGTTCATCTCTCTTCAAGACTTCAGGTTCGTATTTGAACTTGTATTGTAAAATCACATCCCAAGTTTAACAATTATGCATGCTTCCCTAGTTTTGTTGTAAAGTGTTATAATCAGTCAAGCATGCTTGCATCTTCTTTCTTCCTGCTTCTCTTGCTGTTTAACTTTCAAAGATATGATATTATGAAAGATTCTATCCTTTTGCTTATCTCTATGTTGTAGTGGTAATTAAACTGTTCTAGAAATTGTATCAGAGTGAGAAAACGAAAGAAAATGTAGCAGAAAAGAGAGAGAGACTGAAAGAGGAAAGAGAATGAATTTAGAAATTGAAAATTGTAAACTGTGAAAACAAGATAGTTACAACAGTATACACGGCTGTATTTATACAGCTAGTAGAAACTTAACTAGAAGCTTAACTACTCTTAACTATCATAACTAATTCAGTTACTAGCTATCACCGGAAGATAATATTCTAAATAACTCTAGATCTCTGGAACATTCTGAATTCTACTAACAGCTTAATATAATATACTCTAATAAACTGTGGCAGGAATTCGTTACCTTGTGATCCTGTAAAGAAGTCACTTGTTAAACCTGAGATGTATCCTGAAGAAACCTGTATTGTCTCTACTGTCCTTGCATATCATATGCAAAATGCAACTTCTATGTTGGTTATATCTACTTCTTCCCACTATTATTCTTGTGTCTTGGCATGTTACTGACATTGATGTCTTTTGGTGCCATTCGATAATGGACATAAGAGTTAGTTTCTTATACAAAAATTACAAGCTTTGATTCCAAATTCCTTTTTGTTGGCTTCATGTTTTCTAAATTGGAAGTATATGGGATCCTTATTTTTGAGTTTCATAAGCAAATTCTAATCATATCATGCAAGTCTTTCCTATTAATTGCTTGTATACTCCGTTACCTGCATATTTATCATTATTTATTTTTTGAATTTCACTTGATATTCTCTTAGTTTTTCAATTATGTTTGGTGTATGTGGTCTCTTTCAGCAAATTATGCCTTTTACTATTCAGTAGAATGCTTGGCTACATGGTTAATATAACTTATATTCAGGTTACAGGAGAAGCAGAATACGCTGATGACACACAACTGCCTCATAATGGTTTGCATGCAGCCTTAGTTTTGAGTAAAAAACCTCATGCCCGAATTCTTTCAATTGATGACTCAGGGGCTAACTCTTCACCTGGATTTGTGGGCTTATTTCTGGCCAAAGATGTACCGGGTGATAATAAAATTGGACCAGTTGTTGCTGATGAGGAGCTTTTTGCTACAGAATATATCACTTGTGTGGGCCAGGTATCTAGCTTACTGAATAATACATCACTTGTGATTTGTTGATTATAATTTTGAGCTTGAAGAGTTTAAGGGAAAGGAATTCTCCTGCTTCCTTTATATGGCATTTGCAGTATGCATCCGTTCTTAACTGATGGAGTTGTGGTATGAAATGAAGATGTGCAATGGCACTTCCACAAAAAAAAATGATATTATGTTATGCTTGAGAATTGAGATATTGTGCATATATGTGAATTAGAGTTGGCCCACATACTAGAGCTAGTAATGAAACTTGTGTTACTTTGGTATATAACACTCTACGCATTAGAATTTCTCTTCAGCACTATATCACATGCGCTACTACTTATCCTCATTCAAGTGGTCCCAGCTCATATCTCTTCAGGCACTGGCCTCAATCATCACATGCTTCTCTCCTCTCTCTTGGTGTGCCCTACATGCCTCACCCACTCTTCTTTTCACACAAGCATACAGTATGCTTAGTTATTTATAGATCTATAAAGTCTGGTTGCTAAACTGACTTAGAGTCTCTTGATAGTCTACACTATTAGCTTATCATTTAATCATACAACAAATATCTACTTCAAGATTTCACTTAATATCAAGATGAATTGCCCAATTCACTGTGCCTACCTATCCCCAATCACACTGGAATGTTCACTTGGCTGCCTACTATTGATTGCCTTTCACATTCTGTATGCATTTGACCAAATCTCAAAGTTGGTGGATGACCTTTACAGAGTTGGTGATGAATTCTCATGAAATATTTAGTCTTGCATTCGACTTTTTCCATTATTAGTCAATGGGATTTATATGTATGTTTCCAGGTTATAGGAGTAGTTGTGGCCGATACTCATGAAAATGCAAAGATAGCAGCAAGAAAAGTTCATGTTGAGTATGAAGAGCTCCCAGCTGTCCTTTCAATACAGGATGCCATTAATGCTAGAAGTTTTCATCCCAACACAGAGAAGTGTTTGAGTAAAGGTGATGTTGATCACTGTTTTCAATCGGGTCAGTGTGACAGAATAATTGAAGGGGAAGTTCAGATAGGAGGTCAGGAACACTTTTATCTGGAGCCACATAGCAGTTTGATATGGACATTGGATGGTGGAAACGAAGTTCATATGATATCATCTACTCAAGTAAGTTATTTATACATTTTTGTAGTGAATACCTAAAATTTAAAATATATGTATCTTTTGGAAATTGAAGTCTGAAATCTTTAGCTTGTTTTATCATTGTTAGAGTATTTAAAAAATATCTCAAAATATCTTTATTGTATCTTGAAATATTTTAGAGTATCATAGATGATCTCTTAGGATAGATTTAGTTTATTTTCTTATTTCTTTTATTAGGACAGATTTGATTTATTTCCTTATTTATGTTATTAGGACATATTTGATTCTTGTATTAGGATATATTTATTTCCTGTAATTTAGCTCTATTTTAGGCAAGTAATTATTGACATAAGCCTATATAATGTAAATCATACCTGTTCAATTGAAATTTATGTAATAACAATATTCAGAAATATTCTTTCAACATGGTATCAGAGCTATGGTATCCACCTTGAGGAGAATTTCTCCTTTTCGTGGTGTAGAGTTTTTAGAACTCCTTAGCATTATTCACCACCATCATACCAAAATTTAGTTTTGTTACTCCCGATCTCAGAGCCTCTGTTGTTTCCGTTGCAATCAGTCTTCATTGCTGATCAAACCAGCTTTCATCACTGGGTTTAGAGCTAACCTTCACCGTTGGGTTTCAATCAGCCTTCATTGCTGATCAGACCAGCTTTTATCACTGGGTTTAGAGCTAGCCTTCATTGCTGGGTTTCAATCAGCCTTCATTGCTGATCAGACCAACTTGTATCGTTGGATTTAGAGTCAACCTTCATCGTTGGGTTTCAATCAGCCTTCATCACTACCGCTGCCCTCATTGAGGGGGAGAATGAAAGTAAATCCATCTGTACATATACTTCAATGTCGCTGTTTGTCATGTCGTTCTTTTCTCACTAATGGATCATACCAATGGCTTCTCTTCACACCGACGATCATTCCGGTGGTGACTCCTCTCCCACAAATGAATCATATTAGTGGTGACTTCTCTTCCCATCGATGATCTTTCTGATGGTAAACTTATGTTGGTTATGACTCACACTAGCTCGACTCTTTGTTTCAGATGTTCTGGCCCCAGCTCTTTGTTCCAAATGCACTGGCCTCGTCTCCGTCTGTCCAGATGCACTGGTCTTGTCTCTGTCTTTGTCCCAGAAGTAGTTGCCAGCTACCATCTCCATTCATCCCAGCCATTATCACACTATCAAATTATTTAATTGTTACAAACTCAAGCTTAGGAATCTTTAGCTTGAGGGGGAGTGTTAGAGTATCTAAAAGATATCTCAAAATATCTTTATTGTATCTTGAAATATTTTCGAGTATCATAGATGATCTCTTAGGACAAATTTAGTTTATTTCTTTATTTCTTTTATTAGGATAGATTTGATTTATTTTCTTATTTCTGTTATTAGGACAGATTTGATTCTTGTATTAAGATAAATTTATTTCTTGTAATTTAGCTCTATTCTAGGCAAGTAGTTATTGACATAAACCTATATAATATAAATCATACCTGTACAATTGAAATTGAAGTAATAACAATATTTAGAAATATTCTTTCAACAATCATATCAATTGCTTTGTGGAAGGATTCAGCCATGTATGATTGAACCACATAATTGTGTGTTCAGAATTGCAGATCAGTATAATGGTGATAACAGAGTCAAACAATGGACAAAAAATAAACAAGAGGGTGTTCAAGAATATGACTTATTCTATTTTGGCAACTTGGTCTTTGGCAGTTAGTCTTTCATAATCACTGCAAGTTATTTTGTATGCTGTACAACTCTAAATGGGATTCAAAGGGGGAAATATACTGTGATGTGAGTTGAATAAAGGGCTTGTTTTTATGTCAGCAGTTTTTATCTACAGTTCTTTGGACAGGGAAATGGAATTTTCCTTTAAAAAAACCATCTTAAGAGCTGGTGTTCATATGGACATTTTGAAAACTTGATTTTATGACAATATTGGCACTGAGAAGGATTCTCAAATTAGACAACTTGAGAAAGAGGATTATCAATATGCTCAGATGGTTCCCTTCCTTCTATGTTAACAGGGTGGAAAATGGTTGATCATTTATTCCTGTGTTATTCTGTTACAAGATAATTGTGAGAGCTGGTGTTTTCTTCATTCTCAGTCTGTTGTATTATGCCTTATTATTTGTTTTTATTATTATTATTGTTATTTTTATTATTGTCATGAACCATCTCTCTTAAAAGCTTAGGCTATTAGGTGAAGTCACATGAATGGTTTTATAAATCTAACACGCTCCTTCACGCAAGAGCCCTTTGGGCTTGAAGCGTGAATAATGCTCAAACCCACCTAACTTGTGTTAAAATTTAACTTTATATTAGAAGAATGGATGCGGCAAGGAATAAAAGATCTGATACCATGTCATGAACCATCTCTCCCAAAAGCTTAGGCTGTTAGGTGAAGTCACATGAATGGTTTTATATATCTAACGATTATATTATTATTATTATGGGAAAGAAGCTTCAACTAGGTCCAGGGAATGTGGTTTGGTGAATGGTGCTGGCTTGTGTTACCTGTAATTTGTGGCTTGAAAGAAATTACAGCATCGTGAAAATAACTTTGTGTTATTGCAGGCACCTCAGAAGCACCAGAAATATGTTTCTCATGTTCTTGGTCTTCCCATGTCAAAGGTAGTTTGCAAAACAAAGCGAATTGGTGGTGGATTTGGGGGGAAGGAGACAAGATCAGCCTTTATTGCTGCTGCAGCTTCTGTTCCATCATATCTGTTAAATCAGCCTGTGAAAATCACACTGGACCGAGATGTAGACATGATGATAACTGGGCAACGCCATAGTTTTCTAGGGAAGTATAAGGTATTGCTACGATTATTTAAAATGGTTTAACTGGTGTTTTTGCTTCATACATCAATATTTTATTGTAAAACTAAATCGTGTGAAACTTCCGATTTTCTTATAATGTATTATAGGCAGAACTTATGCACTCTGTTTGTGCCATAATTCTTTACTTGTGAATTTAAGGCCAGAATATGAGTTTGAGAATATCATCTCCTGATATTTCCGAGTGATATACTGATATTTCATATGCTGGCACATAATAGTGAAGTTCATCTGGCCCTTGTCTCGCTTTCTTAATCGATACCATTGAGCTTTATCAGAAACCAAAATTTCAGTAAGCTATTTAGAGCAATGTTTTTTTTTAATTAAAAAAAATAGTTTCTACTAATGTTTTCTTCAGTCTTCCTCCACCCCTTTTAAATGGATTATCTTCCATTTGATCTACCATTTTCAATGGGGCCTCTATTGGTCTTCTTTATCACATGGCCAAAACACACCTTAGGAGAGTTTCCATCATTTTTCTCCTCTGTAAGTGCTACTCCAAAATTTTCTCTGACACATCCATTTAATCTTATCTTTATTTTTTTCTGTCTATCCACTCTTCTACCTCAGCATTCTTATCTCCACCACACTTATTTTTGGCCCTTGTTGGCACTTCACTGGCTAACATTCACAACCATAGGGCAATTATTGTAGCAATTATTTCTCCATTTCCTTTCACCTGCCTTAAATCCTATGTGTGAAATCGCCATCAATATCCTCATTACTTTGTACGATAGATCCAAGATACTTAAATCGTGCAACTCCTAGTATGATGGTATCATCAATTTTCATCTCCAAAACAGTGCTAACTCGTGTCTTATGAAACTTGCATTCCATATACTAAGTCTTATTCCTTCTTAACCGAAAATGCTTTGATTCCAAAGCCTTGCTCCACAACTCAAGTTTAGAATTTACTCCTCTTGACTCATTAACTGGACTATATGAATATATCATCCTGCAAAAAACATTGAGGCAGTAGCTCTTGGATGAGCCCAGTTTGTATGAAAAGATATTATTAAAGATCGAGGGAATGAATTAAATGCTGGAAAAAAATCTGACAGAGGAGAAATAATCAACCTTGCTTTTCTTCTTTCTCACCCTTGATTTTGTGTATCCTAATATTCTTGCCAATCGTTTTAAGTTGAGTAACATCACTGTTTTCTTCATTTTTCATGTGGATGAATAATAAATGGGAGATATTATTTTATTCAGGTTGGATTTACAAATGAAGGGAGGGTGCTCGCACTGGATCTTGAAATTTATAATAATGCTGGAAATTCAATGGATCTGTCACTTGCTATCCTTGAACGTGCTATGTTTCATTCAGATAATGTGTATGAAATACCAAATGTGAGGATAATGGGAAGGGTTTGCTTCACTAATTTCCCTAGCCACACTGCTTTCCGTGGATTTGGTGGTCCTCAAGGCATGCTCATTACTGAAAACTGGATTCAAAGGATTGCTGTGGAACTCAAGATGAGCCCAGAAGAGATAAGGGTAAGATATAAAATTTTAGTTTATTCTCTCGAGTTGTACATCTGAAATTTTACCGCCAAACCACTTGATGTTGGATTTTCCTGTCAATCTTCCTAAACCAAGTGTCTTTCTAGGAAATTAATTTTCAAGGTGAAGGATCTGTTTTGCACTATGGCCAGCAACTTCAGCACTGCACACTAGCCCAGCTATGGAATGAACTTAAGTTATCCTGTGACTTTGTGAAGGCGCGTGAAGAAGTTGACCAATTCAATGGTCATAACCGCTGGAGGAAGCGTGGCATTGCTATGGTTCCAACTAAGTTTGGTATATCCTTTACAACAAAGCTTATGAATCAGGTAATATCTGAGTTCTATCACGTTATTTTAATTAAAAAATGAAAAAGAAGAAGTTATTTCAACTGAAGTTCAAGGAAATCCAGGGAGGAATAGAAGGCAACTTGTCAAGACTGTTTTCTATGTTGTCGTGGTAACAATGTATCTGGCATAATATTGGGTAGCTGCTGCTAGGGATAGGTCCAGATCTTATTTCTAATATAGATGTCTCCTCGTTCAGTTTCTTTTTTATTTTATTTTATTTTCTGTGTGTTTCATTGTCTACTAATAGTCATCAAGCTTTCTCAAACAACTATTTCACTAAACATTTTGCTGCGCTCTTGAGCTCGAGCTAATACACTCTACCTTTTAAATAGGTTAAAAAGTTATCGTTTAGTGGAGGACTCAAGTTTATGATTCCTTTAAGCACTAGTATACTTTATTAGACCTCTCTTGATGCAGAGAAAGTAGATAGAGAGAAACGTCTTAACAGAATTATGGTTAAGTATAGGGAAAATTGAAGTAGGAACGAGAAAATTAGGCTTCTAGCGTTATAAACTACTTCAAATATGAAAATATAACATATGACGGCTGAATACAGCACCTTAAGGGTAAGGGCTATTTATACTAGATTAAGTATTTATTACTAAGCCCAGTCCATAATACAAGTTTGATGATGCTAGTCGTGTGACTACTTAATGCAATAAGAACCACGTTAAAACAAAACAGAATGGAAAACAAGAAAAAACCCATAAAACAAAAAGGAAAAGAGCTTAATGGGGTTAGGTGCCACGCATTATAGTCTAGGAAGCACATACAAATACGAGACACAGATATGACACAACACAGATACGTTGAAACGGTAAAAATTCAAAAAATAATTGAAAGATATATAGATGAAAAGTATCTTCAATTATCGAATTATTCGATACGATACTTATCGGATATCAGTACAGTGACCATTTTAAAGTATCGGTGCTACATAGATTATAGTTTATGATCTTTTTTTCCAAAAGTTCGTCTGAGTGATAGGACTGATCTACATCTTGGTTAGTAATTTTGTTTTATATTTTTGTGGTGTTTTTCTTTCAAAATTTTCTTTTGCTTTATATTCCTTTTTTGTTAGTTATGAAATAATTGCATTATTAGAAGAGTGATAATGATGTACAGTGTACTTAATATTTCCTTAATATCTGTAGGCAGGTGCTTTGGTTAATGTCTATACAGATGGAACTGTTTTAGTTACCCATGGGGGTGTAGAAATGGGGCAAGGTTTACATACGAAAGTTGCCCAGATTGCTACATCAGCTTTCAATATCCCCCTTAGTTCTGTCTTTATATCAGATACAAGTACTGACAAGGTAATAAGTTATTCTATTTAAGGGTTCATGTTATTTTTCTTCTTGGAAATTAGTGTCTCCTATGGCATACCAGTTAAATAAGTAATATATTACTTTCACTCTCTCCTTCCCATTCTATTCTTGGTGCTTACTTATAAACTTATAATTCTGTCTTTTTTCGTGAGTTTTTCATGGACTTCTTTACCAAAAAAATCAGCAAAGTCAAATTCAAGGTTTAGGACTCCAAACTCCAGTTGGTGATTTTAGAAAGTTTCATGGGTTTTCTAAAATAATGAAAAAAAAAATCCAACATTAGCGTAAGTTTTTTTATAATAAAACTTTGTTAACTCTCTGAAGTAATTTCAGAGAAGAACAACTAAAGCTCCCAAACAAAAATAAGAAAGAGAGTAGGTCTTTGGAAACCTTGCTGTTTATAAATATTTTGAATACAATATCCTGCAATGCTTTTTTGGTTGATTTGGATTATCCTTTTCTTTCCCCCCCTTTTTACCCTTTCTTGACTCTGGGACTGTTGTTTCTGATGCTAAATTGCTATGATGACCTCATGCTTGCTAAAAAATTAGGTTCCTAATTCTTCTCCAACAGCAGCTTCTGCAAGTTCTGATATGTATGGAGCAGCGGTTTTAGACGCATGTGAGCAAATAAAGGCACGCATGGAACCTATTGCTTCACAAAATAACTTCAGCTCTTTTGCTGAGGTACTCTTTTATTTGCAGTTTTTGCTTCTCAATCAAAGAAGTGCTCCACTCAGGGAATAAATGACTATATAAGAACATTCTTTCATTGTATTTTATGAAAGTTGTATTTTTATATAAATTTTATACTAATGCTGAGGAGTTGGGAATTGTGTGAGGAAATCAAGAAATTATTAAGACTATTTAGAATTTCTAAAAAAAGCAAAAATATTTTACAAGCTCTTAGATATTTTCATATGAATATCTTGGATTGCATGATGAATCAAAAAATAGAAGTGCTTATAGTAGTTTGAGGATTGTATAAGAAATAACATCTACCATATCCAGAATCCTGCTGAAGATATATGTTGTATTGGTTTTGTCAACAATTCCTCTGTTTAATTACAAGTAGCTTTTATGATTGTCGCTGCTGTTACAAGGTGCCTTGTGCTTGAAAATTATCTTCTGTTCTGAACATGTTTTGTTATGCTTTTATTGTTTTCAGCTAGCTAGGGCATGCTATGCAGAGCGAATTGACCTTTCTGCCCATGGATTTTATATTACACCTGATATTGGCTTTGATTGGAGGACGGCTAAAGGAAAACCTTTTAGGTATTTCACTTATGGAGCTGCATTTGCTGAGGTGGAAATTGACACTTTGACTGGAGATTTTCACACAAGGGTGGCAAACATATTTTTGGATCTAGGTTATTCTCTGAATCCAGCGATAGATGTTGGACAGGTGCTTTTCTTCTATAGTTGTTTATTATTTTTGTTTGTTATTATTATTTTCAGAATAGAAAAGGAAGTTTATTAAAGATGGAGAAAGATCACAACAGAGAGGATAAATAGTGAATAAATCTTGGCTTTCATAAATAATTTAAATATTTGTATGCATCCTTTTTTCATCAAAATGTTTGTGATGACTTTTTGGTTTATCAGAGATATTGCAAAACATTATTTGATTAGGAGAAAATAATGTTTGTTAAATATGAAATGAAATGGGTTCACTTTTTGAGAATTGTGAAAATTTTCATAGACCGTTTTTGGAAAGTCTTTATTGCGGGATGTTTAAACGTGAAATTTCAAAAAAAAAAAAATAAATAAATAAGAGGGGGGGTGGTTCTGGATTTCTGGTTGCATGACTTTTTGGGGGGAAAGCTGAAAATTGTCTTCCTTATGTGTGTAGAAAATTAAACACTCTAAAATTCCTTTGACTTGCAACTTCCTAACTTTTTTCTCTCTGTTCTTGAAAATCCTATTTGATATTTTTTTGCATGATATATTCATATTTTGTTCTTGCTATTCCTTTTCACAGATCGAAGGAGCTTTTATTCAAGGTTTAGGTTGGGCAGCTTTAGAAGAACTTAAATGGGGGGACGGAGCACATAAATGGATCCCCTCTGGGTGCCTTTATACATGTGGACCTGGAGCTTATAAAATTCCTTCTATAAATGATGTTCCCTTGAAATTTAATGTCTCACTTCTGAAGGTATGTTCCTGAATCCTAAACAATTTGTTAGTTCTTTTCTTTTGAGGTAAGTGGATGATGCACATGGAAGTGATTCCATCATGCTACATTGCCCGGTGGCACAGTGCAGTCATGAGTGTAATCCCAGACATAAAAGTATTGTCTGGTGTAAAATTGGAAAATGAACTAAGATTATACATGTAATTAACAAATGGGAAAGTACAAGTACTGCCCCAGCTGTAATAATGGGGAAGTAGGAAACTAATGGATTCAATGCTGTCTGCAAAACAATCAGTGGTGTTACATGTCCTTTGTACGAGAAAGAACACATTGATTACTGCTGGCCACCGCCTAGGAGTATGGGACACTATGGTAGCAGAGGATGATACGTTTTCTTTCTCCTGATAATCGAGTAGAATACCCACCAGTTGTTAAGAAATCTTGGACTCAATTTATACATGGAATAATGGGAGCTGTGTTCACTGTTTTTTGAGTATTTATCAGAACATACTGCTACTACTGCTACCTGTTTACCTTTAGCTTGTTCGTTTAGGTGTTAATTTCTCAAAAATTGCTTTCATGTTTCTTTAACCTCATTTCCATGTCTGCATCACTCTGTGATGGTCACAAGATTAATATATTGATGAGTTGTATAGCATTTTGGTAGTAGCATATGTCATCATCTCTCAAATTCCATGAAGATTTTGAAAGTTTTCTCATAACATAAAGTCATTTGTCAGTTACTAACTTTTTGGTTATTTGGCTATTCCCTATGCGTACCACATAATAATTCACAAAATTGAAGATAGCTACATGATAACTTACCTTGTTTATTGTTGTGTGTGCTAACTGGCAGGGTCATCCAAATGTTAAGGCCATCCATTCATCTAAAGCTGTTGGTGAGCCTCCATTTTTCCTAGCATCAGTTGTGTTATTTGCCATCAAGGATGCCATCAGAGCTGCAAGAGTTGAAATGGGGTGTAATGACTGGTTTCCTCTAGATAGTCCAGCAACTCCTGAGAGAATTCGGATGGCTTGTTTAGATGAACTTACATCTCCGTTTGTTAACTCAGATTTCCATCCCAAACTTAGTGTTTGATACTTTGCTTAATTTTCTTAGCATATCAACATGTGAATGCTCACAGAGAAAGCGTCGCAATGTATATACACTTGATAGAAGATAAATTAATAATTTATACAGGGGCGTAAGAGCACCAAATCATGGGCTTAAACCTAGAATATGTCCAAATTCTCCCCTCTCTTTATGATGGCAGCAAAGCAATGGCAACTTACTAGCTCTATCTCATCTCTCTCTTATCTGTATTGCTTTCTGTATCTAATTCCCATAAATATGGGTCTACTGTTACAAATACATTTATATATTATCTATTATATAATGGAGCCATGCATGAATACGAAACATCAAACTTGGTTATATTACCATTATATATTTTGTTTACTTGAATATTTAAGCCAGGTGTAAAATCAGATAGTGTATTTTACTTATGAAAGACATCACTTGGTCATTTGGGGGTAGCTCCAGCAGTGAATTGCGTTCTCCAAAGGAGGCTTATAAATGAATCACTCAGGAGTCCTACTGCCAGTGATGTAAGATGTGAAAGGATATGGAAGTTGGCAGTACCTCAAAAAATGAAGTGCTTTTTATGGCTGCGCATGCATGCACGTAGAATGAGCTTCGGTTTAGACGTGGTTTATCTGATTCAGACTTGTGCCTAGTTTGTTTGTACGCAAGTTTAACCTATTCTCTTCCTATGAAAATTCCATTCTTATTTGGTCCCAGTAAAATTTAAATCTTAAACCTCCAAGCTGAAGAATGCAATATTTAACCATCAATTGCATGTTTGGTTGGGATTATTTCCAAACTAACAGCATTTTTTTGTGCTAAGCAACTTTTTAATAGTCCATGATATGTTTGAATAATTTAATTTTAACTTTTGCATAAAATTCAATACATTATAATAATATTTTTTCATAAGCTTGAAGCTTATAATTATATATTATAAATTATTTTAAAAGTTATGATATAAATACTATTTTATCCTCAATCAAATAATTTTTTAATTATTTTATACTTTTTGGTAATTTAATATATAAAAATAATTCTTTTTTTTATTATACAAATGAAATATATTATTTTAAAATTATTTTTTAGTTAATATATTCAAAGATAAAATTGATTCTGTTATAATCGATTAACAATAATTGATTATTAAAATAATAAAAAAATTTAAAACTGAACCAAACGCACCTAAGTTACGATATTTTATCTTCTTGAACCAGCTTTATTGCTATTGTACGTTTAGGTTCTGGCTAAAAATTAAAAAGGGAATGCATAATAATTCAAGACAACCCCTATTTTGTATGCTTTCTTTTTGGTTTAAGAGTGTCTCTGTGTTATTGTAGTTCAGATAAAAAAACCACATTATTTTTTACACTGGAAGTTAACCACTATACTAATTTGAGTAAGCACAGTAACTCAGAGAGAGAGAAGCAAAAATTTAGTTTCTTTTGGATTGAATCCACAAACAGAAAAAGCCTAATGCTTAGTTTAGGCTTATCATTTATGGCCATTTTTCTTCTTGATACTCTCATTTATACTACAAAAGGCAACAAGCATATCCCTCTACATCAAGGGTGTTCCTTCAAGAAAACGAAGACTAGATTGCTTTATTGCTAGCTTAGTTAGTTCCTCATCATCGTGAGTGCCAGTGCCTGTTCATGCGAATTTCTGTGTTTTGGGGAACTATTGCTTAAACTGATAAAGAACTTTTGTTTAAGAATGTATAGTGCTATGATAGAAGCATCTTCTTGAGTTTGCAGATGCCTGATTCAAAGTAGGAGTTTCTTGCTTGGCCAGTAGTAAATTATAGATTTTTCCTTTGGAGTTGTGAAATATGGTTTTTTGGATATATTCTACACAACATGATTTCCCCTAATTTATGTTATACATACAAGTTGGTAATCTTAAACATGTAGAGTTTTCCTCATGAATAGTTTCACATATGAACCAGGAAACTAGAGTATTTGACAAATCACTAGAATGTTGAGCAATGTTATCGTTATGGGTGCATCTTTGCCCCCCCAAACATTTTAGACCTGCTCAAACACACCCTGACAAATCACTATGTATTCGTGCATATTTTAAAATAAATTTTAAGTAAATGTACTACTATTAAATGAACTCATTAAGGTATCAAGCGAATGTGTAAATAAATTATTGGGAAATGCCTGCATAATTTCTCTTCTCTGTGAACTCAAAAATAGGCAATATGCGGAAGTGTAAAATAAGTGTAATAATAACACCAGAAAATTTTTAGCGTAGAAAACCTCAATATGAGTAAGGAAAAAACAACGGGACCCGTAGGCCACTTAAATCTCCAGTATAAAATAATGGGAATACAATAATATTGTTTCTTCAATTTGTGAATATAACTCTCACAAATTAGTTCATTATTTTTTTCTCTTAGAAACTCTTTACGAGATTCTCTCTATTTTTCTCTCACTATTTTTCTCTCTATGAGGAGGATTGCTGCTTCTGCTTCTTGCATTCGGATGGAAGAATTGCTCTCTATTTATAGAGAGCCAATGCTTCAATGCATTGTCTTCCAACTCATAATCACTGTTCTACCTTTCTTCATTTGTTGACAAAACCACCAATTATGTTGCGATTTTCAACATCCACTGAAAGAAGATTTGTTTTTGATGCAAATTGTCTTTGAGCTGGACCCCACAATTCTCTCCCTCCAGCCAAAGGAAAAATATCATTGGATCAATTTGGGGTTGATGCTAAGCCTGTAACTTCTTTACAGACTTCTAACTTCTCTTTTGGTAGCGCTTTTGTCATCATATCTGTCTCATTGTCTTTGGTATGTATTTTCTCAATTTGCAGCAGTTTACTTTCTAACACATCACGGATCCAATGATACCTTACGTCGATGTGTTTCCACCTTGAATGAAATGTCGAGTTCTTGCTGAGATGTATTGTGCTTTGACTGTCGCAATAGAGAACATAGCTTTCTTGATTTTGGCCTAACTCTTGTGGAAACTTCTTCATCCACAGGATCTCCTTACAACCTTCAGTGATTGCGATGAATTCAGCTTTTGTGGTACTTGAAGCAATGCACTTTTGTAGTCGTGACTGCCATGAGATAGCCCCCCTGCAAAAGTAATCAGATATCCCGATGTAGACTTTCTTGAATCCATATCTCCTACCATATCTGCATCTGAATACCCAGTGAGCATTAGATTTCCATTGCCAAAACACAAGCACCTTTTGGCAGTTCCTCTCAGATACCTTAGTATCCATTTCACAGCATTCCAATGCTCCTTTCTTGGATTCGATAGGAATCTACTCACAACTCCTACTGCATAAGCAATGTCTGGTCTTGTACAGACCATTGCATACATAAGACTACCAACAGTAGAAGAATAGGGCGCCTTGCTCATTTCTTCCTTGTCTTCTTCATTCCCTGGACATTGCATCTTACTTAGTTTAAGATGACCAGGTAATGGAACATGCACAGGTTTGACATTATGCATGTTGAACCTTTCAAGAACTTTCTTGATATAGTCTTCCTGTGACATCCACAACATTCTTCTAGAATGATTTCTAATGATCTTCATTCCAAGAATCTTCTTTACTGCACTCAGATCTTTCATGGCAAAAGATTTGCTCAATGCTTTCTTGAGAGCAGCTATCTTTGTATTATCTTTCCCAACAATCAGCATATCATCAACATACAATAGTAGTATGATGGATTCACCATTCTCATAGTTCTTCACAAACACACAGTGGTCTGCGGACGTCTTTTTGAAATTATGTTGGGCCATGAAAAGATCAAACTTCTTGTACCATTGTCTTGGAGCTTGCTTCAGACCATAGAGGCTTTTCTTCAAACGGCACACAAGGTGTTCTTTGCCTGGTTCTTTGAAACCTTCTGGTTGCTCCATATAAATTTCTTCCTCTAAGTCTCCATGTAAGAATGTTGTTTTAACATCAAGTTGTTCTATTTCCAAGTCTAGTTTTGCGGCTAGACTAAGGATCGCTCTAATGGATGTCATCTTCACCACTGGTGAGAAGATTTCTTCAAAATCTATGCCTTTCTTCTGGTTGCACCCCTTCACAATAATCCTTACTTTGTACCTGGGGTTTGGGTTGTTCTCTTCAATCTTGAGTTTGAATACCCACTTATTTTTTAATGCCTTTCGTCCATCTGGTAATCTCACCAGGTTATACGTCTAATTCTTTTTCAGGGACTGTATTTCTTCTTGCATGGCTTGTATCCATTTCTCTTTATCATTCATCTCAATGGCTTCTATGAAACTTTGAGGTTCCCCTTCATCAGTGAGAGTGACATAATCATCTGAGAAATACCTTCTTGATGGTTGTCTGACTCTCGTTGATCTTCTCACTTGAGGTTCTTGTTCTATATGATCAGTCTCCATCTGTTCTCCCTGTATTATTTGAGTTTGTTCTGCCTGGTCAGGTTGTTTCGTCTGATCAGATTGCTCTATCTGATGGGGTTGTATTATCTGATCAGGTTGCTCATTCCTTTGAGGAATCTCTTCCCTTGAATTGTGCACCATAATGGTCTTTGGCTTCTTAGATTGCTGAATATCCTAGATTGTCTGATCTTCATAGAATACCACGTCTCTACTTCGAACAATCTTCTTATTTACAGGATCCCATAATCTGAAGCCAAGTTCATCACTTGGTGAACTAAATTATATACACTCCTTCGTCTTTGCATCAAGCTTTACTCTTTCATCTTTAGGAATGTGGACAAATGTCCTACACCTAAAGACTCTCAAATGACCATAAGAGGCTTTCTTTCCAGACCATACTTCTTCTGAAATCTCTCCATTTAAAGGTCTTGAAGGAGACAAATTGATCAAATCAACTGCAGTTTTTACTGCTTCACCCCAAAATGCATTGGGGAGTTTTGCATGAGAAAGCATGCTTCTGACTTTCTCTGCGATTGATCTGTTCATTCTCTCAGTTAGTCCATTCATCTGAGGTGTCTTGGGGGGTACTTTCTCATGTCTTATCCCATGAGTCTTGCAATAATCCTCAAATGGACCTTTATACTCTCTGCCATTGTCAGTTCTCAAGCATTTCAACTTTCTTCCAGATGCTCGTTCTATAGAAGCATAGAATTCCTTGAAAGCTTGAAGAATTTGATCTTTTGTCTTCAATGGATACACCCACACCTTCCTAGAGTGATCATCAATGAAGGTAATAAAGTATTGGGCACCGCCAAGGGACCTTTCAGATGTTGAGCAAACATCTGAGTGAACAAGATCCAGAATCTGCTTTTTTCTTCTTGCATCATCTGATCTTTTGAAAGATACCCTGTGTTGTTTGCCTGCTAGGCAGTCTTCACAGGATTCAAGTGGTTGCCCTTTTGGCTATGTTTGGGAGTGAATATTAGAAGGGAAAGGGAAGGAAGGGAGGGGTTTGGAGTTGAGAAACCTTTGTTTGGGAATTTTAGAAATAAGAGGGAAGGGAATAAGGGATTATGAGATGCCCTCGTCTGCCCCCCATTTTCAGTTCCCCCAAATTGGGGGATTTTGGTCTAAATTACTCACTTATCCCTGTGCTCGTCTGCCCTCATCAAAGGCTTGTCTCTCTGCGCTCGTCTCTACGCTCGTCTCCCTTTGCTCGTCTCCCTGTGCTTGTTTCTGTGCTTGAAGCCTCATCTCGTTGCACTCATCTCTACACTCATCCATCTGCTCGTCTCTGCGCTCACTGCGTCTCTCCGATCTCCACCGTCTTTGCGCTCTCCAGTCTCCACCATCTCTGCGCTCGTCCATCTGGGCTCATCCATCTGGGCTCATCGTCTCTGCCTCTCATCAACAGTAAGCTCTCTGCCTCTCTTCTATGATTCTTTTGTTGGAATATTTGGGTTCTTCAACCTTCCTTGATTCAAAATCAACTGATATCTTTCTTCTATTTAAGCATACATAGCCAGTTCTATGTGCATAATAATGACTTCTTGAGGTCAATGATTGTGAGATGCTGCGTGTCTACTACGTGTTTACACACATACATGGAATGCCCACTACGTGTTTGTTCTTATGTCTCTGTGATAGTATTTTGTCATTTTTTTTAGAGTTTCCTGTGATTGTCAGCGTGTGCAAGTTTGTGGACTTTCCTTATTTTAATTAATGAATGGAATGGTATCATAAAGTTTGGTTTTTTTTTGGGGGTTTGGTATGGGGTTTGATAATTGAGTGCTTGATTTAATATAGAAAATCTTTGTAATCTTAACCCCATTTGCATAATTTAGTCATGGTAAATGAGCTCCATCAATTTGGAAGTTAAGTGGTGTGGACAATATTGGTTGTTATTTTCTGCAATATGTTAACCTTTGACAGTACTTCAATTGCTCAGCATTGGAAATGAACTCCTCAATATATTAACATTACATAATATTGTGAATATATGGATATTACTTTATTATTGTTTTAATAAGATTATTTTAATCTGAGGGTAAAATGTTATCTTCTGAATTTTTGTCCCATTTTCTCGATGTGTTTATTTATCCCTTTTCACTATGTACCTTTGAGTTTAGAACCCTTTACAAAATAAAAAGGTAGGAAGAAAAGGTTGAATGCAAATTATCTCTGTGAAAACTAATTGTCTATTTTTTGAACAAGATTGTTTTATAGCTCCAAAATCAACTTTGCGTGCTTCTGTCTCGCTCTATACCAAGTCTAGAGTCTGGACCACCCATACATGTGTATACATCATGCATTTATTCATAACATGATGAAAATCATCACCAATATTGCATGCACATTATATGTGTACATAAATAAATTGAGATATTGTATGCATACTTATCTTTACATATATCCACTATATTAACCTTGTACTTTTCAGTCTAAACTCCCAAACACAGCCTTAGTTTTCTCTCTTCAACCTCAATGCAGTCCTTTGTCAGCTGTGATTTCTAGTTTCGATTGATGAAAAAAAATCCAACATTTGTCATATGTCTTTCGTTATATTTTGCTTGTTAGAAGTTGTTGAATGCATGTATATGTGATGAAGCCAATTAAAATTCAGGAAGACTTCAATTTTGAAAGCATGATGGGATTATGTTGTGTAGTGTGAATGACATCATTACAGGCAAGTGATATGTATCCTTATAAGTTATAGCATCCCATGGTTCTGCAGGCATTCCAACAGTTTACAGGCATAAATACAGTAATGTACTACATCCCAACGATTGTCCAAATGGCTGGTTTCCACTCTAATGAGTTGGCTCTTCTGTTGTCCCTTATAGTTGCTGGCATGAATGCTGTGGGAACAATTCTTAGCATTTACCTTATTGACCATGCAGAAAGGAAAAAGTTTGCTTTTTTTAGCTTAGGAGGAGTATTTGCATCTCTGATCATCTTGTCCTTGTCATTTTTAAACCAATCATCTTCAATGAATGGTATGGATGGTTTGTAATTTTGGGTTTAGCCCATGTATATTGCTTTTTTCTCACCAGGGATGGGGCCTGTGCCATGGACTGTGAACTCAGAGATATATCCTGAAGAATATAGAGGAATTTGTGGGGGTACGTCAGCTACTATGTGTTGGGTCTCAAATTTGATTATGTCTCAAAGTTTTCTTTCAATTGCTAAAGCTGTAGGGACTGGTTCCACTTTCTTGATTCTCTCTATTTTGTGGTATATTTGTGTTTGCCTTTTATTTGTGCTTCTATATGTTCCAGAGACCAAAGGATTGACCTTTGATGAAGTAGAACTAATATGGAAGGAGAGAGCTTGGGGGAAGAATCCAGACACACGAGCCCATCTTGAAGGGGAAAATCAATCCTAGGAGTCACAGCCTGTTGCCATAATTTGATATCATGTAACATTTATTATGTACATTTCATATAATACTAGATTTTATTATATATATATATATATATATATATTTATTCACATTCAATTTCGCTAAAATATTGACTTTCGAAGAATAATAGAAGTAATGAAACGTGAAAGGAAAACGTTCGAGTTTGAGAATTGGGGAGGGAGAAAATGAACTTCATTTACTAGATTGTTATACTTAATTTGAGAGAGAGAGTCAATATTTTTAGAGAGAAAATATTTTTAGAAAGAGAGAGACAAGATTTTTAGAGAGAGAAAATTTTTTTTGAATGAATATTAGAAAATACATTTTTTAAAAATTTTCTTTCTAGAAAAAAACTTTTTCAACTTTTAGAGTGAGAAATAATTCTAGAGAATATTTTTATAGAGAGAAAAAAATTCTGAAATAAGTTTTTAGAGAGAGAAAAATTATAGTGAGAAATTTTAGATGATTTTTTTAGTTTTTCACATTAATATTTTTTTATAAAACATTAATTATGTTAATTTTTTTTAAATAAAGGGTAAAATGGTAAAAATATATCTTAAACCCTCCATTTCCTTTCCCTAATATATTTCGCACTTCCAAACAAAGGGAGGATAAACCTCTCATTTTTCTTCCATTCTTTTCTCTTTAAACCATTTCCCTTCCTTTCCCTCCAAACTCCCAAACACAGCTTTTATGTTTGGAAGATGATCTTTTGCGAGAATCTCCAAACCTTTCTCGCTCATGTGGCTAAGTCGTCTATGCCACAATTCCTTGCTTGCATCTTGAGCAACATTCATCTCCCCTTTGCATATCTTTCCCTGCATAATGTACAAAGAGCCTTCCTTTCTGCCGTGAGTAATGATCATGCTTCCTCGGCTGAGTTTCCATCTGCCGGCACCAAATTGGTTTATCATTCTGGCTTCATCTAACTTTCCTGCTGAGATAAGGTTCAGACGCATGTCTGGAACATGTCTTACCTCCTTCAGCATAAGTTTGTTTCCATTCTCAGTAATCATCGTTTCTTCACCAATGCCAACAATCTTGCTTGTGACGTGGTTGCCCATCTTCACTGTACCAAAATCTCCTTTTTGGTATGATGAGAAAAAACCTTCATGAGGTGTGACGTGGAAGGATGCTCCGGAATTAATTATCCATATGCAATCATCAGATGCAATGTTTAGATAATTTTCTTCTCCGACAAGAAATACATTCTCATTAGTCAAGGCTACTGCAGTAGTTGTTACATCTTCCTTTTTCTTCTTTGGGTTAATCTGGTCAGGGTGGACTGTTCCAGCTTGTTTGTCTCTCTTCAAGAATCTACACTCAGACTTTATGTGGCCTGGTTTACCACAGTAATAACAACTTAGTCTAGTGCGAAATTTGGATTTACGTTGTGATTTTTCACAACCTCTTTTTTCACGATTCTTACTCCTTCCTCTGTTGTCAACAATGTTGGCTTCAAATTGATTGTTCAAGCCCCTTTCTCTCCGTCTTGATTCTTCATTCAGCAAACTGTCTGTAACAGAATCCATGCTAAGCTTTCCGTCTGGAGCAGAATTGCTGAGAGTGACAACTAGAGTGTCCAAACTCTCAGGAAGAGAACTGAGGAGTAGAAGAGTCTGCAACTCATAATCTATCTTCATTTCTGCCTTCGTCAATTGATTCACAATACCTTTGAAGGTGTTCAGATGTTCGATCATGTTTTAACCATCCATGTACTCCAACTTTACCAATCGTCTGACAAGGTGGGCTTTGTTTCTAGGCGTCTTCTTTTGAATCAAGGATTCAAGTTTGGTCCACAACTCATACGCATTTGTATAAGTTGATACATGCTCAAACAAACTGCGATCAATGTATTTGCGGATCATGGCTACTGCTTTCCAATTCAAGAGCTCCCAATCTTTGTCGATCTTCCTTTCTGGCTTATCTTTCTGGGTAATTGGCTCATACAAATCCTTGCAGTATACGTGGTCTTCCATCATCGGCTTCCAATAGGAGTAGTTTTTAGTAGTTAACTTTAACATATTTCCATCATGAGTGACAACTCCCTCTATCTTGAGTTACACAGGCCAATACAATATACGTGAATAGTGCCATACAGGTAAATAGTACCGTATACAATAACTATAGTATGCAAACAGTACACCAAGTAGGTTCCCAGAAAAGAGAGGTGGGTCACTAATGGATACACTTAAATATCAAGTCTTTCATAGCCAGAACTTTTCCTAGACAACACTTTCACACCACCACACGTTATTCCTAACAACAAGAATAATTCTTTTCTGATGTGGAAGATCAGACAACGCTGTAACCACAGAACATACTAAGAATTTTCTTATGAATTCAGCACCTAGTATCTGAGAGCTCTGATACCACTGTTGGGAAATGCCTGCATAATTTTCCTCTTCTGTGAACTTAAAAATAGGCACTAAGTGAAAGCGCAAAATAAGTGTAATAATAACACCAAAAAATTTTTAGCGTGGAAAACCTTCTTAATGTGAGCAAGAGAAAAACCACGGAACTCGTAGGCCACTTAAATCTCCACTATAAAATAATGAGAATACAATGATATTGTTTCTTCAATTTGTGGATATAACTCTCATAAATTAGCTTACTATTTTTCTCTCTTAAAAACTCTCCATAAGACTCTCTCTATTTTTCTCTCTGTGAGGAGGATTGCTGCTTCTGCTTCTTGCATTCGGATGGAAGAATTGCTCTCTATTTATAGAGAGCCAATGCTTCAATGCATTGTCTTCCAACTCACAATCACTGTTCTGCCTTTCTTCATTTGTTAACAAAACCACCAATTATGTTACAATTTTCAACATCCACCGAAAGAAGATTTGTTTTTGATGCAAATTGTCTTTGAGCTGGACCCCACATAAATTTAATTTAGCATTTATGCTTGTTAGGAATTCTCTTGGAGTATAACACATTGTCATCATTATTGGTGCATCATTGCACCTAAACAGGGGTAGAATTAGAATAGAATAAATGGGTTGGTGTGCAAAATCAAAAAATTTGAAATGGGCTAAATCATATTCAACCCCATTATTCGCCTAACTTTTATACTCTATTTTTTTTTCAACTCATTCACAAATTCATTCTGTATCTTGTGGGAATGTTACAATCACATACAATTTGATTTGACATCTGTCTCACACCAAAATACAGTAGACATACATCTACCATATTTTTAGTGAATGAAAATAATTTCCAAATCATATTTTAAAAAGAGAAAAAAATTTTATAACTTGAGGTTAAATGTTAAAATGTTGATTTTGTAAACTGTTAGGGGCCTCCACCTCCTTTTTGCCTATGCTCCAAACTTGTTTGAAGGGGATTGGGGAGCTGTCTACCATGCTCCACTTGGGGGTTGGAGTATCTATGCTCCATTCAGAATTACCTGCAATAACAAGTGTCAACCGGTTTCTTCTTTTTTATTATTTGAACTAAATATTTTTCTTTTTTGCTTTTTATCCTTATTACTTTTGCACCCAAAGAAGAGAAGAACACTTAGCAAGTAATCCCTCATTTATATGATGAACGTCATTGTTCCGACCGGGCTTCAATAGCTGCTGTAATAGGCAGAGTTTCGGTCACCGGCACTGCCCCTGCATTGCTTACCCACAATGACACAGAGAACACGTTAGCACTGCCATAGGAACTCCCAATGCAAGAGGCTCTTCAAACCAAGCCTCTTGACAATGTGTTGAGTTCAAAGAAGCATTGAGGTCAATGGGTTCATCCTCCATTTAACAATGGACAACACTAGAAGCTCCATTCACTATTTAGTCTTTGCTTCAAACACGAACTTTGATTCCTCCACCTAATCAAAACACAAAACCCCACGTTTAAACACAAAGGCCATCACCTGAAACAAAAATGTCAAATTAACAAACACCTAGACTTAATCTCGAAAACATACTTGCCGGAGTAAACAGATACTTTAAAGTAGTCGTGGTATGGGTATCTCATACGTTTCGTATCAAATATTTTGATATTTTTAAATATTTTTTGTTAATATATCTTTTAATTATTTTTTAAATTTTTACAATATCTACGTATCATATTATATCTGTCTTTCATATTGGTATTTATACTTCCTAACTTGCAAAGTCTAAAAGAAGTGTAACTTGGGTCTCCTCCATTTTGGCAGCCAGAGAGAAACAGGCAATTGCAATGAGTGAGTTGAGTTGTCCATGGCTTATCCCTCTAAACCGAAAAAAATAAGAATGTAGGAACAAAAAAAATTTGGGGTAGAATACAGGACTAAAGAAATTTGGGGTCATTTTGTAAATACTAAACATAATATTTAATATTTTGATTGATCAAACTTATAATTAATAATTTTATCAAAATCACCTGTTATCTAAGTTAAAGCTAATTAATCATAGCCATTGATCTAATTTTTTAATAAATCAACGATTTTGACAGGATGGAGCATGATGCTCCAAGTCTTAAATGGAGCATTGTAGTACAACTTCAAGAAGGTGCAAGAGCTTTTCAATTTTCATTGACATCATAATCTCAGTGCCAAAGCTTCAGCGTTTAATCAATTGGGCAGCCCTTCCTTCATCAAGTTGTAAATCTGCCCTTTATTATGATTTTGACACATTATTCAAGATGTTGTACATTTACATAAATAAAGTGTTGCCACCAAGAATACTTGATTGTTTTAGAATGAAGCTACTTGTAGAAATTAAATACACAAAACTTAGTTACCTTCTAAAGAAAAAACAATTATTCAGGACTATCATATTACTAGAAAGAGTCTCAATTTTCACACATTATTTTTATTACATCATTTTTATATTATTAATTTTATAATAAAAACATATTTCTCAATATATACTCTTTCTCTTCTTCTTTTATTAAAACAAGTAAAATATAAAATGACGTGAAAGAAAAAAGTAGTGTGAGAATCATTTTTCTATTAGAAAAATTTCCCGGCATGATTGGAGGCTCTTTTTGGTTGCTCTGATTATATAGTATATATTAATCATATAACATTTCTAATCGAGAAAGTCAGGATGGCCGAGTGGTCTAAGGCGCCAGACTCAAGTTCTGGTCCTCGTGAGAGGGCGTGGGTTCAAATCCCACTTCTGACACTGCAAATTAATTTGTGTTTAGCGATAAGTTAATTACTTTATGGTTAACCCCCTTGGGCTTTCTTTTCGGTGTAGTTCACGTGTGCATTTAATTTGACTAAGATTTTGTTTTTATAGTCTTACAATAACTTTAATCAATCAATTTTCTATTGATTATTGATGAGAAATTTGCAACTTTTATAATGTTTTAAGTAATTTTGAACGATGTTGCACGAAAACTTTTTCGTAGTACACACCACAACATTTTTTGAGAAGTTACAGCATGCTCAAATAAGGCTAAAAGCCTAAAATATACTCTATTTCAATGATTATTTATTCTAATTTCATTTTGCATTGTGACAAGCATCAAGCATAAATTTGCATTTGAGCTTAACTAATAAGTAATTGTTATAATTTATGGAAACTGATCATGCGTTCAAGATTGAAGAGTATTTTAGTGACTTCAACTATAATTACATTAGTGGCTATTGACAAGAGTTATAAATAATTAAAATTATCTTTAATGAAAACTATGTCAGAAATTAGGACAAATTTTAGTCAAATTAGTTTCCTTTGGCCAAAATTTTGGGATAACAAAGGGATAGCTTATTTCAAAAGACATTAACGTCACACTGTAAAAGTATGAACAAATCTTATAAAAATTATTTTCTTAAAAATTATTTTAAAGAATAAAAAATTAAAAATATTAAATAAAAAGTATTTTTTTTAAATTTTCAATGTATTAAATATTTTTAAGTTAATTTTTTTTATATTTTGATTCAATAATAAGTGTATTTTGACTAAGATTTTGTTTTTATAGTCTTACAATAACTTTAATCAATCAATTTTCTATTGATTATTGATGAGAAATTTGCAACTTTTATAATGTTTTAAGTAATTTTGAACGATGTTGCACGAAAACTTTTTCGTAGTACACACCACAACATTTTTTGAGAAGTTACAGCCTGCTCAAATAAGGCTAAAAGCCTAAAATATACTCTATTTCAATGATTATTTATTCTAATTTCATTTTGCATTGTGACAAGCATCAAGCATAAATTTGCATTTGAGCTTAATTAATAAGTAATTGTTATATTTTATGGAAACTGATCATGCGTTCAAGATTGAAGAGTATTTTGGCGACCTCAACTATAATTACATTAGTGGCTATTGACAAGAGTTATAAATAATTAAAATTATCTTTAATGAAAACTATGTCAGAAATTAGGAATAAATTTAGTCAAATTAGTTTCCTTTGGCCAAAATTTTGGGATAACAAAGGGATAGCTTATTTCAAAAGACATTAACGTCACACTGTAAAAGTATGAACAAATCTTATAAAAATTATTTTCTTAAAAATTCTTTTAAAGAATAAAAAATTAAAAATATTAAATAAAAAGTAATTTTTTTAAAATTTTCAATGTATTAAATATTTTTAAGTTAATTTTTTTATATTTTGATTCAATAATAAGTGTATTAAAGCACTCATTAAACAAATTCCAAACAAAAAAGTAGGATAAACTTCCCTAACAAGTGAAAAAATTATATTTTCATTTTCTGGGTTTTGGTACATATTGACCAAAAACAGAAGTTGATTTGTGTTTAGCAATATTTCAATTTGTTTATGGTTAAAGCGACTTGTGCTTTCTTTTACATTTAGTTCACGTGTGCATTTAATTTGACTAAGATTTTGTTCTTATAGTCTTACAGTAACTTTAATCAATCAATTTTCAAGGTTGACAAGTATTTTAGTGACCTCAACAATAATTACATTAGTGGCAAATGACAAGAGTTATAAATAATTAAAATTATCTTTAATGAAAATTACGTCAAAAATTAGGACAAATTTTAATCAAATTAAAAGTCAGGATAAACTTCCTTAACAATTGAGAAATTATATTTTCATTTTTTGAGTTTTGGTGCTTTTTGACCAAAAACAGAATTTGAATTGTGTTTAGCAATATTTTAATTTCTTTATGGTCAAAGCCACTTGTGCTTTCTTTTTGGTTTAGTTCACTTATGCATTTAATTTGACAAGATTTTGTTTTTATAGTCTTACAATAACTTTAATCAATCAATTTGGAAGATTGAAGAATATTTTAATGACCTCAACTATAATTACAATAGTGGCTATTGACAAGAGTTATAAATAATTTAAATTATCTTTAATGAAAACTATGTCAGAAATTAGGACAAATTTTAGTCGAATTAGTTTCCTTTGGCCAAAATTTTGGGATAACAAAGGGATAGCTTATTTCAAAAGACATTAACGTCACACTGTAAAAGTATGAACAAATCTTATAAAAATTATTTTCTTAAAAATTATTTTAAAGAATAAAAAATTAAAAATATTAAATAAAAAGTAATTTTTTAAAATTTTCAATGTATTAAATATTTTTAAGTTAATTTTTTTATATTTTGATTCAATAATAAGTGTATTAAAGCACTCATTAAACAAATTCCAAACAAAAAAGTAGGATAAACTTCCCTAACAAGTGAAAAAATTATATTTTCATTTTGTGGGTTTTGGTACATATTGACCAAAAACAGAAGTTGATTTGTGTTTAGCAATATTTCAATTTGTTTATGGTTAAAGCGACTTGTGCTTTCTTTTACATTTAGTTCACGTGTGCATTTAATTTGACTAAGATTTTGTTCTTATAGTCTTACAATAACTTTAATTAATCAATTTTCAAGGTTGACAAGTATTTTAGTGACCTCAACAACAATTACATTAGTGGCAAATGACAAGAGTTATAAATAATTAAAATTATCTTTAATGAAAATTACGTAAAAAATTAGGACAAATTTTAATCAAATTAAAAGTCAGGATAAACTTCCTTAACAATTGAGAAATTATATTTTCATTTTTGGAGTTTTGGTGCTTTTCGACCAAAAACAGAATTTGAATTGTGTTTAGCATTATTTTAATTTCTTTATGGTCAAAGCCACTTGTGCTTTCTTTTTGGTTTAGTTCACTTATGCATTTAATTTGACAAGATTTTGTTTTTATAGTCTTACAATAACTTTAATCAATGAATTTTGAAGATTGAAGAATATTTTAATGACCTCAACTATAATTACAATAGTGGCTATTGACAAGAGTTATAAATAGTTTAAATTATCTTTAATGAAACTTTGTCAGAAATTAGGACAAATTTTAGTCGAATTAGTTTCCTTTGGCCAAAATTTTGGGATAACAAAGGGATAGCTTATTTCAAAAGACATTAACGTCACACTCTAAAAGTATGAACAAATCTTATAAAAATTATTTTCTTAAAAATTCTTTTAAAGAATAAAAAATTAAAAATATTAAATAAAAAGTAATTTTTTTAAAATTTTCAATGTATTAAATATTTTTAAGTTAATTTTTTTTATATTTTGATTCAATAATAAGTGTATTAAAGCACTCATTAAACAAATTCCAAACAAAAAAGTAGGATAAACTTCCCTAACAAGTGAAAAAATTATATTTTCATTTTCTGGGTTTTGGTACATATTGACCAAAAACACAAGTTGATTTGTGTTTAGCAATATTTCAATTTGTTTATGGTTAAAGCGACTTGTGCTTTCTTTTTCATTTAGTTCACGTGTGCATTTAATTTGACAAAGATTTGTTCCTATAATCTTACAATAACTTTAATCAATCAATTTTCAAGATTGACGAGTATTTTAGTGACCTCAACAATAACTACATTAGTGGCTAATCACAAGAGTTATAAATAATTTAAATTATCTTTAATGAAAATTACGTCAAAAATTAGGACAAATTTTAATCGAATTAAAAGTCAGGATAAACTTCCTTAACAAGTGAGAAATTATATTTTGATTTTTTGAGTTTTGGTGCTCTTTGACCAAAAACAGAAGTTGAATTGTGTTTAGAAATATTTTAATTTCTTTATGGTCAAAGCCACTTGTGCTTTCTTTTTGGTTTAGTTCACTTATGCATTTAATTTGACAAGATTTTGTTCTTATAGTCTTACAGTAACTTTAATCAATCAATTTTCAAGGTTGACAAGTATTTTAGTGACCTCAACAATAATTACATTAGTGGCAAATGACAAGAGTTATAAATAATTAAAATTATCTTTAATGAAAATTACGTCAAAAATTAGGACAAATTTTAATCAAATTAAAAGTCAGGATAAACTTCCTTAACAATTGAGAAATTATATTTTCATTTTTTGAGTTTTGGTGCTTTTTGACCAAAAACAGAAGTTGAATTGTGTTTAGCAATATTTTAATTTCTTTATGGTCAAAGCCACCTGTGCTTTCTTTTTGGTTTAGTTCACTTATGCATTTAATTTGACAAGATTTTGTTTTTATAGTCTTACAATAACTTTAATCAATCAATTTTGAAGATTGAAGAGTATTTTAATGACCTCAACTATAATTACAATAGTGGCTATTGACAAGAGTTATAAATAGTTTAAATTATCTTTAATGAAACTATGTCAGAAATTAGGACAAATTTTAGTCGAATTAGTTTCCTTTGGCCAAAATTTTGGGATAACAAAGGGATAGCTTATTTCAAAAGACATTAACGTCACACTCTAAAAGTATGAACAAATCTTATAAAAATTATTTTCTTAAAAATTATTTTAAAGAATAAAAAATTAAAAATATTAAATAAAAAGTAATTTTTTTAAAATTTGCAATGTATTAAATATTTTAAGTTAATTTTTTTATATTTTGATTCAATAATAAGTGTATTAAAGCACTCATTAAACAAATTCCAAACATAAAAGTAGGATAAACTTCCCTAACAAGTGAAAAAATTATATTTTCATTTTCTGGGTTTTGGTACATATTGACCAAAAACAGATGTTGATTTGTGTTTAGCAATATTTCACTTTGTTTATTGTTAAAGCGACTTGTGCTTTCTTTTTCATTTAGTTCACGTGTGCATTTAATTTGACAAAGATTTGTTCCCATAATCTTACAATAACTTTAATCATTCAATTTTCAAGATTGACGAGTATTTTAGTGACCTCAACAATAATTACATTAGTGGGTAATCACAAGAGTTATAAATAATTTAAATTATCTTTAATGAAAATTACGTCAAAAATTAGGACAAATTTTAATCGAATTAAAAGTCAGGATAAACTTCCTTAACAAGTGAGAAATTATATTTTGATTTTTTGAGTTTTGGTGCTCTTTGACCAAAAACATAAGTTGAATTGTGTTTAGCAATATTTTAATTTCTTTATGGTCAAAGCCACTTGTGCTTTCTTTTTGGTTTAGTTCACTTATGCATTTAATTTGACAAGCTTTTGTTTTTATAGTCTTACAATAATTTTAATCAATCAATTTTGAAGATTGAAGAGTATTTTAATGACCTCAACTATAATTAAAATAGTGGC
The DNA here is from genome assembly GCA_029884595.1 of Ormosia semicastrata. NCBI lineage: Eukaryota > Viridiplantae > Streptophyta > Magnoliopsida > Fabales > Fabaceae > Ormosia > Ormosia semicastrata. The sequence continues at coordinate 62,907,573 of JAQQTO010000056.1, forward strand.
TATTGACAAGAGTTATAAATAATTTAAATTATCTTTAATGAAAACTATGTCAGAAATTAGGACAAATTTTAGTCGAATTAGTTTCCTTTGGCCAAAATTTTGGGATAACAAAGGGATAGCTTATTTCAAAAGACATTAACGTCACACTCTAAAAGTATGAACAAATCTTATGAAAATTATTTTCTTAAAAATTCTTTTAAAGAATAAAAAATAAAAATATTAAATAAAAAGTATTTTTTTTAAATTTTCAATGTATTAATTATTTTTAAGTTAATTTTTTTTATATTTTGATTCAATAATAAGTGTATTAAAGCACTCATTAAACAAATTCCAAACAAAAAAGTAGGATAAACTTCCCTAACAAGTGAAAAAATTATATTTTCATTTTCTGGGTTTTGGTACATATTGACCAAAAACACAAGTTGATTTGTGTTTAGCAATATTTCAATTTGTTTATGGTTAAAGCGACTTGTGCTTTCTTTTTCATTTAGTTCACGTGTGCATTTAATTTGACAAAGATTTGTTCCTATAATCTTACAATAACTTTAATCAATCAATTTTCAAGATTGACTAGAATTTTAGTGACCTCAACAATAATTACATTAGTGGCTAATCACAAGAGTTATAAATAATTTAAATTATCTTTAATAAAAATTACGTCAAAAATTAGGACAAATTTTAATCGAATTAAAAGTCAGGATAAACTTCCTTAACATGTGAGAAATTATATTTTGATTTTTTGAGTTTTGGTGCTTTTTGACCAAAAACAGAAGTTGAATTGTGTTTAGCAATATTTTAATTTCTTTATGGTTAAAGCAACTTGTGCTTTCTTTTTGGTTTAGTTCACCAATGAATTTAATTTGACAAGATTTTGTTTTTATAGTCTTACAATAACTTTAATCTATCAATTTTGAAGATTGAAGAGTATTTTAATGGCCTCAACTATAATTACATTAATGACTGTTGACAAGAGTTATAAATAATTAAAATTATCTTTAATGAAAATTACGTCAAAAATTAGGGCAAATTTTAGTCGAATTAGCTTCCTTTGGCCAAAATTTTGAGATAACAACGGGATAGCTTATTTTAAAAAGATATTAAGGTCACACTCAAAAAGTTTGAACAAATCTTATAAAATTTTTTTTGTTAACAAATACTTTTAAAGCACTTATTAAAGAATAAAAATTAAACAAGTCATCGCGACTCTGTTAATCAAATTAAGGATTGAATAGGTCAAAAATAGGACAAATTTTAATCAGGCCACGCTGAGACGTCACCCAGTTGATTATTGAATTTATTACAATTAAATAAAATTTTAATGAATAATAATTTTTTTTTAAAAAAATGTTCAAAAAATGAATAAATAAATAAATAAATAAATAAGCAAATCAAACTAACAAATGAATAAGTTAAAATGAACAACACATATATATAAAAAATAATAAAAAAAAAAATAAATAGAATAAGCAAGCTTACCTCTAAGGCGTAAACAAAAAACAAAAAAAAAATTGTTATGCTTTCAAAGAAAGTTATTAAAGCACTTGTGTTCATTTAGCCCCCCACGCAGATTTTCTCTTCAAATCAAGTCTTGAAATGTATCTTACTTGCAAGAAAAAAAAAATACTAAACTCTCTGGCTCTTATACTTAGTATTAAGTCCAAGTAAAAAATTTATTAAAGTTCTCGGACTTTTATACTTAGTATTAAGCCCAAGTGTGAAAATTTTTGGATGTCTAAAACAATTGAGAACCACCTCTATATATAAGAGAAGGGGGGAAAGAAGGAGCAAGACTTCTCCAATGTGGGACTTAGTGATACAATTAGTTTTTTTCAATTTTTCTCTTTTTTATTTATTTAGATTTTCATTTTTTAACACAATGCCCCGGATAAAATTGGGTGTTCACAGTTGCCCCTCTTTACTTATTTCTTACTAGATAAAAAGAATAACCGTAGTTTTTCATTTTATCATGGTAAGGAACTAGTAAAGACATGAACTCAAATTTTGTCCGGGAGAGAAAAGAAACAAAACAATGCAAAGAGCGATGCGCTCAATGCTCAAAAATTAAAAGACAGAAGCCGACGCGCTCAAAGGCCAAAGACAAGAGCCGATGCGCTCAAAAACAAAAGATAAAAGTGAGTCGATGCTTTTCGAAAGTAAAAAAAACGAGAATTAAAAAAGAAACGATGCGCTCGAAAGTAAAAAACAGAAGGCGATGCGCTCAAAAGTAAAAAACAGAATTAAAAGACAGGAAGCCGATGTGCTCGAAAGTAAAAGACAGGAGCCGATAAAAAAAGCAAGCTCTACGCGCTTAGTGATATTAGTTTTTTTCAAAATTTAGATTTTCATTTTTTTAACACTAAAGCCCCTGCCGGGATGTGCTCAAAAGTAAAAGACAGGAATTTAAAATGCATGGAATACATGGAGCCGATGCGCTCAAAGAAATTAACAGAAATTTAAAATGCATGAAATGCATGGAGCCGATGCGCTCAACAGAACTAAAAATGACAATGGGCAACTGAGTCCTAGAATTTAAAAGGCAATGGACAACTGAGTCCCAGAATTTAAATGACAATGGGTAACACTGAGTCCCGAAATTTAAAAGGCAATGGGCAACACTAAGTCCCAAAATTTAAATGACAATGGGCAACTGAGTCCCGAAATTTAAATGACAATGGGCAACTGAGTCTCGGAATTAAAATGACAATGGGCAACACTGAGTCCCGAAATTTAAAAGGCAATGGGCAACACTGAGTCCCGAAATTTAAAAGGCAATGGGCAACTGAGTCCCGAAATTTAAATGACAATGGGCAACTGAGTCCCTGAAATTTAAAAAACAATGGGCAACTGAGTCCCGAAGTTTAAAAGACAATGGGCAACACTGAGTCCTGAAATTTAAAAGACAACGGGCAGCTGAGTCCCAAAATTTAAATGACAATGGGCGACTGTGGCTCGAAAAGCTCTTCTTTTTCTTTTATTATTATTTTTTCTCTCTTTTTTTTTTTTTTTTCTCTTTTCTTTTCCTTTTTTTTTATTCGAACCAGCGACGACTTTGGAAAGCTTTGACCAATCAAACCCTTGTTCACGTGCTTTAGCCCGTTGGACCTGATAACTTCGGTCCTCATCCTTTCTTTCCTTTTTCTTCTTCTTTCTCTTTCCTTGTTTGCCACTCTCAATTCTCCTTTTGAGAAATGAAATAATTATCTCTTGTCATGAATCCTTGCTTGGCTGAGTCCTTGAGAGAAAATTTTACTCCAGTATTTGACTTTGTCCCTCATCCAATCGATTCCCTACAACTGCTTGATGTATTTCAATCGTTATCTTTATTGCTACTTCCTTCAACATATCTTCTCTTTAATCCTTCAAAAATTTGTCCCAGCATGGCCAATTGAACAAAATTGCCCCAGTTTGGTAAACTTTTCAAAGGGTTTCAGGCCATCTTCCTATTTATTTGCCCCAACTTTTACTTAAACCGCCCTTTCGGGTTTTCAGTCTAACGGGCTCTTTTCCCTTTTTGCTTAGGTACCTCTTGTTTCTGGATTATCCACTGGGATATCATTTTCCATTTTAATTGGAACTTCTAAATTCTTTTCAATCTGAATTGTTCATCAATGGATTACCATTAGATGGTCAAATCATAACGTTGTACTCATGTTCACTTTACCTGAAGCATTACGTAACAGATAGACATGGATTCAACAAAACACAAAAGGGTACATATGGAGTAAGACACAAACGATGGTATGTGATTCAAAGAAGAGTTGCCTTGATATGGATTGGTTTGATCCTCATGAAAATGATCTTTAGTTGCTCACTACACATTATGACCAAGGATTTTCTGCTACTGAGCATCTACATCAAGCCAAATTGAGTCAAAGAAAAATTTGTCCCAGTTTAGGATTGAATAGAATAAGGCTAACACTCACTCTAGTGACCGAAAGATTTATCCCAGTACTGGTCAATCGAACCAAGGAAAAGAAAAATTACCCCAGTTTAAAGTCAAATCGAGCAGGGTAGACACTTGTCCTACTGTAAGGCCCAAATTGAACTAAAGAGAAATTTGCCCCAGTTTAGGACTGAATTGAATAGAGCAGGAACTCGCTCTAGTGACAAAATGATTTGCCTTAGTGTAGGTTAAATTGAACTAGGGAAAAAAATGCCCCAGTGTAGGGCTAACTCGAACATGGTAGAAACTTGCCCTAGTGAAAGTCTTTTTTTCTTTTCCTTTTTTTTAAGAGCAATGAACTAGATACTTAGATGAGTGTAACATTTGTCTCAAAATTAAAGTTAACGAAATGACAACAATCCTTCATTGATCAGAATGGACTTTTTTTTAGGCTTGTAACGTAGCCAAGGCTAGGGGTTATGAAAGGAAAGATATAAGGCTCAAACAAGTGTTTAAGGGTTGAATGAGACTAAGGATCTTTACACTTTCAAAATTGAACTTTGTCAACTGCTTTTGCACTTTTAAACACACTTTTCTCTTATTGTTCTCAATTTCTTCCCATTTCATTTCATTTTCTTTCATTCCCCTTTGTCATGACCCATTTCATTTCACTTTCTTTCTTTTTTTTTCCTTCTCTTTTTTGTTTCATTTTTTTCTTCTTCCTTTTTTTTAGTTTTTTTTACTTCTTGCCCCTTTCACCTTTTCTTTTTTCATTATGCTTCAAAATAGTCACCATGACAATCAACCTTTGCTTTGTGTTATCCCCTAGTGTAGGGGTGATATTTATCCATGGTTTATTGAAGAAATTTTCAAGCTCAAAAGGGGTAACGAGAGATAAAAATGATGAAATTTTGTAAAAGATAGAGAAAAATGGTCAGTCTTCATTTTCAAATAATGATTGTTTATTTTCAAAACTTTAATTTAGAGACAAAAAGATAGTGCACACCAAGTGATTACTTCTTTGCTCTTTTTTTTCTTTTTTTCCTTTTCCTTTTTCTTTTTTACAAAAGGCACTTGCAGGCGCGAACCTTACTGACATATACCAAACTGAGAATGGTCAAGAATTGGCATTCAATGGGATCCAAATACAAGGAAAACACTTCGAAGAAACGAAAGCGAATAAATGTCAAGAAAGACAACGTGATGAAAATGAAAGGAAACAAGATATCCATGCAAATTCATTACACTAATGCTTCAAGAAAGTTATCATAAGTTCAAAACCTAAATGATTTTATTGATCGAACAAGTATAGGGTTGATACTAGTAAACCATCATTTCACGATAACTACTTGATAAACAAATCAGAATACCAGTCGCTTAGAAATTCCCCAGTGTTGGAGGACTCTAAGGTATTGTTTATGAACCACCACTAAGTTGAACTTTCTGAGGTTTCCTTGATCAACTATTCTAAGCATTTACCCCATTCCTTCCACCATGATTAGGAATTGAGTTGTTGACAATATCAGGTCCAGCCTCCTCTTGGATATCAAGCTTCCCATAAGCAATTAACTTCCTCACTGCTGTCTTAAAGGCTTCACAATCTTCAATGGAATGCCAAGAAGCATCCATGTGAAATTTACAAGTCAAATTTGGGTTATGCCAACTCGGGAATGGTGACTCCATGGGGCGCACAGGACTTCCCGAAATTAAATGGGTATCATAAAGCCTTTGGAATAGCTCTGCATTCGAAATGGACAATCTTGGGAAAGGAGGTAGGCCTTGGGGATGAAAACGGCCTTGATTTTGGAAGTTTGGTCGAGGCTGTGAGTGATTTGGGAAATTTTGTGAAGCTGCAGGTGGATATTGGGTATTGGTTGGGCGAGCTGGTGCGTATGGTTGAGGTACAGGAACATTGTTGATTTGGAGTGGCTGGGTTTGAGGTGCATTCGTGGGAGGGGCGGTTAGGCCAGGTAGATGGGACGGTGTAGAAGGGTAAGTGTTTGGGTTATATGGGGGTGCTCGATAGGCAGGGTAAGATAGAGAATATCGGGGTTGTGAAGGTTGTCGATTTTGCAGATAGCTCACTTCTGGCTCATTTCTCTTAGTGGGAAACCCTTTCTTGAAACTACCTTCATTATTGCCAATTAGCAATTTGCCAGCCTTTACCAGAATTTTAATCTTCTCTCCGGCAGCAATTAATTCAGCAAAGTCTTGGTAAGAAGCACCTACCATTGTCCCAATATAAGGAGATCCTAAAGTCCCTAAGAAGTATGAGCACATTTTTATCAAAGTTAAAGGCAGTTGCACTTGAGCTGCGAGAGCTCTCCACCTCTGGGCATATTGTTTGAATGTCTCCTCATTTTTCTTCTGTAATGTTCCCAACTGCTCCGGGTTGGGTGTATCCAGATTAAACCGATACTGACCTATAAACAAATTCGCCTAGTCATCCCAAGAGGAGATTTTCGAGAGGTCCTGTTGGATACACCACTTCAAAGCAGGCCCAGTCAAACTTTCATGAAAGAAATTGACGAGGAACTTCCAATCCCTTGACCAAATGGACATTTTGGTAATGTAATTTTTTAGGTGGAAAAAGGGATTGGTGCTCCCATCATACTTGACAAATTCTGAGATTTTAAAATCCTTGGGGATGATGATGTTAGCAGTAGGGCACAATTCTTCTATCCCAAGGGGACCGTAGGTGCTAGGACCCTTGATCGCCTTGATTTGCTCCTCCATCTTTTCCATCCACTCTTCTTTCATCTTATCATTCTGAACAGTTGTGTGCCCATTACTGGCAGGAAATCCAGTTGGCATCTGAATGGACATATGTGGTGGTTCCCACGTGAACTTGGTGTTACCATAGACCTCATTTTGAGTACCTTCCAATGAATGATATCCTTCTCCAATAGGAATTACTACTGATGCAGTGTTTGAGGTTCCTCCCACAGAAGGTCTCTCAGTAGTGACCCCTGGGTTTGTCCTCATGGAAGTAATATTCAGTGGGTATGAATGTGCCCCAGTTACTCCTGTACTTCCAGCTGCCCCCATCAAGGTGAGGGTCTCCCTCATAGCTAACAACATTTCCTCCATTCTTCTTTGAGACTCCGTCACCTCATTCACCCTTCCTTTCACTTCATCTACTTCCAAACTTAGGTTCCTACCATCGTTCTCAGCTGCCATTGCTACAAGCAACCTTGTTTGAGTCCTTGTATTGTGAACACGAGTTTCATTGGTGTCTTCTTTCCTTGGTCACGTAATGGTTACTGAACACAGTAACATCATACAAGGAATGAGAAGAAATGAATGAGATTAATGTCATGCATAAAATGAAATGAAAATATTTTTTAAATGCATGGAATGAAAATGCATGATTTATTTTTATTTTTTATTTTTTTTAAAATGCTAAAGATGCCATGAAAATGCAAGATGATGTTTTTTTTTTCTTTTGAAGAATGTTAGAAATGCCATGAAAATGCAAGACATAAAAAAAATGCTAAGAATGACATGAAAATGCAAGATGATTTTTTTTAAGAATGCTAGAAATGCCATGAAAATGTAAGAAAATGTATTTTTTAAGTTTTTTTTTTTTTGCAAGAATGGATGACATGAGGAAAGAAGAAGTACGCTCACTTTGTGTCCTAATGGGGTTGCCTTAAACTTGGGAATTCTATCCTAAGGATCTAAGAGTCTTTCTAGTTCATGAGAACTTCCATAGGGTGGCTCTTCTATTTTAGAAGTCTCTAGAGCCAAGTCCTATTTCAGAATGTTGACCACGAAATAGTGGGTAAACCACTAAGTGTGGGACATTAATGAAAAAGGCACACTCTAGATGAGGTTTTCGCGATAATCAAACAGAAAGTACATCCAAAATGGCTACCACTACGCAACATCTACTTAACTTAGGCTTCACTCAGACCCAGGTATAGGGCCCCACTCGAATGTGTGTGAATAATGTGTAGGTGCGGTAGGTGTAGGGAGCGTATAAACCTTTACAATCCTAAGGACTACTCATATCCTGCAAAATAAAGCAAACACAAAACAAACTCTAAAAGTTTTCTACCCTAAAGTTTAAATAATAAAACAATTAACACTAAAAATAATAATGATAATAAAAAATCATCAAATAATAAAAAGAGAAAAAAAGGGTAAAACAAACACATAAAGATCACCAAAATTTTTGCATAACCAACTTTTATAGGCTTGACTCTCAAGTATCCCCAGTGGAGTCGCTATCTGTCGCGACCATATTATCGCGGCGAAAAATAGCAACTTAAAATTAAAAATTAGGAGTCGCCACCAATTTTATTTTTATTAAGAAAAATTGGAAAACCTAAGAAAATTAGTCTTTGAAACCAAATAGAATTCGGGAGTCGGTTATGTGCAGGGAAGGGTGGAAACTTAATCCCACAGCACCCCTAACACACCCGTCCTAAGACGGTACCTTAAGTTAATTATGCAAATTCTTAATAATCCTTGAAAATATTTGTTTTGCCCCTTTTATTTAAAACCACTAAAAAAATAAATAATTCGTAAAAAAATAATTTTTTGGCTTGACAGAATTGGAGTCCTGCTCCTACGTATCCCCTGGTGCAATGAGGAACTCAAAGTCACGTAATTCTCTAGAAAATACTTGTGAGTTAGTTGATTTTATAAAAACTTTGAAAACTTGAATTAACAAGCCGTCGCGACTCAATTATTCAAATTAAGAATTGAATAGGTGAAGCTCGCGTCACGCTAGAGAATTCACTCACTAATTATCAAATTTATTACAAAATTTTTATTTAAAATTAGCTAGAAAAAAAAGAATTGGTTTATTTTATTTTGTATTTTTTTAAAAGAAACAATTTAATTATTTTTAAAAAAATTGAATTAACAAGTCGTCGTGACTCTGTTAATCAAATTAAGAATTGAATAGGTGAAACTCGCGTCACGCTAGAGACGTCACCCACTGATTATTGAATTTATTGCAATTAAATAAAATTTTAATGAATAATAATTTTTTTAAAAAATGTACAAAAAATGAATAAATAAATAAATAAATAAGCAAATCAAACTAACAAATGAATAAGCTAAAATGAACAACACATATATATAAAAAATAATAAAACAAAAAAAAATAGAATAAGCAAGCTTACCTCTAAGGCGTAAAACAAAAAAATTGTTATGCTCAAAGAAGTTATTGCACAGAGCCCCACGCGTTCTCTTCAAATCAAGCCTTGAAAAGTAACTTACTTGCAAGAAAAAAAAATTACTAAACTCTCGGGCTCTTATACTTAGTATTAAGCTCAAGTAAAAAATTTACTAAAGTTCTCGGGCTCTTATACTTAGTATTAAGCCCAAGTGTGAAAATTTTTGGATGTCAAACAATTGAAAACCACCTCTATATATAGGAGAAGGGGGGAAAGAATGAGTAAGACTTCTCAAATGTGGGACTTAGTGATACAATTAGTTTTTTTCAATTTTTCTCTTTTTTTTATGTTTTTAGATTTTCATTTTTTAACACAATGCCCTGGACAAAATTGGGTGTTCACAAGAACATTGTGGGATGCCTCAATGAGAGAAACATGCACATTTGGTTGAGAATCTTAACATTGGGATGAGGAGAATAATTTTGCTTCATAAATGATTTATGATGATTTATTGATGAAGGTATGTTCATAAATGATGATTTCATGCTGAAGGTATTTCCATAAATGATTTATGATGTACTAAAATTTTACAAGTATTGTTAAGTATTTTTCAAGAAGTTAAAAAATTATGGATATTTATTCTCTTTAAATTTTGATTTCGATCTCTATCCTTTGATTGTGACTACTGCTCTTCCACTTCGAATTGTTTTCGATATTGAACTCTTTTCTTTAATTGATTTCAATTTCAATCTGAATTTTGGATTTTTAGAAAGAAAGATGAAAAGGATGATAAAAATGTTTTCCGTACATGTGACAGCTGAATATCATTAGTTTAAACATTTATAAGTGTTTTTGCTCATTCCTACTAAGTTATATCTTACTAAATTTTGCGTGGTATTTCAGAAAAATGCCCACATTAAGGTTCCTGATTGATATTCGAGTTGAACAAGTGTATATGCCGGATTTGGGAGATTATGTCTTTTCATTCACTATAGGAGACTTTGTCTAATCATCCTACTATTCGATGAGTAGTAATAGTAGTGTTATATATTAAAATATGTATATAAATAGCACTTCTTAGACTTCTCATGTTTCTTTTAGCATCATGCAAAGGTCTAATGGAGCCTAATTTTTAACTATAGGTGCTAACTTATTTTAGAGGTGCTACTCATATTTATGTGATACATGTATATATTAACTACTAACTCTTGAAGGATTCTACCCTTTGGTGATGTAAGATATTATAAACTGATATTAAATATAGTTGCTTGAATTATCACAAATTGTTTAGTAAATACATAAGAGGAATAATGGTAATAATTATAAAGACAGAGTAGGACGTTACAATAAACTTCCTTAACAAGTGAGAAATTATATTTTCATTTTTTGGGTTTTGGTACTTTTTGACCAAAAACAGAAGTTGATTTGTGTTTAGCAATATTTTAATTTCTTTATGGTTAAAGCCACTTGTGCTTTCTTATTGGTTTAGTTCACCTGTGCATTTAATTTGACTAAGATTTTGTTTTTATAGACTTACAATAACTTTAATCAATCAATTTTCAATTGATTATTGATGTGAAATTTACAACTTTTATAGTGTTTTAAGTAATTTTGAACGATGTTACACGAAAACCTTTTCATAATACACACCACAACAATTTTTGAGAAGTTACAGCATTCTCAAATAAGGCTGAAGCCTAAATATACTCTATTTCAGCGATTATTTATTCTAATTTCATTTTGCATTGTGACAAGCTTCAAGCATGTATTTGCATTTCAGCTTAATTAATTAGTAATTGTCATAATTTATGGAAACTGATCCAGTGTTCAAGATTGAAGAGTATTTTAGTGACTTCAACTATAATTACATCAGTGGCTATTAACAAGAGTTATAAATAATTAAAATTATCTTTAATGAAAACTATGTCCGAAATTAGGACAAATTTTAGTCAAATTAGTTTCCTTTGGTAAAAAATTTGGGATAACAAAGGAATAGCTTATTTAAAAAAGATATTAGGGTCACGCTCAAAAAGTATGAACAAATCTTATAAAAAAAAGTTTTGTTAATAAGTATTTTTAAAACACTTGTTAAGGAATAAAAAATTAAAAATATTGAATAAAAAAGTAATTTTTTAAATTTTCAATGTGTTAAATTTGTTTTTTTTTATTTTTTTATTTTGATTCATTAATAAGTGTGTTAAAGCACTCGTTAAACAAATTCCAAAACAAAAAGTCAAGATAAACTTCCTTACCAAGTGAGAAATTATATTTTCATTTTTTGGATTTTGGTACTTTTTGACCAAAAACAGAAGTTGATTTGTGTTTAGCAATATTTTAATTTCTTTATGGTTAAAGCCACTTGTGCTTTCTTTTTGGTGTAGTTCACGTGTGCATTTTATTTGACTAAGATTTACAATAACTTTAATCAATCAAATTTCAAATGATTATTCATGTGAAATTTACAACTTTTATAGCGTTTTAAGTAATTTTGAACGATGTTGCACGAAAACTTTTTCATAGTTCACACTACAACAATTTTTGAGAAATTACAACATTCTCAAATAAGGCTGAAGCCTAAAATATACTCTATTTCAATGATTATTTATTCTAATTTCATTTTGCATTGTGACAAGCATCAAGCATGTATTTGCATTAATTGAGCTTCATTAATTAGTAATTGTCATAATTTCTGGAAACTGATCCTGTTTCCAAGATTTAAGAGCATTTTAGTGACCTCAACTGTAATTACATCAGTGGCTATTGACAAGAGTTATAAATAATTAAAATTATCTTTAACGTAACTATGTCTGAAATTAGGACAAATTTTAGTTGAATTAGTTTCCTTTGGTCAAAATTTTGGGATAACAAATGGGGTAGCTTATTTTAAAAAGACATTAGGGTCACACTCAAAAAGTATGAACAAATCTTATAAATTTTTTTTTGTTAACAAGTACTTTTAGAGAACTTATTAAGGAATAAAAAATTAAAAATATTAAATAAAAGTAATTTTTTTTTAAATTTTCAATGTGTTAGATTTTTTTTATTTAATATTTTTTATATTTTGATTCATTAATAAGTGTTTTAAAACACTCGTTAAAAAAATTCCAAACAAGAATTCATGATAAACTTCCTTTCTTCTGGAAGTTGTTCATTATGTTGTTTTTTTCTTTTTTTAAGTGAATAATGGTTCCAAGAAGCTGGGAAAGAGATTCCTAGTATTTCAAAATTTGTGTACTCATATTAGCTTCAATGTGTCTTGATGAGATTCAATGATGCATTATTTAAAGTTGAAAACATGGAAGTCAGAGAGAAACCACGTGTTCTTTTAATTTTTATTTATTTATTTTCTCTATCAAACCACCAGTCGTTCTAAAAGATTAATCCATTTGTTCATTTATATATAGAAAGAGCTACTATTATGTTGAACTATTGGAGATTCTATAATACTCAATACCATAGCTCTAAGTGATGTAACAAATATATAATATGGTTAACTTAGTTACATTATGATTATATAATTAGCAAATATTTTGTATATTACAAGGGATTTATTAAATTTGGGTAGAATCTAAAAAAAATTGATTAAAAGATATAATGTTCAAAACTATAAAAGAGATATGTATAATTAGTTTTAAAAACATTTAAATGTAAAATTTAAAGAAAAAAAGTTAAAAATAACACGTGTCATTCTTTGAAGAAGAAGAATAAAAGAAGAAATTAAGTCAATTTCAAGAAAATATACTCTAATTGAATATAATGATTGATTATTATAATACTTAAATGGTGCAATCATTGTGTAACTAAGTTAATCATATTTTATTTCCAATCACTTGAAGGCATACGTACCACCTAAGGGTAGGGCTAACAATGAACTGAATCAAATCAAGAGTAGTTCGAGCCTCAACTTATTAATTAGCTTGATAAATTTGATTCATGAACCAAATGAATTTAACTTGAACAAGTATTACTTGACATGTTTGGTTCATTTTTACTTATATATCAATGTCAATTGATCCTTATCCTATTATATATATATATATATATATATATATATATATATATATATATATATATATATAAGTGAAAAGGGTTACCCTTTAATTCTAACCATCTATTTTTATTAAGAAAATGCTTATTGTATATCACTTAGTCTCACATCCCCTCACATTAGTATAAGGTGGAAAATTAGAGTGTAAGTGTGTAAAATTTTTAATAAAAATTATAATCAAATTGTAGAAATTGTATAAATATAAGGTGATGCGTATATAAATACTTGTGGATAACATTTTTTTTAATCAAATCATATGGATATAAATAAACTCACACTTGAAAATCACGCGAGCATATCACCATCCTTCTCTTGGGATTCAGTTGTTCTTTCGACGGTGAATATCAACGAAGTAGGGATTTTAAGGAGCGAGCCACTATGGTTTTTGTGCTAAAACTAATTTGCAATGGAAACAATTTAGTTAACATAGAAAAATAAAAGTAATGAAAAGTTGAGTTGCAAAAACATCAATTTGCCAGATTCAGAGTGTTGACTGCGAAATAAGGCGCCGTTTAGACTAATGGCCAATCTGTTCCTTATTATATATCATCAATCTGTTGCTTATATATTACTGGTATGGAAATATTTTTTATCACTTTAAATGCTCTATATGAAATTCATTGGATAAAGGTCTCTCGATCTAAGCGTGTTATCAAATAAAACTTTTATTTCGAAGGAGCTTGGCACGAATTACATTAGGATATAATGCAAATAAGGAAATGGAAACATAATAACAACGAATTACTATATAAATATCACATGAATAATGTGTATAAAGCAAAATAAACTTCTGAATTAACAATAATCAATAATTATACAACATGTATGGCTAGGCTCTTTAGTGTAGATCCTATTATTAATGAAGTCTTAGAAACAAACTGCAATAATGTGTAACATAATTTTAATGAAACAATTCAAGTTAATTTAATTGTAAGCTTAATAGACTTTTGGAGGTGGTGGGGGCAAGTTATAGAGGTAAGGAAGGTGATATGGTGGATACTTGTAGGCATAATGAGGAGGTGGAGGAGGTGATGGAGAATGTGGAGGTGGAGACTTGTACACATATGGAGGAGGCGGTGAAGGAGATGGTGGGGGAGGAAACTTATAAAATATATGGAGGTGGGGGTGGTGGGGATGGTGGTGGTGGGGACTTGTAGACATATGGTGGGGGAGGTGAAGGGGATGGAGGAGGTGGAGACTTGTAGACATATGGAGGCGGTGGTGATGGGGATGGTGGTGGTGGAGACTTATAGACATAAGGTGGGGGTGGGGAAGGAGAAGGAGGTGGTGGTGACTTGTAGACATATGGTGGTGGAGGTGATGGGGATGGAGGAGGTGGAGACTTGTACACATATGGAGGAGGTGGTGAAGGAGATGGTGGAGGAGGAGATTTATAAACATATGGAGGTGGTGATGGTGGGGATGGTGGTGGTGGGGACTTATAGACATATGGTGGAGGAGGCGAAGGGGATGGAGGAGGTGGAGACTTGTAGGCATATGGAGGCGGTGGTGATGAGGATGGTGGTGGTGGAGACTTATAGACATAAGGTTGGAGTGGGGAAGGAGAAGGAGGTGGTGGTGAGTTGTAGACATATGGTGGTGGAGGTGATGGGAATGGAGGAGGTGGAGACTTGTACACATATGGAGGAGGTGGTGAAGGAGATGGTGGAGGAGGAGACTTATAAACATATGGAGGTGGTGGCGATGGGGATGGTGGTGGTGGAGACATATAGGCATATGGTGGAGGAGGCGAAGAGGATGGAGGAGGTGGAGGCTTGTAGACATAAGGAGGGGGTGGTGATGGAGATGGTGGAGGAGGAGACTTATAGACATAGGGTGGAGGAGGTGGAGGGGATGGGGGAGGTGGAGACTTATAGACATATGGAGGAGGTGGTGAAGGAGAAGGTGGGGGAGGGGATTTATAAACATATGGAGGGGGTGGTGATGGGGATGGTGGTGGAGGGGACTTGTAGACATATGGTGGGGGAGGCGAGGGGGATGGAGGAGGTGGAGACTTGTAGACGTAAGGAGGGGGTGGTGATAGGGATGGTGGAGGGGAGATTTGTAGACATATGAAGGAGGTGGTGGAGACGTAAAAATATATGGTGGGGGAGGTGAGGGGGATGGAGGTGGAGGGGGAGACTCGTAGACATATGGAGGGGGAGGCGAGGGGGATGGTGGAGGAGGAGATTGGTAGACATAAGGAGGAGGTGGTGAAGGAGATGGAGGAGGTGGAGACTTGTAGACATATGGTGGGGGAGGTGAGGGGGATGGAGGTGGTGGAGACTTGTAGACATAAGGAGGCGGTGGAGATGGAGATGGTGGTGGAGGAGACTTGCTGACATATGGAGGGGGTGGTGAAGGAGATGGAGGTGGTGGTGACTTATAAAAATAAGGTGGAGGTGGTGAAGGAGATGGTGGTGGTGGAGATTTGTATGCATATGAAGGTAATTTGTGATGGTGGTGATGGTGTTCTCCACGCTTTGGATGTGATTTATGGTAAGGTGGGTATCCTTCATGCTTTGGTGGATAGTCGTAGGTTGGCGGCGATGCGTAGTAAGGGCTATCATCAGCAGCAACATTAATAGCAATTAGGCAAAATGCCACTGCGTACATGAGTCGAGGCCAGTGCCTCGGCCCTGCTGAGGTTCCCATCTTCTCTGTCAAGGTGAAGCTCTAGTCGTTCCTTAGAAGACCTACAGTCTATGCTTGCTTCGTAAAGTATGCATTGTAACCCTTTATATAGTGTTGGCCTTCAATCATACGGCTTAGAATATTTCTTTGTTAAATGCATTAACAGTCTGGATTGACGATTTTAAAATATATATATATGCTGCACCATACCGTTTTATTCAAAGAATTATTCTTATATTTCAAGTTGAAGTTTTGGTTCCCCATTCAGTGAATTCATATTTCTCACAATATGGGCTGGGAACAAAGTCAAGGAAGATGAATGGTAATGTTGCATGGCTGGATACATGTTAGATTGGATCAAATATTGTAAATTCGAGTCAAAGCAGACAGCTCTGGTTATTTCCATTAATTTTTAGAGTTACGGTGATTATGATAAAGCTTAAAGTGTGTGAAACATCGTATGAAGTCAAATGCCAAGGATGCCTCTCTAATCTGTCTTTTTCTGGTTAAAAGATTTGGTTCTTTCATCGTAATGGCAAATATTTCTGGATTATAAAAACTTAGAATTAGCTTTTTTTGCCAAAAAAAATAAAAATAAAAACCTTATAATTTAATTAGCTTTACTGCTATTTTATGCTCTGATAGATTGTCTGTGAATGAACTGCTTCAACCTACGAGACATCCCAATCAATAGGCTAACTAACACTCATGACAATGATTATATTGAAAATGAAAAAAACTTAATTCCAAGTCAAGTTGGAGGAAAGTCTTTTAACTTTCTCTAATTTTATGACATATGTTTATTTTATTAAGTTAATGGAGCTGAAACAAATGAATTACAAACTTGAGTTAATAAAATAAACACGTCATAAAATTAGAGAGAGTTGAAGACTTTCCTTTAACTTGAGTTAGAGCCAAGTTTTATCCATTGAAAATTATCAATATAATGTGACATAAAAAATTTAATTTTGACTTTGTATATATTAATTACTGTGCATGTATCCAGCTACGTTAGTTCTTTTATCATTGTTAATCAATGACATTAGTTACCTGTAATGTAAAGACCTACATTAACTCTTTTGTCATTGTTTTAATTAATGACATTAATTAGTTACCTATAATGTAGACCATTTGCCAGTTTTTCTTTTTCTGCACAAGTTTGATCTTATGAGCATTCGGTCAGTTATGCCATGTGACTAGGTTTTCAGAAAATAGAAGAGCTAAGTTGGTTCGGGAGTTCAAATGCTGATGTAATATTATTGCTACTCAAAAGTGTCATGGTGCAGGTTAATTGAGTAAAGGTTGGTATTTTTTTTTTTTGTTTGTTTAGAATTTAGAGGATCTAATTATAAGACAACAGCAGCAGCCAGCCAGGACAGGAGTCTCTTATCTAACTGGATTTCTGCGGAAGAAGAAAGGGAAGTCATCACACAAAGGAGGGTGAAAAATAACATATTGGTGCTTACTTGACTATAGTTTCTTTTTTCCAGGGTAAAATTGAGTATATCTAACTAACCCCTACCTCACAAGATGGAAATTGGAAGCTTCGTGCTCTGAGCCGCATTTTTAGTCGACTCCCTCTCCTGTTGTAATTTTCTATTCTTACAATTTCTGTTACCTTACTAGTCTAATGCAAATTCTGCAGATAGGACCTCTTTTCACTTTTCATAGTACATTAGTGATTTAATTTCATTATACTTTATATATTATATGTACTGTTTAGACATATTGCGGGTGGCTGAGGCTAATGTTGCCAGGGCTGTTTATGGGGTTGAATTGATTTGATGAATTTAATATTCAAACCAAACAAATTAAATTAATTCGGTTTGGTTTAGGAGTAATCGAGTTAGATCGGATCAAATTCGATAAAAACGAATTTTCATTAGTTTTGTTTTTGAATTTGTAATTTTGAATATTCTTTGACATGAACCAATGATTTGATGATTTTTTTTTAAATAAATGCATATTACTTATATTATGTATTTTAATTATATCACAAATTAAATTTCTCATTTCATTTTTTATTTGAACGCTCCTAGAAGACCAAATAGCATACCAATTCACATATCTAACTAATACTAATGAACTATTGTGTCCTAGCATCTGCTTTAAGAGTCATGATTGCATTGCACCCTATCTTTTTTTTTTGTCTATGCATGTGCAATTTATTGTTTTTTATTAACTTTTATTTTAATAAAGATTATTTTATTATCATATTCATTTTATTTGTTACTTAACAACTAATTAAATTTGATCCGTTTGGATTTATATTTCCTTCAAATCCAAACCAAACCCACATGAACACCCTGGATGTTGCTGTTGTTACTTTGCAATCGTGTTGTTAGACTTTAGAGGCATATTCTATATTCTATATATAAGGTAGTGATCCATTCGTTATACTTTCATAGTCATTAAATTGCAGAGCTCCACGCAATTTGCTCCACTTATTGCTCTTGCTGATTTAATATTATGTCCTTGAATCGTACATGAAATATTATTAGATTTATGAAACGAAAGGAATTTTTAAAATCTTCCTTCATTTCCACTTGTTTTCCATTGACATCTCCGGGAAACCTGGCGAGAAAACTAGAAAGGGTGTGAAATTATATATGCAGAAGAAGAAATTTACGTTTAATATCAGATCAAAGAAAGAACCAGTCTAAGGATTTTGTGATAAGAAGATCTATACTGCTTTTGTTATAGCAACAACATTGTGCTATTGTTAGGTGATAAATCTTAATTTTGGATTCGACAGAAAAAATGTCTCAAGTAAACAAATTGGCTAAGTTACCTTTCGACGGAGAATGACTTGATAGAGAATGATGGAAGATGTCAGCCATAATGTGACTTGGTGATGAAAATGACAAAGTTACAATTTGACAAAATCAATGCTGACAGGAGAACATTATTTGACAAGAATGACTAGAAGATCAGTTCTGTCGAATGATGCATAAAGCTGTTGAAGATGCTAGAAGATCGGTTCTGTTGAATGAATACATAAACCTGTCGAATATGCTAGAAGATCAGCTCTGTCGAATGGTGTATAAAGTTGTCGAAGATACAAGAAGATCAGTAAAAATTATAATTTGACGGATGGATGTTGATATTGAAAAATCTTCCTAGTGTTGAACCGACGAAAGTACTAAATGGTCAGAAGTTGGTTTTGTCAAAAGTTGGGCAAAGTACTAGTGTCGAATATGTGGCATATAACTGCCATATACGTGCCTAATTTTTAGGAGTCAGTTATTTTAGTAGTTTATCTATAAATATTAGAATTCACGATGTACAAATGGTTGGATATTTGATTGAAATCCTAAACATCTCACTCAAGCAGATACATGGATACAGATCCAAGTATACCTTCCTTTTACATTTCAAGTCATTTATATTAATGCAATGTTCTTTTAAAATCATTTACTTTTCAATCTTGTTCTTTAAATTTCCTTTACATTTCTTCGCACTTTTACTTGCTTTTCTTTACTGTTTTCCATTTAAAGTTATGCACTTTAAATTCATGTCATTTTACATTAACGTCTTTTACTTTCACTGCACATTTAAACTTTCTGCACTTTACATTTCTGCACTTTAATTTTGCACCATTTACACGCTTTCAGTTAATTTTCTGCATTTTCTACTTATTTTAATTCAAATCTTTTTAATTCCTTTTGTTTACTGTCAAAAATCATTTTTAAAACGAGATTACCACATAACTTGAAACCCACATTCATCTGATTTTCATTATTTGTTTTTCGGACTTGGTCTTAACCAAAATTCCACGTTAAACAGCCATCAAATTTGAACAGTGAATGACTAAGGTTCTATCATTCTGCTAAAACAAATTCTTAACAAGAAATTTCAAGCTACGTCTTAACGTGCATGTTAACATTAACAGTTTATGGCAGTCATAGACTCATTGCCAAGGAACTTTGGAGATCCATTCATGTTCTTGGTTACCTAAGGTGCAAGCTTCCAATCATTAATGAAACTAGGAAGAATAGGATCAGAATACCTAGTTTTGGATATCAGAAATAATATGATTGGAGAATACATGAAGCTAATATAATACCTTGTTTTGGATATCAGAAATAATATGATTGGAGAATACATGCACCTAATATGTCTGCGCTCATATATATTGTGTGTACGTATTGCAAGACCTTAGTTTTGATCTTAGATGAAGATTTGAAGCACAACTAGGGGAGAGGAATCGTTATACAATACATACATGCAAATAAAATTTGATCAACGGATTTTTCTTCTTGACCCTGTACACAATTCAAAAGGTGTCTTTGGAATTGTCTTACTAAGAATCTTGATCAATAAATAAATGGCGGTTTTTAAAGCATACATCTACAATGACAAGGATAAAGTCATGTTACTTAACATGCTCCTAACCATATCCATTAAGGTTCAGTTATGCATTTCTAATACAGTATTTTGTTGTGATATACCTGGCATTATATATTGAGCACACATGTCACGCTTTTCTAGAAACTTAGCAAATGGACCTAAGTATTTTCTAATTTCATCAAATTTTTCATAATATTCACCACCTCCGTCTGATCTTATGATTTTCACTTTTCTGTCAAATTGTCTTTCAACTTTATTTACATAAATTTCTAAGACATTCACTACTTGAGATTTCTCATACAGTAAATAGACATATTCATAATGTGAATAATTATCAATAAAAGTGATAAAATATTTTTCTTTACCAAAAAAATTGACATCAAATGGTCCATATATATCAGTGTGTACAATTTCAATAAGCTGAGTGCTTCCCATGACACCTTTCTTTGTGTGTTTTGTTTGTTTTCCCTTAATACAATCCACACAAATATTAAGGTCAGTGAAATCCAAATCTAGAAGGATGTCATTCTTAACTAACCTTTCCATTCTTTCTTTGGAAATGTGACATAAACGTTTATGTCACAAGTAAGCAGAACACTCATTCACTAAACTACGTTTAGTGCCAACATTATGATACGATGTTATTAGAGTTTCAACATATAAATTATCAAGATTCAATCTATATAAACCATCATAAAGTACACCAGAATCAATCATATAGGTATGCTTATACAAACTAAAACATCAATTATCAAACTTAAAAGAGTATCTAACAACATCAAGTTTAGACAAAGAAACTAAATTCCTAGAAATACTAGGTGCATAAAAAGTTTCAAATAAATCTAAATGATGTCCAGTGTCTAGAATTAAATGGTAAGTCCTGACACCTTCTATTGGAACCTTCACTTTATTTCCCATGAAGATGAACTTCTCATTTGGACTTATGGTTTGGATTGTAAGAGGAATCCTTGTATCGTATTAGAAACATGAGTTGTACATCTAGAATTAATCCACCAAGTATTATGAGGAACATTAGTTAAATTTGATTCGAAATATACATAAGCTTTCTTTCTAGCTCCTTGATGGTTCACATAATGGATAGAGTGATTTCCTTGATTCTTAAGTTTGGTTTCCTCCTGAACTAACATACTGTGCAATTCATGCACATTCCATTTATCTTTCATGGTATTATAATTCATTTGGAATGGACCATACTTAGATGGTAATGAGTTCAGAATGAACTGCACAAGAAAATTTTCATCCACTTCCATTCCCAATTATTTTAGTCTTGCTGTAATGTTTACCATTTAAATGACGTGCTCATGCATAGTACGAGAACCATCAATTTTATGGTAGTTAAAGTACGCATTAATGTCTCAGCAAGAGACTTGTCACCAGTGTGGAAGCGCCCTTCTACAAACTTCATCATTTCTTTAGCATTCTTAGTTTTAGGAAGAGTTAACTTAAGTGTTTTAAAACACTCGTAAATCAAATTTCAAACAAAAAGTCAGGATAAACTTCCCTAACGAGTGAGAAATTATATTTTCATTTTTTGGGTTTTAATTTGGTACTTTTTGGCCAAAAACAGAAGTTGGTTTGTGTTTACCAATATTTTAATTTCTTTATGGTTCAAGCCACTTGTGCTTTCTTTTTGGTTTAGTTCACGTCTGCATTTAATTTGACTAATATTTTGTTTTTATAGTCTTACAATAACTTTGATCAATAAATTTTCATTTGATTATTGATGTGAAATTTACAACTTTTATATCGTTTTAAGTAATTTTGAACGATGTTGCACGAAAACTTTTTCATAGTACACACCACAACAATTTTTGAGAAGTTACAACATTCTCAAATAAGGCTGAAGCCTAAAATATACTCTATTTCAATGATTATTTTCATGTTGCCTAGTGACAAGCATCAAGCACGTATTTGCATTTGAGCTTAATTAATTAGTAATTTTCATAATTTATGGACTCTGATCCTGTTTTCAAGATTGAAGAGTATTTTAGTGACCTCAACTATAATTACATCAGTGGCTATTGACAAGAGTTATAAATAATTAAAATCATCTTTAATGAAAACTATGTTTGAAATTAGGACAAATTTTAGTTGAATTAGTTTCCTTTGGTCAAAATTTTGGGATAACAAAGGGATAGCTTATTTTAGAAAGATATTAGGGTCATGCTCAAAAAGTACAAAGAAATCTTACAAAAAAAGTTTTGCTAACAAGTACTTTTAGAGTACTCATTATGGAATCAAAATTTAAAAATATTAAATAAAAAGTATTTTTTTTAAAAACATGTAATGTATTTAATATTTTTTATATTTTGATTCATTAATAAGTGTTTTAAAACATTCGTTAAACAAATTCCAAACATAATGTCAGGATAAATGTAACAGCCTTTAATAATAATAATAATAATAATAATAATAATAATAATAATAATAATAAGTATAAGTATGGAGATGATATCTCCAAATATAATATAATTAAGTTAACTTGGAGCTTCAGAAAAACTCACGAAAATGTTGAGATAAAATCTGGTAGAGTGATAATTACAAGGATAAAAACCAATTTGATGAGGTGAGCATGGTGAGATAAGCAGAAATATGTGTCAAAGCATGAGAAAGGATCAACAAAAGTGCTAAGGTTTAAGTAACTCCTCTATTAGCACGTAAAAAGTGCTTCAGGAGAAATTTTGATTAAGAAGGCAAGTAGTAATTACAAAAGGAAATTTTATTTGGAAAATGCTTCCCCATGTGACAACAAACCCCTAAGGTCAACCACCAACGTCAAAAAGAGTAACAAATTGGCTCTATAAATGCGCTCTCATTCCTCCTAATTCTAGTAGAAACGCCCACCGAACAGAAAACACCAAAGTGTCCCCGACAACCATGTTCAATTGAAAACTACCCTGTGCAAAATGGCTTGATCAAATAATTTTCACTCCTTGCCTTCCCTCCTTTTATTTTCATCTCTACTAAACAAGTCTTCACAATATTTGATGAAATTATGAAGAAAGTGATAGATACATTTGAAAACAGAAAATTTAAGAACCTACCTGGCAAGAATTTCATTCTGACAAACAATTGAAAACATTGACAGGTTTTTGGACCATGGATTGAAAACAAAAGAAAAGAACGTGGCGGGAAACTCCTTATAACTGAAATCTTAAGGCATTTTCAAAGTGATATGGTTGGCAGCCTTCTCACAGCAGATGGCAAACCTGATGAACTTGCTATCAGAGGGTCAGTATGTTGAATTGTTTCTCTATTACCTAGGTGCAAGTACAATGCACCTTAAAGCTTAAATAATTTTTAAAGTGAGAGTAAATAATTTTTGTCTGTCTTATTATCTGCAATCATGAGTATTTTCTTTTTTTCCTTTAAAGCTTTCTCTTTATATTTCAAAATATGCACAAGAGCTATCCAACTGAAACATTAGTACGGTTTCTCAAAGCAAGGGACTGGAATGTTGCCATAGCCCAAAAAATGATTAGTTATACCTGTTATGTTTAATTAGTAAAAGCTTTTAGTTGGAATTTTTTCGAAGTTGATTGTTCTCAAAATTACTTGAGTCTTAATCTTTGGATGTATATATACTTTGCTGATGATTTTAAACTGTTACAGTTAATTGATTATTTACAATGGAGAGTGGAAAATGAGATTGACAATGTTTTAGCGGTGAGTTCCTTCATCATGTAATTATTTTCTTCATTGTACCATTTTTCTGGTTATCTATTCCTGAAACTTCTTGCTGAATTCTATTATTCTGCCTTCTCATGTTTTTGAAAAATCTTGCATGTTGCATCTAAGATTTATGGAAGTAAAATGTCTCACAAAATCCTCATTTACAACTTATGTTGGGTTTGGTCCTTTAAAGCTAGTCCTAAGATAAATAATGGGATGGTTACAATATGTAGATGACCAATATAGATGAAGATAATGAAAGATCATTCAAAATCCGAAGATTAATAGCTGAAATAAGTTTACTTACAATAACAAATGATAGGTTATGTAGATAATGAAAGGAACTTAACTCTAGGTGCTCTTTTTCCTTTTTCTTTGCCTAAAATGAAAGGAACTTAACTCTATCTCAATAACTTAATTCGTTAAACTTATCGAATTATGTAATATAACTGAATTCGATTACTTTCAACAATTGCGGGTGCTTGATGAAATTAGAGAGTGATTTTTTTTGTTGGTTTTAGGTGAATTACAATAGTTCTAGCTATCGTTTTATGCAAAAACTAAACTGAGTGATTTTTTTTGGTTAGTTTTAGGTGAATTACGACAGTTCTAAACTGCCATTTTATGCAAAAAAAAAAACTAAACCGGGTGGTTGTTTTTGGTTGGTTTAAGGTAAATTACGATAATTCTAACCATCGTTTTATACAAAAACTAAATCGAGAGGTTTTTTTGTTGGTTTTAGGTAAATTACGGTAGTTCTAACCACCGTTTTATGCAAAAACTAAACTGTCATTTTATACATAATAAAATTGTGATGATTAATGGGAAACTGCCTTATTATACCGAACGGTGAAGATAATTATGTTAATTTTGAAAACTGCCATTGAGGCAAAAAATGACAGTTATAACTGTCATAATATGTAACAAATAACTATCATTTTAAACCTATTTTTTGTAGTGTTTTCTTCTTTCTTTCTACTTATCTGAATTTTGGTTTTATTTTCAATTTACCTCTATTTATTTCTTTGAATTTCTGACCCTTTCGAAGTTATTGTAGGATTTCTCATTGTTTCTTATGTTTTTCTTTTTCTTGTTTCGATTTAGATTTTAAATTGAAAATGGTTTCTGATTCAAATTGAAATTTGTTTATGATTCAAATAGAAAATGGTTAATGATTCAAATCGAAATTTGTTTATGATTCAAATTGAAAATTGTTTCTGATTCAAATCGAAACGGTTTCTAATTTAAATAAAAAAATTTCTGATATGAAAGTGCATATCTTAAGTTATAAAAATGATGATTTGAAGTTTGTTTCTTACTATTTATATCCTTTAATAATGTTAAAATTTGAGATACATTATTATCTTATGGAGTAAACTCACTAATGTTGTCCCATAGTGTTCATGAATCAATGTGCAAGAGAATTATTATTACGGCCGTAATTAGAAATTATTGAGGGACGCCTCAATTAGAAATTATTGTGGCCATGATTAAAAAATATTGAAGGACGCCTAGATTAGAATTAATTATTATGGCCATGATTAGAGAACATCGGGGGATGCCTCGATGAGAGAAACATGCACATGTGGTTGAGAATCTTAACATTGGGATGAGGAGAATAATTTTGCTTCATAAATGATTTATGATGATTTATTGTTGAAGGTATGTTCATAAATGATGATTTAATGCTGAAGGTATTTCCATAAATGATTTATGATGTACTAAAATTTTACAAGTATTGTTAAGTATTTTTCAAGAAGTTAAAAAATTATGGATATTTATTCTCTTTCAATTGTGATTTCGATCTCTATCCTTTGATTGTGACTAGTGCTCTTCCACTTCGAATTGTTTTCGATATTGAACTCTTTTCTTTAATTGATTTCAATTTCGATTTGAATTTTGGATTTTTAGAAAGAAAGATGAAAAGGATGATAAAAATATTTTTTGTACATGTAATGGCTGAATATCATTAGTTTAAACATTTATAAGTGTTTTTGCTCATTCCTACTGAGTTACATCTCACTAAATTTTGCGTAGTATTTCAGAAAAATGCCCACATTAAGGTTCTTGATTGATCTTTGAGTCAAACAAGTGTATATGCCGGATTTGGGAGATTATGTCTTTTCATTCACTATAGGGGACTTTGTCTAATCATCTTACTATTCAATGAGTAGTAATAGTAGAGTTATATATTAAAATATGTATATAAATAGCACTTCTTAGACTTTTCATGTTTCTTTTGCACCATGCAAAGGTATAGTGGAGCCTAACTTTTGACTATAGGTGCTAACTTATTTTAGAGGTGCTACTCATATTTATGTGATACATGTATATATTAACTACTAAGTGTGTGTTTGAGAAAGTTGTAAAAATTTGATTATGCTTAGTAATCGATTATTGTATAAAAGCTTTTTGTTATAATCGATTATAATCGATTTATTTTTATGTTTGGATGCATTAGCTGTAAAGCAATTTTAAGCAAATCTAATTCGTTTGGATGATATAAAAAAGAATCGGTTTTATGCATTAAATTACTAAAATAGGTATAGAATAATTAAAAAAATTATTTGATTGAGGACAAAATGATATTTACATATCAAAATATAATAAATAATTTATAAGCTAAAATCATAAGTTTCAATTTTCAGCATTATGAAAATTAACTTTAAAAAGCTTTTATTTTACATTGAATTTCGTGCAAAAACTAAAGCTGATTTTACCAAACATAATTAAATACTATTACAACATTTTTTTTCCTAAAAAAAGCTAATCTTAATCTATACCAAACACACCCTAACTCTTGAAGGATTCTACCATTTGTTGATGTAAAATATTATAAACTGATATTAAATATAGTTGCTTGAATTATCACAAATTGTTTAGTAAATACATCACAGGAATAATGGTAATAATTATAAAGTCAGAGTAGGACGTTACAATAAACTTCCTTAAGAAGTGAGAAATTATATTTTCATTTTTTGGGTTTTGGCACTTTTTGACCAAAAACAGAAGTTGATTTGTGTTTAGCAATATTTTAATTTCTTTATGGTTAAAGCCACTTGTGCTTTTTTTTTGGTTTAGTTCACGTGTGCATTTAATTTGACTAAGATTTTGTTTTTATAGTCTTACAATAACTTTAATCAATCAATTTTCAATTGATTATTGATGTGAAATTTACAACTTTTATAGTGTTTTAAGTAATTTTGAACGATGTTACACGAAAACCTTTTCATAATACACACCACAAAAATTTTTGAGAAGTTACAGCATTCTCAAATAAGGCTGAAGCCTAAATATACTCTATTTTAGTGATTATTTATTCTAATTTCATTTTGCATATTGTGACAAGCTTCAAGCATGTATTTGCATTTGAGCTTAATTAATTAGTAATTGTCATAATTTATGGAAACTGATCCTGTGTTCAAGATTGAAGAGTATTTTAGTGACTTCAATTATAATTACATCAGTGGCTATTAACAAGAGTTATAAATAATTAAAATTATCTTTAATGAAAACTATGTCTGAAATTAGGACAAATTTTAGTCAAATTAGTTTACTTTGGTAAAAAATTTGGGATAACAAAGGAATAGCTTATTTAAAAAAGATATTAGGGTCACGCTCAAAAAGTATGAACAAATCTTATAAAAAAAAGTTTTGTTAATAAGTATTTTCAAAACACTTGTTAAGGAATAAAAAATTAAAAATATTGAATAAAAAAGTAATTTTTTTTAAAATTTTCAATGTGTTAAATTTGTTTATTTTTTATTTTTTTTAATTTTGATTCATTAATAAGTGTTTTAAAGCACTCGTTAAACAAATTCCAAAACAAAAAGTCAAGATAAACTTCCTTACCAAGTGAGAAATTATATTTTCATTTTTTGGATTTTGGTACTTTTTGACCAAAAACAGAAGTTGATTTGTGTTTAGCAATATTTTAATTTCTTTATGGTTAAAGCCACTTGTGCTTTCTTTTTGGTGTAGTTCACGTGTGCATTTAATTTGACTAAGATTTACAATAACTTTAATCAATCAAATTTCAAATGATTATTCATGTGAAATTTACAACTTTTATAGTGTTTTAAGTAATTTTGAACGATGTTGCACGAAAACTTTTTCATAGTTCACACAACAACAATTTTTGAGAATTTACAACATTATCAAATAAGGCTGAAGCCTAAAATATATTCTATTTCAATGATTATTTATTCTAATTTCATTTTGCATTGTGACAAGCATGAAGCATGTATTTGCATTAATTGAGCTTCATTAATTAGTAATTATCATAATTTCTAGAAACTGATCCTGTTTCCAAGATTTAAGAGTATTTTAGTGACCTTAACTGTAATTACATCAGTGGCTATTGACAAGAGTCATAAATAATTAAAATTATCTTTAATGAAAACTATGTCTGAAATTAGGACAAATTTTAGTTGAATTAGTTTCCTTTGGTCAAAATTTTGGGATAACAAAGGGATAGCTTATTTTAAAAAGACATTAGGGTCACACTCAAAAATTATGAACAAATCTTATAATTTTTTTTTTGTTAACAAGTACTTTTAGAGAACTTATTACGGAATCAAAAATTAAAAATATTAAATAAAAAGTAATTTTTTTTAAATTTTCAATGTGTTAGATATTTTTTATTTAATATTTTTTATATTTTGATTCATTAATAAGTGTTTTAAAACACTCGTTAAAAAAATTCCAAACAAGAATTCATGATAAACTTCATTTCTTCTGGAAGTTGTTCATTATGTTGTTGTTTTTTTTAAAGTAAATAATGGTTCCAAGAAGCTGGGAAAGAGATTCCTAATATTTCAAAATTTGTGTACTCATATTAGCCTCAATGTGTCTTGATGAGATTCAATGATGCATTATTTAAAGTTGAAAACATGGAAGTCAGAGAGAGACCACGTGTTCTTTTAATTTTTATTTATTTATTTTCTCTATCAAACCACCAGTCATTGTAAAAGATTAATCCATTTGTTCATTTACATGTAGAAAGAGCTACTATTATGTTGAACTATTGGAGATTCTATAATACTCAATACCATAGCTCTAAGTGATGTCACAAATATATAATATGGTTAACTTAGTTACATTATGATTATATAATTAGCAAATATTTTGTATATTACAAGGGCTTTATTAAATTTGGGTAGAATCTAAAAAAAAAATTGATTAAAAGATATAATGTTCAAATTTATAAAAGAGATATGTATAATTAGTTTAAAAAAATATTTAAATGTAAAATTTAAAGGAAAAAAAATTAAAAATAACATGTGTCATTCTTTGAAGAAGAAGAATAAAAGAAGAAATTAAGTCAATTTCGAGAAAATATACTCTAATTTAATATAAGGATTGATTATTATAATACTTAAAATGGTGCAATCATTATGTAACTAAGTTAATCATATTTTATTTCCAATCACTTGAAGGCATACGTACCACCTAACGGTAGGGCTGGCAATGAACTGAATCAGATCAAGAGTAGTTCGAGCCTCAACTTATTAATTAGCTTGATAAATTTGATTCATGAACCAAATGAATTAAACTTGAACAAGTATTACTTGACATGTTTGGTTCATTTTTACTTATATCAATGTCAATTGATCCTTATCCTATTATATATATATATATAGGTGAAAAGGGTTACCCTTTAATTCTAACCATCTATTTTTATTAAGGAAAATGCTTATTGCATATCACTTAGTCTCACATCCCCTCCCTCATATTATATATATGTATATATATATATATATATATATATATATATATATATATATATATATATATATAGGTGAAAAGGGTTACCCTTTAATTCTAACCATATATTTTTATTAAGGAAAATGCTTATTGCATATTACTTAGTCTCACATCCCCTCATATTAGTATGAGGTGAAAAATCAGAGTGTAAGTGTGTAAAATTTTTAATAAAAATTATAATCAAATTATAGAAATTATACAAATATGAGGTGACAAGTATATAAATACTTGTGGATAACATTTTTTTAATCAAATCATATGGATATGAATAAACCCACACTTGAAAATCACGTGAGCATATCACCATCCTTCTCTTGGGATTCAGTTGTTCTTTCGATGGTGAATATCAACGAAGTAGGGATTTTAAGGAGCGAGCCACTGTGGTTTTTGTGCTAAAATTGATTTGCAATGGAAACAAATTAGTTAACATAGAAAAATAAAAGTAATGAAAAGTTGAGTTGCAAAAGCATCAATTTGCCAAATTCAGAGTGTTGACTGCGAAACAAGGCGCCGTTTAGACTAATGGCCAATCTGTTCCTTATTTTATATCATCAATCTGTTGCTTATATAAAACTGGTATGAAAATAATTTTTATCACTTTAAATGCTTTATATGAAATTCATTAGATAAAGGTCTCTGGATCTAAGCGTGTTAATTGATAAGGCGTGAATCTAAGCGTGTTATCAAATAAAACTTATATTTTGAAGGAGCTTGACACGAATTACATTAGGATATAATGCAAATAAGGAATGGAAACATAACAACAACGAATTACAATATAAATATCACATGAATAATGTGTATAAAGCAAAATAAACTTCTGAATTAACAATAATTAATAATTATACAACATGTATGGCTAGGATCTTTAGTGTAGAACCTATTATTAACGAAGTCTTAGAAACAAACCGCAATAATGTGTAACATAATTTTAATGAAACAATTCAAGTTGATTTAATTGTAAGCTTAATAGACTTTTGCAGGTGGTGGGGGTGAGTTATAGAGGTAAGGAAGGTGATATAGTGGATACTTGTAGGCATAATGAGGAGGAGGTGGTTCATAAACATATGGTGGAGGAGGTGATGGAGAAGGTGGAGGTGGAGACTTGTACACATATGGAGGAGGCGGTGAAGGAGATGGTGTGGGAGGAGACTTATAAAATATATGGAGGTGGGGGTGGTGGGGATGGTGGTGGTGGGGACTTGTAGACATATGGTGGGGGAGGTGAAGGAGATGGAGGAGGTGGAGACTTGTAGACATATGGAGGCGGTGGTGATGGAGATGGTGGTGGTGGAGACTTATAGACATAAGGTGGGGGTGGGGAAGGAGAAGGAGGTGGTGGTGAGTTGTAGACATATGGTGGTGGAGGTGATGGGGATGGAGGAGGTGGAGACTTGTACACATATGGAGGAGGTGGTGAAGGAGATGGTGGGGGAGGAGATTTATAAACATATGGAGGTGGTGGTGGTGGAGATGGTGGTGGTGGAGACTTATAGACATATGGTGGAGGAGGCGAAGGGTATGGAGGAGGTGGAGACTTGTAAGCATATGGAGGCGATGGTGATGGGGATGGTGGTGGTGGTGGTGGAGACTTATAGACATAAGGTGGGGGTGGGGAAGGAGAAGGAGGTGGTGGTGAGTTGTAGACATATGGTGGTGGAGGTGATGGGGATAGAGGAGGTGGAGACTTGTACACATATGGAGGAGGTGGCGAAGGAGATGGTAGAGGAGGAGACTTATAAACATATGGAGGTGGTGGCGATGGGGATGGTGGTGGTGGAGACTTATAGACATATGGTGGAGGAGGCGAAGGGGATGGAGGAGGTGGAGACTTGTAGACATAAGGAGGTGGTGGCGATGGGGATAGTGGTGGTGGAGACTTATAGACATAGGGTGGAGGAGGTGAAGGGGATGGGGGAGGTGGAGACTTATAGACATATGGAGGAGGTGGTGAAGGAGAAGGTGGGGGAGGGGATTTATAAACATATGGAGGGGGTGGTGATGGGGATGGTGGTGGAGGGGACTTGTAGACATATGGTGGGGAGGCGAGGGGGATGGAGGAGGTGGAGACTTATAGACGTAAGGAGGGGGTGGTGATGGGGATGGTGGAGGGGGAGATTTGTAGACATATGAAGGAGGTGGTGAAGAAGAAGGAGGTGGTGGAGACTTAAAAATATACGGTGGGGGAGGTGAGGGGGATGGAGGTGGAGGAGACTCGTAGACATATGGAGGGGGTGGTGACGGCGATGGTGGAGGGGGAGACTTATAGACGTATGGTGGAAGAGGCGAGGGGGATGGTGGAGGAGGAGATTGGTAGACATAAGGAGGAGGTGGAAACTTGTAGACATATGGTGGGGGAGGTGAGGGGGATGGAGGTGGTGGAGACTTGTAGACATAAGGAGGCGGTGGAGATGGAGATGGTGGTGGAGGAGACTTGTAGACATATGGAGGGGGTGGTGAAGGAGATGGAGGTGGTGGTGACTTATAAAAATAAGGTGGAGGTGGTGAAGGAGATGGTGGTGGTGGAGATTTGTATGCATATGAAGGTAATTTGTGATGGTGGTGATGGTGTTCTCCACGCTTTGGATGTGATTTATGGTAAGGTGGGTATTCTTCATGCTTTGGTGGATAGTCGTAGGTTGGCGGCGATGCGTAGTAAGGGCTATCATCAGCAGCAACATTAATAGCAATTAGGCAAAATGCCACTGCGTACATGAGTCGAGGCCAGTGCCTCGGCCCTGCTGAGGTTCCCATCTTCTCTGTCAAGGTGAAGCTCTAGTCGTTCCTTAGAAGACCTACAGTCTATGCTTGCTTCGTAAAGTATGCATTGTAACCCTTTATATAGTGTTGGCCTTCAATCATACGGCTTACAATATTTCTTTGTTAAATGCATTAACAGTCTGGATTGACGATTTTAAAATATATATATATGCTGCACCATACCGTTTTATTCAAAGAATTATTCTTATATTTCAAGTTGAAGTTTTGGTTTCCCATTCAGTGAATTCATATTTCTCACAATATGGGCTGGGAACAAAGTCAAGGAAGATGAATGGTAATGTTGCATGGCTGGATACATGTTAGATTGGATCAAATATTGTAAATTCGAGTCAAAGCAGACAGCTCTGGTTATTTCCATTAATTTTTAGAGTTACGGTGATTATGATAAAGCTTAAAGTGTGTGAAACATCGTATGAAGTCAAATGCCAAGGATGCCTCTCTAATCTGTCTTTTTCTGGTTAAAAGATTTGGTTCTTTCATCGTAATGGCAAATATTTCTGGATTATAAAAACTTAAAATTAGCTTTTTTGTGCCAAAAAAAATAAAAATAAATTAAAACCTTATAATTTAATTAGCTTTACTGCTATTTTATGCTGTGATAGATTGTCTGTGAATGAACTGCTTCAACCTACGAGACATCCCAATCAATAGGCTAACTAACACTCATGACAATGATTATATTGAAAATGAAAAAAACTTAATTCTAAGTCAAATTAGAGGAAAGTCCTTTAATTTTTTCTAATTTTATGATATGTATTTATTTTAATAAGTTAATGGAGTTGAAACAAATGAATTACAAACTTGAGTTAATAAAATAGACACATGTCATAAAATTAGAGAGAGTTAAAAGACTTTCCTTTAACTTGAGTTAGAGTCAAGTTTTATTCATTGAAAATTATCAATATAATGTGACTTAACAAATTTAATTTTGACTTTGTATATATTAATTACTGTGCATATATCCAGCTACGTTAATTCTTTTATCGTTGTTAATAAATGACATTAGTTACCTGTAATGTAAAGACCTACATTAACTCTTTTGTCATTGTTTTAACTAATGACATTAATTAGTTACCTATAATGTAGACCAGAGAAATTCTTACCTAAACCATGGGCACGTAGTTGGGTGCACTAAGCCAATCATGATTGAGTATTTTTATGGATAATTGTGTTACACAATTAATTTTACAAAAATCAAGAAAAATACTAAGTCTTGATTGGCCTGATGCACCCAACTATGGTGTCCATAGTTTAGGTAAGAATTTCTCTGTAAACCATTTGCCAGTTTTTCTTTATCTGCACAAGTTTGATCTTATGAACAGTCGGTCAGTTATGCCATGTGACTAGGTTTCCAGAAAATAGAAGAGCTAAGTTGGTTCGGGAGTTCAAATGGAGTAAAGGTTATTGTAATACAAAAGCGTCATGGTGCAGGTTAATGGAGTAAAGGTTGGTAATTTTTTTTATTGTTTAGATTTTAGATGATCTAACTATAAGACAACAGCGCAGCCAGCCCTCTTATCTAACTGGATTTCAGCGGAAGAAGAAAGGGAAGTCATCACAGAAAGGAGGGTGAAAAATAACATATTGGTGCTTACTTGACTATAGTTTCTTTTTTCCAGGGTAAAATTGAGTATATCAAACTAACCCCTACCTCACAAGATGGAAATTGGAAGCTTCGTGCTCTGAGCCGCATTTTTAGTCGACTCCCTCTCCTGTTGTAATTTTCTATTCTTACAATTTCTGTTACCTTACTAGTCTAATGCAAATTCTGCAGATAGGACCTCTTTTCACTTTTCATAGTACATTAGTGATTTAATTTCATTATACTTTATATATTATATGTACTGTTTAGACATATTGCGGGTGGCTGAGGCTGTTGTTGCCAGGGCTGTTTATGGGGTTGAATTGATTTGATGAATTTAAAATTCAAACCAAACAAATTAAATTAATTTGGTTTGGTTTGAGAGTAATCGAATTAGGTCGGATCAAATTCGATAAAAACGAATTTTCATTGGTTTTGTTTTTGAATTTGTAATTTTGAATATTCACTGACATGAACCAATGACTTGATAATTTTTTTTTAAATAAATGCATATTACTTATATTATACATTTTAATTATATCACAAATTAAATTTTTCATTTCATTTTTTAGCATACCAATTCACATATCTAACTAATACTAATGAACTATTGTGTCCTAGCATCTGCCTTAAGAGTCATGATTGCATTGCACCCTATTTTTTTTTTTTTTGTTTCTATGCATGTGCAATTTATTGTTTTTTATTAACTTTTATTTTAATAAAGATTATTTTATTATCATATTCATTTTATTTGTTACTTAACAACTAATTAAATTTGATCCGTTTGGATTTATATTTCCTTCAAATCCAAACCAAACCCACATGAACACCCTGGATGTTGCTGTTGTTACTTTGCAATCGTGTTGTTAGACTTTAGAGGCATATTCTATATTCTATATATAAGGTAGTAATCCATTCGTTATACTTTCATAGTCATTAAATTGCAGAGCTCCGCGCAATTTGCTCCACTTATTGCTCTTGCTGATTTAATATCATGTCCTTGAATCGTACATGAAATATTATTAGATTTATGAAACGAAAGGAATTTTTAAAATCTTCCTTCATTTCCACTTGTTTTCCATTGACATCTCCGGGAAACCTGGCGAGAAAACTAGAAAGGGTGTGAAATTATAAATGCAGAAGAAGAAAATTACGTTTAATATCAGATCAAAGAAAGAAATAGTCTAAGGATTTTGTGAAAAGAAGATCTATACTGCTTTTGTTATGGCAACAACATTGTGCCATCAAATTTGAACAGTGAATGACTATGGTTCTATCATTCTGCTAAAACAAATTCTTAACAAGAAATTTCAAGCTACGTTTTAACATGCATGTTAACATTAACAGTTTATGGCAGTCATAGACTCATTGCCAAGGAGCTTTGGAGATCCATTCTTCATGTTCTTGGTTACCTAAGGTGCAAGCTTCCAATCATTAATGAAACTAGGAAGAATAGGATCAGAATGCCTAGTTTTGGATATCAGAAATAATATGATTGGAGAATACAAGCAGCTAATATAATACCTAGTTTTGGATATCAGAAATAATATGATTGGAGAATACATGCACCTAATATATCTGCGCTCATATATATTGTATGTACGTATTGCAAGACCTTAGTTTTGATCTTAGATGAAGATTTGAAGCACAACTAGGGGAGAGGAATCGTTATACAATACATACATATAAATAAAATTTGATCAACGGATTTTTCTTCTTAACCCTGTCCACAATTCAAAAGATGTTTTTGAAACTGCTTTACTAAGAATCTTAATCAACAAATACATGACAGTTTTTAAAGCATACATCTACAATGATAAGGGTAAAGTCGTGTTACTTAACATGCTCCTAACCATATCTATTGCGGTTCAGTTACGCCTTTCTAATACACTATTTTGTTGTGGTATACATGATATTGTGTATTGAACGCATATGTCATGCTTTTTTAAGAACTTAGCAAATGGACCTGGGTGTTTTTTAATTTCATCAAATCTTTCATAATACTCATCACCTCCATCCGACCTTACGATTTTCACTTTTCTGTCTAATTGTCTTTCAACTTCATTTACATAAATTTCTAAGGTATTCACTACCTGAGATTTCTCATGCAGTAAATAGATATATTCATATCATGAATGATTATTAATAAAGATAATAAAGTACTTTTCTTTACTGAAAGAATTGACATCAAATGGTACACATATATCGGTGTACACAATTTCAATAAGCTGAGTGTTTCTCATGGCACCTTTCTTTGTGTTTTGTTTGTTTTCCCTCAATGCAATCCACATAAATATTAATGTCACTGAAATCCAAATCTAGAAGGATATCATTCTTAACCAACTTTTTCATTCTTTCTTTGGAAATATAACCCAAACGTTTATGTCACAAGTAAGCAGAACGCACATTCACTAAATTACGTTTTAGTGCCAACATTATGATACAAGGTTGTTAGAGTTTCAACATATAAATTATCAACATTCAATTTATATAAACCATCATAAAGTATACCATAACTAATTATATAGGTATGTTTATACAAACTAAAACATTAATTATCAAACTTAAAAGAGTATCCAGCAACATAAAGCAAAAAACTAAATTCCTAGAAATACTAGGTGCATAAAAAATTTTAAATAAATCTAAATGATATCACGTGTCTAGGATTAAATGGTAAGTCCTGACACCTTCTACTGAAACCTTCACTCTATTTCCTATGAAAATGAACTTCTCATTTGGACTTATGGTTTGAATTGTAAGAGGAATACTTATATCGTATTAGAAACATGAGTTGTACATCTAGAATTAATCCACCAAGAATTATGAGGAACTTTAGTTAAATTTGATTCGAAATATACATAAGCTTTA
Organism: Ormosia semicastrata; assembly: GCA_029884595.1. NCBI lineage: Eukaryota > Viridiplantae > Streptophyta > Magnoliopsida > Fabales > Fabaceae > Ormosia > Ormosia semicastrata. The sequence continues at coordinate 62,944,307 of JAQQTO010000056.1, forward strand.
TTTTCAGCTCCTTGATGGTTCACATAATGAATAGAGTGATTTCCTTGATTCTTAAGTTTGATTTCATCCTAAACTAACATATTGTGCAATTCATGCACATTTCATTTATCTTTTTTGGTATTATAGTTCATTTGGAATGAACTATGTTCAGACGGTAATGAGTTCAGAATGAACTGCAAAAGAAAATTTTCATCCACTTTCATTCCCAATGATTTAAGTCTTGCTACAGTGTTTACCATTTAAATGATGTGCTCATACATAGTATGAGAACCATCAAATTTTATAGTGGTTAAAGTACTCATTAATGTTCCAGCAAGAGACTTGTCACCAGTGTGAAAGCGCTCTTCCACAAACTTCATCATTTCTTTAGCATTTTCAGTTTTAGGAAGAGTTGACTTAATATTGCTAGCTATACTCATCTGCATGTACATCAGACTCAATTTGTTTGATCTTTTTTAATTTTTATAATGAACTTTCTCTTCATCAGTGCTTAAAACAGTAAGAGCATCTAGTGTTTGTACTCGAAGAGCCAAATCCAAATCCATTACCCCCAATGTAAAATTGGATTTGCTCACTCCAATTAGAGAAATTAAGTCCATTAAAAATTAGAACAAATGAGAGATGTGAATACATAGCAATAAGTACTGTAATGATCGTATGTCTAACATTAATATTTTGAGTCATAAATTAACATACTATACAAAGTCAGACAATAAATCACTTAAACATTCAATGTATATCAATGTTCTCCTTTGAGTGATCCATCAACATGCAACAATAAATATAATGATGCTAATAAATTTAACATTATTTAGCAATGATATATGCACTAATTAGAAATATTTATTATTTTTTGATATATAAATAAAACTAATAGTGTACTTACACTACTAACAATCATATTCATTTATTATGAGGACAGCTAATCAACCTTTGGACAATTTATAAATGTCTTATAACAATGAACTTCAATTTATCCATACACAAATAATCATCATATCATTCACAATATCTATTCCATGGATAATTGAAAAAAATAAATTTCATACAATTTAGAATTGAATTAACTTAAAAATTGGACCACTTTGGTTATTAATAAATCTCACATAATATCATCCCAAATTGATAATATTATGCTTAAAAAATTAAATACTGCATATTCTTTAAAGTAACTTTCATACAATTTAGGATTAAATCAACTTATAAAGATTTAATTACTTTGATAATTAACAAATCTCAAATAATATCATCTCAAATTTATAACATTATACATAAAATTGTTAAAGGAAAATTCCAAATTTAATCATGGTAATATACATTAAATTAATGCTATAAAAGCCATAAAGCTAGATTACCTCCATAGAAGAGAAACCACGTTCATTAACTTGCATATAAGACAAAGTGGCATGTTTTAACAAGCCACGTTCATTCACCAAAATGATATTGGGTAATTAACATTCAGTAAAGGCTATCAATCAAGCTATTAAGTCATAATAATCAAATTGGAAAAAATGACGTGTTGGACAACAAGAAAACAATCATCATGTCACTGCACTATATGATTCTTAAAATTCAACGATTTCGTAACGTTGCCATCACGTCTCTTTAAATTTTTTTTATTCTTTCCTTCAAAAACCGAGAGCATCAACGTTGCTCTGTTAAAGCAATTCGTAATGCAAAAAAGACGGTAATGCAATTCGTAATGCTCTAACTTCATGCGTAATGCCTGATAAAGTTCGTACAGCTTTAGCGACTTTAGCTCGTAATACTTTTATCTAATCATTATATAATTAGGCTCAATAATTTATAATTAAAGTCATTAATAAATCATAAAATTAACTAACATAATGCAGGAGAATAACACAATAAAAATTCTAAAGTTTCAAAATTAAAGTTCATACAAATTGAAAAAAATAGTCATCATCAATAGAAAATCATAAATCTCATAGCCATGCTCTGATGCCACGTGTTAGATTTGTAAGTTTTTTAATAATCCTAATATATAAAACTAATATTAAAACATAAAGATATTAGAATTCATGATTTTCACAAATAAGAGTGTAAAAAGACACTAACCTTTATCTAAGAATAATTAGTAGACTATATTTTAAGAATATTAGAGAAATCCTAAAAACTCACTTTTTATTCATTTGTCTTTTTTTTATACTTCTTCTACTTTAATAACGGTGAGAGAATAAGAAATCCTGATAGTCAAGAACTGACCTTGAGTTTTGCACAGAAACTGTTTCTTAAATATTACTAACATTCATCAAGTAGGAAGTTACTATAATTGTAAAATTGTCTTTCTCTTATACCCAATAAGAATTTAGCTTATTAACTTTATTTAATTACTTATTAAACTAATAAGATAAGTCACAAGTCCATCACATGAGATATTTAATCTAACAACAAGCATACATCAAGCATGTATTTGCATTTGAGCTTAATTAATTAGTATTTGTCATAATTTATGGAAACTGATCCTGTGTTCTGTTAGATCCTTAATCCAACATTGGCCTTATATGTGAATAATTATGTATTGTAGGCTGTCACTTAAGGTTGAGCTCAATTAAAAGTGATCTGATAAGATTTGGATTATTTGGGCTTTAATGTATCTAATAGGATATGAGCTTTTAATGTGTAGAGACTAAAGAGTAATTCTATTTTTGCGATGGGCTAAAATAGAAACGCCAATAGATAACCCTAGGATTGTCTATAAAACAAGTGATGGTCCCCGGGTCACACGTATCATTCTCATCTTTCCTGACATCCCATTATAAAAAAGAAGCAGAGAGAAATCTAAAGGGTTCTCTCAGGGAATATGTGTAGATCTGGAAGACCAACCGCACGACTTTGAAGAGTTATTGGTCATCACGAATTCAGGTACGCTTCCGCACAATTTCCTAATGATCAACATGATTATTTTCTAGGTTATAGATGATTGTTTTCATCTAAGGGGTTTATTCCGGTTCCAACAATTGGTATCAGAGAGGTTATGTTTGATCATTAAGAAATTCTTTATTTTCTTTATGAATCTGGTTATGATTTATATGATTTAAAATTGAATTAAGCGGTGGTTTTTCAGATATTTACGTGTTTTCTAATTGTATATCTGCGTGTTTTCCGATCTATATTATTTGGATTTGGATTAGAAATCAGAGCACCACACTGTTTCCAGCGTCTTTTGCCTACTTGCGTAATTGATTCTTTTCGATTTACGTATATCATTATAATTTTGATTTGCGCATATATATCGATCATGAATTCAGTTTCAAATACGTATGCACTTGTAGCAATGTATATTCCTTGGTCAAACGTGTTATAGCTCCTTTATTATATATGGGCTTATAATGAACAATTATTATTATATTAAAAGGAATATTAAAATAGCTTTAAAGTTATAGTATGATCAGGAACCAATAAAGGCAATAATATGGTATTGATTGTATGTATATATTATTCTGGAAATCACACGCACAAACGTAGATTGATTTTATTAAATTGTATGTATTGTTTCTGGAAAATTACAAGTGTTATATGTTTATTTTGGGTATATTTTTAGCCATCCTAAATTCAAATATTGGAAAAGTTTATATATATTTTGGGATAAATTAATTGAAACAACATGTCACCAAAGTGACCTCTCTTATGGAGATTAATTTATTTTAAAATATAAAAGGTTGTGTGCTTATAATTTATGTAGATACTGATTGGCCCAAAGGAAGGTGAGTATTTTACAGAATTGTAAGTGCATTTGTGGTGATAAATGCGTGATAATTATTCGATTTTACATGTGAATAATGAATCGGCCTAAAGGAAGATTTATTGTTTGACATATTCTTATTATTAGTGTTTGATTACTACGCCAAGGTATCACTAAAAAGTTAATATTTTGTCCAAAGATAAAATATTAATGGATTCCCAGTATCTTGAAATGGGATTTACCTTATTTGAATTTAGTATTACTTTGATTTTGAGACTTATCTGAGCATGTTTTGTTTGTTTATTGTTCTCTATTCAGCTATGAATAATCCTGCGAGTATTACTGCCAACATTAACTCTATTTCTATGTTGAATGGCTCAAACTTCAAGTCCTGAAAAGAAAATATCTTGATAGTTCTTGGAGTAATGGACATCGACCTTGCGTTAAGGGTTGACTCTCCCCACCTCTTACGGATCAGAGTACCTCTGAAGATAAGAGGGAGATGGAAAGGTGGGAGAGGTCAAATCGCATGAGTGTGATGATCATGAAGAAGGCCATTCCAGAAGCATTCAGGGACACAATATCTGAAAAGATAACTACAGCTAAGGAGTTCCTTGCAGATATTGAAAAGAGGTTTGTCAAGAACGAAAAGGCTGAAATAGGTACGCTCTTGGCAAAACTAATTTCAATGAAGTATATGGGTAAGGGCAACATCAGGGAGTACATCATGGAGATGTCTCATATTACTTCAAAGCTGAAAGCACTTAAGCTAGAACTCTCTAAGAACTTGCTGGTGCATCTGGTTCTGATATCTCTTCCGACACAGTTTGGCCAGTTTAAGGTGAGCTATAATTGTCAGAAAAAGACTTGGTCTCTGAATGAGCTCATCTCACATTGTGTTCAGGAAGAAGAAAGGTTGAAGCAAGACAAAACAGAAAGTGCTCATTTTGCCTCTACCTCAAAGTATAAGGGTAAGGGACTGAAGAGGAAGATGGATAAGGAAGCTGCAGATACGGCACCTCAAAAGAAACAACAAAAGAAACCAAATGAATAAGGAGAATAGAGAGACTTGTGTTAAACGAAATTCTAGAAGCTTTAGATTTTATAGATTTTGATATTTGTATCAATTGTATTAAGGGCAAACAAAACAATAAAAGGAGATTTGAGGCCAATAAGACTTTGGACGTCTTAGAACTTATACATACAGATATTTGTGAGCCATTCCTTACGGCTGCTTGGAATGGTCAACAATATTATATAATGTTCATAGACGTTTTTTTAAGATATGGCTACATTTATCTCATTAATGAAAAGGCAAAGTCATTGGATGTGTTCAAAAATTATAAGGCTGAAGTTGAGAACCAACTCAACAAAAGAATCAAAAGCGTCAGGTCTGACTGTAGTGGTGAGTACTATGACAGATATGACGGTTTAGGTGAACAATGTCTAGGACCTTTTGCTAAATTCCTAGAGGAATGCGGTATCATCCCACAGTACACTATGCCGGGCTTGCCCACTATGAATAGTGTTGTTGAAAGACAAAATAGGATGCTTAAAGACATGGTAAGAAGTATGATTAGTCATTCTTCCTTACTAGAATCACTCTGGGGGAAAGCACTTAAAACTGCAGCATATATCCTCAATAGAGTTCCAATTAAAGCAACTACAAAAACTCCTTATGAACTTTGGACAGACAAAAAGCCTAGTTTAAAACACTTGCATATTTGGGGTTGTCCAGCTGAAGCAAGGCCTTATAGGCCAAATGAAAAGAAATTGGACTCAAGGACGGTCAATTGATATTTTATTGGATACTCTGAAAGGTCCAGGGGTTAAAAGTTTTATGATCCCACAACTAAGTCAATTTTTGAATCGGGAAATGCCCGGTTCTTTGAGGATGTCGAGTTTGCCAGGAGAGATATAGTTAGGGACATTGTCTTTGAAGAGGAATATGTTGATATTCCCACAGGTGTTATTGACATTGTTCAGGAACCTCGTCCTGACCCTGTTGAAGACACAATAGATCAAGACAATGTCGAACCTCCCATGCAATAAATTATTCCAGAAGAACAAATTTTTCCACCTCAAGAACCTATGTCATTAAAGAGATCCACAAGAGAAAGGAGAAGTGCAATACCAAATGATTACATTGTATTTCTCCAAGAACATGAGGTTGACATTGGAGTGATGGAAGATGATCCGATCAACTTCCGTCAACCCATGGAAAGTTCTAACTCTCAAAAGTGGATTAATGCCATGAATGAAAAGATTAAGTCCATGAAGGACAATGACGTTTGGGATCTTGTCCCATTGCCTGAAAGTGCAAAACCCATTGGTTGCAAATGGATATTTAAGATCAAGAGGGATTCAAAAGGTGATGTTGAAAGATATAAGGCTCATCTTGTCGCAAAAGGATTTACACAGAAAGAATGCATCGACTATAAAGAGACTTTCTCTCTGGTATCTTCGAAGGACTCTTTCAGGACTATAATGGCATTGGTGGCGCATTTCAATCTTGAGTTACATCAGATGGATGTAAAGACGGCGTTTCTCACTGGTGACATTAATAAGACAATCTATATGGTGCAACCAGAAAACTTTGTTTTAGAAGACTCAAAGAATATAGTTTGCAAACTTAAGAAATCCATCTATGGGCTAAAGCAAGCATCTCGACAATGGTATTTCAAGTTTCATCAAGTAATCATCTCATTTGATTTTGAGGTGAATTTGGTAGATGACTGTATATATCATAAGTTTTGTGGGAGCAAGTATATTTTTCTAGTTTTATATGTTGATGACATTTTGCTTGCCAACAATGATATAGAATTATTGCATGAAACCAAGAGATTTCTAGCTAAGAATTTTGAGATGAAAGATCTTGGTAATGCATCTTTTGTATTGGGCATACAGATACACCGAGATCGTTCTCGAGGTATTCTTGGATTGTCACAAAAAGGCTATATTGAAAAAGTTCTCAAGGGATATATAGCATGCAAGAGTGTAAACCAATTGATACCCCTGTGGCTAAGGGAGATAAGTTTAGTCTCAATCTGTGCTCTAAGAATGGCTTTGAAGAAAAGGAAATGCAGAAGATTCCCTATGCATCAGCAGTAGGGAGTCTGATGTATGCTCAAGTTTGTACACATCCTGATATTGAGTACATTACAGGGATGTTGGGCAAATACTTGAGTAATCCAGGATTAGGCCATTGGAAAGTAGCCAAATGGGTCATGCGGTACTTACAGAGAACGAAAGACTACATGCTCACATATCGGAGGTCGGATAAGCTTGAGATCGTTGGGTATACTGACTCTGATTTTGCTGGATGCCAAGATAGTATGAAATTTTACATCGGGCTATATATACCTGCTAGCTGGAGGTGCTATTTCTTGGAAGAGTGCTAAACAGTCTCTTATAGCCTCTTCTACTATGGCAGCAGAGTTCATAGCATGTTATAAGGCGTCCAATCATGGAATTTGACTGTGAAATTTTGTCACGGGGCTGCACATAGTGGATGGTATTGAAAGACCACTTAAGTTATTTTGTGACAATAAATCAGCAGTTAAATTTTTCAACAACAACAGGAGCTCGACAAAGTCGAAGCACATAAACATCAAGTTCCTTGTTGTTAAAGAAAGAGTTCAGAGTGGATAGTTGTCTATAGAGCATATTAGAACAAACTCTATGGTTGTGAATCGCTTACTAAAGGGTTACCACCCAAAATGTTTCATGAGCACACTGCTCATATGGGTGTTATGTCATTAAGTGATGTTCAGTTTTAATGGGAGTTTGTAACTTTTAAATGCTTTTATGATATAGACTTTTTTTTGTTTATGTATGGTTTAAGAATATTTTCTGCAGAAATAAAGTTTTGGTGTATTAACACTCTAATTTTGTTATGCTTTGATCTCACTAAGGTTTAAGGAAGACCAATTGGAATTAGGCATGTTAAGATCACATCACATGAAAATTCCATGCTACACCTCCATATCATGATTCATGTCATTCATTTGTATCAGCATATGTGACCATTGATGGGTTGAGTTACAATAATTGTAGCGAAGACTGCTTTGATCCTATGTTAGTACGATTGATGGACCGGATTGGTTATAGATACTTTTGGTAATGACAACAACATTGAGCTCATATGGTTAATTTTGCAATACATAATTATAAGGTTACACATATAGTCCAAGTGGGAGATTGTTGGATCCTTAATCCAACATTGGCCTTATATGTGAATAATTATGTATTGTGGGCTGTCACTTAAGATTGAGCCCAATTAAAAGTGATTTGATAAGGTTTGAATTATTTGGGCTTTAATGTATCTAATAGGATATAGGCCTTTAATGTGTAGAGACTAAAGGGTAATTCTATTTTTGCGATGGGCTAAAATAGAAACGCCAATAGATAACCCTAGGGTTGTCTATAAAATAGGTGATAGTCCCCGGGTCACACGTATCGTTCTCATCTTTCCTGACATCCCATCATCAGAAAGAAGTAGAGGGAAAGTTAAAGGGTTCTCTCAGGGAATACGTGTAGATCTGGAAGACTAAACTGCATGACTCTGAAGAGTTATTGGTCATCATGAATTCAAGTACGCTTCTGCACAATTTCTTAATGATCAACATGATTATTTTCTAGGTTATAGATGATTGTTTTCATCTAAGGGGTTTATTCTGATTCCAACATGCTCAAGATTGAAGAGTATTTTAGTGACCTCAACTATAATTACGTAAGTGGCTATTAACAAGAGTTATAAATAATTAAAATTATCTTTAATGAAAACTATGTCTGAAATAAGGACAAACTTTAGTCGAATTTGTTTCATTTGTTCAAAAATTTGAGATAACAAAGGGATAGCTTATTTAAAAAAGATATTAGGGTCACGCTCAAAAAGTATGAACAAATCTTATAAAAAAGTTTTATTAACAAATACTTTTAAAGCATTTTGTTAAGGAATAAAAATTAAAAATATTGAATAAAAAGTAATTTTTTTAAAATTTTCAATGTATTAACTATTTTTTTATATTTTGATTCATTAATAAGTGTTTTAAAGCACTCGTTAAACAAATTCCAAACAAAAAGTCAGGATAAACTTCCTTAACAAGTGAGAAATTATATTTTCATTTTTTGGGTTTTGGTACTTTTTGACTAAAAACAGAAGTTGATTTGTGTTTAGCAATATTTTAATTCACTATGGTTAAAGCCACTCGTTCTTTCTTTTTGGTTTAGTTCACGTGTGCATTTAATTTGACTAAGATTTTATTTTTATAGTCTTACAATAACTTTAATCAATCAATTTTCACTTGATTATTGATGTGAAATTTACAACTTTTAGTGTTTTAAGTAATTTTGAACGATGTTGCGCGAAAACTTTTTCATAGTACACACCACAACAATTGTTGAGAAGTTACAGCATTCTCAAATTAGGCTGAAGCTTAAAATATACTCTATTTCAGTGATTATTTATTCTAATTTCATTTTGCATTGGGCCAAGCATCAAGCATGTATTAGCATTTGAGCTTAATTAATTAGTAATTGTCATAATTTATGGAAACTGATCCTGTTTTCAAGATTGAAGAGTATTTTAGTGACCTCAACTATAATTACATCAGTGGCTATTGACAAGAGTTATAAATAATTAAAATTATCTTTAATGAAAACTATGTCTGAAATTAGGATAAATTTCAGTTGAATTAATTTCTTTTGGTCAAAATTTTGGGATAACAAAGGGGTAGCTTATTTTAAAAAGATATTAGGGTCACGCTCAAAAAGTATGAACAAATCTTATAAAAAAAACTTTTCTTAAGTATTTTTAGAGCATTTATTAAGGAATAAAAAATTAAAAGTATTAAATTTAAATATAAAGTAATTTTTTTAATTTTCAATGTATTAAATATTTTTTATTTAATATTTTTTATGTTTTGATTCATTAATAAGTGTTTTAAAACACTCGTTAAACAAATTCCAAACAAAAAGTCATTATAAACTTACTTTCTTCTGAAAGTTGCTCATAATGTTGTTCCTTTTTAAGTAAATAATGGTTCCTAGAAGTTGGCAAAGAGATTCCTAGCATTTCAAAATTTGGGTACTCATATTAGCCTCAATGTCTCTTGATGAGATTTAATGATGCATTATTTAAAGTTGAAAACATGGAAGTCAGAGAGAGACCACGTGTTCTTTTAATTTTTATTTTTTTCTCTATCAAACCACTAGTCATTCTAAAAGACTAATCCATTTGTTAATTTATATATAGAAAGAGCTACTATTATGTTGAACTATTGGAGATTCTATAATATTCAATACCATAGCTCTAAGTGATATCACAAGTATATAATATGGTTAACTTAGTTACATTATGATTATATAATTAGCAAATGTTTTGTATATTATACGGGCTTTATTAAATTTGGGTAGAATCTAAAAAAAAAAAATGATTAAAAGATATAATGTTCAAAATTATAAAAGAGAGATATGTATAATTAGTTTTAAAATATTTAAATTTAAAATTTAAAGGAATAGAAGTTAAGAAAGATTGAAGAATAATAATAAAAGAAGAAATTAAGTCAATTTCGAGAAAATGTTCTATAATTTAATATAAGGGTTGATGATTATAATACTTAAAATGGTGCAATCATTATGTAACTAAGTTAACCATATTTTATTTCCAATCACTTGAAGGCATACGTACCACTTAAGGGTATGGCTGACAATGAATTAAATTAGTTCAAGAGTAGTTCGAGCCTCAACTTATTAATTAGCTTGATAAACTTAATTCATGAACTAAATAAGTTGAACTTGAGTCAAGTACTATTCGACTCGTTTTGTTCATTTTTACTTATATCAATGTCAATTGATCATTATCTTACATATATACAGTTTTGATATTCTTACTATTAGCAATATATACATCTTTTTTTACACTCTTCTCAATATCATTCATCATACTTATTTTTTTCTATTACTTTCTCTCACTAAATCTGATACCCTTAAAAAGTATTTCAATAGTACGTACATCCCTAAAAGAGATGTATGATGATCTTTTTTCATATATATATATATGAGAAGCGATCCACTAACTCCAAAAGTAAGTGAAAAGAGTTACCCTCAATTCTAACCATATATTTTTATTAAGGAAAATGTTTATTGTATATCACTTAGTCTCACATCCCCTCATATTAGTATGAGGTAGTAGAATTAGAGTGTAAGGGTGTAAATTTTTTAATAAAAATTATAATCAAATTGTAGAAACTATACAAATATGAAGTGACATGTATATAAATACTTGTGGATAAACATTGTTTTTGTCTAATCATATGGATGTGAATAAACCCACACTTAAAATCATGTGAGCATATCACCATCCTTCTCTTGGGATTCATTTGTTCTTTCGATGGTGAATATCAACGAAGTAGGGATTTTAAGGAGCGAGCCACAGTGGTTTTTGTGCTAAAACTGATTTGCAATGGAAACAATTTAATTAACATAAAAAAATAAAAATAATAAAAAGTTGAGTTGCAAAAGCATCATTTTTGCCAAATTCACAGTGTTGACTGCGAAACAAGGCCCCGTTTAGACTAATGGCCAATCAATTCCTTATTCCATATCATCAATCTGTTGCTTATATAAAACTGGTATGGAAATATTTTTTTATCACTTCAAAAGCTTTATATGAAATTCTTTGGATAAAGGTCTCTGGATCTAAGCGTGTTAATTGATAAGGTGTAATAGAAGATATAGAATTTAATTTGTATTCTAGGTAATTTATTTTTCATGAGAATAGAGCCCACATCGAGTAAAAATGTTTTATTGCCTTTATTAGTAGCTTTGTCTTGCTACCATCAAATTCTCACATCGACTACTTGATAATTCTGTAAAATAGAGTTATTTAGTTTAGTTTTATAATATGAATTAACATTGTTAGTCCATATTGTACGTCTAATCATGAAGATTTTGGATTGAATGTAAAATGTTTTTATGGTTTGCTATTTGGATTGAAAATTTGAGTAAATTAATAAAAATATTTTTTTAGTAATCCATTCTCTAGTTTATACACTTTAATGTTGATTTCCAACCTCATGATGCAAGTTTTGGACATCAAAAAGGCATAAGAGAAGAGAATTAGGAACATTGGAACCTGGATTAAGACAAGAAAGCAAAATGTTCAAGTCAAGATGTGATGCCGTGGCATCACTTTGTTAGGTCGCGGCATTGTTCTCTCAAACACACAATACCCTGATAGACCTAAGGCCATGACACCACGACATCACTAAGCTAGGCCACAATGTCATGAGTTAACCACTTAAACAGTTTCTTTGCGTTGCAACATCAAGAATGCAAAGCTGAAGCGTTAACAACGAAACTAGCCAATCCTGTTTCGTGTTTTAAGTAATTTTTGGATATTTTTAAGAGGACTTTTTGTTCTTATTCCATTTTCTAGAGAGAGTGTGTGTGTGGGTGAGATCTAAGGTTTGAAAGAGGATAGATCTTGAAGATTGGCTCATTCTTTCTTCTCCCTTGGATGGAACCCATGGTTCTTTTTTTTTTCCCTTTTCTATTTTTCTCTCTTTTCTCTATAAGTAGCTAGATCTCCTTTTGCTAGGGTGAGATGGATGATGGATCTTACTTGGATATTGATGAAATAGGGTTTATTACTTAATCTTAGTTTCTTTTTCATCTAATTAAGCATTTATCTCCATTCTTAAAGCTTCTATGACTTAATCAACTATAGATTGATTTGTTAGGTATTTTGAGGATTGAGAAATCTCTTTATACAATGTGCTTCTTATGATAAATGCCATAATCTAGTAATATCTAGGAATGAGTTTTGTAGATTGTGTGGTTTAATTAGTAATCTTAATTTTGTTCATCCTTTTAATGCTTGGGTTTGTAACGTCATACTCTAATTTTATAATTATTACAATTATTTCTCTAATATATTTGCTTAACAATTTGAAATATTCAACATACAAGCAACTATTGTTAATATCAGTTTATAATATTTTACATAATAAGAGGGTAGAACCCTTCAAGACTTAGTAGTTAATACACTTATATACCTCATGTAAGTATAAGTAGCACTCCTAAAGTGAGTTAGCACCTACAATCACAAGTTAGGCTCATCTAGGCCTTTACATGTTGCTAAAAAAAACATGAAAAAGCCTATGAAGTGCTACTTATATACATATATTAATTTACACACTCTACTATTACACATCAAAAAGCAGAATAATCAGGTAGAAATCTCCTATAGTGAATGAAAATACATAGTTCCCTAGGTTAGGCATATAGATCTGCTTGACATGTAGATCAATCAAGAACCTCAGAGTGGGTATTTTCTGAAATACCACGCAAAATTTTGTGAGATAAAACTCAGTAAGAATGAGAAAAAAACATTTATAAGTTTATGAACTAATGATATTTTAATTGTCACGTGTATGGAAAACATTTTACCATTCTTTTTCACCTTTCTTTTTAAAAATCCATAATTCTTTAACTTCATGAAAAATATTTAACAGTACTTGTAAAATTTTCATAAATCATTTATGGAAGTAATTTCAGCAATAATTTTCTTCCTCATCCCATTGTTATGATTCTTGACCGAATATGCATATTTCTAATCGAGACATCCCTCAATGTTCTAATCATGGTCATAATAATTATTTTCTAATCGAGGCATCCCTCAATAATTTCTAATCAAGGTCATAATAATTAATTTCTAATCAAGGCATCCCTCAATAATTTCTAATAATGGCCATAATAATTATTTCTCTTGCACTTTGATTCATTAATACAATGGGACAACATTAGCGAACTTAAACAAAAATTCAATTTTTGCTAATAACATTTTGTAATTTCAAACACTCAACAAATCAAGAGAACTTTGTTGAAATCTGAAATACAAGTAGAGGAAGAAAAGAAATTTTTTGAATAAACCATTAAGAAATCAAAATCGAAGAGAAAGATATAAAGTCAGATATCGAAATCGAAGGAAAGATATCAAAATCAAAAATATGTTTACGGCAACCATAATTTTAATAAAACCAAAGATTGAAATCGAAATTGAAATCAAAGAGGGACATAAAATCAGATATCAAAATAAAAAAATGTGTTTACAAAAACCATAGAGATTGAAATTGAAATCAAAACAGAAATAGATATCATAATCTAAAATGTGTTTACAGCAACCAGAGATCGAAATCAAAGTTGAAACAGAAACATATATCAAAATTGAAAATATGATAAAGTTAAAGTTGAAGAGAAATGATCAAAATCAAAGCACAAATATCGAAATCAAAAATTGAAATCAAAACAGAAGAGAGTCAAACATAAGTTCTAATTAAATGCAATAAGAAATCCTGTAATAACTTCAAAAGGGTCAGAAATATCGAAGAAATTAATAAAGGTAAATCAAAGATGAAACCATAATTAAGATTCAGTAGAATGAAAGAAGAAAAAGAATGAATTTTCACCCTTCCTACCTCTCTATCAAAATATAGCTCAGCAGAAAATGGGAAATTTTGTTTCTGGTTGAAGGTAGTGTGCTATGAAGAGGATGAGTGTTGAAATTTCTCGAGTGTGTGTCGAAAGACAAAGTTGTGAGAGCACTTGGTGTTTGCTCTTAGGTGGTCGTTTCAGATGAGTAAAGAATATATGAGGGGTATTTATAGAGTACAAAGTCACTCTTTATAATGTTAGAGTGAGTGACGTTTGTGGTTTATTGTCAAAATGGAAAAGCATTCTATATAAAAAGATCTCTTCTGTAATCATTATTTCTTACTTAATCAAGATTGTATACACACCTGACGTGATGTGGCTTATTCAATAAGCCTTAGGATTTTTTGTTGATCCTCAATTATACTTTGACACTTGTTTCTTCTTTTAGATTTTCTCCTTTTGAAGCATTTAAACGTGCTTATCTTCATCATTTTTATTTTTAGGAATCATTACTTTGGAAGATAATATCTCCTTATTATTATTATCTTTTTTAGGGATGTTATATTCTTTACCTCTTAAAAAAATTTATCCTCAAAATTTCTACTTAGTACCTGCTAAAAGAGTTCTGGATACTTTTGTTTAAAATCTTCTTCTACTTCCTATGTAGCGTCTTCCACATCTTGTCCTTGCCACAAAACTTTGATCATAAGAATATTTCTATTTCTCAATTGCCTGTAAATTCTATCCATTGTTTGTATAGGTTGTACCTCATATGTCAAATTATCTTTTAACTGCATAGATTCTACCTCTATGATGTGTGAAGAATCAGAACAATATTTTTGGAGTTAAGACACATATAACACATTATGAAGGTTTGACAAGTTAGAAGGTAAAGCAATTTGATAAGCAATTGTACTGACTCTTTTGAGGATTTGGAAAGGTCCAATATATCTAGGACTTCGTTTCTTTGTTTTCATAGATTTGCTAATTCCAATTGTTGGGGTAACTCAAAAGAATATGTGTTCTCCTTCTTGGGATTCTAATAGTTTTCTTCTTTTGTCTACATAACTTTTCTGTCTGCTTTGAGCTGCTAACATCTTATCCCTGATTAGTTTTATTTGTTCTGAAGTCTATTATACCAATTCAGACCCTAATAAATTTCTTTCTCCAATCTCAAACCAACATAAAGAAGATCGACATTTTCTTCCATATAAAGCTTCATACGGTGCCATACCAATACTAGAATGATAACTGTTATTGTAGGTAAATTCTATCAATGGCAAGTAGCTATCCAAACTTCCTTTGAAATCCAAAACATAAGCCCTAAGCATGTCCTCTAGGGTTTGAATTGTTCTTTCAATTTGACTATTAGTTTGTGGATGGTAAGTAATACTAAAAGATAGCTTTGTCCCAAAAGCTTCCTGTAATGATTCTAGAGGTAAATCTTGGGTCTCTATTAGAAACTATGGTAGTTGGTACATCATGAAGTCTCACAATCTCTTTAATGTACAATTGGGCTAACTTATTTATTGGACAATTAATCTTAATGGGTAGAAAATGAGTAGACTTAGTCAATATATCTATAATTACCCATATGGCATCATGTCCTAAATTGGTTCTTAGTAAACCTACAACAAAATCCAAGGAAATACTATCCCATTTCTATTCTAGAATTTCTAAAGGCTGCAATAAACTTACAGGTTTCTTATGTTCTATTTTAACTTTTTGACATGCCAGACACTATGACACGTACCTAGCTATTTCAGATCCCATGCCACCAAAATTGATTTTTAAGGTCTTGATACATTTTATTAATTCTTGGATGAATTGTATACTTACTTTTGTGAGCTTCTTCTAGAATTTCTTTTTTTAAATTTAAATTATTAGGTATGCACAACCTATTTTTGTACATGACCACTTCTTCATCCATTAGTTTAAAATCTGGATGTTTTCCCTTAGGTCTCCCTTCTTTAAGAGCTTGCAAAAATTGATCTTCTTTTTGTGCCTCTTTGATTTTTGCTTTCAGATCATAGATAACTTGTAAAACATTTAAATAAATTCTATTTGGTTCAAAGGTCACTGAAAGATTTAAATCCTTAAACTTTTCTATTAAATCAATTTCCTGAACCATCATATATGACAAATGGAGGGATTTTCTACTTAAAGCATCAGCTACAATATTTGCTTTTCTTGGGTGATACTTAATTTCCACATTATAATCCTTAAGAAATTCAATCCACCTTCTTTGCCTCATGTTTAATTCCTTTTGATCAAAAGATATTTTAAACTCTTATGATCAGTGTACATCTCAAATTTTACCCCATACGAATAATGTCTCCAAATTTTCAGAGCAAAAAATACTGCTGCTAATTCATTTTCTTCATGAGGTCTAAGTTGTCTAGAGGCATAGGCTGCTACCTTCCCTTCTTGCATTAACACACAACCTAATCCCTTTTTAGAGGCATCACTATAAACTAAAAAATGTCCTAAAGGATCAGAGATTACTAAAATAGAGGCAGTAGTGAGTCTTTTTTTTAATTCCTAGAAAATTTTCTCATGATCTTTTATCCACACAAAAGGAGTCCTTTTTTCTGGTTAATCTAGTCAATGACATAGCTATCTGAGAAAATCATTCTATGAACCTACGGCAATACCCTACTAAGCCTAAGAAACTTTTTATTTCAGTTATTGTCTTTGGTTGCTCCCAATGTGTAACACCTGTAGAAGTATGATAGACTTGTATACGGTTACGTCATTGACTGTAAATTTTGAGACCATCTGAGCACGTTCAGTCACTTTGCTGTAGCTCTATATGTGAAATATAGCTGTTTTCAGCCTCGATTTTGACTTAAACTACTTAGTTAGTGAAAATAAGTGTGGAGAACTTGTTTCTAGGTCACAAATATGTGGAAGTAGATGTGGTTAAATTTTGAGATTTATCAGAGTTAGTTTGGCATTTTTAAACATACTGGTTATGTGTTTTAGTGGTGGATTGACCCTCAGCAGATATGGAAATATGTGAAAATGGTGTAACGAGATTTTTAATGAATCTTAAGATTTATTTTAAATCTTTTTGGAAGTTGAGAAACTTGGTTTGGTGATAACTAAGAGTTCTTAACTGTTCGGGTGAATAGTGGTCACTTAAGTGACCAAATATGAGGGGCACGACCTTTGTTTTTGTTTCTTGGCTTATTTAAGGCTAAAATGAGAAGTTGTTCTCATTTTTCACATCCCCATCTCATGGCTGCCATAGGAAAAGCAAAGGAGAAGGGAAATCAAGGTGCTAAGGGAGAAGGATCAACAACCAAGTAAGGGAAAGGGCTTAGCTTTGCAAAAGAACATTTAACCGACTTCATTTTTGGGAATTGAGGTAAGGGAAAACCTTTTTCTTAACTTATTTTCTATTCTCTTCATCTTGTTCATGAGTTTTGGCTTGATGTGGTGAGTTAGGTTGTGAGTTATTTTGGTGTTTTTGCCTTGAATCTTGTTAGAGAACTTGAGGATGACTTGTTTATGAGTTGTTAGGTGTATAGAAATGAATTTCCAGCCCTTGTATACCTTTAATTCCTTTTAAGTGGAGATTTTTTGTTTTAGGTTTTGTAATGGATGATTATCGAAGATCTTTGGTTTAGAGTGAAATTAAAGTGGAATAAGAGTTGTTATGTGTAGATGAACCTTGTGGAAGGTTGAAAATCACTTGGATATGAAGTTTGAGTGATTGGAGGAGGTGAAAGAACCAATGGAATAGTTCCATGGTTCTACAGAAGCTGCTGTAGTGTTTCTGGTTGAGAAACACGGCCCGTGTTCAAAGACACATGGGGGTAATGTCCCTCTCTACTAATTGAAATTCGTGAATAATACTCACAAAGCAAGACACGGGGGAGCTGTGTAATTAGACATGGCCCGTGTCTGAAGACACTAGGGGGGCTATGTAATGAGATATGGCCCATGTTTGAGGCTAGAATCTTCAAAAATGTCATTTTTTTATGTTTTTAAATTCTTGGTTAGATGAGATCATTAGTATATGTTTCCTAAAGTGTGTTGAGACTCTAATAGGAGTATCTAATGAAATGAATATGTGGTGTATGTAAATCAATTGGTATGTTAATTATTGTGATATTTAACATCATTGTATTTCTTGTTTGCAGTTAGAAACGTAAATCAATTGACATGCTAGTTATTGTAGTAATTGGCATTATTGTTGTTTCATAGCTATGTTGATGATGTTGAGTCCTCATTGTAAGTGATCTAATGTGATTTTGAATAAGAAGGTAATCAATCCTTCCTATCACAAAGGTTATTGTTGTGATCAAATTTAATTTTGAATGAGTAGGTTACCAATCCTTCCTATCATAGTGATCATTGTTGAAGACCGCGTTGATGAGGACGGTTCAATTCCCTCACTACCCTGGATGAAGACTGCTGGAACTAGGTTCCAGTGCTTGTTCAAAGCTTATGGAACTGGGATCCTTTGTTTTATTCGAGACTCATGCGTGACATGACATGGCCATGAACTTGGTATCATAACATTATTCATTTCATGCTTAGGATATTGTATAGGCATAAACATTAGACATAATTTGGCATAGCATGACGATTATATGAGCAGTTGCTATCATGACATATTCATGCATTGCAGTTGTATAGGCAATTGTGTATCTCTGAGATGGAGATATAATTTGCTTCTGTGATTGAAATGTTATTTTTGATAATTGAGTTTATTATCTGAATGTATATGTATATATACTAGTTTTGGAATACTTCTACTGAGATATGTTATTTCTCTCCCCGATTGTGTTGCCATGTAAATCCAAGTGCTAGTTCTTCAAAAGGGAAGGAGAAGATGAACGAAGATTAGTATAGTTATATGCTTTTTGATGATAAAGCTTGTATAATATGCTAGTTTTTTTGTTATTGTAAAATTTTATGTATTACAATGTGCCTTGGAGGCAGTGATGTATATATATAACTTTTGTCATTGCAGCTCTCCATAATTATTTATATAAATGTTATGGGTTTAGTTATTGTATGCTAAAAGTAGCATGGCCAATATTGGTTATTCTTTTATATGATGATATATCTAGATAGCAAATATTGGGATGTTACATTTTGGTATCAAAGCAGTTCATCATGTTGAGCTGGGGTATGGACTGACTATGCTTAGGCATGTTTCGTGTTGGTTATGCATTTCTTATCTCTTACATATGATTGTTTGAAAGGAATTGCATGTTTTGCCTTTGACATGTATGCTTTAGCTACTATTACACGGTTATATGATATTAAGCCTAGTTAACTCAATATGAATTGTTCTGTGTTTACAGGAAACTATGGCAGCACGAGTGCGACCGACAGCAAGAGGATGACCACATGGAAGCAGGAACCAAAACCTTGAGAATGAGGGTTCAGGTATGGTCAAGGTCGTGATGGCAATGTCCGAAGCGATGCGTGAGCAGACGACTACGAATGCCACAATAATGAGGGAGCAAGCAGTTGCAACTGCTAGGGTGCTTGAGAGGCTAGAGGCCAATCAAACACAACCTATATCACCACCGGTACCACCACATAGGTGTGAGGTACTAGGGGAGAGGAACCAGGACTTTCATGACCTTTCTGAGTTTCAAAAGGCGAGTCCACCACCGTTCAGAGGAGATTATGACCTGGTAAGGGCTGAGGAATGGATAACTGGGTTAGAGAATACTTTTACAACTATGAGATGTTCAGAGGAGCAGAAGATGTCTTTTGCAGCGTATATGTTAAAAGAGGAAGCTGAGCACTGGTAGAACAGTGCAAAGATACTGATGGAGGTAGTTGGGACCCAGGTTTCTTAGGAAGTATTCAAGGTTGTCTTTTTATGGAAATACTTTCCATAAACCGTGCAAGAAGAAAGAGAGGTGGAGTTTTTTATAGCTGCAACAAGCAAAAGTGACAGTTGGACAATATGTACCGAGATTTGAGGAGTTGTCCAAGTTTTCTTCTTCACTTCGATACAATCCAAATGATAGTTGGAAGTGTGTGAAGTTTGAAACTGGTCTGAGAGAGAGCATGAGGAGGTTGGTGAAACCTTTTAAGATTAGGGATTACCCTTCCTTGGTTAACAAATGTAGGGTTGTTGAACTCCTAAGTTTTAGATCACAGCATGAGCATCGATCGCAAGACTCCTACAAAAGGAAGAGTTCAAAAAATAGATCAGAGGAGAGTGCTCCGCAACATAGAGATCAGAAAGACAAAGGGAGACATGATCAGAGGGATGGTCATGAGCAGCTATGTGCTAAATGTGGAAGGCACCACGGAGGTAAAGCTTGTGTAGCTGATCAAATGTCATGTTACAAGTGTGGCCAGCAGGGCCATTTTGCTAGGAATTGTCCTCCAAGAAATGAGGCAAAGTCAGAGGCTAGAACAGGAAGAGTCTTCAATCTGCAAGATGTGAAGGCATTACCATCTTACAGTTCAGGAAAAGGTGAGTACATAGTTGTATTTGATGTATAATTTTGTTTTCTTAATGTTTGGTTGTACCTGTTATTGTGTGTGAGTTGTTTGGGACTTCTTACCGTAGGTAAACCAAATTTTGGGAACAAAATTTTAAAAAGGAGGGGAGAAATGTGACACCTGTGGAAGCATGATAGACTTGTATATGGTTACGGAAGTAGTCTAATACCTTATTATCATGCCTGTAAATTTTTGTGACCGTTTGAGCACGTTCAATCACTTTATTGTAGCTTTATGTGTGAAATATAACTTTTTTCAACCTCAATTTTGACTTAAACTGCTTAGTTAGTGGAAATAAATGTGAAGAACTTGTTTCTAGGTCACAATATGTGGAAGTAGATGTGGTTAAAGTTTAAGATTTATCGGAGTTAGTTTGACAATTTTTAAGCATACTGATTGTGTGTTTTAGTGCCGGATTAAGCCCCAACAGATATAGAAATATGTAAAAATGGTGTAACGAGATTTTTAATGAATCTTAAGATTTATTTTAAATTTTTTTGGAAGTTGGAAAACTTGGTTTAGTGATAACTAAGCGCTCTTAATTGTTCAGATGAATAGTGGTAACTTAAGTGACCAAATGTGAGGGGCACGACCCTTGTTTCTGTTTCTTGGCCTATTTAAGGCTAAAATGAGAAGTTGTTCTCATTTTTCACATCCTCATCTCACGGCTGCCACAGGAAAAGCAAAGGAGAAGGGAAATCAAGGTGCTAAGGGAGAAGGATCAACAACCAAGTAAGAGAAAGAGCTTAGCTTTGCAGAGGAACGTTTAACCGACTTCATTTTTGGGAATTGAGATAAGGGGAAACTTTTTTATTAACTCATTTTCCTATTCTCTTCATCTTGTTCATGAGTTTTGGCTTGATGTGGTGAGTCAGGTTGTGAGTTATTTTGGTGTTTTGCCTTGAATCTTGTTAGAGAACTTGAGGATGACTTGTTTGTGAGTTGTTGGGTGTATGAAAATGGATTTCTATCCTTTGTATACCTTTAATTCCTTTTAAGTGGAGATTTGCAGCTTTAGGTTTTGTAATGGATGATTATCGAAGATCTTTGGTTTAGAGTGAAATCAAAGTGGAATAAGAGTTGTTATGTGTAGATGGACCTTGTGGAAGGTTGGAAATCACTTGGATATGAAGTTTGAGTGATTAGAGGAGGTGAAAGAACCAATGGAACAGTTCCACGGTTCTATAGAAGCTGCTGCAGTGTTTCTGGTTGAGAAACACGGCCCGTGTCCGAAGACACACAGAGGGGGTAGTGTCCCTCTCTACCAATTGAAATTTGTGAACAGTGGTCACAGAGCAAGACATAGGGGAGCTGTGTGATGCACACTTTTTAATTGTCGCATTTGCAAACCCAAGTACAGGTTGTCTCAAGTAATAAATTTCTCGGTGAGTCCGAGGTCGATCCACAGGGAATTATTGAAGATTAAGGTAAAGTAAATATTTTGTAACTACGGTAAAAATTATTTATTTGGTAAAAAGATCCACTCTTGGTAAATAAAGGAAAGGTAAGATTAATTCCTTTTATAACTCAATTAGAATCCTCGCAACATGGAGGTTCCAATCGAAAAATACAACATTAAAAGTCCATTAAAATAATATACATAATTATATTATGTTTCCTTTAATCATCTATTAATACCATCACTCATAAATGGGATCAAGCATTCACTGTGTCAATATTTTGTCTACAACAAATCAAGATCTCCACTTTACAAGGAGATTTTCTAATACCAACACTTGTAAATGGGTTAAAGCATTCATTGTGCCAATCTCTTGTCTATAACAAATCAAGAACTCCACTTTACAATGAGGGTTTCTAAATTGATTGGAAACAAAATATAATACATATAATGACTGCTTGAAAAATACATCATTTAAGAAAAGTCATTAAAATAATATACATAATTATATTATGTTTCCTTTAATTATTGCCACCACTTGTAAATGAGTTAAAGCATTTACTGTGCCAAAATCTTGTCTACAATAAATCAAGAACTCCTATTTACAAGGGTAGTTTCTAAATTACCAAGAGAAGAATAAATCTAACCTTATTTTATTACCAAGAGCTTCACACTTTGACCCAAGTAGACGAAAACTTATTTACACATACACTAAAAGAGAGAAAAAGAGAAAAAAAAAGAGAAAGGAAAAGTGAAGGGAGGAGGAAGAGAGCCTGGGCACTGCCCATAATCCCCTTTGTCTCTCCCCCCCGAATTGTGAATTGCAAATGACACTGAAGCCTATTTATAGGCAATTGGAATTACTGTAGCTTGCAATTTGAATTGCAATTTGGATCTACAGTAGCTACAGTAGCTACACGTCAGAAACTTAACGATTAAGTTTCTGATGTTTTATTTTATTATTATTTTTTTGAATATTTTAATAATTGAGTAAATACACATCCGTGTGTCCAGTTTTCTTCATTTTTGAGAGAAGTGGTCTTCATGAAAGTTGTAGGCCTGAATATTTGCTTTAAAATGGCTTTGGTTTGAGTCCAAAATCATGCCTAGAACTCAAGATATGATCCAATTACTGCAAAGTGTTTAGGCCCGATTTCAGCTCCTCTATTTTGACTTCAAAGCCCAATATCACCTCCAAGGAGTCCGATTCTGGAAAAGTGTTCAACATGAAAGTTGTAAAGAATTGTC
This sequence comes from Ormosia semicastrata, assembly GCA_029884595.1. NCBI lineage: Eukaryota > Viridiplantae > Streptophyta > Magnoliopsida > Fabales > Fabaceae > Ormosia > Ormosia semicastrata. The sequence goes on from JAQQTO010000056.1 coordinate 62,967,580, forward strand.
TTAGCTTTCTTACAAGACCAAAATCACATCAATCAGATATTTATAACTCAAGTTATAGCCAATTTACTAAACACTTCCAAAGAGATAATTAAGACTAATTTATGCAATAATTTATTTAATTGTCCAATTCGGATCAAAATCATAAAATGTGTCAAAACTAACTTAATTAAGCCTAATTGAATCTTAAGAAGCCTAGTGAGAGGATTACAAAATGTATAAAATATAGTGTTATCAAATTCCCCCACACTTAACTTTTGCACTCCTGGGCAAAACACAAAAGACAAAAACTAGGGAACAAAGAAAAACGACACAAACTGAAAAGCTAAAAACTCTAAAGGATTTGATGACTCAAGAAGAGCAACTAGATAATCAAAGATCAAAACACTCATGAGGTAACATTTCTTCGCATCTCAAACCAACAAGTAAGGAAACTTCAGTTGAAAAGAATAAATCAAGAATGATAGATCTTCACAAGATTCACTCTCAATCCCTCAAGTGTTTAAATGGTAGGTATTTCACTCAATTCAACCCATGAAAATTGCACTACCATAAGCTTGCTTATCTTCTACTTCTCTACTACTCAAAACACATACATACACAAATCATGAGGATTTTATTCAAGGTTGTAATGGGGTCAAGGTAAAGGAGGAGTTAATATGGATATGACAAGTTAAATGCCAAAGAAAATAAAAGAACATGAAAGCCGAGTTCAATTAACAAGCATGAAAGTTCATCCCATCTAATACAATTTCCATTTACATATTCTCTTCCTTTCCTTTATTGCCTTGTTGACCCTTTTTTTTACATTTTTTTTAATTTTTAATTTTTATTTTATTTTGATTTTTTTTTTTACAAAAAGAACATCATATGTACATTTTTTTTAACCATTCTGCACACACACCCCCACACTTGTTCAAGAACTCATCGAATGACAAAACTAATGTTCTCTTATTCCCTAAGGTCAAGTAAGAACATGATTTTTCATTTAAGGCACATAATAAGTTTGAAATAAAGAATAGTCAAATAAGCTCAAAGGGGTTAAGCAAAGGAAAATATGCAAGATTAGCTATTTGGTCAAAGTAGTTAATTCAAGAAAATACCTCAATCATTTTTATGTATGCATATGAAAATATAGTCTCAAAAAGAATCAAAGCAAGTTCTAGAGTAACAATTCCATTAGTGAAATTCACACAAGAAAGAAGAGAATGGTACAAATGTTCAATCCATTCATCAATAGGCTCAAAATCTCACAAGGCATAATTCTATCATTCTCAGTCCACCAATTCAACATCCATAACCAAGTATGTGAATTTTAAGAAAGAAGACAATTTACTCAATCATGCAAGTTTTCCTGAATTTGAATTGCTACTTTCACACAAACTAGTTGTCTACCCCAACTAAGATGCATCTCAAGAGTAAAATTTACTCCTTACTCTGCCATCCTTAAATGGTTTAGCTGTTAAAAAATTACTGACAAACATATAAACACAACAAACATATTAATACACACACTTCCTAAATTTTTTTTTGGGTTTTTTTTTTACACAACTCTACACACGACAAACATAAACACACTTACTATTTTTTTTTTATATTTTTTTACACAACTATCCTTCTCCCCAATTAGATCACAACATTATTCTCAATGTTAAAAAATAGAAAGGAAAAAGATAGAAGATAGTACCTGTTACCGCAATTACTGAAAAGAGAAACCTCACACAAATATAAACAGAAACAAAATACGATGAACAAAACCAAAGCTTGTAATTATTTAAACAATTGGAGTGTCTGAACTGGCTTGCTTTTCTTACTGCTTCCCACAACATTTTTTTCTGACCAATCTATCTGAGCTGCTACTGGATCAGGGCTGTCATAAGAAGAAGATATACAAGAAAATATATACATGTAGTTGTGATTGTGACTCACATCTTCCTCTGGTTTTACATCCAGTTACGGCTTAAACGCCTTCTATAAGTTAAGGATAAGCTTCTCATCCAATTTTCTTATAAATTGGTAAACATGGTCTTTTTGAGTCAGATTCCCAAGACTGTAACGCGGTTACTTGCCTTTGAAAAAATTCCACAAATTAATAAATTTACACTGCACAAATTCACAAGAATGCGTCTCAAGAGTCAAAAAGATTTCACCTAATGACTCCTTACTCAGGTCATTCTTTAATGAAAAATATTTTATCTTTTTTATTTGCGAAAATCATCCACAAAGAACAACTTCGCTTGTTACAAGAAATATTGACAATTTTGGCAAACCAATACATGAAATTAAAAATTCATCAAAAAAAAAATCATTGATAGGTGTAATTTAAAAAAAAGTGAGTCTATTGTAAGTATGGACAAAACATTTTTGGCTCATTTTGAATTCTTGAAGCAACAAAATCCACCGTATCAACCTAAGTTTACAAAAACTTGTTGAGAAAATCGACACGTGACCAAATTGTCAAAATAAAGTTGACTATTTAAAAAGAAAAGAAAAACAAATACTAAGACACACGAAATTAGAAGAAAAAGAGAAAACAAAGTTTTTTTTTGTATTTTTATTTTGAAATGAAGACACATGAAATTAGAATACTAGGGATCAGACTTCACTTGATTCAATAATCTATCATAGACAATAGAGTAGCTTTGGGACCTTCCTTCTAATCAATTTCTAATCATTCAATTGATGGGGAGAATCAGTAATTTAAAAACATTTAAAGGCATGACTTTTACTCCATGGATTCTCATGGAAAAATACCACAGTTCTCCCGCACAACCTATAACCTCCATTTTCTAGATGATTATAAATCATGACACTTTATTATTTATGGTCTAGGTCATATGCAAACATTTCGGGTTACACATATACCCACTAGATCAATTTATGAGTGGCCAATTCATAAAAGCATTATGAACCATAATAAGCACTCAAATTGAGTAGAAAAGAAATTGATTAAAATTCCAATCTTAATACATGTCGATTGAATCAAGTTACGTTTTCACCCTAAAAACACACAAGACAAAAGAAAAGAAAAAGTATAAGAAAAATAAAAATATATATAAAGATGTGGTATAAACCACCACCAAATAAATATTTATAAATATGTGGAATAAACCAATCACCAAATAAAAAATTAAAAATGGTGTGGTAGAAACCAACCACCAAATAAAAAAAATAACAAAGGTGGGGTAATAAACCAACCACCAAATATATATATATTAACACTTAGTAAATAAATATTAACAATGGTGTAGTATAAACCAACCACCAAATAAGTTAATAAAAAAAAAATAAATAAAGAGTTAGTATGCGAGATAAATTAAAATATTAGAAGCGGGTAAAGTAAAAAGTTAGATAGTTAGTAAGAAAGTTAGTAAGTTAGTAAACAAAAATAAATGACAAAAAAATAACAAAAATAAATGACGAGAAAATAAATAAAAAAAAATAAAGTGCAGAAAATAAAATACAAAAAATAAAGTGCAAAAGGTAAATTTAAAATATGAAAAGCGGAGAATAAGTTTAAGTTATAAAAGTGATTTTTTGCTATAAATACTAAAATTTAGAGAGAAAAGAAGAAGAAAGATTATTTCATTAATGATTAAAAATTATAGAGAAATTAGGGAGAGTTTCCCCCACTAAATTAGTACGTTAGTAATAAAAGAGAGAATTCCCCCACTGTTAATATGTACAAGAATTAAAAGGGAGAGATTTTCCCCACAAAATTAGTATATACAAAAATTAAAAGGGAGAGTACCCCCATACCAATATGAAATTAAAAGGAAGAATTACCCCATTTTGTTAATATATACGATTTAAAATTAAAAGGAAATTTTCTCCACAAAAAGTATGTCTGAAAATAAAAGGAGAGTTTTCCACTAAGTTAATATGTACAGAAAAAAATAAAAGGCTTTTTTTTCATTTTTTTATTATTTTTGTTTTTTTTTTATTTCTTTCACGTGGGACAGTCTTGTCCACCAAATTTTTTTTTTTGGTGTGACTATCTTTTTCATTATTTTTAAAGGGGGGACAACCTTGTACCCCATTATTAATATTTTTTTTTTTTTTGTCCTTTATGTTTTTTTTTTGTTTTTTTAATTATTTTTTTGGTTTTTTTGTGGTCACGGGTGTGACCACCTTCTTTTTTTTTTTTTTTTTTAATTTTCATTTTTTAAAATATAAACTTTTTTTACTTTTTACATTTTTTTTTACTTTTTTACTATTCACATTATTCACACATCTTTTTTTTTCTTTTAATTTTATTATTATTATTTTTATATTATTATTAATTTTTTTTACTTTTTACTATTCATATTATTCGCATATTATTTACACACTATTCACTTTTTACTATGTACAAAAATATTTACACCAGTAAATTTATTCTTCAAAACAAGTCCCGACAATTAATGGCCAAAAACTTGATGCACACTTTTAATTATCGCATTTGTAAACCCAAGTGCAGTTGTCTCAAGTAATAAATTTTCGGTGAGTCAAGTCGATCCACGATAGGAATTGTTGAAGATTAAGGTAAAGTAAATATTTTATAACTACGATAAAAATTATTTACTTGGGTAAAAAGATCCACTCTTAGTAAATAAAGGAAATGTAAGATTAATTCCTTTTATAACTCAATTAGAATCCTCGCAACATGTAGGTTTCAATCAGAAAATACAATATTAAAAGTCTATTAAAATAATATACATAATTATATTATGTTTCCTTTAATCATCTATTAATACCATCACTCATAAATGGGATCAAACATTCATTGTGTCAATATTTTGTCTACAACAAATCAAGATCTCTACTTTACAAGAAGAGTTTCTAATACCAACACTTGTAAATGGGTTAAAGCATTTATTGTGTCAATCTCTTGTCTACAACAAATCAAGAACTCCACTTTACAATGAGAGTTTCTAAATTGATTGGAAACAAAATACAATACATACAATGACTGCTTGAAAAATACATCATTTAAGAAAAGTCATTAAAATAATATACATAATTATATTATGTTTCCTTTAATTATTGCCACCACTTGTAAATGGGTTAAAGCATTTACTGTGCCAAAATCTTGTCTACAATAAATCAAGAACTCCTATTTACAAGGGTAGTTTCTAAATTATCAGAAACAAAATATAATACGTATAATAATTACTAAAAAGATAAATCATTAAAGCACAAGAGAGGAATAAATCTAACCTTATTTTATTACCAAGAGCTTCACACTTTGAACCAAGTAGACGGAAACTTATTTACACATAAACTAAAAGAGAGAAAAAGAGAAAAAAAAAGAGAAAGGAAAAGTGAAGGGAGGAGGAAGAGAGCCTGGGCACTGCCCAGAATCCCCTCTGTCTCTCCCCCCCCGAATTGTGAATTGCAAATGACATTGAAGCCTATTTATAGGCAATTGGAATTACTGTAGCTTGCAATTTGAATTGCAATTTGGAGCTACAGTAGCTACAGTAGCTACATGTCAGAAACTCTGACGTTTTATTTTATTATTTATTTTTTTTTTGAATATTTTAATAATTGAGTAAATGCACATCCGTGTGTCCAGATTTCTTCATTTTTGAGAGAAGTGGTCTTCATGAAAGTTGTAGGCCTGAATATTTGCTTTAAAATGACTTTAGTTTGAGTCCAAAATCATGCCTAAAACTCAAGATATGATCCAATTACTGCAAAGTGTTTAGACCCGATTTCAGCTCCTCTATTTTGACTTCAAAGACCAATATCACCTCCAAGGAGTCCGATTCTGAAAAAGTGTTCAACATGAAAGTTGTAAAGAATTGTCTTAACTTTCCTATAAGACCAAAATCACATCAATCAGATATTTGCAACTCAAGTTATAGCCAATTTACTAAACACTTCCAAAGAGATAATTAAGTCTAAAATGTGCAATAATTTATTTAATTGTCCAATTCGGCTCAAAATCATAAAATGTGTCAAAATCAACTTAATTAAGCCTAATTGAACCTTAAGAAGCCTAGTGAGAGGATTACAAAATGTATAAAATACAGTGTTATCACTATGTAATTAGACATGGCCCATGTTTGAGGCCAGAATCTTCAAAAATGTCATTTTTTATGTTTTCAAATTCTTAGCTAGATGGGATCATTAGTATATATTTCTTAAAGTGTGTTGAGACTCTAATAGAAGTATCTAATGAAGTGAATATGTGGTGAATGTAAATTAATTGATATGTTAATTATTGTGATATTTAACATCATTGTATTTTTTATTTGCAGTTAGGAACGTAAATCAATTGACATGCTAGTTATTGTAGTAATTGGCATTATTATTATTCCATAGCTATGTTGATGAGGTTGAGTCCTCATTGTAGGTGATCTAATGTGATTTTGAATAAGATGGTAACTAATCCTTTCTATCACAAAGGTCATTGTTGTGATCAAATATGATTTTGAATGAGTAGGTAACTAATCTTTCCTATCATAGTGATCATTGTTGAAGACCGCGTTGATGAGGATAGTTCAATTCCCTCATTACCTGGGATGAAGACTACTAAAACTGGGTTCCAGTGCGTGTTCAAAGCTTATGAAACTAGGTTCCTTTGTTTTGTTCGAGACTTATGCATGACATGACATTGCCATAGACTTGGTATCATAACATTATTCATTTCATACTTAGGATATTGCGTAGGCATAAATACTAGACACAATTTAGCATAGCATAACGATTATATGGGTGGTTGCTATCATAACTGGTACACGTAAAATACACTAAGAGCAAATGCACTCTATCACCAAGTAATATAGGACTTGAGTCTCAGTTATTGATCCCACGAGGAATAAATGGTAATTACTAGATTTGCTAAACTCTTTGTTATCTAGACAATCGAAAGTGTATAAAGAAATTCAAGATAAAATCAAAATAAACAAATAAAGAAAAACAATGAACAATCAAACAGAGAATAGATAATCAATGAGAGAGACTAGGGCGCGAGGTTCACTTGAATCCAATTATTCAGATTTTCTTTCATTTACGATGTAAGGTATTCTTTTGCCAATATTCTCTTACCTGCTATTAAATCTCAATGGTCATAGATGAAACAATATTCTATTCCGAAATTAAATCATCTATTTGGTCATTTAGTTGAATTAATTAGGAATGCATTAAGCCTCAATTCAAGAGATGATTTAATATACCTGTCAATTCCATTAGTAGGAAAAATTAATGTTTGGTCATTGATCAATCTAATCCTAGGTTTACCATATATATCCACTCATTGAATGCAGATAGTCACTAGTCAAACAATGAATTAACACATGCCAAAAGTGATCAAGTTATGACAAGAATGCAAGCAATATGATAGACCCTAAAGAAATTACCTTAATCAAATTAGAAATCAAACCCAAATAATTAGGAAAACAAGATCCCCTATAGTCTTAGCTATGGGTTTAGCTACTCATGTCCAATACAAACAAACTCATATCAAGATACAAACCCATGGAAAGAAAACCCAAAGAAATGGGAAAACTAGAGCGAAAGAAAAATTAAAACCCCTTTAATGCAGATATGATCTTCAAGCCTTCAAGAATCGAATCCTCACTTCGAAGTCGTCCTCCAAGGTCTGCTACCGCAAAACAACTCTCTCAGGATTAGGGATTTTCTGCATAATGTGCTCAATGTCTGTCTGTGCTGAATTTGGCATAACTTTTCCCATTTATTGAAATTCATGTGCACTGTTACGCAACCAGCGCCTAGGCGCTCAATTCTGAACACTTGGGCGCTCAGCCACTTAAGTCAGAATGCGCTGCTACACATTGTACGCTCAAGCGCTCCTCACCCAGCGCTCAGACGCTGGGTCACTAAATCAATGCTACTGCATACGCTTTGGGCACTCAAGCGCTCCACTCTCAGCGCTCAAGCGCTAGACGCTGATGAAAATTTTCCGTTTTCTTACTCCTTTGAACATCCAGTCTTCTCCAGGTGTAATTACCTGACAAAAGCACACAAAACACTTAATAAAAATACAATCAAACAATACTAAAAATATAACAAAACTTACAAACAAAAATCAATAAAAATAAATGAAAAGAATATGAAAACCTAAAGAATTGAACTAGTAAAAATATGACATGTTGATGGTTCATCAACTCCCCCACACTTGGGCTTTACTTGTCCTCAAGCAAAGAATATGAATCAATAACCAGATCAAACTCAACATAAAAAAACATGAATCAAAGGAAAATTCCACAATTAAAAAAAATAATTCAAGTTCAGCAATCAAATCCAATCGAGTAAGATCATTTAACACTTAAACAATTAGAGACTTGAGTATAGCTTGCAACTGTTCTCTTCACTAAACATCTGAGATCACTCATCTTTCCATCGCTCAAGTGCTTAAAGGATAAAGAGATCACTCAAATTTCTCTTGAAAAATGCAATATCATAAACTTGCTTATCAATCTCATCTCCACTTCCAAGTTCACATACAACACAAGAATCAAAAGGACTTTGCTTTAGTTGTAACGGGGCCAATGGTATAATGAAAGGTAGGAAAAAGATAAATAAGGGTAAAGAATGCTTATAGATAAATCAATACAAAGCAAAATCAGGCTGAAAAGATGATAAATAGAGCATAATACACAAGAATATAACAAATTCTCACTTTCAACCCAATATTCTCATTATTCTTCACCAACAATTCTTTTCTTTCTTCTTTTTCCATTTTTTCTCTTTTTTTCAAACTTTTTCCATTTTTTTCCATTTTTTTTAACCCTTGAAGATAAAAGCAACCTTTAATGACTTTTCAATCAACAAATTAGATACTCCAAAGAATCTAACTAGATTATTCAATTAGGTATTCAAAGAAATCAATTTTGTTACCAAGTGGCCTCAATACTCAAGAGGGGTAAATTAAATTAGTAGTTAAAAATAAGTTCACAAATCTTTCGCAAAAATCGTTTGACAATCAATTTTCGTTGAAGCTATTGAATGATCAGAGATAATTGAATAGATGAGTTAAACACTTTTACTTATGAACGTAATAGCCAAGGAGACAATATTCAAATAAAACAATGAAACAAAGGCACAAAGATAAGCAGAGGAGGGTTTAGAGAAACAAACACAGTCGTTTATCCTGGTTCAATCACCACTCCACTTGTGATCTACGTCCAGTCCCCAAGCAACACCTTGAGATTTTCCACTATATCTTCAAGCTTCAATGGGTGCTTGAAAAACCACTACAACCTTGAGACCACTCAACAGTATGGGATACCTCACCCAAAAGCTTGAGCCTCTATTTTCCAAGGGATACCTCACCCTTACAATACTTGAGGGATACCTCACCCTCACTAATCAGAATGTATAAGATTGAAATAGAAGAAGCTCTCTCTAGAGCAAGTGTTTACAAATTGAAACTCTAATATGCTCTCAAAGATTTTTCACGTTTTTAGTCAGAAAACAGAGCAAGAAATGATTTTAAGGATTGATTCACGTTTTGAAGTATGATGATCAGTTTTTGATTCAAGGTCAACCGCAAATAAGGACCCAACTTTGGTATTTATAAGTTTCTCAATTAATAGAGCCGTTGGAGGTAGTTGGGCATGCATTTAATGCATTTAATATAGCCGTTGAACGTTGTCAGGATGCGTGTAATCGATTACATATCTCAGGTAATCGATTACATTGTTGTTCCAACATTTTCTAAACTTTCCGGGCTTTAAATCATGTGTAATCGTCGATTACATTCTTGAAGTAATCGATTACATTTCGACTTTGCTTGTAATCGACAATTACAATGCTCATGTAATCGATTACATGACTTCGACTTCATAGATGCATTCCGAAATGTAATCGATTACAATATTCATGTAATCGATTACATGGCTTGTCGAAAAATTAAGCGATGTTCTTTGAGTTTCGGGTTTTGTGTAATCGATTACATTATTGGTGTAATCGATTACATGGCTTCGACTTTGTTTGTAATCGATTACAACATCAATGTAATCGATTACATTACTCGAATCGAACGTGTTCTTTGCCTTTCGGGCTTTGTGTAATCGATTACATGGCCTCGACTTGCTTTGTAATCGATTACATTTACAATATAATCGATTCACAGACCTTTCTTTTTGATGTGTAATCGATTACAAACATTATGTAATCGATTACATTGGCCTTTGAACACATTTTTCAAGTCCAATAACGCTTGTAAGTCATTTCCAACACCTCAAGATACTTGATTAAACATAAATCCTTTTAAGAGTGTTAGATTTAAAGTTGAAACTCAAGTTTTATTGAAAGCCATGTTTAACTTTAAAATTTTCCATTTATTTTGAAATCATATATTGAAAAACCATTTGAGAAATCTTGAGAGCATTTGACATTAATATCCTAAGTCTTATAACTAAATAAACCTTCTGTCTTCTTTCTTTGATCTTGATTTTTTCTTTTGCGCTTGATCTTCTCTTTTGCTTTTGTTATCATCAAAAACCTTTTGACATGCTTTAGAGACATAAGCATTCACAAATTTCAGGCTCAAATTGAGCAACTAAGGGATTATTTAATCAATGCAACTCTGGAAGTCAAGAAAGAATAAAACCTAATTGCCTTAATCATGTTCAAGTATGTATATAAATCATTAAAACCTCAACAAGATATCAAAGAAAGTTCTAGTGCACATCAATCAAGAGAAAACTCACTCCAGAAGAAAAATAGGATTTTGTTTTTGAAAAATCCAATCATTAAGGCTCAAAACTCACTTTCTGGCTAGTGTTAATTAAGAGAACAAAAACAAGCAGATATGGCTAAATTTCAAATAAGATGCTAAATTTCACTTGACTTCATTGAAAAAGATTACTTCACACAAAATCAGTTCATGATCAATGGAATCCCCTTTAAAACACATCTCCATCAGCTCAATAAATCAAGACATCAACACATAATTCCAGCTTAATTACCAGTAATACTCAAGTCTCATCAGATATTTTTTTTTGACAAAAATTTTAAAAGTACCCTCCCACACTTAAGATAAACATTGTCCTCAATGTGGAAGAAAAAAGAAATAAAGGGGTAAAGAAAAAAATAATGTAACCTGATGAACAATGAGTCAATGTCAGGTATAGAAGAAGCATAAGAGTCAATGCTGCAGTAAAATCTAAAAATAAAATAAAATCCCAGAACATATGAGTAGCATATAAAAGAAAAACAAAAATAAAAAAATAATTAAAATAAAATAAATAAAGAAGAAACACAAGTTGCCTCCTGTGAAGCGCTTGTTTAATATCATTAGCTCGACGTTGCCTTTTTCAGATAAATCAAGGTGGCTTAAAGCAAGAGAAATAGGAGGATGTCTTCTTCTTTTCAAAGCAATACCTCATTCCTTCGTCCATGACCTTGGGATTGCTTCCATCATCATTTTGAACTTGACAAGAGCTTGGTTGTCCCAATTGTGCCTTAACTCTACTAGACCAAGGTGGTCGCACTCGATCAACAGATGAAGGACAAATTTGTAAAGAAGCATGGATCATAGGAGGACCTTTATCTGTTTCAGCAGCTTAAGTTTCTGGAAAATCAACATCAACATTGTATGATGGCGGGGAGTCCTTTATAGCTAAGGTTTTCTGCTTCTTAGCTTGAACAAAATTGATAGGGGCATGGAGATTTGGCATTGGGGAAGATTTAGCCTCCCTAAAGGCATTGATGGTCACATAATCTCCATCCACTCTCAAAATGAGCTCACCTCGAGATACATCAATCACAACTCCTGAAGTGGGCAAAAACGGTCTTCCAAGAATGGGAGGAATATCAGTATTTTCTTCCATATCTAGCACCACAAAATCAATTGGGAATATGAATTTGTCCACCTTCACCAAAACATCCTCCACCACACCGCGCGGGTAAGTGATGGATCTATCAACCAACTGTAGTGAAATGTTGGTGGGCTTTGGTTCCTGCATTCCCAATTTCTTAAACACAGAGAAATGCATCAAATTAATACTAGCACCCAAATCACATAATGCTTTCTCAAAATAAGAGTTACCAATAGAGCAAGGAATAATAAAACTCCCTGGATCTTTCAATTTTAGGGCTAACTTCTTTGAGAGAATAGCGGAACACTCCTCAGTTAGACATATCATCTCAAATTCCTCAAGTTTGAGTTTCTTTATAAGTATTTCTTTCAAAAATTTTGCATACTTAGGCATTTGAGAGATGATTTCAATAAACAGAATATTAATTTGTAACTTCTTAAACATCTCCAAGAATTTGGCAAATTGCTAGTCTGACTAGTTATTCTTGAGCCTATGAGGGAATGGGATCTTGGCATATGGTGATGGTTCATAAACTGTGCTCTACTCATGATCCTTCTTTGCTCTCTACTACTTGGGTTCTTTCTTCTCAACCTCTCATTCTTTATTAATATCTTGAATTGAGACATCTTCAGTAAGAACATCATTTTGTTTGGTCTCAATTCCTGATGAGCTAGATGCTTCATTTGCCTTCTCATCTTCATGCACTGACTTAACATGAGTATCTCCAAGCTTTGACATTTCCTTCTTCTAGGAGGACTCCCCAAGTTCCTTACCACTTCTCAGGGTAATTGCATGGACCTATTCCTTTGGATTAGTCTCAGTAATGCTAGGCAATGTTCCTAGTGCCCTTGCTGTCATCAATGTAGTCAACTGACTAATCTGAGTCTCCATGTTCTTTATTCTGGCATCAGAATTCTGCATGTATTTTATTACCAAATCTTCAAAGCTTGGCTTCTCTGCAAGTGCTTGGAAACCTGGAGGTGGTTGTGTAACTCTCTGCTGATTCTGCTAATAGCCCTGTTGATTTCCCTATTTGAAATTCGAGTGATCCCTCCAACCAAGATTGTACATATTGGCATAAGGGTTGTACTGTTTCCAGTTGGAATTACCAACGAAATTTACTCCTTCAGGCTCGAGGACAAATGGACTACCAACTTGACAGTTTGCACTTATATGACCCTGTCTTCCACATGCCTCACAAATGATTGGTGAGACTACACTATTTGTTACCATAAAAGCCTCCATCTTCTTTGTCAAAGCTTTTAATTGACTCAAAATAGCAATAGATGAATCCACAGTATGTACACCTGCTTGTTTCTTAGGAACTGACGCTCGTTTTGTCATTGATAACTATTTAGCACCATTTCTTCAATCAATGCTTGGCTCTCAGTAGGTGTTTTCCTCCATATTGTACCTTTCGCAACAGCATCAATGAGTGAATGATTTACAGGTGAAAAACCATTGTAAAGAGTATGAACCTGCTGCCATACTGGGATTCTATGATGTGGACATCTCATCAACAACTCTTGAAAGTGCTTCTAAGCTTTATAAAGAGTGTCCATTTCAAACTGCACAAAAGAAGATATATCATTCCTTAACTTAGCAGATTTAGAAGGAGAAAAATACTTAGCCAGAAACTATTGTATTAACTGATCCCATGTAGTGATAGAACCCCTTGGTAGTGACGTTAATCATTGACTTGCTCTGTCCCGAAGAGAGAAATGAAAGAGTCACAATCAGATTGCATCATCTGTCACCCCATTATACTTGATAGTATCACACAACTGCAAGAACCTGGCCAAATGCCGATTTAGATCATCCGAAGGCAATCCACCAAACTGAACTGAATTCTGAATCATGGAGATCAATGCTGGTTTGATCTCGAAGTTATTAGTTGCCACAACTGGTCTTATAATACTTCTTCCATACCCCTTAACAGTGGGCATAGAGTACTCAAACATGGTCCACTCTGCTGGGGTAACTCTTTCTTCACGGTTTGCCTCAACAACTGGATATCTCTCCATCCTAATTATATCTTCTGTCACAGCTACAATAAAAAGATTGTTTCCTTAACCTGTGAGTTATTTTCTCAATTTCTGGATCAAAAGCCAAATCAGAAAACTAAGATCGAGTAAGCATAAACAAAAAATATAAAGTGACAAATTAATTAAAAAATAAAAATAAAAATAAAATAAAATAATAAATAAAAATAAAAATAAAATAATAAATAAAAATAAAAATAAAATAAAGAATAAAAGAAAAGGACATCTAAATTAACTCAAACTTTTCGCTTCAATATTACCAAACTTACTCCCCAGCAACGGCGCCAAAAACTTGGTACGCGTAAAATACACTAAGAGCAAGTGCACTCTATCGCCAAGTAATATAGGACTTGAATCCCAGTTATCGATCCCATGAGGAATAAATGGTAATTACTAGATTCGCTAAACTCTTTGTTATTTAGACAATCGAAAGTGTATGAAGAAATTCAAGATAAAATCAAAATAAACAAATAAAGAAAAATAATGAACAATCAAACAGAGAATAGATAATCAATTAGAGAGACTAGAGTGCGAGGTTCACTTAAATCCAATTATTCAGATTTTCTTTCATTTATGATGTAAGGTATTTTTTTGTCAATATTCTATTACTTGCTATTGAATCTCAATGGTCATGGATGAAACAATATTCTATTCCGAAATTAAATCATCTATTTGGTCATTTAGTTGAATTAATTAGGAATACATTAAGCCTCAATTCAAGAGATGATTTAATATACTTGTCAATTCTATTGGTAGAAAAAATTGATGTTTAGTCATTCACCAATCTAATCCTAGGCTTACCATATAGATCCACTCATTAAGTGCGGATGGTCACCAGTCAACTAATGAATTAACACATGCCAAAAGTGATTAAGTTATGACAAGAATGCAAGCAATATGATAGACCCTAAAGAAATTACCTTAATCAAATTAGAAATCAAACCCAAATAATTAGGAAAACAAGATCCCCCATAGCCCTAGCTATGGGTTTAGTTACTTATGTTCAATACAAACAAACTCATATCAAGATACAAACCCATGGAAAGAAAACCTAAAGAAAGGGAAAAACTAGAAGGAAAGAAAAATTAAAACCCTTTTAATGGAGATATGATCTTCAAGCCTTCAATAATCGAATCCTCACTTCGAAGTCGTCCTCGAAGGTCTGCTACTGCAAAACAACTCTCTCAGGATTAAGGATTTTTTGTGTAATGTGCTCAATGTCTATTTGTGTTGAATTTGGTGTAACTTTTCCCATTTACTGAAATTCACGTGCTCTGTTACGCAACCAATGCCTAGGCACTTAGTTTTGAATGCTTGGGCGCTCAGTCACTTAAGTCAGAATGCGCTGCTACACATTGTGCGCTCAGGTGCTCCTCACCCAGCGCTCAGGCGCTGGGTCACTAAATCAACACTGTTGCATACGCTTTGGGCGCTCAAGCGTTTCACTCTCAGTGCTCAAGCACTGGATACTGATGAAAATTTCACTTTTTCTTGCTCCTTTGAACGTCTAGTCTCCTCCAGGTGTAATTACTTGATAAAAACACATAAAACACTTAATAAAAACACAATCAAACAATACTAAAAATATAACAAAACTTGCGAACAAAATTCAATAAAAATAAATGAAAAGAATATGAAAAACCAAGGAATTGAATCATAAAAATATGACATGTTAATGGTTCATCAATGACATATTCATGCATTGCAGTTGTATGGACAATTGTGTATCTCTGAGATGGAGATGTAATTTGTTTCTGTGATTGAAGTGTTATTTTTTATAATTAAGTTTATTATCTGAATGTATATGTATATATATTGATTTTGGAATACTTCTACTGAGATATGTTATTTCTCACCCTGATTGTGTTGCCATGTAAATTCAGGTGCTAGTTCTTCAAAAGGGAAGGAGAATATGAACGAAGATTAGTATAGTTATATGCTTTTTGTTGATAAAGCTTGTATAATATGCTAGTTTTTTTTATTGTTGTAAAAGTTTATATATTACAATATGCCTTGGAGGCAGTGATGCAAATATATAACTTTTGTCATCGTAGCTCTCCATAATTATTTGTATAAATGTTATGGGTTTAGTTGTTGTATGCTAGAAGTAGCATAGTCAGTATTGATTATTCTTTTATATGACGATATATCTAGATAGCAAATATTGAGATGTTACACAATACATGTCTTCTTCAACTTTACTATGATCTATTATGACTCCTTCTTGGTTTACCACATGTATTAGAAATTTAATTTCTCTCATCCAAAATTCACATTTTTCCAATTTTGCATATAACTATTTTTATTTCAAGGTTTCTAATACTATTCTCAAGTGAATTGCATGTTCCTCTTTTGTTTTTGAATAAATCAATATATCATCAATGAAAACTACTACAAATTTATCCAAGTATAGCCAAAACACCCTATTCATATAATCTATAAACATAGCAGGTGCATTAGTTAAACCAAATAGCATCGCTAGATATTCATAATGCCCATATCTAGTCCTAAAAGTTGTTTTAGGAATATCTTCTATCTTGACCCTAATTTGATGATATGTTGACCTCAAATCTATTTTTGAAAAAATTGAGGCTCCACGCACTTGATCTAACATATCATCTATCCTAGGGAGTAGATATTTATTCTTAATGGTCACCTTGTTTAGTTGTCTATAATCTATGCATAATCTAAGACTACCATCCTTTTTTCTTCACTAAAATCACTGGAGCTCCCAAGATGATACACTAGGCCTTATAAATTATTCATCCAGTAACTCCTCAATTTGTTTCTTAACTTCACTAAATTCCACAGGGGACATTCTATAAAGTGCGATTGAAATGGGACCTATACATGGCATTAGGTCAATGAAAAATTCAATTTCCTTTTCTAGAGACAAGTTGGATATATCTGAAGGGAAAAACTTCAGGGTAATCTTTAACTACAGGGATGGTGCTCAAATCCAACTCACTCTTAGTTTTAGAAGAAAAGAATAGAATATATCCTTGAACTCCTTCCATTATACCCCTACTAACTTGAATGACAAATAAAATGGTACACTTGGATTTTTCTTTGTTAGAGTTTAAAGGAAAAGAAATGGATTTATCAAGGCAATTTAGTATCACATGGTTAGAGGACAAGCAATACATTCTCAAGATAATCTCAAGCTTTTGCAAAGGTATACAAATTAAATTTGCAACAAAAGGTTCATTTTCAGCCAGAATAGGACAATTTAGGCAAGCATGAGAGGTTTGAACTTGATTTCCAATAAGAGTGGTTACTAATAAAGTATAAGACAACTCAATCATAGGTAATTCTGAATTTTTCACACAATTATTAGATATAAAGGAGAGTGTGACTCCTAAATCATATAGTACAATTAAAAGAGTATTTTTTATGAGGCACTTACCTTGTATCAAATCTAGAGATTGATCTACTTCACGACTATTAAAAGTAAAAACTCTTCCTAGAACTTGTGGCTTTGTTGGAGGACTTCCCTTGTTGCCGAATCTGCAATCCTTTGCTACATGTCCAAGCTTTCCACAAGTGTAGCATACACGCTGCCCCAACATGCAAGGTTTGTCTCCATGTGGCTTTCCACATTTTGGGCAATTTACTTCGAGCTGGATCTGTTTTTCTTTATTCATATTTGACCTAAAATTATTATTCCTGGCTCTTTTTCTATCCTCCTCCCACTTACGCTTAAGCTGAAATCGTTTCACCTTCTCAGCTTCATATTCTAAAAAATCCCTTTTTACAATTCTACACTTATTAACCAGTGTAAAGTATTACTTAATATACAGCTTACTTATTTTCTTTTTAATTTCTGACCTCAATCCAAATTCAAACTTTACAACCTTCCATTCTTCATTGTGATGAAGATAAAGATAAGAGGAGAGTTTTGTCAGTTCTTCAAATTTTGCTACGTATTGTCTAAATGTCATAGTCCTTTGTTGCAGATGTAGGAACTCCACTTCATTCTCATTTCTAACATTAGTAGGAAAATACTTATCTAGAAAGGCAAATTGGAAAACTTACAATGTAATAGGTACATCTGGGATCTCTAAGAGTCTTTTGGTTCCATGCCACCAGTGCTCAGCATCTCCAGATAGCATATATGTAGCAAAAGTTACTCTTTGGGCATCAGTACACCCTAAAACAGTAAAAATCTTTTTTAACTCCATGAGCCAGTTTTCTGTAATAATCGGGTCATATTCTCCTTTAAAAGTTGGCGGATTTGCTTTTCAAAATTCAAATAATCCTTTAAAATTTGGATTTACCACAAGAGTGCCTTGTTCTGGACCTCTATTTTCTTGCATATGTTGAAAAATTGATTAGTTGTAGTTGTTTGTTATCTCATTGCAGGCTCAATTTTTGCCAGCATGTCCATCATCCTATCTACCCTATCCTCAGGGTTAGGATTATTCAGCCTGCATGACATTCTTCCCTGCAACATCTTACTTATTAGTATTTTATTAGAATGCAGTAATGGTTCCCAAACCACAATGCTTAGGTAACTGCTCTGATACCAAAATGTAACGTCCTATTCTAATTTTATAATTATTACAATTATTTCTCTAATATATTTGCTTTACAATTTGCGATATTTCAACATACAAGCAACTGTTGTTAATATTAGTTTATAATATTTTACATAATCAAAGGGAAGAACCTTTCAAGAGTTAGTAGTTAATACACATACATACCTCTCGTAAGTATGAGTAGCACTCCTAAAGTGAGTTAGCACCTACAGTCTCAAGTTAGGCTCATCTAGGCCTTTACATGGTGCTAAAAAAATGAAAAAGCCTATGAAGTGCTACTTATATACATATATTGATTTACACACTCTATTACTACTCATCAAAAAGTAGAATAATCAAGCAGAGATCTCCTATAATGAATGAAAATACATAGTTCCCCAGGTCAGGCATATAAACTTGCTCGACGCGTAGATCAATCAAGAACCTCAAAGTAGGCATTATCTGAAATGCCACGCAAAATTTTGTAAGATAAAACTCAGTAAGAATGAGCAAAAAAATTTATAAGTTTATGAACTAATGATATTTCAGTCGTCACGTATACGGAAAACATTTTACCATTCTTTTTCACCTCTCTTTCTAAAAATCCATAATTCTTTAACTTCATGAAAAATATTTAACAGTAGTTGTAAAATTTTCATAAATCATTCATGGAAGTAATTTCAGCATTAATTTTTCTCCTCATCCCATTGTTATGGTTCTCAATCAAATATGCATATTTCTAATCGAGGCATATCTCAATGTTTTAATTATAGCCATAATAATTCACTACTGGAAAAATCTTATATAGAGATGGAATTTAGAGATGGACACAATTCTGTCTCTAATAGGGATGGAAAAAGAGACGGATTTGATGATTTAGAGAGGAAAAAAAATTTCATAATTTAGAGACAGAATTTATCCATCTCAGACTTTTTCGTCTCTAATTTTGTCTCTATTTAGTCAATTTAAAGTCAAATATGTTTAGAGATGGAATTTAGCGACGAAATATACTCATATCAGATTTTTTTCATCTCTAATTTTGTCTCTATTCGGTCAATTTAGCATTTTAAAAAGTCAAATATATTTAGAAATGGAATTTAGAGACAAAATTTACCCGTCTCATTTTTTTCGTCTCTAATTGCATCTCTATTCAGTTAATTTAACATTTTAAAAAGTCAAATATATTTAGACATGAAATTTAGAGACAAAATTTACCTGTCTCTGATTTTTTCGTCTCTAATTGCGTCTCTATTCGATCAATTTAGTATTTTAAAAAGTCAAATATATTTAGAGATGAAATTATTCTGTCTCTAAATAATTTATATAATTTTAGAAATTAAAAAGTTAATAAAATAAATTTTTTTCTAAAATATAGAGACGAAAAGTTTAATCTCTAATTGATAAATTTTTTTAATAAAGCGTTAACAAATTTCTTAAGATAAAATTTTAATATTAAAAAGTTTAGAGATGAACTATTATCTGTCTCAAAATCTGTAGAAGCTTCTTTAAAAAAAAAGGAAATGAAAATGGTGTGCGTGAGAGCCATAAATCCCTCTTTTTGTTCTTTCACTCTTAAAAAAAGTGGAAACTCTTTTCAGACACAACCTTTATCTACGACTACCTTCTTCACACGACCTGCACCTTCAACCATCTCTCACCCGCGATTTCACCCACCTCTTGCCAGCGTCGCCTTTCAAAAGTTATAACTTGTGCGATGATTAAAAAGTAATTATAAGATTTATTTGTGAGACTACGAGGTATATCCACAAGTTCAGCCAAGATCACGATATATTTCCATAAGTTTGACACATTTGAATTGCTCATGCGATTAATCCATATTTGACCATGAGAGCACAATGTTTATGTCATTCCTCCCCCTCACCAAGTTTGGGAGAAAAAAAATGAAGTTTATGATAGAGTGGAATAGAATTAAGAATGAGAATAGAACAAGTGACACGTCAAAGTAGAAAAAAGATAAATAATATTTTAATATTTATATAATATAATAAATAATAAATTCTAAATAATATAATTTTAAATGCATTATAAAATTTTAATAGATTAATATCACGATGTACTTTAAATTAAATAAAAAATAGATATAATTTTATTTATTCACTTTAAAAAGCTTTTTTCGAAAAGAGTGGGTTTAATTCCCATCAAATATGTAACGATTAGCTTTATGTCATTAAAAAAGTTAAATGAATTTAAATGTTTCTAAATAATGGAAAAAATCATATTTAATTTTTTTTTTATTTTCATCTGGTTTTTTTATAAAAATATATCACCAAACTCTAATATAAATATGTGCAATAAACTAATATATAAAGGGTAATAATTTACTCATATATTTTTTCTTTTATTTAAATATATCATATAATATTTAAAATTGAAAATGATTCAACCTTTTTTCACTCACCTCACGCACTGACTACCCGCACACTAGGGGTGTAAATTGGTTCGGATAATTGACCAACCCGATTAATCCAAACCGAACTAATTAAATTAGTTCGGTTTGGTTTGGATATATTGATTGGTTCGGGTAAAATCCAAACCAATTAAAGTTTAATTGGTTCGACTCTCGGATTTGAAATTTCAAACCGAACCAACCCGAACCAAACCAAACCATATATTTATATATTTTATTTTTAAAAAAAAATTATGCTACAATATTTTTTGGCTACTATTTATTTTTCTTTATTTTTTGTAATACTTTCTTAGCTTTCAACTCCTAAAACGTCGTTTTCGTTCAACATAGAAGGCTAGAAAACTCATTTGCCAAAATGTTGATTCTACTCACTTGCATTGTAGTTCGTAAAATATGCTTTATCAGTGCTATTCTAAAAACTCTTAGAGGTGAGAGACTTGAAAATTTTGGATCTTTCCTTCAATAACTCTCTAGATTCATTCTATTGAACTTCAAAATTTACATGTCATTCAACTTTGAACCTCTCTTATAATGATTTAGAAGGAACCATTCCTAATGGAGTTTTCCAAAAGCTTTCTATTTGTCCATTTAGAAGGTAATAAAAAATTTTGCTTGTATTTTGCATGTGAGCCTCATACTACCACGTGTTAGAAGCGTTGTCGACATTACATCAAAAAATGGTAAATAACCGATATTATTTAACAATTTATTCTCTTATACATAAAGACGAGAAAAGTGAAAGTAGCAATGAATAATATCATCTAAACTTGAAAGCTTGGAAACGATGAATTGACTTTAAATGTTCTAAGTATTGACTTTAAAAAAATGAATTTGTCTAGTTTATATGAAGATTAAGCTTTGGAAGATGGATTAAGGGGAGAGAAAGCATCAAATGAAAATGAAAACCTTATGGAGTTGAATATAGATATTGATCTTTGCTTGTCTTTGGATTACCTGCACAATAATAGTGTTTCATTGTGATTTGAAGCCTAACAACATTCTCTTGGATGAAAAATATATTTAAAGGTTAGAGACTTTGGATTCGCTAGTTCTTTGATTCAAAGTTTAACTAATCAATCTTCATTAGCTTTCACTCGTGTCATTAGGGATTTAATTGGTTACATATATCAGGGTTAGTAGTCTCACAACTTTCTCTTAATTAAATAGTAGTAGTATATAAATATGTGCAGTTAAATCTCTCTTGAATTTTTTTTTTTTAACTTATTCAAATATAATTTCTTAATACAAATATCAATATGTTTCTTTGTTTCCTCTTTATGAACCTTTTAATACACATTTTAAAATATGAAATAATTATTAGTGTTCAAATTAATAAGATTGATTCTATTTTTAAAATTTTTTTCATTTTTAATTAAATCACCAACCAAACCAATCATAAATAATCGGTTTGGTTGATTTAACTATCAAAAAATACAAAAACCAAACTAAATCAAACCAATTAATTTTGATTAATTCGGATTTATTTTCTCTCAAAAACCAAACTAAACCATCCATTTACACCCCTACCGCACACAATAGCTCTCCTTTTGCTAATTGAAAATGGTTAGAGCTAAGTCTTTTTCCCCAAATTGCTTGCTAAGCTAAATTTGGTGAGTTTTTCTGTTTCTCTCTCTTTCTACCACAGTTTTCTCAGTCATTTTTTCCTAATTTTGGGTTTCATAATTTCATTTGAAGTTACCAATAATTTGAAGGCGAATTCGAAGCTGCAACCGCAAGAAATTCTCACTTAATAATATGAAGTTGCAATGGTAAAAATCCTTCAATCAACAAATTTTTTTTTTTTGTTTTCTTGCACTTTCTCCCTTCGATTTTCTTCAATTTTCTTGCACTTTCTCGCTTTGATTTCTTTAGGTTCGTTCCTACTAACGTGGGTACATTTCTCACTCATTCATGTGTTTGGTTGCCGGCAACGAACCAATTTATGATATTTTACTCTGTGATGAATCACTAGGGTTTTTCACTTTTTGGGATCACCAATCAACTCTCAAAGGAGAAGGAGTCATACAAACAGTGATGCCTCGGTGCATACAATGCTTAGTTATTGGATTTTCAGCTTAATTGAATTGTGATTGTGTTGACTCGGTAATCCTTCATTCCTTTGCAGGTACAATTGTGACTATTGGGATACCTATTTAATGCCGATTCTGTAAGTTTCTCACTTCACTTTTCATTTTATCTATAATTGCAAGGAAAATGTTAGTCTTACACCCAAAAAGTGGTAGGAAAATCAGAGTTATAATTGCAATAGGACCTGATTTTTACAGCTTGCAAATTGCGATATTTTTTATTTTTAATTTTTTTTGGGTGTTTTTAGCTTAACTTGCAAATGCTGGTGCTTGATGTGTTTAGGCCTTTGGTGTTAAGCTTATTTTAAAAATGTGATATATAGGATTACCAAAAAATTTGGATGGAACAAAAATCTGGGTTAAGTTTTAAGTTTTAATTTCATTAAAGTTTGTTAGCCATAGGTGCTCACCTTTATGTTGATAACATTATTTGTGTATATTCACGGAAACTAGATCTTAGCTTTCTTTCTAGTTTGGCCTTTTCGTGGCCCAGTTTGTCATAAATGGACATGAAACAAAAGGACAAAATAATTCACATATTGTTTCCTATATTTATGATCTTTAAGTGGAATTTCCAAAGGAGTTAACTCATGTACCCATATCCTGTATTCGGTGTCTTGTGTTTAAGGTTTGATGGGTAACAGTATATAAACGTTTCATTTTAGCTGGCTGTTGAGAAACCTCATAGAATTTTGCTGCCTTGTTGGTACATTGATGAATGCTAGTTGTTGTTTTTAGTTTTTCTTGATTTGGTCTGTTTCGAGCTTGTGGCTACTTGGTGAGTTGTGAAATGTGAATTGTGAACTTAAGCTGGTCTGATTTTGATGACAATTTAGCAAGGGTTGTTTGGCCCTAGCTAAACTCCAGAGTGTGAAAAGAAAAGAAAAGAAATGTAGATGGTTGTAGAGCTTTAGTGGTTTGGCTTTGTTTTGGTTTTATTGTGTGGAGTTTGATGATGTTTCCTATTGAAGCTATGCTATTCTGAGTTGATTTTCAGTGTTTGGTGTTGTTTTATTCTTTTGTGGAGTTTGATGTTTTTTACTGAATCTGTGCAATTCTGAGTTGATCTTCAGTGGTTGGGCCCTGTTTTGCTTCTTTTTGTGGAGTTTGATTATGTTTCCAGTTGAATATGTGCAAGTCTGGGTTAATTTTCAGTGTTTGGTTCTGCTTTATTCGGTTGTGGAGTTTGATAATTCTTCCTATTGAATCTGTGCAATTATGAGTTTTCTATATGCTTATATGGTTTCAATGGACATGAGTGGTGTGTTTGCTTGACTTGAATTCCTGTATGGAATTGCATTGCACCATAGGAGCAGGTTTTAGAGTTTTAACTTTCTGGTCTATTTTCTTTCACTTTCTGGTCATGATTTACTCTGTTGGTCATGTCTCTGGAGGTCACTTCAAATCCTGCATCATATGAGAGTATAGAAAATGATGACAATAATGTTGTTGGTCATCTTTGTGTTTCTCTTGATGTTTGTCCCCTCTGACTATAATGCAGAATGTCTTTGTTGTTGGGTAATCAATTAATTATTGGTTGATGTGTTTTAATATTGACCTTAGACATGACTAAAAATCATTCATGAGGTTGATATGGATTTTTGATAAGAATTGAAATTGCATTTGCTTGCAGGCCTGTATCAGGAGCATCCATGAACCCAACAAGAAGTATTGGTCCTGCGCTTGTCAAACATGTTTACAAAGGGTTATCGGTATACATAGTTTGTCCAATTATTGGAGCCATAGCAGGAGCGTTTGTCTATAACATTCTTAGATCTGCAGACAAGCCACTTTCATCTTCATGCTGCCACTCAGATTGAGATTCTTTTTGTTGTGGACTCACCACTTGTTGTGCTCATGCCTTCCCTTGTCAATTACAGTGGTACGCTTGCTTCATGGGTTTTCTTCAATTTTATAAGTCTTTAATGGTTGACCGTTGGTTTGGTTTGTGATGCCTATTGCTAAATTTCAATTCTTGGTTGGTCTCTTGCTTTTTAATTTTCTAAGGTTTGGCTACTTGCTTCTGCCCTTGCATTACTTTTGGACAGATAGTAGAGATAGTAAATAAAGGCACTACAAGTAAGTTTTTGAAGCAGTTTATATGAGTACAAGCTATCTACAAATAAATACAAGAGGATGAATTTTCATAGTTATATATATCTATTGTTGTTTTTCTTACTATCTACAGCTTGCACTTGTCATGGAGCTATTTATGGGGCACTACTAGCCATGCTTGTACTTGCGCTTTTATCCCTCCAAACTGAGTGCACAATGTTACTTACCAGAGGTACCGTGTATGGATTGCTTAGTTCATTTCTACTGTGAAACTTGTGTTCTATGTCAGGAATATAGATAACTAAAAAACTATGGATTTGACTTGAGCAAAGGTAATTCTTTCTTACTTCAAGTACTTCCATTTATGATTTTGTTTAATATATGTATGAATATTCTTTTTTTCAGTTGTTATATGCTTGCAGTCTATAATTATCTTTTAAACTAACAGAGGACTACTCTTCTTTGGGGGATACAAGATTTTCACAAGAGACAAGGGCAAGAAAGAAGAGGTTCTTTTAATTTTTGTTTTCTTTGTTACAATTAATAACTTGTATTTCTGATTTTTAATTTTTGTTTTCTTTGTTACAATTAATAACTTGTATTTCTGATTTTTAATTTTTTTTTGGGTCAAATTTATGTTGTATCTAAGTGTATAATGCACTCTATAGTCTCCTTCACAACATTGTATTTAGGGGGGGAGGAGGGTACTTGATTTTGAGCCTTTTTTGGGTGATTGGCTACTTGATTTTGATCATTTATTGTGATTTTTTATTTTGGATTATTATATGCATAGGAAAATAGATTTTTTTAAAATGAAAGCGTCCAGTTGTGGCAAACTACAGTTAGATGCCTATTTTTATATATTTTTTAAAATACTAGAGACGAAAAAATCTGTTTTTAATTTAGAGACGAAAATAGAGACAATTTTTTTCGTCTCTAATTAAAGAATTAGATACGAATCTTCATAACTGAATAGCGATAAAATTTTAAAATTTAAAGACGGAAAAAATGCGTCTCCAATTAAAGATAATTAATTTTTCATCTTTAACAATCAACGACGTCACTTTTATCGATGGATCAATTTTTGTTTCTAATTCTGCTTCTAAATATTTAGAGACGGAATTTTAATGTTTTAGAGATATATTTTGTCTGTCTCTAAATCTGATTTTTCTAGTAGTGATTATTTTCTAATTGAGGCGTTCTTCAATAATTTATAATCATGGTCGTAATAACTAATTTCTAATCGAGGCATTCTTCAATAATTTCTAATCAACACTTGAGAGGATAAAACTGTATATCTGTATATATTCCACAATACAATTGTACATAGATCTTTTTACAATATATAGACTTCGTGACTTTCTAACATATACACTGTATGGCAACTAATGAGTAACGTATGGCAACTAATGATAATAATTTACAATAATTGAAAAAATAAAGACACATAAAGGAGACGGTTACAAAGGAGATGGTTACAACACTCCCCCTCAAGCTGGTAAATGAATATCTATCATTCCCAGCTTGCTAGTAAGATCTTGAAACCTTTCCGTGGTTAACCCTTTAGTCAACACGCCAGCAATCTACAGTTTAGAGGGAACATATGCTGTGGTTATCAACCCGCTATCTAACTTCTCCTTGATAAAGTGCCGGTCTATCTCAATATGCTTTGTTCTGTCATACTAAACCGGGTTGTGAGTAATGTTAATGGCAGACTTATTGTCGCAGAGCAATTTCATAGGGGTCTCATACTTTATCTTCAGATCATCCGATATAATTTTCATCCATAGCACTTCACAAATTCCTTGTGCCATAGCCCGAAATTCAACTTCTGCACTTGACCGAGCTACCACATTTTGCTTCTTACTTTTCCAAGTTACTAAGTTTCCCCCTAAAAACGTACAATAACTAGAGGTTGACCTTCTATCAACGACTGATCCTCCATAATTAGCATCTGTATATACTTCCATAGATAAATTTCCACCTTTCTTGAATAGTAACCCTCTTCCAGGTGTAGTTTTAAGATACTGTAGAATTTTGTCCACGGCCTGTAAGTGTCTTACCCTTGGGTCATGCATAAACTGGCTAACAACTCTGACAGCATATGCCAAATCTAGTCTAGTGTGTGCTAAGTATATCAACTTCCCTACTAACTTCTGATATCGAGCTTTATCCACCTTGGGACTTTCTTCATTGTTCCCTATTCTGTGATTCTGCTCAATGGGAACACCAGTAGACTTGCAACCCAGCTTACCAGTTTCTTTGAGAAGATCAAGAACATATTTTCTTTGGGAAATAAAGATGCCTTGTTTGGAGTAGGCAACTTCAATCCCAAGAAAATACTTTAGTCTCCCAAGATCTTTTATCTCAAACTCAGTTGCTATTTTTTCTTTAGCAACTGTCGCTCAACCAAGTCATCCCCAGAGATAATAATGTCATCCACATACACAAGTAGAATAGTGAGTTTACCTTCTTGTGAATGTTTAAAGAAGAGGGTATGATCACATTGACTTTGCCTGTATCCCAAGGACACCATTGCCTTTGTAAACCTTCCAAACCATGCTCGGGGAGACTGCTTTAACCCATACAAAGCCTTTTTTAACTTGCATACCTTATTTCTTCCATTGGTGGAGTCATAACCGGGTGTAATCTTCATATAAACTTCTTCCTCCAAGTCTCCATGAGAATGCATTTTTAACATCAAACTGATGTAATTCTCAACCAAGGAGTGCGGCAAGAGAGAGTAGGATTCTTACAGTATTCATTTTTGCTACTGGAGCAAATGTCTCCTGCTAGTCAATTCCATAAGTCTGAGTGTATCCTTTTGCGGCTAACCTTGCCTTATATCGATTTAGTGTACCACCAGACCGATATTTCAAGGTATAGATTCAACGGCACCCCACTGGTCTTTTATTACTAGGTCTTTCAACAATCCTCCATGTTCCATTCTTCTCCAGAACACTCATCTCCTCATTCATGGCTTGAACCCAGTTCTTATCCTTCAATGCTTCTTGTACTGATGTTGGAATTTGAACAGGATCAAGGGATGAAATAAAACTCTTGTGCTGCAAGGAAAGATTTTTGGAGGAAACAAATTGAGAAATAGGGTATCGAGTACACGACATTTTCCCTTTTCTCAAGGCAATGGGTAAGTCATCTGGGTCAGGATCACAATTATCCAAAGGAATATTGAAAGTATTGGGGTCAGAAATATGGGAAACTATACCTTCAATACTTACCATAGGTTTAGACAACGGGAGTTGCTGTTGAGCTAGATCGGGTTCATGTCTCCTCTTATACACCAATTTCGGTGTGCCAGCCTTGATTTTGACCTTAACTGGTTCAGGTGGGGTATCAGAAGAGGATGCGAACTCCTCTGGACTAGAAAAGATAGGGTCTAGGACAGATTTGGACCCAGGCAGCAAAGGAACGAAAGGCTCTGGAAAAAAAGACTCAGAGGGCTCAGCTTCTAGAAAGCTCTCCTCTTGAAGCTGAGGACGAGAAAAATAAGACTCGACTTCATGAAAAGTGACATCCATGGAGACAAAGAAACGATGACTCGAAGGATGATAGCATTTATATCTTTTTTTGTCAGGAGCATAACCTTGGAAGACACACTTGATAGCACGAGGATCAAGTTTACTGCGATACTGCCGATGGACATGTACGAAGTCCACACAGCCAAAAACACGAGGCTGGAAACTCTGCATAATAGGAACAGAAGGAAAAAAGGATGTCATGAGTTGAACAGGACTTTCATTACCAAGGACACGAGATGGTAATCGATTTATCAGATAAGCAGTAGTTAAAACAGCTTCCCCCTATTATGAATGTGGAACAGACATTTGGAAAAGCAGTGCCCTGGTTATTTCAAGTAAGTGGCGATTTTTTCTCTCGGCAATCTTATTTTGCTGAGGAGTATCAACACATGTCAACTCATGAACAATACCATGCTCTTTAAGAAAGTTAGAAAGTGTTTGGTTGACATACTCCCTACCATTATCAGAGCGCAGTCGTTTTATGGATTTTCCAAATTGGGTCTAAACCATACGATAAAACTGAACGAATAATTTTGACACTTCAGATTTGTCTTTCATGAGGAAAAGCCAAGTTGTACGAGTGCAATCATCAATAAATGAAACAAATCATTTGGCCCCAGAAATATTAGAAACAGATGCAGGTCCCTAAACATCGGAATGGATAAGAGTAAAATGCTCAACACTTTTCTTAATGCTAGGAGGAAAAGATACACAATGATGTTTAGAAAACTCACAGATATCACAATGAAAAGACTCCACTGACTCTTTTAAAAATAAAGATAGAAACATAGACTTAAGTAGAGAGAAAGGAAGATGTCCAAGACGCCTGTGTTGGAGCCAAATTTCAGGGCAAGACTAATGACATGAAAGTAGCAACCTCTGATTGGAGCCACCTGGATCATTGAGGAGACGATACAACCCTCCTCATTCCTCAGCAACTCCAATCATCCTCCCCGTGGCAAGATCCTGAAAGATACAATGAGAAGGAAAAAATGTTACTGTACAATTTAAATCCTTGGTAAGTTTATGAACAGATATAAGATTAGTGGATAATTTAGGAACATGAAGAACATTGGTTAAGTGGATGGAAGAGGTGAGGTTAATATTACCATAGCCAGCGACTGAGGTGTGTGAGCCATCAGCCACAGCAATGGTAGGGATACCAAAAAGTGGTTTATAAGACAACAAATATGAGGAAGAAAAAACCATCTGATCAGTAATACCAGAGTCAACAACCCACGATTCTTCAGAAGCAGTACTAAAAGCATTAAAGGATTGAAAACATAAATTCTTACCAGTCATGGCTAGAGAACAAGTACCCGAAGGCTTACTGAGAGAGTCAATAAGAGACCGTAAGTGCTCCAGTTCATCCTGACTGAGAGTAGGAACTGCATCTGTCACATGTGAGACTTCATTTGAGGCCATCAGATTGGCCTGCCCACGCTGAATACCTTTGAATCCACATATACGCCGAAGAACCTAGTCTTTCCCATGGAGATTAAAACAGGTTTCCTTGGTGTGACCAAATTTCTTACAGTGAGTGCACCAGCGGCTGTCTTTGTTAGGTCTAGAAGAAGAGGATGAGGAAGAGCTGGGTTTAAGAGGCTTGCCTATGATCAAGGCTGACCCATTAGAGGGTTTATCATCAAGCATAATAGTCCGTCTACTCTCCTCTCCACGAACAGTGTAGAAAACCTCAGAAAGAGAGGGAAGCTTTTCCTTACCTAGAATCTGAACTCTAATAGGGTCATATTCTGAGTTCAAACCAAAGAGGAACTCAAAGATGCGGTCTCGTTCAACGAAACTGGCCAAAGTGGAAGCATCGTTACTGCACTCCATTGTCAGATTCTGATACTGATCCAACTCAATCCATAACCCATTGAGGATCCCATAGTAGTCTGTGACTGATAAAGCCCCCTGCTTAGTGGAAAAAATCTTGGTTTTCAACTCATAGCATGTAGCTATGTCTTGCTTCATAGAATATGTCTGACGAAGGTTGTCCCAAATGTCCCGGGCAGTAGGCAAGAACATACAATTTCTACTAACCTCTGGTGTCATAGAATTCCATAATCATGTCATAATGAGAGAATCCTCATTATCCCATTCTTCAAATGTTGGGTCAGTCTTACTAGGGGCTGTACCTTCGATGTGACTTAACTTTCGACGACCTTTGAGGGTGGTACGAACAACTTGAGCCCACTGTAAATAGTTCTTTCCTGTTAGACAATAGGTAGGATGGAAAACAGGTAGGTCATTGGGATTAAGAGGTGTGGTGATGCAGGGAGTGGTTTTCTGGGTGGTGGTGGAGGTGATGGTGGTCTCGGTGTCTGACATGGTGGTCTAGGGTCACTGTTTGGCTGATAGGATGAGGAAGAGGATGCTGTTTGGCTTATAACAGGAGTAACGGGTTGCTGTTTGGGCAAGGTGGTGACAGAATCTAGAAGGGAAAGATGAGACGAGTCAGAGGAGACAAACCACGTCAGGAACAAAGGCCGGACGCGCCGCCACGCACGGCTAGACTGGCGGCGCGTGGGTTCACGTGCAGAGAAGGGAAGCTGTGCGTGAGAGCGCGTGGGAGGGCTTCTGGTGGTGGGCTTTTGGTGGTTGGCCGGAATAGGGACGATGATCCGTCCGGTAAGGTCACCGGAGTGAATAGCGGCGGTGACTGGCGGCGGATGGTGGTGGCAGTGGCATTGGGCGCGATTAAGGCTCAAAAACAGCCAAGGAAACCAGCCGCGATGAAGGCGGAGGCAGCTGTGATGAAGGCAAGCTAGCCTAGGATTGAATGCGGAAGCAGAGTCTCCTAGATCGGGAGCTCTGATACCAACTTGAGAGGATAAAACTGTATATCTGTATATATTCCACAATACAATTGTACATAGATCTTTTTACAATATATAGACTTTGTGACTTTCTAACATATACACTGTATGGCAACTAATGAGTAACGTATGGCAACTAATGATAATAATTTAAAATAATTGAAAAAATAAAGACACATAAAGGAGACGGTTACAAAGGAGACGGTTACAACATCAACCATAATAATTATTTATCTTGCACATTGATTCATTAACATTGGACAACATTAGTAAACTTAAGCAAAAATTCAATTTTTGCTAATAACATTTCATAATTTCGAACACTCAACAAATCAAGAGAACTTTATTGAAATCTGAAATACTGGTAGAGGAAGAAAAGAAATTTTTTGAATAAACCATTAAGAAATTGAAGTCGAAGAGAAAGATATAAAGTCAAATATCGAATCAAAGGAAAGATATCAAAATCAAAAATATGTTTATGGCAACTAGAATTTCAATAAAACCAGAGATCATAATTGAAATTGAAATCAAAGAGAGACAAAATCATATAGCGAAATAAAAAATGCGTTTACAGCAAGATCGAAATAGAAATAGATATCGAAATCTAAAATGTGTTTACAGCAACCAGAGATTGAAATCAAAATTGAAATTGAAATTGATATCTAAATTGAAAATGTGTTTACAACAATCAGAGATTGAAATCGAAGTTGAAACAAAAATAGATATCTAAATTGAAAATATGAGAAAGTTAAAGTCGAAGAACAATGATAAAAATTAAAGCACAAATATCGAAATCAAAAATTGAAATCGAAACAGAAGAGAGTCAAACATAAGCTCTTATTTCTTCTATTTTTACTTACTTTAATTCTCTTTGTCTCTCAATATCACATGTTTAGATAGTATCCAATTTGTGAATTTGGTGTTTGATAACCAATATCCCTATGGGACGATACTCATACTCATTCTTTACTACTTAAGCGACTTGGTACACTTTCTGAATCTCGCATCACTACTTTACGGAGCACAAACAAATGCTTAGCCTATAAAATAAGCTAATTCTCCTCAACAGATGGTTTCTCAATGATGTCTTGCCCCACGAGTTAGTGAGAGTGCACGAAGCGAAATTAGAATTAGCTAAAATGTTCTCAACTAGCTCAGTTGGTCAATGAAAATTTGTTCGTCTTTTGGATGGGCTAAACCGATTCTTTTCAATTTAAATGTATGTCTATGATTCGAGCTCTTTAAATATATATCTATGATTCGAGGTAATGAGTCAAATTGAGTTTGACTCAAACATTTTCTTATCAAGTCCAATTGAGCTCAGTTTGACATGTTTCCACCTTACTTAAGGGTAATTTATGTGTTTGTGACAACATTTTTAGCAAAAGAAAAATGATTTTTGCACATATTTTTCTCTTACTTTGTCTCACCTTTACTAGTTTGGGAAAAAAGAAAGAAAATATGTTTTGAAAAGTGTATTTCTTTTGTTTTATTACCCAAAGAGGAAATGATGTAAAAATAGTATAAGGAAAATAATGTGCAAATAACAAGTTTCTTAGAAAAAGGAGAGTATTATCAAATAAAATTTTTATTTCGAAGGAGCTTGGCACGAATTACATTAGGATATAATGCAAATAAGGAAATGGAAACTTAACAACAACGAATTACAATATAAATATCACAAGAATAATATGTTTAAAGCAAAATAAACTTCTGAATTAACAATAATAAATAATGATACAACATGCAGGGCTACATTCATAAAAGGCTCTTTAGTGAAGACCCTATTATTAAGGAAGTCTTAGAAACAAACCGCAATAATGTGTAACATAATTTTAATGGAACAATTCAAGTTCAATTAATTGTAAGCTTAATAGACTTTTGGAGGTGGTGGGGGTGAGTTATAGAGGTAAGGAAGGTGATATGGTGGATACTTGTAGGCAGAATGAGGAGGAGGTGGAGGTGATTCATAAACATATGGTGGAGGAGGTGATGGAGAAGGTGGAGGTGGAGACTTGTACACATATGGAGGAGGCGGTGAAGGAGATGGTGGGGGAGGAGACTTATAAATATATGGAGGTGGGGGTGATGGGGATGGTGGTGGTGGGGACTCATAGACATATGGTGGGGGAGGTGAAGGGGATGGAGGAGGTGGAGACATGTAGACATATAGAGGCGGTGGTGATGGGGATGGTGGTGGTGGAGAGTTATAGACATAAGGTGGGGGTGGGGAAGGAGAAGGAGGTGGTGGTGACTTGTAGACATATGGTGGAGGAGGTGAAGGGGATGGGGGAGGTGGAGACTTATAGACATATGGAGGAGGTGGTGAAGGAGATGGCGGAGGAGGGGATTTATAAACATATGGAGGGGCGGTGATAGGGATGGTGGTGGAGGGGACTTATAGACATATGGGGACTTTTCGACATATGGTGGGGGAGGCGAAGCGGATGGAGGAGGTGGAGACTTGTAGACATAAGGAGGGGGTGGTGATGGAGATGGAGGTGGGGGAGACTTGTAGACATATGGAGGGGGTGGTGATGGAGATGGTGGAGGAGGAGACTTATAGACATATGGAGGGGGTGGTGAAGGCGATGGGGGAGGTGGAGACTTGTAGACATATGGAGGAGGTGGTGAAGGAGATGGTGGAGGAGGGGACTTGTAGAAATATGGTGGGGAGGTGAGGGAGAAGGAGGTGGTGGTGAGTTGTAGACATATGGTGGTGGAGGTGAAGGGGATGGGGAGGTGGAGACTTGTAGACATACGGAGGAGGTGGTGCGGGAGATGGTGGGGGAGGAGACTTATAAACATATGAAGGGGCTGGTGATGAGGATGGTGGTGGCGGGGACTTGTAGACATATGGAGGAGGTGGTGAAGGAGAAGGTGGAGGAGGGGATTTATAAACATATGGAGGGGGTGGTGATGGGGATGGTGGTGGAGGGGACTTGTAGACATATGGGGACTTTTCGACATATGGTGGGGGAGGCGAGGGGGATGGAGGAGGTGGAGACTTATAGACGTAAGGAGGGGTGGTGATGAGGATGGTGGAGGGGGAGATTTGTAGACATATGAAGGAGGGGGTGAAGGAGAAGGAGGTGGTGGAGACTTATAAATATACGGTGGGGGAGGTGAGGGGATGGAGGTGGAGGAGACTTGTAGACATATGGAGGGGTGGTGATGGAGATGGTGGAGGAGGAGACTCATAGACATATGGTGGGGGAGGTGAGGGGATGGTGGAGGAGGAGATTTGTAGACATAAGGAGGAGGTGGTGAAGGAGATGGAGGAGGTGGAGACTTGTAGACATATGGTGGGGGAGGTGAGGGGATGGAGGTGGTGGAGACTTGTAGACATAAGGAGGCGGTGGAGATGGCGATGGTGGTGGAGGAGACTTGTAGACATATGGAGGAGGTGGTGAAGGAGAAGGAGGTGGTGGAGACTCGTAGACATATGGAGGGGGTGGTGATGGCGATGGTGGAGGGGAGACTTATAGACGTATGGTGGAGGAGGCGAGGGGATGGTGGAGGAGGAGACTGGTAGCATAAGGAGTAGGTGGTGAAGGAGATGGAGGAGGTGGAGACTTGTAGACATATGGTGGGGGAGGTGAGGGGGATGGAGGTGGTGGAGACTTGTAGACATAAGGAGGTGGTGGAGATAGAGATGGTGGTGGAGGAGACTTGTAGACATATGGAGGGGTGGTGAAGGAGATGGAGGTGGTGGTGACTTATAAAAATAAGGTGGAGGTGGTGAAGGAGATGGTGGTGGTGGAGATTTGTATGCATATGAAGGTAATTTGTGATGGTGGTGATGGTGTTCTCCACGCTTTGGAAGTGATTTATGGTAAGGTGGGTATTCTTCATGCTTTGGTGGATAGTCGTAGGTTGGCGGCGATGCATAGTAAGGGCTATCATCAGCAGCAACATTAATAGCAATTAGGCAAAATGCCACTGCGTACAAGAGTCGAGGCCATTGCCTCGGCCCTGCTGAGGTTCCCATCTTCTCTGTCAATGAGTAGCCCTAGTCGTTCCTTAGAAGACCTACAATCTATGCTTGCTTCGCAAAGTATGCATTGTGACCCTTTATATAGTGTTGGCCTTCAATCATATGGCTTAGGATATTTCTTTGTTAAATGCATTAACAGTCTGGATTGACGATTTTAAAATATATATGCTGCACCATACCCTTTTATTCAAAGAATTTTATATTTCAAGTTGAAGTTGTGGTTTCCCATTCAGTGAATTCATATTTCTCATAATATGGACTGGGAACAAAGTCAAGGAAGATGATTGGTAATGTTGCATGGCTGGATACATGTTAGATTGGATCAAATATTGTAAATGCGAGTCAAAGCAGACAGCTCTGATTATTTCCATTAATTTTTAGAGAAACGGTGATTATGATAAAGCTTAAAGTGTGTGTAACATCGTATGAAGTCAAATGCCAAGGTTGCCTCTCTAATCTGTCTTTTTCTGGCTAAAAGATTTGGCTCTTTGATCGTAATGGCAAATATTTCTGGATTATAAAAACTTAAGATTATAGCTTTTTTGTACAAAAAAAAAAACTTATAATTTAATTAGCTTCACTGCTATTTTATGCTCTGATAGATTGTCGGTGAATGAACTGCTTCAACCTACGAGACATCCCTCTCAATAGGCTAACTAACACTCATGACAATGATTATATTGAAAATTATCAATATAATGTTACTTAAAGAATTTAATTTTGACTTTAAATATATTACTGTGCATATATCCAACTAGGTTAACTCTTTTATCATTGTTAATCAATGACATTAGTTACCTGTAATGTAAAGACCTACATTAATTCTTTTATCATTGTTTTAATTAATGACATTAATTAGTTACCTATAATGTAGACCATTTGCCAGTTTTTCTTTATCTGCACAAGTTTGATCTTATGAGCATTCGGTCAGTTATGCCATGTGACTAGGTTTTCAGAAAATAGAAGAGCTAAGTTGGTTCGGGAGTTCAAATGCTGATGTAATATTATTGTTACTCAAAAGTGTCATGGTGCAGGTTAATTGAGTAAAGGATGGTATTTTTTTTTTTATTGTTTAGAATTTAGATGATCTAATTATAAGACAACAGCAGCAGCCAGCCAGGACAGGAGTCTCTTATCTAACTGGATTTCTGCGGAAGAAGAAAGGGAAGTCATCACAGAAAGGAGGGTGAAAAATAACATACAGCTTACTTGACTATAGTTTCTTTTTTCCAGGTTAAAATTGAGTATATCTATCTAACCCCTCCCATACCACACAGGATGGAAATTGGAAGCTTCGTGCTCTGAGCCGCATTTTTAGTCGATTCCCTCTCCTGTTGTAATTTTCTATTCTTACAATTTCTATTACTTTACTAGTCTAATGGAAATTCTGCAGATAGGACCTCTTTTCACTTTACATAGTACATCAGTGATTTAATTTCATTATACTTTATATATTATATGTACTGTTTAGACATATTACAGGTGGATGAGGCTGATGTTGGTGTTTATTGGGTCGAATTGATTTGATAAATTCGAAATTCAAATCAAATAAATTAAATTAGTTTAGTTTGATTTGGAAATAATTAAGTTAAATCATATCAAACTCAATAAAAACTAATTTTCATTGATTCTGTTTTTGAATTTGTAATTTTGAATCTGATGGGTACTCATTGATCTGAACTAATGATTAAATGATTTTTTTTAAAAATAAATACATATTATTTATATTGTACGTTTTAATTAGATAACAAATTAAATTTCTCATTTTATTTCTCATTTAAATGCTTATAAGAGATTAAATAACATATCAATTCACACATCTAACTAATGAACTATCGTGTCCAAGCATTTGCCATAAGAGTCATGATTGCATTGTAACTTGTCTTTTTTTTTTTTTCTCTATACATGTGTAATTTATTATTTTTTGTAATTTCTATTTTAATAAAAATTATTTTATTGTCATATTTATTTTATTTGTTCCTTAACAACCAATTATATTTGATCGTCCTTCAAATCGAAACCAAACCGACATGAACACCCTGGATGTTGCTGTTGTTACTTTGCAATCGTGTTGTTAGACTTTAGAGGCATATTCTATATTCTATATATAAGGTAGTGATCCATTCGTTATCCTTTCATAGTCATTAAATTGCAGAGCTCCACGCAATTTGCTCCACTTATTGCTCTTGCTGATTTAATATTATGTCCTTGAATCGTACATGAAATATTATTAGATTTATGAAACGAAAGGAATTTTTAAAATCTTCCTTCATTTCCACTTGTTTTCCGTTGACATCTCCGGGAAACCTGGCGAGAAAACTAGAAAGGATGTGAAATTATATATGCAGAAGAAGAAAATTACGTTTAATATCAGATCAAAGAAAGAACTAGTCTAAGGATTTTGTGAAAAGAAGATCTATACTGCTTTTGTTATAGCAACAACATTGTGCCATCAAATTTGAACAGTGAATGACTATGGTTCTATCATTCTGCTAAAACAAATTCTTAACAAGAAATTCCAAGCTACGTCTTAACGTGCATGTCAACATTAACAGTTTATGGCATTCATAGACTCATTGCCAAGGAACTTTGGAGATCCATTCTTTATGTTCCAATCATTAATGAAACTAGGAAGAATAGGATCAGAATACCTAGTTTTGGATATCAGAAATAATATGATTGGAGAATACATGCAGCTAATATAATACCTAGTTTTGGATATCAGAAATAATATGATTGGAGAATACATGCACCTAATATATCTGCGCTCATATATATTGTATGTACGTATTGCATGACCTTAGTTTTGATCTTAGATGAAGATTTGAAGCACAGCTATGGGAGAGGAATCGTTATACAATACATACATGTAAATAAAATTTGATCAACGAATTTTTCTTCTTAACCCTGTTAGTCTCTCCTATTAGACATTTTCCCCCAATTTTACAAAGTTAAAATATTAGTCACGATAGTACAATACCCTGCTATTTATTATTTCTATTTTTAACTCTCCCATCCATGTAGTCTTTTTTTTTTATTAATAAATTTCAACATATTATTATACATGTATATTATACTTCGTGCTAGTGCACGTTTTGGGGCTAGAATGTCTATTCATTTGACATGGCGTATATATATAACGACTGCTTTCTCATTGACCAAGAAAAAATTGCATCGTATTGTTTACTCTATAGTTTATAGACATGCAGGTGGGTTGTGTGTAAGTTGCTATATCATAAATTGTTGTTTAGAAGGCGGCATTTTCAGAGGGGATCCTTGCATATCTGACTTCAAAACTTTATAATTTTGCTTGGCAATGTGCCGGTGTGGCCAGCTGTGGGAAATATACTATACTACTTAGAAATTTGAGGGAAGCCATGAATGATCTTCCTCCCCCATGTTCTCCTGATGCCTATCCGCGTAAATCTGATGAGAATGGATTTATTATTATCTTCTAAAATGCAACTTACATTTTTTATTTACATTTTACAAACAGATAGAAATAATATATATGTATCCGTTCATTCTATATATTAAATAATTAATAAAATAACAATATGACACCCTATATGGCAAAAACGTGGTCAGTAACATTGAAAGAATAACAAAATAAGCTTGCAAGCGGGCTGGTCAAAAAAAGCCAATAAACTACATAGAAAGAAAGTAATTTCAGTAAAAAAAAAATATAAATAAAAAAATCAGTAACCATCAAATGTTAGTGCGAGTGTTTTAGTTCTGTTATTCTCAAATCATTTTTTAACTGTAAAAAACTAAAAGTTATAGCATTTTAATTATTATATACGGATTGGTCTATTTAAAAAATTCTTTAAATTATTAAAAATAATCTCACCAAGCAACACACGGGCAAAAATCCAGTTTTTATATAAGAGGTGTGATATTTATATAATATTTTATATTTTATACAGTGACCAGTAAAAGAAATTAAAGAAGAGGATGTAATGTAATACATTAATATGTTAAATGTGGCTTAATGTAAATTAAAATTCTTAAAATGAAAAAGATAATATACATTAAATGTGGAAGTAAATATTTATTTATTTAATAAACATTCTTCGAAAAAAGAAAAAAAATCCAAATATTAGATATGGTGCTTGTAATTGATATCAACTCCACAAACCATAATCACGTTGTTTAGAGGCATCTTACTGAATTCGCAGAAGCAGACCTCAGCGCATATGCTCCTCCTGACTGCTCGCTGACTTTCTTATACATCGTATTTGGCACAAGAAATACATTGTATATTTTAAAATTTTATATATATATATATATATATATATATATATATATATATATATATATATATAATTTAATTTTGATGCACTCTCAAGTTTTTTTCATTATCACTTAATTATATATTATTACATCATTTGAAAAAAAAGTTACTTTGGACCTAGATATTATAAAAGTCAAATTTTTTTAATGACATAACAATACATAATTAAATACTAATGTAAAAGACACCCATTATCTCTCATCACATTCATTAACCAGCTATCAAATATATTTAACCATCAATTTGAAAGGAATTTGTAGCAGAAATTTTGGTTATTATAGGTAGTTAAAGTATAGGTAGATTGTTAGTTAAATAGGTTTAATAGTTAGTTAATAAAAATAATGTGTGTGATTATTTGAAATATTCATAAACACTCAGCTCAACCAAAAAAAAAATCATAAACACTACTTCAGAACTCGGCAGCAGGTGAAATAATAAGCAGGTCATGTTAAAAAGAAAAAAAAATACCAAGTAGGTAAGTAGGTGAAATCATAGCACACTACATAGAAGTATTCTGGAAATAATAACATAATCCAGCCTCTCCAATACAACCATTATGCATGTATATACTTCTAAACATAATCCAACCCACGCGACGGCTCCCATATCTTTGCCAAACCCAACTTGACGGTTTGTCTGACTAGGAAAAATGAAACAAATAAGTATATTTCTATGAAAGATACCCAAACTCAAGGAGAGACAGAAATATATGCAGGTTACTTCTATTCGCTCGTCGGTGATAATTTGTGTTTTGACATGTCGGCAAACACCTCCGTGTAACATATAGGGCAAGCCTGAAGAAAACAATTGCGCACAACAGAAAAAGAAAAGGCAGGTATTTCAGCAGATGCCAAAATGAGCACTAAAAGTATTTAATGAGTTCATGATAAATTGATAAGAATCAACAGACTGGATTGGATCCTCAAAAACGTGCATTTACAAAGAAAAATAGGCAATAATAATTGCTAATGAAAAAAATAAAGTGAGTAGTTTTTCATATATTCATGATTTGTCATTAAAATGCTTGTATTTATAAAATTTTAAACACTTAATTTTTTGTCAATGGTTTGACAAACTCTAAACTTCATAAAGTAAAGTGTATCATGCATTCATAGGACCTCAATCCTAAATAACTTGCCTTATTGATGCTAAGCCATCTGTTCCCACAGCTAGTATGATAGACATGTTTACATGGTAAAGTGATCCTCTTGTCTCCTCTTTTATATTCCATCTGGCAAATCACGCATCTAAACAAGAAGACGAGTCAGAATAACACATTAACAGAGAAGAAGGCAAGATCCAAATACTTGCTCTTCCGACATGAAAACAATAGATGCAACAGGGACTCTAGTTGCAACTCTAAAGCATGCAACAGACGTATATATACTCTAGGGTTTGTAGTATAATCCCCACCGAAACTTTTTCCAGATTATGCAGTTTTTTCTCTTTCAAGATTACGTCAGACAGGCAGCCTTAGATTGTAGGATCATAAATGATGGTAAAATTGTTCATTTATTACCTGTGCATTTATAAATTCACAAGAATCCATCTGCCTGTGTCTATTACTAATCTGTCTATATTCTATATATACTTTCCAAGTGAGCTGCTAGCCTGCTACCTATGGACCCATGATCTGTTATAATGTGTAGAGATCTGAACCTTACCCTTCTTAACCTCATAATACATTCTACCCAGGCTATACTACGATAGTAATTGAGCATGGCCAAGAAGACATATAATTCTGATAAAAACTTAACCAATAGAATAAGCTTTAGTAACAGCAATTTCTAATCCTTAAATATAAATTTGGATCTCAATGAAAAAAGAATTTTCAGGACAATAGTCAACTGTGAATTAGAGACAATGAAGAAGTTCAAAAAGCAAAAGCAATGATTTTGAAAGCTAGACTCATGAAAAGAAATTTAATATAATGACTGAATGGAGAAGAAAAGAAACAATTGCATTGGACAAAACAATAACAGAGTCCAAAAACCCAAATATTACCTCTCATCTCGTGACTTCTTTCTCAAGAAGCCACACTTGTACTTTGAAACTGGAAGCAAGGAGATCTGTTCTTGGGAGAGACCGCGGCTTTGAGTTCCAACAGCCTCACCTAATTCAAGTAGTTCCTACAATAAATAAAATGACATTAATATGGGGAAAAAGTAAAAGAATAAAATCAAATCTAAGAAGTTTATACTTCCAACTTTTATCTACTGCTATTCATCGAGATGGTTCACATAACTATAAAGACTTGAGATCACACCATTAGCAACACATTTAATCGAAAAGCACACTACCCAAAAATTTCTGCAATAACTAACATGACAAAAGATGTAGTGATAGAAAAGTATTTTCCAAATTTCCAATAACAGAATTAACTGTAATGAAGGAGGAGATGAAGGAATTTGAAGACTTCAAGACTATGAAGTGCTCATGATTGCTCAACCACCAGCATATCATATCTTTGAATGGCCCTACAGTTGTCTCTTACATTGGTAAGTCTCTCACACACTCGTCCAGTGGTTTTGAACTTTTAATACCTTCCTCCACCTTATCTTTTTAGGGGAAGTTCATGACTAATAGTTAATTGAGAGCATGCTTCCTTTCTCTCTTCTTTTAACCAAATAAAAGGGCATAAAGGTTTTGCAGTAGCTTCTTTGCTTGTAACCATAATGACTGACGATCTTAATAACCAATCAATTGCTCAACTGTGAGACTAATCTAAGCAATTGTAAAAACCATAATCAAAGTAGAAATTTCTCAATTATTACTACCATTAGACAACTTTCTAACGTAAATGTTTCTTTATTTCTTTTTTCTGAGAATTAACAGACCAGCACTAGATGCAACATAATGCATTTTACCCAAAAAAAAGGGTGAATATGATATGTACAAGTACAGGGCAGAAAGGTTTATGCGAAAGTAAAGCATAAGACAACCAAAGACTAACTATTGTATACATCTAAAAGAATGACTGTATACTTCTAAGAAATTAAACATGCTACTTTAAGGAAGAAATATATAAGGACTAGAAAGAGAAGGCTAAGACTCTCAGTCCAACCTCATAGGTCATGTTGTCAGGATCAATATTGTCTTGCCAAATGACCTGCAAAGTTTAGAAAAATGGCTTAGATGACCTTTTATTGTGCTTCTAATTAATGAATGTGCTAAAGGTAACGTACAAACTTCTTTGATGCTCATAGAATTGCCATTTAACTATTAAATGCACCATGAATTTTGAAGGAAAATACCTGATAATCGTCGGAATTATTATGATTTCTTCGTGGACCTGAAAAACAAGGGACAGATATGTTTAAATCATGAGCATACATCTTATATGAAGGTACCAAATGACAGATCTGCTAGAGGGGACTTGATGGATTATATATTTGAGGAAAATTATCATCAGATGAAACTCAAGAACATACATTCAATAGAATTGTCTCGTGTGGCATTGTTTACACCTTCTTCCCTTTCTAAACTTACTGTGGCCATCTGTTCATTGATTGCCAATGAGTTTTCTGAAGGCCTTCTATACTCATCCATCAGTGGTTCATGATGATTCACCTCATAACCATGACTATAACGATAGTATGAAGTACTGTCAGGATCAGATAGTCCAAATTTGTAAAAACTTGTAGCTGAAGGGTATGAATTCTCCTGCATAGATAAGTGGAATTTTTTTTACTTGAATAATATGAAACTTAATTTTAGTAGCCTTCCATTCATAGCAAATGAACATGAAAAATGTTGCATATAAAATCTGTAACAGATATTCATTCTATATTGATGTGAAAAGTTCAACAGTGCACATCAAACAAAGCACAGTCATCCCAACAGATCTACATTGAGTAAACAAGAAAAGAATGCAACAATTTCTATCAATTTAGAAAATATAATATCTTAAAACAGAATCTATATGATGTCTCTGTAGGCACCTGAGCATGTGAGGCATCAGAAAAAATGAAGTTAACATGTTGGTAGGTGAGACCTTCAAAATATTCAATAAAGCTTCCTGCTGTATTATAGGGATAACTGATGTTATTGTAATGGACCTCCATGTGTGGGTTCCAACTCATCTTGAATCCTTTCTGCCAGACAAGTAGTCTGCAGAGTGAATTCACAGCAAAAATAAAGAATCAGTGCAATGAAAAAGGGGCGCACAAATGATAAAATATAAAAGCTTCAGGATAAACAACAATACATATCCAGATATGTTGAGGGATTGGGTAGCTTTCCTACATTGATGTCTT
Organism: Ormosia semicastrata; assembly: GCA_029884595.1. Taxonomy (NCBI): domain Eukaryota; kingdom Viridiplantae; phylum Streptophyta; class Magnoliopsida; order Fabales; family Fabaceae; genus Ormosia; species Ormosia semicastrata. The sequence goes on from JAQQTO010000056.1 coordinate 63,011,388, forward strand.
CTGTTCCTTGTTGTTTGTTTTTTCTTTTCTTTTCTTTTAAGGAGGATTTGTTATCCTCCTCACCATTTGTATTCTCTTTCTCTTTATCTTAATAAATTTCTTCTTTTATAACATAATAATATTAATAATACATATACAAAACCTGATCTTCACAGATTCAACAATGCAAGTTCATCAACAAAAATGAAGCAATTAACACAAGACCATTCAGCTACTCCTAAAATCTAAACCTGCAAAAAATAAAATTCAAACAGGTATTCACAATATATAACATATATGATAATTATTGCTTATAAACCCATGAATGTTTTCTGCATTGTCTCAAGCAATTTCCCTGCATTCTAAAGAGGAGGAACAAAGTGGCATGCCTAATCAAGCATTTTCATCATCAACGAAGTGGAAAAGGAAAACGCAAATTTTCAGCCAGTTAGTTACGCACCAAAATTATCCTCAAAAGTTCATATGAAATGCGTTTGTTTCTGATTCTAAGATCGCATAAAACAAAAACTGAAATCGTTGATCTATCAAGAAGAAACAAAAACTCAATCACTTGTACCTGGTTAGACGGAAGCAAAGAATCGCATAAAGTGTCGCAGTTCCGTTGATTCTAACAACAGAGGAAAAGGCGAGGTTAGTAACGTAACGAAACAAAACGAGAAAATTGTGGATTTGTAAAGAATGAAAGATCAATAATGATGAGATTCATAGAAGAAGAAAGAGATGATTCGGAATATGAAGAAACCGACCTTGATCGCTTTTTTGTTGCATGAAAAGAAAAATAATGGCTTTGTCTTTGTTTTGTAATTGTAACTCCCTCTCTTCTCTTCTCTTCACTCTCTGCTCTCTGCGCCTTTTCGCACTGGTTTTAGGAACACGCCAACTCCGTTAGATAAGATGGACCAATGATCAGCTGCATCGCACCTGTTCTCCAACCGTTACACTTTTTCTTTTTCTTTTTTTTTTCTTTTTATCTTATTAATTTTGTTTAATCGTTGTTTTTCTTTTTATTATTATTATTATTATTATTAATATGATACCAACATGTATTGGTGTAAGTGAAAGAGACTCATGTCCCTTAAACATATAATTTTAAGTTTAAATTCATAATTCATGTGTATAAAAATAAAAATAAAAATAATTCTGATAGAATGAGTCCCTACTTAAATAGTTTATTGTATATTTTGAGAATAATTTTCATTATTTGAGTAAGAGAATACTCTTAAAAAATATATTTTTAATGTGGTTAAAAGTATTGCAATTTTGGAAAAAATTGTAGATTGCATAATTCATCATCTCATCCTTCAATAGATTGGATTATGACTTTAAAAAATAATTTTATCATATAATAAAATATAATAAAATTTAGTTCTAATTATTTTCTTCTAATATTTTTAATTAATCTTTATTTATTACTTTTAATCTTATTTAATTAAATTAATAGATATATAAAATATCATTAAAAAAGTTAGAGAAAATAATTTAAAAAAAAGTTAGAACCAAATTTTGTACAATAAACTATTTGAAGGAATAAGCTTTTGTGTAGCTTTTAAAGTAACTGCATATCATCCAAATCCCAGCTCAACAATATGCGAAGAAAAAAAGACAATGAAAGTGAGATTGAATGGGGAATCCACATGAAAGAGACCACCATGTACATGTACCAACCCCTTCGATTCTCCATGGGGACAAGCAACCTTAGTGGTTGGCCCGTGTTTTGGAAACGAATAATCCGAAATATGAACGATAAATGTGGTTGAAGAGGGGGTGACCAAACAAAACTGATCCAATCAACCTACAACAAATGGATATTATTCCTATAATTCTATTTTACTACAGCAGGAATGAATTCCTTTTTTCTTTTCCCTGTCGAAATGGAATAGTTTTGATTTGGTCAATTGTTATTACGTACAAGCCATATACTTGAAAATACAACTATGGGCCTATGGCAGCCTTATAAATAATGGGAAAATGATTTTCTACATCACCTACCTTTTTATATTCATTTTGAATGGGTGTGATTAAGTAATAAAAAATAATAATAAAAAATAAATATAATAAATGATATTAAAAAAAGTATAAAAAAAAAATATATGTAATATTTATAATAAGAAATTATAGTTATAAATAATAATTCCCCTTAAAAGAAACAGAGTATCTTCTCTTCATGGTTAATAACTTTAAAATTGATAAAAAAATATTTATAATGTCCTGGGTTTAAATCTAAAATCAGGTTAAATGATTATGATCCGGTAGAGTCGAAAAAATAATTATTTATAAGTATTAGTGATGTTGTATCTCATATTTAGTATTTAAATAATTATACTTCGCTAAATGTGTTCATAAAATAACTTTCTAAATAATGATAATTTTTAAGAAAACAGGTACGTTTTAGTCAAGCACATCGAAAAAGAGGTGGCATAAGTGTCATCGTATTTTACACTTCATTAATCATTATAATCTTCCCAATGTAAGATATACTAGGTATAAAAGATTATGATGAAGAGTGTCAAGTTGATTAGAACATTGACTAGAATGTTGCACTTCACCTGTATATGTGATAGTTCCTGTAAGCAAGCACTTTTTTTCTTTCTAGCTTTTCCTTTTTTATTGTTTCTTTTTTTTCTTTTGGGTGCTAAACTAAGCAGCACTGCACACCTCTGAGAGAAACAAATGGAAAAGGTAGAGAGGCATGTGAGAGAATGAGGCATAATTGAGGAAGGAGTAATGAGAATGAAACAAAAACCTGGCGTGCAAGTGAAGGACGAAAAGTATTACTATATTCATACTGATATATTCCCTTCTCATTCCTTTAGTCTGCAACGCTAAAGAACCCACGAGACGCTCCGTTAGTCATCAATGGGGATGTTTAACATGCTACTGAACAACTTGGGAGAATGGACGCTCTTTTTACTTTACCTGAAACTATAAGTCTTATGACTTTTATTTTGTAGCTCTTCATCTTTTCTTTATTATATTTTAGTCCTTCACACTATTTTTGTATCATTTATTTTTTTAACTTCAGCGATGTCGTTTCACCGTTTTGGATGGCAACGCCGCCACCGCCGTCGGCAGCCAGATCCATTGGCTTCAACGACAACAACATCGGCATCTCCCTTCTTGAAGCTGTCGAGAAATTCCATAGCATATTTTGACACTTCATCCTATAATCACCAAGGAGCTGCCTCACTTCCAATGCAGCAATCCCACAAATTTGGACACACGCAGCAAGCATTCATTCAGATCGAACCAGGATCGCCCAACCTTCAAGAATGGTAGAGGCTAAAGTCATCTCCCCCAAATGCAAAGAATAAAAGAAAGAGGAGGGAAAGAGATAAAGAGTTTTATGAAGGATTAACTTATAAATAACAACTTTCACACCCTAACCTGTTAAACAGGTTACAAGTAATGAACATCAGTCATTGATCTTATTTTTCACAAAATCAGTGATCTTAAGATCATGAAATATGGACGCTCCAAAGTTTTTAGGAGTATTTTAAATGTCTCTAGTCATCAATACTAAATTCAAAAGATTTGCTGCTTGTCCTGAAAGGAGAGGACTGATTATGTCATTTACGAAGGCATGACGCTTGCCTAAAACGTTCTCTCATTCCTCCTCAATTTTTGGAAAACAAAACATGTATTCCATTTCGTTCCTACATTTTAAAACTCCCAAATAAGGAAAATTAGGAAGATTAAAAAACAGGGACGTTTCTATGTTACCTAATACCTATAGATAATGGTGTCTTTCTCCAGCTAATGCATTATTAGTTTTATATAAATTTAAGAGAGATTGTTGTATTGTGTCAAAAGTAGTGGAACTAGATTAATGGGATTTTTTTTGGGGTATAAATTTTGAGTTGTTAAAAAAAGGGTTGAGTTACCCCAAAAAAAAAAGAAGAAAAAAACAGTTGTTGTTACCTAGAATTTCAAAGAGTATAGCTCCCTTATCCTAAGTTGAGCACAGTTGGTAGAGACACTGCTATGTAAGTGAGAGCAGTGGGGTTTTGTTTTGAACTGGATTCTAGCCATGGGCTCAAGGGGCACGAAGGCCAATTGATTGGGCATTGTCTATATCGGTCCCACATAGAAGTTAATGCTCGTAATCTCCACCTTAAAGGGAATAAGTTACAAATGCTGTTATTCCTAAGATAACAATGGTCAATCTCAATTTGCTATTAGGGGAAAAAATCTCAGAATCCCACAAAGATAATACTAAAAACCCTAAACCCAAGCAATGCATCTTGTAACATCCCCAATTTTAATACTGTTATATATGTGCCTAAGGATAATAATAATTAATTGTTAATTTTAGTAATTTAAATGAAATTAGAGTTTTGATCCAATTACTTAAGAATAGGAAGCTTAACTCATTTTTATCATTTTAGCGCAGGAGTAATCGAGTTGTCGAATTGGAGCTTGGAGCATATTTACATAAAATATATGCAATAAAACATAGAAGAGTTGACAACCTATGTTTATAAGAGTAAAAATGTACTTGAACACATAGTTGAATCCACACTCTTTAAATCACTCCCCACTCTCTAATACCCAACCATAATCCATTTTCCCCCATTTTACTTGAGTTAACTCAGAACTCACATCTAATACTCAAATCTTATGAAGTACAAACATATCGTTTTTTAAATGTGTTCATGTCAGATATATGAAGATGCGTGTATGGTACACATATTTTGCGTGTCCAATAAAAAGATTTTTTTTATTTAAACATGTTTAAACACGTTTAGAACATGATTAATTAATTTTTTTTTTTAAAAAAATTAGTTTTCATGACTAACATCTAATTAATAAGTCCGTAACTCACTCAAGTCCAATCATATGACTGACATCTTAAGTCATTATTTTCACATATTAATATTTTAAATTTTATCTTTTCACATACCACTAATAGAATTTTAAGTTTTATCTTTTCACATATCACTATTTTTATTTGTTCTTTTTATATCTACTCGTACGAAGTTATATACTTCATCGTCACCAAAACTTTCCTCACACCCCTATTCTTTCTAGTTTATTTTTTAGATGCACATGTACTTATACATAGTTAATTCTATTAGAAAAATTTTGTTTATGAGATTTTTTAAAAAATGTCAATAAAAAATATGCTTTATAATTTTTGAAATAATTTATTAAATAATAAATATTGACACATATAACATATATTAAGATATTATAAATTTTAAATTTATAAAAATAATATTAATAAATTTTGAATTTTTTTCTTAAAATTTACGATATATATATATACATAAATTAAGTTATTTAATTTATTTTTATATTAATATATATATATCGTAATACTATATTTTATAATTTTTTAAAATTTAATGTGTCGTCTTATTCATGTACATGACGTGTTTGTACTTCATAGTCCAAACCCCTTTTCACCTTATAACTCTCACCAGTCACTAATACTAAACATGCACACTCAGCAAAAAAAAAGAGAGATAGAGAGGAAACGAGAGAGTGAGAGGAGAAAGGGAGGAACTCCAAGTTGTTGCATGTCGTAGGAGAAGTGAAGATCACACCTAGCTTCAGAAAAGAACTTTGGTTAGAAACTTCCAAGCATTCTAATCATCCCATCATCTTCCTCACCCCTTCATAATTCCATTTTCTTTAGCTAAAGAGGTAGGGGAACACTGACCTTCTTTGATTTTGTTATCTTGTTAGCTTAATGATTTTGATTGATTATATGAGTCTGATGATAAATATTGGAACTTGACTGTGTGTGTTGAATAAAAATGGTCTCGAGTTGATGGGTAAGGTGATGATGTCTACTTTAAATTAGCCTGAGCTAGTGTTATAAGGGAGCTAACTAAGCTAGATTAGGATTTTCTTGAAAGAAAATGAGGTTACATTGAAGAATAAAAGGTGTTTGAATGGGTAAGATACAAGGAGCAAACTAAAATTTTGGTTATAACTGAGTAAAGCATGATATTGTATATTAGAAATTGGAATATTGATGTTTCTAAATCACTAATTAAAAACTAGAACCTTGGTTCTTGTTGGATGAAGGAAACGTGACTTATGTGAATGAAATATTTATCATCATGATTGAAAACATGCCCTGAGTTCTCTGCTCTCTGGAGACCAAATTGGATATACCTAGGCTATGTGGTGTGATGAGATTTGATAAAGTTCACTAAGAGTACTGTTCTGTCACGCCTGAATTTCCTATGCCAACATGGGGGTATGGATGCTAGATAAGGATTGTAAGTGGCTAAAAATGCTTATTGCCATGTTAACACCCGGTCTCTCAGCATATTTTTGTTTGGGTTGCTATCAGATTTTTTATTGATATGATAATACCAGTTGTTGTCTTGATCCTTTGATATTTAAATGGATTTGTATTGATGTTGTGTTTGGTATAACATAATGGGGACCATGGAACATGTGTGATTGTATATTTACCGAGTTTTGAGGCCTTACTATGTTTGAGTTATTGTCTAATATTAATTAAATGAGTGCAAGTGAGTGTTGCCCTGTTGAGACCAATTTGATCATTTAACTATGATCCAAATTCAAAAGCTAAATGGAACTAAAATCCTATAAATAGATGTTTCCTGTTTCTTTTGTTCACATTGGAGTTGGTAAAACAAAAGCTAACTTCTTAGTTTAAAGGTAAAAGGAAAGGCTAAGGCTTAAGTGGCCGAATATCATGGTCATAGTCATGATTAATCAATGAATAAGATAAGTATAAGTAGGGATGTAAATGAATTGAGATATTCGTGAACTATTCAAGCTTCACTCATTAAATACTCAATTAAATTTGTTTGTTTAACTAGACAAACAAACTCAAGCTTTATGGGCTCAACATTAAAAGCTCGCATATATATATACATATATATATATAAGACATATCTAGTGAGAGGAGTTTTTTTTTTTTTTTTATGAGAGAGTGAGAAGAGTAAATTTTTAACACATAACCATACATGGATGATTACGATTAAAAGTTACGTAAATGTTATATGATCACTTAAAAAAAGTCATATGCATTTATATTCTAATATTAACCATTCATGTCAAATCTAATGGTCAATATTCACTCCTCTCATCTCCTATAATTAACATTACTCTCATCAGATGTATTCCCTGTATATACACACACGCACGCACACACACACACACAACGTAGGCAAAAATTACCATAGTTATTAAGAAAATCAAAATTGTACGACTGCTAAAGTTATTTGTCTTAGTAAGTAAATATAAAAGGTTAACAATAAGTATATACAATTGTCAACGAGCTCTATCTCTGTGCACAAAGGAAGAAGACCATTTCATTATGGAAATATATTGAATATTTTTAAGTGTTAAAGGTTATTTTGAAATTCCTTTTTGTAATGATGGAAGGTTTTTATTTTTTTTATTAGTTTATGTAATGAATTATGAAACAAAAAGTCTTTTTTCTATTTTGAATTCATCTTCTACTATAAAGATATTTATTAATTATTAGCTTAAAAAAATTTTAAAAATAAAAAATACTTTAAGGAGAGATTTGATAAAAGAAAAGAAAATAATCAAATCATAAACAAACTAAACGATTCAAGTCCAAGTTTTAAATTTGGCTCATTTAAATAAATGAGTCAAGTTTAAACAACTTATTTTTTTCACAAGTCATACTTAAATTTCAAGTGTGCAGCTTGGTTCAGTTCATTTACACCCCTAAGTATAAGGTTGGTGACAAAAGTTAATAAAAAAAAGGAGATTTGATTATTTAAGTGCTTGTTCATGATTTGAGGTAATGTGCTCATATAATGGCCCAAGGCCATTCGACTTCTTCATGAACTTGGATATTTGAAATGCATAAATATGTATGTATATAGTGTGAAAGTCATGCAAAATGCTTATGATTCTTTGGTAGGCCTATATTCATGAGATTGGCAGAAAGTTATGATGTTAAAGCTCACATGAATGTCATGATGTTTATTAATATTATTGGCTCATGAAAGATTACCAAGTTGTTGATTGATATCCTCGGCCAAGTGCCTAGAGAAATGTTAACAGAAATTTCATGATTTTGTCCAACATGCTATGTTCATTATTTTGAGCCATGAAGAAAGATATGGCTACACATCATGCATAAGCTAGCTGAAAGATATTGGAAATGAATCCTTGATAAGGAAGGCGATTTCCAAGTATGGGAGTGGACCCTTGGTAAGAGAGGTGATCCCATACCTTGCATACCCCATGGGACATAGTCCCCAGAGAAAGAAAAGAAAACAAAAGAGAAGGCAGGGGACGCCCTAACCATTAGCCTTTATTCTTTTCCTTCTCCTGTCATCTTATCCCCTTTCCTAAGCCCATTAAGGGATAACCCAAGGGCCCACTAGATTCCCCTCTATCTGACCCATCCTTTACCAAAAAAAAAAGAGTACTACAACTCCCTTAAAGTACATAGTAGTCCCGCCAGTATGTGTCAATACAAGATATATATGTCGATAAAAATGATTTAAAACTATGGTGTCAAGTAAATTGAATTTAAAGTAAATAATAAAAAATTTAGGCAGCGTCAATTATGTCTAAATTAATCAATGATCATTATTTTACCATTATAATAGTACACTAGATTTAGATATTATTTCATATTGGAGTTTGTGTCATATTGGGTCAAGCCCAAGAATAATGAGACAATAATTTTATATAAGTGACAAAAAAAAATGTCTCATGCCAAGAGACATAGGAAAGTCAATCCAAGACAGAAAGTGCAAGCAATGACAAAACTTGAACTAAAATTTTGAAGAGACAAAATTAAATAAATTTTACCATACTTAAATATAAAATAAATATTATATATTTTGTTTTAAATAAGTCATTTCAATAAAAATAATATGCATACTTAGTTTTAAAGTTCATTCAAATATGAGTTTTTTTTTCTTAAATAAATAGTCATTTCTCATAAATTTTGGAGCACCTTTATCAAATGTCTAAAAAAATTTATATAAAAATAGGACTTGAGACATTTATTTGAAAGATATTCTTATTTTTCCTTATAATATTATGAATTTTATTATTTTTACAAGTATGCATTTACAAGACTCAAAATATTAGATGATACCAATTAACTTGGTATAAGAAAAGATTTTAGAAAAAAACAATAATTTTCTTTTAATTTTACATTATTTTATACTTTCTACATTTTGCCATTTTGGCATAGCCAAGTGCTTCTCATAACAACAAAGTACAACAAAGTTAAGTGCAATTTGAAATATTTACATTTTTAAAAGACTCTCAGATAATAATTTGAAAATTGACATTCGATTATCCCAAAAGAAGAGGTCGTAAACTCATAAATTGAGTATTTATTTCATCAAAATTATTATATATTCAATTCAATCCTAATTAATTTAATCCAAAGTGAGAATAAAAGATTTAGAGAAACAAATATTGATTGACTATCGGTTTTAAATGAATTAATGTATAGGCTAGGATACGTAGAAGTGAGTTTAACCGTGATTCAATAAGAAGGATTAGATTTTTATTGTTTTAAAAAGAATGAAAATTTTTGGGATAATATTTTTAATGTATAAACAAGGTAATGAGATGTAAACTATGTTATGCAAATAAGACTGATATACTTTTTTTCATCACCATCTTGTGCTGTATAGGTATGTTGTCAATAATTAAGCCCCACCGGAACCATACTTCTTTCCCAGCACAAGCACCTGAAGTTTGTCATAGCCCGCAAGCACACCTGCGCTAGCAACTGTGCGAAGGATGTTTGCACCAGCGCCCTTGAAGAGAGATTTTGGACCTTCATTCTTGATAATTTGCGAGAATACATCAAAAGAACTCTTGTACTTGACAGCTTCACCTGATGTCATCATCATTCTTCTACGAACAGTGTCCAAGGGGTAGGAGGCAAAGCTAGCACCATTAGCAACAACCCATCCCAGAGCAAAGCTAGCCAAGAAACTATCCTGAAATTTTGGAAAACAGCAAAAGAAAGAAAAAAAGTGTTAAATTAATCAAATAATGTAACGAAGACACCGTGACGAAGGAAAATCCTAAACAGGCAGGGCTTGTTTGTCAAAAGGATAATGCTTGGTGCACATTAGTTGTGCACACATTTATGAGGCAAGTGGCAAAATCAGTTTCTCTTTTAAACTGGTTTTGAAAGTTGATAAACACCTTTTATATGTGTGCAGAAAATAAAGTGAGATTAGTTATAATTAGATAATGAAAATTATACAACTGTGAGGTAATATATGTGTAAATACATGTAAGTAATATAATTCTTGTCAAAAATGGCTTTGTTATTGACTCATAAGTGATTCCTACCACTTTGATTTATCTAGCAACTATCCTTAAATCTTGGTAAATTTTGACTGAATTCTATCAAAAAAATTTCTACTATGTAGCATTACTCAGTGATGAAAGGTGAACTTACCTGCAACGTTCCTACCAAGAGTACTGGCTTCAAAGAATCATACATTCCAAAGTATAAACCACGGTAGACAATGATTCCAACACAAGAAACGTTGAAGCCACGGTAGAGGCCAACAAAACCATCCGATTGGAGAGTCTTCCTGTAGACATCAACCAAACCATTGAATTGCCTCTCTCCTCCCTTATTTGCAGCCTTGGCATCACTGGCAAGGCGGGTTCGAGCATAATCCAATGAATAAACAAAGATCGAGGATGTAGCTCCTGCAGCAGCACCAGATGCCAAGTTACCTGCAAACCATTTCCAGTAGCCATCCTTGTCCTTCTTGAAGTTAAATAGCGTCTTAAAGTAGTCTTTAAATGCGAAGTTCAGGGCCTGGAGGAGAATTAGATATCATAGACCTAATAAATGTTAGATACTTAATAAAAGTCATTTATGCCAATTCGCCTATTGGAACAAATAATTCATAACATGATATCAAAGCCTCTATGAGCAATTGGTCTAATGCATTATTCATACTTCAAGCTCAAAGGACTCTTATGTGAAGAGACATGTTAGATATATAATAAAAGTCATTCAAGTACCTTCACTTAATAACTTAAGTTTTTGAGAGAGATGATTCATGACAATAATCACACAACAAAGTTCAAGTACAGGAACCAGAGGAATGACAAACCTGTGTTGGGAAGTAACGGATGACATTAACAGTGTTCCCTCTCCACAATGAAAGAAATCCCTCGTCTTTGATTGTTCTGCCAAAACAATCTCCAATGCCTTTGTAGGGTTCGGAGAGCCGACCGGCCTTAATCATCTCATCTTGGTTTTGAATCAGAAGCTTTACACGCTCAATAGGAGCAGCTGCAGTCTTGGACACTGCAGCAGAAACTCCACCCAAGAGAAAATCAGTGGCAAAGCTTGCAAAGCCTTTCTCTGATGGGGCTGAGATAAACACAGGTGAAGCAGCTGAACCTACAGAATAATGCAGATCACTTGTAGGTTTCCAAGCAGGCATGACAGGACACTGCAACCCTGCATCTGAATATTTTTCGAGTGAAAACTGTTGCTGATACACAGCAGGCCTTTTCAAGCCTCCATAACAAGTTGCAGCATGTGGGGAAAGGCTGGATCTCAAATGAAGCTGGCCAGCAAACTTTTGCACGATTGTTGGATGCTGGTTCCTATCAGCCATCACTGCTTAGTATCTATAAACTGCACCAATATAAATTATGTTCAGCTATTTATGGACTTAAATGAAATCCAGATCTAAGACATTTGAGAGTTCAAGAGTAACAGTGAATTCCAAATAACAATTAAGTAGGTAATTGACAGCTTCTGTTCATTTCTAATTGGAAAAGGGAAAAGGAGAAAAAAAAAGAGTATGAAGTAAATAAGGACAAACGAAGAGTTCTCAAATCTCAGTACATTCATCAGATCCTTCCAACAATGTGACTGGATATTCCAAACATTGTTTTATACGTATTAAACATGTAGTCGAGTTCAACTTCTGTACGCATAAGCAACCAATTGTTTATCTGGTCAAATGAGAAATTTGATCAGATAAGTCAGCCACCTAACCTACAAAACTTAAAAGAAATTTTATGGTTCTTTCACAGTATATAAATCATAACATATGACCTTGACCCAACTATGCAGATATGCATGGTAACTGGTGAGAAGGTTGGTTTTATGCAAGCACTACCGCTTCCAAGCTCATCATGTTTCATTTATTAGCCTTCATTTAATGCATGTCCAAACCATTGCCGAAAAGGACACCATCATGTACAATACTTTTCAAATTTCAAGTTAATAAAAGTGAAATAAAACCTCTGGAATGAAAGAATTACAACAGTGAAATAAAAATCCAGTTCGATCCTTGCTAAATCTATTAAACCACTAAGACCCAAAATCGAGATAATTGCCAAGATCACCAGTCACCACACTGGCTTTCCAATACATAATGGCTTAGGCTTATGACCAAGTCTAGACATGAGCCATAGTAACATAACAACCATGCATAATGGGCTAAGCAAGAAATGTCACATCCTGATTCAAAACCTTAAAACAATGAGCTTATAGGTCTTCTAGTTATATATTCTTCACTTAACTTATTTTTTAAGACTTCAACACTCACTTAAATTTCTAACAATTTTATATAGAAATCCACTCATAAAGATCATCTCATGAAACTTATATGTCAATACTTATGCAGAAAAAACCAGACTTTAATCGGAAACACATATTAACATCAATTAGCAACACATTCAAGTAAACATAGTGACTTTCATAAATCTAAATGGATCCAAATATACAAACCAGCTCAAACCATATCCTAAGAGTTTAAAGGAGTAAACAGGGCAATTTGATAAAGTGATACTGCTACCAACCCAAAAGGCAAAGCAACATAAAGATTTCTAAGTTTTTCAAACGGGTTTTCAGTTTCCAACACATAAGAATCAAGAAGGTAAGGGGTACAGTTAATGAAACTAACATGTAAATGAACACAAACGCAGTTATAAAGAGAAACAGAAAAATAGAAACCAAACCAAAAGGCTTTCAGAGAGATTGTACTTTGATCTTGGCTTCTGGAATGTGAACAAAGGATGAGACGTTGAGAAAGAAGCGTTTGAATGAAAATGTTCGAGGCTTATGATTATGAACTCAGGGAGACGTGAAACGACTTATGATGAGGAAAGCATATATTGTTTCAATGTTTCAATTAACTATGTTAAGATGAACTATTAGTACCCTCAAATACATAGAACCTTCGAAGATGGAGCAACGAGTTTAATATACTTTAGAATGGAATAGTAAACGCTGCAAAATTAGTTTCCACTCTCCTAAATAGTGGAAAGGAAAGTTTCATGGAAATTTCTGACATCCACCTATTGGTATGACTTTTTTGAAGTCCAGCTAATAATATTGACAATAAATTAAATCCTGGAACCATGGAACAAGTTTGGTTTTGCTTAATTTTCAAATGCTGATGTCATTCGGGAAAAAATCATTCACAGCTTAATATAGTTCTTAACTGGTTTATAAGAATAATTTATACTCATTTTTAATTTAATTTTTATAATTATTTTTTAAAATCAATTCTTATATTTTTAAAGTTTTAATTTTTGTTATAATATTGTTATAATATAGTCAGTTGAATAATAAAATAAGTATTTATTTATATAATAAATTTTTTAGATACTCATTTTTTTTGTAAAACGTTAAAGAAGTATTTTATTATTTTAATAAAAATTTATTTCTTCTCAATAAAAAATTTTTGTCCAATAAATATTCTTCTAGATACTTTTTTTTTTCATAAAATGCTTAATAAAAATTAAATTAACCTTGTTAAAATAAAAATTAATAATATGAACTATTTTAAAAATATATATAAGTATAAAAATTGATTTGAAAAAAAAATTATAGAAACTAAATTAAAAAAAAGAATATAAATTATAAGACAAAATCTTTAATTTAACCTTCTTAATATCTTGCTTTTCTATGATGTCGTTTCAAACTTTGGCTCTCTTTAAATGATATTGTTGCTTTTGAATATTAAGTCTTACCAAGAAAAATTTATCAAAATAACTAAATGTTTTCGTTGATTCTGTCATTCAGTGCATTATATCTACTTATAAATTCCCCCAAAATAAGAATGTGGTTTACTATTAATCAATACTTAAAACGTGGTTATCGAGTTCTCACGTCCCACCAATCCTTTCTATTTCTTAGGAAATTAACAAAATATAAAAAGTTATAAAGAAAGGAAACCAGAAATAGGTTTGAAGTCAGTCAAATAAGCCGCTGGTTCTAATTTTGCAGATCAAGATTCATAATCCATGACAAATGCTTTTAACATAATTATAAATTATGAAAACAATGTCTTATTATAGCTCAAATGTTTTGGGAGCTGAAAAGTAGAAGTTTTCATAAAGGAAATGTGTTTTGTACAATTCAAATGAACAATTTTAAGAAAATTTAGACAAGTAATAAATGTCTTTTAGATAAGTGATAATTTTAATTACTTATATAATATTCTTCTTTTATTACACATAATAAAGTGAAATTAAATTTATTACATAAATAATAAAAATTATTATTTATCACCTCATTAATTATTATATGATAATATTTGTATAAAATGTGAATTTTAATTTTTACTCATTATGTAGTATAAAAAAATATCATATAAATAATTAAAATTATCATTTATCTTAAAAACATTCACCAATTTTTTTATATTATCTCAAAATTATTCATTTTAAATTTTACAAATATCATGACTGTCTTCATACCGTTGCCGTGGCTTATACGTAAAAAAAAAATGCATTCACAAAAGGAAGATCTTGACCTGTCCAAAACTTATACTTTGACAAAAAAAAAAAAATGATAGAGTAATAATTAGGGGTGTAAATTAGTTAGGATAATTGACCAATCCGATTAATTCAAACCGAACCAATTTAATTGGTTCGGTTTGATTTGGATATATTGATTGGTTCGGGTAAAATTCAAACCAATTAAAGTTTAATTGATTCAGTTTTCGGATTTGAAATTTCAAAACCGAACCAACCCGAACCAAACCAAACCATATTTTATATATTTTATTTTTAAAAAAAAATTATGCTACAACATTTTTTGGCTACTACTTGTTTTTCTTTATTTTTTGTAATACTTTCTCAGTTTCCAACTCTTAAAACGTCATTTTCGTTCAACACAAAAGGTTAGGAAACTCCTCTGCCAAAATATTTCACATGATTCGCCAAACATATGCTTTATCGTGTGCTATTCTAAAAACTCTTGGAGAAGTGAAAGGCTTGAAAACTTTGGATCCTTCCTTCAATCAACTCTCTGGATCCATTCTATTGAACTTCAAAATCTACGTTATTTAACTTTTGAATCTCTTATAATGATTTAGAAGGAACTATTCTTAATAATGTCCATTTAATGCAATAAAAAACTTTCTTGTATTTTGCATGTGTATTAGCCTCATAGTCATGGAAGAAGGCACGTCGGACATGCATCATCATAACAACAATGGTAATTCGATACTATGTCTAACAATTTGCTTGCTACTATACATAAAGAATAGAAAAGTGAAAGTAACAGCAACAACATCATCTAAACTTGGAAGCTTGGAAACTTGGAAACGATGAATTGACTTTAAATGCTCTAGTAATGACTTTAAAAAAATGAATTTCTGGCTCTAGTTTATGAGTACTTAAGTAATGGGAGCTTAGAAGATTGGATTAAAGGAAAGAAAGCATACAAATAAAAATGAGTTGAACCTTATGGAATGAATATAGATATTGATCTTTAACTTGTGCATTGGATACCTGCACAAAAAGTTCTATGTGTATTATGATTTGAAGCCTTACAACATTTTTTTGGATGAAAATATGACTGCAAAGGTTAGAGACTTTAGATTCACTAGGTTACTGATTCAAAGTTCAACTAATCAAGTTTTCATTAGTTTCACTCATGTCATTAGGGGTTCAATTGGTTGCATATATACTTTCAGGTTAGTAACCTCACAACTTTCTCTTAATTAAATAGTAGTAGTATACAACTTACCAAGTTAAATCTCTTTTGAAAATTTTTTTAACTTATTCAAATATAATTTCTTAATACAAATATCAATATGTTTCTTTGTTCCCTCTTTATGAACCTTTTTTAATACACATTCTAAAATATGAAATAATTATTAGTGTTCAAATTAATAAAATTAATTCTATTTCTAAATTTTTTTTCATTAGTTTATTTTACATTTTTTTATGAAAAGGTAATTATTTAGTTAATTTTTGTATTAAAAAATTGACCAACCCGATCACCCAACAAACCAATTCATAGAATTGGATTTATATCAAAAAATACAAAATCGAACCAAATCAAACCAATTGATTTTGATTGATTATTTATTTTTCCTCAAAAATCAAATCAAACCATCCACTTACACCCCTAGTAATAATAATAAAGAAAAGGAACAATACTACGTCGTTGAGAAAAACATAGGCCAAAACAAAAACAAAAAAACAGCCTGTTTGATTGATTCACTGTATTATACTTAATAAGATAAGTTAATACAATATATTATAATTTTATTAATTATTTAATATAAATATTATATTATATAAATTTATCTATTAAATTCTTTTTATATATTAAAATGATGAATAATTTAATTAAATCTTGAAACGTAAGATTAGACTTAATTAAATTTTAATGTATAAATTATTATAAAAAAATTTATTACAATTTTAAACATTTATATCTCCAATCATTTATTATTAGGCCTTGGACAATTATGGTTCAATCACAGAAAAGAAAACAGTAAGTTTTCTAAGACTAGGCGAAAGCTTTCATGAGGGTGCTCTGGAAAATGCAAAGCTAAAAATGAATCATGCATGCTCCATGTAGGTACTTAATGTAACAAAGTTACAGTAAGGTCGGTGAAATACAACCACACCTGGGGATGCTGGTAAACTTTTTTTTCCTCTCCGAGTTTGCACCATTTTTTATCCTAATAATATACAGTTGCAAAGCCAAAAAAATAAATCATGCATGCGGTATGTGGCTACATAATGTAACACAATTACAATTACATCGGCGATATACAAGTTAAAACCACAGCAATGATGACCAATAAAAGCTCAAGTGCCTTAGAGCAACATCCATCCATTTCTGCATCACAGACAAAACCCCACATACCAATATATAATTACCAAATGAGGTGAAGAGCGCAACTAGTAGGGCAAAACATTTCTTCACATTCCGAAATGAACTTACCCTTCTATGCTCAATTTCTAATGTCTTGGCACTGCAAAAAGTTTAAAAAAAATCATAATATTATACTTTGTTACTTAAATGATGGCGACAATTCAAAGGAGAAATGTCTAGTGAACTCATTTCTCAACTATATGGTTGAAAGCCCAATAACAAATAAATATATTATTCAAGGTCAACGCAATTCTATATATATAAGCTACTAAGTTGCTCTAACTGCTTTAACAAATTATGAAACATAGTAAACAAAAGGGTTTCATTTCATACATTACTTAAGCAATGATGACCGATCCTTTCTGAGCAGGAGCTACTGCTGTCTGCCCAAGTTGATATGTTCCCTCCCTTGCGGCCTGTTGATTCCAAGAGAGGCAGGGTCTAAGGACATCTCAGACCTACTGAAATCTGCCTCGTGCTCTTTCTGCTTCAGTTTCAAGATCATGCGCTCATTTTCCAATTTCATCCTCTCATTCTCCAACCTCAGCCTCTCCAGCTCCCTGTCCTTCTTGCTGCAGTATCTTAACCACTTAAACCGTTGTTTCTCAAGTTCAAGAGCTTGTGCTTGGTAGCTGACTTTTTGCTCTTGAAGCTGCAACATCTGTATCTTAATCCACTCTCTTCGTTCCCGCAATGACATTGTGGGGTCTTGAAAAATCCTTGCCATTTCAACTTCAAATTTATCCATTGCAACAGATTGTGGCAAAAAATGGCCATCTTCGTCACTTAGTTTCTTTCTACCACAGAACTCCTCCATCCCCTCTCCATCCCCACGTGCATTAATATTACCTTCATTATCCAACTCATCATCCTCGCTTTCATTGTTATCCTCAGCTTCCTCCTCTGAGCTATTATTATCTCTACAGTCCCTCCCATGTTCCAGAGAATAACCCTGTAAATCAAGATCATGACAATTTGGTATCCTTTGCCCGTTATGGTAAGCACACATCTCCTTATAAAACAAGTGCTTTGAGCTCAATATCTTTCTAACATCATCCTTCGCCTTAGCTGACAGGTTAGGCATTGAATCCATCAATGCAGGATTCTCAACCACTTGGCAACAAGTTCCCCTTCCAAGTATATCATTTAACCTCTTGTACCTCTTATTCAAATCATTAAACTTGTCCTCACACTGCTGTGGCGACACATGGCAACCCTTTCCTATCATTATCTTGGAGACGGTTTTCCACTTGCCCTTCTTTTGTAAAACCCCAGATTTCCTTTTATGACCATCAATGCCATCAATGGTACCATCATCCCCCACACAACTCACCACTGCTATAAGGAGCCTAACCACATTGTCTGTCCACTTCATTCGATGCCAAGGAGACCCCTTTTTGCTCTTCCCGCTGCCATCAAAGTTCTGGCAATTCCCATCTTCCGCATAACTCGGCTCATCATCTTCACTCAAATCATTACTATTGGCAGGATTAGAAGGAGCAATCCCCTTTCCTTTACCAAAATTCAACACCGCATTCGAACCTTTCACTTCCATTAGGCCAATTGGGTGATGATCATTTTCCAGATCACTCATAATATTCATGTGCTGCTGACTTGTTACTGATGGATGACCCAACTGGGATTGTTGGTGCCTATGAAATGGCGATTCAAGGTCCAAAATCGCCCCACTTGGACCGGTCAAAAAACTGCCTCCCAAACCTGAATTATTCATTCTAGGAACACAATCCCCAAACCCTAATTCTCAAAATTGGGATGCTAATAGAGGGCAGGCTAAAACAGAAACTGAATTTGAATTGGGTTGTGATCAGAACAGTATTTATTACCAGTTGACTAAGCTTGACAACACCAGAGAACTGAAAAGCCAAATCTTTTCTTCATATATAAATCTCAGAAACCAAAAGAAAAAAGCACAAAATCCGGAAATAGGTAATAACTGAACACATTAACTAGTAATCATAACTAGCTTGGTCTTTGGGATTTGTGAACTGAACAGTACTACATAAGAACAGATACCCTCGAGTTAAAATCGAAACCTCCAACATAAAGCATAAATATTCATTCGGATAGGAACCAAAACTTGAGAGACAACATCTGAGATAAATTACAGATCTCGTTTGAGGTTACCTGTTGATGACCAACGATCAGTAGCACAGTAAACACCAAAAAGTAGCAGGAATATAGATAGATAGTGACAGAGAGATGGAGCGTTTCCTCTGTTTTGTAGGGGGGACCAAGTTAATGGCCTAGTCCCATTCCCACAGACCTGTCGGAGTTTTTTTACTTTCCCTAACGTTTGAAAATTGAAATATTGGAGAATTCTATGTTAGCAACAGCCATCGATAGTTGTGTAATAATAATAATAATATGATTGATATTATTATTTTAACATTATATTAATTTTTAAGTTGTGAGTATAAAAACTTTAAGTAAGGTAATATTTGGTGGTTTATCCGGTAAACTTGGAAGGGTAACGAAATCCTTCCTTTTTGGTCCAATCAGAGTTGGATAAATATGCATATTATTTTCATCTCAGCTTCCAACTTGTTATAATATGTTATAACTTTTTAATCCTCAAAATAATTTAATTTCTCTGAAAAAAAAAAAAAACCTTAAGGGTTGTTGTATTTCTTTATGTGTTTATAGTAGAGCATTTTTTTGTGGTGTTAATTTTTGTTCTTATTCTGCTGCTGGCCTTATGACATTTCATGCTGCATTTTACCTGTTTTTGATGACATGCCAACAAGAGAGTCTCATGAATTTCATGTTTCATTTTACATGTTTGATGATATGTCAATAAGGTAGTCTGATGAATTTTAATAGTTTTAATTGCTTTATTGTCAATCCTAATAGGTTCATAATTATCAATGATAATATGCCACCCTTTCCTTTAGGACCTTCCCACTAAATTCTCCAGCTTCATGAAGTATATCTTCTCCTGCTATGCTTAAGTGTGAGGTTTCATATAAATCTATCATTTCCTTGATATTTCCACCTAGTTTTGGGTTGAACTTTCCCTCTTTGTCTGTGAACTTGTCAAACACCTCTGTCATGTTCAAAGAGGGAACATACAGAATTAGTTCAAGGTGTATATTAGTTAATCGTTCCTTTCAAGTACTAAGAAAATGAAGATTATTAGCAAAGACACTAGTAAATCCCAGAGGATCAAAATGAGTAGAATTAATCTCAAGAAACTCATGCAAATCACCCTCTTTCATTGTGGTCCTTGGAGCAGTCATGTTTTTCTTTTGTAGTTCAAGATTTCTCTCCTTTATGACAGCTTCCAAAATATGAATCATTTTTGCTTTGTAAAGGGGTTTGTTGACCATCAGTGTATGCCCTTTCCTACGGAGATCCATCTTTATGCTATTGGAGGTGTCATGATTTAGCATCGATACGAACTTTGCTCTCCCAAAGTACCTGAGCAGGAAGTTAAGCTGTTCCTTCCATATATCCGTGCTCAAGTCAAGTAGCCCAATGTCAACAACAATGACTAAAACTGGGTTCCTCATATCTTGTATGTTGAGTAATTTAAACTTCACTCCCTCATTTACTAGATAATGTGCATCAAAGTCATTATTATGGACTGAACTTCTTGTATGAAAGAGTTCCCTCAAAATTTGTGTTAGTCTGTAGTCCAATCCATTCAGATGCTTTCATTTATTTAGCTAATATAGATTGAACATGTTAGCACTGTATCTTGCAAATCAAATCACTATTAATTAATCTATTTAAAATCCCAAATGTTTGACAAATAAAACTAGGAACCTTGCATGGATTCTTTAGCAGACTGAGCAGCATTGCCAGTCTTGTCCACCATGTTGCTTGCCTTTTCCTGCAATAGTACAAAAACTTGTCCTTAGGTTATAAAAATTGAGCACATGTAGAGAGTAGAGCAGAAAGAAAGTTAAGGCAGAACCTGAACTTGGCCTTTGGCTTGTCCAGCATTGTAGCTCATGTTTTGGGAATCCATCTTCTATGAAACTGTTATAAACCGAATGAATGAAGGGAAGATCAAGTGTCGTTTGAGTTTGTCAGATGCATATTTCTTACTGTCTGTTAAAGCTTATATAGTTTCTCAAAGCATTGCATTTTTTGACACGTGTTTTTCTCATGTTTTGTTACACAAATTGAGATTAACCTTAACAGTTTTCTCCTTCAAATACTTTTTCAAGGGCACATGTCATGCCATTCTTGGAAAGCGGCTTCAACACTTGTTGATCTGCAAATATGCACAAGTCAATACAAAAGTCAGCATCAAGTGATAAAAATAAATTTTAAATAAAAATTACTTTAATTTTGTAAAAATCAATGCAAAAGCCAATGCATTTATTAATGAGGATCAATTTGATCAATTCGTTATAATACTTTTACGGTTAGCTACTTAAATGAATCAATTTGATTCGTGCCTTGTCATGTGGATCAAAAATCTTTTATTAGCTTATAAATGTATTTGTTAATGGTATTTTACTTAGAATATATATATATTCTAGTAAATCTTGACAAGAGTGTTGTCCAAGTGGACATGTCAGAATTACTTGTACTAGATTTACATAATGCAAATTTATAAAATATGAATATTCTAAGCAAGAGTTAAGACAACAAAGCAGATTTGGGGAAAAAAAAATTATAACCTTCCAAAACTTAGCAACATTTTGTATTCTCCTTTATTTTATCAATTTCTCCATTTGCATATATAAAGTTACCCTCCGTTAAATGGTGCTATACAGGGTTTGTTTATGGAACAAATGCTGCAGGATGAGTCATAGTAACCAAAAATTTCTGAATACCCAATTGTGGAGCCAAGCAATATTGATGAGCAAAGATTTGACTTGTATGGAAATTAATTTTCTTTTTTTTTCCTATTTTGTTTATTGTTGTTTATTTGAATACAAACTACATGACTAATATTGAGGTTACCATTGTAGGAATGACTGTAGAGTATGGGTTGGTGCATGGATAATGCTATATGATTTGTCTGACATATACAACATACAGGTTACAAATATCACTTCATAACAGTTTATATGCAACATTAAATATTTTGGAATAAATTAATTGAATTCTTTACCGCCAAGTCGATAATGGTACAAGGATGAGGATAATATTGGATTTGATTTTGAAACCTTACAATGCAAAGAAGGTTGAAATAATCCCATTAGCATTTGAAAACATGAAGCAGGACAAGGATAAGCATATGCAAATTAATTTAATATTTCGTGCTTGGCTGTTGGAATCCTAGGGTATATAATTGCTAGCTGACTGTTGTATGTATGTTCTGTTTGATTATTATTTTTGCAGGTTGGGGGAAGGTAATTTTATCTTTTTAAAATTTTATACAGGTTTGTATGCTCCCTCACATATATCACTATCACTTATCTTACACACTTTTTGGGCTCTATACTCGAGTCTGTGCAAATCCAAGGAGTAGGAGGGGTCTCGACTTTTGTTATTGAAGGGTCTTATGCTTACTTGACATTTGTTGAGACACTACTTATATTATTACCAGTATCATGGATTAGTCATATTGAGAGGGTTTATCTCTACTTGTAATTAATTCATGAGTTGGGTTCTTGTCTTTCGAGATAGAGGCAAGCTAGGCACCATGGCTTTTTAGAAGTTTAGATCTATCCTGAAAAATATTGCATTGATAGATTGAACATAATAGCTGTCAAAATTAGAGTCATGACCTTAAGGGGATCCAACCCTTAGGTTCCACCTAACTAGGACATAAAGGGAGCGTACTTCTTCTTTATCTATTTATCCATCAGGTCATTCATTGCATTCTTTTAAAAAAAAATCAGCTCAAAAAAAGAAAAAAGAAAAGATACATCATCTTGCATTTTCATGACATTCTTAGCATTCTTTAAAAAAAAAATTCATCTGCATAAGTATTTTATACTTCATATACATGCATGTTGCCAATTTTGTTCGGTCAATATTAATAATTGCATATTCATATCATGTTTCCTCAAGCAGAAAAGCAGAAAAGTAGACACTATAGCGGGAAAGCAGCTTCCGCGACACCCTTACAGGACTCGTTCTCAGGCTAGGATCATGGATAAAATTGAATAGACTCAAGAGCTGAAGGATGAGGTGAACCAGCTCAAAGAGCAATTGTCCAAGATGATGAAGATGCTACAATCCATGAAAAATAGAAAGAGCACAGATGGGAACCCCCCAGTTGCTAACGAAGAACATCTGGTCACACCTTTTCACTCGCTTGGTTTTGCGCCAATCCCTCTGCAATGTCAAGGCTTTAATCCTCAAGGAGTTATGATGCTGCTCACCATATACCCAAACAACACTACTCAACCCTCAATCACTAATTCTCAAGAACTCAAGTGCCACCATTCCTACTATATGGCCTCCCTGCTGGCTATGTACCACCATCAGTTACCAATCCCCCTGATAATAGCACGTCAATAGGGACACCAACTTCAAACCCGCTAAACACTACCTAAACCCAAGCCACTCGACCAAATGCTAGTGAAACCCCACTAACACAACACTCATTTCCCTTTTTGATCTCACCATATGGTCTCCCTTCTGGCTTTGTACCACCACAAGCTACCAATCCCCCTAACAACAACACACCATTGATAACACCTACTTCAAACCCATTGAGCACAACTGAACCACATATCCATTACCTTGGTACCAGTGAAACCTCATCGATGCAACATTTTGTTCCCACTTTCATGCCATAGTATCCATTGAATTCTTCTGCTAAAAATCCTCAGTCCAAATAGGAGTTGAAAATTCTGGAAGAGAGATTACGGGCTATTGAAGGAGCAGGTAGTTATGGTCTCATAGATGCTATCAAGCTTTGCCTTGTCCCTAATGTTGTCATTCTCTCGAAATTTAAGGTCCTAAATTTTGATAAATATAAAAGTACTACTTGCCCAAAGAATCACTTGACAACGTATATTCGTAAGATGGCTTCACAGGTTCATAACGACAAGTTGTTAATCCATTTCTTTCAAGACAATTTAATTAAGATAACTTCGAATTGGTAAATGCATCTTGAGCGTGCCCATATACGAAGTTTCAAAGATCTAGCTAATGCTTTCTTAAGGCAATACAAGTATAATTTTGACATGACTCCTGACAGATTGCAGTTGCAAAATATGACGAAAAATGATGTTGAGACTTTTAAGGAATATGCTCAGAGATGGAGAGAAACAGTCGCTCAGGTGGAACCCTCATTGTCAGAAAAGGAAATGGTGACTATGTTCATTAACACCCTTTAGTCTCCCTTCTATGATCGAATGATTGGGAGTGTGTATTCAAACTTCTCAGACATTGTTATCATCGAAGAAAGGGTTGAAAGCAAAATAAGAAGTGAAAAAATTGTTGATAATTCATTCGGGGCGACCAATAATGCAAAGAAATTCTCGATGGTGAAGAAAAAGGAAGGAGAGCCTCATGTCGTGATGTTTGATCAGAAGAAATTTACTCAAGTGCAACTTAACCAAACACCTGTGAACCCTCAACCATCTTTCCAACCCCTTACATACCTTATCATTCATATTTTTCCACTACTTTACCAGCTCCATATTCCCAACCTTACCATGCAATTCGACTAATCTACTACCATATACTCATTTTGCTTAATAAATTTCAGGAATTCACAAGTTTCTTCATCAGATACCTCCTTTTTGTATTCCTTCGATTTTGTCAACCCTTCATTTTCTTCCACCTCATTTTCAATAGAAGTCTCTCCTATCCTACTTTTCCATTTGTGGATCCTCTTTTCTTCTTCTTCTTGCTCCTTTCGCAACTCCTCAGGAGTGTAAATGCAATCACTTTGTGTCACTCCCTCGATCCCAGATATATTAGTAACAATAAAGGTCAAGCAAGATGAAACTTTTGGTATCGTTCATGGGATAGCTTCCAAGGACTTGTGCATCATAGCTCCACGGTACTGCTCTGATGTCCTTGAATGGAAAAGGACTGGGAACTTGAATGGTGATGGGCTTCGAGTCGTATGGAGGTGGCAAAGGCGCAACTGTAGTGTAATAAATAACCAACGGCTTGATAATCGGATGTGTAATGGAAGGGACCTAATAATTTACAGTTTCCTGACCTTCTTAAGGTTTGGGAATGACGTACTCATCAACCAAGTTTATGTCACCCTCGTCACACAAATGACCTATTTGCACCTGTTGCATGTCCATTAGATTCTGGAAGATTCGCCTAAATTCACCATATTCTTCAATAGAATGCCCCACATTCCCATGGAGGTTACACATTATTTTATCACCATTGCCCCTTTTCACTTCAACCTAAGCTTGTATCATCCTAAATTTACAGAGTTCTTTAAAAATAACTCTCGTAGGGGTTTTGAAATTTATCGCTCGTCTTACGAACTGTTGGGCAGAGAACTTCTCTATAACATTAACTCTAGGATTTTCATGTTTTGGCAAAGGATTATGGCCCATACTAAGAGTATTTGGATTGAAATTCAACCACTTGACATTGATTAGGTCTTGCACTCTAAACTTTAGCGTTTTGTAATTCTCTGTGCAATGACCTGTGGCCCTTGCATGGTAATCGCACTTGGCATTTAAGCCAAATCCTTTTGGGTATAGGGGTTCCACTAGCTTCATCGGGCAAGAAGCTAAAAGAGAATTACAGATGAGTTTGGGTAGTAATTTGGTGTAGATCATAGGGATTGAGTTGAAATGAACATACTTCCTTTCTTGGTTATTGATGCACAATTTTTGATTGTCGCATTTGTAAACCCAAGTGCAGGTTGTCTCAAGTAATAAAATTCTTGGGAGTCCGAGGTCGATCCACAGGGAATTATTGAAGATTAATTAAGGTGAAGTGAATATTTTGTTACTACAATTAAAATTATTTACTTGGGTAAAAGGATTCACTCTTGGTAAATAAAATAAAGATAGATTTATTCCTCTCTTGTGCTTTAATGATTTATTTTTCTAGTATTCTTTATACGTATTATATTTTGATTCTGATAATTTAAAACTACGGGTGTGAGGCAGAATACTCCATCCTTGTAAAGAGGAGTTCTTGATTTATTGTAACAAAATATTGATATGATGAATCTTTACCCATTTCAAGTGGTGGTGGTTGTGTTAATAAATAATTAAATGAATCATAATATAATTACGTATATTATTTTAATGGACTTTTAACATTGTATTTTCCGATTGGAACCTCCATGATGCGAGGATTCTAATTGAGTTATAAAAGGAATTAATCTTACTTTTACTTTATTTACCAAGAGTGGATCATTTTACCCAAGTAAATAATTTTTACTGTAGTAATAAAATATTTACCTTACCTTAAATAATCTTCATCAATTCACTGTGGATCGATTTCACCGGACATCGAAATTTATTACTTGAGTACTTGGGTTTGTAAATGCAACAACTAAAAGTGTGCATCAAGTTTTGGCGCCTAAAAACTTGATGCACACTTTTTAGTTGTTGCATTTACAAACCAAGTGCAGTATGTCTCAAGTAATAAATTCTCATGAAGTCGATGTCGATCCACAGGAATTGATGAAGATTATTTAAGGTAAGGTAAATATTTTATTACTACAGTAAAAATTATTTACTTAGATAAAATGATCCACTCTTGGTAAATAAAGTAAAAGTAAGATTAATTCCTTTGATAACTCAATTAGAATCCTCGCATCATGGAGGTTCCAATCGAAAAATATAACGTTAAAAGTCCATTAAAATAATATACGTAATTATATTATGATTCATTTAATCATTTATTAACACAACCACCACCACTTGTAAATGGGTTAAAGATTCACTGTGCCAATATTTTGTCTACAATAAATCAAGAACTCCTCTTTACAAGGATGGAGTATTAAAATCGTCACCCAGGGATTTTAAATTATCGAATCAAAATATAATACGTATAAAGAATACTAGAAAAATAAATCATTAAAGACAAGATATAATAAATCTAACCTTATTTTATTAAAAAGCTTCACACTTTAACCAAGTAGACTGGAACTTATTTACACATAAACTCAAAAAGAGAAAAAGAGAAAAAGAGAGAGAAAAGAAATTGGAGGGAGGAGGAAATTCCTCAGAATTTCCCCTCCCCCGAAGCGTCTCCGGAATCCTGAATTCTGCTCTCTGCAAATTGTGCAAATGTTGAATTCTCTGGCCTTTTATAGGCAAATTGTGTCACTGTGGCTACAGTGATCACAATTAAACAAATTGAATCATAAACGTCATGGATGACGTTTTTCCATTTGTTTTTTTTATTTTTTTTATTTTTTTTAATATAATAATTGAGTAAATACACAACCGTGTGTCAAGTCATTTTTACATTTTTGAGAGAAGTGGTCTTTATGAAAGTTGAGGCCTGAATATTTGCTTTAAAGTGGCTTTGGTTTCAGTCCATAATCATGCCTAGAACTTGAGATATGGTCCACCATGCATGATATTTTAGACCCAGTTTCAGCTCCTCTATTCGACTTCAAAGCTCAATATCACCTCTAAGGCGTTCGATTTTGGAAAAGTGTTCAACATGAAAGTTGTAGGCAATTGTCTAAGCTTTCCTACAAGACCAAAATCACATCAATCAGATATTTGTAACTCAAGTTATAGCCAGTTTACTAAACATTGCCAAAGAGATAATTACAGTTAATTTATGCAATAATTTATTTAATTGTCCAATTTGGCTCAAAATCATAAAATGTGTTAAAACTAACTTAATTAAGCCTAATTGAACCTTAAAAAGCCTAGTGAGAGGATTATAAAATGTATAAAATATAGTGTTATCAGTTATTTAGTGGTCTTCTTTGGTTTGTGCTTAGGTTTTGAGTCCATGGTTGAGCTGGTTGAGGCGGTAAGGTAGAGGTGTTTGGTGTTGAGTAGGGGATGGCGTACGGTAAGACATTATTAGGTGATGAGGTTGGGGATATGGAACTTGTTAAACAGTGGCAACATATGGATGGTAAGGTTCGGGATATGAAGTTAGTGAAGTAATGGGAAAATATAGGTGGCAAGGTAAGTAAGGAGTTTGGAAGGATGGCTGAGAGTTCACAAGTGTTTGGTTAAGTTACCTTTGAGTAAATTTCTTCTGAAAACATTACAGCATGGGTCTTTCCTTCTTTTTTTTCACCATTGGTATGCGTAAAATACACTAAGAGCAAGTGCACTCTATCGCCAAGTAATATAGGACTTGAGTCCCAGTTATCGATCCCACGAGGAATAATTGGTAATTATTAAATTCGCTAAACTCTTTGTTATTCAGACAATCGAAAGTGTATGAAGAGATTCAAGTTAAAATCAAAATAAACAAATAAAGAAAAATAATGAACAATTAAACAAAGAAAAGATAATCAATGAAAGATAGACTAGGGCGCAAGGTTCACTTGAATCTAATTTTTCAGATTTTCTTTCAATTATGATGTAGGTAATTCTTTTGTCAATATTCTCTTATCTGTTATTGAATCCCAATGGTCATGGATGAAACAATATTTTATTCCTAATTTAATTCACCTATTTGGTCATGTAGTTGAATTAATCAAGAATGCATTAAGCTTCAATTCAAGAGATGAACTAACATACCGTCAATTTCATTAGTAGGAAAAATTGATGTTTGGTCATTCACCAATCTAATCCTAGGTTTACCATATAGATCCACTCATTGAATGTGGATGATCACTGGTCAAACAATGAATTAACACATGCCAAAAATGATCAAATTCTAACAAGAATACAAGTAATATAATAAATCCAAAAAGAAATTACCATAATCAAATTAGAAATCAAACCCAAATAATAAGGAAAACAAGATCCCCCATAGCCCTAGCTATGGGTTTAGCTACTCATGTTCAATATAAACAAACTCATATCAGAATACAAACACATAGAAAGAAAACCCAAAGAAAAGGAGAAACTAAAAAGAAAGAGAAATCAAAACCCCTTTAATGGAAATTATGATCTCTAAGTCTTCAAGAATCGATTCCTCCTTCAAGTCTTCCTCCAAGGTCTGCTACCGCAAAACAACTCTCAGGATTAGGGATTTTCTGTGTAATGTGCTCAATATCCTGTCTGTGGCGTAACTTTTCTTATTTAATAAAAATCACATCTGCTGTTACGCTCTCAGGGCCTAGGCGCCCAGTTCTGAACGCTCAAGCGCTCAGTCACTTAAGTCAATACGCGCACTGCTACACGTTGCACTCTCAGACGCTCCTTCGCAGCACTCAGGCGCTGAATCACTAATTTATCGTTTCTTTGCATACGCCTACGAGTGCTCAGCGCTTCTAACACCAGCCGCTTAAGCGCGGTCAGTCATTTGCAAAACTCTTTTTTTTCTTGCTCCTTTGCACATTCAATCTTCTCCCCATACAATTACTTGACAAAAATACACAAAATACTTAATAAAAACACAATTAAATAATACTAAAAATATAACAAAACTAACAAACAAAATTCATTAAAAATAAATAAAAAGAATATAAAAAACTAAAGAATTGAACCGTAAAAATAGGACATGTTGATGGTTCATCAACTCCCCCACACTTGAGCTTTGCTTGTCCTCAAGCAAAGAATAGAAGTCAACAACAAGATCAAACTCAACATCAAAAAACATGAATCAAAGGAAAATTCCACAATTAAAAGAAATTTCAGTTCAGTAATTAAATCCAATCAAGTAAGATCATTTAGCACTTAAACAATTAAAGGCTTGAGTCTAAATTGTAACTGTTCTCTTCATCAAACATCTGAGATCATGCAACTTTTCATCGCTCAAGTATTTAAAGGACAAAGAGATCACTCAAATTTCTCTTGAAAAATGCAATACCATAGGCTTGTTTATCAATCTCATCTCCACTTAGGTTCACATACAACACAAGAATCAAAAGGACTTTCCTTTGGTTGTAACAGGGCCAATGGTATAATGGAAGGTAGGAAGAAAGGATAAAATAGGGTAAAGAATGCTCATGAATAAATCAATACAAAGCAGAATCAGGCTGAAAAGATTACAGATAGAGTATGATGCACAAGAATATAACAACTTCTCACTTTCAACCCAATATTCTCATTATTCTTCACCAACAATTCTTTTCTTTCTTTCTTTTTTATTTTTTTTTCCAAATTTTTTTTAGCCCTTGAAGACAAAAGTAACTTTTCAAGACTTTTCAATCAACACATCAATTGTTCCAAAAAATTTAACCTGATTATTCAATTAGGTATTCAAATAAATCAATTTCAGGCTCAAATAGGGCAAATAATAGGTCATTTGGTCAATGTAACTCTGGAAGTCAAGAAAAAATTCAGGCTAATTGCCTTAATCATATTCAAGTATGCATGTGAATCATTAAAGCCTTAACAAGATATCAAAGCAAGTTCTAGCGCACATCAATCAAGAGAAAACTCACTCCAGAAGAAAAATCCAATCATTAAGGCTCAAATCTCACTTTCTGGCTAAAGTTAATAAAGAGAACAAAAGCAAACAGACATAACTAATTTTTAAATAAGATGCTAAAATTCACTTTACTTCATTAAAAAAGATTGCTTCACACATTATCAGCTCATATTCAATGGAATTCCCTTTAAAAACATATCTCTATCAGTTCATAATAAATGAAGATATCAACACACAATTCTAGCTTAATTACCAACATTACTCAAGTGGTTCAACAAATTTTTTTTTTGACAAAAATTGTAAAAGTACCCCCCCACACTTAAGATAAACATTATTCTCAATGTGGAAGAAAAAGAAATAAAATGGGTAAAGAAAAGAATAACACAACCTGATGAAAAATGACACAATACCAAGCAAAGGAGAAGCACAAGAGTCAGCATAGCAACAGAATCTGAAAAATAAAATCCCAAAACACATGAGTAGAAGAAAACAAAAATAACAAAAATAATTAAAATAAAATAAAGGAAGAAGAAACACAGGTTACCTCCTTTGAAGCGCTTGTTTAACGTCATTAGCTCGATGTTGCCTTTTTCAGATAAATCAAGGTGGCTTAAAGTAAGAGAAATAGGAAGACACCTTTTTCTTTTCAAAATAATTCTTCCTCCCTTCAACAATGGCTTTGGGACTGCTTCCAACAGAATTGTGAACTTGACAAGAGCTTGACTGTCCCAATTGCGCCTTAACTCCATTAGGCCATGGTGGTCGCACTCGATCAACAGATGAAGGACTAATCTATGAAGAAACATGGATCTTAGGAGGACCTTTATCTGTTTCAGCAGCTTGACATTCCAACATATCAACATCAACACTGTATGATGGCGGGGGGTCTTTAATAGTTACGGTTTCCTGCTTCTTAACTTGAACAAAATTGATAGGAGCATGAAGATTTGACGTTAGGGAAGACTTAGCTTTCCTAAAGACATTAATGATCACATGATCTCCATCCACTCTGAAGATGAGCTCACCCTGAGGTACATCAACCACAGCTCCAGAAGTAGCCAAAAATGGCCTTCCAAGAATGAGAGGAATATCACCATCCTCTTCCATATCTAGAACCACAAAATCAACTGGGAATATGAATTTATCCACCTTCACCAAAACATCCTCCACCACACCATGCAGGTAAGCAAATGATCTATCAGTCAACTGTAGTGAAATGTTAGTGGGCTTCGGTTCCTGCATTCCCAATTTCTTAAACACAGATAAAGACATCAAATTGATACTAGCACCCAAATCACATAATGCCTTATTAAAATAAGAGTTACCAATAGTGCAAGGAATAGTAAAACTCCCTGGATCTTTCAATTTTAGGGGTAACTTCTTTGAGAGAATAGTGGAACACTCCTCAGTTAGACATATCGTCTCAAATTCCTCAAGTTTGCGTTTCTTTGTAAGTATTTCCTTTAGAAACTTCGCATACTTGGGCATTTGAGAGATGGCTTCAACAAATGGAATATTAATTTGTAATTTCTTGAATATCTCTAAGAATTTGGCAAATTACTGATCTGGCTAATTGTTCTTGAGCCTCTGAGGAAATGAGATCTTGGCATATGGTGATGGTTCATAGAGTATGCTCTGCTCACGATCCTTCTTTGCTCTCTACCACTTTAGTGTTTTCTTCTCAACCTCTCTTTCTTGATTGTCATCTTCAGTAAGGACATCTTCAGCTGCCTTCTCTTCATCATGCACAGACTTAATAAGAGTATCTCCAAGCTCTGGTATTTCTTTCTTTTGAGAGGACTCCTCAAGTTCCTTACCACTTCTAAGGAAAATTGCATAGGCATGTTCCCTTGGATTAGTCTCAGTAGTGCCAGGCAATGTCCCGGGTGCCCTCGCTGTCATCAATGTAGTCAGCTGACTGATCTGAGTCTCCATATTCTTCATTCTGGCATCGGAATTCTGCATGTACTTCATAACCAGATCTTCAAAACTTGGCTTCTCTGCAGTTGCTTGGAAACCAGGAGGTGGTGGTGGAGTTCTCTACTGATTCTGCTGATAGCCTTGCTGATTTCCCCATTTAAAATTTGGGTGGTTCCTCCAACCAAGATTGTACGTATTTGAATACGGATTGTACTGCTGCCGATTGGAATTACTAACAAAATTTGCTACTTCAGGCTCGGGGGAAAAAGGACTACCAACTTGACAGTTTGCACTTGAATGACCCTGTCCTCCACATGCTTCACAGACAATAGGTGGGGCTGCACTATTTGTCACCATCAAAGTCTCCACCTTCTTCGTCAAAGCTTCCAAATGACTTCGAAAATAGCAGTAAATGAATCAACAGCATGTACACCTGCTTATTTCTTAGGAGCCTGGCACTAATTCTGTCACTGATAACTATATAGCGTCATTTCTTCAATTAATGTTTGGCTCTCAGTAAGTGTTTTCCTCCATATAGTACTTCCCACAGCAGCATCAATGAGTGAACGGTTTGCAGGCGACAAACCATTGTAAAAAGTCTGAACCTGCTGCCATACGAAAAATCCATGATGTGGACATCTCCTCAACAACTCTTGAAAGCGCTCTTAAGCTTCATAAAGAGTGTCCATCTCAAACTGTACAAAAGAAGATATATCATTCCTTAATTTAGCAAATTTAGAAGGAGGAAAATACTTAGCCATAAATTATTGTGTCAATTGATCTCATGTAGTGATGGAACCCCTCGGTAGTGACGTTAACCATTGACTCGCTCTGTCCCTAAGAGAGAAAGGAAAGAGTCGCAATCGGATCGCATCATCTGTCACACCATTGTACTTGATAGTATCACACAACTGCAAGAACCTGACCAAATGCTGATTAGGATCATCCGAAGGCAATCCACTAAACTGAACTGAATTCTGAATCATGGAGATCAGTGCTGGTTTGATCTCAAAATTATTAGCTGCCACAGTTGGTCTTATTATACTTCCTCCATACCCTTCAGCAGTGGGCATAAAGTACTCAAACATGGTCCGCTCTGCTGGGTTAACTCTTTCTTCACGGTTGGCCTCAACAACTGGTTGTCTCTCCATCCTGTTAATGTCTTCTGTTACAACTGTAATAAAAATCTGCTTCTTTAACTTGCGAGTTATTTTCTCAATTTTCAGATCAAAAGCCAAATCAAGACACTGAGATCGAGTGAGCATAAACAAAAAAAAAAAATAAGAAGAGAACAATTAAATAAAAATAAAATAAAATAAGAAATAAAAATTAAAACAAGATATAAACAAAAAAATGAAAAAAAATAAAAAATTAATTAAAAAATAAAATAAAATAAGAAATTAAAATAAAAATCAAATAAGGAATAAAAGAAAAGGGTGTCTAAATTAACTAGAGCTTTTCGTTTCTAATATTACCAAACTTATTCTCCGGTAACGGCGCAAAAAATTTGATACGCCTAAAATACGCTAAGAGCAAGTACACTCTATCACCAAGTAATATAGGACTTGAGTCCCAGTTATCGATCCCATGAGGAATAATTGGTAATTACTAAATTCGCTAAACTCTTTGTTATTCAGATAATCGAAAGTGTATGAAGAAATTCAAGTTAAAATCAAAATAAACAAATAAAGAAAAATAATAAACAATTAAACAAAGAAAATATAATCAATGAAAGAGAAACTAGGGCGCAAGGTTCACTTGAATCCAATTATTCAGATTTTCTTTCAATTATGATGTAGGTAATTCTTTTGTCAATATTCTCTTATTTGTCATTGAATCCCAATGGTCATGGATGAAACAATATTCTATTCCTAATTTAATTCACCTATTTGGTCATGTAGTTGAATTAATCAAGAATGCATTAAGCTTCAATTCAAGAGATGAACTAACATACCATCAATTCCATTGATAGGAAAATTTGATGTTTAGTCATTCACCAATCTAATCCTAGGCTTACCATATAGATTCACTCATTGAATGCAGATGGTCATCGGTCAAACAATGAATTAACACATGCCAAAAATGATCAAATTCTAACAAGAATACAAGTAATATAATAAATCCAAAAAGAAATTACCATAATCAAATTAGAAATCAAACCCAAATAATAAGGAAAACAAGATCCCCTATAGCCCTAGTTATGGGTTTAGCTACTCATGTTCAATACAAACAAACTCATATCAGAATACAAACCCATAGAAAGAAAACTCAAAGAAAATGAGAAACTAAAAAGAAAGAGAAATCAAAACCCCTTTAATGGAAATTATGATCTCTAAGCCTTCAAGAATCGATTCCTCCTTCAAGCTTTCCTCCAAGGTCTACTACTGCAAAATAACTCTCAAGATTAGGGATTTTCTGTGTAATGTGCTCAATATCCTGTCTGTGGCGTAACTTTTCTTATTTAATGAAAATCACGTCTACTGTTACGCTCAAGTGCTCAGTCACTTAAGTCAATACGCGCGCTGCTACATGTAACACCCCAAAATTTTCTATCTCTTAAACAGTAATTTTGACAGTTAACAGAATTTTACTATTTAGTGATCTCTGTGTGCTGTAAAATTATTTTGATTATTTCGTCAATATATTTGATCGTTTTGAGTGATTTACTCTGTGTCAGGAAAATAATAATTTTTGGGCCGAAAAAAATCTTTCTGTATTTATTTCTCTTGACTGTTAATTATTTTTAACAATCTGACTTGATTTTCATACGTTTTCTAATATTTGTAATTTTTGTGGATGATTATAAATTTTTTTGACTGTATGTGGGCCCAGGTGATCCTAGGTGGGCCCAGGTGACCTTACGTGGGCCCAGGTGGGTCCCACAAAGTGAAAAAAATTTTACGCATAGAAAAATTTGTACTGTTTAGACGGAGACAGGGGATCTTACTAAACCTGAATCCGGAAACAGTTTTAGAAATTTTCTTATATTGTGTTTGGTACTGTATTTAATTATCGGGCGATAAAAATACAGTAAATATATTCTTTCGTGAGGTTTTTAGTAGATAAAAGTAGAAATTATATTGCTTAAGTCAACATTGGTAGTTTGGATATCCACCATTGATTTAATTAATGGTGGAGACTTAATCTTGATTTAATCAACGGTTGAGAAATAAATTTAATAAAGAAACATTAGATGTTAACCATTGATCTAATTAATGGTAGAGATTTAATATAGACAAGCTTAATAAGAAAGGCTTCAATATTAACCGTAAATTTAATCAACGGTGTAGAATTGGTCTTGTAAAGTAAAAAAGACCATTTATGACCATTGGATGAAGAATTAATCAAGGGTGGAGATTTGGTCTTAAAAAGTAGCAAAGACTAATTATGACCCTTGGATTAAAAGTAAGAAGGAGTAATCTTGACCCTTCATTTTGGAGACACATCTAATGGTTAGAATTTAAAGGAAAAAGATCTAATGGCTAGATTAAGTCTTCTAAATCAAAAGTCTACTCTAAATCCTAACCATTGAATTAATCAATGGCTAGAAATCTCTAGATGGTGACTAATAATGATGACAATTTCATGAATGCATTAGGAAGAGGCGATTTTGGAGAATGCATAGGAATGAGGAGACAATTTTGAGTAGCCTTTTTAGGCCAAAGAAAAAGATGAAGTCAACAATAGTAGCTTTAATTTGATTAGTCACTAATTAATCCTAATTTGGTTAATCTAATGGCCTAATTAACAAGTTAAGTAAACTAAATTAAATGTTAAATTGTTATAATTTAATTCTTAATTAGATATCCTAATTTTAATTAGAGGTTATAATATATGTAATTATATGTCTAATTAATTAGTTATGTAATTGAATAATTAATTAAGATTAGTTAGGAAACTAAACCTAATTAGTTAGCTATTTAATTAGCATACAATTAACCTTTAATTGAAAATAATTAAGTCCCTAATTCCATGAAGAGTCACACAGTTATGCAGCTTGGAGAGCTTCTCCAAGATTCTTGAATAATCTTGCATGAACATTAGGTGGTCAAAAGGTGACCAAGCCATGTGCTTCAAGTGTGAACACAATTATGATCTTTTATTTCAAGTATATCTCCTATTATTTCCATGGTTTGTTATTATTAAGCTTTGTTTGTGATTTTACTAATTATTTTAGAATTGTTAGGAACTTCTCAAAATTCTATCATCTACAACCTTGTCCTTCAAGTTAAAAATCAAAAAACTTATGTTTTCCTTCTTGTGAGGAATTCGGTCAACCACCCTAAGACCATCTTTCAAGTTTGTTTAATTTAATCCAACCATAGATCTTGAATCTATGTGATATTCTAAGCAACTTTCATGTTGGAGATTTTCTCTAAATCATTCATCTTCATGGACTTTTTTCAAAATCAAAGTTATTGGATTTTTGAGGTGAAGTATAAGAAGACTTCATTTCTTCTCTTCTTTTTCATGTTTTAAACCATGTTTGATCCATGGTTCCTCTTAATCAAACTTAGTATACTAATTTCTATGTATTTTGTTTTGTATTTGAGAAGCCTTTGGTGGTGAAGGACTTGGAAAAAGAAGCAAATCAAGAAGTTTTTGAGGATCTTCAAGAGGTAAGAGGGAGATCCATCTCACCAACCAAGTATGGTGGTGAGAGATGGTCTTATATTTGATGGATGGTAAATCTATGTGAGGATTCCAATCCATGGTCATGTAATAATTTATGTGTGTTTATGAGCTTTGATTTATTTGATTATGCTTGATATGCTTTGCATGATTTACTTGTGTATGCATGCTTAGTATGATTTTTATTTGCTTATATGGTATGCTTATGATATGCATGATGAAGATATATTGAATATATTATGATGAAAGTATGATAAAATAAAAAATTTTGGCTCCAAAGGCCATAGAGAAGGTCATGGTTTTGAGCTCCCAAAAATTAGAGTTCATGTTGAAAATTTTCAAGAATAAGGGAATTAATTTTTGGTCCCTAGAACTTAGTGAATTTCGACCAAGACACCTTTAAATAGGTGTTCATAAATTAATAATTTCATGAAGGATGAAAATGGATGATTTGAAGAGTATGAAAAATAAACAAAGGGTTTGTTTTTCAAGAGAACAAGAACACGATTTTTGAAGAATTTTTATTTATTTATTTTGTGTACAAAGATCTTGAGTATTTTTCTAAACATGAGTTTTGAATGAAACGGGCAAACGTTGATTTTAAGGATTTGCAAAGAAAGTGGAAAAGGATTTGCAAAGAAAGTAAAAATGAATTTGAACAAATGGGTTTGGTTTTTATAACCATCGGCACTTCGATTTTGAAAATAAAATTTTAATGATTTTGTTTGTGTAAAATCATATCAATTTAGAAGGAAAAATATTTTGATAATTTTCAATAGTCATGTCCACATTTTCGAAGGCTTGTAATGCATTGATTTTGATGAAACAAAGTGATTTTCCAAGTGAAAATATAATTAATTTAATGCAAGGAAATTGAAAATGGAATCAGAGTATTTTAGCACTTGAGAAATGAATTTTTATGTAAATGGAAAAGAGAGGTTGCAAGTGAGCCTCAATTTGTTTTAAAAAGAATTTATTAAAATCTCGTTGGATTTTGGAAAGCGTTAGTAATTTTTAAAGTTAGAAACATTGATTTAATTCAATGGAATTGTGAATTTGTGAAATATACTATGAAAAAGAATTTTCTTGAATAAGAAGATATATTAAATGAAGTAGAAAGTTATATTATTTTGAGGAAGGTTGATTTGGAAATGATTTGGGAAAAATGGAGAATATAATGGTATTTTAAAAATTTACTAACGTATAACTTATTTTTGAGTTTTGAAGACGTTAGAAAATGCTTAAGTTTTGAAACATTGATTTATATCAATGAAAAAGTGATTTTGTGAATTATATTTTGGAAAAGGATTTCTTGAATTAAGATTGATTTATTTAAGTCTAAAATAATGTTTGGAATATTGAGGAATATTTTACGTAATTGTAAAATGTTGAAAAATATTTTAAGTATCTTAAAAATAATTTGAAATACTGATAAAATATTTGTACACAATTTGTAAAATGTTAAAATATTTCTACGCGATTTGGAAAGCATTTAAATATTTTACATTATTGAAAATATTATTGAAAAATCACTACGTGATTAAATAATGATAGAATATTTTTACGTAATTGTGAAAATGACAGAAAATCTTATGTGATTTGGAAAGTGTTTTAAATATTTTGAGAATGATGGAAAATAATTTACGCAACTTAAAAGAATGATTTTTAAGTTACGCAATTTTGAAAATGGTAGAAAATCGTTACGCAATTTGAGAAACGTATATTTTTATGTGATTGAGAAAAACATTAAAAAATTAAATACGTGATTTAAAAGTGCAAATGTGAAGTGTTGCAAGATATTTCAAAAATATAATGAAATGTTACAAAATTTTAAAACGTAAAAGAAGTGTTATGGTATTGTGAAAATATAACGAAATGTTTTGGAATTGTGAAACGCAATGAAACATTTTGGAATTGTGAGAATGAAATGAAAATGTTGCGCAATTTTGTGAAAATACGACGAAAGTGTTTTATAACTATGAAAATGTGATAATATGTTTTTTCTGTTGAAAATACAGTATAAATACTGTAGAACTAATATATGGATGCTGTGTGAGAAAATGACATGTTTTGCCTGTGATTGACATTTGGTGCATTATACATGCATTGGAAAGATATGTCTATGATTGGATTTGGTGCATTATACGTGCATTGAAAAAATATGCGTTGAAGCATATGATTACATTGAACAAATGAAATTGAAAAGATTTGGCCCTTTGGGGTTGGACTTATTTGATATATTCGTGCATTGTATAAAATATAGCTAATAGCTATTATGGCCCTTGTGGTTGAAGAGGGAATGAGAATTGATAGTGAGGTCTATGATGGATCTTGGGGCGTCAAGGCGTGCGATCGACAGTGGGACGGTTAGCGAGTACCTGTGCCACAGCAATGCGATTCGTTGCAACGCATTGACGATACCGACAAGAACACGATTCTTTTCAACGACTGGGAGATTGTCTTTGGGCTAAGGCTGACAATTAACCAGAGCATTCTTCTCGAAATTGTGAAAACCTCCATGGAGTTGTTTTTGATAAAATGAGTCTTTGTGCATATGCATAAATCTGAGCATTTATATTTGTGTGATATATTAATTGAGGAATATTGGTTATTGGTTATGCCAATTATTTTGAATACTTGGATGATAATTGAATTGATAAATGATTGGATGATGATAGTTGATTAATGTTGATGGCATGATCATAATTGTGGTATGATCTATCTGTATGATATTGCTGTTTGTGTTATCTTTGTGCTGCCATGTTGGTATTGGTGTAGGTGATCTCACCTCTTTGTTATATTATTTTACTTTGTTTGTATTGTTAAAATTATACAGTAGAAGGAATGAGTTGTCTTAGACATAACAGTGGTAGATACTCGAGAGATTGATGGAAACATTGAAAAGTGGTCATGTCTCAAGTTTGAAGATGTCTTAGGGTAGATAAGGAGTAAAGTTCGATGCATCAAGTTGATACAAGAGAAGGAATGAGTATGTTAAGATTTAATGTTAGTGTTGTACCGTGCTATTAAGTAGGACCCGTCATGGGGTTTGCTACTGTTTAAAAAAAATAAGTCTATTAATTTTATATTTCTCTTTAAATTGTGATATTAATTGGTGTCAATATTGCATAATGAATAATTGAAATATGATTTTCAATATTACCTAATATCTTCAGTAAATTTACGTTTTAGTAAAGAAGAAATTTTGAAACCCATCTTTTATAACTCAAACTTTGTGTGAACTTATTTTCAGATTATGAGTCGGGAGTCGGAAATGTGATGCCCTGAGGAGGGTGTTACATTAGTTGGTATCAGAGCACAGTTTGAGGCTTTTGGGGTTTGTGGTTAGGTCTATTTTGCTTGTGTTGTGTTCTCTGTGTTTGTTTTTCGAAAGGAAATAATGTATTTATAATGGATATTAGATCCATTGTATTTCGATCCGCACGCCTAAAAAAAAGGGGGGATGGCTCGGGATAGTTATACTTGTGTGGAAGTGGAACATGTTACTAGAAATACAATTGCAGCTACGGGAGCAACAGGAGCAATGTGGAAAGACGATTGCATGAACAAAGAATCGCTGTTCAGTGGAAACTGGAAGTTGAAGTTTAGGATCTGATGGAAGAGAATCAGTCTTGAAATATAAAATTTCATAATTTTGGAACCTGGTATGTTTTTTTTAGAATATTGAAAAAGTAATTGATTTCGACGGAAGATGTATTTACAACCATTGAGGAAACCAAAAATAGTAAAGGATGTGAAAGAAAGTACTTAAATGAAGGAATGTACGTCAAGGAAACAAATTGCGGAAAAGTTGGACACATTTTTCCAAAGATTATGCTCATTGAAAATAGAATTTTCTATTAGTAAAATTTTAGATAGTAAGGGAAGTTATTACTCTGAATGGAACGGGAGTGTTCTGAGCAGAATATTTAATCAATGGAGATTGTGTCATTGGAGCTAATCCTATAAACCATACTGAATATTTCTGTGAGTGACCTATTCTTTATAACATATGATTGAGTAGATCAATTATATGTTAGAGTTATTCGTTATCCTCTGATTTGTTTACTTCTGTTTCTATTCTTAGCTGATCGAGCTATTCAAGTTATTCAAATTGTTATTGCGGATCAAATCTTTGTATTAGTTTAATCTGTTATTCAAAATTTTTGTGTTAGTTTGATCTGTTTCATAAACAAACGTGGTCCTTGAAAATGGATTGGTTATTTTCCAACCATATCCAAGGAGATTATTTCAACAGACTGTGAGTAATCCAGAGAAAATTTATTCTTGAAAATCGGGTTACATCCAATTCTTTGCTGGATATGTTCGATAACAGGTTCGATTCGTTTTGTTAATCTTCCATGATGTTTTCTTTCATCTCCTGCAATTGAACGAACAAGAAATGATATTCTTATTTAACTCTATGCCATAGTATTTGGTATAGTGCTGTGGAAAGGAGAATTCGGTTAGTGAGACATTTCCTGTTAAAAGAAAAAATATAGAATATGTAGTGATACGAGGGTAAGGAAATTTTAAGTAATACATTACATTAGTTGGAAGTTATCTAAGAAAAACTATTCTAGGCATGAATGAAGATTGGTTGTCGTTATGTTGGTATCAGAGATATGGAAATTCTTTCTTTCTGGAGTAACATTCAACATCTTCAGTAATTATAGGAGTCTGAGATATCTGTTTGATGAGGAGAAGTTGAATATCAGCAAAGAGATTTTGTTGGTTAGAATAGTATAGCAAGATGCAAGAGAGGAAGCTTCATGAGAATTGAAAAATAAGATACAAGAGTAATGTTCATATTTATTCTGAGGGTGTGAAATCATGTTTCTCAAATTTCGAGGACGAAATTTCTTTTTAGAGGGGGAGTATTGTAACACCCCAAAATTTTCTATCTCTTAAACACTAATTTTGACAGTTAACAAAATTTTACTATTTAGTGATCTCTGTGTGTTGTAAAATTATTTTGATTATTCCGTCAGCATATTTGATCGTTTTGAGTGATTTGCTCCGTGTCAGAAAAATAATAATTTTCGGGCCGGGGAAAATCTTTCTGTATTTATTTCTCTTGACTGTTAATTATTTTTAATAATCTGACTTGATTTTTATATGTTTTCTAATATTTGTAATTTTTGTGGATGATTATGAATTTTTTTGACTGTATGTGGGCACAAGTGGTCCTAGGTGGGCCCAGGTAACCCTACGTAGGCCCAGGTGGGTCCCGTAAAGTGAAAATTTTTCTACGCATAGAAAAATTTGTACTGTTTAGACGGAGACAGGGGATCTTACTAAACCTGAATCCGGAAACAGTTTTAGAAATTTTCTTATATTGTGTTTGATACTGTATTTAATTATTGGGCGATAAAAATACAGTAA
This sequence comes from Ormosia semicastrata, assembly GCA_029884595.1. NCBI lineage: Eukaryota > Viridiplantae > Streptophyta > Magnoliopsida > Fabales > Fabaceae > Ormosia > Ormosia semicastrata. The sequence continues at coordinate 63,053,824 of JAQQTO010000056.1, forward strand.
ATATATTCTTTCGTGAGATTTTTAGTAGATAAACGTAGAAATTATATTGCTTAAGTCAACATTGGTAGTTTGGATATCTACCATTGATTTAATTAACGGTGGAGACTTGATCTTGATTTAATCAATGGTTGAGAAATAAATTTAATAAAGAAACATTAGATGTTAACCATTGATCTAATCAATGGTAGAGATTTAATATAGACAAGCTTAATAAGAAAGGCTTCAATATTAACCGTAAATTTAATCAACGGTATAGAATTGGTCTTGTAAAGTGAAAAAGACCATTTATGACCATTGGATGAAGAATTAATCAAGGGTGGAGATTTGGTCTTAAAAAGTAGCAAAGACTAATTATGACCCTTGGATTAAAAGTAAGAAGGAGTAATCTTGACCATTCATTTTGGAGACACATCTAATGGTTAGAATTTAAAGGAAAAAGATCTAATGGCCTAGATTAAGTCTTCTAAATCAAAAGCCTACCTAAATCCTAACCATTGAATTAATCAATGGCTAGAAATGCTCTAGATGGTGACTAATAATGATGACAATTTCATGAATGCATTAGGAAGAGGGGGGACAGTTTTGGAGAATGCATAGGAATGAGGAGACAATTTTGAGTAGCCTTTTTAGGCCAAAGAAAAAGATGAAGTCAACAATAGTAGCTTTAATTTGATTAGTCACTAATTAATCCTAATTTGGTTAATCTAATGGCCTAATTAACAAGCTAAGTAAACTAAATTCAATGTTAAATTGTTATAATTTAATTCTTAATTAGATATCCTAATTTTAATTAGAGGTTATAATATATGTAATTATATGTCTAATTAATTAGTTATGTAATTGAATAATTAATTAAGATTGGTTAGGAAACTAAACCTAATTAGTTAGCTATTTAATTAGCATACAATTAACCTTTAATTGAAAACAATTAAGTCCCTAATTCCATGAAGAGTCACATGGTTATGCAGTTTGGAGAGCTTCTCCAAGATTCTTGAATAATCTTGCATGAACATTAGGTGGTCAAAAGGTGACCAAGCCATATGCTTCAAGTGTGAACACAATTATGATATTTTATTTCAAGTATATCTCCTATTATTTCCTACACAATTCACCTCACGGCTGCACCACTCAATATTACTCTCAATATTTGCTTTCCTCTCACCTAAAGACTTAGCCATTTTCTCTCTAAATTTCAAGAACGCCAAAGCATATTTTCCTTCCATTTTCACACCATATGGTTCTGCCCTAGCACCCTTGAGCACCTTTACTCACCTATAATTTTCACTCTCATCATTTTTTAAAGCTAAACACCATTCTAAACACTTTTCATTTAGAAAGTTTTCCCAAAATCCCACTCTAAGTGCTTCAAAATCCCTCTTTTACCTTACTTCCTTGGAGGTAAACTTTGATTTCTATGGTTTAAATTCATGTTTATGATTTTCTAAGCCATGTTTGTTCCATGGTTTGTTATTATTAAGTTTTGTTTGTGATTTTACTAATTATTTTAGAATTGTTAGGAACTTCTCAAAATTCTATCATCTACAACCTTGTCCTTCAAGTTAAAAATCAAAAAGCTTATGTTTTCCTTCTTGTGAGGAATTCGATCAACCACCCTAAGACCATCTTTCAAGTTTGTTTAATTTAATCCAACCATAGATATTGAATCTACATGATATTCTAAGCAACTTTCATGTTGGAGATTTTCTCTAAATCATTCATCTTCATGGACTTTCTTCAAGATCAAAGTTATTGGGTTTTTGGGGTGAAGTATAAGAAGACTTCATTTCTTCTCTTCTTTTTCATGTTCTAAACTATGTTTGATCCATGGTTCCTCTTAATCAAACTTAGTATACTAATTTCTATGTATTTTGTTTTGTATTTGAGAAGCCTTTGGTGGTGAAGAACTTGGAAAAAGAAGCAAATCAAGAAGTTTTTGAGGATCTTCAAGAGGTAAGAGGGAGATCCATCTCACCAACCAAGTATGGTGGTGAGAGATGGTCTTATATTTGATGGATGGTGAATCTATGTGAGGATTCCAATCCATGGTCATGTAATAATTTATGTGTGTTTATGAGCTTTGATTTATTTGCTTATGCTTGATATGCTTTGCATGATTTACTTATGTATGCATGCTTAGTATGATTTTTATTTGCTTATATGGTATGCTTATGATATGCATGATGAAGATATATTGAATATATTATGATGAAAGTATGATAAAATAAGAAATTTTGGCTCCAAAGGCCATAGAGAAGGTCACGGTTTTGAGCTCCCAAAAATTAGAGTTCATGTTGAAATTTTTCAAGAATAAGGGAATTAATTTTTGGTCCCTAGAACTTAGTGAATTTCGGCCAAGACACCTTTAAATAGGTGTTCATAAATTAATAATTTCATAAAGGATGAAAATGGATGATTTGAAGAGTATGAAAAATAAACAAAGGGTTTGTTTTTCAAGAGAACAAGAACACGATTTTTGAAGAATTTTTATTTATTTATTTTGTGTACAAAGATCTTGAGTATTTTTCTAAACATGAGTTTTGAATGAAACGGGCAAACGTTGATTTTAAGGATTTGTAAAGAAAGTGGAAAAGGATTTGCAAAGAAAGTAAAAATGAATTTGAACAAATGGGTTTGGTTTTTATAACCATCGGCACTTCGGTTTTGAAAATAAAATTTTAATGGTTTTGTTTGTGTAAAACCATATCAATTTAGAAGGAAAAATGTTTTGATAATTTTCAATAGTCATGTCCACATTTTCGAAGGCTTGTAATGCATTGATTTTGATGAAACAAAGTGATTTTTCAAGTGGAAATATAATTAATTTAATACAAGGAAATTGAAAAGGGAATCAGAGTATTTTAGCACTTGAGAAATGAATTTTTATGTAAATGGAAAAGAGAGGTTGCAAGTGAGCCTCAATTTGTTTTAAAAATAATTTATTAAAATCCCATTGGATTTTGGAAAGCGTTAGTAATTTTTAAAGTTAGAAACATTGATTTAATTCAATAAAATTGTGAATTTGTGAAATATATTATGAAAAAGGATTTTCTTGAATAAGAAGATATATTAAATGAAGTAGAAAGTTATATTATTTTGAGGAAGGTTGATTTGGAAATGATTTTGAAAAAATAGAGAATATAATGGTATTTTGAAAATTTACTAACGTATAACTTATTTTTGAGTTTTGAAGTACGTTAGAAAATGCTAAGTTTTGAAACATTGATTTATATCAATGAAAAAGTGATTTTGTGAATTATATTTTGGAAAAGGATTTCTTGAATTAAGATTGATTTATTTAAGTCTAAAATAATGTTTGGAATATTGAGAAATATTTTACGTAATTGTAAAATGTTGAAAAATATTTTAAGTATCTTAAAAATAATTTGAAATACAGTAAAATATTTGTACACAATTTGTAAAATGTTAAAATATTTCTACGCGATTTGGAAAGCATTTAAATATTTTACATTATTGAAAATATTATTGAAAAATCACTACGTGATTAAATAATGATAGAATATTTTTACGTAATTGTGAAAATGAGAAAATCTTATGTGATTTGGAAAGTGTTTTAAATATTTTGAGAATGATGGAAAATAATTTACGCAACTTAAAAGAATGATTTTTAAGTTACGCAATTTTGAAAATGGTAGAAAATCGTTACGCAGATTTGAGAAACGTATATTTTTATGTGATTGAGAAAAACATTAAAAAATTAAATACATTGATTTAAAAGTGCAAATGTGAAGTGTTGTAAAAATATTTCAAAAATATAAGAAATGTTACAAAATTTTAAAAGCGTAAAAGAAGTGTTATGGTATTGTGAAAATATATGAAATGTTTTGGAATTGTGAAAGCGTAATGAGAAACATTTTGGAATTGTGAGAACGAAATGAAAATGTTGCGCAATTTTGTGAAAATCTGACGAAAGTGTTTTATAACTATGAAAATGTGATAATATGTTTTTCTGTTGAAAATACGGTATAAATCTTGTAGAACTAATATATGGATTTGTGTGAGAAAATGACATGTTTTACTGTGATTGACATTTGGTGCATTATACATGCATTGGAAAGATATGTCTATGATTGGATTTGGTGCATTATACGTGCATTGAAAAAATATGCGTTGAAGCATTTGATTACATTGAACAAATAAAATTGAAAAGATTTGGCCCTTTGGGGTTGGACTTGCACTGATATATTCGTGCATTGTATAAAATATAGCTAATAGCCATTATGGCCCTTGTGATTAAAGAGGGAATAAGAATTAATAGTGAGGTCTATGATGGATCTTAGGAAGCGTCAAGCGTGATCGACCGTGGACGGTTAGCGAGTACCCCGTGCCACTTAGCGATGATCCGTTACAACGCATTGACGATACCCGACAAGAACACGATTCTTTTCAACGATTTGGGAGATTGTCTTTGGGCTAAAGGCCGACAATTAACCAGAGCATTCTTCTCGAAATTGTGAAAACCTCCATGGAGTTGTTTTTGATAAAATGAGTCTTTGTGCATATGCATAAATCGAGCATTTATATCGTGTGATATATTAATTGAGGAATATTGGTTATTGGTTATACCAATTGTTTTGAATACTTGGATGATAATTGAATTGATAAATGATTGGATGATGATAGTTGATTAATGTTGATGGCATGATCATAATTGTGGTATGATCTATCTGTATGATATTGCTGTTTGTGTTATCTTTGTGCTGCCATATTAGTATTGGTGTAGGTGATCTCACCTCTTTGTTATATTATTTTGCTTTGTCTGTATTGTTAAAATTATACAGTAAAAGGAATGAGTTGTCTTAGACATAACGAGTGGTAGATACTCAGAGATTGATGGAAACATTGAAAAGTGGCTGTCTCAAGTTCGAAGATGTGCCGGGTAGACAAGGAGTAAAGTTCTGATGCATCAAGTTGATACAAGAGAAGGAACGAGTATGTTAAGATTTAATGTTAGTGTTATACCGTGCTATTAAGTAGGACCCGTCATGGGGTTTGCTACTTGTTTAAAAAAAAATAAGTCTATTAATTTTATATTTCTCTTTAAATTGTGATATTAATTGGTGTCAATATTGCATAATGAATAATTGAAATATGATTTTCAATATTACCTAATATCTTCAGTAAATTTACGTTTCAGTAAAGAAGAAATTTTGAAACCCATCTTTTATAACTCAAACTTTGTGCGAACTTATTTTCAGATTATGAGTCGGGAGTCGGAAATGTGATGCCCTGAGGAGGGTGTTACACTACACGTTGCGCACTCAGGCGCTCCTTCTCAGCGCTCAGGCGCTGAATCACTAATTCAACATTGCTGCATACGCTCTAGGTGCTTAGGCACCCCAACACCAGCGCTTAGGCGCTGGTCACTGTTGCAAAACTCTTCTTTTTCTTACTCCTTTGCACATTCAATATTCTCCCTGTACAATTACGACAAAAACATACAAAATACTTAATAAAAATACAATTAAACAATACTAAAAATATAACAAAACTAAAAATAAAATTCATTAAAAATAAATAAAAAGAATATGAAAAACTAAAGAATTGAACCGTAAAAGTAGGACATGTTGACGATTCATCAACCATCGGGAATTTCTTTGCATTGGTCTGCCCAACTAAACTATCAACAATTTTCCATTTCTTATTCTGCTTTCAACCCTTTCTTCGATGATAACAATGTCTGAAAAGTTTGAAGATACACTCCCAAACATTTGGTTATAGAAGGGAGACTAAAGGGTATTAATGAACATAGTCACTATTTCCTTTTCTGACAGTGAGGGTTCCACCTGAGCCATTGTTCCTCTCCATCTCTGAGCATACTCCTTAAAAGTCTCAACATCCTTTTTCACCATATTTTGCAAATGCAATCTGTGTGGAGCCATGTTGATATTATACTTGTATTGTCTTAAGAAAGCATCAACTAGATCCTTGAAATTTCGTATATGGGCACACTCAAGATGCGTGTACCAATTCGAAGCTGTCTCAGTTAAATTGTCTTGGAAGAAATAGATTAACAGCTTATTGTCGTGAGCCTGTGAAGCCATCTTATGAATATACATTATCAAGTGATTCTTTGGGCAAGTAGTCCCTTTATATTTATCAAAATCTGGGACCTTAAATTTCGGGGAATGACAATATCAGGGGCAAGGCAAAGCTCAGTAGCATCCTTGAGACCATAACTACATGCTCATTCAATGACCCATAATTTCTCTTCTAGAATTTTCAGCTCCTCTTTGGACTGAGGATTTTCAGTAGAAGAATTCAATAGATACTGTGGCATAGTGAGGACAAAATGTTGCATCGGTGAGGTTCCACTGGTACCAAGGTAATGGGCATGTGATTGGGTTGTGCTTAATGGGTTTGAAGCAAGTGTTATCAATGGCATGTTGTCGTCAGGGCGATTGGTAGCCTGTAGTGGTACAAAGCTAGAAAGGAAACCATATGGTGGGATAAAAAAGGGAAATGTGTGCTATGTTGGCGGGGTTTCACTGACATTTAGCCGCGTGACTTGGGTTTGGGTAGTTTTTAGCAGGTTTAAAGTTGGTGTCATTATTGACATGCTATTATCAGGGAGATTAATGGTTAATAATGGTACATAGTCGAGAGGGAGGCCATATGGTGGGAATGGTGGCACCTGGGTTTCTTGAGAATTGGTGATTGAGGGTTGAGTGGTATTGTTTGGATAAATGGTGAGCGGCATCATAATTCCTTGAGGATTAAAGCCTTGAAATTGCATAGGGATTGGAGCAAAACCAGATGGGTGAAGAAGTATGATCAGATGTTCTTCATTCGCAACTAAGGGGTTCCCATCTATGCTCTTTCTATTTTTCATGAACTTTAGCATCTCTATCATCTTGGACAATTGCTCTTTAAGCTGGTTCACTCCATCCTTCAACTCTTGAGTCTGTTCCATTTCATTCATGATCCTAGCCTGGGGACAAGTCTTGCAAGTGTGTCGCGGAAGCTGCTTTCCCATTATAGTGTCTACTTTTCTCCTTGAAGAAACATGATGTGAATATGCAATTATCAATATTAATCAAACAAAAATGGCAACATGCATGTATGTGAAGTATAGACTACTTATGTAGATAAATTATTTTTTGTAAAAAAAAAAAGAATGCTAAGAATGTCATGAAAATAGAAGATGATATATCTTTTTTTTTTAGTTAATTTTGTTTTAAAAAAATAATGCAAGAATGAATGATATGAGGGATAGATAGATAAAGAAGAAGTACGCTTCTTTCATGTCTTAGTTAGATGAAACCTAATGGTTGGACCCCCTTAAGGTCATGACTCTAATTTTGACAGTCATTATGTTCAATCTATTGATGTAAGATTTTTCAGGAGAGATCTAAACTTCTAAAAAGTCATGGTCTCCAAATTATTCCTATCTTGAAAGACAAGGACCTAACTCATGAATTAATCACAAGTAGGGATAAAATCCTCTTAATATGACTAATCCATAATACTGGTAACAATTTGAGTGGTGTCTCAACAAATGTCAAGTGAGTATAAGGCCTCTCAATAACAAAAGTCGAGACCCCTCCCACTCCTCAAGTTCACACTAACTCGGGTATAGAGCCCAAAAAGTGTCTAAAGTAAATGATGTGTGTGAAGGAGCATACAAACTTGTTTAAAATTTTAAAAATATTATATTATCCCCCCAACTTGTAAAAATAATAATCAAATAGAACATATATACAATAGTCATCTATCAATTATCTACCTTAGGGTTTCAACAGCAAAGCACGAAATATTAAAATAACAAAATATATACTGGTAGATCATATGCATCAAAGTTAACACAGAATAACACCATCAGAAATTTACATAAAAATACTAGATGAAAAAAAAGAGGTTTATTTACAGCCAACCAAAGACAAAAAGGGATAAAATAAATAAATAGAGGCTATTAATAATTTGCACAACTAATAACAACAGGTTTGACTCTCCAAGTTTCCCTAGTGGAGTCGCGACCGAGATCACGACGGGACTACCGAAAATAGGATTTTGAAAATAAAGAAATCGTCACCAATGTTTATTTAAATTAGAAAAATATTGAAAAAATCCTTTAATTAGGAAAATTGATCTTTTGAAAAATGAGTTTGGATTTAGAAGTCGACGAGATAGAGAATGTGTTAACATCCTACACTGCCCATATCAAGAACGGTACATTAAGGTAGTTGTGTAAATTTTAATAATATCAAATATATTTATTTTACGCCTTTTAAAAAATGTTGTAACTATTTATAAAAGAAAAAAAATCAAATTATGAAAATTAATTTTTGCTTGACATAAATGAATTCTCGCTCCTACGTATTCCCTGGTGTAATGGGGAACTCAAAGTTACAATTTTCTTTAAAAAATATGTTGGTTAATTTGTTTTAATTATAAAAAATGTCTTTTTTTATTAAAAAAATATTTTTAAAAATTTGAATTAATAAGTCGTCACAATTCAGTTAATTCTTGAAAGGTAAAGTTCGACGTCATGCTTAAGATATCATTGGTAAACGATTGTAATTCAAATAACACTTTAAAAAAAATTAAATTTTTCAAATCAACAAATTGTCACAACTCATTTAATTTTCATGGCAACATTTGATAGTCAATTAAAATACATACTAATATTATATAAACATGTCATGTAGCCCGAATTGATAGAAAAATAGGAATAAATTTTATCATATTAATTCAAACTCAATTTAATTCCCAAGAATCCAAAGTCACGTTATAATAATACTAAGACCAGGTAAATATCAAAATGCATTCAACATCATAATTATAACATATCATTAGAATATCATAGCACATAAAGTCAATTTCATTAGCATCTAATCCAACACAAGCTTGAATTATGTTTGGTATGATAATATATATGTTGGCAATAAAAGAAATCAGGGAGTTCTATTTAGTTAACTCGCATACACTTCTTACTTTCTACTAATTTCCACCTCTAACTCTAACTCTTCACATGACAAGCTTTACTCCTGTATGTAATTGTGTATAATTTTTTGTAATTGTGTGTAATTGTCTCCTTATGAATGGGTGAAGGTTCTATCTATAGGTGATTATTAAACCTTAATTCTCATATAAATATCAATCTATTAATTGATCACAAAAACTCTCAACAAAATTAGCCTCCTAAATTATCTCATGATTTATTTTAAAAAAATCGATTCATGATCTCTCATTTAAAATACATTCTTCTTTTTCTTTTTTTATTGAATTGCCACAATCTCTTATTTCAAGCATTTCCTTTTAAATTTTCAATTTTTTTTAAGAGTATCAAATCACGATTCCTCACTACAAGCACATCCTTCAATTATTTTTAAAGAAAATTAAATCATGATTTCTTATTAAAAGTATATAATTTATTTTTCAAAAATATCAAATCATGGTTTCTCGTTAAAAACATATCCTTCAATTATTTTTTTAAGAAAATTAAATCATGATTTCTTATTAAAAACATATTCCTTTTTTTTCAAGAATATCAAATCTTTATTTCTTATTAAAAGCATATCCTTAAATTATTATTTTAAGAAAATCAAATCATGATTTCTTATTAAAAGCATATCCCTATTTTTCAAGAAAATCAAATCATAATTTTTTATTAAAAGCATATCCTTCAATTATTTTTAAAAAAATCAAATCATGATTTCTTATTAAAAACATATCCCTATTTTTCTTTTTTTTCTTTTTTTTTGTACAAGTAATAGGAAAAAGTAGTGATCCAAATAAGATGGAAGTGAATAAAACTTGAAAAAATATTATGAGTTCAAAATATTGTAATTAAGTATTATTTAACACAAAATTATTAGTCATTAATAAAACAACAAAAATAAAAATATTGTAGATAAAATTAGGTATCCACAGCTTGACTTCTTATCATTCTTACACTCTCGCTTCTAGGTATCAATTTACCAAAGCCATTATTACAGTTTTTCTTATGAGTAAGACCTGTTTGGATAAACAATTTTAATAAGCACTAACATAAGAATAATTTTTTATAAAAGCTCTTATGTCAAAAGCTACTTCTAAATAAGTTATTTTGCGTTTGGATGCACACTTGCAGAAGAGGGGATGTAACTTCCTAAACGCTTCTATTTGATTAAAATTACTAAAAAGGACATATTTGTGTAAAAAAAATCCTTGTCATATTTTTTTTAAAAATTAATTAATTTCAACCTTTAAATATTTAATTACTAATAAAAATTAACAATAAAAATATTTATTTGACTTTGCTCTTATTTTTTTGTTTTAAGTATCTTATAAATAAAATTTATTTTTAGAATAAGTTTTTATTTGGAAATTATTACCTTTATATATTTTTCTTGAATTTTGTTTGGTATCAAAAAATTGTTTGGAATTTTTTTTAAAGTTGACAGAAATAATTTTGAGATAAAATAATCAGAGCTATTTGACTTTGGTCCCTTTTTTTTTATGTTTAAGATATCTTATAACTGCATTTATTTTTAGAATAAATATTTCTTTAAAATTATTATCATTTTATATTTTTCTTGAATTTTGTTTGGTATCCAAAAAGTGGCTGGAAATTATTTTTAAAAACAAATCGACTTACAATTAATTTTGAGAATAAGTACTAACTGATTACGCATGCTAAAAAAAATTGTAGAGAAATCAATAATCAAGAAATCAATAATGTCATTAATCTTTACGTAATATTTAACAACTTAGAGCATATAAAATGCCATTATCCCATTAATAATAGCATGTTCCTAATGAACTATTAGTTTCATTTGTAGAGCACTTTGAGCATAGGTTCCTCCCATGTGATAGTGATCAAGGGGAGATGAATTAGTATTTTTTCACAAAACCTCTTTTTAATTAAACGAATATCAAAAGCTTAATAAATAAATTTGAAAAAGAATGAGAAGAAGAAAATAAACAATAAAAAATAGGGTAAAATAAAAGTGCAATAAAATAAATTGCATAAAATAAAGAGATTCCAGTATTTATCCTGTTCAATTAACATACCACTAACCCACTTGTGGCTCTACGTCCGATCCTCGAAAGCGAGATTTTTCACTAATATACAAGCTTCAATAGGTGCTTTGCTACAAGTTACAAAATAGAGTGTTGGGACACTATACCCTTGTATCACCCTTATACAAACCTTGAGGGATACCTCACCCTCGATACAAAATATCGAAAATAGATGAAGAGAAACTCTTCAGAGTAAGTAATACAAATTGAAGCACTATAGCTCTCTAACAATATCTGAATTTTACCAAAAGAGCACGAGAGAAAAAAAGAAAGAAAGTATACAAACGAAGTATTTTAACACAGTTTAGAAAAAAATAAATTCAAGGATTGGTGTATTTCTATAATAGTGAGGAGGTCTCTATTTATAGAGCCTCGATCAAAAAATTTCCTTTGGAGAAATTGATTACATAATTAATGCATAATAATTTTGCGTATCAATTTCAAAAAAGAGTAGTGAAAAACGTGGGTTATTCGAATACAACACGTGGTATTCGAATACCGATTGATATATATATATATAAAAAATTTAAAGCTTGAAGTATTCGAATCTTTGTTATAAGGTATTCGAATACCTTTTATATTGTATAAAACAACAAAACAGACCCATGTTATTCGAATACCATATCACGGTATTCGAATGCCTTTAGCTGAAAACACGTTTGTTAAAGCCTTTTAAAAGGGTGTATTTGAATGCCTTACATGGTATTCAAATACCTCTATAAAAAACACGTTGTATTCGAATGCCTCAAGGAGTATTCGAATACCTTATTAAAAAACCACGTTTGGAGAGGCTATTTCAGAAGACTATATTCGAATGATTCTAAGATTATTCGAATGCTTTTGTTTGAAAACGTGATAAACACCTTTAGAAAATAGAATAGGTGATTTCTAATTTTCACAAACTCTTTGATCAATTTAAGAACTTTAATTTGGTTTGTGAGAAAGCATGTTTTTAGATCTTTTGACTAAAACACTGAGATATCCTATGAGAGCTCTGTACAATAAAGATCCTAAGTCCTAAAGCTAAGCTTGAACAACTTGGACTTGATCTTCTCATCATCTCATCATCTCCATTATTTGTTATCATCAAAACTTATCATCAATGTTGCATGGTAATCACAGTGATAGTGATCGGGCAAGCCTCATTTTCTTGCCTATCATCATTGTCTTTATAATTCATAGTTTTCATCAAATCCTTGCAATTAACATACCACTGTGGCTTTATAAGGGGTGTTGGAGTTTATTGTACAAATTTATTTATTTTTTATTATACAGATTTTTTCCTTTATTTTTATTATTAGAGTAGATTTGATTCTTGTATTATGACATATTTATTTTCTATAATTTAACTCTATTTTAAGTAAGTTATTATTGTCATAAGCCTATATAATGTAGATCATACCTGTACAATTGATTATGAAATAATATTCAGAAAAATTCTTTCTATTTCAAGTATTTTTTTTTCTTTCAAGTTGGTATCAGAGCTCCCGATCTGGGAGCTTCCTGTTTTCGCTGTATTCAGCCTTCATTGCTGATTGAACTAGCCTTTATTATTGGGTTTAGTGGGTTTAGTGGCAGTCTTCATTGCCGCTTTCAATCAAAACCGGACCAGAACCGAACTCGATCGTCCACGCACTATTTATCCTCTATTCTTCTGCTCCGATCTAGACTGCTTGGAGCTGGTGCTCAGTCACGATCATCTCCACAAGAACCCATGACCCGTGAGCAGCTTTGTTCGTCGTGGGACTAGCCTTGTGCAGCCTCGTGTGTTTTTGGTTTACCGGGCAACATCGTCATCTCTGATCTCGCCCTCGTCATCTCGGCTTTGGGATTCTTCTTCCCCAATGTCAGCCACCAGTCGCGAGCCACACCGCCACGTGTTACTGTAGGCGAACCATCCCTTGTTCCTGACCTCCTCTATGGCTGCGTTTTGAACGAAAGCCAGACCCAAGTTGGCAAACTCACGATCTGCCTTAGCCACCCAAGCGATTTCCACCGTGCCAAGACCCAAGTTGATTTCGTGAAACACAACTAGACCCAAGTTCACTGTTGTTCGTTTCTTAGTCCCAACCTCTCAGAAAAAAAAAAAGCAAGGAAGGTAAAAAAAAATTGAAATTGAATCATGAGTGTGTTAGACGTAAAAATTAGTAAGAAATTTTGTTTTCAATCCTTTAATGCTTTTGGTACTGAGAATTTGTGGATTATGGACTTTGGTGCAATTGATCATATGACCTTTTATTCACCACCTCTGTTACTTTATCAACCCTATTCTAGTAAGTATCATATAACCATAGTTGATGGCTCTCAGACCTCAGTTGCAGGTTTTAGTACTATTAAACTCCAGCCTTCTCTACACTTATACAATGTGCTTCATGTTCCCAAACTTTCCTATAATCTTATTTCCATTCATAAGCTTACTAAAGACAATAATTGTGTTGTAACATTTTTTTATTCTCATTGTATCTTTCAGGATCTTATCACAGGGAGGACGATTGGAGTTGCTAAGGAACAGGGAGGGTTGTACTATTTCCTTAATATGCCAGCTAATGGTGGTCTTGATAAGAAGTTGCTATCATCTTGTCATTAGTCCAGTTTTGAGTCTCTCTCTTCTCAAATTTGGTTACAGCATAAGCGTATGGGACATCCTCCTTTTTCATTGCTTAAGTCTATGTTTCCATCTTTATTCTTAAAAGAATCTATTGAGTCATTTCATTGTGATATTTGTGAGTTTACCAAACACCATCGTGTCACTTTTTCACCTACTTCTAATAGAAGTGTTGAACTTTTTGCACTTATCCATTCTGATGTTTGGGGTCCTGCATCTATTTCTAACATTTCTGGCACTAAATGGTTTGTTTCTTTCATTTATGATTGTACTAGAGTAACTTGGCTCTTTCTAATGAAAGACAAATCATATGTGTTTCAGTTGTTTATTCAGTTTTACCGCATGATTTAGACCCAATTTGGAAAGTCCATTAAACATTTGCATTCTGATAATGGTAAGGAGTATGTCAACCAAAATTTCTCTACATTTATTAAAGAACATGGTATTGTGCATGAACTTACGTGTGTTGATACTCCTCAGCAAAATAGTGTTGTAGAAAGAAAAAATCGTCATTTACTTGAAATCACCAGAGTTTTACTATTCCAAATGTCTGTTCCTAGCTCATACTAGGGGGAAGCTGTTTTAACTGCTACATATTTAATCAATCGGTTACCATCTCGGGTCCTGGGTAATGTAAGTCCTGTCCAATTCATGACCTCATACTTTCCATTTATTCCTATTATGCAGAGTCTACAGTCTTGTGTCTTTGGTTGTGTGGCCTTTGTTCATGTACATCGTCAACATCGCAGCAAACTTGATCCCCGTGCTGTCAAATGTGTTTTTCTGGGTTATGCTCCTAACAAGAAGGGGTACAAATGCTATCACCCTTCAAGTCATCATTTTTTCATATCCATGGATGTCACTTTCCACGAAAATGAGTCATTCTTTACTCGTCCTCAGCTTCAGGGGGAGAACACTCAGGAAGCTAAGGCTGAGTTCTTTTCGCCTAGCTCCTTCCTTCCTTTACCATCTGATTCTACATAGGAATTAGCATCTTCTGGAACTCCACCTGAACTAGCTAACGTCAAGGCCAAGGCTAGCACACCAAAATTGGTGTATCAGAGGAGAGGGAAACCCAAACTGACCCAACAGCAACTTCAGGCGTCTGAACCAACAGTAAGCACTAAAGATACAAGTTTTCCTATCTCTGAACTTCCTGTTTTTGAACTTGACCTAAATAATACTATTTTTGATCTTAACCCAGATAGTACTAAAGATATAAGTTTTTCTGTCTCTGAACTTCCTGTTTTTGAACCTAACCCAGACAATACTGTTTCTGAACATGATAACATATCTGTGAATAATTGTGAACCTGACCTAGATAACTTACTCATTGCATTGAGGAAAGGGAAAATGTATTGTCCCAATCTCAAGTATCTTATTTCTCAATTTGTCACTTCTAAACATCTTTCCTTGCAGCACCAGAGTTTCATTTCAGCTATAGATTCTATCAAAATCCCAACATCAGTACAAGAAGCATTGAATGATAAGAACTGGATTCAAGCCATAAATGAGGAGATGAGTGCATTGGAAAGGAATCGAACATGGGAGATTGTTGAAAGGCCAGGTGACAAAAAGCCAGTTGGGTGCAGATGGATATATACTTTGAAATATCGGTCTGATGATACACTAGACCAATATAAAGCAAGGTTAGTGGGAAAAGGATACACTCAGACTTATAGAATTGACTATGAGGAGACATTTGCGCCAGTAGTCAAGATGAATACTGTAAGGATCTTACTCTCCCTTGCTGCCTACTTTGGGTGGAAATTACACCAGTTTGATGTTAAAAATGCCTTTCTCCATGAAGACTTAGAGGAGGAAGTTTATATAGAAATTCCCCCTGAATATAATTCCACTAATGGAAGGAACATGGTGTGCAAGTTAAAGAAGGCGTTACACGGGTTGAAGCAGTCTCCCCATGCTTGGTTTGGAAGATTCACAAAAACAATGGTGTCCCTGGGTTACAAACAAAGTCAAGGCGATCATACCCTCTTTTTTAAACATTCACAAGAAGGTAAACTCACAGTTTTGCTTATGTATATTGATGACATCATTATATCAGGTGATGATTTAGTTGAGAAACAACTTCTAAAGGAGAAATTAGCTGCTGAGTTTGAAATAAAAGATCTTGGAAGACTAAAGTACTTCCTTGGGATTGAAGTTGCCTACTCCAAGCAAGGTATCTTCATTTCTCAAAGGAAATATGTCCTAGATCTTCTCAAAGAGACCAGAAAATTCGGGTGTAAGCCAACTAGTGTACCAATTGAGCAGAATCACAAAATGAGAAATGATGAGGAGAGTCACAAGGTAGATAGATCTTAATATCAGAGGCTAGTTGGGAAACTGATATACTTGGCACATACCAGACCTGATCTAGCGTATGCTATCAGTATTGTTAGTCAATTCATGCATGATCCAAGGGAGAGACGCATGTAGGCCGTGGATCGAATTCTACAGTATCTTAAAACCACACCTGGAAGAGGACTACTATTTAAAAAAGGGGAGAAACCTATCCATGAAAGTGTACACGGATGCTGACTATGCAGGTTCGATTACTGACAAGAGGTCAACATCAGGTTATTGTATATTTCTAGGTGTAAATCTAGTAACATAGAGAAGTAAGAAACAGAACGTAGCGGCACGGTCGAGTGCAGAAGTTGAGTTTCAAGTTATGGCACAAGGAGTTTGTGAGTTACTATGGATGAAGATCATACTAGATGACCTAAGAATAAAGTATGAAGCACCTATAAAGTTGTTTTGTGACAACAAATCAGCCATTAGCATTGCGCATAATCCGGTTCAACATGATAGGACAAAGCACATTGAGATAGACCGACACTTTATTAAGGAAAAATTGGATAGTGGGCTCATAGCCACAATATACGTTCCTTCGAGATATCAGTTGGCAGATATATTAACTAAAGGACTACCCACAGAGCACTTTCAAGATCTTACTGGCAAGCTGAGAATGGTAGATATCCATTCACCAACTTGAGGGAGAGTGTTGAACTTTATTGTACAGATTTTTTTTTATTGTACAAATTTCTTCCTTTATTTTTATTATTAGGGTAGATTTGATTCTGTATTATGACATATTTATTTATTATAATTTAACTCTATTTTAGACAAGTCATTATTGTCATAAGCCTATATAATGTAGATCATACCTGTACAATTGATTATGAAATAATATTCAGAAATATTCTTTCTCTTTTAAGTATTTTTTTCCTTTCAAGTAGGGGTTCCACAACATTTCTTCTTGAACATACACTAAGGCGCATCTCATTGTTTTGAGAACCTCTGTACAGGCCCTGAATGACAAGGAAAAACTAAATGTAACAAGAAATATCCCAAAATTGCATGTTTCATCACACACAGATACAAACTCTCACTGTAGATTTAGATAAATACAAATATCATAGCAACAAGCTCTAGCTGAACTACAAAAGGTACATAATAATAAATAGATAAATGTGATGCCAAAAGTGTATCATATGCAACATAGGCCAGATTCCACATAAATACACAATTGCTTTCCAGCAGAAGTATGTCACGCAACATGCTTGTTGCCTAAGTACCAAAGATTTCATGTGAAACAAGTGGAGCATTTTTTATCCATAAATATGATAACCCATAAATTTCTTAAAGAGCATAGTGAGCTCCCTGTTTACTCTTTAAAAGGATATATTCTTATCTAAATACAAGTAATACACTGTTCTAATCTGGAAGTGAGGGCCATATAAATTATGAAAATTTGATGTGATCATTCCCTCCAGATAGGATCAACAGAATGGGTAGAAGATAGAGAAATTCTTGCTTCAAATGCAGTTGCTTACTTGAATGCTAACTGTGTAGTAGTTGGACCAGGTTTCCAAGCCCGTGCTACTCTACAGCTTGATGAATTGATCAAAAGAGCAACTCAGCAGTTATCACAAAAGTTGAACTAAAAATAACTAGAGTAAGCTCTTTTGCATATAAGCAGTGAAAGAAGATACACAATGATGGCGCCAACCAACCACTTTTGTTTTAATATTGATTCTTTTGTAGGTCAAAGACCCAGATAACTCATCACAGAGCATCTATGAATCTTGAGCTGGCCCTGGTAGTTCTCCTTTAGTAGGCGTATTGCAGTTGTCTACATTTTAATGTTATTAAATCCAATAAAATGTTTTGAGGTAGGGCTGAGAAGAGACTGAGGGAAAACCAAAATCAGCATTGCAAAGTAGAAACATTTAATTTACTTCAACTTTTAATTTCAACAAATTAGCCAGTGATCAGTGGGGATTAAACTTTAGAATAGCAGTATGATCTGAGTATCTTTCTATGCTCATAAACTATTTCTCTACATGGAAAGTTTGGAAGGTTAGGAGGTGGAGGATCAGATTATGCAGCTTTTGTGCAGCATGCAGGAAATCTAGTAGCTGACATAGCCTTTGGAGGAGGTAACAGACAACACTCATTCTTTTAATCATTAAGAGATTTATTAATAATCTCATTTATGCTATACATGTTATTGTTCTGGTGAAGCAAGTAATAATTGAGTTCTCATAAACAAAAAGAAAAATAGAAAGAAAGAAGTCAGAATACTTTTAGCAAAATTCAAATTCTAAATGCCAATGACCTTGTAGCTCAATTGGTACTTGCAATTCCAATGTACCAAAAATAAAAATAAAAATTCCAAAAATTAGAGCTAATGACATCAAAATAAATTAGAGCTCTACTTTAGTTTTATATCTTCAGTTTATTTGAAAATTATTAAGAGTATGATATATATATATATATATATATATATATATATATAGCTCTTTCTTTTCTTATCACATACAAGGTGTTACAAAGGGGAAAATTTTGTTATCATGTTTAACTAAAGAAAAGAAAAGTAGACTTAGTTTATGATAAGACACAATGACGTCGTTTGATTCATGTAACCGACCCTACTTAATAAAAAAAGATTTGGTTATTGTTATTGTTGTTTAACTAAAGAAAAGCAAGCCTTAATTAAATAAATCTCACTATTTAGCGCATACTTATAACAGGCAAGGCAAATCAAATGGAGCTCATTTTGCTTAACTTTATTAAAGGGAATCTATCTCCATTTTCTATTGACTATCTCAAGCAACAACAGCATCTCATAAGTAGTAACCCTGTTTAGTTTGAAAGGAATGGTTAAGTGTTTAAAATTTTGCACAAGAACCCTTAAGGGTTTTTTTTTAGAGAAATTAAATTATTTTAAGGATTAAAAAGTTATAACATATATTATAAAATGTTGGAAACTGAGATAGAAATAATATGCATATTTGTCCAATTTTAATTGGACCAACAAGGAAGAGTATTGGTACCCTTCCAAGTTTAGTTGTACTAGAGAATTTACTTTTTTGTTTAATCTTTCAAGATGTTTTCTTATATCTTTTGTGGTTGAGGCCAATATCCACTTAAATAATGTTGGCGTGGTCATAGGTGTATAAATTGCAATGGAGGTTAATTCAGTTAGAAGGTTGGATTATTAGGCCAACAGTTCGATTATATGTTAAGTGGTCGAATTAAAAAATTCATACAAAGAAAAAGAATTAAAAAATATTATATAAAAAAATTATTTCATATAAAAATATTATATTTAAAAATATTGATGACGATAATAATATAAATGATAAAAATGAGAAAATTACTCAACAAAAACATGTGGTTTAGTGACAGAGTGTATTTTCATCACAATAAGGATCTTATGAGTATTGTGTTCAAATTTTACAAGTTAAATTTTTGAAGCACCAATTAAATAAACAAATAAGATTGAGCAATTTACCCAGATTTGATCGGTTTAACATAAAAACCTATTGTGAGCATAAATTGAATTTGTTCAAGGGCATAACTATGGTAAAACATTTTGAATATAAGATTGACTTAACTCAATGAGAATTAGGTTAAAATATTTATTATATAAACTAATAAATTACATAAGATAACGATATGATAAGATAAAAATAAAAAGAGATAAAAACAATTAAAGATAATAAGAGATAAATTCAAACTAAATTAAACTAAATCCTAAAATGAGATATTTGCTCTATCAACATGAACACTAAGTCTAGTGACAGAGTCAAGCTTTAGAAGTTAGGAAAAGTACTAGTAATGCCATACAAAGAGAATTAAACGCAAAAACAACAAAGAGAAAGCAAGAGATCAATAATAACTAAAAGTAGAAGTAGGAAAGGCATACAAAGTGAACTATTAGAGATTTTTAAATATTAACCCCATAAAAGTGATTATGGAGGGAAAATCAAAGAATTGAAAAATATAAAAATATAAAAAATATGTTAGCTAAATTGGAGAAAATTAATAGTTAAAGTTAAAATATAAGTTTCACATCTAAGAAATTTTAAAGTGAGAGTAGAAAAAATAATGAGTACATATGATCCAAGAGAAGGAGGATTGAGTTGTTGTCAAAGAGGAGGGGGATTGAGAGCAAGGAGGACTTTCACTCTTGCAGTTATACTAAATGCCAATCTGCAACAATAGAGGATTGGAAAATTCTTGGCAATCTATTAGGTTTAGAAAACAGGCAAGGGTGATAATATTATCTCTTTAAAGATATTAAAGTCTTTTAATTTTTTCTTAATAATACTTTTTTTTTTAATTTCATGGCCTCCCTCTCATTTGAAAGTGGTTTCGCCATTAAAGAAGTCAACAATTAATGTGTGTAAAAGCATTTTTTAGATATAGATACATAACTCATTGCAATTGACAGTAAAGGGTTGGGAAAAATAAAAACTAAGTATTGAGCAGTTGGAGCATGGATTAGGATCTTCTGTAGTTATTTTTTAACTGCAGAGGATCTTACTCATAAAAAGTATTTTTTAATGATAAAATATTAAAAACAACTCATCTATGAAATATTAACCATTGAATCCTTAACTGAACAAGATTCAAGTCGTTTTCCAACAACTCCAGTGGATCCACTTCCTTGGAGATTTAAAAATACAAAGTAGCTGAGTAGAGGACACTAGACTAAAGGTCTGACTCTTGCAAAGAATGTAGAACTTTTTTCATTCCATTTTTATTGGAGGAAGATCACTGTTCGTTTGGATACATTATTATAAAAAGTGTTTTTTTATATATCTCTTATTTTAGTAGTAATTTTTTAAAAGAAAAAATATATTATTTTATATTTGAATATAATATTTAAAAATTACTTATTTAAGTAATACTTTGATAAAATTATACTTAAAAACCACTTATTCTTCCACTTTTTTTTCAAAGCAATGAATTATTAACTTCAAATTAATTGGTTTTAAGTGTTTTTTTTTAAGTGTCATTCAAACACACTTAAAAATATATTAAATTACTTTTTTATTTTTTAAAAAAAGTGTATCCAAACGATATCTATGTCTATGTAATTCATTTTTTTTTTCTGTGGTCTGAATGTCGATGTGGTTCACTCACTGACTCAAGTTCAAATGGAAATTCATGTCTCCAAGTTGGAGGTGAATTTGGAAATCCAGTGATTTCATTAGGCTAATATGGGCCACAATCAAAACCCAGCCCAATGGCCCATATCACCTCTTGAAGACAGAACAATACCCGGCCCGTGTCTGAACCGAAAAACCTCTGCAAGTCTCCTCTCCTCAGTCCACAGTCCTCACCGGAGAGAGGGAAGCGGCAACTGAAGCATTTGGTCTTCCATGATTGCACCACCTTACTTCATAATCAGATTCAAATTCAAAGCTTCGCTGTTTCTTTGAAACGAAAAAAGGAACCCACAACAATGCTTCGAAACGACGACGTCCGCTTCATTTCCTCTTCCATTAAAATCCCTCTTCTTCCCAAACCCCTAAACTTCCCTTTCGAAACCGCACGTTCTCACTTCACCAACGCCGCTAACTCCATTGCTCAACTCATTGGCTCGTTCAAAACTCATTCCAACGAGTTAACTCGGTCCTTTCTCAGAAAATCGTCCCTTCTGTGCTCAGCAACGCTATCCTTGACCAATGAAAAGGGAGCGTCTCCGATTCTGTGTTCAGCTTCATTGTCTTTGGTTGAGTCAACTCAGGGGGTATCAGAGGGGAAGGAGGGTCATCAGAAGGGGCACTCATCGGTTCGACAAAGCGAAGAGAGGGTGCTGATCAGCGAGGTGCTGGTTCGAAACAAGGACGGCGATGAACTCGAAAGAAAGGACCTTGAGGCCGAGGCGTTGCAGGCTCTCAAAGCTTGTCGACCTAACTCGGCTCTCACGGTACGCGAGGTCCAAGACGATGTGCATCGCATCATTAACAGTGGCTATTTCTGCTCCTGCATGCCCGTTGCTGTTGATACTCGTGATGGTATCCGATTAGTATTTCAGGTATCTTTTGTTTACCACTGATGCATTGAGCTCTTCGTTTTATAACAATTTTTATCTTATTTTAATAGAATTTCAAATAATAGTTTTAAATTGCAGTCCACAATTGTAATTCCGGTCGCAATATTACGATTTTAGAGGTCTTCAAACCGCATCAGCTGCATTTTCCTGCCGTTATCCGCACTTTTTTGTAATTACAATGTAACCGTAATCGCAATTTAAAACTATTATGTTTATACTAATTTTATTGTAAATACACTAAATTCTAAAGATTGTAGGACATAGATATGGCATATATATATATATATATATAAAATTGAAAAATTAAGAAAAAAGGTTAATAACTCATAATATCATAGCTGTGTTAGAGCCCAAAAAAAATATCTAAATTGGACGCATATCATACACGTGTTGTCTGTTGTCGTGTAAGTGTCGATGTCTGACACGTGTCCAACACACAACACCAAAATGGTGTGTCCATGCTTTATAGATTTTATGTATTTGAATACTGAATATAGTGTCATATACTCATATGACTCATATCATATGAAATACTGAATACTGTTAGAACTGGTTTCTTGTGGCATAAGGTAGAGCCAAATCAAGAGTTCCAAGGGTTGGTATGTGAGGGAGCTAATGTTCTTCCTGCAAAGTTTTTAGAGGACTCTCTTCGAGATGGATATGGTAACTTATTCTTATTTCTCCTTATCTATGCAACTGTAATCATACAGATGTGATTATATCGTTATTCATGTATGACCTTCACTATATTCAAATTTACATGTTAAGTTGTGCAGGGAAAGTTATCAATCTGAGGCGCTTGGATGAAGCGATATCTTCCATTAATGGCTGGTACATGGAGCGTGGTCTTTTTGCTATGGTAAATTGCCCTTAACTTTTGTTCAAAATTCAAAATCTAGTAATATAATCTTCCAGCTTGGAGATAGGTGGCAATCCATAATATGGATCTATTTCATGTTTTCAGTAGTCTTAGATGTGCAAAGTATAATATTATATCCTTCGACTTTGCTTGGCTTATGCTCTAACCAGTATTGCAATTGGAATTGTCTCTTTTTGTTCCTTGCTCATCATTGTAGGTTTCAGCTATTGAGATTCTCTCTGGGGGTATTCTGAGATTACAAGTTTCAGAGGCTGAGGTCAACAATATCTCCATAAGGTTTCTTGACAGGAAGACGTATGCACCTTCTTTAAATTTGATTTACACACATAAGTATACTCATGCAGACACAAATATACCTGGAAGATTCTTTTATATATTTCTATTGAGAGGTTTTATTGCTAACTTGATTTTCTATCTGTAGAGCTGAACCTACTATAGGGAAGACAAAGCCTGAAACAATACTTCGGCAAATTACAACCAAGAAGGGACAGGTACTTCCTGGACCTAGCACTGAGTGTTCCAACTGATGATGGCTCATAGTATGTTGTGAGTTAGCTTTTGGAGTTTCTATGAAGAAATAATGTACATTTAATTGTTGTGCAAAACTGCGAATCAAGCTAAATAAAAAGGATTTCATATTTGTCTAGTAAATTTTGTAGCTAATTGCGGCATTATTTTATCAAATTTGGTTGTCAACATTTCCAGGTCTACAGCATGCTTCAGGGAAAAAGAGATGTAGAGACTGTATTAACTATGGGGATCATGGAAGATGTTAGCATTATTCCTCAACCAGCAGGTAATGTATACATACTGAAAATGGGCTTTAAGTTAAGGTGAAGACTGTAAGAAAGAAATACTGTCAGTTCTAACTAGCAACTACACTTACCAAGTTGTACATTTGTAATGTAATTTCTTACCAGGCCATACATAAGCATAAATTTTTTATTCAGCATTTTACTGTCCTACCAAAAGTGGCTTTGTAAAATTGTTATATGATAAAAAAGGGGAGAATGTTTCATGCTAACTTGGGGTGGAACTATGAAAGTAAAGTTAATGAAAATACAAGAAGGCCAGAAAGAAAGAAAAGAAAATCAAAAGAAACAAGGATGTTATTCACTAGTTGAAAATATAAGTAGTTTGCTTTTATACAGTTTACTAGTGCTAAACAGCACTTAAATAAGTTGCAACTTTCTCCAAGTGACCTATTCTTTTCCCAATAATTTTGGTAGTGTATTGTCAGCCTGTAACGTGTTGTATACGATACCTGACTACACCTCAATTCATGCTGTCAAAAGGGAAATACATATATTCTTGAAGAATTGACACAATCTCTTTTACTTGTCTTTTCTTGTCTTTGTCCATTAGATCCATGGTATCCTCTAAATTTATGTATTTTGTTTATTTGCCATGTTATAGACACGGGGAAGGTTGACTTGGTGATGAATGTGGTGGAACGTCCTAGTGGAGGATTTTCTGCTGGTGGTGGGATATCGAGTGGGTAAGTGATGCTAGTCTAAAGCATACTTTAATGAAGCTTATATTTACTAATTGGGTAAATTACACTGACTGACCTCCATGGGGTTTGAGAAAATTCCTTAGCCTCCCCTTTGGAAGTAACTGTAAACTCCCCTACTTTGAATTTTCACAAGACAAATACTCCTTTGTATTTTTAAATATATATATATATATACCCCCTCCATACAGCCTTTCGTATACACACAGAAGGGGATAATTGTTATTTCTAAAACTAGAGGGGAGATGAACATAATTTTCCCTTTTGGTTGCTGCATAATCTGACTAGGTATTTACATTCGCAGGATTACAAGTGGTCCACTGAGAGGACTCATTGGAAGGTGAGCTTATTTTCTACGTCATGTGATGAGTGAAGTTATGAGTTAATGCTTCGTCTTTTGGCATACTATCCTCTCCTTGTATGTTGACATTTAATATCCAAGGTTACTTCCCTAAAATTAAAACCATTTTAAGGGTTATTTACCTCTGCTGCTTGCTCCATATACTGCTATGCAGTGTTTATGACATTGATAAATGTGTAAATATGTCACTTGTAGCTGTAAACATACCACTCTCCTGTACATAATTTTGCAGAAGATAAAACTGGGACATACTGAAATTTTGGTTGATATTAACTTCTCCTGGTAGTTTATCTCAGCTTATCTATGCGTATGTATGTTTTCCCCCTTGACAACAAAATAAGTTGTTTTTGCTTTAATATATGTTTTCATATTGCATGTTACTTATGGTCCAACTACATCTGCTTTACACGTAGCTGGTCCACTCAATTCTTTTCTGATTCCATTGCAGCTTCGCCTATTCTCATAGGAATGTTTTTGGGAGAAATCAGAAACTCAATATTTCATTAGAGAGGGGCCAGATTGACTCAATCTTTCGTATAAACTACACAGACCCTTGGATTCAAGGAGATGATAAAAGAACATCTAGAACAATAATGATTCAGGTAATCTGAAGGTTTATTTATTTGTTTGAGCCCAATGACTGTTGTTTTTTATGATAGAAAGTTAAAGATTGTGTTTGCTGATATTTAATTAACTTCTTTTTAGAATTCAAGAACGCCTGGAACAATTGTTCATGGCAACCAGGATGGCGACAGTAACCTGACCATTGGCCGCATCACAGGTGGTATAGAGTTCAGTCAACCGATCAGGCCAAAGTGGAGTGGAACAGCTGGACTTGTTTTCCAGGTGCTTCATTGACAAATTTGGTGGCTGTTTTTGTGTGTTGTAATATATAAATTTTTTAATTTCATATTTTTGCCCTTCCACACTGGCACTACCAATACCACATGCAAATTGCTGATTTGCTTAGTTTAGTTAAACTATGTGATTAGATTATGCCTGCCATAAGTTAAATGTAATATAATTTAGTTTCTATGTCTATTTATGTTATTGATTCTACTTTTTTTCTTTTATGCTGTGTTACTCCAGCATGCTGGGGTCCGTGATGACAAAGGGGAACCTATCATTAAGGATTGCTACAGCAGTCCTCTTACCGCAAGGTTTTAATCTAAGTAGATGCTACATGTTGCTTGTTTCATACAGTATGGTTATGATGACTTTGTGTGGTTGTTTCTAATATTTTATTTTTCCCCTTGTAGTGGCAAGAACCATGATGACACGTTGCTTGCTAAATTTGAGACTGTTTACACTGGTTCTGGCGACCATGGGTCTTCTATGGTTTGTTATGTACAGAATACACTTCTTTGGTTTAAATTTATCTTCTATGATTCTCATCATTACTTGCTTGGTTTTGCAGTTTGTCCTTAACATGGAACAGGGACTTCCTCTTTTGTCTGAATGGTTGTCCTTCACTAGGGTGAATGCACGTGCTAGGAAGGGTTTTGAGATAGGTCCTGCTCGCCTTCATTTAAGGTATGAATGAAATACATGTGGTCAACCCCATCTTATGAAAAGAAAAGGGTATGCTTTGTTATTTTACATTGAAGCTAAACAGACAATCTTATATGTTTTAACAACAATTGGTTTACTGCTAGTCTCTCCGGTGGTCATGTGGTGGGAAATTTCTCTCCCTATGATGCGTTTGCCATTGGTGGAACAAACAGTGTAAGAGGCTATGAAGAAGGTGCCGTGGGCTCTGGTCGATCGTATGTTGTTGGCTCTGGAGAAATTTCTTTCCCCATGGTACTTGAATTTTATCAAGCTTTTTCCTGTCCAATCTAGTTAAGCTTCTTGTGCTTAGTTATGGCTGTATTGTGCTTATCCTAATTTTCTTGACATGTGCCTGGTTCACAACTGCTTTATAGGAGTTAAAATAATTCTTGTAGACCCTGAAGTATAACAAGCACTCTTTAAGACACAATTTGGCATGTTATCTGTGCAGGTGGAGAGGTAAAGCCAAAATTAAAAAAAGATGTCACCTGCGACTTATCTTTTGCCTAACAGATAAAAGAGTGCAAAACCCTAGTGTTTAAATGTGTTTTCAGAAACAGAAGATAGGGAATAGAAAACAAAAGCATTTCTTAATAAATGGAGGATGAAGATATTTTAGCAAGAGCAAAGTTAAAAGCATTGGCACCATATATGGTTGACCATGTCTATAGGTTGAATTCTTGGCAACAAAACTTTTGACACTCTGGAATTATTTATTTATTTACTTTTGGAGTAAAACCGTCTATCTGAAATTTGTTTCTGAATTTGTAATTTCTTAGAACTGGAGAGTGACATGTCTTTGGGATATAGAGTATAGAAGAGGGCTCAACAAATACTGAAAATAGCTGTTATAATTTTTTTTTTTAAAGTATAAACAGAGAAGAAGGTAGATATTTTCTATTCTGAAGAATGGGTAAAAAGCAAAATAGAATGTGTAGATTATGAAATCTGATGAAAATTTCGAGAAACTCTTCCATAGGTTTCTGCCAAGTAGAATTTGACCTTTGTCATTGAAGATGGCAAATTGGGAAGTTTGTTCTTTCTTTTTCTGACCTGACCTTGCTACGTCCAATGATTCCCCGATAGTAATTGTAGTGCTTATAACCAGTCCCCGATAGTAACTGTAGTGTTTATAACCAGTCACACACCAGAGAATAAGGAGGAGAAATCGACACAGAATTTAACATGGTTCAACATAGAGTGAACCATAGTCCTCCATCCGCGGAGAAAATTCACCACGAGCAATGAAGATTACAAGGAGTAACTGCTCAGTACTCAAACCCTAATCCCAATACACCAAATGCTCTGATAGGTACTAGGAAGATCAGGAATTGAAAGAAATAGACAGAAGCAAGAGAAATCTGATATGTATATGCATTATTACGCTCTCCTGAATAGTGATTCTGGATATTTCTTGGAATACAATAAGAACTGTAATGAAAATACTAGAAAGAAAATGACTCAACCAGAGATTGAGCCCCCAGCCTTAGGAGAGGCCTACCCCACTAAGAATTCCACTAATTTTCTGCCTAACTCTCCCAAGCCTCCCCTCTCACATTTATCCCTTATCCTCTAACAGAATCCACTCACACTTGTCTCTCCCCTGCTGCCAAGTGTCTACGTAATTACAATATTCCTTTCTACCACCCACTGCGTAGACTCTAGCAATAGGAGAACATCTATCATGCTCACTGAAATATATTATGTGATGACCTAACTACTAAATTAACTAGATGTGTGTCTGTCTGTAATCCCACCCCCATTCTCCCCCCCCCCCCCCCCCCCCCCGAGAGCCAAAAAAAAATCCTTGTTGGGTCCCACCACAGGTTTAACAGGTCAAGCCCAAAACTAAAATACACAGCCACTTACAACAGCAGTGGTGGTTGGTTTTTTATCAAAGGATATTAGAATACCAAGAATCAGAATGTGCATGTAGTTATGTATATGTAACTAAATGGATGATAAAAATTTTGTTGCGTATGTCCCTGTGCCCACAGGTGCATGCATTTGATTAAATTAAGTTAGAGAGAAGTTGACTCACTGTTCTTATACTGTTTCTGTTTGCAGTTGGGGCCAGTAGAAGGTGTTATATTTTCTGACTATGGAACTGATCTTGGAACAGGCCCAAGTGTTCCTGGTAGGTCTTTATTTGTTTTGTTCAATTTCTGTTAGTTTTTTTTTTTTTTTCAATTTGGTTCCTTCTTTTTTGTTTTTCATGAGGATGATATTCTGTAGATCACCCAATGCACATGAATGCCATTATAGCTATCTTTCTGATCTTAATAAAAAGAGTCAATCTGCCCTATGTTATGAAGTTTGGTAGCTGTTAAAACTTATAGTCAAGGAGGACAACCAACTTGCATACATAATAAAAGGAGTCAACCTGCCATTTTGTTTTGTAGTTTGTAGCTGTTTAAACTTAACAGTCAAGGAGGACAACCAACTTGCACACACTACTGTGATAGACTAGTAGAGTAATTTACCGAGCAGAACCAGCTTTTCTTGGCTTACCCTTGTGCTTTGGCTCCTTTAAGCGACCATATCTATAATGTCTTTTATCTCAACTGCCAGTGCCTCTCTAGATGTTTGGCAATAATGTTCATCCTGTCCTCAATGAGGCACATATTCAATGGTGCTTTTGGTTTTTTATTAGGTGACCCTGCTGGAGCAAGGCTGAAGCCTGGAAGTGGACACGGGTATGGGTTTGGCATCCGTGTGGATTCGCCTTTGGGTCCTTTGCGTCTTGAATATGCCTTTAATGACAAGAAAGCCCAGAGGTTTCACTTTGGAGTTGGCCATAGAAACTAGACGTCCTCTCGGCTACGTGCTTCTTGATTGTTTCATATATCCAATCCAATTTTTTTGTAGCTTGCGTAGGCTTTACCTTATTCGGGAAACTTGTGTATAATTTTTTTCAAAAAATATAATCAGCTGTCGTGATGCTTTCCCATAGTTATGATGAAATGGCTCATTTTGGTTTTCACCTTTACTTATTGAGGTAATTTATAGGATATGTTAAACCTGTCGGGACACATGGCATTCAGTTCGCATGCGATTGGGACACATCAAAGGCCATTGTTGAGAAACATGAATAATGGTTGGTAGCAAACATTGAAGAGGATTCCTTGTGTAGACTAGTTTATATTTACTTAATTGTACTATGGTTCATGTATGTTCTGCGACTATTCACAAGGTGAGGCATATACATACAATGGAGGAATCAGGAACGCAAATTCTGGGTAGATTAGTTTTAAATAAAAAAAATGCTAATTTCTTTCCAAGAAAACTAATGCTATTCGATCAAAGTAGCAAGAGATAATAATAAATGTAGAGTTATTGAATTATACATGCAAATTTCTAAAATGACAAAATAATATCATATAAATTTAGTACTATATCTAATAATTCAAATTAATTATAAACTTATAAATATAAAAATTTAAATGATATTAAATTTTAAAAAGTATATATTGATTGAATTTACTCAATTTAGGTTCGACAGATTTGAGATAGGGTCAACAAGTTGGGAAATGGAGAGGATAGATTGATGACAATACCGACATACAGAGGACAATGTGACCTGGGAAATGTGGTATCAATATCATGCTTAGTATTATGACCCAGGTCGACAAGGAGGATAGCAAACTCAGCGAAGTGTCAGGCCAGTAAATGCCAACAGTTCGGTTCTTACTGTTAGTCTGTTTGGTATCATGGACTCCATGTAACTATAGGAAAAGAACGGAATATAATAGAAAAGGAAAAAGAAAAGAAAAGAGAGTTCAAGGGATATCACTTCTCTTCTTTGGTATTATTCAGTAAAAAACAAATTTTATTTTCTTTATTTGGTTTTATAAATAAAGGAAAAAACTAAAAATATATGTAAATAAATATCGAATTACTTTATTACTTTTTATCTAATAAAATTGATTTAAATGATATACTACTAAAAAGGATAAAGTGAAAAAAAAATTGTGAAGCTCACAAAAATGCATCCCTTCTTTTCTCTTTCCTCTATTTCCATCCTAGAATGGATAGATACAAAAAAAGGTAGGACCATAGAAGTATATTCCATTATCTTTCTTTCATTTCCCCTATCAAATTAACACCAAATAAGGAATCAACTATTTTCTTTCCTCCTCTTCTTTTCCTTTCGAGTCTACTAGGTATCATAGGGAAAAGAAATGAAACGAATATGATAGAAAAAAAATGAAACAAACATGATAGAAAGGAAAATAAAAGGAAGGAAGAGAGGGTGAAGGAGTTATCACTCCTCTTATTTGGTATCATCCAATAGAAAAAGAAATGATATTTCCATTCATTTATTTGGTTTCATCAAGGAAAATAATTGAAATGTACGTAAATAAATTGAAGTGTGTGTAAATATTTGATGAGACCTATAAAAACCTTCCTTTCCCTTTTCCTTCCCTTCCCTTCCCTTCCCTTCCTTTCCACATGCAAGGGATGAGAAATTGTGGGATCCATGAAACCTTTTCCCCTCCAATCTCTTCCTTTTCACCCATATTTTCATGCCAAACAAGGGATGAAGCCTCATCATTTGCTCCCTTCCTTTCCTTTCTACTCTAAAATCTCATACCAAACAAACCCGAATCCACTCAAATTTTGCATATCAAACACACCTTTAAGAGAACTCAGTCCTATGAGTACAATAAAGATTATCATGGGTGTGCATTAGCACTTTATGTTGCAAAAACTAAGGGTATCTGTTGGGTGAGTTCAGCAACATTTTTGGACTCAATCCACTCAAGAGAACAGTGGGTTGAGTTGGGTTGGGTCGAGGAGATTTTTTCACTCAACTCGACCCAACTCGATCCGCTCAAAAGTGGGTTGGGTTAGACCGAACCCATGGGTTTGATATATTTTTTTAAAAAAAATTTCTAAAAAAAATTAAAATACAAAATCTAACAAATTAACATCATAAGTCTCAATCTCAAACATAATAAGTCTCAATCTAATAAATTAATACCATAAGTCTCAATCTCAAACATAATAGGTCTCAATCTACTAAATTAACACCATAAGTCTCAACCGACCTTACTAAAATATAATAAGTTTCAATCTCAAATAAACTAAACACCATAAGTCAATAAGTGCATAACAAATCAATAACTAATAAGTCTTACTAAGTCTGAAATAAACTAAACAAAACTATTTATAACTCAAATACTTGTAAGAAAACTTCCTCTACCCTGCTTCTGTTCTAACTTTTTTGAAATGCATTATAGCCTTATAGGTTTATTTCCATGTAAATTTTCTTACTAAGTAGAGAACCTCTTCTAAGATTCTTCATCCAGTTATAAAATATTAGTAAAACAAGCATGTTATTTTGTTTGAGTTATTTATTCCCTTTAATTGGTTTATAAATATAAAAATATGCAATCCACAATTCTGATTCTATGTTTATTGTGTTTTTTTAATTTTTTCAGAGAGTTTGTTCTCAAGAACACATGTCAATGTTATAAATAAACTTAAGTCTTACTAAACTAATATAAATCTAAAATAAACTAAAGCAAGCTAATATGTCCTAAAAGTTATAAATAACAAATCACATTAGCTAATTAAAGTCAATGTCATCGCATATAGGGGTGGAAATAGTCAAGTTACCCGTCAAGAGCCTATGACTTGACTTGCCTGAGGCTTGACCTAGCATGTTTACTAAACAAGTTAGGCCAAGACTTTTTTAAAAAACATGTTTAACTAAAAAGGTTAGGCCTCAAATCATGTAATAGGTTTTTAAGTTTGACAGACTAGCTTTGACATGTTTAACTATATATAATATAATATATATTTATTATAATAATTATAAATTATAATTATAATTATTAATTTATTATAATATATTAATATATTTTTAATTAAATTTTAATAAAAGTCAAGTACCTAAAACTTAAGTTAGTAAGTTAGAATATAACATATTTATTAATATATTTAATGTAATTAATGTAATATATTTATTAGAATGAAAATAATAAATTAACGTTCACCCTCTACTTTCTTACTCTGGTCTTTAGTCGATGTAAGACTTGAAAATATACCAAATTACAAAATTATTGGAGGCATATAGTTGCAAAACTATATAATGCTCACTATTTTTAGGTTATATAGTTTTGCAACTATATGCCTCTAATAATTTTATAACTTTGTATATCTACAAGTCTCACATCGACTAAAGACAAAAAAAAAAATAGTGAGCATTTATAAAAGTAGAGGGTGAGTGTTAACTTATTATTTTCATTCTAATAAATATATTACATTAATTACATTAAATATATTAATAAATATGTTATTTCTATTCTAACTTACTACCTTAAATTTTAGGTATTGACTTTTATTTAGATTTAATTAAAAATATATTAATATATTATAATAAATTAATAATTATAATTATAATTTATAATTATTATAATAAATATATATTATATTATATATAGTTAAATAGATCAGGTCATCTTGTCAAGCTTAAAAGACTTATTAGATAGCCTGAGGCCTGACCTTTTTAGTTAAACATGATTTTAAAAAAGTATTGACCTACCTTACTTAGTAAACAAGTCAGGTCAGACCTCAAGCAAGTCAGGCCATAGGCTCTTGACGGGCAACCTAACCTATTTTTACCCCTATATGTGATGACATTGATTTTAATTAGCTAATGTGATTTGTTATTTATAACTTTTAAGACATATTAGGTTACTTTAGTTTATTTTATATTTATGTTAGTTTAGTAAGCCTTATTAAATTTATTTATAACATTGACACGTGTTCTTGAGAACAAACTCTTTGAAAAAATTAAAAGAACACAATAAATATAGAATCAGAATTGTGGATTACATATTTTTATGTTTATCAATCAATAACAGGGAATAAATAACTCAAACAAAATAATATGCTTGTTTTACTAACATTTCATAAATGGATTAAGGATCTTAGAAGAGATTCTCTACTTACTAGAAAAATTTACATGGAAATAAACCTATAAGGCTATAATGCATTTCAAAAATGCTAGAGAACAGAAGTAGGGTAGAGGAAGTTTTCTTACAAGTATTTGAATTATGAATAGTTTTGTTTAGTTTAGTTCAAACTTAGTATAACTTGTTAGTTATTAATTTGTTATGCACTTATTGACTTATGGTATTTAGTTTATTTGAGATTAAAACTTATTATATTTGAGTAAGGTCAGTTGAGACTTATTGTGTTAATTTAGTAGAATGAGACCTATTATGTTTGAGATTGAGACTTATGGTGTTAATTTGTTAGATTTTGTATTTTAAAAACTTTTTTAGGAACTTCTTTAAAAATATATATATTGGACCCGTGGGTTTGGTCTAACCCAAACCACTTTTGATCGAATCGGGTTGGGTCGGGTTGAGTGAAAAAATCTCATCAACCTAACCCAACTCAACCCACTGCTGTAGTGAGCGGGTCGGGTCCAAAAATACTGTTGAACCCACCCATCGGACACCCCTAGTTTTTGCAACATAAAGTGTTGATGCACACACATGATAATCTTTATTGTACTCATAGGACTGAGTTCTCTTAAAGGTGTGTTTGATATGCAAAATTTGAGTGGATTCAAGTTTGTTTGGTATGAGATTTTAGAGTAGAAAGGAAAGGAAGGGAGCAAATGATGAGACTTCATCCCTTGTTTGGCATGAAAATATGGGTGAAACGACAGAGATTGGAGGGGAAAAAGTTTCATGGATCCCACAATTTCTCATCCCTTGCATGTGGAAAGGAAGGGAAGGGAAGGAAAAAGGAAAGGAAGGTTTTTATGGGTCTCATCAAATATTTACACACACTTCAATTTATTTACATACATTTCAATTATTTTCCTTGATGAAACCAAATAAATGAATGAAAATATCATTTCTTTTTCTATTGGATGATACCAAATAAGAGGAGTGATAACTCCTTCACTCTCTCTTCCTTTCTTTTATTTTCTTTTCTATCATGTTTGTTTCATTTCTTTTCTCTCAGTGATACTAAGTAGACTCGAAAGGAAAAGAAGAGGAGCAAGAAAAAAAAAGTTGATCCCATATTTGGTGTTAATTTGATAAGGGAAACGAAAGAAAGATAATGGAATATATTTCTATGGGTCTTACCTTTTTTTGCATCTATCCATTCTTGGATGGAAATAGAAAAAAGAGAAAAGAAGGGATGCATTTTTGTGGGCTTCACAATTTTTTTCCACTTTATCTTTTTTAGTAGTATATCATGTAAATCAATTTTATTAGATAAAGAGTAATAAAGTAATTTGATATTTATTTACATATATTTTTATTATTTTCCTTTATGAAACCAAATAAAGAAAAGAAAATTTGCTTTTTACTGGATAATACCAAACAAGAGAAGTGATATCCCTTAAACTCTCTTTTCCTTTATTTTCTTTTCTATTATATTCCATTCTTTTCCTATAGTTACATGGAGTCCATGATACTAAACAGACTAACAGTAAGACCCGACCTGTTGGCATTTACTGGCCTGACACTTTGCTAAGTGTTAAGTTATAACAACCTATTGGCCTTAAATAAGCTCATTGACTTATTTCAAGACTTAGACTTGTTAGTCTATGTAAAAACATGTTGACCTATATAAAGATAGACATGTTAGTTTATGTAAAGGCATGTTAGCCTATTTAAAAGTAGGTTTGTTAGCTTATGTAAAGGCTTATTGGCCTATTTAAAGGTAAATTTGTTAACCTATTTAATTGCCTCATTGCAAAGTAGGCTTTTAAATAAGTTTTCAGGTTAGGCCAAACTTTTTAAAAAGGTCAAGCCAGACGTTAAAAATTAGCCTATTACAGACTCACAGGTCAAGCTCAGGCCTTATAATTGAGATGCAAGTCAGGTCTGTTTAAGGTAAAGTCTAGCCTGACCTGGCTTGTTTCCACCCCTAATCACATATAGAATATGGATTGACATAATCATTTACTTCATTTTCAATTTTCTCATGATACTCTTTGTCTTTCAAGCGATCAGTTAGATTTTATCCCATTAGTCTGTCAGAAGCTTTATGAGTTTCTAATCACTATTTTCTTGGGAATGTGACTGCAACGCATACACCTAAACTTAATTGACTGTATAGAAAAGTCATGAAAAAAATAATATAAATTGCCACTATGGCTAAACAGTTTTTACAAAAAAAAAACCCCTACTTAAGTAGGTTAGGTTTGCATGGGTCGACACTTTCCAAACCCACCACCTGACCAGTACCTTACGAGTTAGAGTGTTTTCCAACCCAACCCAACCCGCAGACGTAACCTAACTCACATTTTGTGGGTTGAATTGAGTCAAAATCCGTGAATTGATGGGTTGACTCAACCCATTAGACACTCCTAACAATAACCACCTACGAAGATGAAACCCTTGCATCACCTTCCTAGTATATATGCGCAAGAATAAAAGAAGAGTGCTTTCCTCCGAATTAAAATTTTATTTTTTTTATCAAAAGAATTTTTTTTAATATTTTAAAACTTATAAATATTTTTTAATAATAAAATTAAAAATAATATTCAATTTATTGTAAAAACTAAAATTTCGTGAATTTTTTTGAATAATATGATAAACCCAATTAATTTAATTTATTAATTAAAATAAATGCGATTAAATTATTATAATGGATTTATATCAATTAGTAAGTAGTTATGAAGCATAGATACGAACATGAGACACGGGACACGATACTGGGGACACACCAAATTAAAAAAATTGTAGGACACTTGAGACACAACATATATATATATATATATATATATATATATATATATATATATATATATATATATATATAACAAAATTCAAGAAAAAGATTCATAATTTATTAATATAATTTCTATAAGTTTAAAGATTTACAATATCTTAATATATATCATATGTGTCAATATTTGCTACCTACCTACCTAATATTATTTCTATAAGTTTGAAGATTTACAATATCATAATTTTTATTGATATTTTTTAAAAAATCTCTTAAACTAACTTCTCCTAATAGAACTACTCATATATAAGTACATGTGTATCAAAACAAAATTAACTAGAGGGCACATTAGTGTGAGACAAGCTTCGATGACGATGAAGGGGACGACTTGGTACGAGTAGAGGTAGAAGGAGCAGATAAAAATAATAGTATGTGAAAAGATAAAACTTAAAAGTCTAATAGTGACGTGTGAAAAGATAAAACTTAAAATACTGATATGTGAAAAGAGTGACTTAGAACGTTAATCATGTGATTGAGTTTGGGTAGGTTACGAGCTTACTAATTGAGCGTTAATTATGAAAACTAATATTTTTTTTTAAAAAGATTAATGGATCGTGTCCAAGCTATGTCCTATACGTGTTCAAGCGTGTCTGAGACATATTCAAACATGTTTGAGATGTGTCTAAATTGAAAATAATAATTTTTTTAATCAAATACATTTAAACATGTAGGACACATGTGTCGTATGAGTATCTCTATGTGACCGACACAAATACGTGTCTGACACGTGGACACAACTTAAAAATAGTGTATCAATACTTCATAGGTAAGTAGTAACCATAAAAGTTAATTTTAGCATGATGTCAACTAGCACAAGCCGAAATCCCTAAGCTCAGGTGCCTATCACTTCCAATCCCTCTTTTATGATTTGAGAGTTTTGGTCCTGGTCTAGATCCGACTCAATCCGGATCCAAAACATGGCGGGATTCTCACTTAACCAACCTTAGCTCGTCAAATTTTTTAATTTGGTTTCTTCTTAGACTAACTAAAAATATTTGAGCAATGTTGGTAACACAAACTTCTTTTTCCCATAAGTTTTCACAGGTTTAAAATCAATGGTTGAAAATTTTTACTCAATATTTCCCCCACAGCTCAAAATTTTGGAGCACTCATTTACTTTTTTGTGACGTTCCTGCGTAATGATAGTTCGTGTAACTATCTATTTTTTAACTATTTGAGAGGGCAAATTTGTAGGCTTGTCTTAGCTCCTGCGTTGTATGGGCCAGCTTAAATTATATGTCCACTTTATGAAAAAAGGGCATAATTTTCATCAATATGGCCCACTCTTTCAAAGCATGTTACATGTGTAGACTTGCTCAACTAGTTGAACTCATAAATTGAGAGCTCTAGTGCACTGTGCATGACATTTACTTGCCATCAAGAACCTAAACGAGAAGAAAGAACTTGCAAGCTGCACCTTGCAAGTGACAAAAAAAGAAGAAGAAAGTTGGGTGTTCCCAAACTTAGAGTAATTTAGACTAAGTGCATGTTCACAAGTTTAAATTTTAATTATATTAATTTTTTAAGTCGTAAAATTTTTTTTTGTAAATTTCTTAATTTCGACGTGAATAACTTGCTTAACACAACCTTAGAAAACTCGGATACTAGCCAAGAGAGTCAATTGGAGTAAGACTGCATCTTGCAACATGGTGGCACTGTTCTTGCATCAAACTGGTGCCAGCCAGCCATCTCTGTGCCAAGCATTTCTTATGAGTTGGGTGAGCATAAACCCAAACTACAATTGCTTTTGCAAACAGCAACAATGATCATGACAAAGCCCCACCCACCTTGTCCTTATCCATCATGCATTATTCATAAAACTCAAGCTTGTAGTTTTCTGCGTCATTCACTAGTCTTCTCTATGCCATACACAATGTGTCATCATCATTCATGTGGCCTAGTCATCTCTGTCACAGCTACATGGTGTCCATTTCTGTCAACTCCATGGATGATGATAAAATCACACTCGGACGCTCCTAGTGACTGGGCTAACCAGCAACTAATGATCTTCTACTCACAAGAAAATTATATGCATTTTAAGGGACAGAATTTGCTTATATGTCAGATTAATTTTGGGCCTTCACTAGCTCCTCAACAAGTTTAACTGTAAGTTTCAAGTTATACATTATTTAAAAATGGGCAAAATAAGAAATTTATAAATAATTGGACCCATAATTTTACTACCTTAAGATTTTATATTAAGAAGTAGTGTCTAATTTGTTGTTGTTTTTCTTAAAATCCATTATTTATAATCAATTACTACGATAGTATATCCTTCACTATCACTTTAGGAAGAAGATCATGGGAAAATAAAAATACCCACGAAGGAAAAACACATCAAAAGATCAAAATCTACATAGAGTAATTTTGAGAAAGAAAGGATCAAACTTGTTAAAACTTCAATAAATAGATATAGATTTTAGATTTGATAAAAATATGTCCTTCACTACCACTTTAGGAAGAAGATCCTGGGAAAATACAAAATACCCATGAAGGAAAAACATATCAAAAGATAAAAATCTACATAGAGCAATTTTGAGAAAGAAAGAATCAAACTTGTTAAATCTTTCATAAATAGATATAGATTTTAGATTTGATAAAATTTATTAGAAGAAATATGTGGAAAAATAAAAGTTATACAAGAGAACCTAGATGGAGACTGCGGATGAACACCGACAATCCTAAGAAACTGAAGTAGACATGAAAAGAAACGCATAAGAGAGAGGGAGAGAATGGAGAGATCATTGCGAAAAGTTAACCACTGAATAAATGAGAGATCCTTTGGCGTTGAAAGTAGAAAAACAAAAACATTCTTTGAGGAAAAAAATGAACAATTAATTTCTAGTCACATTTTATTTCCTTAAATGGTTATTTATTGGATGCCAATCCTCCAAATCGTACCACGTTAATTCACCACTGAAATCAATATTTAGCCTTTTAAGTTTTAACATAATTCTTATTGTAATGATTTTTTCTTTTATTACTAACATTTAGTTGGTTCAAGTTATTTCACATTTCTTTCTTTAAGTAAGATTTTAAATTTGAGTTTTGTGAATGAAAAAATTAACATTGAAAAAATTTTATACTTTTATGATTCGATCTGACTCGATTCTAAATTAGTTAAAACTCAATATAATTTTTAAATATAAAGTTTTAAAAAAATAAAAATTCCCCCTTTTACTCTTGAAGTTCTTTAGGTAAACCTTTTGCTGGTAAAATTAAATACTTAGATTCGCTGTGATTCCTGTATAATTCACGGATAGAATGACATTCTTCGTCGGTTAGTCAACTTTAGTTTACACTACTTTGTAATTATCCTATTAAAAAAATGTGGTTACTTTTTTTCCGTGGAAAAAATGTGTTTACTTTATGTAAAGAAATATAAATTATTCTTCAAATTAAAATAATGTTACGATGATAGTCTTCAGTTCAAATGTAATTAAAATTGAGGAACTGACCAATATTTTCATTCCCCCTAAATCATATATAATTTTGTAAAGTAATGCAACACACGTCATCTTATATATATATAATTTTTATTATTTAATAGTGATTGATTCTATATCATTTTCTACACTACTATATATTGATTCTGGCACATCATCTTAATGCGAGCAAATGTGAGAAGAGCTTACGTGAAAGAAGTTTTATCCAATTTTGTATTACTTGGGTCTCTTAATAACTGTTTTTTAAAAAATTAGGATTTATCTTAAATTACTTATCATTTGAAAATATTAATAAAATATTAAATGATTTTTTTCAACATTACCTTGCATAATGGAGAGATGATAATTTAATTATATTATATTATATTTTCTTGTATTTAAAATTATTTATTTTTATCTTTAATTCTTATAGAAAACCTTAAAAAATAGTTATAAAATGTGCTAACACACAGAAACAGTCTCTATGTGTCACATATACACGAGCACAAATTATTATATTATTATAGAATTGAAGAGAGAAGGATTAGGTGCAGGAAAAATTAAAACAGGTACCAAAAGGTGTTGATCATGTGGGTGGCAATGGTGGAAAGAGGTAGCAGTTAACTATTTAGCAGTATTTATGTTTAGTATTTTGTCCTGTGACCCCAAATGTTACTGGTTTTCTTCCCTTAACTCCAAAATGCTCCACTGAACAAAACAGCTGTATCCCCGGGGTGAGCAGAAGAGAAAGACAGGGTAGATCCAACAGTGAACGTTTTTGCATGTAACAGGTGAAAGCAGTAGTGGATCTCCCCCTTAGAGGAGCCAAGCCGACCACACGCGTGCAGGCCAAAGCACTTGCTGGTTTAAACCCAAACTATTTGTTTCCCGAGGAAGACAAGATCACATTGAGGGTTACTGTCAAACAAACAGATTGTTTATTCCCTCGGAAGAATTAAACAAGTTGTTAATTATTAATTAATTGTACAAAATATTATAAGGTGTGCTTTTTTTCTTTTCGTGTTAATTCTACAGTATGGTAAGTCATGTCTTAAAAATTGAACTAAAGATTAAATAAGTTAACCAGACTTTTGAATTATAATTTGATTAGTATAATTAATTAAATTTATGATTAAATTATGTTTGAATTATGATTGAATCATGTATTATTTGAATCAAATATATGACTAATTTATGATTTAACTTATTCAAATAGATCATTTAATCTAATTTTTAAAAATAGTAGTTCTAAGTGATGTGTTTTTCATTTTTCTTTTGTCATAAATAATTGTTATGGGAAATAAGATGTGACTCACACATAATGGGAAGGAGAAAGAAGTAAATGCGAGATTTGATATTAAATTTTTACATTTACTTGTAAAAATGTTTATCAGCGGAGCTAACTTACAGTAATATTCTAGAGTGATTGATGCATTACGGTCAAGATAAATTTCTTGTACTGCCTAATTCAATAATTAATAAATTACGTACTAATTGAAAAGAATAATATTGTAATACACGGTATTAATTTGTCTTCTTTTTCCCCCCTTAACTATTGTTTCTCCCCGATGGGGCTACAGGCTACAAGGAAGTTTCTGAATTCTGCCTCTCGTGTGAGTGGGAACGGGATTGCAGCAATGAGAGAACAGATAGTCTTCGAGACTTCAACTTCAATGACTGACTTTGTCTTCAGTCTTATTTCCTACCATTTATGGGTAGGTAGAGTTGTAACAACAAAAATTATATATATATATATAGGAGAAATATATAGTGAATGAAATTTTTAATGTGAGAGGATTAAAAGAGTAAATTTTAATCATATAATTATATATGAATTATCAAAATTAAAAGATATTTAAAAATTATGTAATCATTTAAAAAAATTATATACATTTATATTTTAATCTTAATTATTTATATAATATTTAATAATTAATATTTATTCTTCTCATCTCTCACAATAAATATTCATATCACATTATACACATCTTATTTATATATATATATATATAATCTCTGCTACCTTTTTTCCACACTGTTCATATAAAAACATCTTAATTTCAAGTCCCAAGATAAATCTCATCATCTCCTTCTCTACAACCTGACTTTTTCCCACTCCCTCTTTCCCCCTTTGCTTTAGCATATTTTCTCCATTGTTAAGTCACACTTCACAAGTGATTTCTTGTCTCCCTTTTTTACTTTATTGGGTTTGCTTTACCAACATTGGATTTCTAACACATCTTTTAACTCTTAATCCTGACTCTTTCATTATGGTGATTTTGCTAAATCTCAAACTTATCCTTTTTTCTCACCTTTATCTCCCCCTGCTCATCCACTACCCTACCCCTTCCCTTTATTTCCATTTCTTCTACTCTCTATAGTCTATAATAACCTAATCCTTTCTACACACGATCATATATTCTTCCTTTCCTTTCCCACCTCTCATCATGACTGATCCCTACTGCTCCAATGACTTCAATGGTTGGTTTGACCTTAATTCTCCTTACCTTTTCTCTTCTTCTTCATCATCTTGTTCCAACCCACCATTCTATTTTCCATCTAAGTATCATAGCTGCACAAGCGGCCATGGCATGATCTCTTTTACTCAACACCAATCTTCTCCCTCCTCTCCTCCTCCAAGACAAGCCCTTCCTCTCCTTAACCTAAGCCCTACAAGACGTAGTGAAGATCTTGAATCTTCCTTTAGTGCCATGGAAGTGAACAAGAAGGAGAAAGAACAATTAAGCATATCATCTAGCTCTTTGGATGATGATGATACTGTGACAGTGGCTTTGCACTTAGGGCTTCCAACCATGAGTTCAGCTGATTTAGCTTCAAACATATACTCCACAGAGATTTCATCAGAGAAAGAAGAAAAGGTCACTATTGCTTCTGAGTATCCATCAAATAGAATTAACCGGGGTCAGTATTGGATCCCTACCCCAGCTCAGATTCTGATTGGTCCAACACAGTTCTCATGTCCCCTTTGTTTCAAGACGTTCAACAGATACAACAACATGCAGGTATTTGTCACCTTTCATCATCTTGAAAATGAATTCTCTCGAGGCTAGATAAAATATAATAATGAAAACAGTAATTAAGGATGGATGGCTGGAAAGAAAGAATTTTTTTTAAAAAAAAATAGAATGTCTTTCCTTTCCCTTTGTTTTTTCTCCTAGCCCCTACTTTCCCAGATCTTACTTTTATGAAAATTTGCTTAGAAAGAAAGTGCTCATTTCTGTATATCCTTTAGGTACAGTTATATCTTCTTTTATAGTCTCACTTTAATTTTTCACCTGTATAGTATAATCTTGTGTTAAATTCATGAAAGGACTGGTATTTGTGTATGTGTGTAATTTAGGGTTATTCCCTGTACCTACTATTGCATGTCCTTTCCTTTTATCTTGAGCTTTAAACTGTTCTATCATGCCCCTTTTGCTGTTGGGGAACAAATATGAAAAATTCGCAGTACAATTAAAGATCAGTATAATTTACGGCTATCCCTTTTTGCACCTTCAAAGATTTCGTAAATGGCAGGGTATCTAAAACTGAAAATTGTAATTAAGCTCTAGGGCTAAATCTTAGTTTATACGCAAGAACAATTTGAACACCAACATGAGGAGACATAAAATGAAACAACATCAATTAAGTTTCAAACTCTAGTACATCGCGCATGGGATGAATTCATTTATTTTTCATCTCCATAAAAATTAACATAAATAGCTGTACAATATTCCCTTGTTGTCTTCCGAACTATTTCTTTATTAGGATGCCCTACACTGTCGCCTTTTTCTTTAATCCTAGACCATAGGCGACGAAGAAGTATTGAAACATGTTGATAAGGATGTGGCTTCTAGATTACCCTATTAGGCTTCTGACTCAAAAACTTGGCCGGCATGGTAAAAT
Organism: Ormosia semicastrata; assembly: GCA_029884595.1. Lineage (NCBI taxonomy): Eukaryota > Viridiplantae > Streptophyta > Magnoliopsida > Fabales > Fabaceae > Ormosia > Ormosia semicastrata. The sequence continues at coordinate 63,097,211 of JAQQTO010000056.1, forward strand.
AATTCGTATTCTTAACAAAATTACATGCAAACAAAGACCAAGATTGAAGCAAATGCTGTTTCACAGTGAGGCTCTTGGACTGTATCTTGAAACAAATTCTTAGGTGACTCGGGAAATAACAAAAATCTCTTTTTTTTATCATTTAATGTTTGTCAGTGAGTGATTATTCTCTTTCACTTTAATTATATTTTTAGTGATATAACTAATATGTCATATATTTAATAGTATAGAGCAAGACATTTCTCTTGCTGAGATAGCACGTCAGGATCTATCTTACTCATGTATAAGTGAGTGTTTGTGGCTTTCATTCTTCCCCCATGCCACTTCCATTTTCAACTAATAATTTGCCCTTATATGACATTGCTTCCAAAATCTACAGATGCATATGTGGGGGCATGGATCTCAATACAGAAAGGGGCCAGAATCTCTAAGGGGAACGCAGCCAACAGCTATGCTTAGACTCCCTTGCTATTGCTGTTCACCAGGATGCAAGAACAACATTGACCATCCAAGAGCAAAGCCACTCAAAGACTTTAGAACCCTTCAAACCCATTACAAGAGAAAGCATGGAATCAAGCCTTTCATGTGTAGAAAATGTTGCAAAGCATTTGCTGTAAGAGGTGATTGGAGAACTCATGAGAAGAACTGTGGGAAGCTTTGGTATTGCTCTTGTGGGTCTGACTTTAAGCATAAAAGATCTCTTAAAGATCATATCAAGGCATTTGGAAATGGACATAAAGCTTATGGAATCGATTGTTTTGATCAAGATGATGAAGCTGGCTCTGAAATTGAGCAAGAACATGAATCTTATCAGTCATAGTAGATGTGTTTTTAACTTTAATTAAAGACAAGACAACTGAACTGAGGTTTCTCATGTTTTGAACTAATTATATTGTTGACTAAGACTACCCATGAGTCCATGAGTCCACGACTAATGAGTTTCTCCCCATCCCCCAAATTTTTTCTTCTTTATTAATTTTGTTATGTCTTGGTATTGCATACTCAGATTGCAGCAAATTTTCCTCGTGTCATTTTGGATTTGGTTACTCCCTCCTTTCACATGGCACAGAGACGTAAACTTTGATTTGTGTATTTTAATTTTTAACAGTATATATATTTCAAGATTCAAATTTAATGTGGTCTGCGATGTTTTCAATGGTCAACACCAAAAGAATCTTCATTTAAGGAAGGCGTGGAGATTAATGCAACATTAGTTAGACTTATCCTCGCTCGCTCTTTTTTTGAGAAATTATACCATATTTTTAGAATATCAATAAATACATGTTTTTAAAAAAAATTATCATTGATATAAATTGTTTTTTATTAATTTATGTAAATATATTTAAAATTAATAATAAATATACTTTTAAAGCATAGGCATATATAATAATTTCTCTTTTTCTAATGGTAAGACACTAATAAAACCAAATCAAGCCACCTAGATCGAGATACATTATTAATTAAGGCACACTAGTGGTATCGTAGTTATTACTTACTAATTTCTATTGCAAAGAAACTCACGTGTATGTTTAAGCAAAAGCTCGTGTGTGAATTGCTCTTTTTAAATTTCAAAGTTTGTGAAAGTTAACGTACGAAAAAGATTTTTTAAAGTGATGATTTTTATAAAATGTACAAGTAAATTTATATTAATTATTGATATATAAATCTATATCAATTATTAATAATTAATATAAATTTACTTACTCATTTTAAAAAAATTAGTCCAACTTACATTCAAGCTACTGGTACGGGTGATGTTCATTTACAATTACAAGTAAAGGTACGGAGTAAACGTTAAAAAAGATTGAAAAAAAAAAGGAATATAAGTAGCTATAGGTGCAAATGCAGTTGCGGGAAGCTTTTGAACCTGTCATTGATCAGCTTTATGACTCGTATGATGCTGCTATTACCCTTTTGCTATATGTCCAGCATGATGGACCGATCAAATACTATGTTTAATGATTTCGATGAAACTGATTAGCTTTAGAAGAAAAAAAAAGTTGTTTTTGTTCTTAATTTATCAAACATTTTAAATGAAGAAAGAAGATGGAAATGCAATCATAACAGAAGCATTTTTCTAATTTAATATTGCGAATTCAAGGTTGGAAGTTGGAAGAGATGCATTGGATCTTGATGGCAGCTTTGTGGCGTCCAGTGTTCACAGAGAAAGAGGGTCAGAGCCTTCTTGAAATGTCATTTCAAAGTACAACTACATTCAGAGTATGAATTGTAGCCTGGCTTCACTCTTCAGTCTATTTCTCTCATGAGCCCAACCAACAAAAACGGGACTCCACGTTCCCTGTCTCCATCTTCCCTCTCTCTTTCACCCTTCCTTTTGCTTTTTTTTTTTTTTTTGACAAAACTTAGATTTAATTTTTGACTCAAATTTTTATTTTTAATTTTATTTAATTATTTTATATATCTATTAACTCAAATAAATAAAATTAAAAATAATAAATATAGAGCAATTAAATAAAATTGGAAACAAAGATTAAAGTAAACACTTCACACACACACACACACACATATATATATATATAATATACTATTTAATTATACCATTTTCATTTTATTTTATTTAAAATAGTCTAATTTTTCTGCCCCACACAATGAGTTAATGACAAATGTGATTCCAATAATGTGATTTAGCATTTTCAAGCCATTTACACTAGATTTAACAGAACAGCAAAAATGGGTGATGGAAAACGATAACTAATTATAGGATTCTTTCTTGTTATCCATGGTATCCAGTGTAACGTCAATCTGTCACAACATCCACAAGATTAAATTCAAGTTTTGATCCTTAATTTTTTGTCTTCTTGACTATTTACCTCCTGTTGGGTAAATTCTGTTTTCATCTTTCTTTTTTTCGCTTGGGCTTCCAGATCTAGTATAAACAAAAAATCGGATTAGATTTCACTGACCGGTTCAAATAAAAAATTGGTGAATCGATTATAAATTTGATTCATTTAATTCAAAATTGAATTGTGAAAGAATCTAGTATAACTAATGTTGAACAAATTGGACTAGGTTGGACCAGCCGATTCAACTAGAAAATCCATAAATCCATCATAGGTTCGATTTATTTAATTCAGGGAATTGGACTATGAGATAATTAGATAGAATCGATCGAATTAATCAAAAATTGATAAAATAGATAGAAAATCAGTTTGAACTACTTCTTTTTTTTAAAAATAATTAACTTATTATTTTTTTCACTAAATTTTTAACTTATTCAAAAATAATTTGAGTCAAATAAAAATCTAATGTCAAGTTACAAAATGTTACATATAAAGTCAAAAAAAATGCATGAGAAAGTTTATTATTCTCTTAATTTTTATATAAGTTATATGCTTAGATTTTTATTGACTATTTTAAGTAAGACTTATAAATGTGACATTATCTTAACTTTTATATATGTTACAATCTTAGATATTTTACTTATTGTACAACGTAAAATTTTGAAGTATAAAATAATATAATATAAAATATTAATATGTTAATTTATTACTTAATATATATTATATAATATTATATATATATATATAATTATTACTAATTCGACTACAATTAAATTAATAAATTATAAATTAATATATTCAGTGATTCAATTATCAGTTCGACTTTGAAAATATAGAATAAAATGAGTAAGTATTGGCAATCTTTGACTGTTACCAGCGTTTCTATAACGTTATAATAATGCTAAACACCCCCCACACACACACATATATATATAATACTATTTAATTATAGTTATTTTTATCTTATTTTATTTAAAATAAGTCTAATTTTTCTGCCTCACATAAATGAGTTAATGACAAAATGTGATTCCAATAAATGTGGATTAAGCATTTTCGTTTACTTTACACTACAGATTTAACAGAACAGTAAAAATGGGTGATGAAAACGATAACTAATTATGTGATTCTTTTCTTGTTATCCATGGTATCCAGTGTAACGTCAATCTGTCACAACATCCACAATGAGCACAAACCTGTCAGCTTAAGAAAGATAGATGTGATGGAACCTTGTAGACGTTAACATGTTTTTCAATTTTTTTTATAATATGAATTTGGTTTGATCATCTAAAATAGAAAATGTAGGCGCTAGAAAATCAACTACGATGGAATATTCATCATACACATGCATTGTAGGCTGATAAATGAGGTTATACATTTTGGATTTGCCTTTTTACTTCAACTTTCTCTTGTTCTCGTCCTATATGGTCTAGACTGTAGAGAATATTGCAAACTCGGGGACCATTGCAAAAACACTATCTATGGAATAAAGTTCATGTTGTATTGTATTCAATAAGAATGTTAAAAATATATTTTTTTATTAAATTACAACATACATTAAAAAAATACTCAAATTTATTTATTGACCATACAAGTTTATTTTAGAATTAATTTATTAAAAAAAGAAAATTTTCTTTTATTTTATTGTCACAAATTTCTCATCCAAACTTCTTTAGTTTTACTATCACTGTGAGGGTTTGTAATATGTTGAACTCTCATAATCATTGTCGTCGTCTCTTTCCATTACTGGCATCATTGTTTCCTCTCATTGTTTGCATCGAACTCTGCTCCCATCACTGGCATCAAAAACTATTCCGTCAAAGGTATGTTTATTGTAGGCTATAGTGAAAATTAGGGTGGACATCTCCAACGTGTAGGCTGCCACCTGTGACTTTGGTTGGATCGAGGGGTGGCCGATTAGGTGACTAAGGTTGCTAGACTAAGGATGAGCCAACTAGACAGCAATTGATGGCAGACTGAGGATAGCCGTCAATGAAGGGTGGAGAAGGGTGGGATGTATTCGGTCCTTCATTAAGGGGGATTCTTAGCAGTTATGCTTAAACGGTGGGATACTTTCAGTAGTAATGTAAAAAAGTTTTTTTAAAAAATAAAAATAAACTAGTACTCAAATCAACTTATATAATCAATTAACAAGTTTGAATGTTTTCTTAATATGTGACCTAATTTAATAAAAAAAATATTTAAAAAATGTGATAAAAAGTATACTAACATTCATCTTGTATCCAATTATGCACCCATCTTGCAAGCTAGCAATGGCCAATCAGGAAAGTAGGGCTCGAGACTACTATTAAGTTATTGGGTCATTATTACAAAGCGATGGATAGAGAGAACATCAAATTAAAACTCATAGAAAAATGCATTATGATCCATTTTCTGTCAATGTGGGACAATTTTGTCTCCTTAATAGCTCAGACCAATGAAGGCACATATATATAGAATACAAATATATTTAAGGGTAAAATGACGTTTCATCCAATTCCACTATACTATATATGCGCATACAACTAATTTTTTTAAAAAAGAAAATTATAAATTATAATGTACCCAAAAAAAAAAGAAAATTATAAATGTTTTACGTACTTTTATAACACGATTAATTTTTTTAAAGCGAAAATCTTATAAACTCCAGTTATATACATTAAAATTAATTATTATAGAAAAGTAAAAAAGTTGATTAATTTTTTAAACTCTTAGTTGAAGAAATTCTAAGACTATGCCATAAAACTAATTATGAAAAAGATTAATCTTTTGGTTCAGACTCATATTATATATATTACACAAACAAATCACTTGGGTTTGAGAATTTAATTAAGTAACACGATACGAGGTGAAATTTTGTTATAAAATTTTGAGTCGGTGCATTTGATTTGGGTGTACGTAATACAGTTTTCAGAAGTCAAAACATAAAAGCTACTACTTAAGAAGCACAATAATGAAAAATGGCCTTAGTCGGCTGGTTATATTATAAGGATATGAGGGCAAAATTCTTGAGGATAGATTATAATTTATAATATATTTAGAAAGAACCAACGTAAATGTATATATAGATTGTGTTTCTGTTCGCATGTGAATCTTCCACATTAAAATATTAGACTTGTCAATTGAAGCTGAACCTCATATCTAGCATGAGCAGCTAAATAATTATTTTTAAGTTTTATTATTAATTTATTATATTCTTTCACATAAAAAAAATATGAATAATGCGTTGAGCGTTCGTTAAAGATTGAATTAAAAGAGAGAAATAATTTCTGAACTTCTTATTTTAGGTATTCATTTAATTAACAAACACATTCAATTCCCTTTAAAAGTCACTAGAAGGCTAGTTCAAGTATATACGCAGGCTAAATATACCAAAATAATTCTCTAAAACAAACCATTATCCAGACATTTTAACTCGTTAAGGTCATAAATTCTTATGAGAGATGTTAATAACATATTCTTTTGGATATTTTTTCAATACGTACTTTATTATTAATCTAAAAGTAAGTATTATTAACATTTCTCTCTTAATAATCCTTTTAAGTGTATGAGATAAATTAGTAATAAAGCAATTGTTAAAAAAAGTGTTCAAAAGTGTGTATTGTTAGTATTTCTTTTTTCCATATATATCTTTTTCCCGCATAGGTTTCAATAGGAACTCAATTACTATATTAAAATTAAAAATGATTTTCTTATCTGCATCTCTCATAAAGAGGACATGATAAGATCCAAATATTTATGTGCGCTATTAGATAAGTACATTTACTTATTTACGAGGAGCAAATCTCTCGCAGAATCTCTCATAGATATGAATACTAACTATATCTCACTTAAATAGAAAATTAGTTATAAGATATAGAAATCTCCTATATTCTAATCTTAAATAATAGCATTCAATTCAGATTAAAGTACAATTCTAATCACTCAAGATGCTCCTATAAATACCCTACAAAGTCTCAAAGGTATACATATAATTCTAAATACTACCAACCTTATGCACAGTCTAACTAATGCGTCAAAGTACCTTTTGCAGGTACCTACCTTCTTACACCACCATTGTTGATGCTGTGCCACGGGGGTTTCTACATTCAACCACCAATTCAGTTATTTCTTTTAACCTTGTTCAGAGCATTGGTGTCGTCTATGGGAAAAGAATAAAAATCTCTCGCACCACAAAATTCATATGCCATGACCCCGACCGAAGAATAATCCAAAGAGTCCAATCACCATGACACTACTCATGAAAATATCTCCTCTCTAAGAATCTAGATTACGGAGAGGATTCCAAAAGAGATCAAAGGCTTTCGATCATACGCTAGATATGGATCTGTCAAACACATTGGAAAGAACCACTCGGCAGTGATCGAACTTTGAAGATCCGATAAAAAAATTGAAGATTTGGAATGGGTTGTGCTCGGGTATGCTGCAAGTGTAGAGGTCATCATGGTCCTCCTCCTCACGATCCCAGGCCTCGACACCCTCCACAAGGATTTCATCACGGTGACCCGAAACCTGCTGAAGTCGTTCCTATCGATGGTCCCCTTTTACATCTTCTTGCTGATGGACATTTACTAGAAGTATGAGACTCGATCAAGTTGCGAGGGCGATTCGTGCACCCCATCGGAGCACCTCTACCACCAGAAGTCCGTCATGAAGAGCCAACACAATGCCCTTCTCATCACCGCCATGTTGACCTTCCATTGGCTCCTCTACTCCATCACCAACCTTGTTGTTAGGATCAAGCAGTTGAACCAGCGAGTCTAGCGGTTGAAGAAGTAGGACTGAGTTGACTCGGATGGATGGGTATCTGGGTGGAGATAAGTTAATGCTTTTGCAGATGAACAACGGTGCATAAGAGAGCAAAGTAAATTTCACTGAGGTCCCATCTAACCCAACGTGATCCCATTGCCCCTCCAAGAGAGAATCTAAAAAAAGAAACACATTCTTATATGCAGTCGCAATATGAAAAGCCAAGGGCAGAAGCAGTCATCCATCCCTCACATGACAGGCATAACATTATGCTCAACTGAAATTTCAACCAAATGGTAAATCTCAAGGAGGACACCATAGTTATTGCCTCAGAGCAATCCTCTTCCAAAAGGAAACTAAATTTCCTAAACTAAAGCCACCCAAGATGTCAAAAGAAGCGAACACTTTAACAACAAAAGTTCTCGCCTAACATCGGATCTCATTTGGGCCAGTACCTCAACCGTAACTTTGAATCCACGAGTACTTCGACTCATTCTCATCTAAGTCAGTACTTCGGCCGTGGCTTTGAGTCCACAAGAACTTTGACTCATTTTTATCTAAGTCAATACCTCAGTCGTGACTTTGAATCCACGAGTATTTCAGCTCAATCTCATCTAAGTTAGTACCTCAGTCGTGACTTCGCATCCATGAGTACTTTGACCCGACATCATCTCGGTGCAACCCACAAGGTTATCGCACCTTGAAGAGGTCCAAGGAATACAAGGTTCAAAGAGGATCCGATATTTCAATATCCGTACATGATGATCAAATAGGGAAATCCACTTGACCGGCATCCAAGTTCAAGGAGTGCATTCAAAAATTTTCACTCGTACCCTTATGAGCTTGACCTTAACCCACAAACCTAAAACGTTTACAAAGGTTAAGCATATCCGACCATAGCCCAGGACAGTGGACGCTACACCAAGAGGCTTCCGTGTCAACTATATTCTGATATTCGTACATGATGGCTAAACAGGGGAATCTAATTGGCCAGTATCTGAGTTCAATGAGTGCATTCAAATGTTTTCATCTGTACCCTTATGAACCTGACCTTAACCTATAAATTTACAAAGTTTACAGAGGTTAAGCATATCTAACCGTAGTCTGAGACAGTGGACTTCACACTAAGAGGCTTATGTGTCAACTGTATTCTATTATTTCAACATTAAGCCTAACTCATAGACCTGAAAAAGTTTTAACGTGGTTACGAGCATTATACCGTTGCTCGGGGATAATGGATATCACTCCAAGATGCTTTTGTATCAAAACTAAACTTCAAAATTACGTACTTAATTGACTAAGTGTTAACAAAGGTAGAGAAATATTTTTGAAGCGGACTCGACCACCGAGATAGAGCGTTGGACCCATCTCGGTTGAACAAATGGAAACACTAAGATTGAGCGTTAGACCTATCTTGGTGAGGTAAAAGAAGAAGCAATAGGAATATTAAAAATATTCTAAGTATTAAATGGATGTCCGAGATCGGGACTTGTTCATTTACAAATATTATAAAAAAAAAACCCATGTAAAGGGCAGAATAAAAAGAAGAAAGTAAAGAATCAGGCATTCTCCGGGGTTGCCTCCATGACCATCTCTGAGGTTTTCTCCACCTCCTCTGCCTAGTTACCCTCCAGTGTCTCCTCCCCCTCCTCTTCACCGATGTCCGCCTTGGGAGGAACTTATTTAGCAAGAATAGTCGTGGGTGTAGCATCTATGATCCGACCATCCCTGACTAACTTCCTTGAACTAATTCCCTCCTCATTAAGGTTTGGGTTCAGAAGACAAAGTTAGGAGACCGCATTAGCGAATGATTCATCCACTGACTTAGCTCATTCATCTTCAATAACCATAATTTCATCATTCATATTAGCTTCAATCTAGTGGAGAAGTTCATTCTTAGATCAGAGGGCGATTAGAGTAGTCTCTGTAAAAGATAAATGATCTTTCAAAGTGTTCTCCTAAGCCATTCCTTCGGTGATTTGAGCCTGAAGCGTGGCCACCTCAGTAACCTCCTTAGAAATATAGGCAACCCTGGTCTGAAGCCCGATTTCAGCCCTGTGCACCTCGAGCTCTTCAGTAACTCGAGCTAGCTGCCTGTCTTTTTAGGCAACAGATAGCTCAAGCCCCTGCTTTTCACCCCGGAGGGCATCAAACTTTTTCTCTAACTCTCAAGCCTCACAAATGGATTCGAAATCTCCCTCCAGAAATCGGAGGATGGAGGCATTGCGCAAGCATCGCACTTGCGCATCCTGGAGAAGCTCCATTATATCATGCTCAATTAATACATCTGAGTCGGTAGGAGATAGAAGAGAGTTATCAATGATCCTTGCAGAATCATCCCCTTTACCCCAAACCAACCTAAGAAAGAAATACAATGAAGCGCCCTTTGGAATGGCAGACCCTAGACCAACAGGAACCTCGATAGAAACAGCCTCAGAAGCCTACCTTTTACCCCTTCTGCTCCTTCTTGTTGTCTGCCTTCCTCTTCCAAGGTCGGAGAGGCTGCATAGGAGAATTGGGCTCTGCCTCTTGCACTGTGTGTAGAGGTGGAGGAACCGCGACCGTGACCCTTGGAGCAGCGACTGAGGCCTATAATCCGGATCCAAAAGCCTCTACTCTCCTGGAAGTCAGGCATTAGGCAAGAAGCTTGAGACCATCGGAGTGTGCCATACTTTCTGCAAAAAGAAAACAAGAGTGTTACAACACTTAGAAGAAATTTAAAATACAAGTGAATCAGATATATGTAGGACGAGATACCTAATAATGGTCTTATTGAGTCAACGGGCTCATTGAGAACATCTTTATAGTATATGGTTCCGCTCGTGTTAGCCCATTCTGTGAGGAAGTGGAGGACCTTGGCCTCATCTTCAGGCAGCTCGGACATCAAATTTTCTATTTCTTCCAATCTCTGGTTCTACATCGCCTAGGTCCAGTATAAATACATTCGCAGTTCGTCGTCCATGGTAACAAAAATCCAAGTGTTTTCCCCTCACTCCCTTTTATAGCTATAGGGGTGACACCCAACTGTTACCACGAACGGGAGCAAAAGTATCTCTTCCCTTTCGTTTTGAAATGTAAAAATAGCAATCATGGTGTTACGAATCCCAAACGACAACTTCCACTGTTCTTCAACCATGTAGTATACTATTTTTTGAACAAAACAGTTGAAAGGACAAAGCTCAAAGCGTTCAAAATTGAAGCAACGCATGACATTTCAGAAGGACACTCAGGCTGGATCACAGACTTCCATCAAGGTATCATGGTAAAACCATAACATAGATCTTGGTTTCAAATCGAATACACTCAGATTGGACGGACCTCACAAACAAATCTATATTGAGGCAACCTACTATGTACCTCGAATAACGGTATAATGGATTAAGCAGAGTGATCCATTTTTGGATCTCAGCCTTACTCATTAACCTCAGGGGCATTCTATGACATCATGGACCTCGGCCATTTGAAAAAAAAAACAGTGTGAAATTCGACATTTTTTATATGACTTGGATCCTATGAAGCACAGACACAGACACGGACACGACACAAGACATAGACACCAACATAGGGACACAACAAATTTAAAAAATTGTAAGACACGGACATGACATATATGTATATATAAAAATTAATATCAAAGTAAATTAAAGAACTTGATTTTATATATATATATATATATATATATATATATATATATATATATAGAGGGAGGATCAACTTACACCAGTGTAAGTCTTTTTTCTCTTACACTCGTTTTCAACCGTTAATTCTACTTTCATCTAATGGTTGCCTTTAATGAAATAATCTCAACCATTAGATGAAAGTAGAACCAACGGTTGAAAATGAGTGTAAAGAAAAAACTTGGTGTAAATGTATGATCCCTATATATATATATATATATATATATATATATATATATATATATATATATATATATATATATATATATATATATATATATATATATATATATATATATATATATATAATTACAAATTTTAACAAAAAAGATTTATAATTCATTAATATCATTTCTATAAACTTGAAAATTTATAATATCTTAATATATGTCATATATATTAATATTTGCTACCTAGTAAGCCCCTCCTAAAAAATATGGAACATAATTTCTATTGACATTTTCTAAAAAATCTCCTAAACTAATTTATCCTAATAGAACTAACCATGTATAAGTACATGTGCATCTAAAAAAATTAACTAGAGGGAATATTGGTGTGAGACAAGTTTTAGTGACGACGAAGTGGACGGCTTAATTCAAGTAGAGGTAGAAGGAACATATGAAAATAGTGGTGTGTGAAAAAATAAAACTTAAAAGTCAATTAATAGCGTGTGAAAAGATAAAATTTAAAATATTAAAAAGTGAAAATAATGGCTTAGGATGGCATTCATGTGATTGAGCTTAGATGAGTTGCGTGCTTACTAATTGAATGTTAGTCATGAAAACTAATTTTTTTTTTAATATTAATGAGTCATGTCCTAACATGTTCAAGACGTGTCCAAGCATGTTTAAGATGTATCCAAACTAAAAATATATATTTTTAATTGCACATTTGGACACGCTAACACACCTCAAAAACGGCGTGTCCGTTCTTTATAACTTGGATCCATTTGTCCTATTCGTGCCGCGTGCTCCTATTGAACTCAAATATCTTGATACTTAGCTGTCGCATCTAAGCACAAAGTTGGGAGCGACTATTTTGGACCGAGTTATGGGTTAGCGATTTAGAGAGCAACTCAACCCACCAGAATAGGATCCAAATATTTATGTGTTCTATTAGATAAGTACATCTACTTATTTATGAGGAGCAACTCTCTCACAAAATCTCTCATAGATATGAACACTAATTACATCCCAATTAAATAGGAAAATTATTTATAATAGATAATAATCTCCTATATTTTGATCCTAAATAAAAATATTCAATTCATATTGAACTAGATTCTAATAACCCAATGTGCTCCTATAAATACCCTACAAGGTATTAAAGGTATGCATTTAATTTCAAACACTACCAACCTTGCACAGGATCTAACTTGAGCGTCAAAGTACCTTTTGTAAGTATCCACCATCTCGCACCCACTTTGCTCATTCTTTGCTGTGCCACGGAAGTTTCTACCTTCAACCACCAATTCAGATATTTATCTGAACTCTATTCAATATATATATATATATACACACACACTCCCTTATTAATAACTTGGAGTTTAAAAACTGAATATACAAAAACAAATTTTTATTACCAAGAATAAATGTGGTAAGGATTGAACTTGATTAAGAGACTCTAGCTGATATTGATTCCAAAAAAAATATTTTAATTTTTAATTTTTTTTACAGAGTTCACAAGATAATTGTTATCTTTAAAAAAAATATAGAGCACTAAAAACTTAGACTCATGGATACTTGTAGAAAACTAGAATTATAATTGACTGATATGAAATCTATACATACTATTTGACCCCAAAATAAAAAAGCTAAAAAGAGTGGAAGAAAATGACTTTTTTAAGTGAATGATGTAGTTTAAAATTGATATTCCATAAGTCAGAAATTAAATTTTGAAATGGTGTAAAATAAATAGTACTGAATAAGAAGTCATATCCTCTAACTATGACTTACATTTAGATGATCTTTTATTATTTTTTCATAACAAATCATTGCTCAAAGGCATAACTTACTCTACGATAATTTTTGTTATTATATTTAGATAAATCATTGTTATCATGTATGATTTACCTTTATATATATATATATATATATATATATATATTAATCAAATTGTGGGTAAGTCGTAGATGACTCCTTTAAAAAAAAAAAAAAGTAAGTGAAGTCAAGACTTAAAGTCACGACTTGTATAATAATTTTTTAAGTTAATTCATTAACTTAAAAGGAAAATATTTTACAGGAAAAATAAAGTTAAAAAAATTATACACGAAACTAAATATTTTATAAGAAAAATAAACAAATTTATTATTTTTCACTTGGTTCATGACTTGGTTTATTTTTATGCAACGATTCGATACCACAAACGAGTTTTTTTCTTGTTCGTGGTGATTGAACCATCCTGTCTTGTTCAACTCTATGTGTTCAGCCTCTTCTTATTGTTCAACTCTATGTGTTCAGCCTCTTCTTATTCTTACTCTGCCACCTCTTGTTCTTGATCTTTGTTGTATTGGCATAGGGTCCTTATCATTATCAAATCACCGCATAAAAATAAACCAAGTGATGAATCAAATGATGAATAATGAATCTATTTTCTTTCCTTGTAAACTATTTTGTTTCTTGTATAATTTTTGGAACTTTATTTTTCCAGTAAAATATTTTCATTTTAAGTTAATGAGTTAAAAAAAAAAAATTTTACTGCACAAGTTGTGGCTTAAGCCATGACTTCACTTGTTTTTTCTTAAAAAAAAAGGGTAAGTCGTGGATGGGAATCAAGACTCACTCAAAATTTAATTAAAAAAAATATAAGGTAAGTTGTGCATGATAACAACGACTTACCCAAATATAATAAAAATTTGTCGTAAGATAAGTCGTACTTCTGAGCAATGACTTGTTATGAAAAAAAAATCATCTGAATGTAAGTTGTGATTAGGGGATATAGCTTTTTATATAATACTGTTTAGTTTACATTATTTCGGGAATTAATTTCTGACTTATACCTATATGGGAATATTAATTTCAAACTTCACCATTGTGCCAAAAAAGTTGGAAGAAAACATATTATACTTAACAAAAATTGAAAAACTGAAGCAAAATATTAAATAATATAAAATATTATGACTAAGTTAGGTTAGGTTTAACTTAGTCCAAACTCGACACGATCATGGCCAAAGACAAATGACCGAGGAGTCGAGCCAACTTGATTTTTATACAAAATGTATAAATTTAGAAATTATATATAAATAAATCATAAAATTTTAAAAGTATAAAACTAAAACTAAGAAATGTTTTACAATATATAAGTCGAAACAAATTATAATGATACAAAAATATTATCATATTATGCAAAAAAATATATATTAATTTAAGTCAAAAAAAAATTATTCAGACAAAAAAAAAAGTTAAGAAAACTTATACTTTATTACGTTTTAAAAAAAATTAGTGTACCAAAAAAGAATATTATAAGAATATCATGTGATATTAGGTCAAGTTGAATTACTTAAATCGTGACTCAAATTTAACCCAAAAAAATATACAAAATCTAATATTTAGATTCAAACCCAGTTCGACTTATTCGGACCGAGCCGAGTTATTAGGCTGGGTTGGACTTTGAACATTTCTAAATTGTATGATTTTGACATGGACCTCAAATTTTAAGCTTGCAGAGTTTCTAACGTCAAAAAATGAATGTGTGGAACCTATCTATGTACGTAGTTATGCATTTCTTCTTTCTTAATTAACATTAACTTGTCAACTGCACAGCTTTAAGTTGATGTGAAAGCAAGCTAGCTAGAGAAAATCTCACTTGAAGCATGAATATACGAGGAGGATAATTGAAGACGAAGAGCAATTAATACTTGTCAAGTTGAGTTTCACTTTTGGTTAAGGTCCCACATCTATATTAATTAACAAAACTCTTGAATTCGGTCTATTTATCATTTTTTTATATTGTTTAAAAAAGTGTTGATAGTAGATCAAATTTTAATTTTTAAAAAATTAATTAGTAAATATTTATTTGTAATTTAAAAACTCCTCGAATACCAGCAAAAATCAAAACTATATACTTAAAATATAAAAATAAAATTATGACTATTATAGTTAACAGATAATTATTTTTAAAATTTAAAACCCTTTTTATTTCATCTTTATTCTTCAAATTAAAAAAAAATAAAGGGAATTAACACGCACTAACACGCCACTATGCGGTAGAAAAATGAATCATAAACATGATGTTTCCAAATATAACCTTATTAGGTTATCGAGTTTGAGATATGGTTTACGAATAGGAGTAGTTAAAAAATTAGTTATTTTGTCATTGTATAAATAGTAAAAAATATTATTGTAATGGATAAATGAAAATGAATATAAATTGAGTTTTTTTATATATATATTTGAATAGAGAATTATAGAGTTTATCCCAATATTGATATATGAATAAAACTGCTCAAGGGAAAAAGGTTATTATTGGGTTAGTATTGATAGAGTAAAGTTGCTGTGTATATCGGATCTTAAAGGAGGTGACAATGTTATGAGTCACATACTATGCAAATAAATAAACTTAATATGATACTTAAAACATAAAGTTCTCACACCTAATATATTAGTCTTTTGAGTTGAACTCTCATAATATACTTAATTCATAACATATTTTCTAATAAGATGTTTGATTGAGACTTTATGAGGGGCTACATTTCACAGCAAACTATTAGTATCAAGGTTAACTCAATGTTATGATTAATCTAAAATGAAATAATTGGATAATATATATATTTAGAAAAATGTTAAATCAGGCCCATCTATTATTGAAGGAAAATGGTTGAACTTCGGAACATTACCTTGACTAACAAAACCAAGAACATTATTTCTGCTTTACTATTATTAAGCCCCATCTGCAAGATTGTCGGTGTATCGGGTTAATTAAGCCTTATAAAGCACTATTTGTATATAGCATTGTAACAGGAATGATGATTTCATTCGGATTCCCATAATTAAAAGGTTTGGATATTTTAAAGGGCATGATGTACTTTACATAATAAAATGCACGTGGATAATTATTAATAAAAAAAATTAAGATAGTTAGTTTTAGCAAATTTATAGATTATTATTATTATTATCTTAACTGTCAAAATTTTTTATTAACAATGATCAATTTGAAAGTTTACTCTATAAAACACACATTATATTTTAAAGGATACTAATAAAGATTAAAAAAGTGCGGAAGTAGCATTAGTAAAAGGAAATTTGATTCCTTATCCTGGTTGTTTTGCTTTAATTAGATTCGCCTTTTGTTGATTGAAAACTTTTGTTCCCTTATTTTGTATATGGGTATCTTTACTCTCTCCCAGTCGTTATCTTGCATAGTATTTTGACACATTCAATCGAAAAGCTTCATTGAAAAAGAAAAGAGTAATCCATCATTAATAAGTAAATTACACCACTGACCTTACCCAAAACACACAATAATCTCCTCTTAGTTTTTTTTTCTTTTTTTAACCTTATTTCCTATTAAATTGCATTGATATCCAACATGTAATCAAGGGCATTGAAATCCTTCGTCCCATTCCCAATTCCTCATATATAACATTTCTTCAAGTTGTTGACAATGCAGATTCTATACAGATTGTACAGTATTTAAAATAGTCCGACGGAATGTTAATCAGCTCTAGTAAAACATGGGCTTTGATGGATCTTCTCTATCTGGCCGTTATACCCCACTAGTTTTTGTTATTCGAAAGGTACACAAATGCTAACACTAGAACGATAGAACCATGTAAACGTATGAATAATTACCCACTTTCAACCTAATTTATTGACACTGATTTGCCCGAATATCTAAATAAAACATGTTTTCCACTTGTAAGGCAAACCAAAAATTTTGTGAAACGGTTTCTCTGGATGTTCCATTTGATAAAGTTTTGGTGATACTTCGATCCACACCTATGGAGTTGTAGAGGGCATGTGGAGATGGTTCCATAACCATGACCACTGTCACTTAAATCATGTTCTCCGTGAGGGGACTAATTGTTCAGAAGATGGCTAAGCATAGAGCTGTTTCAGATGCTTTGTTAACTTTGTTTAATAACCCTACTTTAGATGTAGGTCATTTAACCAGCATTATATTCTTTTTAATTAACTTGAATCGAATCTTTCAAATTGTTTGGGTATGCAGGCACTTGGGTAAGGAGGTATGATCTCAAACAAATACAAACCGAATAAAAACCAAATCCATATTCGTATGGCTAAAATTTAAGAAACCCCCTCCCCCCACCCCCAACTATAGATCAAGTGCAAAAAATTGAAATTCAATACAATTCCTTAAACTAATCAAAAAATGTATGCGATTGCAAATTGATTCCCTCATACATGTGCAAAAAACCCCTAACATAGAGTCAATATGCATAATTTGATGAGTATAAAGAATCATATTGGTGATTTTCAATACACGAGATTTTTCTATGCATGACACATAGTTGGAAGATATTTTTTGAATTTTAGCCTATTCTAATAGGAGAAATAAGGGATAAAGCTCCTTTGAAATGAACTTGTCTCTAAAGTATCAACCATTAAATTTTAATAAATTAAGATCTCAATACACTTTAAACTAAATTAAAGATAAATACACTCTTACTTATTCACTTTAGAGACAAGTTCATTTTAGAATAACTTTTTCTGAAAAATAAGAACCTATTAGTCCATTATCCCATATGCACTGGGCCCCTGAAGAATGCAATCAGATAATTTAGATTGTCTCTCAATGGTGTACCCAGGTGGAGAGGAGGAATGCTCGAGGCATAATGACTCATGAGGAACCTTTTCACCTGTAGAAGTTATTTCTCCTCTCGTCTACATTTCATATTTATGCTGTTTATGATTGTTTTGTTATACCCCAACACAGAAATAAATAAACATAAGAGCTAACACATTATCAGTAAACTGTGCAATTTAAAATATAACCTTCATTGATGACACAGGATAGGAAGTCGGCTAAAGAAATAAAGACAGCATACTCTTATTCTTTCATTTTCTTTGTACATTCGTTTATAGGGGAAACCATAATCAGAGGTGGGAAGCATCCCTCTATATTGATGTCTGATTGTTATCCTCAACAGATGGCTGTGCATTATTGTTATCGGACAGTCTGTGAGACTCACTTCTGAAGGAATATTGCTGCCATGACCATGCGACAGATGACAGAATCAGAAGATACACCACAATTATACTGTGGAATTCATCACATTCAGAAAAGAGGAGATTGTTCCCATCTAAAAGCTTATCTCCTCTGGTAAGCTGATACTTAAAAAATACAGGCTGCACATCCAGCAATATTCATGAGATAAGAACTTGAAAGAATTTCCTAGCAAAAGAGAGACAGAAAGAGATTTTTTTTTTTCCTTTTTGGAGTGAGAAAGAAATAGAGATATCATCTAGTGACGAGGAGGGAAAGCAAGCAGAAACACTAGCCAAAGATTTTATGGTATAAAACTTTAAGAGACCTTAGGATGATTAGAAGTTTGGAGGTGGATAGTGCAACACGCTGATAGCCAGTTTGGTATTCCCTTAAAATTGGGGGATAAATGAGTTTTCACATAAATTTTTCATCTTAAGGTCATATATGAATTTTCGCCTTCATTTTTAAGGACACCCAACTGATGAACTAGAAGAAGCTACCAATTAACTCCTAGTTATTTTCTCTATTGAGAGGTTCCGTATTTTGTGTTATCACAACATATAATGTTTTGATCATGTCTGTACCGAATCAGGGAACACACAATTTTAGAAAGTTTTCTGACTCAGTCACCCCCCCCCCCCCCCCCAATACAAATCTGGCTATAGGTCATAATGTACGACAGACGGACCCAAGAACAAGTTAGCAAAAGTGAAAGAAATTTGAAAGTAACAAACTTGCACAAAGGGTGATTAAATGCCGCATGGCCAAGTGTTTGTTTGCATCTTTCTGACTCCACAATGACATTTTTGTTTCCTCTCTTTGCAGCAAGTAATACTCATTATCACTAGTTGCTAGTTAACATGCATATTAATTTACTCACTTTAATAATTAAAGACATGAAACACGACACTCAAATGCATTAAATGTTTTACCAAAGTAACAATAAAAAGCAAACAATTGCATTAGCTCTAGAAATGATAATTCATTAGCAATGAGATTATCACCTTGCAGACATGAAAGCCATCCCAAAAAAGACAGCCTTAACAGATTGCTTCTGTCCCGCATAATCAAAAGCCAATGGCAGCATTTCATGAAGGGTCAGAAAAGCCATAACTCCACCAACTGTAATCATCATAGAACAAATAAGTGCATTAACATAAATGCTGAAAATACTATTGTTACATCTAGAAGCTGTACTAGTGTAAACCTGATCCAAGTAAACCTTCCAGAATCTCGGGACTTAAGCTGCTAGGGAATAGATAGGCTACAGTGAAAGAAAAGAACATCACAGTAAGTTCGACTTAGAAGTTCACACATATCAAAGAAATCCTGAGTGAAAAAAATAATGAATGTTATGCATAAAAAGCAGCTCAGGAGTTGAGAGAGATGGAGATTCAATGGGCAAGGTTGAAATAGGCATGCATACCTCACCTGACCTTAATATTGAAGCATGTCATGCTTCATCATTGTTATATTACCACATTACTGCTAATTCTTGCTTTTTGTTTATTTGAAAAGAAAAGCAGACTCTATTCAATGCAAAGCAACATAAAGCAGATGACATACCTACAATTATAACACCAAGGGGTTCAGCAAAGCCAGAAAGTGATGCCAATTTGAATGCCTGCCATTTACTAAGACACTCCCAGAAACAAAAAAAATTATAGTTATAATTCAAATTTATAGTTATGGACATAACTTCATTCAACATAGCAACACAAACCAAGATTTAAGATTAATTAGTAACTCCAGGTGTTATTATAAAAAAAAGAATGACATCAAGTATGTCAAAATTTGCAAATGTACGCATCCTAGCATCCTGTAACTAGAATTTCATAAGCATCTATTTTGATATGTATAGGTACCGGTATTCAAATCCAAAAACAGGCTCAAGTTTCTTTTCCATTTTGTGTCAATCTCTTTTTCTGCTGAAGCAAAAGTAAACAAAAAATAACCTCCACAGTGAAACAATCGCATTATGGCCCTAAAAGAAAAGGTTTTGCTTCACAGAATAGCTCCCCAATACAGACCAACCAAGCCATCATCTCCATTGCCAACACCATCACACGTTATTACCACTACTGGTAACACAAAAATAACAGTAAAATAGTGGTCATATACATCAGTAATCCTTTACACCACAAACTATTTAGATAAGAATTCCAATATCACCTTCTCAGAGCCACTGGGAATAAATTTCCCACAATCAGCCTGTTTATTTTATATAAATCATTGTTGAGTTCTGTTCACTATTTCATATGCATATTTCAGCCCATAAACTCTTTGCACTCGAATATATACATAACTCACTTGTCAGTTGAAAGTGCTACAAAAAAGCTGAACCAACAGGAGCCCTTAAAGTTCTTACCTCTGTGTCGCAAAATAAACAGGAAGCGCAACAGCAACACCCTGGAAAGCAGAAGATTGTTAAAATTACAATAAAACCAATAGAACGTTTAAAAAAAGAAAAAGTCTTTTTCAGAAAATAATGTGGGCAGAAATAAAAAAACTTGTTTATGTGAAACTTAAAATATTGAACAATAAAAAATTACAAATGTAATTAGAGACAAGAAAGCATCAAAAGACTATACGGAACAGTGGTTTTCCTTCATTACTAATTGCACCACTCAAATATAACTATCGCATCTAGAGTAAACAGGTTCTGTCACAAGATGAAAATTTATACCTCTGGGATATTGTGCAGAGCAATGGCCAATGCCAAGTTAAGGCCAACACGAAGGCCCTATTGAAGGAAGCATGACACAAATTGAAGTGGCATTAACAAGCATATCGGTGAGGATATAAGCAATCCTTCAACAATTAATGATAAAATTCGCAGATCCACAAGCACATCAATAGGTTCTAAGGTACCTTTATGGATCCAAGGAACACTGCCATTCCTTCTGGAAAATTATGCAAACTTATACCTAGGAAATGAACAAAAACAGAAAAAAAAAATTAAATAAAACTTAAAGAAACACTGAACAAAAGGAAAAATAGAAAATGAGAATTGAAGTTCTTAATTTTGCTCAAGTCTTTAATTAACATGGAACTTTTAACTCTTGAATACCCAAACTCCTAGAAAATTCAAAAGAAACTTAATTTTCTTATTCCTCCATTATTCATATAATCTTTTGTTCCAAAAAGAACTACAGTGTAAGAAAGATGCTAGGTTTGAAAGTACCCATACAGTCATACCTACGGCTGTAATAATTCCACTGAATAAAACTTGCTGGCGATGCTTTTTCATAATATCCTTGCCTCCTTCATCCCCATTTTTCTAATTTCAATCATGCCATCATACTTATCAAAATTTATATCCATGTAGTATATAACATAGCTAATGCAATGCCACTTTGCACATGCAACAATACAGAGGTAACAGTCATTTGCAAGAAACAAGTTCATTAAAACCTTTCTACTCTTCACATCTGAAGTGGGAGTAAGTGTTGGCTCCGGGATAAAATTGGTAACAACAGCGAAGAATATTACACCAGCAAAAAACTACATGATCGAGAAGATAGAACATTTTGGTCAGAACTAACATGAGAAAAGATGATATAAAAGAAAAAACATTGCTGTTAGATGAATTGATGAGTGCTGAAGTGCACAGCCTACCCAAAGGTTGCCCTTCAAGAAGCCTAGTGAGTTCAAAGCATTATGAGCCAGATCGAAGAACGATATGCTTAGCATCAAACCAGCAGCAAAACCCTTCGGGGAATGAAATATTTTCAGAAAGCAGATTTAAGTAACCAAACCAAAACAAAAAAAAGAATAGACATTGTCACAATTCACAAAAGAGAGGGACAGAAAAGATTCAAAATGAATTAATGCATTATTATTATTATTATTATTATTTTAAAAAAAATGGAGGTCTTGAAGGAGGAAAACCACCTGTAATAGCCCAAGCATCTTCAAATTGGGAGCTTGATTAATAATTACAAAAAGTGCACCTGTTTCACATTGACAAATTTTAGTCCAGTAACAAACACATAAAAACTCTAGTGGAAATATAATTTAAAGAAATAAAAAATAAAAAACTGATGATATGCTTTGTAATATTAAGATTTTGGGGAACAACCAAAGATATCAATTTCTTTGAACAAGAGCGGGAGGTGGTAGAAGTGAAGAACCAATTAAAACAACAACTTGGAATCTCAGCAAAAGAAATATCCTAACCACATGAAAAAAAAAAGTAATATGAACAATGTTCCCAGGCTTAAATACATGAAGAACAACTTTATATAGTGAATGATAGAAAACAGCGGATGCTGCTACACTGAAAATGGAAGCAAAAAATGTGGGCAACTAGATACAGTTGAAAGAAATTATTATCATGGAGAGAGTGTGAGTCTAAATTGAAACTGAAATTGAAATTGAAAATGCATGATATAATATTGAAGTTATGTAACTGAAATAAATTTGATGGAGAGTGAAAGAGGAGGCAGAGATACCGATGGAAGTACTTAAGCCACCGACGAGTGAAAGAGCAAGAGCTACCGTCACCTGAGAATCCATGCCCCAATAATTTGGAACGCAAACACTAACACAAAAAATGATAGGGTTGGGTGACCTACGCTACAATAGATGGAAATCACACACAAATCTTATGAATTAATTTCTAGTAGCGGTTGATAGCAGACGAAGACGATTGAGCATACTCAAAGGTGAACTAGGTAGAGGGAGCAGACTTCATGGCAGCCAAGAAGCTGGAGGTATATTTATTTATTTATTATTTTTGGTCTTTATATATATTTATTTAAATTTATAAGAACTGCGTGGAGATAAAGCGAGGCAGGAAATTTTAATATTAACAATTAACAATGGTACACAGTTCAGACTCGTTATCTAACGTATGAGTTTTTTTTTTTTTTGACATTCTTGACATGTTGTATTAGATTTAATGGAAAAAGTTAATATAATATATTATAATTTTTATTAATTATTTGATATGAATATTATATTATACAAATTTATTCATTAAATTTTTTTTATATATTAAAATAATAAATAACTTAATTAAACTTTAGAGATATGATTAAGATCGATTAAATTTTGATGTATAAATTCTTATGAAGATATTTACATTATAATTATAAACATTTTTATATCCCTAACTATTACGTAACTGATTTTATATTATTAAATCTTATAATATTAAATCTAATATGATCAATCTTATCATATCTTTTTCATACAAAATAAATCTTTTATTATCTTATTATAATTAGATATAGTGTTTTAAAATTGAATCCAAACGTCTGGTTGAATGTAAACTAGTTATATTTTTATTTGGGCATTTTTCAATTTAATTATGGTTCAATGATAATTTAAATATAAATATAACTAGTTGAACTAATCGAATCATAGTTCAAAAGTCTCACTCATTC
Organism: Ormosia semicastrata; assembly: GCA_029884595.1. Lineage (NCBI taxonomy): Eukaryota > Viridiplantae > Streptophyta > Magnoliopsida > Fabales > Fabaceae > Ormosia > Ormosia semicastrata. Next base: position 63,120,992 of record JAQQTO010000056.1, read on the forward strand.
AATTCCAATTCAATTTTTAAAACATTGATTAAATATATCTCATTTTTCGCATATCTAATACTCTTATTTTATAATTTACATAGATGTTAAAAATGAGTTAGACATAAGGAGAAAATAATGTATAATAAATATTTTTTATTTAAAAATGATAAATACATATTTATACATATATTACTTTATATTTATATTTTTTTTGTATTTAATTATAATTAATTTCATCTCATTTTTTATGTACTTATATTTTAATTCTGTCACTTATTATAAATATAAAATATGTAAGATATGCATGGTTGTGAAATAATCATTTTCCTTTCTATTTATTATGTCTTAATTAATTTTATTTATTTATTGTATATTTATATTTATATTGTAATTCTCTCACATGCCATAAATATAAGATATGTAAAATATGTATGTTGCGAAATAATCATTTTCCTTTCTATTTATTATGTCCTAAATGAATAATACTTGCTCCACAACAACGTCAAATATGTCACCTCATATTGGATAAGGTGGCAAGTCAAAGTATAATTGTGAAAAAATATGTAAAACTAATTGTAATAGGATGATAAAAAACTATACAAATAATATGTGTGTAATTATTGAGAAAATAGAAAGGGAGGCAAACAGATGATCCTTGTCCAACAAAACCGGAATACAAGGTTTTACCCAACTCCGCATCCTTCCTTCTACCTGTGAGATATTTTTAGATGGCTACATGACAAAATACAATGTAGTGAGTAATACATTTTTTTAAGGAAATTAGTTTTTTACAACTCTAATACAACACTTATGTGAGAGATTATATTCAACATGAATATGATTAAATATTATCATATATTATATGTAAAATTAAAATAAACATATCATATTTACATATGAGTGAGATGCCGTCTTTAATGTTCAAATAGCATATCTCTTTTTATTAACTTGGAAACAAAAACTTTATTAAGAGGGACTCAAACTGTCAAATGCATGGAGATAATAAATTGAGTCTAGAAGTGGAGAGTGCTGTTTTTGCAGCAATAGAGGTGCTCGCCACACGACAAGAAGTATATGCTCAAAGCTACGGAGAAAAACAAGAAGATCACTAAGCTTGGAGCCTTGGAGGCAAGGTGGAGGACGAAGGAGCCAAGAGCTCCTAGATGAATGGTACCACTCAAATTTTTAAATTTTTCATCAATTCTTGTTAACCAAGTCTCAAATTTATAAGATTTTGGAGGAAGCGTGGATTCTTAGTGGCCTGATATTTTTATAATGACAACTGGGATAAGATAAAAACCCAGAAGAATATGGAAATGTTAGCATGATTGAGATTATGATTGATTTTAGGATTAATTAATTAGCGTAATTGAGATAGTAATTAATTTTGTATATAATTATATTTTTTATTATTTTTTTTTTTATATAGTAGTCTTCTTGTATAAATAGATATTAATCATCTTATATATAATTTGTTTAAAAATATACAAATATTTATCGTCTTTTCTCTGTTTCTATTTCTAACTTAGTATTAGAGAACTTAGGCTCTCGGTCCAATCCTTCCACTCACTATCACCCTGTCGTTCTCCAATAAGCCTCATTATTTTCCACTGCCATCAAAATCTCTCACTGTTGCTGTTTCTAGTTCGTCGCTCCCTAGACTTCCGTTTTCGATATCACCGACACCATTGGAACCACTAACTGCCGATCTACCGGCCATCAAAATTTTATTGCCATCCGTCGTGCCACGCACCACCTCCCTCTCTACGCATGTGGTTCACGCATCGGATACCCAGCCACATGTTTGACCCGTGATTCGCGACCCGAGACCCACTCCACAACTCGTGACCTGCCTCTGATCTAGACTTGATTGGCATGGCGCTGATGTGGATGTGCCACCTCATTGCTTACATGTCCACTCACGTTGATGTGTCTTGTTGACGTGGTACCATACTTCCTTTCCAAGTTTTTTGGTGAGATCTTTCCATTTTTGAAGTCTTTTTCTGTCAATTCAACCCAAAAAGTGCTCTTTTTTGCTATTGTCTTTCTCTGCTATTATGAAAAAAATCTAATGTTGCTCAACCCATTCCAGTTTTAATCAATGGTTCGAATTACACCCACTGGGTAAAGGCTATGCGTGGCTTTCTGAAAGGCTGAAGACTTTAGCGATATATCACAGATAATATTACTTGCCCTGTCAAAGATGAAGATGACACTAATGAGAAGTTTGCTAACAAATTAAAAAATTGGGATAGTAAAAATCATCAGATCATTACCTGGTTTCGAAATACCTCTACTTCTAGTATTCATTTACAGTTTAGACGCTTTGACACTACCAAAAAGGTATGAGATCATCTGGGTATACAATTTTTTATTTGTCTTATTAATATCAGCTGCTGAAGGAACTCAACAATCTAAAACAATAGTATGGACAAGCTGTGTATGAGTTTCTAGCTCGGATGGAAGCAATCTGGGATCAGCTGATTTTGTGTGAGCTAAAATTGAAGCACAAAAGTGATGCTAAGTTGTATGAGGAATGTCGTGATCACACCAGACTCATCCAATTTCTGATGGCTCTCATTAATGACTATGAACCTATTTGAGCATCTCTATTATATCAGGATCCTTTGCCCACACTTGAGAATGCCCTTCCTAGTTAGAAGTCAGAAGAAACTAGACTGGGTCTTCTTCGACCTAAAGCAGATTTGGCATTTGCATTTACTCATCAAAAGGACAAATTTTATCGTCACTATCATAAACCTGGCCATGCTCTTCTTGAATGTCCTACCATAGAGTGTCGAACTTATAAAAGGAAGGGTCATATTGCTCCCAATTGCCCCTCTGTAATATGTAGATACTACAAACTTTTTGGACATTTGATTGAGCAATGCCCTACTTGTCCACCAAGACCTAATTAGAGTAAGTTTCAACCTCTTCCCAATTCCTCCTCCAAGCTTATGTTTGCAGCTTCAGTTGTCGACGATGCATCTTCCTCTGCTTCTCATATTTCTCTTTCGATTACTGATCTTGAGTCTCTTCTTATGCAATTCCTTTCTCAATCTGATAACACTCTTACTGCCTTATCAACTACACCAGGTAATAATTGTTGGTATTTTGATTTTGCATGATGTAATCATATGACTTCCTCATCCTATGCATTTTCTTCCCTTTCTTCTAGAGATGTTATTCATTCTATTCATACTTCTAATGAGTCTCTAATAGAAGTAAGTCATAAGGGTCTCATCTCCCTACCTACCCTTACTTTATCTGATACTTATCTTATTCTCAAATTAAACTTTAATCTCATCTCTGTTGGCCAATTGTGTGACCTTGGTTATATTCTTACCTTTTTTTTGTTGTTTGTTCTGTGCAAGATCCATGGAAGAGACAGATCATTGGGAATAGTTGTAAAGTAAGACGATTGTTTGAGCTCAGTACCTTCCATGTTCCTCCATCTCCTATGTCAACTCTTTGTGCTACTTCTACTTCTTCTCTTCTTCAACTATGGCATCAACGTCTTGGTCATAGTCTGCTGAAGGAACTCAACAATCTGAAACAATAGTATGGACAAGCTGTGTATGAGTTTCTAGCTCGGATGGAATCAATCTGGGATCAGCTGATTTTGTGTGAGCTAAAATTGAAGCACAAAAGTGATGCTAAGTTGTATGAGGAATACCGTGATCACACCAGACTCATCCAATTTCTGATGGCTCTCATTAATGACTATGAACCTATTTGAGCATCTCTATTATATCAGGATCCTTTGCCCACACTTGAGAATGCCCTTCCTAGTTAGAAGTCAGAACAAACTAGACTGGGTCTTCTTCGACCTAAAGCAGATTTGGCATTTGCATTTACTCATCAAAAGGACAAATTTTATCGTCACTATCATAAACCTGACCATGCTCTTCTTGAATGTCCTACCATAGAATATCGAACTTATAAAAGGAAGGGTCATATTGCTCCCAATTGCCCCTCTCTAATATGTAGATACTATAAACTTTTTGGACATTTGACTGAGCAATACCCTACTCGTCCACCAAGACCTAATCAGAGTAAGTTTCAACCTCTTCCCAATTCCTCCTCCAAGCTTATGTTTGCAGTTTCAGTTGTCGACGATGCCTCTTCCTCTGTTTCTCATATTTCTCTTTCGATTACTGATCTTGAGTCTCTTCTTATGCAATTCCTTTCTCAATCTGATAACACTCCTACTGCCTTATCAACTACACCAGGTAATAACTGTTGGTATTTTGATTTTGCATGATGTAATCATATGACTTCCTCATCCTATGCATTTTCTTCCCTTTCCTCTAGAGATGTTATTCATTCTATTCATACTTCTAATGAGTCTCTAATAGAAGTAAGTCATAAGGGTCTCATCTCCCTACCTACCCTTACCTTATCTGATACTTATCTTATTCTCAAATTAAACTTTAATCTCATCTCTGTTGGCCAATTATGTGACCTTGGTTATATTCTTACCTTTTTTTTTTTGTTGTTTGTTCTGTGCAAGATCCATGGACGAGACAGATCATTGGGAATGGTTGTAAAGTTAGACGATTGTTTGAGCTCAGTACCTTCCATGTTCCTCCGTCTCCTATGTCAACTCTTTGTGCTACTTCTACTTCTTCTCTTCTTCAACTATGGCATCAACGTCTTGGTCATAGTCTGCTGAAGGAACTCAATAATCTGAAATAATAGTATGGACAAGCTGTGTATGAGTTTCTAGCTCGGATGGAAGTAATCTGGGATCAGCTGATTTTGTGTGAGCTAAAATTGAAGCACAAAAGTGATGCTAAATTATATGAGGAATACCGTGATCACACCAGACTCATCCAATTTCTGATGGCTCTCATTAATGACTATGAACCTATTTGAGCATCTCTATTATATCAGGATCCTTTGCCCACACTCGAGAATGCCCTTCCTAGTTAGAAGTCAGAAGAAACTAGACTGGGTCTTCTTCGACCTAAAGCAGATTTGGCATTTGCATTTACTCATCAAAAGGACAAATTTTATCGTCACTATCATAAACCTGGCCATGCTCTTCTTGAATGTCCTACCATAGAATGTCGAACTTTTAAAAGGAAGGGTCATATTGCTCCCAATTGCCCCTCTCTAATATGTAGATACTATAAACTTTTTGGACATTTGATTGAGCAATGCCCTACTCGTCCACCAAGACCTAATCAGAGTAAGTTTCAACCTCTTCCCAATTCCTCCTCCAAGCTTCTGTTTGCAGTTTCAGTTGTCGACGATGCCTCTTCCTCTATTTCTCATATTTCTCTTTCGATTACTGATCTTGAGTCTCTTCTTATGCAATTCCTTTCTCAATCTGATAACACTCCTACTGCCTTATCAACTACACCAGGTAATAATTGTTGGTATTTTGATTTTGCATGATGTAATCATATGACTTCCTCATCCTATGCATTTTCTTCCCTTTCTTCTAAAGATGTTATTCATTCTATTCATACTTCTAATGAGTCTCTAATAGAAGTAAGTCATAAGGGTCTCATCTCCTTACCTACCCTTATCTTATCTTATTCTCAAATTAAACTTTAATCTCATCTCTGTTGGCCAATTATGTGACCTTGGTTATATTCTTACCTTTTTTTTTGTTGTTTGTTCTGTGCAAGATCCATGGACGAGACAGATCATTGGGAATAGTTGTAAAGTTAGACGATTGTTTGAGCTCAGTACCTTCCATGTTCCTCCATTTCTTATGTCAACTCTTTGTGCTACTTCTACTTCTTTTCTTCTTCAATAATGGCATCAACGTCTTGGTCATAGTTCATTTAGTAAATTATGTCCTCTTATTTCTCAGGGTATTTTAGGATATGTTAAAGAAGAATCTTTGCATTGTACTTCTTGTCAAACAATTAAACAACAAGCCTTATCTTTTAATAAAAGTACTTTTATTTCTATTTCTTCATTTGATCTTGTGCATTCTGATGTTTGGGGTCCAGCTCCTACACCCACTATGGGAGGTTGTCGATATTTCGTAATTTTTATTGATGACCTATTCATGTTTCACTTGGATATATTTAATGAAAAATCATTTTTGAACTTCCCCAAATCTACATTATTTTTGCCACTATGATTAAAACTTAGTTTTCAAAGACAATTAAGATTTTTCATGTGAAAATGCCTCTGAATATCACGATTCAAAACTGCTCATTTTTCTTGCTGAACAGGGTACCCTTTCTAAGTTTTCATGTCCTAGTATGTCTCAACAAAATGATTGTGTTGAAAAAAAATATTGGCATATTCTTGACTCCATTCGAGCTATGCTCATTTCCTCATTTTGTCTGGAATGTATAGGGTGAAGCTGCTCTTACTGTTGTCTATATTATCAATTATCTCCCTTCCTCTTGGTAATGTATCTCCTTATGAACGTCTTCACCACATACCTTCAAACTATAGTTTGCTCAAAAATTTTGATTGTGCATATTTTGTTCTTTTTCAACCCTATGAGCACACAAAGCTTGAACCACGTGCCCGTCTCTGTCGTTTCCTTGGTTATAGTACTGAACACAAGGGCTATCGATGTTGTGATCCAATCTCTCAACGCATTCATATTTCTCGTCATATTATTTTCTGGGAAGATACTATGTTATCCTTACTGCCTTAATTCAAGTCTATTCCTTCCACTTCTATCCCCTTATTTAATACATCATCTATTAATTTTTTTTCCAAATGATTCTGATACAGAGTCTTTAGATGTGTCTGAGACAAGTTCTTCACCTACAAGTTCCTCTTTCGATTCTCCCAGTGAGCTCTTGCCATCGTCTAAAGTTTCGACTCATCCCGCTGACACTATCCCGACCGTTGATTCTGCATCTAACACTGTTATTCATTCCTCTAGGGTAAGAAACCTTCCCAACCACCTTCGTGTTTATCATTATTTTTCTACCATGCTTCACCTTCATGAACCACAATCATATCCAGAGGCATCCACTGACCCTCGTTGGCAACAAGCTATGAAAGAAGAATTACAAGCTTTGGAAAATAATGGTACTTGGGAAACAGTTGATCTTCCTTCTGATAAGACTCTTGTTAGATGTAAATAGGTTTATAAGATTAAAACTTGCGTTGATGAGTCTATTGATCATTACAAGGCTCGCTTGGTGGCTAAAAGTTTTACTCAGGATCTTAAACAAGCTCCTCGAACTTGGTTTGCTAAGTTCAGTTCCACCATCTGTTAGCTTGGGTTTTCCTCTAGTCCTTATGATTAAGCTCTCTTCATCCAAATAACTTATAGTGGCATTATGTTATTATTTTTTATGTTGATGACATGATCATTACTAGTGATGATACTTCTTGTATTGTTGATCTTAAAGCATCATTGAGTTGTAATTTTGAGATAAAGGATCTTGGCCCTCTCAGTTATTTTCTAGGTCTTGAGGTTTTTTTCTTTATTGAAGATATTTATTTGTCTCAAGCTAAATACGATTCGGATCTTATTTCTTGAGTTGGTCTCTCAAACAATCGCACCAAATTCACTCCTCTGGAACCTAATGTTAGGTTTATACCTCTAGATGGTACTATACTTGATGACCCTACTCTCTATCGGTAATTGGTTGGCAGTTTGATTTATCTTACTATTACTCATCCAGATATTTCATATGCCATTCATCTAGTCAGTCAGTTTATGTCAGCTCCGCGCACTACTTACTATGTTGTTGTTCTTCATATTATTCGATATATAAAAGGGACTCTGTTTTATGGGCATCATTTTTTAGCCAACTCCTCCTTGGTCCTCCAACCTTATTTTGATGATGATCGGGGTGGAGATCCCACTGATCGTCGATCCACCACTGGCTACTGTATTTATCTTGGTGATGCACTCATTTCATGGCGAAGCAAAAAATAGACTTTAATTGCACGTTCTAGTTCTGAAGTAGAGTATCGGGCACTTGCTGACACCACTTCTAAAATACTTTAGTTACGTTGACTTCTTGATAACTTGAGTTTCTCTCAGTCCTCATCCACTGCTCTCTATTGTGATAATAGAAATACTATTCAAATTGCTCACAATGATGCCTTTCATGAGTGTACCAAACATATTGAGATCGATTGTCACTTCATTCGTCAACACATTCTTCGTGGTGCTATTCATCTCATTTCCATTGGAATTCTTGACCAGCCAGCTGATATGTTCACCAAAGTTCATCATCTTAGTCGTTTCCGCACTTTGATTTTCAAATTCAAGTTAGTTCCCTCTACACCCACTTGAGTTTGAGGATAGATGTTAACGTGATTGAGATTGTGATTGATTTTATGGTTGATTGATTAGCATGATTGAAATTGTAATTGATTTTGTACATAATTATATTTTATTATTTTTCTCTATATAGCAACTTTCTTGTATAAATAGAAGTTAACATTCTTATATATAATTCGTTCATAAATATATAGATGTTCATCAATCTTTTTCTCTGTTTTTATTTCTAACTTGTTAAGAACATAGACAGAGAATGCAAAGACACTGAACAATATGTACATTTTTTAATGTGTTTGAAGTACAAATGGATTCCCTGTTTATATAGAAAATGAGCTATACAAGAAAGGAAATAAAATAAATATAATTAAAATAATATCACACTAACTATATACAAATCAAATCAATCAGATATCTTAACATATACTAGCACGCTAACATAGAAACATAAATTTGATTGTTTGTCAAGCACTCTGCCTTCTTGTTGTAATGCATGTTAAAATTTTTTTTTTCAGTGGAATATATATTCAATAAGTGAAATAAGATATTCTAATTGTTTGGAGAATTGTAAAAGATGCTTTCCTGTACTGTAAGTTTAGCATTTAACATACTCTAACTCTTGTCATAAGTGAATCCTAAACAAAAAAGAATGGATGAACTTAGATACTTTGTGTGAGTATTCTCCATTCTTCTGCCTTCCTTTATAATTCTTTTGGTTCTTTTTATATAAAATAAACTGAATTTTTTGAGATTGGAAGGGTGATAAGCTCAATTTGACTTTTGACTATGGTTGGAATATAGAAAATATGGTTCCTCACTTTCTATTCAATTATAGTTTCAAGGGCTACAAAAAATGTATATATAGAGAGACATATACTTATGTTATAAAGATACATGTAACTGGATGATTTCCTTTTATTACTTTTGTGGATAACTAGCAAACGAACATTTGAGTTCAGAATAGTGCATCGGTCAGTCTATTGGGCCTAAGTTTAAGTTTTCTTTTTCTTTTCTTTTCTTATTTTGGAAATTTAAGTTTTCTATTTTTTTTTTGTATTATAAGTTTTGTATTACTATATATGGTTATAAGACGTTGTTATGGTACATCCTCTATGTTTAGGTATATCATGCACCTTTGACTTTACCTGCAATAGCGATTTTTTTTGGCATATTTCTTTTTTTGTTTTATGTTTTTTTTTTTACACATCACCACCATCTTTGTTGCCCGGTAATGGCAACCTTAATTGACCAACCGCCACCTTTTTTTAGGTTATGCTAACATCATTTTTTTTAAGATGCATAATTGTGTACACAGTTATGCTAACATCATTTTTCAGTATGCACAGTTATTTATGAAAAAATATACAGATTAGTACAGTTTTAATTGGTATTATTTATACAGTTGTGTAACTTAAAAAAAAATAAACAGTATAACCTAGAAAAAGACTCGACGGCCTTCAGTAGCGGTGGTAGTGGTGGTTCAAAAAAAACTTAAAACAAAAAAAAATAGATCAATAAGTTACAAGTCGTTGATCATAGTCGTTGATGTGTTTTTCAACACAATCAACATCTAAGATTGACGAGGTGCACCATACACCTTGTGAACACCCAATTTTGTCCGGGGCATTTTGTAAATAAAAAAAAAAGATAAAAAAAATAATCTTTCAACCCATTGGCCCATTAACCCATTAACCCATTAATCCATTAACCCATAAACCGATCCGTTAACCCATCACCCATTAACCCACAACCCATGTTATCCTCATCTTTGACCTCAAAACTTATCCTAAAACAGACTCCATCGTTATCCTAATCCCCAAACCAACCTATCCTAAACTAACTCAAACTCATCCTACCACAAACTTATCCTAACATAAACCCATCTTATCTCAAACCCATCCTAAATAAACTTATCCTAAACCTCCCGTCACTTATCCTAAACAAACTCCTAATCACATTCTAACTTAATCTTCTTATAAAACACTTAATCCACATACAAAAAAAGGGGGCATCGTAACATAAAAGAGAATCGGACTTAGGCCTAACCTAAAATACTTTTTCCTCACGCGGACATTCTTCAAACACCCACTTTCATCCTCTCTCCCATGGCGGTCAACTCGGTGAGTTAACTCACCTTTCTCATCATTTCAAACCTTCAACACCATCGAATCACCAATCTTCCACCTTATAAAACACCATTTCTGCCAAACACCCCTCACCATCTTCTTCATTAGTGAAACTAATAGCCACATTTGAACCATCCACGACCCAACCGTGCAAAGCCACCACCACTCCCGGATCAATTGTGGGCTAGCCGTGCTTTTTCGCATAGCGACCACACGGCGTTGCACCCGCCCGGTCGCGTGACCACCGTACCTCAACCATCTAGCCTGGATTCTACGTGTCCTGGCGTGACCAAAACCAAGGTCAAAGTATCGCTGCCCACGCCGACCGCCAGGCCATCGATTGCTCCGTTCGATCCCCTGTTTGATCTACGGACGTTTTACGCATAAAAGTAGCCAAAATAGCCACTCTTTTGAAACTGTGAGTATTGGTTTTTGGTTTTCATTGTATTTTTTTTTTTTGGGAGTTATTTTGGGTTGTTTAAAGGAAGTGGGCTTAAGGTAAAAAAAAAAAAAGGAATTGGGTAGAAAAATGATAAAAAAAAATCAATTAGAAAAAGAAGAAAAGGATAAAAATAAAATATAAGAATAATTTTTATAGTAATAATAATAGTAATAATAAAATAGGTTACCTGAGTTGCGACAATTATCGAGTTGCAACTGACTTGATGATTTATATCATTGTTATTATTATTATTATTATTATTATTATTATTATTATTATTATTATTATTATTATTATTATTATTATCATTATTATTTAAATTATATTTATCATGTTTTCAAATTTTTTAAGTTAAATCGCTAATGGATAATTTTAAATAAAATTTTGTAACAAACTTGATAATCAATGGGTGACGTCTCTACAGCGACGCGAGCTTCACTAGTTATTTTCTTAATTTGAATAAAGCAACATGACGAACTTGTTAATTCAAATTTTAAAATTTTTTTTTTAATAAAACCAACCAACTCACAAATATTTTCTAAAAAACTACGTGACTTTGATTTCTTCATTGCACCGAGGATACGTAGGAGCGGGACTCATATTAGTCAAGCCAAAAAATTAAATTTTCATAATTTATTTATTCATTTCATATTTTCTTACAAAAGGGTAAAATAAATATTTTCAAGGATTATTAAGAATTTGCATAATTAATCATCTTAGGACAGGTGTGTTAGAAGTCTTTGTGGGATTAAGTTTCCATACTTCCCTCAACACATGACTCTAGAATTCAATCTGGTTTCAAAGACTATTTTTCTTGGGTTTTCCAACTTTTCCTAATAAAAAATAAAATTGGTGGCGACTCCTAATTAAATTTTTTTAATTTAAGTTGCTATTTCGCCGCGATTAAAATCGGTCGCGACACACCCTCCAAAGGAGGGTGTATATTAGAATTAGCCTATGGTTATATGCCACATCTTTTCTGAATCTGGGTGTGATTTTTATTGGTCTTTGGACAAGGGGTATCCGCATTCCGCAGGCAGTGGCTATGCCTCCTCTGTTGTTTTAGATCTGCCCTGGATAATAATATTTATAAGATAAAAGCCAACAACTTTAACGAATAGAAATCACTGAGCACTAATATTGTACATGACTTATGCAATGTTCATTATATGCATTTCCAACTGTTTAATCGGTTAATCTTGAACTTTCGTTCCTTATAAATCTGGATATACCTGAAGTTGCTAAGAAATCAGAGTTGGATATACCTTAAAGGTCTTGAATACTTTATGAATGTGAGCAGAAAAGTACTCAAATCTGTGAATAAGAATTGATAAAATTGTAAAGCATGTAACTAGTACTTTTATAGTAAGACCCACTTGTCAATACTATTTATACCAGAAAAATGGATTAAGAACTGCACACCAATTTAACATGAAAAACCCCATTGTGCATTGAAGGAAAAATCACAGGACAAACTCTGAAAAATATTTCATTATATCAATGATAATTACAATATCTTATCTACACTTTCTCACACAAGAGGTACAAAATATAGTGTTTCCCAATGAGATCCTCTCCTATTACAATTTGTAGTACTACAGAGATTGAAGAATAAATTAAAAAATTCTCAATGTATGCTCACACACTACACTCTTAAAATTTTTTCACACTTACTATTTCTTATTCTCACCCAGAAGAGGCAACTTCTGCTTGATGTGTTGTTAATGAAGCAATTATCTCTATTTATAGAGACCTCTCTAAGCATTACATTTAGATTTAATGCTTCTATGCTTGCCAACTTCCAACCACCACCTTTCCACCAAATTTGCAAACATTTCTTCCTCCATTTTGTTGAAAAAATGCAAGCCATTGACTGATAATTCTCCACCTTGGTTAGCATTTTGCAAAAGTCTTCAACCTCTGCAAATATTGACTAAGTATAAGTAATGTTTGAACTTGTCAATCGACAATGACTTCATCATCATATTTACAAGATTCTCAGTTGTCTCTATCTTCTGAATTACAACTATATCGTTGTTGATACTTTTTTTGACAAAATGAAGTTTAACATCAATGTACTTTGTCCTTTCATGATATACTGAATTTTGTTAGATAAAGTATCAACAACAGTATAATTGTAAACTGAGAATCCTGCAAATATGATGACGAAGTCATTATCGGTTGACAAGTTCAAACATTATTTGGACTTAGTCAATATTTGCAGAGGTTGAAGACTCTTGCAAAATGCTAGCCAAGGTGGAGAATTGTCAATCGGTGGCTTGCATTTTTTCAACAAAAGGAGAAAGAAATATTTGTAAATTTTTGCAAATTTGACAAGGTCAATATTTGAAGATATGCAAAATGTTGTGAATTGTTAGTGGTGTTGTTGATGAAGCAATTGTCTCTATTTATAGAGACCTTTCCAAACATTACATTTAATGCTTCCATGCTTGCCAACTTCCAACCACCACTTATCCACCGAATTTGCAAACATTTTCTTCATCCCTTTGTTGAAAAAATACAAGCCAGCGAAAGCTACCGACTGACAGAGGTACACAAGGGAATTTTGTAAGTTGTATGAGTAACAAAAGAAAAAAAATGTTATTGCCTCACATTTGTATCAAGTGGTACCCATTTCATACTTTAATTTGTAAATGAGAACATTTATAGATTAAATGTAGTTGTTTTTGGAATGGGCTTGTTGAGACAGAAGATATCATTAGAGATATCAATGATGAATGATGTACCGAAGATGAAGCTATATGCGTGTCAATATATTATTTTTATGACAGTTTAATTTTATAAAAAAAATTGATTGTTTTAAGCAAAAACTGAAAACTTATGGTTCAAAAACAAAGAAGAAAAACAAAGAACAAAAGAAAAGTAACTTGTAATTTGTAAAATCATTCTTCATGCTCTTCATGTGTCTTTTCTATCTTAATTAACATAATAATACTCATATTCTTCTTGTCTATTAAACTTTCATTTTGGTCATTGCACTTTGTCACACAGCATGCATATAAGACTAGATAAGAAATATTAGAGGTAAAAGAAAATAATAGAAACAAATTAAATATATTTATCTTGTTTTCCACAAGTAAATAATGTAATGAATCACACCCTAACTAATTTAGGGGGAAATAAGATAATACAATAACAATGAAATGAAGAAATTATAAAAATCACCATTTTCACCAATTAAAATAGGATAATAGCATTTCAAAAAGAGAAAAAAAATGCAAGCCACCAAAAGTCATTGCCTGACAACACATCTACAACACATCTATTCACCGAATTTGCAAACATTTCTTCCTCTCTTTGTTAAAAAAATGCAAGCCACCGAAAGTCATTGCCTGACAATTCTCCACATTGGCTAGCATTTTACAAAAGTCTTCAACCTCTGCAAATATAGACCAAGTTGAATTAATGTTTGAACTTGTTAACCGACAATGACTTCGTCATCATAAAAGAATAAAGCGCATGGATGTTAGACTTCATTTTGTCAGAGAAAGTATCAACAACGGTATAATTGCAATTCAGAAGATAATGACAACTAAAAATCCTACAAATATGATGACGAAGTCATTGTTGGTTGACAAGTTCAAACATTGCTTAAACTTGGTCAATATTTTGTAGAGTTTGAAGACTCTTGCAAAATGTTTAGCCAAGGTGAAAAATTGTCAATCGGTGGCTTTCAGTGGCTTGCATTTTTTCAACAAAGGAATGAAGAAATGTTTGCAAATTCGGTGGATAGATGTGATGTTGATGAAGCAATTGTCTCTATTTATAGAGACCTCTCCAAGCATTACATTTAATGCTTCCATGCTAGCCAACTTCCAACCACCAGTTATCCACTGAGTTTGCAAACATTTCATCCTCTCTTTGTTGAAAAAATGTATGCCATCGAAAGCCACCGACTGACAGAGGTACACAACGAAATCTTGTAAGTTGTACGGGTAACAAAAGAAAAAAAAAATGTTATTGCCTCACATTTGTATCAAGTGGTAACCATTTCATACTCGAATTTGTAAATGAGAACATTTATAGATTAAATGTAGTCATTTTTTTAACAGGCTTATTGAGACAGAGCATATCATTAGAGATATCAAGAATGAATGATGTACCAAAGATGAAACTATATGCGTGTCTTTGTTTTTTTTCTTGATAGTGCCATTGTTTTGAGCTCCAAAAGTATCCAGTTTAATTTCATAAAAAAAATTAATTGTTTTAAGCAAAAACTAAAAACTTATGGTTTAGAAACAAAGAAGAAAAATAGAGAAAAAAAAAGTGGCTTGTAATTTGTGAAATTATTTTCCATGTTCTTAACGTGTCTTTTCTATCTTATTACCATAGTAATACCTGGATTCTTCTTCTCTATTAAACTTTCATTTTGGTCATTACACTGTATCACACACCATGTATATAAGACTAGATAAGAAATATTAGACCTAAAAGAAAATAATAGACACAAATAAATATATTTATCTTGTTTTCCACAAGTAAATAATGTAATGAATCACGCCCTAACTAATAATTAGGGGGAAAAAATAAGATAATACAATAACAATGAAGTGAGCAGAAGAAATAAAGAATGCCACCGGCTTCAAATGCACTCACCATCACCATTCACCAATCACCAATCACCACATCCCGTTTAAAATGAACAAACAGGATAATAGCAATTCAAAAAGAGAAAAAAAAAATATAGTAGTCATGTATTGGTCTAGGAAATTAATTTAATGGGAGAGAAGGGCAACGAGAGAGAGGAGCAGTGAGGAGCAAAGAAATGCTCCAGAATATGTCACCAAAAATCCAGCTCCAGTGTCTATTGTGGGTGCTGGTGCTGGTGCTGGCGCTTGAGTGAACTCGCCATCATGTAACCTCGCCTCAGCAGTTAACAGAAGCCCCACAACAAAGACCATGAAGAAGAACACTGCTCTGCTCATGCTGCTGTTAATGTGTGCCATTTTTTTCAGTGACACAGATATGCAAATAGAGGAAGCAAGGAAAATAGATAGCTTACAGAGGGGGAAGTTACTTTAGTCTCTTGTGATGTTGAAGAGAAGGAATGCTCGCTAATTTATAGGCTCATAAAACTAATTAATTTTTTTTTTAAGCATGCTAATTGAGGCAGCAACGTCTATATGCTTTAATGGTTGGAATGGGACCCGTCCACATAAGAGACAGGTCATCTCCTTCTTTTTCTTTTGTTTGATCTTGCAGTGGGCCCTTCAAAGCAGGCTTCAAACGGCTATGTGGGATATGTTCTGGTGCTATCATGCCTATTTTTACATGTTCTTTCTCCAATGCACCTAAATTTTTCTGGGTACTAGCATCAAAGTACCCCTTGATATAGTAATTTAAAACAATAACGGTATGGATGTTAAACCGGGGACCTGTTCAACAGTAAATATTGAACCTATTAAAATTGCAAAATTAAGACTGGCTAATCTAATAAAGATTTTTTTTCTTTTTTTCGTTACTTAGAATTAAAATTAAAATATATATTAATGGTTAAGATAAATTAATGGTAACATTAAATACAGATTATCAATTTTGTTTCATATATCATAATACATATATAAATTTTAATTGATAATATTTATATACAATTGACCTACAAATAAAAAACTTAAATCTCATTTTTTTATTTTCATTAAATAAGTATGTATAAAGAAAATTTTATAAATTTTAATTGATAATATTTATATATATCTAAATTTACACACAAAAACTTTGAACTATTTTTTTTTTATGTTATAAATAATTATGTATATAAAAAAATTTATAAATTTTAATTAATAATATTTGTGAACATAATAATAAAATTTTATATAAAAAAAGCAATAACCGTTTAACCAATTATTGCCGGTTATTTCCTTAGTGTATGTACGATAAACGCCTCCTACTCGCGAGGCTATCTTTCCTAATAAGTTTGTTGTTTAGGGCAGGATTCTTTTCATAAAGAGATTATTTTATAATAATATTTAGTTTATACTAGTGGATACTCGTACTCGTACAATCCAAGGTGATAATCACAAAAGTGAAAATCTGATTCAGTGGCCATTATCTATTCCCGCCAATGCATGGATAGATATATATATATATATATAAAAATATATATAAAAACAATTAAAAGTTATTTAAAATTGAGAAAAAAATTGTCTATGAATAAGAAAAATTAATAAAAAATTTATATGTTACTAACATTTAAGAACATAATGAAAAAAATTTGTTATCCAATAATGCAGGTATCTCATTTTAACAATAATTATAACTATATTTAAGCATGACTTTTGTATGATTAAAAAACTAAGTATTAGAGTAAGACATACAAATAAATATAATCTAAACACATTACATAATATCATTAACAACAGTGATAATAAATATTAATACATTTGTTTTATTTATTTATACTATGTAAATGTTCTTTCAATCTTTGTAGACAGTTATTAATATAAAAAAGAAACTTAGTTTTAGATAATATTTCTATAACCAATAAAAGTATCAAAAGAGGTGTCCTTGGCTGAGTTGTAATTTTAGGCCTCGTTAACTTACAACAAAGTTTAAGGCCAAATAATATTAATTGGGAGAAATGCTTAAAAAGACAACTGTAGAAATGTTTATTTAAGATGTGATATTCAAACATTACAAAATGAAGGTATTTAAAAGTGGCTAAACCTAATCAGAGCCGCAAATTACAAAATAAATGACAATATTTAAGGCAAAATAACGAGGGGAAAGGGTAGAAACAATGCAAAGATGACATTTTTTTGGGTACAAAATTATCTCAATTAGGTTAACCCTTTGCCACGATAATACTTTCTTCTTGAATTTTGCATTGATATATAATAATGATGATTCTAACACCCGAATCAAAAGTTATGTCCAATTAAAGCTGAGTTGCCCATGTAGGATATGATCAATCTGCTCCAAATAATCTTCTGCTACATGTTCCACGTTAGTGCCCTAAAAATATGGCACTAAATGATGATTTATTTTTTGCTCTTTATTTGCTGAATGGTTTTTGATTTGATTATTTGGTTTAGTGTTTGTATATGTGTCATCTATATGTGTAAATATGTCAACCCTGTGTTTTGATTTTTCCTTATTTATAAAAACATATTACATTAAAATAGATAGACAATTTGACATATGACAGAAAATTAGAGTTTTGCTTACTAGCTAGATTTGACACATGATAGAATTTTAGGTATGTATATTCCTTTTCTATATCATATTTATTATATTGATTGATTGATTTCATTTTTTTTAAAATTAATTTTTAGTGTTTGTATATGTGTCTTCCATGTGTATAGACATGTCAACGCTATATTGTAATTTTTCCTTATTTATAAAAACACATTGCAATAAAATAGGTAGGCAATTTAACATATTACAAAAAATTAGAGATTTACTTATCAGTTAGGTTTGACACATGGTAAAATTTTAGGTCAAGTATCTTCTTTTTCTACATTATATTTATTATATTGATTGATTGATTGATTTTATTTTTTAAAAAAAATAATTTTTAGTGTTTGTATACGTGTCATCACGTATGTAGGTATATCAATATTATGTTGTAATTTTTTTAATTTATAAAACACATGACAATTAAACAGGTAGGAAAATTGTCACATGGTATAAAGTTAGAGCTTTGCTTTCTAGTTAGGATTGACATATGACAAATTTTTAAATTATGTATCTTCATTTTTAATATTATTACTAATATTTTGTACTTGTGCAATGTATGAAATAAAATAAAAAATGTTAAAATAAAAAAATATATTTTACTTAGAAATATGACATTTTGAATAATTTAGATGAATTTTATTAAATTATAATTAATAAAGTCTATAGTGAGACCCACTAAAAATCTTTTTTTCTCGTTAACTAGCTCTTCTTATACTATGATAATCGGACAATGTAACTCCTCTCAATAAATATTTTTTATATGATTTCTCAAAAAATAATTAGTTTATAGAGTTTTAAATAATTTCAATTTTTGGTTCTATATATAATTTTTTTTAATATTAATTTTTATGTGTTTATTTATTTTTTATTGAAATTTTTTGTGTTTATTCATTTGGACGTTTTATTAACTTATTATTAAGAGTATATTAAGTTAGTCCCTAATGTCAAATTATACTAATAAAATAATCTTAAATGAATAGATATTAAAAGAAAAACTAAAAATTGAAATGGTCAATAATAATAAAATTAAATGATACTCAATGTATTCAAATACTCTCTTATTTTATAACATATACATTTAGTTTACATAATTTAAGTAGAATAAATAAAATAATATATTAGTTAAATTAATCAATTGATATATGACTTTTTAGATTCTTTAATCTTATTCTCTTTCACAAATTTAATTTATTTCAATATGACACATAACTATAGTTTGCTCATTATATATGCTATATCAATGCTCTCATTGATGTTAATTTCTTATATTATTTGTTCACAAAACTATCTCAACTCCTGCAAATAATTTTACTCAAAACATCAATGAAACATCAATGTTATATGATATAAATTTTCAATTGTATTTAAACGATCTTACTAAATAAACTTTATTATAAATCTAAACTTTTTAATTCATTTTATCATGTCTTTTTGTAAAGTTTTTATTTCATATATATAAATATTAATATATTTTCATTTAAAGTTTTAATATCGGAAATATAAATATAAAATATTTAAATATTATATATTATATATATAAACAAAAAATTTTAAAAAATACTTGATAATTTCTTAGTTTTCTTATAATAAATTATATTTAATTAATTTTACTATATTTTCATGCAAATTTTTCACTCATAGGTGATGTATATATTGAAGTCTTATAAATAATATAGAATAAATATATATGAATAAATATACTAAATTTGAAAATATAATTAATTAATTTAGAATTGAAGACATATATAGTCGAGATGGTATCGATACCTACAAAAAATTTGAAAATTTAAGATCAATCCCCAATTAAAATAATTAATAACGTGATCAACTAAAGATAGGTGATAATTTTTTTTAATTTTTTAATATGAAATAATATGTAAAGGTATATGTCAATATAATTAATATGCGATTATAAAGTTCTATATTTATATGTATGGACAATAAATTTAATTTAGACCAGCAACGCATATACACATTGCTTTTAAATTACATGGGATGTCACATAATGGTTATTGAGATCATGTATTTACCCACATGATAGATTTTTAAACATGTTATTTTATTTTTTTCATATTTAATTAAACATGTTTTTTTCTTTGTATTTTTTAATATATTTTGTTTTTTTGGTGGTTTTTGATTTATATTTTTTAATTTATTTATTATGTGTTTTTTTGTACATGTGGCCACATCGTTTACACGGAAAAAAATAACACATCAGATTTATCATGTGGAAAAAACTAAAATGTTAACAAACCAAAGTATTAACTTTGACTTGGAAGACACATGTAAACTTTTCAGGTCATGTATCTTCCTTTCTATATTATATTAATTGGTGATTGAATTTTTTATCTATGTGTTTTTACTTGCATACAATTCAAAGTTGTGTTGTAATTTTTCTAAAAACATGACCTGACAAAAACATGTTAACAAACCAAAGTATATAATCATCACATGTATTTTTGACATTGGAAGACACATATCAATCGGATTTTCAGGTCTATGTATCTTCCTGTTAACAAACCAAAGTATATTATATTAATTGTCATGATTGATTTTATTATTTTTAGTGATTGATTTTATTTTTAATGTTTGTATATGTGTCGTCTATGTGTGCATACAATTCAAAGTTGTGTTGTAATTTTTCTTATTTATAAAATCACATGACATTAAAATAAGTAGGCAATTTGACAAATAACAAAAAATTAGAGCTTTCCTTGTAAGTTAGGGTTGATATAGGCAGAATTTTAAGTTGTATATTTTTTTTCTATATTAGAGGATAAAATTTAAGTAAAATTCCTTAGGTATTTGTTGTATTTTTCTCTAATAAAAATATGACATGTGTCTTATTTTTTAATAAAAATATAACATGTGTCTTATTTTTTAGTCACTTAATCATCACTTTTAAAAATTTTATTAATAAATTATAAAAAAAAATATATATATCATATTTTTATTGAAAAAAATATCACAAATACTTAAGAAACTTTACTTAAGTTTTATCTAAAAAATAATACATTAGTTTCACATTAAATAAATACAAAATTATACATGAATTTACGTATTAATCAATTTTTATATTTAAAATAATAATATATGAATCTTAAATAATACGACTAGTATAAACTAATAAACTAATTCTATAAAAGAAGTTATCATTCTCATGAGCTTGTATCATGATCATAATTCATAACAAGCAGAAAGAATGGGTGGGAGGGTGGCTACAAAGAATGGGTCAATGGCATGGGAGGGTGGCCAAAGCTTCACGCAAGAAACGAGGCGACAATTGTTAGAAATGGGATAAAGTCACGAGTATGAGTTTTTTTTTTTTTTAAAAGGAGATATTTTCACACTTATCATGGGCATGTTTGTATCAGACCGGCCATTCCTATCGTCAAAACTGGGAATCGACCTTCAATTTGGTTTTAGTACAATGTTATAGTTGGTTTTATAGTTTGATCATCTTTAATCGATTAAAATGGTCAAAAATCGAAGTTGAATTAGGTTAAATTAGATTAGATTAGACCTTTTCGATCAAATTGTTCTTAATGACAAAATTATTTATTAAATTACTATTATTTTGAAACTATTTATTAGAATGTCATATTTTTTATCATGTTAAAATATTTTATTATGTTACTTTCTACATATATAGCGCCAAAGGAGATGGTGATACTAATGGGAAAACGTCAAAGTACTTGGCATAACAATCTTGATAATGCCAATACAATTGACGTTATCCACGTGGCCACGCCATCACGCGTCCACATGGATAACGCCAAGCGTATTAGCGTTATTAAGCTTGTTGCACCAAGCGCATTGACATTTTTTCATTGAACTCCCTATTTAAGCAACTCTCCTCTTCATTTCTCAAATTTTCATCTTCTCTCTAGACTTTTTTTTTTCTCACTAACTCTTCTCAAAACCCTCCTTTGGATGTAGTCTATAGGAAAAACATTTGGGATTTAAGATTTGCTAGAAGATGGGATGGGATTTTGTGCATACATCACAGATAAGCTCTAGTATTAGTGGTTCATTCGTGATGGGCAACAGAGGAGATGCACAAATTTCTTCTGAGAAGTGTGGATGCGGACAATGAGCTTTGATTTATACTTCAAAGAAGACAATGAGCTATGATTGTTGATTTTTTACATGTCCTTTATGGAGAGATAAATAACAGACTTGTGACTTTTTTCAATGGTTAGATGATAAAGATGGAATAATTGATGAAAAAGTTGACATGAATGAGGAAGAAATTAGTAAGTTTAGGAATAGAATTGTGTTATATAAGGAAAAACTAAAAAAATGGAAACTAGTGAGTGAGATTTTTTTTTTTTTTGTTTTATTTGTTATTGGTTGTTTAGCATATAAATTAGATTGAGAATGAATCATTGTGTGAATCAACTGTTCTACAACTATGATGTAATTGTTCAGTTGATTATAATGTGATTAATGGAATTCAACTATTTTGTTGGAATATGATAAACAAAGTTGTAAATAATATAAGTATGCCACAATAACTTATGATGAATTTGTGACCACTCAAAACCAAGTTTACGACCGGTTCATGTGCAAGAATACCAAAATGCCTATAAAAAAATTAACCTTTGGACGATTATGTGGAAAATTTGGACGTTCTCAAAAGTACTTCATTTATATAATGAAACATATTCATATATATTTTGATTTCCAAATCAACAGAGCACCTCTAAGATGCATAATAGAAACATGTGTACATATACATATAGTCATCTCAGATTAAGCAAATGTAATAAAAGAGATATAAATTAATCTAAGTGTAATGATCATATCAATGAGAAGGGTCAGGGTCAGAATGTGGTGATCTGTGAGGGGGATCGGAAGAAGCTCCTGACTGTGATGGATGAGGATATGATGGGTAACCCATATATGGTGAGTATGGAAATGATGGTGTAAGAGTAAAAGTCAAAGGATAAAGTGGGTAAGTGTAAGTAGGTGGTGGGTATTCTGTAGATGGTAGGTATCTTGTAGATGGTGGGTAACCTGGATATGGTGGGTAAGATAGAGGTGATGGTTGATATGGTGGGTAAGTAGCAGCAATAGTGATTGGGGGCTGAGTGCTAGGCATACTTGAAGAATCAGAGGTCTCTGAATATCGAAATCGTGACCGAGTATTCACTAACCATGTCCTTCTTCTACGGCGCATCCTCTGTTTGTCGGACTGCTCGGGTGGTCCTGAAATGTCATCTGCAGGAGGAGCTGGACGAAGTTGCTCCAATGTAATGCGATCATACTCCTTCACTAAAGATAAGATCTCTTCCATGAAATGTAGAAGGCTAGCCATACCAAATCTCGAATTAGGGTTCCTAGCCGAAGCATGGACGTTTTCTGCAATGTCAGCTTAAGTGACAGATATAACATATGTCATCATCAATACAAAATACATCTAGCAAAGAGCACAATATATTGCTAAATAGTTTACCACAAACCCAACGCGCTTTGCACAACAAGCTTGATAACGCCAATACGCTTGGCATTATCCACATGGTAACGCCACGCGTGATGGCGTGGCCAAATGGATAACGTCAATCGTATTGTCGTTATCAAGCTTGTTACGTCAAGCGCTTTGACATTTTTTCATTAGTAGCGCCATCTCCTTTGGTGTTATTTATGTGAAATATAAAATAATAAAATATTCTAACGTGATCAAAAGTGTGATATTCTGATAAATAATTTTAAAATAATGACAATTTAATAAATAATTTTATCACTAAAGATAATTTGATCAAAAATCCGATTAGATTAAGTTGAATTGAATTAAACTGGATCGTATCAGATGATTTTTATTCAATATATAAAAGGTTTTGATTTAAAAATAAATAAGTTATGCATAAAAAATTTTTATATTTAAAGTTATCCAATTTGACATAACATTTTAACGGATAGAACTGGTTTAACTTAAACCAAAAGTTTTTCTAGTTCATTCTCTAGTCTAATTTTTAAACATCGCATGCATAGTAGGATATAGTTGTTGAATTACCTCTTTTAGGACTCTGAAAACTAAAAGGACACTTTGCAAGAGAAGTCTAAATACACTATCTAACAATTCAAAACTCAAAATCCTTTTACTCGATTAGAAATGTTGAAGTGAAACAGAACATACGGGGCTTGATGCCATAAAATAGTCAGAGGTCAACGAAGTATCTTCTAACCAGTATAGAAGATAATAGCTGGGAATTGGGATATTTGAGAAGTACAAACATGCCCTCAAGTAATCGAATATGTTCAGAACTGATTGGAATGATGGTATATTACTAAATTGACCAATTATCCAATTGCCAGTTCTTGATGACGCTTGAAACTTGGATCATATTCATAGACGAATGGACCTAATAATTTTTAAGAAGCCTAAAAATGGTTGGTTTCACTACGGTTCCTACCTAGAATAAGAGAAAAGCAACTATGACATGTGAAATTTTCCTTAAGATGAGTCAGTCGGATAGATAATTATCTTCACCCCGATGCCTGCGCTCAATGGGGCGCTACTTTGGTATATGAATTGATACTTTTAGTTCTCATGTTGAGAGTAACATACATAGGGGCCAGGGCCTACCCGACCTGTGCTCCATGTTATGTAGTTGCATCACTTGTAAGACAATTCACAAAGTTAGCATAAAACTATGGCTTTTGCAATGCACCTATTAAGTTTTTGTACATCAAAACACCTTAAAAATGACCTGTAATAATAGGTCACAATCAGTTTATTGATTATAATATTTTAACTTAGAAATTTTATTATATTACATTTTAATCTTGTTTTTATTTTAATTTAACTCATTCAGTTAAATTATTTATTTTTTAGTCTTTCTTCTTTTTCCTAGAACCAACATAGACTTCCACCACCATGCACTTTCACAGTTCCACCACAACTACCAACATGGACCTGTTGAAATCCATGCACTCCAGTTGCAGCCTCGCCACCGTGAGGTCCACGGTCGCTGGAAGACTTGAGTCACTAGTCACGTGAGGGCAGATTTCAAAACAAAGACACTGTCACTGGTCACCGAAAATGGAGAACAAGCTCATCAGCAAAGAAGACTTCTCAAGAGTAGGCTTGAAATTGAAGAAGTGAAAGTCAAATTCGACGCACAACAGAGCTCATAACAGAACCAACCAACAATCAATGGCAACAACCAACTTCACCGGTCCTCCTCTAACACCAACAAAAGGCTACCAGAGTTCAGCAATAAATTAGAACCGAAGATCAACAAAGACAAAGATTAGCTCACAAAATTCCTTTTATGCTTTAGTCAATTTCTGGCTTTTGTTGATGCGGCGAGGAAGTGCGAGCGGCGACGATGATGTTTTGGAGTGAGAAAGCTTGCATAGGTGCTACATTTTGTTTGATCTAATGAAAGTTTAGATCTACATCTTTGAGTCATGGATCTATAGCTCGTAAAGGATCGTTGACCAGCAGGAATCACTCATTGTTGGAGCCACCACTGTCGTAGTGAAAGCTCAGATCGAATGTCGTCGACTAGAGGAGTTTATCTGCAAAAGATTGATTCCCACTCCTTTACGCCGTCGGAAGCTTATTGCAGCACCCAACCAGCCACCTCTGCCAACCATGACCACTATGCCCCAACCCCCAAACTCGTCATACCTCTGCCTACCCTCCAACATCCACTGAAAACCAACATCAATCGCCACCCATGATCTCATTGAGCTCCGCCAATCTCAGCCAACCACAACTACCTGAAATAATCCTTGCATCACCCAAACACCTTCGTCCTCCGTCGGAACCAGGGAGGGATCCATACAGACTAGAGAATAGGGGAGGAGAGAAGCTAAGGATTTAAATTCCTTTTTTTTCTGGCTAATTTGTACAATAACCTATTAAACAAGTTGCACAGTCGTTGAGTGTATTTGTATCCCTAATACAACGAGTAAAATGGTGATGGTTGAATCTATTTAGGAGCATTGTAAACTTTTCCCAAAACTATACAATAATGCATGGACTAAAGTTATAAAGGACTTATGCAAATTTCCATATCCAGATATGGACATATGGTGTTTCCTACTCAAGTTATCAACTATAGTTGTTCTATACTGGAATTTGGTACTGAGGCTAACGAGAAGCAACCCAGCGCTATGTAACTTGGATCATGGCTCCTACTCGGAATGGCCCCACTATTAACGGTTACATAATTAGGAGGCAACCACTCCCATCAAAACCCACACGAATAAGAGTGATTGTAATCCTTATCAATAACCATAATTGCCCATAAATGCACAATTCAAAATGGAATTCCCTTATATCTTGCTTAACCACTAAGCAAACTCTCCCTATAGATACCATGCTAAGCTATTCAAGTAACTCTTTGAACCCTAAACACTTTCTCCTAGTGCATAGCCTAACTTTAGCATCAGAATGCCTTTATAGGTACACCACCTCCTAATTGCACCACTATTGTCCTTGTACCAAGCAGGAAAACACCATATTCAACTCACTGGAATCCCTCTCAGGTGGCCCTTCTTAACCGGTTTAAAACATTGGCGCCATCTATGTGAAACAGGTAAACTTTTACTCCCACCACCATGGTCAACACCAGATAGCAATGTGCCTCAGCCGCACAAAACCAGCTAGCCCCAGCCAATGCCATATGTCCACCAAATGCAACCAACCCACTGCTAATCCTGGGTCCAAGCAAGATGGAGAAGAAGCCTCTCTCTTCGATGAAAGCCTTCCTTCTCCCCTATCACGAATCCTTGCCAAGCAACGACTTAATTCACGCGAGGCCACATCTAGAAATGCTAAACCTAGGATTTTGACATTACAGCGTCTAGGCCCTTAAGATGAAGGTGGCCACCTTTCCTAGTGGGAGGAATCCATCCCCCGTGATTTGTCATGTCGTGTAATGGTCGACTTGATTTGCCGTCAGGAAGAATGCCTGCAGGAGTAGAAATTAATCAATGTAGAGCATGAGGACGAGAATCGCACTTTGTGAAGAGACCATCAACCGAGAAGAGAACCAATGTGAGAAGAGAACCGCGATCTTGAAAGCTCCAGGATAGCGAAACACTGAGACAGGCTTGGAATTGTGCTCAGCACGACTAACCCTTCTCTGATGAGCATATGCCTTTGAGATTCTGAAGCGCTTTAAGTACCCAACTAATATCAAAGCATTTGACGATACCGCAAACCCCCAGGAGCACTTGGATGCCTACATCTCAACTATGATGTTTGCAAGTGGTAATGATCCACCCAGTGTCGTGTTTTCTCTCTTTCACTAAAGAAAACAACCTTGAAATGGTTCACTACCCTCCTCGCGAGATCCGTGATTGACTGAGATAGCTTGTCCTCGAGATTTCTTCTGTATTTTACTACAAGTAAGGTGTAGCCAAAATCTATTTCATGCCTTGCCCAGGTCAAGCAAGGAAATGATGAGTCCCTCTTCGATTACATAGCAATATTCAACAAGAAATCCTTGAATGTGAAGGATTGGGACCAAAGGCTAGCTCCACATTACATCAGGGACAGATTCCGCCAAGGTCCATTCTTCCACTCCCTTGCGAAAAAGGGAAGACATAACAATGGATGAATTCAAAGTGCGAGCCCAAAAGTACAATAATGCAGAAGATGTCATCAGGGCAAGGAAAAACTTGGAGAAAATGTGGACAGGTGGCCAAAACCAATCCAAGCCCCCTCACAACTGCAGAACTCCTCCAAGACGGCACCTAAAGGGAGATATCAAGATTATGCACCTCTCAACGCTCCCCATTCTTAGATATATCAAGAAGTAATGAACACTGAATTCCTGAATGTTCCTAAACCTCCCCCGCTAAAAAAGCATGCTCAAAAGGATAAGTCCAAGTGTTGTGAATTCCATAGCAGCTATGGCACAACATGAAGGATTGTGTCTGCTTCTAGGATGCAATTGAGTCTCTCGTCCAAGATGGCCGTTTAGGATGTTACGTCTGTCAAACTCGAAGTGAAAACCAACGAGGACCTCAAAACTTTAAAAAGAGAAGTTATAGTCCGATAATAAGTCATTTCCCTTATGAAATAAGGAGATCTCTAGCAAAGAATGAATGCCATAAAGAAGATTCACCTTGGGATAACAGGAAAACTCAAGATCACAGAACATCCCAAGATTCGTCCCCCCAGAACGATGACCAAGTAAGTAACTAAAACTTTTTCATTTAATATCTATTTATTCATTTGGTTTAGTTATTTATTAATAACAAGCCACGCGATCAGACGACGTTCCCTCCCACCCAAGGTTGCATGCTTCAGGTATTAGGAAGATTCCGCCATATGAAGTTGCAACAACACAACCAAGCTTCAATCCTGCGCCTTCCTTGTGGCTACGTCTATGCAACAACATGACAAACCTTCAAACGATTGTCACTTCGTTGGATTTTCGAATGCTAGGAGAGTCGACAATGTGTTTCAATTTAGGGTTCATACCAACACAAATCCCATTTACTGATAATTAAATGTGAATGTGCTAAAAAATGCTTTCATTTGTAACCATTAGATCTTAAGATTTGCAATCTAATGGACATCATTTTTTGACTCTACTCATTTTCCTATGTGGCAAAACAGATATAATAACTTCTACACTTTTACCTCTTCAACAGGTTTCAGATAAGTAACTTCAGCCATTGATTAATTTTTTTAGCATATCCAATGTCTTATATACAAAGAGCTTCCATGCTCCCTAATGACTAGGGAGCATGTTAGACAAAAGCCCCTCTGTTACTCTAAAAACTGAAAAGACACTTTGCAAGAGAAGTCTTAATACACTATCTAACAATTCAGAACTCAAAATCCTTTTGCTCGATTAGAAATGTTGAAGTGAAACAAAACCTGCGGGCCTTGATGCCACAAAACAGAGTCAGAGATCAATGAAGTACCTTTGGTCAGTAGAGAAGATAATAGCTGGGAATTGAGATATTTGAGAAGTACAACATGAACCCTCAATTAATCAAATGTGTCCAGAACTAATTGGAATGATGGTATACTACTAAATCGACCAGTTATCCAATTCACACTTTTTGATTACGCTGGGAACTCGGATCATATTCATAGGCGAGTGGATTAATAATCTTTAGGAAGTCTAAAAATGGTTGGTTTCAGTATTGTTCCTACCTGAAATATGAGAAAAACAACTATGACAAGTGGAATTTTCTTTAAGATGAATGAGTAGGATAAAAAATTACCTTCACCCCAATGCTTCAGACTCTAGACTCTAGAGCATGGGAGATGCGCTCAATGGGGCGCTACTTTGGTGTATGAATTAATGCTTTTAGTTCTCTTGTTAAAGAGTAACATACTTAGGGGTCAGGGTCTGCCCAGCCTGTGCTCCATGTTATGTAACTGCATCACTTATAAGACAATTCACAAAGTTAGCACAAAACTATACAATAATCCTTTCTTTTTTGTTCTTTTTAATCTGAGTAGTAGTTGTTTTATGCAACGGAAAGCAATAAAGCTATTTTTAAAGATATGCGAATTTAGAAAACACTGGTTGCTTAATTGAGGCTCTAACATAATGAACCAAGAGAAATAATAATAATAAAGTATTTCTTCTTTTCATGTTACAATATTTCCCAATCTAGCAAATTTTACTACTAAAGTGGAAGTGTTTGGTTACCAAAAGGCTTATAGCGTTCTTCCTCTGTCTTTCCCCCTTCGTAAGTTATATTCCATTACTTTGTATTACGTGAATATAAAGAATGTTGCCAACAGAAAATCAGTATCAAATTATGAAAAAAAAATCTTTTCTATATTGAAATTTATCTTTGCATCTATTTATTTATTATTTTTAAGTTTATAATATTTTTTAAAAATTTAAGTTACTATAACAAGTATTTTATTAATAAACAAGACTTGCTTAGGCTTCCATTCCGTATGAGAATTGGGAACAAAAGTTACAAAACCAACGAGGAAGCGGCTCCCCGTGTTTCTAATCTTCCTAATTGGGATTATGAAAACAAATTTCTTGGTCCTACTTCTCTTTTTAATATGGCACATGCTTGTATGTCATTGATATTCGTATTTATAGAAAATCTCGAAATCTAAAAAGTTAATATGCTTATTAACGTTAAAAATATCATGCCACTTATATCAATTTAGTAATTTTTCAAAGAACTTTTTTATATATATATATATTATATGAAAAAAATATTTCTAAAATAAATATTAAAGGAATAATGCGTGTACTTAAATAAAAAATATTTTTGGCAATAATAATTACAATAATAACATTAAAAGGAAGAATGCTAGGGTTAGGTGGTTAAGTTGTTAAAATTAGGTTTCGCATAAAATTCTTTCTCGACGTGAAAAAGAAATTCTTTCTTTAGTTGAAGAATTTTCGCTATGATTAACCTTCCACCTGACCAAATCATCCATTAACGTAATAAGCACTTAATAAAATATTTATTGGACCGTCTTGCCTATGTTTTAGAAAGACATTGAAGGTTAAAAGAAATTTAAATATTAATTGAATGTATGTTATTGAGAGTGAAAGAAATTTAAATATTTTAAATGTGTAATTTTGAGTTTAATTTTAAAATTTATATCTATAAAAATAATAATTTAAAGGCCAAATCATATTTTGAAAAGCTGAGGTTAACATTCTCAACCGGGCAAAACTGGTAATAGGAATTCCAAAAGGGACAAAATTGGGAATGTCGGAGCAACACGCGCGCCCAATAATAACTTCCCACGTCGCCTCAAATCAGCGAAGAGCGTTCGTTGGTAGAGAAAGAAAAAGCCTTTTAAATACAAAACAGAGAGAGAGAGAGACTGACAGCTTCTCTTTCTCTTTCTCTCTCCTCCCTCCTCGCCTTCGCTTTCTCTCTCCTCATCGTTCCCAAATCTACTAGGGTTAGGGTTCCATTACCTTTATCTTTTGTTTTCGATTTTTATCATCTGTTTTTTTTAATAACTTTTAATCTGTTATATTATTTGATTATTAATTATTAATTATTAATTATTCGTTTCTGATTTGGTTTCCACTTGGTGAATCCAGGGATTCTTATTAGATGCGATCGATTCTGAGCTTATAGATCGACCTGAAGCTGTCGTTTCCCAGATTTTTTATTTTTTTTTCCTGGCTATCAGGTTAGATTTATGTCTTATAATATTCACGTGGTGGATGATGTATCTGTCGATGCGTTCATAATGTTTTTGTCTAATTTTGATTGTCTTCTTGTTTTTTTTAAGGAATCTGATTTCTGGTTAGGTGGTGGAAATTTGGAAATAGAAAGTTATACACGCAGATTTGTACAAAGGGTAGAGGTGTAGGGTTTTTTTTTTCTCACATGTCATGGTGCTGCCTTATTGATTTTGCAATCAAATTATTAATTTTTCATTGCAGAGACTCAATACCATGTATTCATACGGTGTTCGAATTATGGGCTATATAGCCTGATTGCTGCTACTAATGATTAATAGTTAAATGTTTTTGGGGCTTGTTATTGTTTTTCTTTGTTTATGTTTTAGAAGTTTTGATCGACCTTTTTTTTTTTCCATGTTAGTCAATAGGTAGATGACGTGATGTTAATGTTTTCACATTTCCCTGAAATTAATGTTTTTCAAATGGTTTCGATTCGTATAGTGATGGTTATTTTGAAGCAGCTAGCATTAACATTTATATGCATGCATAATCTATTCTGGTAAATAGAGAGAAGGATGCAATAATTTTTAGTTGTATATCTTCTAGGAAGGTTTGTGGTCTAATGCATAAACCAAACAGATGTATGAGCACAAGTATGAGCTGAGGAATCATATATGAAGTGAAAAAATGAAGCTTTTCTCAACACAGGACTAGTTAGGAAAAGGCTTAGCGGACTGTTATCCTTTGTCTTGTAACATCTTGAGCTTGTGTGTGTGTGTGTGTGTGTGTGCATGTTTTAAAAAAATTTAACCATCTTAATTTTTTTAACCAGAAATAAGGTCAATGTATAAGTTAGAATAAATTTGGTAGTATTCATTGATATATTTTACCTGGGGTGTGGTATATGCTAATTGTTTTTTTATGCTGTAAAACTATTTTACTACTGTGTGTGATGTCTGTGCTTCCCAATGGTGTTCTTTGATCCATGTAGCCAACGCCACCTAGTGATATAAGGTTGGTTTGTTGTTGTTGTGTTATGTCTTTGTGCAATCCAAGTGTTTAATTTTATGAATGCATTAATTTCAAGTTTAGGCCTAGGGTGGTGGAATTGTTTTAAAATTAACCCTTTCTAGGTGAAGGAAGGCAATCTGTATTTGCTTCTGAAAAGTCTAAGTCATATTAGTTTTCCTAACAAATTTTGCCACTTTACTTATTTGAAGTATACTGATCACACTTTTGTGTTCTTTTATGTTGTATTTAACCAGTCCTTGGTTGTGAATTTAACGTGCTCTTAGGATATGTTTTGTACACAATCATTTTTATGGAATGGGAATGATGATAATTCCTGTTCCAGCATTCTTTTCATGTAGGAATTGAATCTATTTTTTTCCATTTCATTCTGTTTTATGTTTGATAGTTGAAATTGCAATAATAACTAGTGAAATAATATAAGGAAACAAAACAAGAATTAATTTATTCCATTCTGCATGGAATGATGGCTCTCACCACTCTGGGAAAGAATGGCCATTCCTATCTTTGTGGAATCAAGGGTTGGAATGGAATGGTCATTCCATAACTTTTTCCGTACGAAACAAAGGACACTGTCATTCCTATTGAATAGCAGCAGCAATGAATTCGCCATTCCAACATACCAAATGCTCTCTTAACTTGGTTACTTGCTATTTATGAAAAGTTTCCTTTTTTTTGGCTTTGGCTAGAGCTAAGTTTTGAACTTTGGGGGTTTATCTGTTTATATGAGCTTTTGCATATGCATGCTTAAAGAGATAAATGAGGCGCTGCACCATCTCCCTGTTCTTTCCTTGTTTAGGTGCACATGTGTCAGCTCAGAAGCTTGATTTGGCATGTTTACCCATAAGTATAAGGAAAAGGTGCTCATATTTATGCTATATATTAATTGGTCAATTTGCGTATTTGGATATTTTGTATGCTCAGAAATGACATTTATTGTTAAATTAGTGATGACTTGATCCTAGATTATTTGATATTTAAATTTCTTTGGTGCAGGAAAGTTGAAAAAAGATGGACCACGACAAGACTGGATGCCAGGCACCCCCAGAAGGTCCTATATTATGCATTAACAACTGTGGATTTTTCGGAAGTGCTGCTACAATGAACATGTGCTCTAAGTGCCACAAAGACATGATGCTGAAACAGGAGCAGGCCAAGCTTGCGGCATCGTCCATTGGGAATATTATGAATGGATCATCAAGCAGCAGTGGAAGTGAACCTGTCATTACTGCCAGCGTAGATATCTCAGTCAATTCAGTAGAGCCTAAAACTATCTCTGCACAACCTTTACTTGCTTCAGGCTCAGAGGAGAGTGGTGAGGCAAAGTCCAAGAATGGTCCAAAACGTTGCGGCAGCTGCAATAAGCGGGTTGGTTTGACAGGATTTAATTGTCGATGTGGTAACCTTTTCTGTGCTGTGCATCGCTACTCAGACAAGCATAATTGCCTGTTTGATTACCGCACTGCTGCACAGGATGCCATAGCTAAAGCAAACCCGGTTGTCAAGGCTGAGAAGCTCGATAAGATCTAGATTTGGTGTCCTGAAGTTTCATGCCCTGAGATGCTGTTATGCTCAATTTCATCATGAGAAGATCCGAGTTTCCTGCATATTTTAATGGTGTTCTTATTATATTGTTATATGTGATGGGGGACTTGGAGTTATAGGACATCTCTGCAGTTTGAAGGACTGTATTTCATGTGATTGGCGAAAATATATGCCCCAGTGTTTTTAAGTCTTTAAATCTCTACTGGTTTGATGGGAGTTGATGTTGTTAGCATTGTCATGCGT
Organism: Ormosia semicastrata; assembly: GCA_029884595.1. Classification (NCBI taxonomy): domain Eukaryota; kingdom Viridiplantae; phylum Streptophyta; class Magnoliopsida; order Fabales; family Fabaceae; genus Ormosia; species Ormosia semicastrata. Next base: position 63,154,883 of record JAQQTO010000056.1, read on the forward strand.
CTATTTTGTTCCCTGCCTCTGTAGTAGTACATGTCAGAATGGTATGTGCAATTTACAGATGATTTCAGGACATGTGGTTAGATTGTAAATTATAGTTATGGTTTCGTGGTTATCTTCTCTATGAATTTCTCTCGCTAACAATGTGTTGGAATCGTTTGGGCTCACTATTTTTCATGTACTTAAATTTTCGAAGTTGTCTATATCTTAAAGAAACCAAAAAGAACTTAAGGTATATATTGGGGATTCGAGAATCAATGTTAGGATCGTGAATCGGGTTGAGATTAGTTCTATCGTGACCGCTTGAACTCGTAATTAGTAATTATTAAGTAATTGCTGCTAATTTTAAAAGTAAGATTACAGAAGTGAGACGCGAGGGAAAGAAACAGGATTAAACTGTTACAGTGATTGAGATCTGAAAGCATGTACACAATAAAGGAAAACTGGAGCAGGCGAATAGTTATATACTTATATCCATCCTAGGTAAAAAAAAAAAAAAATCGTGCAAAAAATGCTTGGCTAAATCTGGAGACAGTTCCCATAAGAAAAATGTCACAATGAAGGATAGGTTTCTTTTTGGCACACCATTTGGCATGAGGCCATGATACAATCAAAATCTCGCCACTTAAGCGCCTGGATGCTGAATATGAATTGAAATTTTGAACTCTTCCTCATAGCCGTAAAGCTGCCATGCAAGCTAACTCTTCGATTGTGGTGCTAAATTAAATCTATCTTCATTTTCACATTGTCAATGTTGGGTGTTGACGTGAAAAACAAACCTCTGTAGTATGGATTATGAAAGTTTAACTACCATCTCATAAAAGTGAAAATCAAATCAACACAGTTATCACGTAGGCATACCTGATATTCTACGAAAATCATTTCTACCTACGGGTTAAAAATAAAAAAGGCTTGTAATCACATGCTTTAAAAGACAAGGAAATATGACAAACATGAACAACAGATTCATGTCCCAAAGTCACTCTCAAGGCCTGATCAAGATTCAGATAACAAGAGATTGAAGATGCTAATTTTTAAGTTCTGTTACAACAATTTAAAGGAGCAGGAAGAGCAATAGGAGGATATCAATTGTCCCAAGAAATAGTTATTTTGCCATATGAAAATTTCAGAGAAGACCCAATAGTCTTCATTTTGCTAATGGAAGAGATCCAAACTTCACCTTCCTTCCATGTCTTGACTCTTGCACTGTTTTTCTCAGTTATTATTTATGAATGTAAGAAGCTAAACCACAACAACATAAAATTGCAATGAGAAAGACAGAATCACAATGCAAGGCCATTAGATTCTGCTTCAAGATATTTACAGATCCTCTCCATAACCTCTCTACCCTTGACAGTATTCTGAAGGAACCTCTCAGCACATCGCTGCTCCACCTTTTCGGCCATGGATGCCAAAGCTGACAATGGCTTAATCCGAATGCGAGTCTCCTGCCGACAAATAGTCCACCCGGTTGGATTATCCGGATGGGGATCATACCAAGTCTTCTCTTCCACTTCAAGGAACTTCTGGAGGCTGATATTACAAGAGGTTAGTTGCATAGACCGCGACCGAGCATCCACAACAGCTGATTCCAGACAATGGCAAATATCTTGACCAACAATCTTGCGGACAAACCATGGTCCGGGACAATGAACAGTGATAGCACGGGTGGTATAAAGCTTCCCAGATGAAGTATCAAGGCGGCGGTTCAATGTGTCAACCTCAAGAATATGGGTTAATATGCGTTTGTTCTCTGCATCAGCAAATTTGCGCCAAGATGCAGAAGTTACCCTTTCCCAGGGGTGCTTGTAAATGTATTCTTGTGTGTATGCTTTCACCATAATGCTATTTTCTTAACAACCAAAAATCCAACAGCAATTCAGTCAACATCTGAAAATTATAATTTAGGGTTAAGCTGATGAAGGGGAAATTTGAATCAAGGCAATGCACATATGAAATGGGACATTGTAACTAACCTAAACTAAAATAAACAATAATCCATGAAGGGGTTGTTCAATTCAGAAGCAAATATCAAAGAAATTAAATTAGGGGTTTATAAGAACCTCTAGTCCAGAATAAAGAACGAATTAGTAACAATACAATACAATACAGTTATCGAAAGCTAGATCGTAAAGAGACATAGATATTGAAATGAAAACAGCAAAAGCAGAGGAATGGGATTTGCAAAATGGATGGGCGGTGTAATGGTAATAACTAATAAGCGTAGATATTGAAATGAAAAGAAAAGCGATATAAAGAACGAGAAAGCGTACCGAGAAAATGAAGAATGTTGCACAGAATCGATACCAACAAAATAATTAAAAAAAAAAGATCGATGGATATAGGATAGGATCTCAATATTAATTGATATATCAATCAATGAATATAAAGATTATAGATTATGGAAAAGGACACAGAGCGCAGAGTAGGCATATTCCTACTTCCTACATCGAACCTGGTCAAACTCGCAACTCGCAAGACCACAGTCGGTCCCGAAGGTCGGTCACACCCAACAAAGTTTTTTGGGCTTTCGGCCATTGGACTGGGTCAATTTCTGTCCAAGGAAACTTTGGGCCCAGACAACAGTTATTTAGATCCTGGGCCAACCCTTATCAGGCATTGGCCCAAATCTGACCCCTGGCGCATATATGTAGCAAAGCAACTTCCATATTGTGCGCTTGTGTGCCACTGCCAAGGTAAAAAGCATCAAAATTTAAAACACACAGGAAAAGTAACCCTAAAATAATAATAAAAAACACAGGAAAAAAAAAATACTGGAACTGATATTTGACATCAATTTTATTTTTTAAAAAAATTACCTCTTTCTCTCTGCCTATATATAAGAGACCCCACCGAATGTCGGGGTCTTGTATAAAAATTAATTTAAAATAATTAGACGTGAAGTACAAACTAAAAGGTCATGTAAGATTCAAACAAAAAAAAGTAATGTAAGATTCAATTAAAAAAAAAGTGATGTTGGAAAAATACCTTAGCAATTTATATAGAATGTAAAGGAAAATGCTTCCTACATAATTATTAATGGCTCACATCTTTAACATATGTTTAGGTAACAAAATCAGAATGTTGCGGTATAGAAAATGAAATGGGATCTGTTATGAGTAAATGGAAATTTTATGAAAAGGAATGGGTATGCATTTGCAACCAAACGTTAAATAAGATTCACTCATGTTAGGAGGGATGGGAACCAAGTAGCACATTGCTTAGTGGCTATGTCTTTAGCTGGCTTTTTGACTAAAATGTTTTTAATGACAAAATTATTTATTAAATTGACATATTTTCTAAATTATATATTAATTTGCCATACTTTTGATTACGTTGACTTTTTTTTTTAAGTGACATGTAGATAGCACCAATATTATTGACATTATTCACGTGAAAACTTGATTATGGATGACTTTATCTACATGAAAACACCAAATAAAAAGGAATTACCTATGTGAAAACGTCAAACGAAAAGACGTTACTTATGCAAAAATGTTAAACGAAAATGTGTTACCTACGTAGAAATGTCAAATGGAAAGGCATTACCTACGTAGAAAGACTAAAAAGAAATGCATTACCTATGTGGAAACATCAAATTTAAAGACGTTTCTTTCATGAAAACATCTAATAGTTTGTCGTCTCTATTCTAAACTTGTTCTGAAATAACTAACTCTCATTTGTTTTTTAATGTAAATACAAATACAATTATTTTCTTATTATTTTTACTAAATTCAATACTTCTCTACTTTGTTAGAAATTTTATTTTTCACGACCTAGAAACTTTTAGTCATAAGATAAACTTTTAGTCACATTATCACAAATGGCAAGGAGAATATCAATATTCTCCAATTAAAGATGTGGGTTTTGAAAAACCCATTAAAAGGCCAATTTAATTTGCTTATGGGTTCTAAAATAATTTGGAGCAAACCTAGACAAACAAACTCTGTGATAATAAAGTAGATTTGTAAAGTCTCAGACAATATTTTTTATTTTTTTCTTTTCAGTAACTTAACATAAATGAATACAGGAAATAGAATATCAACCTAGAAACTATATATCCCTCCATCCCCAATTCCAATCTTTAGAACCAAGCCGATTTTGTAAAAAAAAAAAAGAAAGTAAAAGCATAGAGAAACAAAATAGAAAGAACACAATACCTCTTGGCCTAGTCTTGGAATAATTGGTCTTGAATTCATTTCCAACTCTTCTCCTTAACGTGTGTGAAGAAGCTGAGAAAAAAAGAAAACCTAGTAGCTCTCTCTCCCTCTCACTTTGTGTCTGCAAGAATGCTTGTTAAAATAAGAAGGACAATGAAAACAACCTTCGTCTTTTGAATCTGAAGAAGGCAATGGTTCTCTACCAACGATTGAATTTTTAAATATTATAGATTTTTTATTTACAAAATTAATATGAAATGCATTTATTACAGAAATAAGACATTAATATTTGACCCAAAAATAAGACATTAATTGCTCCTTAACACGTATGATTAAGAACCATAAACCATTTTAAATACAGGTATGGATCTCCTACGATTCAAAGAAAACTGCAAGATGTGCAGTTGCAAATCCAATCATTGAAATAAACATCAATCTCTCTCATTCCCATATATTAAAATTACCAAACATTAAATCAAAGGTTGAGATCTTCTTGTTGTTATATGAAAACTTTAAGGGATCTTGATCCTTTAAATATAACGTGTTGCTATGAAACAACCGAGCGTTTAAACACCTTCCTCAAGTATTTGTCACTAAGGGCATTTTGGTCAAAAAGCCATGATCGATGCATAGGCTAAAATACTAGCCTAACGAGTTTATCAAAATTAACTAATTTTAGCAGTTCAAATATTTAGATTCTATGAAAAATTTGACAGAGTTTCTCTTAAAAATTAGATGTCTCCAAAAGTACATAATGTTTAATAAAAAATATCCATATATACATAGATTTCCAAATCACCAAAGTATCTAAAGGATGTATAATAAAAATATTTGTACATATACATATAGTTATCTCAGATTAAGCAGCAAATATAATAAAAGATAGATAAATTAATTCAAGTGTATCACAATCATAATATACAAGTAATAAAAGAATTTGCCTACGTGAACAAATGTTGGGCTTTGAAAGGTCTATTTATAATGGGACTCACTAGTAATGTCTATGTGTTTGGCGTTTTTAATGTGAAAGTGTCAAATGTAGAGGCGCTATTACTTAAATAACGCTTATGTTGTTTCCACATAAGTAACGCTACTCTTTTAAGCATTATTATTTTTGTTACGCCAACCCTTTTGACATAATTGTGTAGAAAGCATCAAAGGCTTTGTATGTCGCTATTTATGTGTCACTCAAAAAATATTAAAAAAGTCAACATAATCAAAATTATGGTAATTTGATATATAATTTCAAAAATATTGTAATTTAATAAATAATTTTGTCAGGTCAAAAAACCGTCTTTAGCTCATGTAGTTCTATTAGGTAGAGCACGCTCCGCTTGAAGCTAGGAGGCAAATTACGGGAATCAGAATTGTTCGTTCTTAGGCCGAATTCACTTTCCATATTCGTGTGAAAATAAAACGTGAAAACCTTTATTTATAATCTCAATCATGTCTCTATGTTACTGATTAAATAACACAAGAAGAAATATCTCCTCCTTTGTTTTGAGATTTTTGTTTAAGTTTAATTAATTTGGAACATTGTATATTTTGAAAAATTATTGTATACTTATATTCTTAGAGTATAATAAATGCATGCTTAAAGATAAATTTTTACTATTAATTTTAAATTAGTGACTTAAAATTTATGTAAGGTTATTTAAAATCATTGATGAAGATTTATTTTGGATCATGCATTTATTATGTTCCAGAAGTATATTAGAAATTCTTTTTGTTTTTTTACAAAAAACGGTGTATTTAATTTGAAGCAATGAATTACAAATGAATATTAATTGAATTAATCAATTTAATTGAAAATAAAACTTCCAATCTCGCATGGCTTTAAAAAAAAACACTCAAGTGTGATTTTACATTTTACTCCAACGCCATATTCGCGTAGCATAATTTAATTTACTAAAGAGCAACTACTTTAAGGCTGCGTTTAGTGTACATGATAATATAAGACAAGATAGTATAAAAGAATAGGATAATATCAGATAGTATAAACAAACTGATAAACTCTTATACTATTAAACATTTGGTACAAATAGTATAAGTAACTTGATAATATATGTAACTATTTATTAACTATACTACCATTCATCTTCTTCATCACCTCATCTGCATTCTCTTTCTCTTTCTCTCTCTCTCTCTCTGAGGAAATCAATCCATCCATCCTTCCACCTTTCCTTTTCTTTTTTCTCTCTCAAACCCATTAATTTCAATCCCATCCTCGTTTCTTTTCTTCCATGATTGCAAGTGCAACTGAAAAAATTAGAGCAGATTAATTATTGCAAAGCGGTTGATGCACAATCTAATCAACATTACAGTCTTAAGCTTGTGCATTTATATTTGACTTCCATAATGCTGCAATATCAAGAACATCACAAAGCAAACGATGAAGAGAGTATGAGATGAATCCAATCTTATTTGATTGTTATCTGCCCCAACCTCATATTTTATCCATGAACAATCAATTTACAGGAACCACGATTGGATCCTCTTTTTTTCTTCAATAGCAAAGCTGCCGTTACGAAAAAAGACATAAATTTCATGATTCAGGAACTCATCATTACTTTTTTTGGGGTCTACCAATTTTATATTTTGTTCAATCATATCAGAACTCGAGAAAAAAAAATCTAGATCTGTAAAAATCTACCCTCATTAAGGTTGTCAAAATTCTAAGATGAAGTTGTGAAATTTATACCGAGCAATCATAAAATTATTGTAGACAATTTCATCTTTACCAGCGCCAACGTTGCAACACCTACACCCACACCCACTCCCATTTCAATCCCTAATTTCACCACTCCACTCACTTCAAGAACCGCTTCTTTCTGCTCTCACTCTCTTAGTTAGGTAGATTCCTTCCTCCTATTCAATTATCGTGATGTTTTCTTTCTTTGATGTTTTGATTTCTATTCTGATTTCGCCTTTACATATAATCATCATAATAGTAATTGATTTTGGTTTTTCATTTCTGATTTGCTGAATAACTAACCTAGGATTGGATTGCTACTGTTTATTAAGCATCGTTGTAATGGGTGGTTTTTGGTGATGAGATAGAAGATGAAGGTGGTGGTTATGGTTGTTTATGAAGAATGGTGGTGAAGTGGAGGTTGAAGAAGAAGACTGGGTAAGTGAAAAAAATAATATGGCTAGGTGGATGAAGTTGAGAGGTAGGGTGGGAAGAGATACATCAGGTCTGATCAAGGGGTAGAGGGAGGATAGAGTAATCAGGTTAGAATATGATAAAAACATTTGACTTGATTTGACTATACTATCAGGTTAAAGCACCAAACACTTGACAAAGCTTAATAATATTAACTAATAATGTTAGGTCCTCCTTATCTTATCCACCAGACGCAGCCTAAAACTATAATACTGAAGACTTTCATTTTAAATGAAAAAACTGAGCCATCTGCATACAAAATTTGGGTTATACTTTATAGTTGCACACCCATATATTTCAGGACCGACCCATATTTAGCATAGCACATATTGTTGGTATATCGGTTAGTAGTTCAATCAATAACCTAAATCAAGCAAAACCCTTATGAATAGGGGTGTCTAGCAGGTTGGGTCGACCCACAAACTCGTGAATTTCGACCCAACCCAACTCATAAAATGCGGGTTAGGTTCGGTTCGCGGGTTGGGTCGGATTGAAAAATGTTTCAACCCACAGTTTGTGGGTCGGGTAGCGGGTTGGAACACTTCCAACTCAACCCACCCACCTTTAAAAAAAATGTGGCCCAAACAGAGTATGCGTTTTGCTTGAAAAATGCTTTTAAGGTTCGTAAATATCCACTCTAATATAGTTAAGAATAGCGTTAGACCATGTAAATCTGCTAACAAATAGAGGCCAAAGTGGGAAGAGAAATATGCATTAAAACCCTATCTGTCTAATCCCTCTCTACTGGCTCCAGCGCAGCTAGTAGTTCTCTCTTCTCTGCAACTAGTCTCTGCAACTAGTTCTTCGTAGTGTAGCCGTTTTCCCAAGCTCCCAGCGTTTGTGCCTTGAGTCAGTGACCATTACTTCTTCTCCTACCCAATCTCCTAATCCCAACGATTGCGCTATCACTGTGAGTCTGTAACCATTGCTTCTTCTCTCACCAGATTTCCCAATTGCTCTGCAATTAGTCACACCACCACACAGTCACGCGTCCCTCTTCCCTCTTGCGATTTTTCAGCTTTCTGCACCACGCAGCCCCAGCAGGTAAGCCTTATTCCTCTGCTCTTTTCATGTAAATCTGGAACACAAAAGGGAGTGCAGCTGGATACAGTACAGCTGCAATGTACGGGTAAGAAAGTTATAGGGGACAGAGCGGGCAGCAGAGTTATGGGTACAAATAGAGTAGGCAGGTGATGAATGTAGTATCACTGGAGAAGAAGAAAAGCAAGCTTGGAGTGTAGAATTGCATTTGCTAAAATAATTATCATTGATGAGCTTCCATTTAAATTTATTGAAAATAAAGGCTTTGAAAGTTTTGCTTAAGTTATGCAACATCAATTTCAAGTTTTTTCTAAACAAACTGTTAGTAAAGATGCTATGCAAATGTATGTGTTTGAGACTAATTTATTATTTAAGTTATGACTAACTTTGTTTAATTTATTCTAGACTTAGTAAGACTTATTAGTTATTAGTTTGTTATATACTTATTGACTTATAATATTTAGTTTATTTAAAATTGAGACTTATGGTATTAATTTGTTAGATTTTATATTTTGACTTTTTTTTTCATGAATTTTTAAAAAAAAATACATCGGACCCACGAGTTCAACATAACCCAACCTACTCTTGAGCGGGTCGGTGTTGAGTCGGATTGAGCGAAAAAATCTCTTCAACCCAACTCAACCCACTGCTCTAATAAACAGGTTGAGTCCAAAAATACTGCTGAACTCATTCAACCCAACCCACGAATACCCTTACTCATGAAGGTCATTCTGCTAATTAAGTACATAGACAAAATAGGATATATGAGCTTGATCACTTAGTAGAAGACAACATTCCATACAAATATTAATCAACTCCTATTTTGCTTGCTTTCTTAATTCACTTGAGATAAAGACAGAATAAAAAAAACAATGAAAAGAACAAGAAAATTGTATTGGAAAAAAAAACTAATTACGTGACCAATTAGCATAGTATTAGAAAACATGGTAGAAAAGAGAGAAATTTGAAATAATTGAGAGAGACTACAAAAATTGAATTTTATTGAATGTGTGAAGTATGTGTAACAAGCCAATTATGTGACTTAAATAAAACAAGTAAAAATACCTAACTACTAACCAACTTGTTAACTTAGCATATATACTAATCTAACAAACACTAACCACACATTAACCATACACTAACTAATATCTCCCACAAGCTAGAGTACTTGCATACCAATAATAAACCTTAAAACTATAATAATGAAGATTTTCATTTATAACGAGAACATTAAGCCGTCTGCGTACAAAATTTGGGTTATAATTCCACACCCATATATTGCAAGACCGACCCATATTTAGCATACCCCATATTGTTGGTATTTCAGTCAGGATAGAATATATGAGCTTGATCAGTTCAACAGTAGACAACATTTCCACAGCAAATTAATCAACTCCTATTTTTCTTTCTTAATTCACTTGAGATAATACCAGAATAAAAAAACAATATAAGAAATAAAAAAAAAAAAACAAGAAAATTGTATGGTAAACTAGTTGTACCATACTGGTTAGCTAGGGTCCCCTCCCCTCCAAGCACCTCTCATCAGACTAAGTCATTCCACATTGTAAAAACACCAGCATTTGAACCATGCATGGACTCCGCCGCCGCCGCCGCTGCCGCTGCCGACCAACCGCCATATCCCCCAGAAGGCATGTCATAATCAACCTTAACAAGCGCAAGCTCCTCGGCCGATCCCACCGCGTTACTCGAAGAAGAATTCGAAGCCATTCCAAGGCCATTATTATTATTCCCCATAAACCCTCCTCCACTATAACTCCCACTAGACCCAACACCATTATTCTCCATCACAGAAGAAGAAGAAGAAGAAGACCCCATGTTCATCAACCCCTGAAGTAAAACTGGGTGGTTCTGAAGGTAATGGTTATAGAACTGACCATTGTATGAACCACTTTGCTGCTGCTGGTGCAACTGAAGCTGAGTTTGGATATAACTCTGATGATGAAACGTTGATGGGTCTTGAGTATTGTACTGAGATATGTCTTGGTTTTGTAGGGTTAGCAAAGGTTGATGAGGTTGATCAAACTGTTGCTGTTGCTGCTGCATTAGAGGGTAACCTTGTAACCTGCTTGAGCTGCTGCTGGAGCTTCCATATTGAAAGCTTGAGCTTAATGCTATCATCTCTTCCCTTTTTCTAGAAGATTCCAAAGCTTGAGCCTCTTTTAATCGTTTAGCAGCACCTCCTCCTATTGGAAGAGTGTTGCTTTCAAGAATGGCTTTCACATCGTAACGACTCATGTCAAAGTTAGTGACTGCGTTAAGACCTCTGAACTTTATGGCGGCGATGTCGTAAGCTTCTGCAGCCTCTTCCTCAGTACCTATAATAAAAAGGATTAATTCAAATAAGAGGATTGATCGATAATCAATAATTAATTATTATTAATCTGTGTTTGGATTAATTTATTTTGTATTTGAAATAATTTATAATAAAAAACATTTAGGTAGAATTTTTAAAAAAGAGGTGACTATTTCTTCAAAATTAATCTTTTCCAAGTATACACTTATTTCATAGTTAAGTTGTTGGTTTGAATTCTGATGTGTGTGCTTGTGCATGAGAGCTTAAATATTTAGCTTACTGAAAGTTCCCAAGTAAAGATCTTTGTTTCCTGCGACTCTTCCAATCCTCGCTTGCCATCTTCCGTGTTGGTGATGCCTAAAAGAAATAATAATATTCTACTAACTACTAAGAGAAGGAAAAGAAAGAAGGGCATAGAGTACATATGTCGGAAGGAGAAAAAGATATAGTAGTTCTATTTGGTACCTTGTGACTCCACGATACATTGATGCACCCCTTGAGAATCCACTGCTCTTCCTGCAATTTATCAAGAGAGGAAATTGAATATTAGCTGCAAAGCATTAGGTTCAATAATATATCATAGACTACTTAATTAAGTGTATTTGTATTAACTTATTTTTTATTAAAAATAATTTATAATAAAAAAAATTGAAATAATTTTTAAAAAATAAACGATTGTATTTTATAATTTAAACTGAACCAATAATATACTTAAAAATGTATTTTTCACAACATTATTGCACCATGTTATTGACTTACCTTCTTATGGCGGCCACAAATTCTTGTCTTGTCATATGCTTCATTTCTTCCACCTCCTTCTCATAGTTACCAATCTGCAAGACAACATAACAAGACTTTGAACCTGAATCTGGCAACCAAGGACAAAGTAACTGGATGAACTTACGGGAAAGTTGGTAGTGGTGGATGTCCCCCAGTACTTTAGAGCAGCTAAATCATAGGCCCTCGCTGCTTTCTCTTCTTTGTCATACCCACCTAGCATAAAATGAAACAAATATATAATGTGGATTAATTTCTCTATCTCCGATAAATGAGAGGGGGAGAATAAAAAGACAAAGGGGGACCGGAAAATAATACACTTACCCAAATAGACTGATAGAAATATGAAACAGAAACCAAAATGAGAAGAACAATGTGTTAGCCAAAATTTCAAAATAGTTAATTCTAAAGAAAAATAAAATAAAGAACAAACCATAGCTAGTGGCCGTTAATTTGAAGTTTACCTTGACGACCTTTTCTTGATTGTCCTTCCCTTCGACAGCTATTATCCCAAAGATGAGCTTCATACCTTCCAGTCCATCTATGTCTATATATTGATTTTGTAGAATGACGACAAAAATAAAACAACACCTTGTTATTTCAGCTCTCACATGAAATTTTTACAAGACAATAAATTGATTCAATTAAACATATAGTGTGTTATTATTCCACCTTGTTACACCACGATATATTGATGTTCTCTGCCCAAAGGTATCCAAAGTTCTTCTAGGTGCAGCTTCAACTGTGTTTGTACTATTATCACCACTGGTTTCACATGTTGAATCCTTACCACCACTTCCCATGGATAATGTCAATGACTGCAGATTATTGTTAGCATTATTTTCTTGATACTCATAGTTGCTAGAATTAGTGGCTACCACTGAGTTTTGCATTGGCACGAGACTACTGTTGTTTGTGAACAAGTAATCTGAATCATTTGACTGAATTTCATTAAAGGCTGCAAGATCTGACTGATTTTCAGACTTGCTCACACCAAGAAAATCTGCAACCTTTGGAACTTCGTTGTTGCTGTGAGTATTAATCAGATTCCAATCTATTGGATAAAATAATCACACAAAATAAGTTAAGAGAGAAATAATAGATGGCAGCAAGCCAAAATACAGAAAGAGACAAACATAGAAAGAGAGTTTATACCATGATTTTGGAAAGGGCTTTCCATGTTCTCGTTCACTAACGTCCCAAGAGAAAACTGGTTATGAGATTGAGTTGCTTGAAGATGAGCTGGTAAGGAAGAATGAGTAGGAGAAAGTGGGAATGAAAGCCAGTTGTTTGAGTTCATTGAGCCCATATTCTTTTTGCTTTGTGCTATTTAACAAATCAAGCAACACCTGCATCTAAAAACATTGAATGAGAAAAGACAGATATGAAGTAAGAAATTTTGGGGGAAGAAGGGAAATGAAAGAGCAAAGTGAGATGAGAAGAGTAATATAGTTACAGGTTTACCTAAGTATTGGCTAGGGTTTAAAGCAGTGAACTCTCTTGGTATCTATATCTCTTCCAACCTTTCAACTTTCTAGCTTAAGATAAAGGGCTAGGGAGGAAGAGGGGGCTGAAAAAGAAAACATTTTGAGGAAGGCACATAATATTTAAAGTGTACATCTGCTTTATCATCACGCTTTCTCTATCATACTATACTCTTTTAAAATAAAATTAATCAAGTGAGCTGTGAATGTCTCACCCTTTTTGCGAAGGTGGTTTTTTTAAGACCCCTTACCCTTTTCCAACACAAGAATACAAAGTTATAATCTGCCTACAATGATTATTAAATAATATTATCTACATAGGATATTATAGAGGACACGAGTGTCATACTAAAAACTATGACTTTAAGTCTTCAACTCTTTCAGTTTTTGTACTGAGACAAACCCACCCTTCCAGTTGGAAAAATCCAACCCCGTATCCCTTCTCTCTCTTTCTCTCTCTCTACCCACTTGGTTTATTGGAACTCTCGTCCTCGTTATGTGAAATATATGACTCCCGAAAGCCCAGCATTCCCACACTCTACAAATCATCTCTTAAGTCTCAAAATCGACGACTCTACGTAAAGTTAGACTACCGACCTCTCTCTCTATATACTGTATAGTTATAATTAATGTACATATTCTAGTAACAAAATGAATAAAACTATATAAGATAAAGATCTCAAATGAAAAAAATAAATAAATAACAGTTATCAACTAGAAGATCAAGTCTATTAGGTTGAGAAGATCATCAAATAGGTAAATATATTTACCAAAGGGAACCCAATTTGTGGATCCCCGAGTCCTGCATGTGTAAAAGATGCATGTGTACGAACATGCAGTATTATAAGAGAAAAACCCGACATATTAAATATTAAAAGTACTGAAAGAAGGAGTAAGAATTACTCATGCTCAAAATAAGACCAAGCTGTGATCCATATTAATATTAATTAATTAACGTGATTCAAATGAATGGTAATTAAGAAATATAATTTGAAGGATTTCGTTTGTTTCCCCAAGTAGAAATCTGTTGACCACCTACTCGGTTTCCGCAACAGTCAAAAGGCCACTAGCTTGAAATAATTTTAAATTAAAAATTAAAAATTAAAAAAAAAAAAGGCTCGTCAGATTCATGTCCCACACACACACACGTTAGAAGCTTGTATTCTGCTTTGGTTGAGGTTCATCCTGTGAGGCCCATATCTAGGATACACAAATATAAAGATAAAGATCTTGTTAACCATTTTCTATGCGCAGTGACTTAATTTGCCCGTTCTTAGCATTTCTGACCTAATGCATCTTCATCTATCCGAATGAAATGATTACAGAACATGGCACAAAACTCATATTTTATGGAATGTCTAAGTTTGGTATACAGTTCAATTAAGTTATTGCTCAATAATTTATGGAATGTTCAACTAGCTCGTAGATGTCTACTTGGGGACAAAGTTTCAAGCTAGGCTTGGATATCGTAACATACCGCAATTGCAGCACAAATACACTACATCTATTTATATAAAGCTCGTACACATACCTGTCATGAAAGGTTTTTGGGTAATTAAGTACAGCCTAATATGTATACAATAGTAACAATACCTACAAACACAAGTAATAAGATATTATACATGCATAGCAAGCAGCAACCTAAATACAACAGTGCCTAATTCTTTTCTTATTTAGTTATGTCCAGGGTACATGTGTCTCAAGTTGTATATATACTCTCTATGTAAGCAAGAATTTCTCATGAGTTATAAAGCAAAAACAAGTGAATGGCAGTGACAGTAAACACTAAACAATTCCGAATACCTGCCATTGTTGATGACGCACGTTTCCCGCCAAATTCTTTCACATAAACAAAAGGCTAATTTGACCAAAGTGCACCACAATAAGGGAGCAAAACCCCACGTCTCGCGTTTCATTAGATTCCACCTTTTAACTTTGAGAAATATTAGCATAATACATTATTTTACATACTTCTTTCAACATTTATTTTATTATTAATTTAAAAATAAATATTATTAACATTTTTTCCTAATAATTATTTTAAGTATATAAAATACATTAATAATAAAATAAATATTAAAAAAATATTCATAAAAATATGTTAGTAATATTTTTCTTCAACTTTTTTACCTGTATAGAACTAGAGAATTAGTAGAACTTCTACAACGCCCCCCCCCCCCGGTCAATCAAAACCCTCATAAGCACATATTGATGTTTAATAAAACCAACATATTAAAGTAACCAAAAGGCCAAAAAACATATTAAAGTAACCAAAAGGCCAAAAGTCTTTTGTCTATACATGCCTGAACTAATCTTTAAAACATCTACATCAACAAGGAGAAATACACAGGATAATGGGGTAAAAAAGAGAAAAACAAATTAAAATGGAATTGAAAGGGAAAAAAAAACAATAAGAAGAAGAATCTATTTCTCTCTCTGTGTTGTGCTTTCTTGAAAAATGTGGGAGATTAAGGAAGAGATCAATAAATACTGTTAAATGAATAGAAGAAAGGGTGCATTGGTGCTGAATCGCCACCGGCCATTAACAGTCAACCCATTGAATCAGGTTGTCACACCATTTCAGGTTCTGAGGTTAGAAGGAATGTGATTGACACGCGTCGGTTGTCCTTTGCTGCTTCGGGTTCTCTTTGGCCTTTCGCTTTCAAAGTTGCGGCCAGAAGGACCAATTATCCGGTTTGCATGCCTGCACTAAAAAACACGAATGCAAAAAGAACTTTGACCATGGTGTGACCATGCTATCGAATGTTATTCCACGTTATTACGACAATACCCTTCATGTCTTTTCAAAGTTCATGGGTTCACAAATTAATGAATAATGAGTTCATTTGAAGTAGGGTGTCAACACGGTCAGATTAACACAATGAACTCAAAAATGTAAACAAAATCAATTAAATTAATTCATTTTGATTTGAGTAAACGAATTAAATTCCATCAAATTCAATAAAAATAAATCTCTATTAGTTTAGTTCTTAGATTTATAATTTTGAATTTACCAATGATTCAATGAATTTTTTTAAAAATAAATATCTATAACTTATATTATGCATTTTAGTTAATTTATAAATTAAATATTTTATTTCATTCTTTATTTGAATGTTCTTAAAATATCAAATGATATATCAATTCACCTACCTAACTAATAAATCATTGTGTTCTATCTCCTGTTATATGAGCTGTGATTACATATTTTCTTTCACTCTCTTTATATATGTGTAGTTTATTATTTTTTGTAACTTCTATTTTGATAAAGATTATTTTATTATCATATTCATTTTATTTGTTAGTTAACAATTTATTTATTTATTTTATTATGTTTAGTTTAGTGTGTTCTTTGTCTTTATACTATTAACAATTTTGTTTTTTAAATGAACAATATGATGACTTAAACCAAACCATCACAATTTAGATCTGGTTAGTTTGATTCGGGTTGACGAAAATAAAATTACAGAATCGAACAAACTAATTAAATTTAATCAATTTAAATTTATTTTTTCACCAAATTTGAATCAATTTGACTCATGAACGAGATATTCTTGTGTGCATATAGATGTAACACCTCATCTTTACACACAAGAAACAAAAAAGTTAGAGAAAAAAAAATGAGTCCTACTAAACTCATTTATCATAAAAAAACTATCATCTCTCTCTAACTTTTTATGAGTATATGTAAAGATGATATGTTACATTTATGTGTAACCAAGAATTTCTTCACATGAACACCCTAATTTGAAGGAGGATAGTTCAGTAATTACATTGTGGGATGGAGGGCATTTAGTGAAAAGAGAGCTCACGAGGATCCAAAGAAAAGTTTGAGAATTTCCAAGAGATGGGAGGAAACGCCGGGAAAGTGCTCGTGTCACCTCGAAATGAAGCACATGAAAAGGTTGATGTGTTCTGTTGAGCTCCTTACATATCAAAACCCTAACCCTAGTTTAGCCTTAGGTTTGTATGGTTCCTCAAGCACGAGTGGTGCGGTTTCTAACCCTAAAAAGAAAAAAAAGACATAAAAAAACTCCCTACACAAGCAAGCAACCACCACCCCCTTGTGGTACCTAATTAATTTGCGCCTCTTACTTATATACATACATGCATGTGTTCCCTCGTGGTGGGATTTGGAAAACATAGAAGTTAGAGTTTGATGTTTTTCCAATTGGGTTTGAATATTTCCATTGTATAATGATCTGCAATGTAAGTACTGCTCGTTGATTTAAATTTTGACTAATCTATATATGCTTGGAGAGCGCAGAAATTAAGTGCGGCTTGGTTTGTGTGTTTCATCAAACAAGGCAAGTAATTGTGGAAGTGAGAGTTGTTTCATATGAAGTCTATATAACTTAACGTACATAGCGATGGCGAATCTAAACCAAAAGTGAACCTTTAAAATCGGGAAACTTATTTTAAAAATACAACAAATTACATAATAAGTTATGAATTTTCTAATGGGCATATATAAAAGTAAACATGTAAATTTGTAATAATTTTTTTTACAACAAAGTTAATTGAAAAAAAATGAAAAATTAAGTCTACCTACACCTATTTACACGACGCTCTATAAATTTTCCAAGTATTCTCATCAATAGCTCCTTAAAGAAGAGAAAAAAACAAAAACTTTAAAAATTACTGTAACATAGTTTTCCTTAATAAATTGTTCTCCATTTTTCTAGAAAAATCTTCCTATTTTATTCCCTTTTAAGAGATATTTGCAACATTTTAAAACTCAAGGAAAATATATGTATTTTTTATCATAGATTATTATAATAAAAAATAAATAAATTATAAATAGATAGTATCTGACTCAAATTTCCTAATTTGAGAGGAAAAAAATAGTAGAAACTTGAAGATAAAACACACGAAAATAAAATGTCAGTTTATTAAAGAAATAATTATTAAAGAGATAATTATTAAGGAGAATATAAGGAGAAGAAAAGTGAGAGAAAAGGTTAGATAAAAAAACACATGGTAGTCATTGAGAAAATACACTTGACCACACAAGAAGGGGAGTATGATTAAAATTTCACCACTATCAAAAAGAGTATTCTCATTTATAATATATGGTGAATTTACTATTTTACATAATTTATTGAAAGTTATAAAGATTGTATTGATATTTAATATACCAGATATATTCCTATCATGCTATTTCTTTGGTTTCAAAGGTACAAAAGCAATAAAATGTATATTTTATGATTAATCTCATTCATTGTTTCAATTCATGATATAATTTTGCATATTCTCGCCTACGAAGGAAGTTTTATCAAGCCTATCAAAGAATAGATGGTGCGCGAAAATTCTACATGGTGTAAAAATTCATTTGTCATTTTTGTTCGTGAGCCAAGGCCAAGCCTAGTCAGTCAAATTTGCTTTGAGCTTTGGGCTTAAAACCAGAGGAGTGAAGACCAACTGGCAAAGCCCAAAATTCTGTCCATTAATGTTTGATGGCGAACTGGACCATTGGATTCAGAACACAAAACTTAAAAAGGACCATTGGATTGGAAGAATCATAGGCCGTTGCTCGCATCTAATTTCTCACAAGCTGGAAATGGTGCTGACCCAACATAGAAAATTTCAAAGAAACGGAAAGTTGCACCAGATTTTTCAAAAAAATTTGGCAAAATAATAAATATCAATAAATTATGTCCATAATACTAATTATTATTTATATAATAGTACAAAAAATTCATATGCATAGAGAGAGAAAAAATAAGAGGGAATAAAATAAGAATATTATAAGCAAGAATTCAATAAAGATATATATTAATTAAAAAGTTATACAATTAATTTGTTGTGACTGTCGTTATTATTTGATTTATTTTCATAATTATTACAGCAATGAGTTCTTATGCATATATAATTATCTCTCAGAAAAGAAAGGTGTTACAACCACACTTGCTCCTGTCTCGGATTTGTGTCTCGGTATTTCATAATCCACTCATATATTAAAACAGTAATAAAAGTTATTATTTTTAACACAATTCACCAAAACATTTTAGGGCTTGTTTGGCATGTCGTATTAGGTATAATAGAATAAGTTAATATAATACATTATAACATTATTAGTTGTTTGATGTAAACACTATATAGTATAAGTTTATCTATCAAATTTCTCTTATACGTTAAAATGATAGATAACTTAATCAAGTCTTGGAGGAATGGATTAGACTTGCTAGGGTTTTGATATATAAACTCTTATAAAGACTTTTTCATTACAATTTTAAACACCTTAATATCTCTAATTCTTACGTATTAGGCTTTATACTTTCAAGTTTTATACTATCAGGTCTTATACTATCAGGTCTTATACTATTAAATTTTATCCTATTATTCGTACCAAATGGGTCCTTAGTTATTTTTTTAACATTTTTTTAAATTTCATTTTCAACTTCATGACGATGTTCCAAAGATTTCTAACAAAAGTTTGAACAAAAATGTCACTTGAGGGTTAGTATTAATTAATTATTAATGTTATTATTATATGTCAAATCCATTCTATAATTTATACTTTTAGCAATATAATAAAATTATGTATGTACTTTTATTTAATAATTTAACTTTTAAAAAAGTTAATTCGTGACATCATATCACAACAACTTTTATGACTATGTGTTTATACAATTAGATTTTTACTGCTCTTATTCTTATAAATAAATAAATAATGCTGAGTTTCAGCAAAGTAGACGTAAGAAAAGGAACTCATCAACAACAATAAAATAGCAATGAATGTACAATCGACAACAGCACCCTGCAACAAAAAGTTATTTTAGCGTTGGTTTTTTAGCTGTGGTTACTTAGAACCCCCATTAAACATTGAATTTTGCTACGGATTACGTAAGATTGTGATTGTGCAATGAAACATTTTCCTAAATTGTGTACCTTCGACTCAAAGAATTATTAATTTGTTCCGTAACCGAATGGAATCAGTTACTCTTCTCCTTAATTTTACTTCCACTCCATGCGCATGGCTAGCTTTAGAGGAAAATGTACTCTTATTATTATAAACAAATTATTGTCAAATCAACATTTTACCGATAGAGTACCCTAGTAACTTCCAAGTTTTAATTGGCAAAAGCAAAAACACACACACCCATGATATATATATGTACATGGAACAGACACACCCATACATGCAGCCGCATTATAAACCTTGCCCATTTGCAATATTATACTCAACCACTTCGTAATGATAGTATTCTGTATTTTGAGTTAGCAATCAAAAAGTAATTTCACTCACTAAAATAGTATTTCAAATATTTAAATATATTATTAAATAAGTATATTTATTTATTTATAAAGAATAAATTTTTTTATAGAATCTCTTATAAATTTAAATATTAATTATATCTCATATAAATAAAAAAATTAATTATAAGATATAGTAATCTCATAAATTCTAATTTTAAATAACAGAATTTAATTTAGATTGAACTACAATTTTAATCACTCAAAACACTTTTATAAATATCTTGCAAGGTCTTAAAGATATACATCCAATTCTAAATATTACCATATACACGATCTAACTTAAATGTCAAAGTGCCTCTTGCAAATACATATCCTCTCATACCACCGCTACTACTACCATGCCACACGGAAGTTTTTACCTGCAATCACTTACTTAGGTAATTCTCTAAATCTTGTTCTAAATAAATAATATACTTGAAATTCGTTTATGACATCAATGTCCACAATAATAATAGCAATAAGATCCCCAACCCAAAAAGAATGAAACTGAATACAATACAAGAACGGGAAAGCAAACCTTCAACCGTTTGCGGTAGTGCAAATACAACCATAAAGCAGGTGCAATGGTTTATGTCTTCTCTTTCATGATGATTCATGAAAATGCAGCTGAGGCTTCCATGTGGACGCAACCATCACTCAGAAAAATCAAGTATATCATCTGTACATATGATGCTAAAATAACACAGTTCGATTCTTCTTTTTCTTCTTCTGGCAAAAAACAGATAAAAGGCCCCACGAAATGGTCCTATAAATTCAGAATTTGATCCAAAAAGGTCATGACTAAGGGATGTGATGAAAACCTAGGGGTTAATTCGTAAAAAAAAAGAAAAAAAAAAGCTTAGGTGGACTAAAGGTTCGTTCAATGATAATACTCCGTGCGTAGCTTGTATGAAAATATAAAAATAACAGAGTAATAATATAACCTATGATAAATATCGGGTCATTGGTGTGGGGTCCTAGGACGCTAAAATGGAACACCCATCTAAGCAGTAAGCACCATATCAAAGTCATGTACCAACATTATAAGCAAGCTAATAAAGTAATGTAAATGCGTAATCCCCACTTTAACCACAATCAGATGAAGAGTCAGCTCTCTACTAGTGATCTGATCAAGCAAGTCGTAGAAGGAAATCAAATCTTCTTATTCTAATATATATAATAATAATAATATAATTATAAATGTATATCTTGCTCGTCACTAATTCTGTGGACGACTATACAAGCTTGAAATTTAACTTACCACATGTGGGTTTGTTTGTGTGTGCAAGCAACCAAGCAAGAAAAGGCATTAGGCTTAATGGAGGCTAAATTGTTTATTAAAAAGATGCTCAATTAAACTTGCTTAATGGTAAAAGAAAACGTACTGGAAAATTACAAAACTCGCGACATTGATTGATACTATGGGAATCTTGAGTTGTATTTAATTTCGCTCTGACTATAGTATTAATTACTTTCTTCCACTTTACCCGTCTAAGCTCCCAAGGACTACATTTTTTCGAGACTATGTAAATTTAACTTAAATAGTATTGCCCAATAGCTCTTTCTAATAATAATAATAATAATAACTAAGTAAAAAATTCTTTTGTATGGTAAAATCATGGCCGACTAGGGCATCAACAAAGTGTAAAAGAACTTTTTCTTTAAAGTACTTTTGTTCCCAACTTTGATATAGGTGGAGGAATTTATTTATTTATTTTTTATTATAAATATTTGATCAGAGAAATCTTATATATTTTAATTAGTAAGTGACTCACACACGGAAAAAGAAAAATGATGAAGACATGATTTAATCTTAAATCTTCACATTTACTTACAAAGAATTTTACCAACTCAACTAACAAACGCCTTCAAATAGAGGAATTTAATTACTATATATATACATATATATATATATATATATAGCCAAAAATTAAATAGTATACAAAGATTCTGTGTAACCTAAAGTTGTATAATGTGGGATTTGAGATATAATTACAGGTCCTTTTCCAAGGAGTTCCTTCCCTTGGTTGCATATGGTAGCATGTGGTTCCAAAATCTCTATGCTATAGCCCCTTTTCCTATCTCACGCATTTTTCCACACAGATATATTTGCTTTACATGTTCTTTGTGATATTTCATTCGTTTTAAGTAATAAATAGTACTTGGCTAATTGTTAGTAGGACTATGCTGTCCATAAATTGCCCTACAGGATCACATGATATAACTAGATTAGCTTTCTGTCAAACAAACGAGAAATTACTGTTTTACTTTAATTCAATAATTTATTATTACAACTTGAATTACATTTATCTAAATCGTTACTGAAACCAATTACCCGATTTGCATCAAATAAAAAAAGATATTATCTTTTTTTTTTATCTATAATATCTTTTTTTTTGTCAAGAAAAAAAGATATTATACTAGCTATGTTCCCATTTCTTATTACTTTTTTATCAGCTCAAATAAATAAAGATATTTTAAAATATTTTAAAATGTAAACATTAAAAACAATTGATGGAAGAACGCATAGGATACATAATTCAAGTAGCACCAAATTTTCTTAAAGGCTTACTTAATTGTGAGATCAAATTTCGTCCTCACAGTTTAACCAATAATTTAGCCTACTTTCTCTTTCTCAACACAGATCTTAGACCTCTGTTTTTTTTTTTTTTCTGAGTCTTAGACCTCATTTATGCCACACAAAAAAGAAGATAAAGAGCTATTTATGATAAATATTTGAAAATAACTAATTAATTGATACTTCTGTACTTGTCTATTATTTATTTTCAATTGATTAGATACTTACATTTAATTAGAGTTAAACAAACTATTCTTTCTTTCTGGTCTAAAAGAACAAGTCATCAAGACTATATATCACTGTATATGTAAATTTAGTATTAATAAACCCGGAAAATTAGTGTATGTAGAATTTGATTTTATTCAAATTATTTCTCTCTTCTGATTTTAAATACAACACAACTTCACATATTGTAATTAATCTATCTATCTATACATATCATAAAATTTACTTACAAGTTTAATTTTGATATACTTTTAATTTAAATTATTTTTACAATGTCATTTAATCTTATATTAACAACTTATTTAATGAGTTTAATTATGTTAATAAATTATATAAGATATTAAACTTATTAAATGATGTAGTAACACATCATTAGATGCAAGTGTAATTTTTTTATTTACATTTCCAATGTATCCAAAATAAATTCTTTACTTAAAACCAATAAATAATTAATCTAAATTTCTTGTTGATTTTAAAATTGTGATAATTTAATATTTATAAATGTTAAATGAGATTCATTTAATTTATCTTAATAATAAGACACTTCTTGATTTTAAGACTGCGATATTTAAAAGTTTACTAACACTTGTTAAAAAAATTAAAATAGAAAATTTTGAGGAAGTTAAAATAGAAAATTAAAAATGAGAAAATAAAGTTTTTTCAGTTTCTAATGTATTAAATATTTTGTTTTCATTTAACATTTTTATTTTGTCTTCCTTAACAAGTGTCTTAGCAAAACTCTTAAAATAAAACTTTATAATTTTATCCCGAAAAAGGAAATTTCACCAAAAGCATGTATAATTATTGTATGAATCACTGAAATTAATGTAATAATAATACTAATGATTGGAATTAACTTTTTAATAGATAAAGAATATTGAATTTTTTAATGCACTTTAACAAAGCATTCAGAACGAGTTATGAAGTAAGTTTTATTTATTTTACTTCATGCTTTAAATAAAATTTTACTTCAAGATGAAGAGAATTTGTAATCTAAGTATACTCATAATATTACTTCCGTTTTAAAATATATGTCATTTAAGTTTTTCTTCAAGGATTAAAAAAGTTATTGAATAGCCTCAATATTAAGGAAATATAATTAATTGCATTTGATTAAATTATCCTTTATAATAAAACACTCAAAATTATCACTTCATTAATACTCTCTCACATTTTATTTGTGGAGATACCAAAAAATCAAAGATAAAGTTTAAAAAATGATTAATATTTTATTTTATATTTTAAAGCAACCGATAAAATAAAATAAAAATTATTCTCTAAAACAACATATATTTTAAAACAGAAGGAGTAACAAGCACTTTGTGATGAATCATCATAAATTATTTAATGTATGCACTATATTAATTAAGCATTTCACCAGTCCTATTCATTTTACTTCATGATTTAATTAAAGATTTGGTTCAAGATACAAAGGATTATAATTCAACTATGCCTATATATATTAATTTCACTTTGTAATATGCATTTTCCATTTTTTTTGGTAACAAAAAAAATTTAGGGTGAGAGGGAGTTTTCTAATGCCAAGAAATAAATTTATAGTTGAATTACAAGTTGCCTATCAATAGAAAACTCTTATATTTGAACTTAAGTCATTTAACTGTTATGAACAAAAGATCAACAAAGTAAGTCGCTCCTGTTGACATGCACTTTTCTTTATTATTCATTCATGCTACCACATTTTTTCTTAATATTAATAATCATTAATAATATTTATGCATATAAAAAGTACATAAAGTTACTTTTTCTTTTTCTTGTTTCAATTTTACATTATTTCTCCATGTGTAAGACTAATATTTGCTCGGAATATTGAGGATATCTTTTTTCCTAAGTACTTTCTTGCAGTTTTAGATTAAATTTGAATTATAGATAATGAAGAAAATAGAAAGAGAATAATAGAAAAGAAAATAATTTTTTTATTTGAAAATTTTAAAATACATAAAAAATAGAAAGATCATATAGAGAATTTTTTTTTTTCTCTTCAAAAGTCTAACTTTTGTTTTTCTCAAAATTGAAGTGGAATGGAGGAAACTAAATATTTGAGAAGTTAAAAATTATAATTATTTTATTTCATTCCTTTATAATATAACTTCCAAACAAGGTTAATGAAATTTCGTTCCTTTCTCATATTAAACTTTCAAACAAAAAAAGTAACTATGTTTCATTCTTTATATTATCTTTCTGATTCATCCTCACTTATTTTGTTTTGTTCCATTAATAAAAAAATATTCAAACATAATATTAGACTCTTGACATTGTACTGACTTCTCAACTACTAAATTCAAGTTTGCTTATGTATAAAGTTACTTATGTATAAGTTTTATATGAATATTTATTAATATGTATAATAATCTAAATTAAGCAATTTAATATATATTTTTAAAATTATTAAATAATTAATATTACAAAAAAAAATATTACATGCATTATAAACTCCCGCATTACATAAGAATGATAACTAGTTATAATTAAAACTGGTTAATTAAATCGTTAACTCAATTTCTTACCTGGAGAGAAAGGTTCCTAATTTGATTATAAAAGGGCATTTTAGGCTACAAAAACTGAGAAAGTAGGATGCTAATAGCCTATCCTACCAAATCAAATAATGATGCACTATTATTAATTATTATTATTATTATTAATAGGATTAAAGCGGTATGTATTATTAATGTAAAGAGTTTTATATCAATATTTACTAATATTTTGATATTTTTATTTTTATTTTAATTATTAAAAAAGAGATAATAATAAATATTAGTTTATCAAAATATTAATGAATGTTAATATAAAATTTGTTTATATTAATAGTACATACCAATTAATCTTTTATTAATATTTAATATATTATAAATCTGCACCAGCTATAAGATATCCTAAGTCAATATTCTGTACATCATCATAGATTCGTGACATATATAAGATTTTTATGCATTTCAATAATGGATTAATCATTCCCACAATATTTACACGTGCTTAGCGCACTAATAAATAAGGAAACTATATATCACAATTCACAATTTGCGAGACCGATAAAATTAAATATATGAGAATTATTTGTCTCAATTTATGCGTATCGTATTTCAAGTATTTTTTAAAACAATATGGTACACTTATATAATATGTCAATTAAATTAGTGGCGAAGTTAGGCTCTAAAAGATAGGGAGAACATAAAATTTTTTCAGTTGTTATTTTTTTTATTTGAATAATAAGATAAAATTTTAATTTGTAAATCAAGATTTATCAGAAGTTTTTTAAAATTATTTCAATTATTTGTTACTTTAATTAAAAAAATTTGGTGTTCTTATTAAGAAAAATTTTTTCTTTTAAAAAATTTACTCATACCAACATATTCTATTAAAAAAATTATAATAAGTATCATATTGCTCCATTAATAACAAACAAATTTCAATTCCAAATATCAATAAACTCAAACCATAAAAATAATAATTAAGCACATCAAAGACATACAAAGAAACTAATGAATAAGAATGAAAAAATTAATGAGTAAGAAGAATGTTTTGATCAATTATAAAATAACAACTCTTATATTCTTACCACAAATAGTGCATACACTCCTTTTTCACACCTCATCTAATATTATTCATTATATTTACTTTTTTTATCACTCTCTCTTTTTCAATCACACACTCTTAAAAAAAGTGTGTACAGTACCTATACCTCTAAAAGAAGTGTAGGATGATTATTTTCCATAAAATAATAGGACATAGGGATAATAACTTTTCTTTAAGAAACACTAAAATCTTTTAGTTTTTATAATATCTATTAATTTTATTTTAAAAATATCAAGAGGAATATGTGCTCCCCTCAATTATATGTGGCTCCGCCACTGAATTAAATAGAATTGTTTTTTTTTGTAGAAAATTATATTTTTTTTATTGTACATATTTAAATAAATGAAAATCTTATTTTGAAACCTATTCTATTAGGATCGCTATTGATTGGGAATGAATTATTAATTAAGTAGATTTGATTAACCATTAAGTGGAGGAGGAATGCAACAAGTGATGACGTATATATATGTGAAAAACTTCATATATCTAATACCATGAAATTTTTGGTCGAGAAGTGTGTAATTTCACAGTGTAATTCTTTTCTCTTTTCTTAACCACTGAATATGGATCTCCCATGTTGCTGGCCACGCTTCCTTGACGCAAATATTTTCATCTCATCACAATAAAGTGCGAATAATAAGTTGTTAACATAAAGTAAATACTACAGGAGAATGAGATTATGGTTTGTTCCCACCATACAAAATTCAAGAAAAAATCTTATGATATGAAGCTTTAGATAATGGGTACAGTTTATTAAAAAAAAAGTCACTACATTTTAAACTAAGTAAATTACTTTTACAAATTTTATTACTAAATTATGTAAATCCAGTCCTTACAATTTTCAAAAATATATATTCTCATCTATAAACTAAATGTTTTGAGGATTCTAAATTGAAAAAATTATATATATTTGTAAAACTTACTTGAAAATTATCACTTATTAATTTAAAAATTATTTTTTGCAACTAGTACAGTTTTAAAACTTTGCGTACGTACGGATAAACAAATTTCTGCATGATAGGATTTTCATGAAGTTAAATTCACCTTAAAGATTTCTGATATCTCTTTGGATAAAGTTCTATCATATGTGGCTTACTTTGTCGCACAACCTTAAATTTTATTGGTTTGGACACATCATACAGATGGACGCATTGTGTCATTGGTGGATATAAGAGCACCGAACGAGATTTTGGACAATACCATTTAAGTTATTTGGTAGCGGCGGTACAAGTAGGTCCACGGTGGAACACATGTTTGTGAGTTGTTACCTTCATGCAGTGAGTGCTACATGTGGTTGAAGCATTGAAGAACAACCCAGCAATGCTCATTCATTATTTTCAGTTATCTGCACCTTCCTGTTTCATTTATCTTTGTTTTCATTTTCGATTTGACAAAGCTTCCCAAATCCAAAAGGGAGGGGTTTTTTTTTTAGTGAAATCCTATTTTAGTCTCTCAAAGATAAATCTTTTATTGATTTAGTTTTTAGAAATAAATTTTATCAATTTATTTCATAAACTTAAAATTCTCAAATTTTTCCATTTGAGTTTAACACTGTTAATATTAAAAGCTTGTTTCTAATGTTTAAAAGATGATATCACATGTTTAACTCATCCAATTAGGCCAAAATGATATGACTGGGCCAAAATACATCTAAAAAAAGTATATATATTCTTTAAAATGAAATATTACGTGCACATTCACAAGGCTCAAGTGTCATTATTTTGGCCAAACAATTTCATTTTGGCCTAATTAGCTGAGTTTGACATATCATATTATCTTTTAACATTACAAATCAGTTTTTAAGGTTAACATTGTTAAACTCAAAAAGGATAAAAAAAAATTGAGAATTTCAAGTTTTAATAATTAATTTGATAAAATTTATTTCAGAACATCTAAATTGATAAAATATATATTTTTCGAGGACCAAAATAAGGTTTTACTCTTTTTTTGATTGATAAGTTTTATATTTTTTTCTTCTTTCCTATAAATTAGAATGTTTGGATGGGGAAATTTAAAAGAGAAGAGAGACGACAGTATATTTTTTATTTGAAAAAATAAAGGAGATATTATCATATCAAAGAGAGATTCTTGGTTACACATAATTGTATTATGTCATTCTTATACACACTCACATAAATTTGGATAGAAAAAAAAAATAGGACCCTCTAAATCCACTCATCATAAAAAATTATCTTCTCTCTCTAATTTTTTGTGAGTGTATATAAAGATGACGTGATACAATTGTGTGTAATCAAAAATTTCTCTATATCAAATTTCCTTCTAATTATCTCTTATTCTTTTTCATCAATATTTTATACTTCTGTCAATACAAAAATAAAATTGTATTCTCCTCCAAATTTCCCCATCCTAACAAAAAAGAAAAGAATGTTTCTTCATATGAAATCATGCATCTCCTTTTTCTTTGCGAAGAGCAGCTAAATTAAGGTAGAGAATCTCTGAAGATATATATTTTAAGGCCCTGGACGCTAACGTCCTCAGAAATCCTGAAAGCATCTAGCCATATATGAGAAGATGTGATAACCCACATCGGAATCATAATCCCACTATCATATACAAGAGAATAAAGAAAATGTCATAATATGAGAAGGAATAGGAATCGAAGCCACCAACTAGGTTGAAGCATTCCTCTATTCCTTTGTACACATTTTAGTAGTTAGTAGGTAATGTTATCAAGGATTTGATCTAACGGAAGATCACCTAACTTGTATACCCAAATCACTATTCCACGTTATTTTGTAAATCGTGTTCATCATTTTGTGAACTACAAAAAGGATTATGGTGAATTAATAACTTGTTTTATACGTGTGGTTTCTTAGGTAAATAACCTTCTCCTTAAATTCACAGATTCAAGTAGAAGATTTGCAAATCAACAGCTTTATTATTGTTGGAGATCTTACAAATTAAAGTCATTCATATGTCTTTCTCAACTTAAATTTTTAGAAAAATTGATTCATAATATAATATTCAAGTTTCTATGATTAAGTGATTTAAAATTTAATCCTTGTTGTTCTTATTTTTTTAAAGAAAATTAAATTTTAGTATATAATAAAAATAAACTTAGATATTATTTATGCTTTAAATTCAAAGATTCTTATATAAAAATTATATTAAAGATATAATATAATAAAATTATTTATGTACTTTCCTCACTGCTTAAACTTTTTGGAGAGTTATTCATTATAATTATATTGTCAATTCAGTGTTAAATGAAGCATAATCATTCTGTCCTCCACTTGCCTGCCCTAGATCTGTTTTAACCATAGACCTAGTTCTACCTAGTTCTAATTTATATGTTATCTTTTATATATCAGCATCTTTTATGTTGGCATAAAGCCCACACTTTTGACAATGAAGCCATCACTAATTCAGCATCCACCTAATGGATCATCAACATATGGCGAATTGGCAATGGCTCCTCCATATTAATGTATGATTTTTGGTACTATATATGATCCATTTACAAATTGGCATCCGTGGAATGGCTTACCGTACCTAAATTACAACTAAGGAACTCAGGGAAAAATAAAATTACAACTAAGGAATATTGAACATGTGAAACTCCATTAATTGCTTTGTCCTTTGTTGGCAACATAATTGCTCTTTAATTTGTGGTTAACCGTGTTTATAGTTCAACATTATACGAATATAAACAACGGGGTTGAAAATTAAAATATTTGTCTTTAAATAATTTCTGATGATGAGGTTGCAAATTAGCATTCCAAGATAAACATTTCCTGAACTTAATCAAGATAAACAAATCAAAAAGGACAAAGTGTACATGAACTATTATATAGGATTATAAATGATGCCTATAATTATAAATACAAAAAACCTGGTCTTACTCCAAACTGATTGTAGCAAATAATAAATATGCTTCTAAATTTCATAAAAAAAAGTCAATTTAATAATATATTAAGTTAGTAAGTGCAATACACATGGCAGATCGCATAATTGAAAGATATATATAATTTCTTAAGCTAATTAAGAATTTAAAGTAGAATGATGAAGGGTAAGTGAAATGTCCTGTTCTATTAATATAAGAAAGGAGCGCAAAAAAAGAATGGATTGGAAAATGACAAGGTGACAAGGTTCCACATCAAGTGATAGCATAGGTTGCACGTTCACGTTCTCCTTAGAATAGGGGAGGCCCCCATGTGATGACCGTACGACCAATTCATTTTGTCAATTTGTTTGGCACCATTACTATATGAGTATTTTTCTTTTCTTTATGCCTCACACGTGTGACCTTCCATTCCTATGCTTTCTGTTCTGCAAATCAAGCCGCTTCCTGCTTTAAACCACTTCATACCCTCTACCCATAATTCAAATTTTTTTTTCTTCTGTTGTTTGTTATATATATACTTTTTTGTAAAAATTGAACCTATCCGTATAGAAAAAAATAAAAAAAAAGAAGAACGTAAAAAGTTAATGTCAGTATCATTTATTCATTTACATTTTCTTTTTGCCTTTTTCATGTGTATTAGCTAGAAGTCAACTAATAATAGAAAGTTAGTACTCAAGTTAGTTAAAGAAAATTTTATATTTTGATTCATAATAAGATATACAACTAATCAATTGATATTTCATCAAATAATTAATTTGTAATAACCGAGAATTCATGGTCTATATATGATTATGTAGGCTAACTACAATTAAATGTCAATTTTTTCTGTTTGTTTTATCCTACTTAAGAAACTGGGAAGAAAATTTCCATCACTCTCCAAGGTGCTGCTGGTATATAAGAATATTTAATTTAATTTGAATCCTGCATAGCATAACTTGTGATAAATGATATTGATACTGATAACGTGGCTTTGGTTCCAAAGGTGACTGACTACACTCTCATAAATATAGGGCGCTCCAACTCCAAACACAGTAGCGATAGGAGAAAAGATTATATAAAAAATTTCACAATGGCACCTTCCACAATTTCGGTATATGCATATTATTATTCATTTATAACTTATGGGTAGCGAATTTTTTAAATACATTAACTTAAAGATGCCATAAAGTTAAAAATCCAAAAAGTTATATGTGATGGAGTTGCCCGCTATCACCGACCATTAAAGATTTTATTTATTTATTTATTTGGTTATTTTTCTAAGTAAGAGGATGGTCCATGGTCGTTTACTTTAACTTTATGTCTAGCAATATTATAGTGAAATATATAAGATAGAATATAAAGGAATGGATAAAAATAGAAAACTGTAATTTTCTCAAGATAAATGCAAGTTTATCCTTTCTTATTATCCTTCAATTCAGAGTGAAACAAAAAGTCAAAGTTTAATAGGGAAAAATAATTCCCCTTACAATTTTAAAATTGTAAAATTTTTAGCCTTCAACTAAGAATATTTATTATTTTTTCCGACATTTCTTCCTTTGTCACCCTTATTACCTACGATCATAGATACTAAAAGCATATTCCTTCTTCCTCAATTATATTGATAGATATAACATTATTTTGACGGTGCATCTAGGGCTTATCACTAGATTCTAGATCAAAAGTTATAATTATTAATAAAAGTGTAATTATAACTTTATTTCCTTAAAAATTTTTAAATCACATTTAACTTAAGGAACTACACCTATTATAGGCACTATGGATTGAGATATTAAGTCTATTGAATCCTAATTGAGATGCTGACTAAATAAATTCAACAATCGTCCCCCTCTTACAGTATCACTTGGAGGATTTAAATCTATGACCTTGCTCTAATTCTGTTAGTTTAATCAATCACTTATCACTAGGTTAAAAGTTATATCTATTGACAAGGATTTAATTTTATTTCCTTAAAACTTAGAAACTCATCTAGCTTGAGAGGGTGCACATATTACAAGCGTTATGAATTGAGATATTAAGTCTATCAAATTTTAAAAGAGACGTTAATCAAATAAAGTCAACATTCAAGGAAACAAGAAAACTATAAATTGCTAACAAAAGAAAATTACACTCACGAAAGTTTTTAATACTAATTATAATGAAGACATAAGCAATTGCTCATAATAATTATTAATTTAATTAATTTTAAAATTAAACTAAATAATAGTTTTGATAACTAAAAGTATACATATAAAAAAAAATTCAGTCCCAATAGTGTAATCCATGTGGTTGGAGTTTGGAAGCTTAGGGAGGGTACTTTGACACCTCCTCAATACTCTCCACCCCTCTTCTCTTCCCTCCCCTAGGTTTAAGGAGCCACTCAAAGACCCTAATAGAGAATCCCTTGAACAAGTCTCATAGGGTGAGATTTAGGTATTCACATAAAAAATAAAAAGAAAATCTTTATTCTTTTCACAGTTTTGCTTGAAGGGTATATGGAAAAATAATTTAATAAGCGTATGTCAAAGGAATTATTATTTAAATAAAATTTTTTTTTGAAAGATTGCGATAAAAATGAAAGGGAAGTTGCTTTATTTCAATGTCAAAGTATACCACAAACTTTAATAAAAATTTATAATAATATTTAAAAATGAATAAAAAATCACTCATGACAAAAATCAAACTCAAAACCAAACCATTGTATTGATTATATCACGCTTGTTATCATATAAAACAAGATTTTCTATCACTTTTTCTTTCCCAAATGGACAAATATGGTTAATGGGGGATAATGTTATCATGGAATTAGGAATACAAGAATTTTTGTTTTTAGAATAAAATTGGAGATGAAAGATGATACCGAAAGTTGGCTCACATGGGCGATCTTTTTACTTAAATTTAAGTCTAGGTGTTTCTCCTTCGCAAAAGATTTGTAATCTCTCCATAAATTGACCTTAGGGTTGATTATTTGCCATAAATTTCAAATGTGGAGATCCTTCTCTTACTTTAAAACTTTCCTTACACGTGGAAAAGAAAATAGGAATGGAAGAGATATATAGAAAGAGTGCATCTAAATAATAAATCATTGTCAGCCTATCACTAAACAAGCAAACAGAAACAGTGTTAAAAAAAAAAAAGGGCAAACAGTGTAGCGCACAGAAAACATGGAATAAAAACAAGGTGGCTGCTCCCGTGCAACCAGAAATCAGATGCCACCGGTGGCACTACAAGGAGCTCCACTAATAATTTGACACCCACACAATAAGTCAAATTGCTGACTCCATGTCACAGGGACTAATCTTGAAATTATATTTATTGCACTTCCCTCCTATAAGGATTAAATTGAAAAATTACAAAAGTTTATATATGTTACCCTAATTCCCTCAACGTCAGAAACTCAAAAACTCAGAAATTATATTTACCCAAATTGAAAAAACCCTAAGGTGAAATTGTTGAAGGTGAGTCCCAATCTCGGAAGAACAGTAAGGTCGATCTTCCCCCAACCCTAAACCCCAAATTGAAAGAAGCTTAAACCTCTATTTGTTGAATGTTTGCAGTGAGGTTCGAACGGAAAGTACTAATCGAAAGTAAGACGCGGAAAAGTGAGGTTCGAACGGCTAGCTGAGCGGTGGAGCTTCGAACGACGGCTAGCGGTGGAGGCAACGACGGCTTGCAGTGGAGTTTGGAAGTGGTTGCAGCTTCAAACGGTAAAAGAAGCTGAATGTGGCTTATCTTTGATTTCTTTACTTTTTATTATGTTTCTTGTCAAGTATGATACAATTAGACAAGGTTTTATTTGTATCTGTAAGGTCGACCTCAAATTTTGTCAAGGGAAAATTAAGTTTCGAGTTCTTCATAGAAAATGTAATCTAAAATGTTGTTTTGAATGTTCAAATCAAAAACTTGGTTATTGAAAAAAAAAAAACACTTTCACTGTAAAAGATCAGAACACAATATTTAATTTTAATTTAATTAACTAAAACTTGAATTTTGACATTGATTCTCAAATGTGAAAAACTCTGTCTATCCGTCCTCCTCATTTAATCCCATTCGATTGTATTACCCTTTTTTTTCCCTAAAAAAAGCAAGAATGGTGTTTATTTAATTATTATCTTATCATAGGGCAAGTCGGCAAGACAGGTTGGACTGCGTTGTTGGTGGTATTGGATACCCAAATAATAGACAATTGAAAACAAGAAATGAGGCTCCTCATCCCATTCACTTTCTGTCTGTAATTTTTCTTTTTTCCTCGGAGAAGCTCACTACACAATGTCTTTTTGTAATTTTTGTTTGACTATTGATCCGCGGAATGTTGTTGACCATTGCGTAGCACTTTTGGTGTTCTTTTTGTTCGGTCTTTCATGTGGGCTTTGCCACTTGGCATGAGATTTGACCTTGTCACGAGCATCCAAATTTTTTTTCTTTAAGGCTAAAAGAATTTTAAAATGGTTTTTATATTTAAAAATATTTATATAAGTTCTATATATAAGAAATTAGTTAAAGAAATTAGTGCAACGTATAGAATTTTTTAAAATATTATAAGTGATAGCAGATTTATAGATTATGTATAATACGTGCCTGAATAAATTCTAACTAATATAACAACATATTGCTTTTGGTTGGATTTCTGAGTGTGTGTCTGTTTTTGAGTATAATTATTAGTGGCTCATGTAATGTTATGGTTAGAGTCAGAATAGCTTACATCGTTAGCCTAAGAACAGAGGGTGGAATTGGGGTTGCACTCCCAAATCTTGATGCTGCAATGAATGTCCCAGTTGACTGTCCCCAGAGAATGAAAAGGACAAAGATTATATCAAAGCATATCCACATAGAAACAACCTTAGTCATATACTCTCTAATTAAAAATTGCCAGATTACAAGAGAATATAAAAAAGAACAGGGGTAGTGCAAAATATTGCTAGCGCTAGCATGTGTAATCAATTGAAGAGGTATAGCAACCAGATGGGAATTTCGTGAGTAGTGTTTTGTGCTGAAGAAAATTGAATATTTATCTGAGAAAGTGTCAATGTCAGTGTTTTTTTTTTGTTTTACTTAGTTGGGTGGTGTTTTTCCAAATCAGAAAACCTTTTATTGTCTTGAGTTATTCTGAGAACTTTATTAGACTCTTTCTTCTCATTGGGTAGTAGAACAATCAAATTGTTCTGATTCTCATTCACACGACCTACAAAAACTATATGGGTAAACAATGACATCCAATTTCCAAAGAATGCCTAATTCATTTTCTCTACCCCAACAGAAGTAACAAATAGTATTGTTAGTTCATAAAGTAGCAGCTTCAGAGACTAGCACATTATGAATGGTTTAAGCTTTGGATATCAGCTGAAGGGGATGGATCAGTGACATTTGGGCTGAAGCGAAACAGTGGCGGGATCCAGGGAGATGGAGTAGTAGTTCTTATCCTTGGAGACAAATTTTAATGCTCCAGTATTCGAAACTGAAGCTCTGGAGGGTAGTCTTTTAAGCAACCAATCAGTGGACCAGCACCTGTTGTCCATCTGGTACTTGAGTGATAGGCCAACTGATATGACTTCATTCGTTTATGTGAATGTATCATCTTCATTATTTTCCCTTTTGGAAAAGGGATTTTATGTTCTTCCTGTTGATCTTCAACAAATAAGTTTGATTTGTGAACCATAAAATCCTCCTCATCAATAAATGAATCTTCTACTGTCTTATAACGACATTCTGATATTGAATCTGGAAAAGGAAAATGGCAACCTGGCGGATGTGCTTGTTGCTCTCCAAAAATGGCAGACACATTATCTCTTCTTGGTATTTCAAGTCTTGCTATTATTAGTCCTAGTCCTGTGGACAATCTTGAGAAGGGTGGATTAGAATTTGACTCAGCATTAGAATCCTCATTTCTAGAGTCAGGTAGCTGTTGGCCTAATGTGATGGAACTTTTGGTTTCAATGTTTTCAAGTAACTCTGCCTCTGAAAGATTGCCTCGGAAGAGAAGATCCCTTTTCATTTTGGCTATATTTTCTTCTCCATCTTCCCTTGGGCTCTTGTAGATATAATGAGAATTGACTATTAGCATTTGAGAAAGAACTGTGGAAAAAAATGTATGCTGATAGGTCAAGCAAATTTTCTATGCATGATGACATGGCTAATAGTTAGCAGTTATCTGTAAGACTATAATTCTATGTCCTAAGTAAGCTAGTATGGGATAATAATAATGTTGTATGAGACCATGGGTTTATGCTAATCTATCTGTTTAATTGTCTCCTGCCATGTAATATGTGAATGAAACTTTGCATTACATTGATAGTTGTTATCTCGTACTAAAGCAGTGTTTTGTGATGAAGCCCACGAGAGGGGGCAGGCCCAATGGGGAAGAAGGGGCAGTAGCTGAGCAATTAAAGAAGAGACCCAAAACATGGACAGTATATTCTAGAAAAAGGGTTGGGCCACGTGGACAAGGGGGAGAGAGAGAGTGGGAATGTGTAACAGAATTGGAAAGAGAGTGATTGAGTATAGGAGAGAATGGGAGAGAGGAAGTAGGATTCAGTTATGAATTTTGGTTTAGTGGGAGCATCGGCCATATTGGCTTTGGAATAGCTGCTAGAGCTATAGGAAAGTAACAGACTCTACATTGTGTAGTTGTTATTGTTTCATTAGTTTTTCCTAATCAATACATTGCATTTCTGTTTCATTGCACTACTACCTGTTTATTTAGTCTCCATCATTTTGCATACGTTACCTTGACATCTGTAAGATTCACATTATGCTTGTTAAGGAATAACATGAATTCCTGGAAATTTTCTTCTGGTGGGAGATAGTGGCCACTGTGAGGCCAAACTGCGTGTGTAGTTGAAGAAGACTACTGTCAGTATGCCTAACAAAGGCAAATGGAAAGCATAGGGAAACAATGTATTAATCTAATAAGGAAATTTTGGGTTTTCTTTCCTTTTTATACCTCAAGAACACCACCTTTTACCATTAATCGACCAGCAAACAATGTGGCTCCACCCGCCAAGAAGTGTCAATGTTGAAACGTACCGTTGTTCTTATGGCCTTCTCATAAATTAGTATTTGACCAACATTCCAGCTCTCGTGTCTGTCAAGTGTAAGATGAGATTGATAGTTATGGTTATGGACAAAAAGTTGAAGGGATATTATTAAAAGGAACAAGAAAACTCACTGGACCCAGATACTTGTTGCACTGTTGCTGAAGCTTTGATGTAGGACATCCCTCATGTCTGATTTCCGTGCCTTCCCCAGTATCAAGCCTACAATTAAGAACATTGATAAATATCCATTAGGTTTATGGAAGGTTAATTAGCTGTCGAACAGAAACATATTTCTTTATTGTGCTTTTAATCTTACCAATAGAAGAAAGGTTGATTGCTGTCACAGTGGAGCCATTTAACTAGTTTAATTTAAGATTATGACCATAGCGATGCCGAGGGTCAATCTGTTCAAATAGACAACCAGTTAGAGAAACTAGCAGTTTAATTTAAACTGCATCACTTTAGCTATGATACTTACTACCCCTAGCCAGTGCTACAAAGCAAGTTTACGGGCTTTCTCATCCTTACATAGACCCTTCCCAACTTATCAAATTTAAAAATAAATAACCAGTTTTTGAAGCTCAAACCACAACAGTAACATATTATAGTACAAATCATATTACCTAGAAGGCTGCTCTAGTTCTTGCCTTTGACCAACGTGAAAGGGCAGTCTTTGGTTTTTCAATGTCATAAAATGATAAAGAACTCCGCTTTAGTTCAGCATAATTCATCACCTTCCACCTATAAGAGTTTTATATGGTTTTTTTAGATACATACACGAGATATAAAACCCCTTTGTCCTTCCCTTCTTTTCCACCTCAGAACTTTCCAGTTAATTTAAGTTTTATAAGATCATTGAAAGTAAGACTCTTAATCCTGAAGTGTAACAATTATCTTCATACCAAAGATGATTAATTGTTTTAAAATGATTGAGGACTAAGCAAATAAATTGGGTACAATTTTACATAAACTCCAACATTTTGTTGTGTAGTTCCTTATTTCTCAGTTGAAATCGGATTTATAGAGAGGGCTGTATGGTACGATGGGGGCGAGCTACCAATCAGGTGCATTGCAAGTGATTGTGGCAAGTGATTCAGTGGTCATTGTTCCTTATTCTTGTCACTTTTAGGAGGAACCCTTGCTGTCTTACCTTGAAATTGGTCTTTCCTGGGCACTGGTCGACTAAGACCGAAGGTTGCAGCTCTTTCAACACAATATCTTGTATCAGTTTGTATAGAACATCTTCTATGGATTTAGGAATTATTTCCTTGAAAGAACCTGCTCTTGGTGGTGAACAGTAACGCTTAGCTGATCACCAATTAGCTTGTGCAGGACATTGAACGTTTGACAATGTACTTTACAAATAATAAAAATTGGTATAGTGGCATGTGGGGCAAACAGTGAATCGTACATTAGGAGCTAAAATTTATTCCTTGAATTTGTAACATTTTTGGTTAAGACATAATGGCCTAAGTAGTAAATAGATCCAAAATCCATTTATCAGCATTTGATAAATAATAGTTGAGCTACATTCGATCTCTATTGACGAGGTGTTTGACATAGTATTGTTACCTATCTTCTGCTAAATGGATCTATAATCGTTGAAAGAATGTAACTCATCACAACCTCTTTCATAGATTGATTGTTTTCAGCAGGGATGCATAAAAACACAAACTGAACCTCAGACAAGTTTGGTATTCTAAATTTTATTTACAAGTTGTGTACTAATGGTTGCACACTTTGGTGCCTTTTCACATGGTGTCTCTGTTAATTGTTGTTAACGAAAGGGGCTGGAAACCAAATGAAAGGGCATTAGGTATTATAGAGTAACATTACTCCCATTAAATAGTCAAGTACAGGAATATACATCCTTCATCCTTCTATAAGCTCCTTTTTTTGTGTCCCTATATGTTACACATCGTACACCTTGCTTAATTAAGTTAATCAATGTGATTAGTGAAGTTAGATATAGTTAGTTTGATTCGGTAGAAACGGTCATTTATGTCTCATGTATAAATAGTCAGTCATGTTTATATATTGGTGAAGAATATGGGAAGACCAATATATCATCTCTCCCTCTTGCATTGCCTTTTACCTAAGGATGCGTCATTGTTGGTGAGAAACCATGGTGCAGTAAAGAGTGTGCCTTTATCCTTAGGGTCCTGAAAGAACCATGCAGAGGGAGAGATGCTACACTGGCATACCTCTCAGAAAAGATTCCCTTTTGCATAGCCCTTTTTGCTAATGTTCTTTCTCTCTTATGTGCATTCTGGTGTCCACGAAGAGCTTGAGAGCTACAAAACTTGCGCGGACAGTAATTGCATGACAAAACTCGCGGAATGGTTGGTACTGTAGTATTAGAGGTAGGTTCAATGCTGCTCTCACTAGTGCTTGAGAATGAGAACCCTATTAAATATATTATTCTTGACGTTGAGAGTTGAGTCAAGTCACATAGCATGTGGATATCACATAATGAAAGAAGGATATAAATGTAGGAAGAGATATAGGAGGATCTGTTGTACTGAAGGAAAAATTACCAAATAAAAGTATATTACTGAACTAAATGTATATTAGTGAAGCAAGTATTGTCATGACTTGGCCATAAAAAAGTTGTTCATAAAAACCTTGTTTTCCTTTATGCTACACGTAAGCTGGTATAATAAGACTCATCAATGTAAGAATAGTTGATCATTGGTTGATGAAAATAAAGTCTGGTGCAGGATATTGTTCTACAAAGAACACAATTAGTTAACCATTTACCAAAATCCAATGCGATATATAAAACCATGCAGTTGTCAGAAATTTCAACTAAAATGATCATTATACAAGTTGTAAAGGTAGATACTAAGGAGCTGACCAAGTATGATATCTAACATGAGATAATAATACACATACATCAAAGCTAATACTTGGGGGCCACACTGTGGGAGTTTTTGATATTCTATTTTCACATGTTCTTATTGCATAAGTTGGTTGAAATATGGTTGAGTGAATTGAAATAAAATGGCAAAACCATAAGGAAAAACACAATAGACCAACTTTGACCCAAGGAATAACACAATTTTTTGCTATGACCGTAAAAAGCTCTTCCAAGGACTCTTGAAACAGTAACAAAAATTAGCTAAAAATACTATATTACAAAATTGACATTGACTCATAACAATGCA
Organism: Ormosia semicastrata; assembly: GCA_029884595.1. Taxonomy (NCBI): domain Eukaryota; kingdom Viridiplantae; phylum Streptophyta; class Magnoliopsida; order Fabales; family Fabaceae; genus Ormosia; species Ormosia semicastrata. Next base: position 63,195,497 of record JAQQTO010000056.1, read on the forward strand.
GGAATTACTAAACATATACTTACTATGAAAAAGCCTGAAAAATCGCAATTCAATTCCACACTGATATGGTGAAAGTAATCCAAGTATGACATATGGACTTGTCGTCCTGCTTCAGATAAACATAGTTATGCAAGTGCAGGAGCTGTGAGCATTCAATTTGAGTGTACCTTTTCAGCAGAGAGGAGTAGGTCAGTAGGTAGATAAGATTGTATGAAAACTAGTAACATATAATAGTTTAAAGTATAGAGCTTAGTAGACAACCGAGGACTTCCCAGCTATCTCCTCTTTGCTCTTAGCACTTCATTTCGCTATAGCTATCCTAGAACACACCTCTCTACTTTAACTTCTACCAATGATGGTGCCATGAGGAAGAACACCCTGGTAGCTGCTGCTTCTACAAAATTAAGAAAAGACGTACACAAAATTCCAAGATGAATATGACTCCACATGAAACCAACAAAGGCATCAAAGTTCCTGATCGTCCTTCATTAAAAAAAATAATTCCTCTGTGCCCTCTCTGCCTCACACCACATAAACTTGAAAACAAACCAACCCAAATTAATAGGAAGTATCCACTACTCATATGAACACAGTGTGAGGAATTTACGCACAAACTTAGAGGCAAATGCTACAAAATGTAAGAAGATCCATTACCTAATAGAGTCCACGTTGTATGCTTCTCTCCTCTGTGATAGTCATCCACTTCAGTTGCACTTTTCCCCTCCTTTTAACCAATATTCGTCGCCTCTACAGCTCCAACAATTTAGAAAACCACTGTGGCATTTGTCAATGCATGGTTTGATATGACATATATAATCGATAATTTATCGGCCTACATAAATAGAGGTTTATTTGTGAATTTGATAGAAATCAGACAATGGTACCATATAGTCATTGACGTAAGTTAGAAGATATGGAATATCACAGAAATGACAACCAAAGTTGACCATAAAGGAATTACCAAATAAAGCACGAGGACGAATCCCTATTGGATTTTTGACATTGGAAGAGTTAGTGAGGTTGTCACTACAAGGACCTACAGAGGTTTCTTGAATAGATACATTGCAAGCAACCTGGCTGCTAACTTCAAATTCATAATCTGCAAAGGCCTCCACTTCAAGATAAAACTTTGGTTTCATGTTTTATCCGTGCTTTAGTTGGAAGCTAATTTCCAACATAGGTGCAGCAATCAACCATCAGAATAATCAGTGTAAGATCTAATTCAGATATTGCAGTGCAAGATATATTTTACCCTGCAATAGGGAATGCAATGAAAACACATGAGCTCATATTTAGCAAGCATCAAATCAAGACATTCTTTAGTCAATGAACTATATTGGTATTTGAAACGGTTAAGTATTACCAGACACAAACATAAGTAAATGCGAAATAGGATGTATATGCAGTAAAAGCTATAGTTACCAACAAATGCACTGCATTGCAGTGGTCACAAGGCCATGTTGAAAAGTAGTAACAAAACAAAAAAAAAATAGACTTTTGTATGTTTTCAGTTCTTCCCCCAACACCACTGAAGTGGGATTAATATATAGGTGGCCAGATTAAGTCAAATAGTCTAGTTTAAGTCAAATAGTCAATGGTTCTTCTGAGTTTCAGTTTACGTTGCAAAGTTTGGTGATATTTTTATTGAGTCTGTGAAAAATATGAGTTAATTTTTGGTGTTTGGCTTTGCTTTGGGTTTCTTTTTTGGGATTGTGATCATACTTCCTATTGAACTTGCCAGTATTAAGATGGGTCTGTTTACATATTTGTGATAATGAGGTAATTGCTATGGAATTCGTTAGTATTATGTTGTGCATATTTTGACTTGTGTTTGGTGATATAATGTACCATGTTGTGTGTTTTATAAGATACCTATTTTGATCATTTGTGTTCTTTTGTTATGACGTTCAGACATTGCGTTGGAGTCAATGGTACTTTAGTAAATGCAAGCGTGGGCCTGTAAGCCCCCCAATTATCGAATAGACATGCATTTAACATGCATTTTTTTGTTCTTTTAGCCTAAGGATATTCGTTGGAATGTCTTCCCAGTCATCGACGTATCAAACTCGTACCTTTGGACAAATTGGCACGAGGGTCTGCTTTTGTGGTCAGATGGCAACACTTACAACCTCTTGGTCTGACAGAAATCCTGGGAGACAATATTACCAGTGCCCTATATCGAATGGAAGGGAGCGTGTAAGTATCAGTTCTTTTCTTTATGTCTTGGCCGACATTTCTTACACAAGTTATTAGCACTGTTTTTGTGTGAAATGGTCCCTATACTAAATGTAGGCAAATTTGATCTAGTAGTCTGAAGAAATTGACAGTCTACTAAGTCTTGTACCTTTGGTGTTTTATTATTAAACAATATTTTGGTTGACTTAGTGACTGCTCCCGTGCAAATATTTTTATTGTTGCACTTGTTTCTGTGTTGGCATATATTGTTGGCCCATTTGTATCAATTTTTTTTTTGCTTCATATGTAGCATTTAAGCAATTTATTTGTTTGTCTGTATTTGTATATTTTGGCAGGGTTGTGCCTATTTTGACTGGGCTGAACCCCCTAAGGAGCGTTCATTAGCCCCAGTTTCACCCGTTCGGAAAAATATTGGTAGCAAGGAGAATGGGACACAGATAACTGACTTAGTACAACAAATGTGCCGAATTGAGAATGAGATTGGTAGGTTGCAAGTGATAGCAGTTGAATGCATGAAAAAGGACGAGCTGCATTTGAAGTTGGTGGTAGGAACATGGATTTTGTTAGCCTTATTTATTGCTGTAGTAATTACGAGAATGTAATGGCCCGGTTCATGATGACACAGTTAATGAATTAGCAACAATAGTAGACATCTTTAGTTTAAGTTTAACTTTGTCATTTAAACAATGTTGCATTACTGAACTACTTTTTATTATCTATATGCAGTGACAGTTTGTTTAAGTTATATGCAAAATGATTGTGGTGGAGGTTCTTGACTATGTATACAATGGGCGAATGGGCTATATGTTGGGTCGTTTTAATGGTTTTTGTCGGTATTTTCTGAAACAAACGATATGTTAGTGCAGTAGTTCCTATCACTGAGTTTTTCCACTTCATATAAACAAGCACTCTGGCATTGATTTCTTTCTTCCGTATCTGGCTATGAAAGCAAAAGCATTGTATATCTATATACTCATTATTAAACTTAGACCTCAACTTTTTTGGCAGTCCATTTTCCCAAAAAAAAAGGTGTATAATTAAACACATTTACCAATCATAGGTAAATTTGTTGAAAGTGCTATCCTGTCAATAAGATGTCATGACTTTAAATTGTATTACTCCTAACCCGTTTAATATACCATGTCATTCTGTGAAATTCATCTCATTTAGCAATTTGTTGGAATTCATTTGTACATTATTCATCACGTCTATCATTCATAATTTATTCCCCTTTGAGTCTTATTCACTGGATATGTTTTTTGTGTTATGTTTGTGCATGTGTCGTCAAGTTCAGGAAAAGCACGAGCGCCATAGTCGTCATCGTCGTATAGTGTTCAGTCGCAAAAGGTGTGTTTCCTCCTTTTACGTAATTAAAGGCAATGTATGTGCATCATGGTCTCATATGGTTGATATGTGATATAAAAACGACCTTATGTTAAGAGTTATGTCACTATATTATTTTACAATTTATACATGTAAGTAAGAGTGAGATTTTTGCATGTTTGTGAAGTGCTACATATTTCCATGATTATTTCCATGCGTGTGCATTTAATTGCGCTAGTCTTGTTAAAGCAAAAATGGCTTACCACATGCATGTTGGTTATTTATTGGAAAACATGTTAATATAGTACATGAAACAATGGGTTGAGCATTGCTATGGCCGTGCATACTATTCAGCGGCTAAGGGCACACATGCCACTAATAGTTATGCAGACCATATCGGTTAATTCTAGTTGCACTGTGGTTTAGAGATTTAGCTACTTGTCCCAAAGGAATAAGTTAGACATGTCCAATTACATTCCATACAAGATCAATTATTTTGTATTAGTTCATCTGTGTTAGTTCATTCATTTTCTGCATGGCCAAATTGATAACTTGTTCGTGGTTGCGGTTATATTTGCCCATAACTAAGTCTAACGCAATCCTCATCCTCGTTTCATCATCAACCTGACATATACGAACAAATGTGTTATATTATCTTTATTGCTATTAAACAAAAATAGTTTAAAAATTAAATTGAATTAACTTCACTTACGTTGGTGTTGAACCTGTTTCGTACATTCTTCTTAGAAATCTGCATCATCCAGGCTGCAACCCAAACTCCGCAGTCATTCCTGTTAAAGTGGTTGACGCATTAGTGGTGTTACCATTCTACCAGCACTGTTTAATTTTTATCTTGATTAAAAAATAACACAATTTGGTCTTGTCCATACGAGCCATGTCTCTGCCGTCCAAATCCAACAGGTTCAGTAATCTCAAATTCAGAAAGGATAGGTTTCTTTGGATGACGGGAGTCGTAGAATGAATCATCATGCAACATTTGTTCTATAAATAATCCCTACACCAGCCCATATAATTATCATGAACAACAGATGTTAAAGTATAAAGTTGTTGTGGAACACGAAATTGTTGAGGAGTCAAGTATAAGTGTAACATTACCAGACCAGTTAAGCTTCTTAACTTCGATTCATATTTCTCTGGACATGGATTGGAATCCAACAGAATTAGGTGTGATTCACACAAGTCAATGACAAGTAGAAACCAGTGATTGTTGTCCTCATTGATTGGTACTAGGATCTGAAAAATTTATCATTAGTAATGATAACATCTTACTATACACAATTTGTAATTGTAATAACGTCTAAATTTGTCATGTACCTGAGACAAATAGTCAACTTTCCCCATAAATTCTTGCTGATAGTATGCCATGATTCTTTTAGGATGTTTATGCCAATTCAAGACATAATGCTATAGTATTGTTGGCACGTATGTTTTATGTAGTTAGTGATAGTCACAATTAAATATTGAATTTACATCAAAATAGATGGCTTACAGAGAACGTGGTTGGAAGGAACCAAATTGTGGAATGGTTATAGACTGATCTATGATCATATGTAAGCATACAGACAAGCAGATTGAGTACCTGTTTGCAATAATAAAGCGAATAAGTGAGATACTTCCAAAAGATATTTAACATTTACATTAACAAGTACGACGTACTAAGTCTTACATCCTGGTCAACTCTCTGGTTGGGCATTAGCGTTCTAAATGTATGTCTAGAACCATCACAAAATAGGGTTGTACTTAAAATCTCGGACCTGTGATATGATAAATAGAAATAATTGATGAATAAGATTGCTGCCTAAAAGAATATTAAGACGTATTGGTGGAAAATTGTGACTTACTCATGACTAACATTGCTTTGAAATATATAAGCTGCTACTGCAGCCTCTACTGCGCTCAACCCCATTTGTTTTGTAGGCCAACATAGTACCGGTACCCACTACAGTTGATATGATTAGTTAGAGATGAAAAACAGTAAATATATAAACACATTCATACGCACACTTACATTTCGAAGGACAACTCGTGGACGTTGTTGGCCTTTTTGAGTCAATTCAGAATGAGTTGGGTTGTTGTCTACGAAATGTAGGCTTAGTTTTCTTTGGGAGTTCATCGTTGTTTTGGTGCTCTTGTTGGTATTATTTGTGTGAATTTGACTGGGCCCCTTCAGTTTGTTCAATACCATTTCAGTGGCGCTAACCTTAGTTGATAATGGGCTGTGTTCTGGTACAATGTTGTTGTGCATTTGGTTGACAATCATTGAAGTCAGTTCTTGGACAGCTTGCTTCATGTCTTCCACAGCTGACTCTAACATGCCAACCTTTGCCCAAACAGTCTATGGAAATAGGAAGGTGCACCCATGTGTAATTTAGTATGATAATCTTCGAAAAATAGCAAAAATCTTTGATACAAATGTACATTTACCTCATTGTTGTCCTTCAATACTTGTCCCTTCAAATTTGGAATGCACATTGCACTTCGATTCCTCATCAGATATTTGTGTCTGATCGATATTTTCATGGTTATACACCCCCCACTGTTGCCTGTGTAATGGATTGTTTTTGGATGAACACAAGTGTCTGATTTACTAGTACAATCTGATATTATTCCATTAAAATATGAAGTTTAAGATTTCTGGTTCTTAGTTTTATTTGTAAGTTTATTATTGGTTATACTACAGATGCTAGAATCCAAGTTCAAACAGAGGCCTTAGCTACCTTTACAATGGCCACATAATTCCAGTCACATAACAGACCAGGAGATGGTTAGCACTGTTGTTTGTTTAATAAGAATGTAGATGAATATTGTTTTACTTGTACAAATTGGAAATCTTTGATATTGAAAATCAAACGTGCATTACAATGTGGTTAACTAACCCATAACAAAACCTGAAACACCTTCATAGTAAACCAAAATAAGGCTTCCATCTTACTAAATAAGACTTATAATATACTATTGCCATAGTTCTAGTTGCAGGGTGTAGGAAATCTTTGATATTCATAATCAAACTTGCATTACAATGTGCTTGAATCGACCCATAACAAAACCAGAAAAAACCTTCATAGTAAACCAAAATAAGGCTTCTATGTTACAAAACAAGACTTATAATATACTATTGCCATAGTTCTAGTTGCAGGGTGTAGGACATCTTCGACTTTCATAATCAAACTTGCATGACAATGTGCTGAACTGACCCATAACAAAACCAAAAAGACCTTCATAGTAAACCAAAATAAGGCTTCTATGTTCAAATGGAAGACTTATAATATACTATTGCCATAGTTCTAGTTGCAGGGTCTAGGAAATGTTTGATATTCTTAATCAAACTTGCATTACAATGTGCTGAACTGACCCATAACAATACCAAAAAAAGCTTCGTAGTCAACCAAAATAAGGCTTCCATGTTACAAAACAAGACTTATAATATACTATTGCCATAGTTCTAGTTCCAGGGTCTAGGAAATCTAACTAGTATGGAGGCGCTTGTTTTTCATTTGAATGTTGATCAAATTTTGGAATGCCAGTCTTGTGATCTCATCTTTTTCTTTGGTTATAGGGTTTCAAAACTAAGTCCAGCGCAATCGTCATCCTCGTCTCATCTTCAACCTGTCCCAAATTTACAACATCAGGTCAAATTCTGGCATTCCAAAGGGTTATTCTATACTGTCTATTGCTTCATATATTACAAGTTCTTACTCTACTCACTGATGTTAAATTTTCTGTCAATTAAGATTGTTAGCCTTCTAGTTGAAATGAAGAACGCAGTGGTCAATGTAGTCGTATAAAACAGAATTGGTAAATTAGCGAAATTTCATTAGTGACTTACATGTATGTTGTAGTAGTCTTGATAATAGTCACTATTGAAAGCTTGCATCATCCAAGTGGCTACAAATACTCCACAATCATTCCTAAAATAATTGAGAGGGAGTTACAGTAGTTATTAACATATTGTAATACTAAACTTTTAAAAGAAATCAATAAGTCGTACGAGTCAAGTCTCTATGTTTGAATCCCCTTGGGCTCAAAAACTGCGAAAGAAGAAATATTTGGTTTTTCAGTACAATGGTAATCATAGAATCTGTCATCCATCAGCATCTCCTCTAGGAACAGTCCCTACAGATGAAAAAAATATAAGATGTTATAGTTTGCAACAAAAATAGGCTTGAAACCTATATTACAGTTATGTTACATTACCAGTATCTTAACAGATCTCTTTCTTGAAGAATGATTTGGTGGATTGGGCATTGAATCCAGCATAATAAGTCGTTTCTTAAAGAGATCGACTACAAGTAAATACCAATGCATGTTCCCTTCATTGATGGGAACACAAACCTTGAAACGTATACACGACATAACGTGTTAGTTATTACAGTTTCATTCAAAATTGACTAACCTAGCACTGAAATAGAGTGTTCCCATTCCTCACCAATCTGAGGTAATCAACTTTACCCATGAAATGGGGGTGAAAGTGGTCCACAACACTAGCTGGATGTGTGTTCCAACTCAACCCAAATTGCTGCAGTTACCATCAAAAGTTACAATGTCAATCAGATTTTATTTAACTTGTTTTCCATAATCACTGCTATGCTACGTTCTATTTTCAAGTGAAGAAGATACTAACTATTGAAGGCATGATGGGAAACGGCACAAATGCTTGTAGAAGCTGTACAATATTGTTTTGCGGTCTGAATTTTAATTAAACTGCATATTTCATTGATACTAATTTTGATAATGTGGGTTGTGTAATGTGACAACCATAAGTACCACATACCTTATAGTGGGGTCGAGAAGTATAGAACAACTATGGGGTTAAATTTACATCAAATTTGCATTTGGTAAATATCAACTTTTTTTAATATACTGAATTGTTAGGGGCTGCATCTTTGCATGGATACACCTAACTCCAGGATGTTGTGATCATCATGACAGTGGCATTACGCATTACTTCTCATATCAACCTTTCAGACATTCATTACTTTTGGAGTTAAAATGTTATCGTATACATAACAAGGAAACACATGTAGGCTGATAACGTGAGTTCAGCAAACTAAGGATATATGAATGGATAGATCTAGACAACATGATCATGAAGACTTTGGAACAACCATTAGTACTATTGCATATTGATTACCTTCACATACTTGTGTTACATGTATATTGCTATATATTTTTGTAAGTATTACCGAGAAGCTTGTTGGTAAGAACCAAACTGATGATAATGTAGACCTTGCTCGCTCTTCATATGTCAACATGCATGCCATTAGATTAAGAATCTGTTTATTTGAAAAACATTTGCTGTTAATAATGCCAGTATAGTTGCAACATGAAATACATATACAGGCTGTCATGTACATTGAGCTTACCTCATTGTCCACCATCCCCTTAGGCACTAGAGTTTTGAAAGCCTCTCTATGACCGTGACAGAGTCCATTGGTGGCTATAATCTCCTTCTTTGTAGGAAAATTTTATTGATATAACATAATTTGGTTTTAGTGCTTTATATTCCATTTGGTTAATAAAATTCATGAAATGACTGATTATGACACACATTTACTCACTCATTGTTATTGTTATCTGCAAAAATATACGCACACACAGCGACCTGAACTTCGTCAAATTTCATCTCCTCAGTCGGCCTAAACAACAAAGGCACCCACTGCATTACGATAGACAGGTTAGTGTTATGATGATTTGTATAAAGAATAATACCATCATTACATGAATTTGCATCAGTCATGTAATACTTACACTAGGAGGTTCTATTCCTGATGTTCTTATAGGGTTATGCAAAGTTGTGGATGAGTGTTGTGCCTGAGAGACAATGTAGTACCCATCGTGGTTGGGGTTGAACGTGCCTTGGAATTTTGTGTCCGAGGTAAAAATTATTTTGCGAGGGTTGAATACTTTATTTCCCACAGACGCACCATTCTCCTTCCCACCCTCCTTATCTGCGTCGTTTGGTTCACTTGATATTACGGACTTGTACTTATTCGCTGTTTTTGTAACAGGCTTTGGTTGAACTTTTGAAGCCCCACTCAATTCCCCAATAGGCGTTTGGGACAGTATAGTTGCTTTGGTTGCAGCAGACTTCGATGGAGTCCTGAAAGAGGTCTTTGTGAGTTCTACTGAAGTTCCTGTGGGATATTTATTCCCTGATTCAGGTACGGGAATTTGGGTCAACATAGGTATCATTTGGATGGGGTTGTGGGTTGCAAATATTGCTGCCAGATTATGAACTACTTGCTTCACTTCCTCAACAGCAGACCCTAGCTGGTCCACCCTTGCCAATACAACCTACCAAAACACATAACTGCTTTATTGAAGTGTGAAATAATTGTATGGTTTATGTGACAACTAAAGTAAGTTATAGATATTTATTTACCTCATCATTAACCTTTACTTCCTTAGCAATTTCGTTCTCTGCAGTCTTCCCTTCCCCAATGCTTCTCCATTTTAAGCTTTCCTGGTGACTAAATATAAACACAAATAAGTTAGACATTAATCATGCACCTATATTGCCTTTTGTTAGGTCATCTAGTCATTAATATGCACTTAATCTTGACCAGGGGGCTTGGGATGGTTTTATGGATACGTGGGATACATTTATGGGTCTGGTATGTTAAAATGGTAAATAATGAACCCATTCATTGGATACGCATTTATTATATACTGTTGTAGATAAATCTAAACAGGTTAAATCTAAAAAACTAACCTTGATGATATCTGAATAATAGGTTTCAGCTGTGGATCCATATTCATAGGAGTGTGTGATAGTTCATCTTTGCACTTGCTTGTTACCTCTATCTTCATCCTCTTTGTGCCTTGTCTGCCTCGGCGTGTTGAAGGTCTTCTTCCACCAGCCATTTGTGGTTGCTCCAATATGTTACTGTGTGTTGTAATTTGTTGAAGGCAATGGTTTGTGTAACGTGAGAACAGAAGTGCGAAAGTGTATTCAAATATTAAGTTGTACTATATTATACGTGGGGTTGTTCACAATATACTGGCCAGGCAGGCATTGGTTGAAAATTTGAAGCACCAGTCAAATCCGTAACAGACATTTGGGGAAATTATAAATGGCCCACCTTTGACATTCGTCCACAACTCTGTACATATACAATAAACAAAATAAAGTGGCAACATAAATATATTTTAATCGACACCATTGTAATGATTTTTTTGAAAACCATGCTCATTGGTAGTTTTTTATTTTGTATTTCTTAGTTACTTCAGCTTTCTCCTGGACCTTTATATATTAATTCATCCAATCTTGTTTCAGTGTGTTTTTCTTTTTTGAGTAGATCATCTACTCGTATAAGATATTTACTTACCTTTTTTTAAATCTGTCTTTTTTGTTCTTAAATTTTTATTTTATTTAATAATTGTAAACATATTTTTTCTTGTGTTTCAAATATATCCATTGGAGTTTTGTTACTTAAATTTTCATAATAAATATTATTTTTTCGTAATTAAACTCGATTTATTATTCTTCCAAGTTTTTTTTTCCATGCACATTTGCATTTTTAATTAAGTCTAGGTCCTCTTTTTCCCATTTTCTTGAAAAGAGATTAGTTGATTATAATGTGTCTTTCGTAAGTTGCTTTTTCTCTGGTAGTATTTAAATACTCTATATCATCGGTCTTTTATCTTTACATTTAAACTACGCTGTTTTTGGCAATTTTTTTGGTTTAAATATCGATATTAATTCTTAGAATTCGTAAGGGTCTTTTATAAATATAACTAAGTACTTAGATCTTTTGTCATAAGGTATTATTACTTCAGTAAAGCTTATTCCTACTATTTTCTTGGTTTGAAACATATAATTCAGTATGAATTTTTACAAATGAGTTAAAATAATTTGGTATGCTACTTTTTGTCGTTTACTATTGATTAAAATTTACCATTATCCTACGGGTCGATTCTTCTTCTTAGCATGGTAAATCTTTACGTATACAACTAATATATCATCCACTGACAATCAACACAGGTATTATAATTCCATTTGCTCTTCGTAATACATAATATTAAGAACGATTAAGTTCGAATGTGTGTTACGAAGATACCTAATATGATATTATAAAATTCTATTGATATCCTTCCATCCAATCTTTGCTTTGTTATTCTGAGTGTTTTGGTCGCCCACTGCAGCTCCCGCCAATTAAATAAAATAAATTTGTTTAAGTTGGGTCAGATTAAAGAAACTGACTACGAACGTAAATTTGTTATTTATTCATAAGTGGTTATAAGTACAAGGACTTGGACACACTCTCAACTGCCCAACTAGCGCTCATAAGAGCAAGCAGAGTGTTTTCCTGAGTACAACACTCTCAACGTTTGAGAATATCCAGAATAAAAAAAACCCTGTCTTATTTATAAGCTAGTTTTCCTAACGCTCATTTACATAAGTATCCTTAAAGACGTAAGTGTTTACATCAGTTACCTGACGCTAATATACATACTGACGGAAGAGCTTACATCGTTTTTCGATTATTGCTTCAACTGACGTGGCGTCTCCTTAAATTGTGTCGGCCACTCCCTTACTTTTGACACATATGACACGTGTAGTTCCCGCTTTCTGTAATCGTTGTGCACAAGGCGTTGAGAATTGCTGATCTGTATTCCATTAGTGGGCCTTGGAATGCGTAAAAAGGGAATGCAAACCTTGTCAAAGGATTCATACCATTCTCATTTATTCTGTTGTCACCTGTTTTGCTCAGTAGTGAAGTTGTCGGTGCTTCGTATAGTGTGTTGATGAATGATTACTTTTCGATGCTTTCACATTGTCAGTCAATGCTTGCAAGCTGGTTTGGTCAGTATGTGAGTAATTTTGTCTTCTTTGTATACAACTCAATGTGGTTCATCCTTGCGTGGAAAAATATTATCACTAATTCCCACATAGACCAAGTGCTTAGCTATATATATATTTTGGTTCTGAAGTCTGCATTGGCTGAGTAGAATTTTAAGAAGATAATTCGTTCCTTCGCTATATTTTTCTTCAGCATCTGCACTCCATCATTAAAATTACGAGGAAACAGATTAAATTCTTCAAAATTAATAGTTAAATACAGACAATCAGTAAATCCAATTTCATTTGCTTGTAATTAATGCGCATCACCTTCCATGGATTCATTCATTTGCTTGTAATTAATTACCATTAAATGCACGGTTTGCTAAACTCTACGGTTATTTTTTACAATACATACATTCAGAAAAATAATTAATTGGTAATTTCTAGTATTTCCTGTTATTCTTGTTGTTCAATATATGGTTTTTTAAGGGATATATATTCTAAATATTGACAAAATAGATAATATAATCGTAAGAAGTTATTTCCTAAGATAATAACTAGACCAGTTTGTTGTTGGTATATGGTAGGAATAATAACTAGCTTTTGTTGAATTGTTAAAGTAAATCTTTTTGCTATATATATATTTCTCGCTGACTATTTATTGTTGACAACATAATTTAATTAAATATCTAAATATTATTAAATGTAACTAAATAAATTTAACATTTTGTTCTTAATTAGGAAAATAAAGTTTTTTCAAGGGCCAAGCTAATCTGTCATACGTGTCAATTTGGACTCAGATCATTATTTAGAGTTAATTACACTTCTCTCTCTCCATCGTTGATGATGTACCACTCAACCTCATTCTTTTCCAAAAAGAGACTCACCGATAAATAATTGAGAAAGTTGCATAGTTGTGTAAGTATTACCAAGTAAAAGTTTATAGGATTTTCAGCCAGCACAGTTATGCAACTTGCTCAATTAATTACGAGTGAGTGTCATATTTTAAAAATAATGAGGTTAACGTTTTATTCATCAAGCCTAGACGAATAGAGTGTAATTTTTGGTTCCAACTTTTCATAGTCCTTGTCACATTGTTATTGGCATTCATACAAAGGCGAAATTATGAAAATCCTTAACATTTACTTGGTTTTTTGTGAATTAAATCTCATGCGCTTGCTTAGAAGGCATAACCACATCGTACAACACAATATTTGAAATCACAAAATGAAATTATGTTCTAATAAATATGAAATTTATCTTTTCCCCAACCACATATGTATAAAAAGTTACAACTCATAAGTGGAATATTCGTAGAAAAATAAACAAATATTGATGATTACTCCATTTCTTTTTTGTATGTTTTAAAAAAAAAAACTGCAATATTCATTTTGAGGTCGACCGAGTAATATTCAATCATGTAATTTGTACAAAATAAAGGGAAAAGAATTTCGTGAAGATTTGTTTTGTAAAGAGTATAAGGTAGAAAGATTTGATGATACAAAGCCCTTCATACTCTGCACCTGCATTCATTGGAAATTGGACTCTTGAAATTCATGAAGCAGGTGGGCACACATATACGAAAATCAGAATGACAAGACATATTACCACGCATAGAACTGCAAAGTCAATAGTGCCATAGTAATATACAGTAAGTAGGTTGACAACATGGCACGTTCATTACGCTTCATCTGACGTTCTATCACATCCTCCATACTATGCAACCACCCATTAGCATCATTGCAACCAGGCTAAACCACAAAAAATAAATTGTCGTACGTTCTCCTCAAATACCCCACCATGTTGGTCGAGGCCAACAAATTGATTGTCTTATAAGCATAAATATGTACATGCTATTAGCATAGTGAGTTGAAGTTCAGGAGACATTGTGATTTTTGTACCGAGATATTTGTAGTAATTGACTTACCGATCATTAGAATATGGCGTTACCCAGACAATATTATTGTTCACCATCATTTAGCAAATATATTATCACACAATGGAACTTCAATAATGAGTTATGCAGAGTGCAAATTACGTCTTGCTCATTGTAAGCCTTAACTGAATTCTGAAACTACTCAAATCCAAGGGAAACCAAAAATTCCGCTGGGCGGTACGTGTTGTTGAATACCGCTGGCCGGTTCTTTAAGTAAAAAAAGGGGTATGGTCCTGTCCATGAACCGCTAGGCGGTACCTAGTGCCACTGGGCGGCCTCTTCAAGTCTTCTCTGACTTCTTACCGCTGAGCGGTATGTTTACGCATGGGCGTTACGTTCGACTTAAAAAAAAAGAGTGCGAGGGGAGTGATGCTTCGAGTTTGTGCCGCTAAGCGGGATGATCTGCGTGGGGCTGGAAAAAGAGTCGATGATGTGCGCCGCTAAGGCGGCCAAATTACTGCCGTGGGCGGTATACAAAAATAACCCGACGACTTTTATGGCCGAGCGGTATGGTTCTCACATTGGCGTTACGTTCATTAAAAATAAAAGAGTTTAGGGAGTGATGATTCTGAGTTTGTGACGCTAGGCGGCCATGATACCGCTGGGCGGTGAAAAAAAGGGGCCACTGACTTTGTGCCGCTAGGCGGCAATAGTACCGCTGGGCGGTATAGAAAAATGGCTTCTGAATTCATACCGCTGAGCGAAAGGTTCACCGCCGGGCGGTGCTTGACATTTTAAAAAAATATGACTTTCAGTTTTCACACTTAGAACACAATTCTCCCATCTGTTTTCCCTGATCACACGAGCAAAGCTTAACACCCCCTCCTAACAGCACCCTCTCCTCCATTCTCACAACCACACATAGACCTCTCCTATTTCATTTTTTTTCCTTTATCACGCATCTCTCTCACGCATTCCCTCTCTGCTGCCATTTCCTCCATTTTCGTGCTCTCTTCCTCTCGCCCATTGTTGCTCTTTTGTAAGGTATGCACTTTTGCCCAAAATGGCTTTCAAGTTGACCCATACATTCGTCTGGCTTTTGCTTATTGTCAAAATTTGTGGTTGGTTTCCCTTCATGCTTTTGGATGTCGAGTGTTTTCAAGTTTTGGGTTAATTGCATGCTTAGGGTTTGAATGTATTAATTTGGGGGTTTTGTGTGAAATGCATTGTATGATAAATTGATGGTTTAATTTTGCAATTGAGACCATTACTAAATTGATCCCATTGTTGGATCCTTGATATTGTTTGTTAATTAAGTGGAATTGTGTTAATTTGCATGGTTAGGGTTCACACTATATACAAATTGGGTTTTTCTTGTAGCATGAGGTTTTATGCAAATTGCATGTTTGGATTTGCATTGTAGGTCATGTATTATATGTTTCCATTTTCAATCAATTGAATTGTGCCCATAATGAGAAATAATTGAGAAAATTGTTTGATGGGGTTTGGTCAGACTAAATTTGGGGCTTTTTGATAGAATTGGCTTTGATTAGCAAATGGAGGTTGTGGACTCGCAATTAGAGTCAAATGTGGTTTGTCCCTACCCAAGACTAGTGAAAATTTTTGATGAATTGATTGAGACTGAATTTTTGGGAATAAAATTCCATATTACTTTATGGGTCTACAAGCTGTTGCTTCTTGGTAAGGTCTGGAATGTTGAATTAAAGGTGAATACTAAAATGATAAAAGCTTCCAAAATGAAAAGATTTTGCTCTTGAACTTCATCGATCCACTGCACTGAGCATTGCTTCGACATAAGATTTGGCTTGTAGGATGTTGTATGATTGTAATTGAGAAGCGATTCTGCGATATCGTGCAGATTGAGTAGTATGGCATCTAAGCTACTGTGAAGAGGAAAGCTGATGGCTCATCTTCGAGTGGACGCGCAATTGACAGACAACGATTCCGATCTGCAAAATGTGAAGAACACTACGACACCATGCATAAGAGGGGGATAATTCAAGAAAGAACAGTGGTGATGTCTGAAATTGCTCAAGTTCCCCCGGTTGTGCAGGAGATTCAAAGAAGAATGTGGGAAACATTAGTTTCGTACCCCAAGGAGGGGTACAGCGAAATGGTGAAAGAATTTTTTGCCAATGCTTTCATCCCAAAAAGGAAGCCCCAAGCGGCGATGAGTTATGTTCGGGAAGGTATGTCCCTTTTGATGCTGACACAATCAATGAGGTCTGAGCACTAAACCCAGGCCCCGGGAAGGCAAGAGCCATTGGGAAAAGTTCCGGGAAACAGGATCTGGATCCATGACAAAGGAAGAAGTGGATAAAATGTTGAGATTACTATGCCGAGCCGGGAGCTGCACTGGGATTTCACCAAGGAAATAAGCCCAGAAAAGTCAATTCATTGACCTTAAAACCATCCCCGGATTCTCGGGCATCTTACATCGTTTCAAACATCCTCCCAACACAAACAAATCAGACGTCAAGTTTGACCAGAAAGCTGGAATGATATGTGCAATCATGAGTGGGAAGGCGTGTAAATATTGGCGGGATCATTTGTGAAAACATACTGAGTATAGCAAATTCAACGTCGACAACCTTAGCTTATCCACATCGATCACTCAACTCGTGAAAGAGCTAAGGTGTCGAAGGCTAAGCTAACGACACCAATGAAGAGTCCTACAAAGATTGACATGCATTTCATTTCCACTCATTGTTTAGTGGAGGACACCGAGCTCTGTGAGGGGTGGAGGAAGACCTCAGGACCGAACCAACTAGGAGAGGCGCGGTGAAAAACAGGGGTCAACCTCGGAAGATTTGAGGACAATTTGGGCAAGAAAGGGATATTATGCGTCCACAACATGGAAGCTTTACACAGAATGTGGCAAGTCTCAAGAGAAGATAACCAGAGGATGGAGGATATCATGAGGCAGATGTGGGAGGGACTTAATCTCAATGTCACTCCCATGAATAGCAGAACAGCTGAGGAGGTGGAACAGTTTGTGGACTGGAGGCCCTTTGGAGCCTCTAGTTCGCACCACGAGAAGAGAGAGAGAAGAAGGAAGAAGAGGCGAAGAAGAGACGAAGAAGAAGAAGAAGAAGGAGAGGATGACTCAGAGGAGGAGGAGTCAGATGAGGACTAGCGCCCATCCTAGTTTTTAAAGAGAAAGGACTATGAGGAGATTTGCTATGGGTTCTGCTCAGAACCCAACAGATATTTTTCCTTCTCTCCCTTCCAGCTTTTATTAGTTTTCCTGCATTTTATCTTTAGGTTAGGAGTTTTTAGTTCTACTCAGTGAATAAGATTAATTTAGGAATAAGCATGATAGTTTTTCTTGTGTTTTCTTTTCTTTAGTTATCCTGTTTTTGACCTTGCCTCTACACTGTGGGGGTATGTGTTCTATTGAGTGCCCAAACCTGATTGTGATGGAATCAATCAACTTGCATGCTTATGTGTGAAACTTGAACATTGTGTCATCTTGATGTTTGAAGCCTATTAGAATTGGTTCATACCATGTATACATAAATCTTGTTGCTTGATTGTTAATGATTTGGCACCATTTGTTTTATGAATAGTGAGCATTCATTGTCCTGGAAAAGGGTATTGAGCCTCCAACATGTCTTTGTTCTTGGGAACACTTTTGAGGCGTAACTTTCGTAAATTTGATTGATTCTCTGATGTCATCTTGATTTACACAATGTTTGAACATTGTGTAAGCATTTTGTTTGTTAAGCCAGAGGCCAAAAGCTAACCCAATGTTCACATATTTTGCATTGCCCCTTGAGCCTAATGATTCCTTTCTTTGTTAAGCCCGTCTAATTGAGCCTACCCACATAACCAACATTTGACCCACCTGAAGGAGCTAGGTGAGCATTGGATTTGAGATATTAAGGAGTTAACAAGAAACTAAGCTTGGAGTGACATGTTTTCAGTATGGTTTGATTGTTCAAATTGACAGTTGTTTATTTCCCAAAAAAATGAGTTGAATTGTTAAGTTAGCACCCCTTTGAGACTGATGGGTTACTGGGAATTACTTGACGCAATGATCAAGTACCCCTTTGAGACTATGTAAGTTACTGGGGAAAATTTGTTAAAAAAAAAAAATAAGACAAGGGAGAGAAAAAAATTTGAAAGGTACGAGGTTTGTGAGTTGAAGTTTTGTTAGAAGTATCAATGCTCACTTGCTCTTTACGGTAACAGTTTCCATGTTCATTTTATCTACCTTGTACCTTGGCACCAATGCAACGTTGAATTATGTCCTTCTGATCGTTACATGGTGTGAATCATGAGTTTGTGTTGACTGAGAGAAACAAAAGCCCAAATGCATGACAGGATGAGTGAACATCTACATAAATGAGAGGTTAGTAAAGCACATCACTTTGCATGCATAAGTTGCCAAATCCATTAACTGTCAAGTTGTGATTGATGAGTGTGTTATTGGTATGACTCCAACTTCTCATTTCTTTGAACCTCAAGCTGCACAGTGGATGGTTAAACTCGTAAGACTTTTTGGATGATTGTTTTAGTTGTTGGTGTGTTGTGGGGCACACTTTTTCCCCTTCCATCAGTTAGGACAGAGTTGATGTCTACTGTGTTCTCTTTTCTCTGATTCTATTTTATTGCTTGAGGGCAAGCAAAGTTTTAAGTTTGGAGTGGTGATAATCCTGCGAATTATCTGTTTTTACTTATGCTTTTTGATTGATTTTAACCATTTCCATCTAGCTTTTAACTTTGTTTTGCCTCATTTAAATCTTCTTTTGACCATGATGACATAAGATGATTACTTTGATGAATCCCATGGAGTTTGGTTGTATTTTGGAATGTTTTGGATCTCATTTGAGTTATTTTGTTTTACAGCGAAGGTTAAAGGAGGATGAAGGTCGGAACTATGAAAAATGTGGTCAAATGGAAGAGCTTGCAATGTCATTGAACTGCAATACATGCAATTTGAACCCCAGTAGCTTAGAAAAGCAAAGGAAATGGAAGATGCATAAAAAGCTAGTCCGCCGGCCGGCCATCTGGCCGCTGGGCAGTGTGAAGTCAGAAATCTACCGTACATGCAGGCACCAGGCCGCCCGGCGGCCAAATGGACGCTGGGCGATGAGTGTTACGCAGGCCCAATTACCATACTGGCCCAATTCACGTCAGGAGGACATTTTTAACTGAGGGAAGAGGTCTTTGAAGCCAGAGAGAGACGAGGGGGAGAAAGAACTTACCTAATTTGGAAAGGTTGGAGGTGGACTTGAAGAGCAGAAGAGTGCGACCTCAGATTTTCTTCAGGCTTCAATGGAGTTTTACTTCTTCCTCTCTATTGTTTTAATTTCTGTTTTTGTTTCTATGTTTGGCTAACCTCTCCCTTGTTGGGATCGAGTAGATTTTGATGAATTTTGCTTGTATTTGACTTGGGTTTCAGTTATGCTTAATGAATATTTCTATTTTGAGTTTATAATCTCTTTTCTTAAAGCTTTCTAGGGTTTGATCATCCTTACAATGATTTTTAAGTTTATGCATCGGCTGGAAATTTGATGTGTGAACTATGCGTGAGATTGTGAACCTTGTGATTCGTTGTGCTTGGAATAGTCGATGAATTCTTGTTATTTCGTTGGATTCTTAATCTTAATGCTTTTTTTCTTTTAGAATCACCTAAGTGATTAAAGTTTTTAAGTAGGATTTAAGGTTCTTGTGCCTAAGGAATTAGGAGTTAGATATATTGGAGAATCCAATAACAAAATAGAAGTGGAATTTTGTCTTAACTCCAGCTTATTATGTAACAAATGAAATCAAATGAAACTTGATCCCAACTCTTTCTTATTTTTTAATTTCTATCCCTTTTGTGTTCTAAGTGTTTGTGAAATGGTCAAAGCCAAACTACCAAAAAGAATCTTTTACTTTAATTTAATTTCTTTCATGCTTATTTGTTTACAATTGACCTCCCTTTGAACCAAAGTTCTGTTTGAATAGTACCTCAGTTCGTGAATTGGTAATTGGTTATTGATCCCTGAGAACGATATCTAATTTTCTCACCGTTTTTACAATTATTCGTAAAATCTAATATTTAAGAGATGCGCAGGGTACCAACTAGAAATTTAAAGTTCAGTGCCACGGAAAGAGCTTCAAAATTGTTGATACCTTTATATGAGGTCTAGTTTGTATAAAATGTGATAGGAAGTACATTCACTTCAAAGAAGCACAATTCTTCCTAAAGCAGAAAACATTATTACATGGCCCATGTGTGTGTGCATCAAGGACAAAACATCCCTATCACTGAGCTTGCATCTATACTTACAATTCTATCTTAATTAACTATTTAATTAAGTCATACACAATACAAAGGTTCTCATAAAAAGTTGACTAAATATATGTGATAAATGTGTGCCTGTGTTTGTGTGTAGTGGGCTAGCATCCATAAATTACATTCTCTCCATTAAATCATTTAATTATTTGAATATGTGATACATGATACAAAGGTTCTGTTAGAATATTACGACTCTGAATCCCTTACATAGCGGTGTGAATGTGGTAACAAAATTAATTTGAGAGTGATACATGACACAAACATTCTCTTAAAAAATTATTGCAGTTCACATGCAGAACATGAGACAACATCTACAGAACGAACTTGTTGCTGTTATTTCCCATTTGGTGTTCTGCAAGAGCGTGCATCTCTTCAATTCTAGTAAGATATATCATTTCCATTTATATTTTAAAGAAAATGTTGGGGTTCAATCATTAGCTGAAAACATGAGCTCAGCTTGGTGTGATAACGTAAGAATCACCAAAACAAGGGGAAATTTGAGCTTCTTACAAGTGACCCAGCTAGCAAATAGTGTCCAACTCCTTTCCACAATATTTCAAGTTACATCTATCAGAGATACTGTGCAAAGAACATTTTTTCATGCTAATCCTACGAATGCAAACCAACCAAACAATCCAATATCGAGCCCCCAGTAGCCCCCCTAATACAACACTAAAAAAATCTACCACCTAGGGTAGGAACTAAATCCAGATAATTTCACTATATAAAAAAAAAAGAATAGAAAACCTCCTCGAACTCGTACCATTAGACTGGCATTGGCATCGGATGTGATGTAGCCACTGGTCGAGAACCTGGAATTCGAAGTGGCATTTGGGGTGGAGGGTGAGGCAAATGCGGATGGGGGACCAAGGGAGATTGGGAAGGGTGCTGTAGTTGTGGCATATATCGAGGCATAGGCAAAGGACCCATCTGTTGTGGTAATGCCTGGTGTTGAAGTTGGGGGATCTGCTGAGGATTCTGCTGGTATGGTTGTTGTTCATTGGCAGTAAGAAGAGAGGGATGTGGACACGAGGGGGCAGACGAGGAGCATCAATTGAAACAGGATGAGGCTGCTTCTGCTCCCCCTGAGGCACACCAAGAGAAGGAATAGATAGGGGCATTGCAACTCCAACACCTGGAATGGTACCTTCATTTCGAGTCAAACCAGCGGCAAATGGTCCTGGAGTTGTTGGGCCTTCAGCTATCGCAAAATTACCACCCATACGACCAGAACAGGATTTTGCTCGGCTGATCCTGAAAGATGAACATATGCAAAGTACAGTTTCACTAATTGTCTTCCACTACTAGGCAATTATTTTAACTACAAGATTTATCATCCACAATTCTCTTCCGCGTACAACAAAGTGGCTTCTAGCCTTCAAATTTGGTAACCTATAACTCAAGTTTAAAGCAAAAGTTTAATACTACCAGAGTGCATTTATATGGATTTATATTGTCAACAAATGTTGAATAAGGAAACCAATCAGAGCCCATCAAACCATACGGTCCAATAATTAGATGAGAACAAGTAAAATCAAAACACGAGATAAAATGTGCTGCTTATTTTGCCTTTAGGGTATTGAACAAACCTTGCAGGCCAGTGTTAAATCTATCACGAGCAGTATCTCCTGGCCTATTTCTGCACCACAACTTTGTTGTATGATCACTGCTACCACTGCATAGGAAAACATGAAAGTCCACCAACTTAAAGTTGGCTATCACCTTATTCAGATATCCACAGATCGATTAGATGGGTTATAAAAAATCTACCAAAATAGAATTCAACACATTTTATGTACCTACAAAATGTGTTATTGTAAGAACTAAGACGTCACAATAGTAACGTCCGGTCTCACATTATGCATATTGCTACAGAAATTGTATTACATGGAAACGTGAAACTTGAAAGGGATTCTCAAACAACTTCTGAGGTCCATTAACGTTTCTTCCTTAATTTCCTTCAGAAGATAGTGTTTTGGAATTTGGAAACCAATTCAAAAAAGAAAGCTACACAATATACTATTAACTGAAAAACGGTATGTGGAACAATAGCTTCAGAACATTGGGCAATCAAAACTGAGAACAGACAGAGAAAGAAACCCATCAACCATCATAGGAAGGTATTGCAAACAGCAAGATTAACTTCACCTGCAGAGAAGGTATCCAATACGATGCCATGCAAGGTCCCACACATTATTAGCATGAGCAATCCAGGCTTCAATTTGCGGAGTTTCATGCCTGTAAAATACATTAAATGTTATAATCACAGTAAGCAACACGTACCTGATAATATATCCAAATTTCAGGAAAAATTAATTTAAACAAGCACGGACAAAGTATTAAGCATAAAATTATAAGTCATTAATTTTACAAAACTGTTAAAAAACAAAATCCGATGAGATAGCTAAGAAACACCTGTTTTATCTAGCTTTTAGTATTAAAAAGGGTAAGAACTGTTTTCTTTTAGACCTACCTATCTAAACATTCTCTTGCCATATAAACAGACAAAAAGAGACCCCAAAAAACAAAAAATCTGCCGAGCATTACCTCCAACTCAGTAGAGATTTTTATTGAAGCAGAAAGCAACATTGTTCAATTCTTTGACGTAGACAGTTTGTCACTATTTATAAATGAATAAATATAATTTATTTAAAAATTTGTAGTACTTAGTGTGAGATCCCAACCTAAAACCAATTGGCATTAAGTGGAGTGGCTCAACATATATATAAACTGCACCCACAACATTGAGGCAGGCGACGTGAGACTCTTAACACTTAGCATGCTTTCTCATTGCATTTTCGGACTAAGATTGACTCCAGAATTTAAGAAAATGTTATAAGCAAAAGAAATTATAATTTCATGAAAACTAATAAAAAAATTAGGCATGATGTGAAAATAAAATTCCGTAAAGTAAGGTCGGAAGTAAGAACTAAGAAGAAAGAAGGTAAACTGCAAATGAGAAAATGAATTTACCCGACAAGCTAATGGAAGATGGAACCATCATAACTCCGACTGACAAAGTACTGTTCGTGGAATGGATGGCAAGCCAAAGCTAACAAAAGTGTAAAAGTAAGTCATGAAACTCCTTGCAGAAGCATTAGAGAAAATGGCTATTTGCGTTATACTCCTGCCAATGTTACACTACCCAGTAGCCCAATGAAACATATTAACTACATAAGCAACAATTTAGGGAAGTTTGTGCAAGCATGCGCAGCATGCGTTGAATATTATAAAAATCATAGTAAGAAACTTCACAAGTGGCTGACTTAGAAATTCAAAAGGTTGCATAACAATATGCATATTGCTATATACAACTAGCAATATATTAACTAAGGACTTCAAAAAACGTTCGAAATTTAATGCAGTAAAATTAAATCATAAGAATATGGAGAACTTAATTTTCAAATTGGAGGGGTTGCTACAAATAAAGTAACCCAATAAACTGTGACCACAAGTGCTCCAATGATGGATAACAATGTAATCAAGAGTAAATTGCAGTATCACTTTAACTAATTTTTAGCTCAAGTTCTAATAAAAGTAATTAATTCGTAGCAATTTAACCATGGACTATGGTAATAATAGCTAACAAGGTTAGTCATAGTCAAGGCGTAAGCAAACGATGGTAGCCGATGAAACTACTATTGAGTCAAGAGAATGATGCCAAAATCTGAAAGTCAATAAATAAATATAACAAATTACCTAAATAACCAAAACTCAACTTGATAAGATGATTAACTAAACCAACACTCCAGGCCATACAATTAAGATTTGCCTAGCTTTGAAAACACACTTCCCAGTTATCACTGGGCTGAAGTGGAGGGACATTATTCAGTAATCGACCATTCTAATCAACTCCTTCAAATCAAACATTAAAGTAGCTTCAAGTAAGCTGTAACACCTCATTCGGCCTCCATTTCAGTTTCACTAGAACCTGCTCATATCATTCCATCACCAAGTACCATACCAGAATTCCACATTTCCTAATCTACTCTCAGCTACACAACTTACAAAAAGTTTTTTTAAAATCTAACTAATATGCATTCCTGTTACAATGATCTTTTTGTCAAACCAAAGTAAAAATATGACATCTAAGCAAGGTTTTAAAGTCAATGTTAGGTTGTTTGAAAAAGAGCTTAAAGTGATGCATCCCGTTTTCATCATATATCTTTACAACAGTCAGCATATAATATTCATTGCAGGATATATTAATTGAAGGAACTATCCTTCTATTCGTTCTCAAAGAAAAAGCCATTTCATTTACCAGTAACATCCTTCCAAAGTCCACGGAACGATTCAAGCTCCTTCGTAGCCCTTATGTCATAAAGCTGCATATACAGGGTACATATGAATATTACTACTATGAGGGCGACAAATGTTATAATAAGCAAAAAAGAAAATGAAACAAAGCAGGATTAAGTCAAAGAACAAAGCAAAGGGGAAAATGATGAGCAAAAACTTAAAGTGATCAATCAGGTAAAACAAAGAGAGATTCATAGGTAGATAAAATCCAACTTGAATCCCAAAAAGGTTAGATAATCATCCCCAATACAGTAGAAAGACAGAGGCAAATGCCTATTAAGGGTCCATCAACTTGTACCATGAAGATATAGTTACTAACCTTTGCAGGCATTGATCCTTTGAAGCTGTTAAAACCCAGTTGCCATTTTGATTCCATTTGACACACAGCACGGTATTTTTGTGGCCATGACTGCATGACATGAGTATGAATCAATAAACATATATAGATAAATCGAACAGTAGACATCAACGCTCAAAAGATACATACCATCATCGACAATTCCAAACCACATAGCATCGGAGTCAATGAATACATGTACCTTTCACTTCTGTGATCTTGACGAATCCGGCCGCAAACCAGGAGAAAAATTTCCACTGTCTACATCTTGGGTGCCACCATAATACTGATAAAGTAAAAACAACCTAACATTATCATTCAAAATAAGAATAACATTATTAATGCGCTCACTTAAAAGGGTATGAACATAAAATAAGTAACAACAAACCTGGTTCCATATACCCATTGCTGGATTTTGAGGGTAAATGGGAACAGGGGGAATGTGTGGGTAAAGTTGTACCCCAGGGTATTGTGGGAGCAATGCCACCCCTTGCTGATTGTATTGCGGATAGCCTCTCATTCCTTGTACTGCAATTCCTTGCTCGGGGTACTGTGGGAAAACTGTCATCCCTTGTTGAAAGGACTTGTAACCATGCAGTGATCCCTCACTTGTTGCAATATCTATTGTTCGCCTACATGCTTCTATTGGTACTCTATTCACACCATGCCATGCAATAGAATTCTACATCAAAAGGAACATTACTTTAAAGATAATTTAACCAATGAAATTATCTCACAAACCTATAAACGTGCATTTAAAATCCAATTACATTAGCCGTTGTCTTATGGTTGTGGAAAACATTATGCAAAGGATCATTTACAGGTGCAGCATTCTGCACAGCGGCATAAGGTGAAACTTCAACGTTTTGTTGCTTCACCTGTCAACCAAACCACACAAAATAAACAAACTTATGACTGCTTAATTAATGAAAGATCGAAAGTACACTACAACGTATAAGTGCAATTTAAGTACACTTCTTTTAATAATTTAAACTTAAATTATTCTAACATTCTCCTTTATTGATTTTTGAGATGAAGACGCTTTTTTACTATGCTTTCTTCTACACGCACTCGCACTTGCCATCTCCACACTCTGCAATAAAACAATGCAAAATATATATCGAGTAAATCCTTCATTTCAATAAACATGTAAAGTGAAAGATAAATTACGCATACATTGTCCTTTCGATGTGAAGTCTGAAGCGAACCGCTCTGCCTCATGCAATTGTCGGGCAATGACTCATTATCCTGCAACAATTACAATTTACTACGACACATAAGCCAATTTGTATATCAATATAAACTACTGACTTGTCACTTAACAAGACGTACTTCTCTCTTGTCAATATCATATTCTGAGCTTGAGGTATCCTCCTTAGTACTATAGTCAGCCTCATTTCTAATCATCCTTGGGCACTTGGCAATATTGTGTCCAGATTTGTGGCAATATGAACACTTATACTTTCTCTTTCTCCAATTCTTTTTCTTTGATGGAGCACCTTTAGTCTTAACCATCATAGGATCACCAAGCACCTTCTGATTACCCTCTCGGTTCCTATTAGGATCATTACGTATGTCTAACTTCATAATAAGCTTCAATATTTCATCCCTCATCTCAGTAAAATCATCCAATTTTCCCGCTGCAATATGACACAACCTATTACACATGGCAGACAATGCACCAAAACGCAACCTAAAAGCCTTCTCTGAATCAGTATCATCCACTTGAATGGATGGTGTATAATCACTCTTAGCAGTCTTTGTCCACCGTTTCAAGATTAAGTTACTCGGAATGGACTCCATGTGTTCGTGCTTCATGGCGCAAAAAATATGACTACAAGGAAGACCACCTGATTCAAAACCTCGACAATTGCACACAAACTTACCCTCTACACGGTCATAAGTCACCTCAAACACAGTTATTGGGCTACAAAATTTATTCATTATGTACTTCACAATGTTTCCATCCTCAATTTTGTTTAAAACAATTAACGCACCTGCCTGGTCTATCTCCACTTTAAGTTCTGCAAATATCTTCCTTGTGTATATTTTTGAAGCACCAAGCTCAATATTCTTAAGGGAAGTTGTCATCACAGGCTCACCCCCATACAATGACTTATAGTCTGCCTCGTGCTCATTATTTCGATAATCTTTTAAAACACGATCAAAATTGTGCAATAAGTCAACAAGGCTATTTTTATTACGAACATATTGCTTGATGAAAGAGTTTATACCTTCACAATGAGAGGTTGTTCTTATGCATCCAAAAAATTCCTCCCGAAGATATGCAGTTGCCCACATTCTCTTTCTCTTATAAGTCTTCTTGATCCACTTCTTAGCCTTCCTACTACAAACATTATGTTTCTCAATCATTTTAGTCCAAAAATCTTCAAACTCAACTACAGAAAAATTAGAATACATTGCTTTGCTAAAATCCTCCAAGAATTGGCTATTCTTTACATTCTCACATGCATTATTCTGGAGATGCCATGAACAAAGTCTATGTCTTGCATTGGGAAAAATAGCCTTGATAGCCTCTCTCATTGCATTGTCACCATCAGTCACAACTGCCTTTGGATGTTTATGAAACATAGCCTCCGAAAGAGTTTCCAACACCCACTTATAAGTCTCAACTTTCTCGTCATCAACCAATGCACATGCAAATATTGTTGTCTTCCTATGGTGATTCGTACCAGAAAAAATTACCAAAGGCTTGTTGTACTTGTTCTTTTTGTAAGTCGCATCAAATGCTAATACATCTCCAAAGCATTCAAAATCAACACGGCTCGGACCGTCACACCAAAACAGATGTTGTAGTCTACCATCACTTGTTGTCGTGAACTTTGCAAACAATGACGGATCACTATTCGCCTTCGCTTGCAAGTAACTTAGAGCAGCAACGGCATCCCCATCTTGTATCTTAGCGCGCCGCTTCCTATCGAGGTGATTGTACACATCCTTCTTGCAAAAACCCAAATCAGAATAACCCCCTTTTTGACCAACCATTAAACCCATTATGTGACATGTTCTCACCCCGTACAAATGCAAGCTCTCCACTTGAGACTTATCTGCATCTGTCATGCGACGATAAGCTGGAATTAAGTGAACAAATGAAGACGGCGTAAGTTCATGGTTGTGACCCTCAACAAAGCTTCCCACTACCCATCTACATGTCTTGTAGTCGAACGTGCACCAAACTGGGCACGACAGTCAGTTCTTGTTAATGGTTTATGCTCTCTTACTCTATCTACTCTTGTGAAGTGCTTCTTGTCTCTCAGTCCCACTCTGTTGCATACTAATTGACGCATAACAACATTGCCCTTGCAATCACGCCGTACATTTTTCTTCCGAATTACAAACCCATGTAGCTTAGCATATTTGCTATAAAATTCAATAGCTTCCATTTGACTGCCAAAATCTAGGTCACGGATATCATCCCCTGTCAATTCAGTAATTCTTTTATAAGTACCATCAACCTTTTTCCTCATGATACCTTCGTTTTCATCTCCCACAACATTGTCACCATCTTTGTCATTCTCCTCTCCACCATTATTCCCAA
Organism: Ormosia semicastrata; assembly: GCA_029884595.1. NCBI lineage: Eukaryota > Viridiplantae > Streptophyta > Magnoliopsida > Fabales > Fabaceae > Ormosia > Ormosia semicastrata. The sequence continues at coordinate 63,224,203 of JAQQTO010000056.1, forward strand.
CATTCATGGGGTCAATATTAGAACCTCCATCACAATAGTCATCACTGGAACCTCCATCTGATTGTTCACCATCACATTCCTCATCGCTCGAACCTCCGTCGGATTGATGACCATCACACTCTTCATCACTTAAACATCCATCACCTGCAATGTCATCATTCCTTTCATCACTAGACAAACCAACACAAATCCTCACCATCACCAACAAAGACATCTGTTTCCTCATTCAAGTTAGCCATTGATTCTTCACTATTGCTAGTCATCTGCATAAAAGTACACACCTTTTCTAAATTTCAGAATCTTTTGCGTTTTTAACAAAATACCAAACAATATTTTACAAACCACGACATGTACTAACATAAACTACCATAAACCATACACATATAAAGTAACTACCATAACTGAACAAATAACACTAAATTCAAATAAAGACTCACTACACATCACAACATATACATTCCTCAGCTGCCAATAAATTTTACAGTCTAAACAACTATAACTTTAACACTGTCTTTATTTCTTCCCCCCTGTTACACAGCAGTGCACTACACACACGTAGCCTACTAAATGGCTATTAAATTACTGTTATGATACCAACATGCACTTTAGCATACCATTTCACATGTTTCACTACTTTATAGCTCAAGAAACTTATGGGGGGACATTAATGCGAGAAAAAAATTATGCACATGCTATTTGCTTTTCAACCATGGAAATGCTCTCTGGCAGGTAATATAACCCATGTACTCAAAAGACTAGAGAAGCCACAAAACACCAAAAAGTAGAAAGAAAAAAGAAATAATAAAACATGGTCTCTAGCCTAAAAGAGAAGGTAATAAGCAAGGATCATTGATACAAATAGAAAAAAGAACTTTAATATAAATATATATATATATATATATATAATTGGGAAAGTAGAAAAGAAAATGGGGTAGCACAACTTTTGCTTTTTTTTCCAATGCAGAAGCAGAAGCAGAAGCATAATGTGCATTTGACATACCATGACATACATCAATAAACAAAGAAATTCAAAGTTTATTCCCATCCCTCAAACATCTGCAAATATTTCATGTTCAGAGGTACAAAGTTGTTGACTGAATTAAACAATTCAGCTAACAGTACAGAAATGAAAATCACAACAAATAAATTGAAGGCATGACCAATGTTACGTATCAAACAAAAGGCATCAATTAATGGCAGCAAAATAAAATAATATAAGAAAAGGAAATGATACAAGAGAAGTGAGTAGTAGTTTCATGCACAAACCAGAGTGAGCAGAGGGAACTTGAAGGAAAGTAGTAGGAGAAGTGCAAAGGCACAGACAGACAGTTCGATGGACCTTGCTTTAATTAAACCTATGCTAAAATTATGTTTTTGGCTTTAATGAACTTCCAAGTCGATCTCTGTCATATCCCAAATGTTCAATAAAATCAAACCTATGCAGCTAAGTTCAACCAAATGTGCAAAAAGATTGTGATACTAAAAATTAATAGCTTTTCTTTGAGGAGAATTTATTCTTATCTGATGACCCAAGATCTTGATCTTCCTAAAGATATGAAATTTTACCGCAACATGCTATCAACATAAATATGTGCACATCAAAAACATATTTCACCTATTACCCCTTCAGAGGGAGAGACAATTTTCTCATAAATTTGATTTAATCGCTCGATCCAAATGTTTAAAAGAGCATACAATTAATTTCTATCGCACTCATCCCACGTAATTTTTGTCTCATATGTCAATTGTTAGCACTTGTGACCATTCATCCTAACTCATTTGTAAATAAAAGATGCTTTAGACGCTCTGATGTTTCATAATTCATATTGTCCTGTTGCTTCTACTATTGCTTATCATCCATCTAATAGTATGAACTTCAGACTGCCGAATCTTCCAACACATTCTTAGGTGCACCAGAACAAGAGATTTTATTCTGTATTACTTAATTTCTTAATATGTCACACATCAGGCATATCATTAAAAATGTAGTTACAATAAGAGACAATGATGCCCCCGAAAGCTATGTGTCACACATTAAATAGTACAGAGAATGTCTCCTTCCAAAAATCCCTCCAAATTGTCACACATTAAATTCATGGAAGGAAAAACCACAGTTTAGGCATGAAAAGTCACATATGATCGCAAAATAAACAATATTTATCAACCCGAATTATATCACCAAATTCCCACTTGTCTTTCTGCAAAAATGCCCACGACATGCGTTTTGAATGAATTTTTCCAAGTAAAATTGTTCGAAAATCTGATAAACCTAACAAAACTAACATAGAAAAACCATAACCATCGGCACACAAGAAAAGGATCATCATTATCCACAGTATCCAAGCAAGCACGAATATTTTTCACTTTATTCCATTTTTAGAGAAAAAGAGGGGCTTGTCGACCAGATTAAGGTTATAGCGTAGAAAGTACCTTTGCTTCAATTCTTGGCTATGGGGCTGAGGCCACTGAGAACTAAGATCGAGCAACACTGACCGACCTCCAAGATCAACAGTTGGAAGCGTATCGGCCGGCCGTCAAAGGGAAGCTTTCGCTGACCATGAGTTGGAATCGTATCAGCCGTGACAGGGAGCCTTCGCCCGGCCGTGAGGGGAAGGGACGGTGCCTGCAGCGCTAGGGGTGATTGGGGATTTAGGGTTCTTACGATGTGGGGGTTCTATTAATTTGGGGATATAGGGTTTTTGGCCTTCTTTTAATTTGGGATTTGGCCTATTTCCTTTCTGATATTCCAGTTCACAATTTCATGCTTTAACTTTTGTAATTTTGCAAAATAATCCATACAGAGAGGTGCAATAAATATAATATTTCAAATAGATCCCTGTGACAAGGATGTATCAATTTGACTCAATTTGACTAATATTTTACGTGTCAAAATATTAGTGGTGCATGTTGGAATTCCACCGGTGGCCAACGATTTTTGAGTGCACCAGAGAAAGCACCTAAAAACAAATGGAAATCCATACAGGAGAAGCAATGGAATAGAAAAGGGTGAAAAAAAGTAAAAAGAAAAAGAAAAGAAAAATGCTATAAAAGCCAAATCGCAACGATCACAACCATCTCTCTTTCCCTCTCTCATAAGTCATAACCATCATCCCACCCAAGCCACAATATGAATATGGATCCACCAAAGCTGGACCTGAACAAGCTGAAAGCACACAAAGTCCTTGGCAAGGGTGCTATGGGCACCGTATTCCTAGTCCAAGACACCTCAATAGGACACTCTATCCCCATGGCACTCAAAGTGATGGACAAAACTTCCATCCACACAAAACACGACGCTGACCGGCGTGCCCGTTGGGAAATCCAAGTCTTATCCCATTTGTCCCACTCCTTTCTCCCTTCCCTTTTAGGCACCTTCGAGAACGACCAATTATTAGGGTGGGCAATCCCTTACTGCCCCGGCGGCGACCTCAACGTCCTCCGTTACCATCAAATCGATCACGTCTTCTCCCCCGCCGTCATCCGCTTCTACTTAGCTGAGATCCTCTGCGCTCTACAACATCTCCATAGCATGGGCATCGCCTATCGAGACTTAAAGCCGGAAAACATCCTTATTAACCAATTTGGCCACGTCACCCTAACTGATTTCGACCTCTCTCGTAAGCTCACACCAATTGCAAAAACCATCATTTCATCAACAACCTCTCTCATCGACTCAAAGGTTCCAGAAACTCGCCGTAAACATCGCCGGAACTTCGCTCGCTGGATCACACTTGCACCACCATCATTACCAGACACGACACATCATCATCAGAATGGTTTGAAGAAGGCCAAGTCTGCCAGAGTCAGCCCGGTGAGTCGGCGAAAGCCGAGTTTCTCCAACGGCGAACGGTCCAACTCGTTCGTCGGCACGGAGGAGTATGTCTCGCCGGAGGTCGTTCGCGGCGACGGACACGAGTTCGCTGTGGACTGGTGGGCCCTGGGGGTACTGACGTATGAGATGCTGTATGGTACGACGCCGTTTAAGGGAAAGAATCGGAAGGAAACGTTTCGAAACGTGCTGGTGAAGGAACCGGAGTTTGTAGGGAAGAAAACGGCGTTAACGGACCTGATTTCGCGGTTGTTGGAAAAGGACCCTACAAAGCGATTGGGTTACGCTCGGGGCGCTAGTGAGATCAAGGAGCACGAGTTCTTCAGAGGGGTCAAGTGGGACCTACTAACGGAGGTTCTACGGCCGCCGTTTATTCCGTCTAGAGACGACGGTGCCTTGCCTGAGAAATTGACCGGTGACGCTGTTGGTGTGGACATAAGGGATTACTTTGAGAGTTTGAAATCGCCGCCGTCGTTGCCCCCTTCGCCGTTACCGTCACCGTCTTATGAGTTTCAAGCAGAATTTTGACGCACGTTGGGGGCTTGCACGTGATAGAGTTAGTTATTCTTCTTTGGTAACTCTTTGAATTTTCAGTGTAAATATAACGGTAGAACGTGAAGAAACAGCGTTAGCGAAATTACTTAGTATAGTTTTTTTTTTGGGATGAAATGTACTTGCCATAATATAGTTATAGTTATTATATATATAAACTACAAATAGAATTGTACAATACGATGGTTTAAACGTGAAAACTTTTTGATGTGTTTCACATATACACTCATTCATGTCCAAATATTGAATTCTTTTTAGTTCTACTACATTAGTACTCATGTTTTCAAATGTCAAATAGTATAATATTAATAAGAGTAAAATGTTTTCTTTCCACATTAGGATGTATATAATTGCTTATTGGATTGCGTGGTTGATCAGTAAGGTTTTTTTTTAGATGATTGTATGGTAATTAAGTTTTTAAAACTCAAACAAATTGCTTCATTTAATAATAATAATAATAAGCAAGGGTAAAAAAGTATTAGAAATATAAGATAGGTGGTAAAATAGGCATATATATTCTTCTTCTTTAACCAGAAAAAAAAGAATATATGTTGCTTTTGTTTTTCTAAAAGAACAGCGCCGAATAAATATACCTTTATAAGCTATAAACTAATTCATTTTTTTTTCATTGTACGTACATAACTAAAAATTTTACTGTTGGTTTTTCTACTGTGGAATCAATACATCAGTCTTGTTCAGATTTTACATGATTATTATTGTTTGGACGGAAAGAAAGTGGTCATAAAAATTAAAAGAGTTTCAAATGCGATCTTCAAGGTGCATTGAGTGCGAATTATTAAAAAGTATAGGTGTTGAAAAAAACTTCCCTCTTGTTGGTTTATGTTGTGTGTAAAGTTTATGTCACCATTATCTACATTTAATATTTGTAATCGCTTTCAGTTTGTTTTTTAAGATGCATTGAGCTTGAGGGGTCTTTGATGCACCTTTGGCTTATTAATACATTGTTACAAATGGGAAAGCACTAAAGGCATCTCTCTTTTGAGAAGAAAGTATTAGTAGGACCAATAATTCTAATTCTAACCGGTACCATCTTATTCAAATAAAGATGATCACAATAATAACACTGTTTATCCCGTGAAGAGTGGTGATTTGTTGTCAAATAAAGTCTTTATACATAATAATGAGCTACTGAAGTTATAATTCTTTAACACGTGCTCAAGTTTGTTCTCTCCAGAAGCTCATGGTGCAACCCTCATTTGAAGGTTTTTCTGTCTTTGTTGGTTAAGGAGCTTGTGTAGAAATAGATGTGGCAACCGGTGCACCATTTTTTAATTGTATTTCATTTCTATTCAAATAGAGAGCTAATTATGGAGAAACAGAGGTTGCAAGGGTGGATTGTCTTGTTATATATATTGTTTTCATATTTTGGTAAAAATAATAGAAGGAAAAGTATTGTTATGATTACAGGACAAATTGTTCCAAAATCACGGTAATATAGATAATTGCCCCCCCCCCCTCCCCAAAACTTTTTATGATCTTATTATATTATTGATTATTGTTTAATTAACATAGGCGATTTTTCATGAGTGTCATCCTCCGGAGTAAATTGGAACAGCTGCAATAATGAGATATTTCCCGCCAGAAACTAACAGTGAAACAAACATTAAGCAAATAATAAAAAAAATTCATTATAAGTTTACAACAATAGCTTGAGATTTCTACCTCTTCCCTTGATAATTTTACCTTAGAGAAATTATATCATACTCTTAAAGAAACAATAAATGCATGCTCCATGAAGATTTTTATCATTAATTTAAGTTTTTTAAAAAAATGTGTTAATGTATTTAAAATTAATGATGAATATCTTCCTAAAATAAGTATTTATTGTTGTTCCAAGATTATATGTAATAATTTCTAATTTACCTTATGGTATGTTGGTATGGGGGTTAAAAGTGAAAGTGAAAATTTTATTTGTCAATTTTATTTATAAATATATTGAAAACTTATTAATAACCTTTTATTTATATTTATATTCCCATACCAAGTTAACCTTATAAACTAATGAAAAGTTCTCAGACCATTATCTCTTGATAAGACACCAGTTTAGGTAATTAAGTAAATGTCTGTTTGGTTCTTGGAATTGAACATACAATTATAATTTAGAATTAAAATTGAACTTTTAATTTTAATTTTTATGTTTAGAATATTATTTAAAATTAGAATTATAATTTTATAAACTAATTTCATGAAATTAAAAAATAATTAAATTAAGTTTTTCTCAATTTTTAACTTATACATTAAGAATTATCAATTTTATAACTTAAAAATTAAACTCTCTCTCTCTCTCTTTTTCTCTCTCTCTACATTTATTTTTATTTATGAATAATCATATTTATTGAGATTCTATATTTATATAGAAAATTAAATTTACATTTATATAAAAATTATTATAATAACTATTTATTTTTTTCAAAAATTCATGAAAAAAATTTTTATGAAAAAAATGACTATTATATTATAAAAATATTATTGTATGAATATTTTTATTAATTTTAAGTTTGTAAATAATTTTTTAATATTTTAGATCATATCATTTAAATAATAAAATTATAATTGAATTTAAAATTATAATTTTTTATCTTAATTCTTTGACAATTCTAAATATAAAATTTAAAATTTTACACCAAATTTAATTTTTAAAAAATTAAAATTAAAATTAAAATTTTATGTTTTAATTTAATCTCGCTATGTAAAAGGACTCTAAGAGATATTCTTGAATAAATTTAATATATTTAACTTGGGTGCATTAAGTAAACTATTGACATGTTATTAATATATTAGTGAATATAATATTTATTTAATACGAATTAATGATGTAATAATACTTTATTAATTTAGTACACCTAAATTAGATACATTATATTTACTCAAGAATCTGTCACTAACTGGATTCATAGGACGCCAACTTAGTTAAATTGATGTGAAAGGAAAAAAGAAAAAATCTTGCGCTTTGATGCAATTTCAGTAATCCTCTAAGCCTTCAACGGCCAGCCATGTGCTAAAGACGTAAAGTTTAGTTACTTTGACGACTGTACGAGTGCAGATTACCTTTGACGGCAAAGTAAATGTGGTCCACCGTTTGCGTTGTAGGCAAAGTTACTCAACGTTCAACAATAATAAGGGTAAATACATTTAAAAAAAAACTTATTTTTGTATTAATTAAGAGCACAACTTCATAGACTTGGGAAAATGATAGATGCATATATAAGAGAACTTTACAAAACTTTCACGTAAAGAAAAATAAGTGGTTGAGAAAACTTGAATTTTGTAAAAAAAAAAATTAAATGAATTTATCACCCCCTCATCTTTCTTTATTTGAGAGTTGTGTGCGCTAAACTTAGAGATGGTGATTCCTGACAAATGCTAAAGGTGTTTGGGAATAAGTGCGAGAATTTGATTATTTTAATAATTAATAATTGTTAAAATAAATTATAATAAAATTAGTTTTATATTTAAATATGTTAATTATAAAGTAATTTAAAATTAATTTATTTTCTTAAATGGTAGAAAAATTATTTTTATACATTAAATTATTAAAATAAACATAAAATAATTAAAAAATATATTTAATTGAGTATAAAATAATTTTATATCTCAAAATATAATGAATAATTTATAGTCTAAAATTATAAGTTTTAATTTTCATTATTATAAAAAAATTATAATACATTAAATTTTGTACAAAAATTAAAACTGATTTTGTATTAAATAGTTAAAAAAAATTCAAAAAAAGGATTGTTAATCTGTTACCAAACATGCATATATAGTGTCACTTTACTAAATCTGTTGCCAAACATGCACATACAGGGTCACTTCACTCACTTGTCTATTATGCGGAGAATCTGGTGCTCAATTGAAGTAAAGGGACTAAAAGAAGGAATGGGTTCCCAAGCAGCTAGCAGTAACGTGAACAAGTATTCCTTGTGTCGGCCAATTTTAGGTTTGGTAAGGCATGAAGTTGGTTAGAGAAGAGACCACACTTGTGAGGACTTACTGCTTCTTTAAACTAATGTTTTAAATGGAATTGATTGATTGAAATTGTTGGATTATGAATTGATCATATTTTTTATTCTAGTATTTTTTAATTTAATTATAGTTGAATCATAAATTTAACTAATTGAATCAAACAAATCATGATTTGAAAGTTTTGTCAGTTTAGTCTCTGATTTAATTTTTAAAACATTGTTTTAAACTAAATGCACCCTTTTGTCTTTCTACCTCTGCCTGCCTCACTCAAGCTCTAGGTATTTTGCACTTTGCAGTTTCCGCACTGCACTTTCATATTCACAAGCATATGGCCCTACCCAACACATCTAAGTCTGTGTTTGGATATCAACTAGCAATGCTTGAGGTGGCCCTTACTCGCTTTATGGTTTTGTATTGCATTTCCCTCAACAAACAACAAAAGCTACATAACTATTTGTTTCCATCTCCTAGCTAGCTTTGAAAAATCTTCTCTTGTATTGTCTCTGTTCTGACCCATAATTTGGCTCCTTATGTCTTCATTTGCACACTAGTAAAGTGTACTCATATCATAGTATTATTAATGTAAGATTACATAATTGGGGTAAGTTGCCGAAAGCTATTGGTATAATTATAACTAGGAAGAATTTAGTCCAAGCTTTTTAGAAGAAAGATTACTTTTAACATTGGATGTGAAAGTGATCGGAATGCCTGTATGTTGAAAGGAAAAGTGGGCGAGTTCAATGCTGTACCTAGAAACTGTTAAGCAATTAGTAATTACCCAATTTATGCTTTTTTCCGTCAATACGGAAAACAAATCAAATTATCATTCTTCCAAATAAAAGTGCCTTCAATGCATTCAACGCACGTCCAGATCCTATCATGCGAGTCATGCTTTTTAGAACGAGTTGTGTGCCCTTTTCTGACCACGAGACTTGGCATTACAAGTTAGAACCTTGTCCTTGTAACAATTCGAATGGCATCTTTTTCACCAATGAGGCATCCAACCTAAGTTCACCTTCTAAGGACATTGGTTTGTTGTGCGCCATTTGTTATGAATTTGATAAAAAAGAAAAAAACAAAGGTTAATTACTTGAAAATTTCTTACCATGGTCAGCATGTCGGTACCAGATCAACCAAAACAACATCAGTGGCCACTCATTTGGGCCGAAATATATCCTCTCAGTTATTTGGTTGTAAAAGATTTCCCTCACAAGGCCTTTTGGGCCAAAAATATTTGGTTTTGGAGTAGAACGGATCCTCTCCCTTCGGTCGCTTAGGAAGGAATTAACCCAATTATCGTGCAAGCCAAGTCTCAATGCTCTTCACATTGCATTGTATTGAACCATTCAATCAATATTAATTTCACGTGCATTAGGGCCAAATATAATAATAATAATAATAGAATCCTGTATAGATTCAATCTCCAATATTAAAATAATGAAATAATATAAGCAATAAGGTTACAGACACATAAGCTGTATATCTATTTCATGTTTAGATGGTCGCATCTACAATGCACCCTCAGTTATGGAGCATGGGCATACTTTGAACTTTACCTCTTATTAGGTAATGGATTTTCTCTTCTGGTTCCGGAAATAACCACCGGAAGTTCCCAACTCCACCTGCTGAACAAGTTGCTGGTTAATAAATCTAGCCGTTGATATAGTTTTAACCAAGATCTACGGCTCCAATTGAAGAAACATTGGTGCTCAAGGAGCATTGTAGACGCAACCTATTCAGATAGTATTTTTATTGGGTAGTGAGTTAGGTATATGTTTTGCTTGTACTCTACTTTCCGAATTTGGAGAAAAAAATAAAAGTAAAAACCTTCACTTCTCCGGCAACCATTAACATTTATCCTATTTACGCGAACTTGAGAATTGTTCTGCTTTGTGTTACGTATCAGTTATTATCACCACCTCTATTAACTTTATTAACTTTATAAGCAAATATTATTGTATAAATTTGATCTACTCAAATTTAGTGTACTAAACTAAAAAAGTATTGACACATAATTAATTCTTATTAATGCACTAGATTTAAATCTTAGCAACATATATAACGCGACTCACCTAATCATGATTCCAATTTATTCTACACGGGTCAATATACCCCTCGCATTAGGTATTTCCGTATTTGTTAATGTTGTTGCTTTACATTATTTCAAACACATGGCGCAGATTCGTTACCAAAAGAAAAAACACATGGCGCAGATTTCAATCAACCCACCATATATAAAAGAGCAAAAACGGAGAGAAAACAAAATAGCAGCTAAATATGGCATTTCGCTCTCGGTTTTGAGTAGAATTTGTAGTGAATAATGTGATGTGAATGAAAGACGACAAAGTATGTCAGGCATGCCTAGTGAGGGATCAGAGGAAAGTGCCAATCTTTAGGGTCACTGTTATGTTTTACTTTTACTATTGTTGGCTTGATTTTTCACTTACCTTTGCTCATTCTTTGAACTAACCCAAAAAGTTTATAGTTTATAGCTAGGTGAAGTACCTTAGTGATTGGCAGAAAATTTTGTTGTTTATACGTTTTAATCAATCAAATTATAAATGCCACCAGTATCGATTGTGTTCATGAAATTCAATTACAGTTTAGGATATTCATTTAACTTAACATGGCGTCATATAGGGACGGATCAAGCAAAAATCTTATGTAACGATAAAAATCATGAATTATATTATTAAATATATATTATAGTATAATATCAATAATTTTTTAAAGAAAATTATATTTATATTTCACATTTTAACTCTAACTAAGTTGCTCTTTTTTATAGGCATAACAAATTATTTTCATTATTTTAATGAGATATTTTTAATCTTAATAAGTATATTATACTTAATAAGTAAAATTTTATTTTAAAATTAACCTAATTATATAAATATAAATTTAATTTATTCAATCAATATTATACTTGCATCTTACATTTATTAAAATAATTACAACATGAGCAATAAACTTTTTAATTTCATTAAAAGAACTTTTATGAAAAGAGTGAAGAAAGAATAAAAAACAAATATTAGATATTAAATGCATTACACTAGTGGTATCCTCTACATCATGACTAGTTTATTGGTAAAATAATTTTTTTTTTTTACATATAAATTTTAAAAAGAAGAAGATAGTGAAATTGAAAATAAGAAAAGTTAGTGAATATATTATATGGAAGTTAAAAAATGGTAGAAAAAAGAACTAAAATTATGACATCAATATGTATATTAAGTCATTAATAATCAAATATATATCAAGTATGACTCTTTTACCTTCATGATTTTTATCTTTTAGTAAAATAGAGTATTGATGCCTTAAAAGAAATTATGCATGATGGGAGGCCATGGCCCATGCATGCCCCTGTAAATTCGTCCCTAGCGCCATGTGTATATGAAACAAAGGATTAGTGTTGTATGAATAAAACTAGCGGTGTCTAATGGTTTGGGTCAACCCATGAATTTCTTAGTTTTTACTCAACTTAACCCATAAAATGTGGGTTGAATTGGGTTCGCAGGTTAGATTGTGTTGGAAAACACTCAAACCCGCAAGGTACGGGTCGGGTGACGGGTTTCGAAAGTATGGACCCACGCAAACCCAATTCACCCAAGTAGTTTTTTGTTTTTTTTTGTAAAAGTCATTTGGCCATAGTGGCAATTTATGTTATTTTTCTCATGACTTTTCTATACAGCCAATTAAGTTTAGGTGTAGGTATTGTAATCACATTGATAATGTAACAAAAAAAATAGTGATTAAAAATTCATAAAGCGTCTAACAGACTAATGCGATGAAAACCTAAGTGATTGCTTGGATGACAAAGAGTATCATGAAAAAACTGAGAATTGAGTAGATGAATATGTCAATCCATATTATATATATGATGACATTGACTTCAATTAGCTAATGTGATTTATTATTTATAACTTTTAAGACATGTTAACTTGTTTTAATTTATTTTAGATTTATGTTATTCTAATAAGACTTATTAAATTTATTTATAACATTGACTCGTATTCTTAAAAATAAACTCTCTAAAATGATTAAAAGAACTCAATAAACATAGAATCAGAATTGTGGATTGCATATATTTATGTTTATAAACCAATTAAAGAGACTAAATAACTCAAACAAAATAATATGCTTATTTTACTAACATTTCATAACTGAATGAAAAATCTTAAAAGAGATTATCTACTTACTAGGAAAATTTACATGGTAATAAACCTATAATGCATTTCAAAAAAGTTAGAGAACAGAAGTAAGGTAAATGAAGTTTTCTTACAAGTATTTGAGTTATGAATAACTTTATTTAGTTTATTCTAAACTTAGTAAGACTTGTTAATTGTTAATTTATTATACATTTATTGACTTATGCTGTTTAGTTTATTTGAGATCGAAACCTATTATGTTTGAGTAAGGTTAGTGGAGACTTATAGTGTTAATTTAGTAGATTGAGACCTATTATACTTGAGATTGAGGCATATGATGTTAATTTGTTACATTGAGACATATTGTGTTTGAGATTGAAATTTATGATAATAATTTGTCAAATTTTGTATTTTAATTTTTTTAAATGTTTTTTTTAAAAAAATGTCAGACCCACAAATTTGACTTAACACAACCTACTTTTAAGTGAATCGGGTTGAATCAGGTTGAGTGAAAAAAATCATCTCGACCCCAACCCAACCCAACCTAACCCATTGCTCTAATGAGTGAGTCGGGTCCAAAAATATTATTGAATTTATCCAACGGACACCCTTAAATAAAATCATATCATTCATATAATCATATATATATATATATAATATACTTTCATATTCTAATATATCTCACTTTGACATGTAATAATATGATTAAAAATTTGTCATATAAGAAATACATGATCCTCATAACTATCATGTGGCATCTCATGGTACAATTTAAAAAGAATGATATACATGTATTGTTCGAATCTAAATTAAATTTATTACTCACACATATAAATATAAAAATTCATAATCACATACTTATTATTACTATGACATATATACATTTGCATATTAATTCATATTCTATTTAAAAAATTCAAAAAAATTATCATTTATCTTTAGTTGACCATGTTATTAATTATTTTCATTGGTGATTGATCTTAAAATCTCAAATTTTTGTAGGTGTATGATATCATCTTTGTTATATATATACTATCACCCTAAATTAATTAATTATATTTTTAAATTACTATATTTATTCATATTTATTTATTTATATTATTTAAAAAACTTCAATATATACATCATACAAGAGTGAAAATTTTTCATGAAAATATAATAAAATTAATTAAAAATAATTTATTATGATGAAATTAAGAAAAAATTATAGAATGAAAAATTAAAATTATTTAAAACTATATAAATTATTTATTTATTGGGAGCTCATATAAAAAATATTTATTGAGAAGAGTTACATAACCCAATTATTTTCGCATGGGAAGAGCTGGTAAATGAAAACAAAAGAATGATTTTGACTGATCTCACTGTAAACTTTACTAATTATAACTTAATTAAATTAATCTAAATCATACAAGAAGTTATATCTCTAAACTAAGTATATTTTTAATTATTTATTTTAACATTTTTTAATTTATATCGTGCATTGTATGAATACAAAACACTAGTAATAATAATAATAATAATAATAATAATAATAATAATAATAATAATAAAGAGAATATACACGTCTTCATATTCTAACTAACGCGTTATTTTGACATGGAACAATATGTTTACAAATTTGTCATGTGACAAGTACATGATCCAATAACTATCATGTGATATCCCATGTTACAATTTAAAAGAAATGTGTATATGTGTCACTAAGTCTAAATTAAATTTATTGTCCACACATACAAATATAGAAATTTATAATCAGATATTAATTACCTTAACATATATGCATTTTATATTAATTCATATTAAAAAAATTCAAAAAACTCTCACCTATCTTTAGTTGGCCACATTATTAATTATTTTTATTGGTAATTAATCTTAAAATCTCAAAATTTTCGTAAGTGTCTAATACAATTTTTGCTATATATATTCTATCACCCTAAATTAATTAATTATATTTTTAAATTACTATATTTATTCATATATAATTATTGTATATTTTTTAGAAAATTTCAATATATACATCATAAGAGTAAAAATTTTGCATGAAAATATATTAAAATTAATTAAATATAATTTATTATGAGAAAACTAAAAATTTATTAAGTGTTTTTTTAAATGAAGAAAATATAATAATTTTTTTTTTGTATATTCTTAACAATAAGTTGAGAAAACATCCAAATGAATAAACACATAAAAATTAATATTGAAAGAAAAAAACTATAGAATCAAAACTTAAAATTATCTCAAACTATATAAACTAATTATTTATTGAGATGTCATTTAAAAAAATATTTATTGAGAATCTCAAATTATTTGATCAATTTAGCCCCAAAATTATGATATACACAAATAATATAGATTAAAGTATAGGATTACCTGAAAAGATGATGACAAGGCAGCGTATGAAAACTTGAAAGAGACCTCAAGCGGTGTGAAAGAGAGAAACTATTCTTACTATACAGCAGTTTGCTCTTGCGTCAGTTTCGATTGGGTAATTGCATGGATTATGGTGGTTAGAAATAAGGGTATCTCTCTTGTGTATATATTCACATCAGAATAGATTAAATTTACCCATCATGGTAAGCTTATACACAAGATCTAATAACAAAACGAGTAGTGTTTAACTAAAACAATATTGATCACTATTTAAGTTACAACAATATGCTCTAATTATTTTGATATCTAATTAAGTGTGTGTTTGGGATAGCTGTGAAAACTAAATTATTTCAATAATTAATTATTGTATAAAAACCTTTTGTTATAATCGATTATAAGAAAAAAAAATTTATATTTGGATATGTTTGCTGAAAAGTTATTTTAAGCTAATCTATTTTGTTTGGACGATATAAAAAAGAATTAATTTTATGCATTAAATTATTAAAATAAGTATAAAATGATTAAACAAAATTATTTGATTGATTAAAAAAATTATTTGATTGAGAATAAAATAGTATTTACATCCCACTATTGAGAATAATCCCAACAACTTTTTTAAAATATGATCAAATTTTAGCTTGTTTTCAAAAGTTGTTCCCTTACATAAATTTTCCATCAACAACTTTTGGAGCAAATTGCCAAACAACTAGTAAACATGATCCAACAGATTTTATTGCTAAAAAAAAATTGTTACACACCCCAAAATAATCTGAAACAAACACTCCCTAATCCGAATTTTTATATAATATAATGTGACTTATGCTAATACACATAAAATTAATAAAGTTGATAAAATTAGTCTAAGAGTTGATTCATTCTTCATCCTTGATACTGGGTCTTATTTATTAGTTAGAGGCTATTATCAATACTGTTGTTTAAAGATTGAAATTGCTCTCTCTGATTCCAAGTCCAAACCTTACATCTCACGACATGATTTTATTCTAAATGTGACTTCATTAACTTCATTAACTTCATTAACTGGGTCTTATTTATTTGTTAGAGGCTATTATCAATACTATTATTTAAAGATTGAAATTGCTCTACCTGATTCCAAGTCCAAACCTTACTTTTCACGACATGATTTTATTCTAAATGTGACTTCATTAACTGCATTTTTAAGTGTATATAATATATATATATACCCACTCACCACCACCCCACTGAACTAGTTGAGCACTTAAGCTTTGTCCTCTGAGTGCGTATGTTCCTCACTCAGTTACTTCTCTGTAGTTCAGTTGGGAAATCCAAAACCGACTGTTTTATTTGTTTTCTACTCAGTTCGCTGAAGTTCTTATTTTTTGGGTTATTGCATTCTTGCTCTACTTGAACTCTTGTTATCTGTTGAGTAATATAATGTTTGATGTTTTTTTTGTACCTGTTATAGCTGAGTTTAAGGTTCATTTTTTATTCTGTCTTTCTCAGGAGGATGTTGGCTTTTCTGTTCTCGTTTGTTACCCTTGTGCTGTGGGGTTGTGCTACGGGTAAAGAGTGTACAAACTCTCCTACCCAATCACACACTTTCCATTACCAGTTATTAACATCCAAGAACAAAACTTGGAAGGAAGAGGTGATGTCACATTATCATTTGACTCCAACAGATGATCACTTTTGGGCAGATTTGCTACCAAGGAAGTTGTTGAAAGAGGAAGACCAACATGATTATTGGTCAATGATGAATAGGAAAATTAAAAACTTGGGTGTGTTGAAGCCACCCCAAGGTTTTCTCAAACAAGTGCCTCTGCATGATGTGAGATTGCATGAAGGTTCAATCCATGCTCGGGCACAGAAGACAAACTTGGAGTATCTGTTGATGTTAGACGTGGACAGGTTGCTTTGGAGCTTCAGGATGACTGCTGGTCTTCCAACTCCTGGAACACCATATGGAGGTTGGGAAGATCCAAGGAATGAGCTCCGGGGTCATTTTGTTGGTTAGTTTATTTCATTGATCATCTTCATTGTATTTTGTAAAGAAAAATTCTACTTGCACATCTTTATGACACAAATCACCTCACATCTTGGGGTGTCTGTGAGAGTCAGAGTGTGGTTGTGCAAAAAACGAGGTGAGATAGTTAAAATAAGATGGTGAAAATTAAGTAGATGTGAGTTTATGTATGTATAAGTGTCTGAAGGTAGATGTGGGTTGATGTATGTATTTATGACACAAATCACCTCACATCTTGGGGTGTTCTTCATAATCAGTGTGTGGTTGTGCAAAAAATAATGTGAAATAGTTATAATAAGATGGTGAAAACTGTACAGGTGTGAGTTGATGTGTGTATAAGTGTTTGGGGAAGATGTACTCTCTTTAAATTTCCAAATCAAACTTGCCTCTCTTTTTAAGTTCTTTTTTCATACTAAACTCCTCGTGTTTCTTCATAAAGATTTCTTAACTTCAAGGGAATAAGAAGGAAGGGCTATTAGAAACCAATGAAAGAGTAGTAACTCACCATAGGACTATTATTGACAATGACATTACTTACCATTGGTAGAATAACTCTGTATTTGGTTCTTTTCATTCAAAGATTAAAAAAGGTGTAAAAGTATCTTTTCTTGTAAGTGAATTACCCATGGCCACAACTTTAAGCCTTGGCAACTCACTTTTCATGGTTAATTTAGAATTGCTTGCTTTTGAATTTTGAAGGGCATTACTTGAGCGCATCAGCTCTAATGTGGGCCAGCACACATAATGATAGCTTGAAGAACAAAATGTCAGCTCTTGTTGCCAATCTTTCTATTTGTCAAGAGAAAATTGGCACTGGATATCTCTCTGCATTTCCATCTGAGTTTTTTGATCGATTTGAAGCTATTGAGAATGTTTGGGCTCCCTATTATACCATTCACAAGGTACAATCAAAAGTGACTTTGATAATTTGATTGTGCAACTACTTTCGGCCTTAATATTGTGGCATTTCAACTAGTCAACTTTGGCAGATCTTGGCTGGCCTTTTGGATCAACATTCTATAGCTGAAAGCACTCAAGCTCTAAAAATGGTTACATGGATGGTTGATTACTTTTACAACCGAGTACAGAATGTTATAGCAAAGTACAGTATAAACAGACACTATCAATCACTGAATGAGGAAACTGGTGGAATGAATGATGTCCTTCACAGACTATACAGCATAACGGTAGGTTAACTAGTCCAAGTGGTTTCTTTAACTCTCTTGTCATTGACTCGTAGACTTAATTCGATGTAACAATATGGACAGATTAATCTTTTAATATATGCATATATTTCATACTTACTCTGTTTGTTTGACTTAGTAGTAGCTTATTGTTTTCATTGCACACTGTACCAAGTTATTGCCATAAACTTCAATCCTGAAATGATCGTATCTTTTTTATACTTGTTCTATGTAGGGAGATCCAAAGCATCTAGTGTTGGCTCACCTTTTTGACAAGCCGTGCTTTTTAGGGTTGCTTGCAGTGAAGGTAGTGATTATATTTATTCATTGTGACAACATTGCTACCAAGTTCATACTGTCTCAAATTTTGTTGTGGCTTTTAGTTTCAGGAGGTTGCAATATTTTATATCATGGTCTTTCAAATTATTCTTTTTTATGTGTCTCAATTATAACAACGTTAACTTTCAAGGAGTAAGAACAATTGTAAAAAAAAATGCATGTAATATATACTAGCAAATTTCCATGTAAATCTAATTATTGACTTATTTCAAGTTTCACTTCTGATGAAAAACAGATCATGTAATGACAATCAATTTTTCCTCTTTTTATCCCAAAATGTGTTTCTTCTAAGTGACTATCATTTATAATATTGTGCTCACCTCTAAATGAAACAGTTAGGTATTTGGATGTTGAACTTTAGGCATTTATATTCTAGTCTGGAAATTGTATATAATTTTATAACAAGGTGTGAGAGTTCTGAAATTCTCTTCTATGTAGGCTAATGATATAGCTGGATTTCATGCTAATACACATATCCCAGTTGTTGTTGGATCTCAAATGCGGTATGAAGTCACTGGTGATCCACTTTATAAGGTGAATTACTTTATGTATGTTGTAGATTAATAATAGAGAAATTTTTTGTTGTCTTAAATTCCAACACTAGTTCTTGTTTTTGGTGTGTTAGGAAATTGGAACATTCTTTATGGATCTTGTTAACTCTTCTCACAGCTATGCAACTGGAGGAACATCAGCCAATGAATTCTGGTATCAAGATATCAGCATTTTTAGTTTCAGTTCTTTTCCAATGCACTTCAATTATCCATTGAATAACTGTATGCTACAAGAGCATCAAGTCGGAAGTTTTTGATCCTTCTTGTTAATAATTACTCAGATTTTTTTTAAACTGCTTCACTTCAAATTTTCTGTATAGGAGTGATCCAAAGAGAATAACAGACACCCTAACAGAAGAGAATGAAGAATCATGCACAACTTATAATATGTTGAAGGTACAGCCAATCATTCAGCATTTTATTAGCTCATCAGCCATCATGGAATGCTAGGGAAGTTGAAAATGTGTATATGAAAAGGTTTCGCAAATATTTTCTAGACTGTCGGAAGAGGGAAGACTTATTATCACATGATAATGCATTAGTATATATTTATGGATTTATGTATGTACTAGTGTTTATATGTGAGTGTGCATATGTAATGTAACACTTGATATTCATAGATAAGCCTTAGTTTATTTCTATTAAAGTATTTATGTTGCAGTCTAAGCACACACAAAAAAATTGATTTCTCAGGTTTCGCGCCACCTGTTTAGATGGACCAAAAAGGTTACATATGCAGATTATTATGAGCGTGCCTTAACAAATGGTGTATTAAGCATTCAAAGAGGAATAGATCCAGGAGTGATGATATATATGCTTCCACAAGGTCGTGGGGTTTCCAAGGCTAAAACTTTCCATGGTTGGGGAACAAAGTTTGACACTTTCTGGTGCTGCTATGGAACAGGTGCCCATATGTTTTGACCATCATACTATCCAAATTGCATCAAAGTGTCAAACTACACCATATGATTTCTCAACTCCTCCATACTCTTATGTTGTCAATTTCTTTTTCCTGTTCATTAGGAATTGAATCATTCTCAAAGCTAGGGGATTCTATCTATTTTGAAGAGGAAGGGATAAATCCAATTCTTTATGTCATTCAGTACATATCAAGCTCATTTAATTGGAAATCTGCTCAAATTATGCTTAATCAGACAGTTGTTCCAGCCGCTTCGTGGGATCCTTTCCTACGAGTGACATTTACATTTTTTCCTGCTAAGGTGCCTGTTACATTTTGTTAAGCATCTCATGTAACCAAATATTCATTACCTTCTAGAGTAAGCATCCTCATAACGGTTAATCTGGGGTATATTTGGTCTCTTTTGCCCTCAACCCCTTCTCTACTAAGGCTTTCAGTTTTCAAAAATGTTAGGTCCAGTTATAGCTCTACTGATATATAATTAGTCATGAGAAAGGGAGACAGGTCAACTTTCCGCACTTGGTTTGGTTTGTACATGATTATTACTTTAAGATCAATAAATCATGGTCATCTGAGATATGAAAAAGAAATTGAAGATTTCTCATAATAGGCAATACTGCAACATTTCTTCCATCTTAATTTTGGTAATGCTGAAATATGGTGATATAACTAGGATAATGATACAAATGATGATTTCTTTTGCTTGAATTTAGTTTATTAGCATTTTGACCTCCAATCTTTTATTAACAGAACTTGAAAAATGCAAATCACAGTATACATATGTAGAATTGCTACATTTAGCGTAAATATTACTTGATGGGTTCATTATATGATAACAGAAATGGATCTCTCAACTTGATTATGGCAATTTAGTTACTTAAAATGTATTTTAAACTTTTAATTGCCAAGTGATAATGGACAGGGTACAATATCTTCTGAACAGGTGATGGATATGTGCTGCTTATAATGTCAATTTTTTTAACCTTCTTGAGAAGAAATCAACAAGCTATTAAGTATAAGATCCTTTACATTTCTCTTCTTAGTCTTCCACAGCCGATCTTACAAATATTTACTTTTGCAGAAAACTAGTACTTCCTCGGCACTGAACTTCCGACTACCAACTTGGACGCATATGGATGGTGCCAAGGGTATATTAAATAATGAGACTTTATCTCTGTCAACTCCAGGTGTGAATCTCTATTTACTTCCCTGTTATCACTAAAAAGTAGAGATTCTATCATAGTTGTCTAATTATATTTGGTTATTTATATATATATATATATATATAAAGATTTTTGGTCCCTATATTATATATTTTTAGTATCATTCCCTATATTTTCACTAATTTGGATTTTGATCCCTATCATTAAGAAATTAGTTCCTATATTTTCTATTCATTTGGGTTTGAGTCCTTATACTCTCTCAGTTCTTTTTTTTATCTATCTTTTTAGATTTTTTTTAAAGAACTAAGTACATAATTAAATAACTTTAAATTAAGTGAAATATAGGTTAACATGACTAAGTTATCCTTTCTCACTCTTTTAAGAAATTGTAGAAGTTGATTAATATGTGAAGGGATGAGGTAAAATTGAAAAAAATTAATTAATGCATTTTTAAAATTCTTAAATGACAGACAAAATAAGTTTTTTAAAAAGACAAATAAAAAGGAATGGATGGAGTAAATTTTACTCATTAAAAGTATTAGTTCTTATTTTTTTTATGAAAGATCGATCCTTATAGTTTCTGGTAATTAAAATATTAGTTCTGAAAGACTAAAACTCAAATAAATGAAAATATAGGAATTAATATATAAAAAATAAATTATAAGTTCTAAAATCTAAAAGAGTGAAAATTATACCTATCAAAATCTTTTATATATATATATATATATATATATATATATGTATATTATATAATGAGTGTGTTTGTGTGTCTATGTATATTTTAAAACAAAAAGAAATAAAAAAACTAACACTTGATACTTAGTGGACCTGTAGGTAATTTTGTGTCAATCACACGAAAATGGAGTGGTGGTGACGAGCTGACCCTTCAATTACCCCTTACCCTCAGAACAGAGGCTATAAAAGGTAGCTTCACAAGATATTCCATGTGTGTTACTTACCAGTATTCTTCTGTCATGCTGTATGTTTTCTAATGGAAAAAATAATTGTTTACATTACTGATATTGCGTTTTGGAATTAAATTCAGATGACCGGTCTGAATATGCCTCTATTCAAGCAATTCTTTATGGTCCGTATCTTCTTGCTGGTCATACCACTGGTGATTGGGACATCAAAACTGGGTCAAATGCATCTGTTGCAGATTGGATTACTCCAATTCCAGCCAGCTACAATAGTCAATTATTTTCTTTTTCCCAAGACTTTGCAGACTCAATTTTTGTTTTAACAAACTCAAACCAATCATTTACAATGAAAAAATTGCCTAAATCTGGCACTGATTTGGCTCTTCATGCAACCTTTAGACTTATCCAAAGAAAATCTTCCTCAAAGTTTTCAACAATGACAGATGCTCTTGGTAAATCAGTGATGTTAGAGCCATTTGATCATCCTGGAATGCGAGTGATTCACCAAGGAGTAGAACATCCTCTTATCATTGATGGTTCTTCCTATGATGGACCCTCTTCTGTGTTTGTTGTGGTACCAGGATTGGATGGACGAAATGGAACCATATCTTTAGAATCCAAAAACCATAATGGTTGCTTTGTGCATAGTGGTATGAGTTCTGGTAGAGGAGTGAAGCTCAGTTGCAAGACTGACTCTGATGGTACTTTTAACCAAGCAACAAGCTTTATTGTGAGGAGAGGATTAAGCAAGTATAATCCCATTAGCTTTGTAGCTAAAGGGGCAAATAGGAACTTTCTTTTGGAGCCGTTATTCGCCTTTAGAGATGAGCCTTATACGGTTTATTTCAACATTCAAGATTGATACAGGTTTTTAGCCCCCACCCCGTTCTCCACTTGATATAGGGAGTTGAAATAAAACAGTGTAAGTTTAATCTATTAAGATTCAAGTAATCAATATTCAGTTGTAGACCAAATAGTTGATACACTTCTTCTTGTAGTGTTCTGTGCTCAATTATTGAAGTGGTACTCAATGATCAGTAGAATCTGTAAATAGGAAGTATTAGCTGCAGTAACGCAGGACCTTTTTAATTTCTTTTTTAGAGAAAAGAATAGCGGAAGAAGTGGTGATGGAAGGGAATTTTGTAAATGCAGACTTTGATAGTGATGGTGGTGTAGGCAGCTATAATTGGATCAGTAGAGTAAAACAAGTTAATTACAATCTTTTGGAAGGAAAAACATTGGTTTTTTTTCCTTCAATAATCCTATATACACACCCTTATACACACATTATTTTACATCTGTATAATTTTTGTTATCTTATTAAAACTGGATTCATCTCATTTCTTATACACATTTTAATTCTGCTATATAAGTAAATGTAAAACAGATGTGTGTGATAGTGATATATTACTAGCATTTTTCTTCTTATTACCAAAAAAAAATATACAATCTCATGAAATACAAATAAGATAAATTCTTAAGTATACATTATATATCAGTTGACTTAGATAACGTCATGTGTCCTCAAAAATTACAAAAAAAATTATGCGGTCATGTCCAAAATATAAATATGAAATATTTCTAAAAAATATTTTTATATATATGTCAATAATTAATTTAAGTGTTCACCTAAAATTTTCTTATATAAATCAAGAGACGGTGCCTAACCCCAATCATTTTTGCACTTTCGTCTGGTGTCTGAGTTGGGCTTTTTGGTGTGTTTAAGGCCTTTATATAATTTCAGATTTAGATGCGATATAGTACATGTTATAACTAAGTGGCTAACATTTTAGTCACACTGTCCGATTGTGTTTCCGATCCAAACATCATTCAGTTCAAGTATGTTTTAATTATAATTTAATCATAAATTTAACTTGTTAAATCAATCAAGCATGATCTACTTTATTTTTTTTGGGGCTAGAAATGAAATGATAGTTTACATTTATACTAGACAATAAAAAATATTAGAGGAAAAGTTCTAAATGGAAGGTATGTTCTTTTTCTACCCATCGACCAGAGCCACCCCCCCAATTGGATAAACTACCGGACTTAGGGCATGAAAATCGTGTTCATCAAGGGATAGGAGGAGGAATTGGAGTATCTGTAATGAACAGGGGACCTTCTGTTTCTTTTCGTGACAAAGTTTTGGGAAACAAGCAAGCACCTCCGGTGCAGGAAAAGGTCGATCTCCTTGCAAAGAACCTGGCACGTATAGAGTTTGAGAAAGGGAACAGGTTGCTGCCAAAGGTCTTTTTTGATGAGAGTGTTGTAAAGGAGTTGTGTAGTCCATGGTAGGATGCTTTGGTTATCAAGCTTTTGGAGAAACACCTTGGTTATAATATTATGAAGGAGAAACTCTGGAGACTCAATGGAGGATTTGACATTATGGATGTGGATAATGGGTTCTACATGGTGAAATTTGATATGGCAGAAGATAGGGAGAAAGTAGTTTCTGGGGGACCTTGGATGGTGTTCGACCACTGCCTGGCAATTACCACTTGGAGTCCGGATTTTGCTTCTCCAAACGCAAAGATAGAACGTACGTTAGTGTGGATACGATTTCCTGGGTTGAATCTCTTGTATTATGATGAAAGTGTCCTTACGGTAATGGCCGCTGCAGTAAGGAGACCCATTAAGGTAGATAATAACACCTTAAAAGTGGAGAGGGGTAAGTTCGTGAGAATCTGCGTAGAAATAGACTTGACCCAACCTGTTATAGGGAAGGTTTGGCTAAATGGTCATTGGTATAAGGTGGAGTATGAGGGGTTGCATCTCATTTGTGCTTCATGTGGCTGTTATGGCCACCTTGCTCGCAACTATACTGTGCGGCCTGTTGTCATAGCGGATTCTGGTGGTTTCCAAAGGCAACCGGAGAAGCCTAGCCAAGCAGGGAAGGTAACAATTACAGAAGGTGCGGATAAGGTGGCGAAAAAAAAAGGAACAAGAGGAGAATAAAGGAATCATTAATAATGTGGAGACTGATATTCATGGTGAATGGATGATGGTATCCCGCAAAAAATACTTTCCTTTTAAGAAGGATAACAATATTAAAAGGATTCCAAATTATAATGGTAACAGATATGATAAGTTACAAAATTAGAAAGAGGTAATTCTGGGTGTGGAAATGAATGAGCAGCGTAGCAATAAAGGTGATAGTAGGGGAAAGAGCTGCATGTTGAAGTACGTGTGGAAGGAAAAGACCCAAAGAATTGGAACAAATATAAAAAGAGAAGGCATGAGATTGGGCAGTCTAGTCAGGTAGGAGGTAACGTCCAACAGGTCCTTGTATATCAGAAGAGTAGGCCCACACACAATGCAAAAAATGACAAAGTTTTAAAAAGCCCATTCACCAAGGCCATGCAGTGGAACGTAGCGGCAAGTAGCAACTCAGTGCAACTCAGTAACTTAGCAGCTGAGTCACAACCTAGGATAAAAGACCCAGAAATCAAAACAGTCATGAACATAGAACAGGTTGGCCCAAACCACTTCAGGTTTGTTGATGATCCTGATCCTCCAGACTAGGACAATGGGGTAGTCATGCATGAAGACCAGGTGAGTGACTCTGTGGAAGTCGTGGTGGAAACGCAAAACTTGAGGTAGCTATGGAAATTCACACTCAGTAGCATTTGGCTCTCTGAGCATGTGGGTGTCTCTTTGTTTTCCTATCATTATGTTTTTCCATGAATATGATGTTAGAATTCAAAGAAACTTCAATCCTCTCCTGGAACATTAGGGGAGCTAGTAGTGCTAAAGCCAAAAAGCATATTAATGATATCATCAGAAAATACAAGCCTACTTTTCTTCTTATTATGGAGACTCGTGTTAGGTTTGATAGAACAAGAATTTTTTGGGACCGTGTTGGTTATAGTCCTCTTGCTATCCTTGAAGCTCAGGGTCATGCAGGGGGTTTGTGGATTCTCATGCAGGTTGGTCTTAGTTATAACGTCACAGTGATGGATATTGGCCCCCTTTCATGCACTTTTAGTATTGAAAGCAGTGGCAAACATTGGGTGTGTAACACCCCAAACTTTCTATGTATTAAATAAGTAATTTTAACAGTTAGCAGAATTTTACTGTTTAGTGATTTCTGTGCACTGTAAAATTATTTTAAACATTCCGCCTGCATATTTGATCGTTTTGAGTAATTTGCTCCGTGTCAAGAAAATAATAATTTTTGGGCCGAAAAAATTTAAGTAAATTAATTTTTACTGTTTAGTCTTAATTAATTTACGTAATCTGAATTGATATTTGTAAATTTTCTAATTTTTGTGATTTTATGTGTGATTTTGAAATTTTTACTATTTGTGGGCCCCACGAGGTGTAGGTGGGCCCAGGTGACCATACGTGGGCCAAGATGAGGATGAGTCTTCAATCACAAAAGTGAAAAATTTTTACGCTTTACATAGAAATCTTCCAGAAAAATTTGTGATTTAGACGGAGACATCCTTGATCTTACTAAACCTCGAATCCTGGAAATGATTTTAGAAAAAAAAATTATTGTATTTTGTAATCGTATTTAATTATCGGATGATAAAAATACTGTTAAAAGATATTCTTTCATGGGGTCTATATTTTCTCAAAGTTGGCTTATAACGGATAAAAATAAAATTCTATACTATTAAGTCAATATTGGTGGTTTGGATATCCACCATCGAATTAATTACCATTGGAGATTTAATCTTGATTTAATCATTTGCTTGGTGGAGATTTAATCTTGAAAATAAACAGGATTAATTATAATCGTTGGATGGAAAATTAAATCAAGGGTAGAGATTTAGTCTTGTAAAATGAATATGACCATTATGAACCCTTGGATGTAAAATAAATCAATGGTGGAGATGGATCATTAATGACCATTGGATTTGGATTTAAATCAATGGTGGAGATGGACCATTAATAACCATTGGATTTGAATTAATGGTGTAGATTTAGTCAACAAAAATTTACTACAACCATTTTGGACCCTTAGATGTAAAGTTTGAAGGTATAATCTTGACCCTTCATTTTGGAGACACATCTAATGGCTAAGATTTAAAGAAGAAAATCCAATGGCCTAGATTTTGTCTTCTAAAAATCAAAAT
Source organism: Ormosia semicastrata (assembly GCA_029884595.1). NCBI lineage: Eukaryota > Viridiplantae > Streptophyta > Magnoliopsida > Fabales > Fabaceae > Ormosia > Ormosia semicastrata. The sequence continues at coordinate 63,251,254 of JAQQTO010000056.1, forward strand.
CTACTTAAATCCTAACCATTGAATAAATCAATGGCTAGGAAGGTTTCAAATAATTGTTGGAAAAGATGACAATTTGCATGAATCATGCAAGGGGGGGACGGTTTTGAAGAATAAGAAGGAAGGGAAACATGTTTAGACAAATTGGAAGTAGCCTTTTTAGGCCAAAGAAAAAGATGACAAAGAAAAGGCCATGTGCTTTAAGTGTAAAAACAAAATTGAATATTTTTTTCTTCATGCAAAACTCCTCATTTTCCCTACCCATTCACGGCAGCAGCCCACCCTTCCATTTACTCTCATTATTTGCCTTTTCATTCCTTCTTCATTCACCCAAAACTAAGTCTTTGTTCTCTCAAAAAAAAAGAAGAAAAGTTTCAAGAACCAAGCAACCATTCTTTCCTTCCTTTTCTCTCTATGTTTCGGCCTCCTCACTCAAAAATACCTCCCATCACTTTTAATTTTATCAAACCATAGATCTTGAATCTAAATGATATTCTAAACAACTTTCATGTTGAAGACTTTCTCTAAATCTTTCATCTTGAAGGACTTTTACTAAGATCAAGTTCTAGAGCTTTTGTTGTTGAAGAGTAAGGAAATTTCTTTCATTCTTTTCTTTTTCATGTTCTAAACCATGTTTGATCCATGGTTCCTCTTAATCAAGCTCAATATACTAATTTTCTTGTATTTGTTTTATGATCAAGAGACTTTTCTTGGTGGAGATCTTGTTCTAAATCCAAAGCAAGGAGCTTTTGGAGTTCTTCAAGAGGTAAGAAGGGGATTTATCTCACCAACCAAGTATGGTGGTGAGAGATGGTTATATTTGATGGATGATGAATCCATGTGAGGATTCATATCCATGGTCATGTAATAAATTATTTGTGTTATGTGTTTTAATTATTTTGTTTATGCTTGATATGCTTTGCATGAATTAATTGTGTATGCATGCTTAGTATGATTTTTTACTTGTTTATATGGTATGCTTATAATATGCATGATGATATATGTTAAATATATTATTATGATGGATGTATGTTGAAATAAGCAAAATTTTGGCTCCAATGGCCAAAGGAGAGGTTCGGTTTTGATGCCCAAAATTAGGGTTCATGTTGAAAATTTTTCAAGAACAAGGAAATTGATTTTTGGGTCCCTAGAACAATAAGATTTTTGGCCAAGACACCTCAAATTAGATGTTCACCAAATTAATATTTTCATGAATAATAAAATTTTATGATTTGATAAGTAAAGGAAATAAACAAAAGGATTTTGGTTTTGCAAAAGAGAATGCACACGTTTTCTTTTTAGTTATGTTGATATTAATTAATTTTGCGTAGAAACAAAAATATAATTCATTTAAGTTATAAGAAAAATCTTTCATGGTTCCAATGGCCATTTTTAAGGTCTTGATAATTTAGAAAAAAAAATGTTTTGATGTTATAAAATATAAGAATTTTTAAATAAGGATTTTGAAAAGAGAATTAAAGTGTTGTCAAGTGAAATTTTTATAAATAAAAGAAAAGGGAGATTGAAGGTGTTAAACTTCAAATTGTTTTCAAGGAGAATTAATTTTTGAAAGTGATTTAGAAATATAAAAGAAAACGTTTGTAACTTAAATTTACTAACAAAGAATTTATTTATTGGGTTTTGGAAAAACGTTAGGAAATTTAAAAGTTAGAAATGGTAATTAATTAAACTAAATGACATTTTATAAAACTAGATCAATAAAAAGTAATTTTGAGAAAATATATTAAGAAAAAGATTTTTTGACTAAGAATAGGAAGAAAATAAAGTAAGGAATTATATTATTGTAAGAAAAGTCCAAAATAATATTTTTAAAGTTAAGAAATATTTTACGAAGGGTACAAACGGTGAAAAATAATTTATGGAGCTTAAAAACGTAAATTTTGAGTTACGCAATTTGAAAAAGGTTAAAATATTTCTACGCAATTTAAAATGTTCAAATATTTTATACGATCGAAATGTTGTAGAAAAATTGCTATGTGAAAAAAAAAATGAAAGAATATTTTTACGCACTTTAGAAAACAATAAAAAATTTTCACGCGAATTTTAAACGTAATAGAAATGTTACAAATCGTTGATTTCGTAATAAAATATTACGTGACTATGAAAACGGGATAAAAATGTTTTTGTGAATGAAAAAAAAATGCGATAATATAATCGCTGTTAATTATCTGAGAAACTTGTGAGCTTAAAAATACTATTTGAACCTGGTATGAGAAATTAAGTGATTTACCATTGGTTGGTAATTGGTGCATTACACATGCATTGAAAATGGTCCGATGGACTGGATATAGCTAATTGCCTAGGAGAAACGTACACCTCTTGAGTGGGTGCGATACGCGTAGTGTAGGTCACTTGTAGACCTTGGGGGCATCGGGGTGCGGGTTGCTCACAATGGGCAGTTGGTAGCTCTTCTGCACCATGGGTTAGACCGATACAACACATTGGTGATCCGGACCGAGACACTATTCTTAATCGAGATCTGACAAAGACTGTTGTGTATGTGCAAGATGTGTAAGATATAATTATAAGCACTTGGTCTAAAGCACGAAATACCAGTAGCTCTTTTCGATCAATTTCTCCGACTTGAGTATTAGCTCCATGGAGTAGGACATTGAGTCAGTGTGCGCATGCATGAAACTGAGCATCTATATCTATATGATGGTGTTACTGTAATTGTTGTGTGATTTAAACAGTGATAGTGGCATAATGGTAATTATTATTTTGCACTATGATGATGGTATAATTGTGATCATGATATGATATTTTTGCATGATGTGTTGTTTGTATTATCTCTGTACTATCATGCTTGTATTGGCGTAGATAATCTCACCTCTTTGTGTGTATATTTGCCTATTATATTTTAATTGGGTGAAGACGTTGAGAAAGAAAAAACAGGTGAAGAAGCAGAAGAAGAGTTACTTCTCACGACTAGGAACGCCGATGGTCCCGACAAGTATGACGTCAAGAGCTAGTTTCTTCGGATATGTACGTCTACAATTTCACGGAGGAGCTGTTTGGTGAATGGAGAACAAGTCTAGATGAGCGAGGACTTATTTATGAGGGATATCTGGACAAATTAGCATTAGCAGTGTTGTTTCGTAGAGATCCATTTTTACGTGTAACTATTTTAGTTCATGTTGAATTTACGTTGCATATCAAATGACGACAACGGGACACTAGGAATTATGTCCCAACGGAAATCAATATAGTATCGTCGGCCGGACACTTGTCGGTAGGGCTACTCGTCATAACGGATTCTACTGCCGAGGAACTCCGAGGAGGACCCATCGAGGGGTCCATTCGCTTAGTCATTAAACTTGGGCAAGTTTGAACTCTGATATGAACTATGTGTGTAATTTATTTAAGTGTGTTTTAGTTTGAGACATGGGTTGTAAAATAAATAATTCCAACAGTACGTTTACAATATGTATATGATGTAATCTATGTGTGAGGTTGCTATAATGTTTTATTTTCCGCTAAGTTTATTTTGTGGTCGTCAAAAAAAAAATTGACTTATCTTTTTATTACAACGTCACCTTATATGAACTTAGAGGTTATTAAGTAACATAAATGTGACACCCTATGGTGGATGTTACAGGGTGTGTACAGGTGTTTATGGTAGCCTAATCCCAACTCAAAGAAGTTTTCTTTGGCAGCATCTTTGTGATGTCAATACTAATATTACATTACCTTGGATGATTATTGGAGATTTTAATGAAACTCTTTTTCCTGGTGATCAAAGAGATGGTTTGTTCTCTCAGGCTAGAGCTGAAGCTTTAGTAATGTGTTGAATATTTGTGGGCTTGTGGATTTGCACACTGTGGGTGGTAGGTTTACATGGCATAGAAACTGCAGGGAGAATAGAGTTGTTGCCAAGAAACTGGATAGAGGTCTTTCTAATTTACAATGGAGATTGGATTTCCTGGAGGCTTTTGTGGAAGTTCTAAGCCGTCTCCATTCTAATCATAATCTTATTCTTCTGCGTCTTGGTGGCTTACCACAGGTAAGAGGAACAAGACCCTTTAGGTTTGAAGCGGCTTGGATAGTTCATGATACCTACCAGCAGTTAGTGAAGGAGGCTTGGATTGAAAATAGAAATAATCCTATTGAAGCTTTGATCAATGTTAGAGATGAGTCTATCCAGTGGAACCGTGAGGTTTTTGGTAATATTTTTAAAAAAAAGAAAAACATCGAAGTTAGATTGAAAGGAATTCAAAGGTCTCTTGAGTATGTGGATTCTATAGCTCTTGTAAATCTAGAACACCAATTGCAACATAAATATAATCAAATTCTTTTCCAAGAGGAAATTCATTGGTATCAAAAATTAAGGGAGCAATAGGTAAAGCTTGGTGATAGAAATACTTCTTTTTTCCATGCTCAAACTATTATTAGGAGAAAAAGAAGTAAAATTCATGGAGCCACTCTTCCTAATGGCATTTGGTGTTCTGATGATGTAATTCTCCAAGAGGAAGCTCAACGATTTTTTAAGTCCCTATTCTGTTCACCACAGTAACAAAATGGCTATTCTTTTGATGTCCCCCATGTTCCTAAGCTTGAAGAGAAGGGATTGAATAGCCTTATAAAGCCAGTAACTAAGGAGGAAGTCTCGAGAGTTCTTAATTCTATGCATCCATACAAGGCTCCGGGGCCCGATGGTTTCCAAGGGATATTCTTCAAACAATATTGGCATATAGTGGCGGATGATATTTGGAAACTTGTTAGTGATGCTTTTGCTACGGGTACTTTTGATCCTTTCATTGCTGAAACTTTGATTGCTTTCATTCCGAAGGTTGATAATCCAGGTAATTTTAAGGAGTTCCACCCTATTAGCCTTTGTAATACAGTTTACAAAATTATTACTAAAGTTATGGTTAATAGACTCTGGCCCCTCCTGAATGATCTGGTGGGCCCTTTCCAAAGTAGTTTCTTACCTAGAAGAGGGACAGCAGACAATGCCATTGTCCTTCAGGAAATTATCCATTGTATGCATAAATCTAAGAAGAAAAATGGTGATGCTGCTTATAAAATTGACCTGGAAAAAGCTTATGACCATGTGGATTGGAATTTTCTCAGGGATTGTTTACTTGATTTTGGCTTCCCTAGTATTACAGTGAAGTTAATCATGCATTATGTTACATCATCTTCTCTCTCAATTTTATGGAATGGAAAAAGACTTCCTAATTTTATGCGTACTAGAGGACTTAGACAAGGAGATCCATTATCCCCGTATCTTTTTGTCCTTTGTATGGAAAAGCTCTCTTTGGCTATCATTGAGGCTGTCAATAAAAAAAATGGCTTCCTTTCAAGGTCTCTAAAAATGGTCTGCACATATCCCATTTGTTGTTTGCGGATGATGTGCTTCTTTTCACAAAAGCTAAAAGTTCACAAGCTAGAACGATTGCCACTTTGTTTGATATGTTTAGTAAAGCCTCGGGTTTAAAGGTTAATTTTTCCAAGTCCAGAGCCTTTTACTCCACAGGGGTAACAAGATCAAAGATTGAGAAATTTACCTCTATTCACTCCATCTGCTGTACTACTACCTTGGATAAATATTTGGGATTCCCGGTTCTTAAAGGTAGAGTCCGGAAGGTTGATTTTGACTTTATTGTGGAGAAGATGCAATCCCGTTTAGCCTCTTAGAAGCATAGGTTTTTAAATAAACTGGAAGACTTGCTTTAGCTACTTCTGGCCTCTCTTCCATCCCCAACTACTATATGCAACTTTTTTGGCTCCCCTAAAGCATATGTTCTTTTATTGATAAGACTACCCGAAACTTCATTTGGAAGGGAATAACTAATAAAGGAATTCATTTAGTTGGCTAGGACAAAGTTACTATGCCTCGAAAGATGGGGGCTTGGTGTCCGCATGGCTAGGGAAGCAAACACATCCCTTTTGGGCAAGCTGGTCTGGGACTTGCAGTAAAATCCTAATAAACTTTGGACTCAGCTTCTTTCTCATAAGTATGTTAAGGAAGGCAGCTTCATGGATGGTAAAAAAATAAATGGCTCTCATGTGTGGAACTCTATCTCTAAAGCAAAGTCAGTTTTGAAAGATGATTTCCAGGTGAGGATTGGTGATGGGAGTTCTTCCTTTTGGTATGATCCATGGTCTCCTTTTGGACCTTTTTGTACTCAAGTTGACTATGTTAATTTTCAGGATACAGACATGTTGGTTAGAGATGTTTTTCGGGATGGGTCTTGGTGTTTGCAGAATTTGGCAACTATCATGCCTTTACACATTAAAAATGCTATAGGAAATCTCCTTATCCATTTGAATGAGGCGGTACCTGACTCCTTTATTTGGAAAGAGAATGTGACTGAGAATTATACAACTAAATCGGGGTTTTCTTGGCTTTTAAAGAAAAGGGTTGCTGCTTCTCCTCTTAATTCATGGACTTGGATTTGGCGCATGAAGGCTCCAGAGAATGTGAAAATTTTTGTGTGGCTGGATTCAAATAATTCGATTCCAACTAATGTCTTGCTGCACCATTGCAACATGTCCCCCTGTAGCGTATGTCAGTGCTATTTTGTGGAGGAAGAGACCATTATCCACTGCATCAGAGACTACCCATTGTCCAGGAATGTTTGGTATGCTTTTGGTTTTAAAAATGCTGAGTTTTACCAGGATATGGACCATGTGAATTGGATCAAGGTTGGGGTGAGCAAGGAGAATGGGCGCTGTTTATTGCCTGCATGTGGTGGTGTTGGAGGGCTAGGAACTCACAATGTATCACAAAAGAAAATATTCCCTTTTGGAAGATAAAGTTTGCGGTTCAACAACTTTATGAAACTATTAAAGTTTGTTTCCATGCAACTGGGTTTTTTGTTTCTGCCACTACTCGTTTGGTCAGATGGCACCCTTCTAGGCAGAATATCACGGTTATTAATGTTGATGGTAGCAGCATGGGAAATCCTAGTCAAGCTGGGTTTGGGGGTTTCTTTAAAAACTCTGATGGTATTTGGTTATCTAGTTTCATCAGTTCCATTGGTATTACCACTAGTCTTCTAGCTGAGATTTGGGCGATATATCATGGTCTTTCTTTGGCTTGGAATTATGGGTTTAGGAATATTATTTGTTACTCGGACTCTCAAATGGCCATTTCCCAGGTGAAGGAATCTATTCCTAAGTTTCATGTGCATGATTTTTTGGCAAAGATGGGTGCTTCTCGGGAGGAAGGAATTAAGATAAAAGATTTGTTGGAGAAGGAGTTATTTGTCGGCTTGCATCAGTTTCTAAGGGAAAGTAATTATTGTTTGATTTTTTTGACAAATGGGCGCTTCTCAGAGGAAGGAATTAAGATCATAGATTCAACCCCACCTGGTATTAATTTTTAAGACATTAGGTTCACCCATTATTGGGTTCAAATTTTGACATGGCTAAAATTTGTTACTATAACTGCCTGCTAACCATTTCGAGCTTGAGCTTTCCTTAATAAAATATATGGTTTTCTTTTTTCATGGAAAATAGAAAATTTAAAAGGAGAAAAAAATAAGAGTCATCTCCTTCCCCATTTCCCCCCTGATGCATGCCCTTATGTTTAGAGAGAATTAGAGAATGTTGTTTTGAATCTACCAACTGATCGAGAAGCCAAAAGAAACGACAGTACAAAAACAATAAAGGTTATAAATTGATTATCATTAGGAATAGAAATGAGCCGAGCTAAGTTAAGTTTTGCCTAAATAAATTTAGATCTATTTTATAATATATCAGTTTGAACTTGACTTGTTACTTACTTACAGTTGAAAATGAGTCGAGTCAATTTATGAGTTTGCTCGCAGCTCCTTTTTTTAATAACTTAATAAGCTAAAAATTTTGACTCGTTCACAAATAAGTCGAACTTGAGCTTTTATATATTTGACTTATTAGTTCATGAGACGACTCAATATAAATATATATACATTTTTAAGAATAACAATAATTTAATTTAATATATATTAGCATTTAATTTTATTTTTGGTTTGATTAAATTATTTTTTAATTAAATATAGTGAAAAAACATATTTTATTAAGTTACATATTTGAACCTAACTCATGGAGTCTAAAATAATAAATAATACAAAGCTCGATATTGACTCATTTACAGTGACAAATACATGCTCAAGATATTAGGGAGAGCACCAGTATTTTCTTCAAATGTTCTTTCTATCATTTAAATGATAAGATGAAATTTTAAGATATAAATCAAGATTTGCTGTAAGATTTTTGAAGTTTGTTTTAATTATTTACCTTAATTGAGAGGAATTTTAGTATTTATATTGAAAAATTACTTTTTTAAATAAATTTATCTATACTAGCATACAATATAAAGCAAATTACAATTATCATTATATTGTTCATCAATTTATTGAAATAATTATAATTATAACACTTAAAGTTTTTAATAAAACTACATTACACAAATTTATATTCTAAATATTAACAAACCTACACTATGAAAGTAAGAACTAGAAACACTAAAAACATTATATATATATATATATATATATATATATATATATATATATATATATATATATATATATTTTAATATATGTATAAAAAATTTTAAAAAATAAACTTGTTTAATAAGTTAAATAAAATTTTTAAATACCTAAAATTTAATTTATATAATTAAAAATATTTTTAAAAAATTTAAGTTTAACATATATATTAGTTAGACCAAATATATATATATATATAAGAAATGATTAATTTATATTAATATAAATTTTTTTTATATTTATTTTTAATCGGAGTTTTATTTTTATTTAATGATTAAGATTATTTTATTAAAAATAATTATTAAATAAAAATAAAATTAATAATTAAAAATAAATATAAAAAAATTACACTAATATAAATTAATTCTCTCTATATATATCATAAATGAAATAAGTCGTGGACTCATGATTAATTGCATGGCTTGTTCCCATCCCACCCCTTATTGCTATCATTGCCAGAGGCTCCTTGAAAGCACCAGCTACGGTTTTAGTCTTTTTTTGTTTTTTTTCAGTACCCTCTCATTTAATAGTTGGGTGTATAAGCCCTTTCAATCCAACCAATACATAGTACGGTTTTAGTCATTTTGTCTCTCACGTGTGCTGTCTATCATGCCTTACTCTCATCCACTCATTTTGATTCAGTCCCTTCCTCCGACATAATCATTATTTACTTTTTGTAATATCTCACATATTTATGGTCCGAGAGTGAAGAGATTTAGATTTAAAAACCCCTATTGAGTAAATATTCTTCTCAATTAATATAAGTATTCTAGATTAAAATAATAATAATAATCATGAATGACAATTTTGTTGTAAACTTAATACTTTTTTTATTTATTGTTTCTCGTAAAAAAATAATAATAACATAAGGATAAGAATAAAGGTGTGTGACGGGTTAGTTAGATAGATTTAATAGTATTTTTAGATGCGACTTATTCATTACCCTTTGTTTGGATGTGGAGAGAAAATGGGAAGAGAGAAAATGCAAAGAAAGAAAATGGAGAGAAGAAAAAATGAAGAGAAAAGTACATTTTCTCTCTTGTTGTTTGGATGAAGAGAAAAAGGAGAGAAAGAAAATGTGTAATTTTTCTTTCTCTTGTTTGGTTGGGAAGAAAAGTGAGAAGAAAGAAAATAGAATCATACAAAATGACTAATATATCCTTCATGTAATGTAAATGAATTTATTTCTTACTCTTTGATTAACTTTGTGACAACTTTAGTAGAAAATTCAAGTTGAAAACACCTAGTCAATTTCAATGTTTGTAAGTTAACAAGATTGCTTATGGATTTGGGAAGACTTGCTAGTCCATGACAATCTGATAAGTCAAGGTATCTTAAATGCTTCAATTCACCAATTGAATATGGCAACTTGTTTAAGGAAGAACGGGATAGATTCAAGACACGTAAGCATTTGAAACTTGAAATAATAGACAATTCTCTCCATTTTGTCTCTAAATTGTTTGACTGCCGCAAAAACAATGTTCTCAACCTACTTGCATCTAATGAATCCAACAAACCAATGGCAGTAGATTCCAATGAGATTTGCAAGGGTCGATTGACAAGTTCTTGTCTCTCACTGTCCAAGTAACAATCATCACCAGCTACTAGCAATGCAAGATCATGCATTAAATCATGCATTTTGAAACAAAATATGTTACCATATTCATCAAATTTTGCATCTTCATAAACTGAGTTCATCAGAAGAGTCTCAACAAATTGATTGGCCACATCTTCCATGTGCTGCATTCCATGTAAACATTCAAGGTAACCTTCTGCTATCCATAATTGAATCAATTCATTCTTTTCAATCTCCCAACCCTTAAGATATATAGAACAATAAGCAAAGCATTGTCTCAATTGAGGCAACAAATTTTGGTAACTCAAGTTCTTAAAAGACAAAATACTAATTTCGTGTAATAACAGTTTCCAAACTTGATCTTTTGGAAAATTAATCAATGCACTTTCTTTATCTACACCATGTAATATGCCTGCCACTTTTCTAATTGCTAGTGGAACTCCTCTACACTGCTTTGCAATTTCTTTACCAATTGATTCTAGTGTATGGTCCATTCCTTTGGTATCATCTCCAAATACTAGGTTCTTTAACAAACTCCAAGATTGTTCTATAGTCAGTTCTTTCAAAACATATGAAGTGTTTACTCCCATTACATGTGCTACAATTTCACTACCAGTTGTCACTAAAATCCTACTACCTTGTGCACCACACATCAAATAAGTCCTCAATAGTCTCCATTTTTCATGACTCTCATTCCAGATACCATCCATGACTAACAAATACCTTCTACCATATAAATTTTCACGAAGCTTCTTTTGCAAGTTGTCTAATGATAACTTGTCTAACTGACCCAATTCTTTGTCATTGCTTTCGCTACCAATTAATGATTCTAATATTTTCTTCACAATAGTTTTGACACCAAATTTAACAGAAACATACACCCACATTCGCTTTTCAAAGGACCTTTGGACTTCTGCATCGTTGTATACCAACTGGGCAATAGCTGTCTAGCCTATGCCACTGATACCAACAATAGCAATCAATGAAACATTTTGATTTCCATGCGGTGGCCTCATCAAGTTTAAAATCTCCCTTTTGCTATCTTCTCTTCCAATGATATCTGATCCTAACACAAAAGAGCGTGTTTCCCTCCATGGACTCTCAGTTTGCTTACCCACATCAGGAGTTGAGCTTAAATTCAACTTAGACATATCTTCTGCTAAGTCATTAAAACACTTTTGCAGCTTCTCTATTTTACCAGTCATTTGACGACGAAAAACAAATGGATTCGAGGGTGAAAGGAAATTGCGTACCTCTTTCACTACCGGGGGACGATCATCAACTTTGAGTCGCAAATCTTCAGTAGCAATGTCATCAAACAAGTTATCTGCAGCAAGAAGTACTTCTTTGAGCCTTCTTATCCAGAGTTTTACAGCATCGCCTTGTTCTCCTTCTTGTTTTTTCTCAGCATCAAGGAGCACAGCGTTGATGGATTCAATTGTTTTCTTAAGCCTATCCAACTGATCCATGACACCAGTAGCCCGTCCAAATTCAAGGAAGGCTAGTGAAGACAACTTATTAATGAGGCTTTCAGCTAATGGAATTTGCTCAGCCATCTTTCAAATTATTGAGAAAGAAAGTAGAAGGCAGAGTGAAACACAGGAAAATGGAAATCAATATTTGAGTTAACATTGAAACTATGTGACAAAACGAGGAAGACATACCTGAGAGCTGAGATTAGCAGAGAGGAAGACGAGGATAGAGGGAGAGACAGAGAGAGCGGCGGTGATGAGCCGGTGACTGACGAGCAGCGGCGGTGAGCCAGTGTCTGACGCCGTCGCAGTAGGAGCAGCTTGAAGGCGCAATATGAACAAGAGTTAGAGGTCGCACGACAAGGACGCGAGGGAAGAAGATGGAGGGGGTCTCGAACTCGGAGGGTGGAGACGCCGAGCTCTATGGTAGGCGCACGAATGGAAGAACGGAAGAAAGAAAAGGGATTTCAGAGGTGAGAAGATGATAATGAATGTGGGGTATAATGGTCATTTTATTGCTAATCTCTCAATCTCTCCCACTTTCTTTGCTTCAGAGGCGAGAAAATTTTTACGTGGGTCCCACGGGCAAACTTTTCTCTCCTCTCTGTTTTCTTCTCTCATCCAAACGAGAGAAAACGTCAAAATCATCATGTTTTCTTTCCACCCTTTTTCTCTCCAACCAAACGCAGTGTTAAAGTAGTGAGTTGAATTAATTTAAATTGATGATATTTTTTCATTCAATCTAAAGTAACTTGATTTGTTTAAGAGTGTGTTAGATTTAGTCGAACACATATGTCTAATATATATATTTTTTAAAAATCTTGAAAAAAGTCAATTTAAAATTTAACAAATTAACATCATAAGTTTTAATTTTAAATATAATAATTGCCTCAATCTAATAAATTAATATCATAAAGTTTTTAAGCCTAAAATTGATCTTATTCAAATATAATTGATCTCAATCTCATATAAATTAAATATCATATGTCAATAAGTGCATAACAAATTAACAACTAATAAATTTTATTAAATCTAGAATAAATTAAACAAAATTAGTCATAACTCAAATAACAAATTAGTTTAATCAATTGAAGCTAATATCATTACGCATGTCATATGTATTGACATAATCATTAATTTTATTATTATTATTTTTTTATATTTTGTCTTTGTGTGTATCCAAAACAAAAAAATATATAAAAAAAAATCTTTCAATCAATGCAATGACCAATAATGTTGATTGAATATCGGATGCTATCTTCAATGTCGTTTGGATCATGAGAGTTTATTTAGTAATTAAGATCTAATAATTATGCAAGAATGGATTTGTTTTTAAATAAAATTCCTTTTTAAAAATTAATTTTTATTAATTAAAATCAATCAACCCACACTTATTTTATATATAATCTAAATGATTTGAATTCCTCATTACACTTGAGGACACGTAGGACCCCTAATTTCTATTTCGCAAGTCAAAAATTAAATTTTCACAAATTATTTTTTTTCTTAGTGTGGTTTTAATAAAAAGGGTTAAATAAATATATTTGATATTATCAAGTTTTCAACAACCGACTTACATAGTATCGTCTTAGGATTTTGTCGTTAGCGAGTCTTTGTGGGATTAAGTTTTCACCCTTCCCTAAGCATAACCGACTCCCGAATCCGATCTGGTTTTCAAAGACTATTTTCTAATAAGGATTTTTTAATTTTTCCTAATTTGAATTAAATTGGTAGCGACTCCATTTTTCATTTTCTAAAATATTGTGCATTGTTATTTTTTGCCGCGATTCCGATCGTGACATAAACTTAATACTTTTTTTATTTATTGTTTCTCATAAAAAAATAATAACATAAGGATAAGAATAAAGGTGTGTGACAGGTGAGTTAGATAGATTTAATAGTGTGTTTAGATGGACTTATTCATTAAAGTAGTGGATTGAATTAGGTTAAATTAGTGAGATTTTTTCGTTCAATCTAAAGCAATTCGATTTGTTCAAGAGTGTGTTAGATTTAGTCGAACACATATGTCTAATATATTATTTTTAAAAAAAAAACTTGAAAAAAGTCAATTTAAAATCTAACAAATTGACATAATAAGTTTTAATCTTAAACATAATAGTCTCAATTAATAAATTAATAAAAAACCTGACCTTATTCAAATATAATAGATCTCAACATATAAATTAAATTCATATATCAATAAGGCATAACATTTAACTTAAATTTTCTTAAACAATAAATTAAACAAAGGCTTTTTTTTTAAAAAACTCAAATATTTAGCTTAAAAAAAGCTAAATCATTGTGCCATCTAATATGTTTGACATAATCATTAATTTTATTATTATTATTTTTTTTATTTTAATTATATATAATATAATATATATTATTATAATATTTATAAATTATAATTATATTTATTAATTTATTATAATATATTAATATATTTTTTAATAAAATTTTAATAAAATTTAATAATTAAAAACTTAAGTTAGTAAGTTAGAATAGAAAGAATATATTTATTAATATATTTAACGTAATATATTTATTAAAATGAAAATAATAAGTCAACATTCACCTCTTACTTTTATAGAGGGTTAAATAAATTACTTTCTTACTCGATCTTTGATCGATATCTGGATTTGAAAGACTAGAGTAAGAAAGTGAGCAACTTGGTATATCTCCAAGTCCCACATCGACCAAAAATTAGAAAGAAGAATTAGATAATATCTATAACACTCACCTCTTACTTTTATAATCTTTTTTATTTTCTTCTACGATCTTTGGTCGATGTGCGAACTTGAAAGATTAGATAAGAAAGTTTTAGCAATTGGTATATCTCGTAAAAAAAAGTCTCACATCGACCAAAGTAGAAGAAAGAAAGTAGTAGATCTATAAAATAGAAGGTGTTGTTAAATTATAACATTAAAGTATTGGCTTTGAAGTAAGTTAAATTTGAGATTTTTATTTCAAAATTCGATTTTCAAGTTAGTTTATGTAAAGCATATGTCTAATATATGACTTATTTAAAAAAGGTGAAAAATGTCAATTTAAAATTGTAAGACATGTTGATCTTATTTAAAGATAATCATTAAATCGTAAATGCAATTACATTATTCAAATATTTAAAGGTAGGTCTATAAATTTAAAAAGCTCATCAGAAAAAGTATAACTTTAAATAGGTTTGGGTAAGTTTAAAATAAATTTTAAAAAGGCCAAACCGCAAATAAAAAAATTTATTATCACGCATATCATATGTATTGATATAATTGATTTTATAAAATCTTTTTTTATATATTTTTTATCATTAAAATAACTTTTTACTTTAAAAAAAACGTAGATACATCAAATTTGTGTGGGTTGAATATACGTTCAACCCACTATTCGACTCACATACTATAAATTAAAATATTTTTTAACTTAATTTAATCTGATTCATAAACTTAATTTAATTTATATTTTATAAATTAAATTAGATCAAAAGCACACCCCACAATAGGAAATCAGTCTCCCAGCCTTTCTAAAAGCAAGTAGTCAACCAGAAGACGACGTATCATTTGGGTCCATGTTAGCGGCATTACTTTTCTCGTTTCGAGCTTTGATTTTCAATATAGACTATGTAACAACTGATCGAGGTGTATCTTCAACAAAAAAAATCGCAAAATAGACAGTGTATTAAAATTAAGGAATTCAAAGGATCACTATATAAAATTGGAAAAGTTAAGTAGAATAAATTAATTAATAATTAATATATTATTATTTTTAATATAAAATAATTATATCATATTAAAGTTCATACAATTATTTATATATTAATTAATCTAATTTATATAATTGTGTAAACAAAATCTGCACAAGTAATTTTCATAAAATTGATTGGTCTAAAGATTGATTGGATTGTACACCGAAAAGATCCGCGAGAAAATGATTAAATAACTAAGATGAAAACGAAGAGAAAAGGACTTGGGATTTTGGAGCAACATTTCGTTTCAGCAATAATCACTTTTAAGATATGACCAAAAAAAAAAAAAAACACTTTTAAGATGTTTGCGGCTGGTTCAAATTCATGCAAAAATGACGTGTATGGAAGAAACCTCGTACTTTATTTAGCGTAGAGCAATTTATATTATACCATGATCATGATAACAAACACAAATATATGCTATCAGTTAACTAAATAAACACATGTGTCTCCCTATTACAAATTACAAAATAATTAAAATAGGGACAGAAATATTTTTACGAGAGCGAGGTTGTTTAATTTATGGGTAGCTAATTAAGCTAACGAACATTAACAAGCTTTGAGTGGCTTCCCACAGAGGCAATCATTGTATACAAACGACGACGCTTCTAGATGATCAAAAGGTGACCCAACCGGAATCGGACCACAGAGATGGTTGTGACTCAAATCCAGGTGTCCAATATAAGAAGCAGAGGATATGGATTTCGGGATGGGCCCTTTCAAGTTATTATACGACAAATCCAGGACCGTGAAATAAGACCTTATACCGAACGCGTCCGGTATATTACCCTCCAAGCTGTTTCGGCTCAAGTTCAAGTCACTAATTCCCGAACCGAAAAGGCTCACCGGAATGTGGCCCGAAATCTTATTCATATCCAAATTCAGCGTCGCCAGAACCGCCATTTTACCCAGCGATTCCGGGATGGGCCCGGAGATTTGGTTGCGAGACAGATCTAAATCCGCGAGACGATAAATACGAGAAATTGAGCCTGGGATGGGCCCGTTGAGCTCATTCCCGCTCAGCAAGGCCCGGCTCAGCATTTGAAGCCGGCCCAAGCTTTGCGGGATGGGCCCAGAGATGCGGTTATTCCGGAGGTCCAAGTGCATTAAACTCGTCAGGTTAGTTACCGACGGTGGGATTTGACCGGAGATAAGGTTGTCGGCGATGTTCAGCACCGTCAGCCGTTGGAGTCTTCCGATGTCCGAGGGGATGGTGCCGGAGATTCGGTTTCCGACAAGATCGAGGATTCGGAGGAACGGCAAGGAGGAGATACAGGGGGGGATCTCGCCGGAGATTCCTTTCCAATCGGCGATGGTGATGCTGGAGAGGCTAGTGAGCTTGCAGATTGCCGGCGAGATTATTCCGGTCATGTAGCCAGTGCGGTGGGCTTTTTCGAAGATCGGCTCCTCCGACTCGCCGCGGAGGTTGATGTCGGCGACGCAGCGGGTCTCCTGGTCGCAGCTGACGCCGTACCATTTGTGACAGCAGTCGGCGCCGGTCCATGAGTTGAATATGCCGAGGTATGGCTCGTGGAGAGCTGCCTTGAAGGCCAGTAGCGCCGCCCTGTCTGACGGGGGACACGACCGGACGGCGGAGCTTAGGGTCAGTAATAACACTGCTACTGCTGTAGCTGATATAAATCTAACGCCACCCATTTTGGTTGTGGTGGAAATTATGAAAATTTGTTAATTTTATTTGCACTATATGATTTCGTGAAACACAGTCTGTGTGTGGCAGTGTGCACCGTTGTGGGACGGAAGTGAAGTGAAGTGAAATGAAAATGTGGAGGGTTCCGCAGGGAACCTTGTATTTGCATGGGAGTTTGGGACTCTGACAACGTCATTTATACTGTTAATTGAAGTTTTCTGACGAGTTTGCCCCTTGAATAGTTTGTAACTAGGGAAGTCTTGGACTATCTGGTCAACTTGTTCGTTTATTTTTCTTTTTTAATTTAAGTTCAAAGATGTTTTTAGTCTAAAAAATATCTTATATTTTTATATTCCTATTATTTATTATCATATTTTTTTATTATTTTTTATATTTATTTTTATATTTATCTAATATTATTTATTATCATTTTTTATTAGTTCATTTTTTAATTCAATCGTTATTTAAAATGGTATGAACATCGACACTTTTAAAAAGAGATATATGACTAATATTTTCTAAAATATCATGCTTTTCTTGTTTTTTTTCATCAAATTCTTTATTTTTTTTTTTATTTTCATATAGCCCATATGTTAATCCGTTGTTTAACATCTTCGTTAAATATATATATGATCCCGTATTGAAAGATACAAGAGATCATATTTTTGCTTATAAAAAACATGATCATGTGTCAAATAACATGGGAGAGTCGTATCATAAGGTGGCATGTTTTTACTAATAAAATTACGATCCCGTGTCAAATGACATGAGAGGGTATATAGATGTTGTGTATGCACTTAACAGTTATGTTAAATGATGAGTTAACAAAGGACTTATATGAGAATGAAAAAAAATGCGTGATGAAAAAAATTTGAAAATGGAAGACTAGACTGAAAAATTGCAATATTTTGACAACTAAAAACATATTTAATTTTTTAATTTATTTGAAGAAATGGGTGGAACAACTGAACATGGGAGAGAGGATAAGTTTGGGGCACCTGTGTGGGGAGAAGGAAATGGTGTGACAGATACAGGGGTTAAGAGTTGAAGGATGCACATGGTGCCGAATGGTCCAGAACTAAATTATAAAGCTGTCTATCGTGACTGACAGTTATATTAGGATCTTCAAACTCAACATTTCTCATTAATTATATCAGGTTAATTACTGGTTTTTTTTCCAGAATCAGATGTAGCAATCACATTGGCGTCCACATTCTTATTTATTTAACTTGATGACTTGGGTCTCTTTCTTTGTTCTGTTTTTGTATTTTTTTTTCCCCATTATGACAAGTTCATTTAATTAGAATTTTTTTATTACGGTGTGGCGAGTTAAAAATGGATAATTTAAGTGATGCCACATGTAGGTTAGGAAGGGATATTGGTCTATCTAACAGAGAGGAGAGGAAGGTTCTTGAATTTGTGTAGGTTCTTCACCTCTTCCTATATTTGTGAATGGAGTTAGGACCATGTCATGCTCAACCGATCGATGAGTATTACTAATAGAACAATGCAAATTGCAAAGTAACCACACAGTTACCTAAATTACCTAAAAATTTGTATTTTGAGAAATTTATATTTTAATTTAAGAGAGATATTAAATTATCTTATACTGAAATATAATATTCTTATAATATATAAAATAATTTTGTGAGTGAATTAAATAAAATTGAACGTATTTTAATTAGATGAATAGTGAGATTATTGTCTTCCTAACTTATTTTGAACTTGCAGGAAGGAAGTTTAATTCCATAATTAACGCACTTGATTTAAACCTAGTTTGCCGTAACATAATTATTTATGGTGTGGCTCTCAGAATCTTAATACGTAAACTGAAAAGGAGGGTCCTAGCTAATTAATCCAATTGTCTTCTGTGGTCACACTCTGAAAAATGACCCACTTGCATTGCATGAAGATCTTGCAGATGGGTCATAGCTGAGATATTAAAGGCTGGCCGATAAGGACAACCCCATATATCATTTCTTCTTTTTCTTGTACTATTACATCGTATAAAGTTTGTTTTTAAGTGAATTTACTTTTAAAGTGAACAAATAAAAATATGTTTATTTTAATTTGATAAAATATATAAAAATTTAAATTTATTGAATAATTTAAAAATAAAAATATATTTTTATTTACTTATTGTAGAGTCAAACTCAATTTCTTTTTCCACACCCAAAAAGGGGAGAAAAAAGAAAATTCAAAGCAACAAGAAAGACGACATATTTACTACTACTCAGTTCTCTTTACATGTGTTTTTTTCATGCATGTCATATTTGGAGAATGGAGAGGGGAAATTGTATGTACTTTTTCTATCAATAATTTGAACCAAGAAAGCCAATTTGAATGCAATACTGAATAACTTGTCTAAATTATTGCTGTGTATGTGTACGTTTTCAATTATTCCATCTCTCTTGTTTTGCATTCAAGCCAATAATGGTGTAGGCCAGTAATGTTTCACACTACAAGAATTTTATACATTAATTACCAAATTTAGTTACGAAAAATTTTAGTAACTAATTTATAGTTAGTTAACTACGAATTAATTATGAATTAAATTTTTGTAACTAAATTTCAAATAAAATTTTATCAAACAAATAGTTACAAATTAGTTATAATTTAGCTATAAAAAAATTTAGTAAATAATTCCGTAATAAATTAATTATGGATTAGTTATAAAATAAAATTTCTTAGCTAAATTTTGAATCACAAAGAGAAAATTTTTATCAAACAAATAATTATGGAATTATTACAATTTAACTACGAAATTTAACTAAACAAAATTATTTCACAACTAATCCGTAACTAAGCCGTAGCTAATTAGCTACAGATTAGCTACCAATTTTTTCCTTAGCTAAATTTCAATTGTATACAAAAAAATAAACCAAATCAGCTCTCTTTACGCGCGCTCATTCTAAACTTTCCAAATCCTCAAATCCCTCTTTCGTCCTTCCCCACCTCTCATTCTTTCTCCCTCTCTCAAATCCCTCCGCCAAGACCAAATCACTCGCTCAATCTCAATCTCAAATCGTTTCTTTCTTTCTTTCTTTCTCTCTCTCTCTCTCTCTCTTATTATTCACTGAATGCTTCTCCCACCGAGAGCCCTCAAATCCCCAATTCCCTCCCACACCTATGGACCTTCCTTCCATTCTAAATCCCACCCAAAACCTGGGTTGAGCATCTTCCCTCTCAACCGCCCCCACCACTCCGTTTTCGCCTGCAAGGGCCTCGAATCCGCCGCCCCAAAACTCGCCTCTTCCTCGCCCGGTTCCGTTGTCGTGCCTGATTGCAGGTTGAGAAGCATCGAAGCCAAACACATCGATGTTGCCACGTTGGGTAATCTCTGCGTTGATATCGTCCTCAATGTCTCTTAGTTGCCCCCTCCTTCCGTCGAGGAACGCAAAGCATTCATGGAACGGTTGGCATATTCTCCACCTAAAAAGGTTTCTCTCTCTCTCTCTTTCATCCCCAAATGGTTTCTATAACAACTAACAAGATGATTCCCGTTTAAGATAGAAAGTTTGTACCTTTGGACTTAGTGCAAATTAATTTGATTTCTAAATTCTTTGATTTCATGCATTTGTTTTGAATCAATTATAACTTGAGAACTCGATGGTCTTGCTATCTCTCAATCTCGTTGCTGCAGCCTCTGACTATCAAGCTCTCTTTACTTATGCCTGTGAGGACATTAGCGATTACTATGCCCCTATGAAGCATTTAAGAGGTGAAGCACTCAAGAAAAAATTGAACAGCATCATTGTCCCACATCATTCCTTGTCCTACCAAGAGGTCATTCTTAGTTTTAAATATGCATGCTGATTTAAATCTTGTACAACTTTTTTGGTTCTGTATGGTATTTCAAATCTATAGATCTGAAATGCTTATCTATTTAACAGGTGTGGGATGCCCTCAAGGTTCTTGATGCAGCTGATATTGATAAACCAGAAGCTTCCTCAGGAATGTATGGATTTACCATAGCCGTTATTGCTTCACATTTTAGTAATGTCTTCTGTTTATCATATTAGCAGATTTTTTATATACCTAATGATTTATGATTTGCAGAGTTGAAATATACTCGTTGAGAGTTGTCCCAAAACAATTATCAGGAAAACCACAGGGATGGAATAGTGAGTCATTGTGGGGCTGGGGAGGGTCATTGCCCATAGAAGTAATCTTCTTTCATAGAAGTAGTTTAGTTCAAAATTCAAATACTTTGTTTGAAATGTATCATTGCCTATGGCTAGAAGTAAATTAAATTTCAATAACATGAACTGAAGGGACCATGGCCGCAAGTCAGATTTTTCCTCCTTGTTGTGTATGAATAAGTACCTGGACTTAAATACCCTAGCTATTTTGCTTTTGTATGCATTGCTATGATGTGGGGTTGTATTCAAATTTGACTTGCCATAATAGTTGCTCTGATATTCAACAATGAACCAAGTGCCTTGTTTGACAATATTCAAGAAGCTTATATCCCATTTGTCATTTTTTGATATGTTATTTTAGAGCACATGCCACTTATGTTTGATCCTTTAGATAGAATTTATTAATATGTGGCTTGAATTAAGACCTGGTTGTCCTTAACAAATTATTATTTTGTAGGAATAGGAGCAACATGGCCTGTGCTTCTTGGTGGTCAAGCTCATTGGACAGTTGGACTTGTGGCAACTTTGATTTCCATGAGCAGCATAATCACAACTGATACATTTGCATTTCTTGGTGGCAAGGTATATAGGCTTCTTGATATGGAACTTACATGTTTCTCCTCTATTTGTCACTCGTTCCTTCATTTCTATGACCCATCTTTATTCCTAAGATTGTACTTATGAAGTGTCATATATGATATTAGTGGTGTTCAAAGTTGATTTTAATCTTTTATAAAAAAAGTTGCTTTTAATGAGATATCCTAGTCATACAGTCCACCTCTCTAGCAACAACCAACCAAGAGGCAAGAGCATGTAATGGAACTAGTCATTGATTTTATTCTGTTGGAAAACAAAATAATTAATACTATAGATATACATATGCCAAACTTTGTTTACTATCTTGGTTATAAGTCCACGTAACTAATTATCATCAATATTCTGTTATGGTAACTGTCACTTGTGAGAAATCATGTAATGTGTTTCTGCTTGATCTATTTATGTCAAAATCATTATAATATCTTGAGGCTGGTTGAACTTCACCTTTTAGGGTCCTTGTGTTCAATGAGCCCCATTCTTCAGGGAAGAAGACAATTTTAATAATTAATTTGGAAAATTCCTATTCTTCTCTATTTTGAAGACACCTAGTGGGAAAATACTTTGTTGTTGTTATTGTTCTCTATTTTGAAGAGTGGCATGCACTTCGTTTATCAGTTTCCTAAAGGATGTCCTTTGGTTTGGATAAGAAAAATTGTTTCTGGTCCCAAAATAGGTGTGTAAATCTTCATAAAGACAACAATCTGAAGCCTTGGGTTGTGAAATATTGGCATATCTCCTTTCTAAGGGGCATTAGTGAGTTGATATTAGGTAAGATCCATAATTTTGAGGGGACTGATACTTGCATTTACAAAGGTTGAGTTAAGAAGTACAAAGGCAGAGGATAAGGAATACTTCTAAAAGAAACTAGAAAGAAAATAAAAAGAACTATTTATATTTTTCCTTTAGGTCAAAAGTCAGTGTCTAACTGGTTATTATGGATTTGTCATGATATGAATTATTAGTTTTCCTTGATTTCACATTCAGACACTTTGTTTCTTATCTCTTTCCCAAAAAAAAAAAGACACCCTTAATATCTGGTCTTCAATAATGAAGTTTCTTTTTGTACCTTCATGCAAGCATTTGGTAGAACACCGCTTACTAGTATAAGTCCAAAGAAGACGTGGGAGGGTACTATTATAGGCTTTTGTGGGTGTATAGTTACTTCTGTTGTACTATAAAAAATTTTTAGCTGGCCAATATCATTATCAAGGTACACTAATTGTCCTCAAAGTTAATGCCAGTGTGTTACTCATTTCAATTAGATGTGCCTATTGTAATTATTTGCTTGATAAATTTGTAAATAGAACATTACTTAGTATTTGCAGATGATATAGTATTAGTAGGAGAGTCGAGAGAGGAAACAAATGGGAAGCTAGAGCTATGGAGATGAGTTTTGGAAGAACATGGCTTTCGTCTAAGCAGAAGTAAGATGACGTATATGGAATGTAAGTTCAATAAGAGGTGTGTTAATGCTAGTTTAGTAGTGAAAATTGGAGATCATATCATACCACAAGTCACACAGTTTAGGTATCTTGGAGCTAACATACAAAATGATGGAGAGATAGAGGGAGATGTAAACCATAGGATTCAAGCTGGATGGATGAAATGGAGGAGTGCTTCAGGAGTTATTTGTGATAGAAAAGTGTCTCAGCTTAAGGGTAAATTTTACCGCACAACTATAAGGCCCGCGATGTTGTATGGTACTGAATGTTGGACAGTAAAAAGCCAATATGAGCATAAGATCAGTGTTGCAGAGATGATGATGTTGCGTTGGATGTGTGACCATATAAGACAAGATAGGATTAGAAATGAATGCATTAGAGAGAAATTAAGGGTAGTACCTATTGTGAAAAAGATGAGAGAATCTTAACTTAGGTGGTTTAGACATGTAAGGAGAAGATCCTTAGAAGTTCCTATAAGAAGAGTAGATCAGGTGGAGAATAGCTCAATAGGTAGAAGTAGAGGAAGACAAAAAAAGACTACAAGTTAAACGATTAAAAAAGATTTAGATTTGAATAACATTTCTGAAGACTTGATTTATAATAGGATACATTGACATCGTTTGATCCATGTAACCGACCATACTTAGTGGGAAAATGCTTGGTTGTTGTTGGTTGTTGTAACGTTACTTAGTATTTTTCGAATTGCATTATTTTGGTGAGATTAGATTATTATAATTGATCATTACTAGAGAAATTGAATGAAGGCCAACTTATGCAATGATCATCTTCTCATGGGAAAAACCTTTCCAACTAGAAAATAGGGAGTTTCTTTAGTACCATGTTGGAGATTCACAATATTAGCATATTAGTCAATATATTGTTATTGTTAATCACCCTGCTTTCTCAAGAATTAGGCATCTTCCTCTTGTGACCTGGTTCTTGACCTTTATCTTTGCTATATAAACTATAGAGTATATACAGCATAGAGGTTTGATCATGCGTTTTTCTGTTGGCCCTACTTATTTAAGGATTAAGACGCTTGAGTAGTTGTAGCATATCTTTTTTGCTCATTGTAAGGTTACTTGTTTTCTGTTAATTAGTGAATAGACTTTTCTAGTTTAAGATGAACATTCATACATATGCCATGCACCTTTTTACATCCTGAGCACAGTTCTTGACACTTGCGGTAATTTGTGGTTTTTACACGATTTTTGTTAGTGCAATAGCTCTTGGTGTTCTGAATTTCTTTGGGTCTATTTTTGGTGATCTCACTAAATCAATGATTAAACGTGACACGGGTATGAAAGACTCTGGTTCCCTAATACCTAGTCATAGTAGTTACTTTTTACTTATTAATGCTTCTGTAAGAAATGCTTTATTTATTTGATATACGAAGAAATCTTACTAGAGAGTAAAGAAAAATAACAATAAAGGAGTTGGATAAAACATCCTGCTGAGTCCTTAACAATGGTACAACATCAAGAATAACCAAGCCTTGTCCCAAAAGAAATTAGGCATTATCATGACTTTCATTAGGAGTAAAATTTCCATTCTATAACAAATATCTACCACCAAAATATGTAGATCGATATAAAATAATCCTGTTATTTTGGCCATCTCTGAATTAGTAATAAACAGTTACAGGTCATATGGTTGAATTTGAAAATTTAGTTTAAGCATGTCATCTTGTTGCCAAAGATGAACAGCTCAGATTCAGATCCGACCTCATTTTCTTCTCCAATAGAAAGCATTTAAAGGGTAAACATATTATTAACTACATATAATGAAGGTAGAGTACTAGACAGAGCGGATAGCTATGTGTTCACAGGTGCACTCGCATACTCCTTCGTCAAAACCTTTCTACCGCTTTATGGAGTATGACATAAATTAGTGGTCAGTATTTCTTCAAGTTAAGAGTTTAAATTTCATCCGTTGATAGTTTAAAACTTGATATATTATCAGTAAAGAAAAAGTATCACAACATCATTAGAGTAATTAAGGTATTTTATTGGCATTCATAGATCTAGCTCTTGTTCATCATCACAGGTTGGTGGTTCCTCTTGCACTGTTCCGACACAAGCCAAAAAGGAAACTTTTAATGAAGCGATGACTTCCTTTATCCAGACGCAGCTGGTGCCCATCCTCCGTGATATTGTTGGCTCCCAAGCAAGAAGTGGTGTGCTGCAGACACCATCACAAAGCGATGCAGTTAGGGATTATTATGAAATTGATTATCATAGGGTTAACTTGGATTGATTAGTTGTGTTTGTTGATAATAGAGCTAATTTGTTTAGAATTATTTGTATTAATTTAGACTTATTGGTTAGTTATCCTTTCTTTGTAGAATATATTTTGATCTTACTAATGCAATTATGATATTTTATTGTTTTGTACAACTTAATTGTTGAATTTTTCTATTTGGATTGAAATATTTACACAGGTATAATTTTAAAATATATCAATTATTATTATAAAATTAATTTTGGTTAGCTAGGAAATAGTTACAAAATTGCTATGAATTAGTTACGGAATTGCTGTGGATAATTGTTGGAGAATAGTTACAGAATTGCTAAGGATAATTGCTAGGAAATAGTTACAGAATTAATATGGATAATTGCTACAGATTAGCTACAGATTTGTTACAGATTTGGCAACATAATAGCTAGAAAATAGTTATGGAATTGCTAAGGGTAATTAGCTACGAATTAACTATAGAATTGCTACGGATTTTGCAACATAGTTAGAAAATAGACACGGAATTGCTACAAATTGTTAAAATCAATTACGAATTAACTATGAAATTGTTACAGAATTTTTTGTAGCTAATTACTTACGAAAATGAAAGAAACTCTAAACGAAAATTAACTACAGCTTAGCTTCGGATTAGTTACAAAAATTTAACAATTAATTACAAATTAACTACAAAAAAATTTTATTAGATAATTAGCTACGAGATTTAGACTACGGACCAATTCGTAGTTATTCGTAGTTATCCGTAGCTAATAAATTTAACTACGGATTAGTTACGAATTAGTTATAGATTGTTTTATAGTTAATTTGTAAAATTCTTGTTGTGAATCTTATCCATAAGATTCTATGCTTCCTTATGGGAATGGGGAACAATTGAATTGATTTAAAAATGCTAAATAAACAAGTTTTCTTTATCTTGTTTGTTTCTGCTAAGATTTCGCACAGGACCTGACAGTCAAGGTGGCCTGCAAACTTTTTTTCCTTCTTTATTTTCACAATAAATAAACAGATTTCATAAGATGCACAAGCCTCTCAAATTTGAATTAATTTTGACCAAATCAATAACCCATAATCCTGCCATTTCTTAAGGTAAGATGATTGCCAACAAGCATGTGTCTACATGTGCAAAATGATCTTCACCCAGATGATTGGTCATACAATCCAGGGACTCAAACCGTTTGTCCTGGTGAAAAAAAATGCCTTTTTTCTTTTGGGGGAAATTAGCATATGATCACAAAGAGACCCAAACATATTTTGCTATAAATCTTGTGGTTTAGTGCTAACAATTTACACTCATCAAAGTATATATAATTTCTCTCAACACTATTATAGGAATCTTGGAAAAAAACATTATTTGTCAAAACTCAAAAGCAACCAAATATAAAAATTATACATAGGTGAAATCCAACTGACGGGTACCCAAAATCTCTGTTAAACCGTTTAAGCCCAACATCATCCTCATCCTTACTTCTTTTTTCTTTTCCTTTTTTTTTTCTTTCGGAGTCGAGGTGGTGATTAAGTAAAGTTCTCTCCAAAGTAACGATTTTAAGATTCAAACTCTTGACATTACAGATAAGATTCATTTAGGGTCACAATTCACTTCCACTGCAACCAACTAATCTTAAAACCCTCTTCAAAGTGACGACTTTAATATTTGAACTTTTGTCATTACAGATAAGATTCGCTTAGAGTCACAATTCACTTCCACTACAATCGACTACTCTTGAGTCATCCTCACCCTTACTAAAATAGACCTAACTCAAACTTGCTTCAATAGAAACTATCATTTCAAGGTTCTCAATTGTAGAAATCCAATTATAAGGCTAACAATCACAACCATACCACATCCAACTAATATGTCTGAATTATCTTATTCTGTCTTGAACTCTTGATAATGAAAGAAAGTAAAGATAACAACGGACAGCTTCTAAATTTAGATGAATGGATTCATAATGCAGCACATTCAGTGTCAGCCTACAATTACGTTAATTATATTGTATTATATATATATATATATATATATATATATATCAAGTAATCCAAATTAATATATGGGATTATGCGTATTACACGCGCCAAACATGCCATTCAACGTGGGCCATTTCACCTGTGAGACCTTCATTTCCAGCGATCTAATTACATGAACTAACCTTCAGTCACGCAATGTTTTGTGCATAATAAAATTTAATTTACATTAATATAAAGAATTTGCATGGGCATCCCGAC
Source organism: Ormosia semicastrata (assembly GCA_029884595.1). Classification (NCBI taxonomy): domain Eukaryota; kingdom Viridiplantae; phylum Streptophyta; class Magnoliopsida; order Fabales; family Fabaceae; genus Ormosia; species Ormosia semicastrata. Next base: position 63,278,844 of record JAQQTO010000056.1, read on the forward strand.
AAGCGTCAGATATACGTGGAAGAAATTTAGGTCCTTAAATGAAATTTAAAGGTTTTCTAGGCCGACCTTTGCTTAAATTTAGGAGAAAAACTTCTAAAGTCTTCCAAAGTAATAATAATTGTTGCAGATTTTCTGAGAGTTCAAACAACAACATTCAGGATTAGTTTATTTGGTTACTGAAAGAGGTAAGAAACTTCCAAAATGTCTCCTGAAACATTAAGCTCGATTCGTTTATGATTCTTTTATTTATGACTTTAATATTAATACTTTGTTCAATGCAGTTCTGTAAGTGCAATACTGACATACCCCTCGCTGGAAAAGGTATCATAAATTCATAATTGACCCACTTGGGATAATGGATAATCCATAAAGTGGGGCAAGACCACAAGAGGAAAGGGGCACTTAATTTAGAAACCAATGAAAAAAAAATGATACACGACCACATCACGGGAAAAATTGCATTCCCGGTACATGAAATGGCAGGAAAAAGAGGGGAACTGGGGAAGAAGAAAGAAAAAGATAAGGAAAATCAATGTTTACGGACAAGATTATCCATATCCATAGTACATTAATGAGTGATTATTTCGTTATAATTATTAGACTGAGGAGTAGGAACTCAACAAAGATAGCATACGAACTCAGCAAATTTCAGCTTCAAGTAGTTATGCCGTTGCCAATACCCTACTCGAGAGTCGAGAACCAATGTCAGCCAAAACCTATCATTTCCTTTGCTTTTCCTCTTCGTTTACTGTAAGTTCAAGAAACTCATTGTTAACATTGCGAAATTTCCTTGTTTATTCAAATTGGCTTCACAGACACTGATCATGCAATGATCTCTCTGTAACTTTGGGGTTAAGGTTTTAACCGTGCCCAAGAAAATTTTGAAAAATGAAAACGATAAGGAAAAGAAAACATGAAAAAAGAATTAAAGATATGTTAAGGCGTTTCAAAAAAGATAGAAGGAAATAACTCATAATTAAATAAAATAAAAAGACAAGGAATGAAATAAAATAAAACATGCCATTTTATTAGTTGGATATTTAATGAGTTTAACAAAAAAGTGTAATGAAATTCATGACACTCCCTCCTCAACTCTCCAATTTAAAAAGACAAAATTTTAAGACTTTGAATAATAAAGAAATAACAAAAATTTAAGGACTCTGCGCCAAACTACTCCTTCCTCTAAAATAACTTCCAATCACACTTTTAATAAGTTTAACCATTTCATTCGTTGTCACTCCTCATTCCATCTTTCCAAACATTGCCTAAACGTCATGGAGTCAATTTCTATCGTCAACAATACTGTAATAGTGGTGCAAATGCAATTTGATTTTGAGTTTTAAGAGTGGTTTAAATAAATGGTAACATTGGACTAGGAAGTAAGAACCTCTTACAACTCGAGTGCCTCGAGCTGTCATATCACCATGTCTTACTACGGTGTGTACCACGATCCACACTTAAAATAGACGAGTCCCAAAATATACGCATATTCCACCATATTACACAAACCTAACAGACCATTAAAAAGCAAAACCAATAGAAGATGCCTACATCGATGGTAAGCTTACCTTTTCAATATAATGGTACTCAAGTTAGCAGTTAGCACAACTATCAACTTCAATTGCCGCCTAGCCACCCTATAGAACAGATACCAATAACCATTAAGTGAACGGTGTAGTGCCTTCCAGAAGTGGCATTTCTTATGTACAGTTCTCTATACATGGTCTTCAGGTCCTTTAAAAAGTAAAGTTTTATTCAGGCATTCAGCTAACGAGGAAGACGATTCTCACGCAAATGAGTTGAAGCTGCAGTATGAAATGGTGTTGACGAAACATTATGGAACAGAGCCGGCGCCATATTGTGATACTGCATAGGCATGACATTATGTGACCTCAGATCAGTCGGCTCCTATCACAAGCATATACAGACATTAAAAACTTAAAATCATACCATACTCGTGCTTTCACTAATACTTCATGAAAATTTATACAATGACCTCATCAAGACTACAGATTTTGAATGTTTGCCAAAATATGAGAGCAGATATCAGCGCATATAAAATGCATGTGCAGATGCACGATTACATACGCAGATGCACCAACCAGTTCCGTCTATACAAGATATGCAAAAGTTATAATCTAGCATATTCCATTATCTAATGGGTCAAAAATCTAAACTCAAAACCTCCTCTTATTTTTTTCCCTTTTGAATCCAAAGTCTCAACATGCATTTGTCATTGTTTATAGCCTGAAACACTCAGATCTAGCACTGACTTATACTACAGGTCAAGACGGAAAAGTGGGTATTTATAACTCCCCAGATAACATAACATACTAGCATAAACAAATGCTCAATCAAACCAACTTCTACTACAGTTATTCACCATCAAATGCTGTATTGCATAATCAATAACTCTAAAATAATCAAAATCAGTATAATAAGATGCAACAGACTCGCAGGCCTCACACTACTCTCTCCCCATTGCTGTCATGTGTAAGTCTAGCTTAGAAACAGAACACTCTAGTTGCAGTAGAAATGCACACATCTCTAAGGAGACCCCCTTGGCCCTAAATTTGGTTTCAGATAGTGTTTGCTCATAGCTTCTCTCTGGTAATCAGCTCACGTTGTCGGTTGTTTCAAGGGGGTGTTGCTGACTTGCTGTATTCGATTTGCAAAGGAATTTGCTTCCCTACAACACAGCTAGCATCCTTGTTTCCTCAGTTTTTTTTGTTTTAATTTTTTCAGTTCTTGAGGTACCTTATCCTGCTCTGTGTACTTCCATTTAAAAAAACCAAAAGGGCAGCTAACAGTTCAATCTCGGAAAACAACTCCTTTTATGAAATTTAATGAATTAGCAGAATTAATTCATGAAAAGTCAAAAACTAAAATAAATTAAAACTAGAGACTTCTTATGGCAATAGTAAAAGTGGGGCATAGCATACCATTCGTTGAAAACCATCTTTCCCACTCACTGCTTCAAGCTGAGGTACCTATAACATAAAGAAAGCAAACTTAGACACAATTTAAAAGAAAATGAATACAAGGAGGTCAATCATTAATCGCCAAACTCACTGACCTTTCCTTTATTTCCTTCACTATTTTCAGCGCTTCCTAGATCCCTACCAGCCATACCAGTCCTCACAGCCTTATTACCTGTACTCATTTTTGGATCAGGGACCTGATTGTTAGATGTAATAATAGATTGATACTCTTCTTCAACATTGCAGACAACATGGGTAGCTGAGGCATCAGGTCTCACATCATTCTCAACAGAGTTGTTCAAATTTGCACATTGCTTTAGAGCTTCACTTATGGAGCCTAAAGCAATATAGTAACTTTCTTGTGACAAAGAACCTTCTTCACCCAATATTATGGCTCGTCTACATAAATCATTGAAACGCCGAACCTTGGATTGAACCTCTTCCAATTTTTCACCGATAGGATGCCTGCTCATAGCAGCATTTGTCCATCTTTGCAATATATACTTTGGTGGGATGCTGAAAACACCAGACATTTGTAGAACTACAATAGCATGTCTACAGAGATAACCTTTATATTCAAATGAGCGACATGAACAACATATGTCTGAGTTTGATGTGTTCCATTGTACCATATAGTTTTGATTATTTTCAAAGTCTTTCACAGTATAAGTTGTAGTCACACCATCATTTTCTTTCTTAAGATGGCAAGCAGCTGCACCCAAAACCTCGACCTGGAACTTTCTATAAATTTCATGTGTGTAAACTAACAACATTTGTTTTTCAAAAGGGGAAGGAGACTTCAATTCAGGTGTTTCATGCCAAGTATCAAAATTTGCTTTGGCTTCCTCTTCATGCCTATCTTCAAGAATCAATCTATAATGTTCTATAAATTCTCTCAATGAAGTATCAACATGGACATAGTTGTCAAACAAAGAATTTAAACTTTCTGAGCGTGAACTAGTAGACAAGCCAGCAAAAGAAATATCTCTCATAAAAGTGGGTACCCAACATGTACGATCATCATACAAGGATTGGACCCATTCAACATCTCTAAGGTGAAATCTGTCAACCAACTTCCACCATCTCTTTTCAAATTGCTCCTCTGTCCATGATTTATATATACATTTGTTAAATTTTTTCATAAAGCTATCATGCCATGCACTTAAAAATTCAAGCTGTTTTGGTATCTTTTCCAAAACATGCCACAAACAAAAACAATGACGTGTTCCTGGAAGAACAGCAGCAACAGCTGCTTTAATAGCCTCGTTTTGGTCAGTGAGAATCACTTGTGGAGCTCGTTCCCCCATTGCTATTAACCATGTTTGCAGTAACCAGGCAAAAGTATATATGGTCTCATCAGCAATCAATGCATAACCAAGCAATGTTGGTTGGATATGATGGTTTACTCCAATGAAAAGTACCAATGGTATTTTATACTTGCTTGTAAAATATGTTGTGTCAAAAGAAACAACATCAGCAAAGTAAGCAAAATCTTCCAAGCCTTTAGCATCAACCCAAAAAACATTTCTCAGTCGATGATCTTCATTCAAATCAACTGCATAGAAGAATTTTGGATTCTCTTCCTGCATGTGCATGAAGAGTTCAAGAAGCAATTGGGCATGCCCTGTTTCTAAAACCAAACTTCGTCCTTTATCATGTTGATGTTTCATAAAGTTCTCTAAACAATCAACATTTTGATATGCACTAAATAATTTCGAAACTGCAGTTGAGTTCTTCCGCCTTCGCATCCGAACATCATTACTTAGTGGATCAGAACTCCTGTGACTCCGAAAAAAATGAGCTTGAGCAGGTAAAAGCTCATGATTATGCTCCTTCACAAAGCTATGGACATACCACTTACCATCTTGTCTTCTCTTCACATGCATGCTTGCTTTACAGCCAATTTTTGGAGAAGGGCGTGGATTAATTGCATCATCAGATTGCTGCTTATTACCATATCTTATACATGAAAATTTGGCATCAATAAATTCCTTTGACGCCCTAGACCGACGACTGCTCAACTTGGCAGTACCAAACCCTGCAGACTTGGCATATTCTTTGTAAAACACATATGCAGCTTCATGAGATTCAAATTCCATATCAGAACGAGGCTCCAAAATTGTGCTACCCAAGAGAACAGAAGAATCCATAATTATTGCAGCAACATTCAGATCCACTTCACTTCCAAAATATTTGTTTCATATGTCCAAAAGTACCACCCAAACGAAAGATATAAAGGTCTGTTTCAATAATCCTGTAACGATGGTACCTAAATCAAGGAACAAAGCTTCATTAAGAAATTATACCAGAAGTTAAAAATTGATCTTTTAGATATATTATACAATTTTTTGTAAAGAAAACAACGGCTCAAGATTTCAAGAAAACAGTCAAAACAAAGAGAGATTCAAATACGAGGTGAACAAAAGAAACTTAATTAGATTAGGACAGGAATACAATTCAACAAAGACAATATTCGATAAATCATCAACATGAAAACAGGTACTGTTTAAAGGATTATAATATCCAAGTGAGGATTCTAGACTAACAGGCACAGTCAATATGCAAATGCAATGCACCATTATGAAAGACATTAGTGATACCATGTGCATAACAGTGTTCAGACAATAACCCCCAACAAACCTAGGCTGCTCAGGTTGGCCACAAAACCACACTCCTATAGACAGGTCCTATACTTGGGGTCAGCTGGGACAACCTCAAAATTCTCATCAGGAGCAAATTTTACTAACACGTTGAACCAGACAGGATTCATATACTTCTACATGTTCCTTATTTTAAATGAGTGGAATAGCTGTCATGCAATTCACATTACATTCATGAATAAGTAGCTTTCTGCATTGTAAGTGTTAAAAATAAGATTGAAAATATTGTTATTCTAAATCAGTACAAATTAATGCCTATTCCACAAATTCTATCGATTTGAACATGCACCATTTCCTAGTCTAGAGCATTTTTTTTTTAAAAAAAGAAACCACAAAAAAATAGCTTAAGCAGAACTAAAATTAAAATCATTTATCATCTTAAAAAATTGAAGCGGTGTAACGGGGATGCAACAAGGGCATGTTGCGGTTCTGTTAGAGTGAAATACAAAATCCCAGAACTTTGAAATCTAATACATAATACAGATAAGAATTAAAAAAAAAAACAAAATACAAACATTAAGTCAAATTTAGAGGAAGCAGAGGTGACCTCACTCCTGGTTGAACACTTTTCCTTTCAACTCTGCATCTGATGTGAGAAACTTGTTGCCCTTGGCCAATACGCTCGGATCAAAGCCCAAACCAAATATCTGAGTAAGCTCTTCTTTTCTTTTCTTTTCAATTTGGCTTTGGAAAGAAAATTAGGGTTTATCTGTCGATGATTATACTCTTCACTACAGATACAGAAAGAGGATAGAAAGACAATAAAGAGAAGATTGTGCGAAAATGATGTATATTATTAATCTATACTATATATAATTAAGAGCCATTTTAAGGAAAGAATTGACATGTATCATTTATTTCTACACTTGCTTTTCCTCCAAATTCTAAAACTTTTTATGTTTAGTAATCTTTTTAAAAACATTTTCAATTAAAAAATTAAATTACAAATTTTAACCTTTGTTGGATACAATTGTAAACAAACAAAAATTAATGCTAACGTGATATTTATAAATTTAAATTACAAATTTTAACTTTTACTGGGTACAGTTGTAAACTTTTTGGAAATTAATGCAAACATTTTATTTGTCTTTATTTGTCTTTATTGAGTTTTCAAAATATTTTTTGAGTGACGTATTCTACAACAATTTTCAAAATGTTAATAATGGTATACCTATAATCATAAATAATTACTTGACTAACAAATGTGTTTTAATTCTATTAAGAGATAGAAATTAATGTGTTTTAATAAATTTAAAAACATAATGTCAGAAAGAAAATAAAAGTCATACACTCATTTTTATTTTCTTTCCTCTTTTCTCTATACCCCAACCCCCAATTTCTCTGTCTATATTCTCTTTTCTATGCGCATCGCTGCGCCTTCTTATCTGAAATCGATCTAGCATGCGTGAAGATGCTCAACTTCAATTGGCCAATGGTTTCATTCTCTGTTTGGTTGGTTTTTAAAGAGCCTTAAGACTTATTGGAAGAGCTGTGAAACCCTTTCTCTTCCATATTATCTTCTTTCCTTATAAATTCATCATTTACAGTTATCATAGTTACATGTTTTTTCATTATCATTGTTTGTGGATATTTCTTTTGCATAAATTGATCTTGCTTCCATATAATCTTTTGTGTTTATTCTATTCTATGGCATCTCGCATTGATCCGTTGGAGAAAATCACTCCAATAAGAGAGTGTTGGAAGGTGAAGGTTCGTGTGGTATGACTATAGTACCTACCAAGTTTCAACAACCCTCAAACCATCAATAGCATTGAGATGGTCTTCATGGATGAATTTGTGAGTTTTTTTTTTCGTGATTATGTTTTACCATTCCAATATTCATTCAATGTATTAATTTGTTAAATGTTTCAAATATGTTGCAAAAAACAAAGTTGTACTATGCATGCATCTGTGAGAAAAACTATGATATACAAGTTCAAGCCCTTACTTTTCTAAAGGGGAAGTTTATGTACTTTGGGGTTAGAGGTAATACTGGCTACTTTTGGACTACCAGACATGAATATCATCTGAATTTTCAGTTGAGAACTACTGTAAGGCCATCTCAAAGTGAGATTATTCCTCTATATGGTTGTAAGCTGGTCCCATTTGATGAAATTTTTCAGACTCATGGGGATTTGCTTTTTTTAGTAGGTAAATAAAATTTCATGTTTAACATAAGAGACGTTATGTTATCTTTTATTCTCTTGATATTCATTTTTTTAATTATTTAAGTTTTTTCAAATGCTATGGGTGTTCTAACAACAATTGGGACAAAAAGGGAATATGACAAAAATGATAAGAAGACTAAAATGATAGTCATTGAACTCGATGTTGACAAGTGATGTACACATCCAACCTTTCTCTAATTTCATTCAAAGTTAACTTATGTAATATGTTTTTTGTTAATTGATAATGTAATTTTCATTAATGCAGTGTAAGTTGGAAGTTGCCCTTTTTGGGGATTATGTGGATGAGGTCAACGCTTTCATTGCTAATGGTGATATCTAACAACTAGTGATTGTTGTTCAATTTGCTAGAGTGAAGACTTTTAAGGGTTTAGTACCTTCAAAACTTTTACTTTTTGTGTTTACTATCTATACAATGGGCTTATGTTTCCCATTTCATATTTAGTAATGACATGTTTTCTTTTTTTTTCCTTTCTTCCACTATGTCTTTATAGCTTCATTAATTTCTTTAGTCTATTTAAGTGGAAGAAATGATTCATTCAATTATAATATTACAAGGCCTATTACATGGTAGTTTTTAGATGGATTCCTCATCATTATATGGGAACTCATAAATATTACAAGGATGAGTACTTAACCGAGTTATAAGTTGCTTTTCTTTATGACTTACTATTAAATTTTCAAATAGTATATGTTAATGAGTTGTTTAAACTAGGAAGTCTCATATTTTTCCCTTGTCAATTTGTTTTAAGATTATTTAAAATAATGAATTCATAAATCAACATATTTAAATTTAATATAATACAAACACGTTTAAAATAAATATTTTGTATTACCCTGTTCATTGGACGTGATAAAAAATTAAATTATTTACATTTGTACATTATGGTTAAATAAAGATTACTTGGTTGTAGGGAAAGTTGTTTTGTAGAATGTCATGTATGGTACTAGGTTGTTGTTCAATCCTAACATATCTAAGATCATTGAATTCAAAAAGAAGTAACTTATGTGTTAAAACTATTTTTTAGAATTTCAATTGCTAACTAATATCATATTTTTTATTTTGTTTCTTATAAAGTGGTTATATTTTTTATCCCCAGGCTACTGTTGGTACATTGATCCGTAAATCCGTAAGCGCACGGGTCGACAAGTAATATAAAGGAGAGTTAGAGTATCGTGTCCCAAGGGATTGATTAATTAGAAGAATGTTAAACTTAATCAAAATTCACAAATTTTTATCCAAGCAAACGAATTGTGAGAATGAGTTGCAATTAAAATAACAATTTAGAGAAGTAAAATAAGAAAACACCAAACACTAATTCCACAAGAGAAGATGAGAATGATTAAAGCCTAGGGGTCCCTATTCACTTGCTACTTCAATGAATAAATGCAATCAACAAGTACCAATCAATGAAATGATATTTGTTAGCTGATAACCTTCAATAGATAAGAGCCTATGTCTAGGACAATTACCCATGTAAAACCTAGTTAATCCACTATGTGTCCATGTGAGTTAACATAAGAATAACTCATTGAGACCAATTATCAAACACTTGCTATGCATGACTAATGGGTATGTGTCCATCCCATTAGCTAATCAACACACTCAATGCAATAGAATGTAATTGAACATACATCAACCATACCATATCCATATTCACAACTCCCTATCTCTAGTTCAATTGGAATACTAAAATCATGCAATTGATGGCCAATCAACAACAAGCATTAAGCATAGATATGGATGAACAAAATCAAATTCATTGAGAGGGTACCCAATTAATCACATATTAATCAAATCCATAGCAAGATCCTATAGAGCCCCTAGATTAGGGTTTAGTTACACATCATGAAAGAGAAGAAAACACATGAAATCAAATGATCCATCAAGTTACAAATCAAGAGGTAAAGGGAAAGAATAGACAAAAATGGAGAGATTCCAAGCTTGATCCTCTTCCTTGATCTTGATTCTCCCTTGAGTCACCTTCAACCCAAATGGGTTCCTCCTCTTCTCACTTGCTCTCTGAAATTCGTGGTTGAGTGTCCCAAAATAGAATATGCAGAATCCCCTCAAAAATCAGATAAAAATGGTCAAATTCGCGGACCAGGGCTCTTACCACGCCTAGGCGTGTTTTTACCACGCCTAGGCGTGGTTATGAAACACGTGTTGTCCGGTATTGGACACGCCTAGGCGTGACTTTCCCACGCCTAGGCGTGAGTGTCTTTGTCTGAAATTCCTGAAAACCTGAGAGTACCACGCCTAGGCGTGGGTTTGTCAAGCCTAGGCGTGGTTTTGTCAAGCCTAAGCGTGGGTTGGCAGTAGCATCTCCTTTTTTGCATTTTTTCCAAATTTGAGCTCCTTTTTTAGTTCCTTGGCCCTTCCAAAGCTTTTCCATGTTGAATACCTACATCAAGACAATGTTAAAGTCCATCAAATCATAATCAATCCAATTTCTTTAAATAAAATCCTCAAAGATTCAATTCTCAATCATTTGACTTAACAAGCTTAAATCATCAAAGTCATGCATGAATTGAACCTTTGGCCTCTAAAACTTAAGGATAGCATGCTCATATACATTCAAAATCAAGTGAAATAACTTCATTTCCAGAAGTTATCAGCTACCAACTGCAATTGAAGACAATTCACAAAGTTTAAGCATTATTTCTGATATTCCTAATTAGTCGCTCGAGGATGACTTCATAAGGGGGACTCCTAGGAAATGTATTGAAGAATTAAGAGATTGTAAAGAGGTCAGTTTTATATTTTTATTATGTTGCCATAAGTTTGTAATTTAATATCATATCAACTTTTGTTTAAATTATAAATAAATTGAATGTTATCTAATTTCATTGTAGGGATGGACTTTATATAGTGTATGGAACTATTAAGAGTATGTTGCATGTAAATTAGGGATGGCAAAACTCTCACTTGAGACAAGGATCCCATGAGGACCGCCAGAATGGGGCCTAGAATCGGGGTTTTTTTCCCGCGAGGATGGGGATGGGGAGAAAAATTTCCCCGTAGCATATTCGGGGACGGGGATGGGGACCATACTCCCATACTGCTGTGGTCCCCGTTCAAGTTAAATTCCTAATTTTTTTGTAATATATATATATATATTACATAAATAAATAAATATATTTTAATAATTGTATATTATATTAATTTTTATATTTATTTAAAATTAAAAATATTAAAATAATTTATTTCATCTTTTTTTTTTTAAATTTTTTCTTATAGCGGGAATCTCGCGGATACATGAGGATCGAGGATCGAGGATAGGGAAAATTTTCCCCCCACGAGCGAGGCGGGGGGGACGGGAGAGAGTTAGGGCTCCCTGCTCCCCCACCCCGCGCGAGTGCCATCCCTAATGTAAATGCAACAAAGAAGTCACCCTAGACTTCGACATGTACTACTATGAATGTTGTTTTTGCCATGTTGTCAATGTTGTTCCTAGGTGGGTTTATTCATTTAAAAAACAAATTGATTATTTCTTGGTCAGTTGTTTCATGAAAAATTTTTAATATCTTTAATAAGATATAGAATCAAAGTTACAGTATTTGATGAGACTGAATCTGCTATATTTGTCTTGTGGGATCGTGATGGTTGTAGCCTTCTGAAAAGATCCTGTTCTGACTTGCTAGAATCTATTTAGAAGGTATGTCATTTTATTTTTGTTCAAACTAACTACTAAATTATTCTGAAATTTTTCAATTATTGAATTCTGATTTACTTATTTTGAAACAGAAGGGTAGTCCTATTGCACATACGATTGAGTTTGAGAAGTTTTTGATTGAAAAATCATTCCTTTTCAAGGTTGAGGTTAAGAAAGTAATTAGCAGGAATTTTAAACCTTCTTTTATGGTTATCAAGATTTGTTTTGATCCTAATATTATATCTAAATTCAGTGAGTCTAATGCTTCTGTATTTGCTACATAGGTCTACTAAATATTAATGTTCCCTTTTAAAATTTCAATTATGCAATTGTGCTACAAATTATCATTTTAAACATTATCATATTGTGATATATTTTACAAATTTGAAACTGCCTTTCAATATATGTCAACCCAAGATGCATCTTCTTCTCCAGGACTTCGAAATTGTACTTTTGGAACACCAATAGACATTAAATGGAGAAAAAGAATGTTGTTTTTAGCGCCCCTTGCAATGTGATGCAGCTTATTACACGATTGAGAATGACTTCTTAAAAATTACCCATACCAAGTCAATAGAACAACTAAGGGATTGGAAAGATGTTAGTGGTTTTTAAATTAATTTTCTTTAAAACCCAGTAATGTTATTTCATTATGCATTTGAAATTTTAAATTATAATAATACTTTATATTCATTTTAATTATAGTATGGGATATACATAGTGCTTGTTACTGTGAATGGTGTCAACAATGGACCAGACTAATGGTATGCTGCATATAGATGCAATGAAGCAGTCACCCCAGACTCTGGAATGTACTACTGTGAATCTTGTCAATGCCATGTGGTGAATGTAGTGCCAAGGTTAGTTTATTACCTTATTGTTTACAAATTCATAATTCATTCCTTTGTTTTCTTCTAATCGTTATTCTATATACTTACTCAAATATAGAATTAAGCTAAGAGTCATTGATAATAGTGATAGTGCAACATTTGAAATTAATGATCCTGATGCATGTATCATTCTGAAAAAGTCTTGCTCTCACTTGCTTTACTGTATTCAGAAGGTAACTATTTGATTAGTCCAATTTAATTATCATAACATGATGATGAATTTTACCAACTGAATTGTTATTCATATATTATCAAACAGAATGGAGGTCCAATTGGTCACCCACCTAAGTTTAAACAGTTGCTGATTCACAAATCATTCCTTTTTAAAGTAATTGTCAGCTTTGAAGTTAGCAATGCATTTGAACCTTCTTTTAAAGTTTTAAAAATGTGTTCTGATGATGAAATTATTACTAAGTTCAAACAGTCTAATCGTTCATTCTTTGCCAATGAGGTTTGTAAAATTTTTGTTTGACTTTCTTTTATTTGCATTCATTTTGTGCTTAATTTAAATGTTTTAAATTTTATAATTTAAGTAATAATGAAATATTATTATTAATTTAATTTTGTTGGCCCTTGAATCTGTTCCTAGCCTGATATGACTGTGAGCTTTTCCCTTGGTGATACATTTTCGACTATGGAATCTCAAGATGTTCAGTCTTGTGTTGCTAAGGTTTGCATCTTTATTTTGCTAAGATTGTATTGTTCAGTCTTGTGCTGCTAAGGTTTGCATTCTTCTGACTTCAATTATTTGTTTTGTAGGATTTGATGCAACAATTCACTGAGGATGATGTATGCCTAGGAAGTCAAGCAGAAAACATTCTTCCAAATGTAACTCCAACAAAATGAGGTTGTCCAGAATTTGTTTGCTTCGTCAATGGTGATATGTCAAGCACCAAGCTTAAAGAAGTCAAAATAGAGAACGATTGAATATTCCAAGTAGCATGACTCTTTTTTGAGTGGAATAAAGCATTTGGGGTCCATTGCTGTTTGTTTTTCATTTTTTAGTTTCATGTTGTTTTGTGGAATTACTTATGTTTTGTTATAAAGGTTCTTCTAATTTCCTTCGGTACTAAATTTCTATGTTACTATTTCTGTCTTTGAACTTCATATTTCTTTCCTTTAATTTCTTTTGACTATCATTACAATTTTATATTGCTCTAAATCCAAATTTCATTAGGTAGAATCGAATTAATTCTTCTGCCTCTAATATTTTTTGAAACCAAATAATTATTTCTCATATTAGTGTTAAGACTTTAAATGAACTGAAATCAAATCTATAGTCTATACTCTTTCCCATTCATTCACATGCAACAAGTCAGTAATTTAAGTCCAATTTTACTAAGAAATCAAAATTACCCATACCAACGAATAAGTTCAAATTTTGGACTTATATATCAATCTTATTGAAGTGTTCAACAACTTATTGAATTTATAATTATTTATTTATTCCAAAAATATTTTAATAATTTATTAAGAGTGTGAACTATTTGTAATGTTATTTTCATGATACAATATAAAATAAATTTTTAAAATCTTTAATTTAATAAGCTTGGCCCAAATGTTGGACTTATATATCAAAGTAAAGAATGCTACGTGACAATAAACTTGACCCATCACTATTTAATTAATACTACCTTAAATGTAATTCTCAAAACAAAACTCAAATATTGTATTTCCATCCTACTTAAAAAAATAAAAGTCAAGAAGGTCACAATTGGATGCAAGCATGGACCGTCACTTTTTATGATTGAGTGAAGAAGGTCACAGTTTGATGCAAGTGTGGACTATCACTTTTTATGATTGAGTATCTTAAATGTAATTGTGAAATCTTGATTTTACAACACACAAAAAAAGAGTCAAAGGTGAATAAGCCCAGTCCATGAGCTTATGACCACTTTTTTTTTTGGCATTTTTATTACTCAAAACTAAAGGATACATAATAAAAACGTGTTAGGCCCTGAAATTGACATTTAAGATGGAACAAAAAAAAATAAGGATGGTGAGAGTGGAATGTGGCCGTTCCATTTATTTGTAGGTTTGAGTTTTAATACAATCAAATTTCCATAGCATTCAATTATCTTCATGAAGTTTTCAAAACCCAATTTGGTGAGAATAATTACAGACGTGTTGCTCCATGTTCATGATTGTTCTCCTACCAAGCTTCAAAATTTAACTCCTTCACAACCATTTCACACCACTACTTCATCTTCCTTTCTTTTCTGCCTGCGTCTCACACAACTTCTTCAATCTTCATTTTTGCTGCACCTCAGGTAATATTTTTTTTTAAAAAAAATATTATGGGTAACAAGCAATCTTTTTTTTTTTAAAAATGTTTACAATGATTAACATTACGAAACTTAGAATGAATTTTAATTTGTTTCTTATTTACCTTTTCATACCTCATTACACTGGTGATGTCCATTCTTTCATATTATTTCATTATTATTTATTTATTTTTATGTTTAAGCCCTTATTAATGTTTGTCATCTTATCATTAGAATGCAAATTCTCAGTTTTAGAATCATTTTTTTTTATTTTTGATTGCAAGTTCTTGATTCTATTTTTCTCCATTTCATTTTCAACTGCATTCTCTTATTTGCATTTCATGTTTTGTCATGTCGTAATATCCAGAAAGTGTGGATTGGAATTTTGATTGTCAAATTATCTTCACGACTTTTCTTTCTTGAAGGAAAAAATGTCAACTGTTTACTTATATGCATGAATCAAGACAATGACAGATTTACCTTAAGCTATAATGTCATAGGATGTATTGCTTATGGTTATTGCCATTAATTCTGTTTTGTACTTTTGTACTTAGGTTTTTTGGATGTATTACGAAGTTCATTAGGTTAAAATGTGTTGTTCTAATTTTGTACTACTATTGTACTAATTTTATTAGGTTAATGCTATTTTGAGTTTTGATTTGGAAATGAAAAGGTTAAGTCATTTATTCTCACAGTTTGATGTTCGTAGAGCATAATAAGTAGTCCAAAATAGAGATGAATATTGTGTGTAGATACGACAATGAGAACTCCTATTGCCAGTTTGTTCTTTAGTCTATTTAAGTGGAAGAAATGATTCATTCAATTATATTATTACAAGGCCTATTACAGGGTAGTTTTTAGATGGATTTCAATTTGTTTCTTATTTACCTTTTCATACCTCATTACACTAGTGATGTCCATTCTTTCATATTATTTCTTTATTATTTGTTTTTCGATGTTCAAGTCCTTATTAACGTTGTCATCTTATCATTAGAATGTAAATTCTCGGTTTTAGAATCATTCTTTTATTTTTGATTACAAATTCTTGAATCTAATTTTCTCTATTTCATTTTCAACTGCATTCTCTTATTTGCATTTCATGTTTTGTCATGCTATAATATCCAAAAATGTATTCTTATTTTTGTTTAAAATGTTATATATTTTAAAAATTATTTTTTTATAATGTTATTTTAACTCCTTCAATCTGTGTTATTTAGTCCTTAATTTGTCTTATTTTTTATTATTACAATTATTTGTGTTCTTTATTGAATTCCTTCAGCCTGTGATATATTAGGCATGCTATTTTTCTTATTAATCTCCTATGTTTCTATTCACTTATTGTTTGAAAACTCCTTCTTAAGAGAAAATGCCACCTCCAAGATGGATTTTCCGTTGTAGAAGGTTCCCTATAACTGTTGTGGTTGTCAATGAATATACAAAAGGTGCTTATTGTTTTAATTTTTTTGGGATTATAATATTAAAAATTTCAAAATTATTAATAGTTAAAAATCCATTGTTTTAAGATTACGGTTTACTGCCTTTGAATTTCACAATTAAGGTTAGCTCCAACTTAGCAAGTTATGTAACTTTCGAAGATCCTAAAGGGGATCGAGATCATTCCTCTCCGATATTCAGAAACTACAACAACAAGGATGCTAACTACTGGTTGGTGTAAGTTTGTTGACCTTTACAATATGAATCAACATGCTAAGGTGATTATGCAATATGTTGGAGAATCCTACTTTAGGATGGATTATGATGACCAAATTGAACTGAATAATGAAGTCGAAATGACTGTAAAGGCTAAAATTGATTCAGTTTATGAACAAACCAATGCATTTCATGGGGTTGCAATGCAGAATTCAAGAGGTTGCAACACCATGTAATGTGAAAGAACAAATAAGGCTAACTGATTATTTTGTTACTCAAGGACAGCAGGTATCCTACTATATATATATACATATATTATTATTATCAATATTATTATTATTATTATTATTATTATTATTTCTATTGTAAATAGATTCTTATTATTCTTTTACTGCTGTTGCTAGCATCTACCTTCAGGTTTTGTTGACAGATACTTGAATATTACACTTAAGTATGTTATCATCATGAAAAATAATGGCAGAAAGTGGATATGTGGATTGTACCACCCCAAGAGGAGAGCATCTGAGGTAAGGATAAATAAAGGGTGCAAGAAATTTTGCTTTGATTTGGAATTGAAGCCATTAGATAATTTAAGCTTTGAAGTTATTGATGGGAATAAGAATCTCCTTAGGGCTCATATCAACTAATCTTCAATGGCTACTACATTCTAAGTTGTAATTGGGTGTATCTAATTTAGACACCAAATGGTTGAACTTTTGAAATTTAATTGTTTTAAGCTACTATTTACACCATATGAACTTTAACACATAAAGCTTTTATATAATACTTTTGTCAATTTCTATATGCATTGAATATATTGGTAGATATAAGTTGTTTTCATAGTTACCAAAGTTATTATAAGATGTTATTTATTTTGTTTTGTTGAAGCTTTGTAAAACATGTTTAAAAATTTATATACTATAACTGCAAATTCAATTTCTACATCTTGAAAAAAACACATTATTATACAGCTGCCACCCACCCTTTTCACGTTTCTAATTGATTAATATACAGCTGGAATACTAGCTGGAATACTAAAAGACCAGTATGTAAACCACCTATTTTAAGTTGGTTATAAATGTCTCAAATATTCCCCTGTTCAAATCATTTCATTTCTGTTCTCCATTTTCTTAAACACTTTGACGCAATGGAGAGGATTACTTCAAACTCCTCTATAGATTCCAAGCAAGCGAGGGTGTAAAGAAAGTTATATATGATACAAAAATGGGAAAGAACCTTCATGAGAACAACATATAACATCAACTTAATGGAGTTTTGCAATTTGTAATGAGTTCTATCATTTCTTTGTTTTTCTTTTGATACGCTCTCACCATTGATACATCTCATTGCTTGGGTTTGAACCTTAATGCTTAATTGCAATTCCAAAATTTGTCGTAAATAAAATAATTAACTGCCATGTTATTAAAAACAATTAACACATCTTTTTATCACTTCTTTTTTTTGTAATTAAAATTATTCAAAACCTTATACTCAGCGAACATACAATTCCATAAATTTAGTCTAAAATAAGCTATATTATGTTAGTTAGTTATTTTATTATAAACATATGTCTATTTTTTAAGTATAAATTTATAATAAAGTGATAATACATTTATAAATAACTTTAGAATTGTATTCTTTGTGAAATATATTTTAATCTAAATGTAAATTAATTCACTTTGTCATCGTATATATATTATGAATCTTTGTAAGATTAATCTAATTTTATAATATAAACATGTATTTTAAATTTTTTGGTTTCATTTTCATTATTACATGAATGTCCCAATGCATATAATTTTAAAATTTTAAATCTTTGAGTTTTTTTTATATTTTATTTAACATAACATATTTTATAATAAGTAAAAATTAATTAATTATATTCAAAATGTAGCATTAAACGAAACTTAGTTTTGAGTCAAGATGAGAATTGCTCTACACAAACCAACAAACGAGGAAGATTCTCGAAATCCTTTATGCGTACACCTTCCATTCAAGGTATGTCAAAATGATATACTATAGACATACTATAATTCTTACTCTTTATGCCCATATTAATAATTACTCCCTTAAATATGATATTATTGGTGTATATAAATAACATGTTTTCATGAATACTTTTAACTCCTTCAACGACAAGTTCATTGCCTTCCAGAACATTTCCACCATCAGAGATTACAAATGATAATTATTTATTAACTTAAATTCTTTATTTTTTAAATCTATTTTAAGCAACAATTATGATTAGTACATCTTTTTTTCTTACTTATTTCTTATACTATATATTTTAGGTTCGACTATTTTCTTACTTATTTCTTAATAACTATTCTCTTAATAAACATATTGCTTATGATTATAGATAAGAGGATATCCAAAATAGATTTAACTCCTTCAAGTTCAAGTTCATTGCCGAAAAAAGATTTCCATTATCAGAGATTACAAATAGTAATTATTTATTAATTTAGCTTCTTTAAATTTTGTAATCTCATCTATACAATGCTAATAATTGTTACCTATTTGTTTATTACTTTATCTTATATTTTATATTTCAAATTCCTTTGTTCTTGCTAGAAACTTAAATACTACAAGTATGAATGCATATCTATTTCAATCGTTTAGAATTTTAAAATAATTTATATTTTTAACTCAGCCTATCACTATTGTCAAATCTCATAATAAGATAGGTTTGTTTCAGATTATTCACAATCAAGTGATTTACAATCTCAGTCTACTCCTCATAGTTGTCTTCAAACTCCAGTTCATATTGATCAATCAAATTCAATGAAATCTGGAAAGCATATCATTCAAAGGAGTTCAATTATTCATTCCATTAAACAGATTGATTTAGATCAATCTATTGAGAATGGAACAAATACTATTGCAAAGACAACAAATGTTGAAGGTATTTTAATTGATTAATTATTTTTCTCAATTTTTTCAAAACAATATTTATATGGTTCATATTGGATTGTTTTTTAAATAGATCTTAATCCACATGAAGTTCCAGTTGGAAATGTTAATGAAGGAAGCGAATTAAATGATGTTGAATATCAAGAAATAGAACAGGAAGGTATTTATATATTTCTATTGTACATCTAAATTTTTTCCCCATTTTACTATTATATTTTTTTCATTTTTTTAAAATTTATTTAAATGATTAACATTTGATTGGTTTTAAGTAGATCTTAATCAACATGAATTTCCAGTTCAAAATGATAATGAAGGATGTGATTTAAATAATGATTTGTTTGGACAAAGTGAGCAATAAGGTATTTATATATTTCTATTGTTCATTTAAATTTCTATTATTTTTTTACTTTACTATTAACTTAATTTTATTTATGAAAGTTGCATTTCTTTGTGCCAAAGTGGTATTTTGGAGATTTCACTTTTCATTATCGTTTTTGTAGAGTTTCAGTGTGGTATCAAGAAAGATCTGAGAAAACAAAGAATTCGTACAACCCATATTTTCCTATTTCTTGCATGAAAGGAAAAATTCAACTGCCTCTTTTGAAACAACCTCCACAACTTCTATGGAATTTGATTGATGGAACTGATAGAAGGAGCTCTCACTTCCTCCAAAATATTAGACAATACAATAGCATGTTTGCTTTCACATCTATTGGTGGAAAAGGTTGACACATCTTTAAACAATGGCACTTCAGCTCCACAACTTATTCTTAATGGCCACAATTTTCATAGAATGGGATCTTTGCTTCCAATCCAAGGTCAACAGCCAAAGTTTGCTCAACTTTATATATGTGACACTCAGAATGAGATTTCAAACAGGATGAATCCCTTCAAGTTTATTTTTTTTACAACTCTTTTTTAAAAATTGATTTTGTTTTATCAATATTATTATTAATCATGAATTGTTTATTTTTAAATTTGATAACTGACTTTATTTTAATTAATAAATATTTTTCAAAAAAAGTGAAAGTACTTCCAACTTTTGATGCTTCATTAGTGCAAGATTTAAAGGACATAATCAATGAACACAATGTGTTGGCTAAGACTTTTAGAAGAGTCAGAGATTACATATATCAAGAGAAAACTACAAATATTACTATTAGATTGTTTAGAAATTGCTCCCGAGATGCAAAGACTTATAATCTTCCATCTATTGATGAAGCTGCTGCTCTCATAGTTGGTGATTTTGATAGTTCAGAAACTAGAAGAGACATCATTGTTCAGAAGAATATTAGTGAGTTGCAAAGAATTCATGAGACATACACAACTTTTATTCCTCAATAGTATCCTTTGTTGTTTCCTTATGGAGAAGATGGTTACCAAGAAGACATCTCGATAAGAGAATCTTCAAGGAATAGTAACAGGCTAAAGAGGGTTAGAGTTACATTACGGGAATTTAATGCTTTTAAAATTCAAGAGAGAGATTCTGAATATAGAAATATCTTATGTAGTAGAAGATTATTTTAACAGTTGTTGGTTGATGCTTACACAATGAATGAAGCCCATAGAATTCAATTTATTAAATTAAACCAAGATACAATTAGATCATATATTCTTCATGGATTAGAAAAGGCTGTTAGCAGGGGAGAAACAAATCCAGCTACTTCTAGAAAGCGAATAATTTTACCTTCATCTTTTATCGGGGGCATAAGATATATGTTCAATAATTGCCAATATGTAATGGCTGTTTGTAAAAGGTTTGGTTATCCTGATTTATTTATTATGGTTACTTGCAATCCTCAGTGCCTAAAGATCAAAGAATTTGTCATAGAAAGAGAACTCAAAGTATATTATCATCCATATATTGCATGTAGAGTATTCCAAATGAAACTAGATGAAATGATGATTTGACTTCAAGAAAGGATGCTTCTTTGGAAAGGTTATAGCTGGTAAAAGTACAATTTTCATGATCTTTAATATTTACAACTTTTGCATTTTAATTTAATGTTTAAGTAATAAACCTAATTTACAATTAATTTAAATTTTTTTATCTTATTATTTAACTAATTTTTACTTTTATATTTGTTTTAGGAATGTATACAATAGTTACAAAGAAGAGGACTACGTCATGCACATATTCTATTGTAGTTGCATCCAGATGATAAGCTACAAAATGTTCATTTGATTGATAAGGTTATATCTGCTGAGTTACCAGATAAATCCAAATATCCTCGATTGTTTGAAGTTGTTACTACATTCATGATGCATGGACCTTATGGTGCATCAAATCCTGATTCTCCATGTATGAAGGATGGAAGCTTTGTTCAAAGTTTTATGCTAAAAGTTTATTGACATGACTTCATTTGATGAAGATGGGTATCCTATATATAGAAGAAGAAGTACAGAAATGACTACTATGAAGAAAAATATTGAATTGGATAATATGTTTGTTGTTCCATACAACGCTAAATTGTTGATGAAGTATCAAGCTCATATCAATTTAGAATATTGTAATAAGTCTAATTCCATCAAATACCTCTTCAAGTATGTCAACAAAGGACCTGATAGAGTTACTGTTGTTGTGTTAAGAGAAGCAAGTAATACTGCTAACTCATACGTAGTTGATGAGATAAAAAATTATTATGATTGTCATTACTTATCTGTATGTGAGGCTGTCTGGAGGATTTTCGCATTTGATATCCATCATAAGTGGCCTCCTGTTCAAAGATTAAATTTCCATCTCTCAAATCATCAGTTTGTTATATTCAACAATCATGAACGGATTGATGATATTGTGCGAAGAAACAAAGCAAAGAAGACAATGTTTGATATTGGATGGATGTTAACATGTTATATGATCAAGGAAAGGACTTAACTTATGCTCAATATCCTTCCAGTTTTGTTTACAAAAGAGAAAAACATGAATGGTTTCCTAGAAAACAAGGGCAATCAATAGGAAGGCTTCAATATGTTCCTCCACGAACTGGTAAGTTATACTACATGAGGCTTTTGTTAACTATTCAAAAAGGAATTACAAGTTATGAGAGTTTAAGGACTGTTGACAATTTTACATATAACACTTTTGAAGAAGCATGTTATGCTATGGGTTTGTTATCAGATGATAGAGAATTCATTGATAGTATAAAGAAGGTTGTAGAATTGGCTTCTGGACATTATCTAAGGAAGCTTTTTGTTACTTTACTTGTGACAAACACAATGAGTAGGCCAGAATATGTTTATGATTAGACATGGGAGTTTTAAATAGATGGAATTGTGTATGATCGAAGAAGATTGTTAAACAATCCCGGTATGTAATCTTTCTTTATTTAAAGTCGTCTATATTGAAATTTCCATTTCTTAATGATTTATTTATTTTTGTTTTAAATTGTTTGCCACTCATTTCATAATCGTGTAATTTTAAAAATTTCTTTTATGTTTAGATCTTTCCATTCCACAATCTGATTTGAAGAACCTATGCCTAATTGAAATAGAGAAGTTACTTCATTCAAATGGAAGAAGTCTAAAAGAATATCATTATATGCCTTTCTCCCTCAACTATCTAATTTGTGAATATGAAAATCGTTTCTTGGTCGATGAGTTGAACTATAACAAAGAAGAAATGGTTCATGTTCTTAAAAGGCACTTATCTTCTATCAATGAAGACCAAAAATTGATTTTCAATGAAATAATGGATGTTAAACGAAATAAGAAAGATGGATTTTATTTTGTGTATGGTTATGGTGGAACCGACAAAACCTTTGTCTGGAAGACATTATCAGCAGTAATTCTAGTAGAAGGAAAGATTATTCTTAATGTTGCATCAAGTGGCATTGCTTCCCTACTTTTACCTGGAGGGAGGACAACCCATTCTAGATTTTCTATTCCATTAAACATTACTGAGTCATCAACATGTAACATTAAACAAGGCAGTTTGAAAGTAGAGCTTCTTCAACAAACAAGTCTCATTATATGGGATGAAGCATGTATGATAAATAAATTTGCCTTTGAGGCTTTTGATCGTACACTTAGAGACATTATGAGATTTTTTAGTACAAATTCTGCAGAAATGCCTTTTGGTGGAAAAATTGTTGTTATGGGAGGAGATTTTCGTCAAATATTGCCAGTTATTCCACGAGCAAGTAGACAAGACATTGTCTTTGCAAAGATAAACTCATCAAAGTTGTGGTCTCATTGTAAAGTTCTTACTTTGATTAAGAATATGAGATTGCAAACAACAGTTTCTTCTTCATTAGACCCAATGCTAAAAGAGCTTGCAGATTGGATAATTAGAATTGGAGATGAGAATTTAGGTTTCGATAATGATGGAGTAGCAGATGTTGAAATCCTAAAAGACCTTATGATTTTACACTCCAACAAACCTCTACGTAGTATTATTGATTTTACTTATCCTAAACTTCTGGAGAATATGAAGAACTTTCAATTTTTTGAAGACAGAGCTATACTAGCCCTGACTTTTGATGTTGTTGAAATGGTAAATGAATTTATTCTTTCTCAAATACCTGGGGAAAACAAAGGGTATTTGAGTTCTGACTCATATTGCGTAGCAGATGAAGATGTTGGAATTGAAGCTGAATGGTTAACTGCTGAATTTTTAAACAAAATTAAGTGTTCTAGAATTCCAAATCAAAAATTGATTTAAAAAAAAAAGGAGTTCCAATCATACTTCTTAGGAACATTGATCAATCTTTAGGACTATGCAATGGAACAAGGCTAATCATTCAAGAATTGCGAAATAATGTCATAGGTGCAATTGTTGTTACAGGCAATCATATTGGGGAGAAGGTTTACATTCCTCGAATGAATTTAATCCCGTCAGATCCAGGCATGCCTCTCAAATTTCAAAGAAGACAATTTTCTATCACCCTTTGCTTTGCTATGACAATTAATAAGAGTCAATGTCAATATCTTTCTTATGTTGGACTGTTTTTACAAAAACCTATTTTTACTCATGAACAACTTTATGTTGCGGTTTCTTGAGTCATATCAAGAAATGGTTTGAAGATTTGAATTTTCAATGAAAATAGCAATTCGTGTAAAATAACAAAAAATGTTGTGTTTCAAGAAATGTTTCAGAAAATATAAAACTCAAGTACTACATTCTTGGGCTTTAAACTTTTTGGTGTTATTATGTTAAACATTTAAAATTCAAATATGTTTTATTATTGTTATTTATAGTTCATATTTATTACTTTTATACATCCCATTATTCTTACTCTTAATACAAAACTAACATGTATAAATTAATGATAAACTTAGACAAATAATGTCTAATATGTGTTTTTAAATAATATGAAATAACAATTTTTATAATAATCTTTAAAATTCTTAATTATATATCAAAATTGTAAAATATTTATAAATAAAAATTAAAATAAAATTAAAATTAATAATCATTAAAATTGTATGGAAATTAAACCCGTGCATTGCACAGTTAAAAGTACTAGTTATTAATGAACCTCAACCACTAATTAAAGGATAATTTTGTATTTAGAATTTTAAATAATGATATTTTAAACGTTCTATCATACAAGCTATGTATATATTATAGAAAAAATAACTCTTATATTTTTATATTAAATAGTACATATATCTTTTTTTATTTCATCTAATATCATTTATACATATTTTTTATCATTTTCTCTCACTCAATCACATCCATAAAAAATAATGTAAATAGTAATACACTTCTAAAAAAAGAGTGTAAGACTATTTTTTCCTAAAAAAAATGTAGATCAAATACTTTATATTCTTTTTTATTTAATTTTTCAATTAAATAATAATTTTTTAATTAATTATTATTTAATAATATTAAGTGTGTATTACTAAGTTAAAAAAATTCATATATTATTATTTAATTTAAAAATTGAATAGAAAAAATATTAAAAAAATGAGCTAAATTTTGTCTTATATTATATAATATACATATAAATAATAATAAATTATAACAAAATTATATATTTACTTATATATTTAATATAACACTCGTATTCATAAATATAATATTCGTACATTTCCAGATTAAAAAAATACTCGAACATTTACTTAACCTACAAATAAAAATAAATAAAAAATAAAAAACTTCCCAGTAAAAAAAAAACTACAAATAAAAAAAGTAATTTATACATAATTTTAAAAACTGAACTATTGTTTTACATAAGTAGTATTCATAAAAATAATATAGAATATGGGTTCGTCTAAAATGCACCATGAAAGACGTGGTGCAGTGCTGCACCAACTGGTGAAAGCTGTAGATGTAGAACATGTTTGGAAAAGATGGATTTTTTTTTAAATAGTTATTTTTAGAGGATTAAGTTGTTTTGTGAAATAATTATTATGTTTGGGTAAAAAGATTATTTTTAAAAAAAACTTTTACATGAAATTCAATGCAAATTTTTTTTTTCAGTTAATAATCATAAGTTAAATATTGAAGCTTATGATTTTAGTTTATAGATTATTTCTTACACTTTGATATGTAAATACTATTTTGTCCTCAATCAAATAATTTTTTTAATTATTCTATACCTATTTTAATAATTTAATGCATAAAAATGATTCTTTTTTATATCATTGAAAAGAATCATATTAAACTTAAAATCACTTTACAATTAATACATCCAAATATAAAAATAAATCAATTATAATCGATTATAATAATAATCGATTATAATCGATTTATTGTTATAATCGATTATAATAATAATCGATTATCAAAGATAATCTATAATTTTTAGGCTTTTTTCAAACAAGCGTAGTAGTAAAAAAAAAAATGGACGGTCGAGGTTAGTTGGGTTGCAGGAAATTCTATAGGAAACTTTGAAAGGGTAGACGAAAAGATAAGTCAAACTCTAGGTTTTTAGTCACAGGAGTGTTAGGAATATCTTTTAACACGTTTCTTTTAATACATTTTTAATTATTTGATCACATTATTTATTAAAATATATATTTAAATATAATTACATATTAATTAAGTCAATTACATCTTAATTAATATAATTACATATTAATTGAAGTTAAATACATACTTTAATATGTGACGTAATTTAATAAAAAAATATGTTAAAAAAGATGTGTTAGAAAATATGTTCCTAACATCCTCCGTTTAGTTTTTACTGCGTTTCAATCGACTCCTTTCTGCATATGTATTGGTGGACTTGAAGGGAGTATTGTGTCCCATGCTGTAATATAAATTCATGAACCAAAAAATTTGAAACATTATGAATAGACCGAAATTAAACAAACTTTTCCATGAAATGGTTTTGAAAATAGTTCATTTTTTTTAATAATTTCTTGAATCTGTCCAACTATAACAAAATCTCTTAAGTCTGAATTAGTAGAAAAAAAATAATGAATGTATCTTTTGTGCACAAAGTTAAGATAAAAGTTTGAGGATGGGATATTGGGATGTGCTCCAAAAAATACTTTTCTACGCGTGATTAGAATGGGTTTGGGCCTAAAAATTCTTTGATATGATATTTTTATTGTTATGAAATTAACTCTTCAAATTATTTCTTATACAAATCTTAAAAATAAGAAATAAATTGAAAATATATAAATAAATAAAAATAATAAAAAATATAAATTAAAAATAAAGAAAAAACCAACCATTTAAAGTTATAAAAAATGGAGATAGCACCTTTTATTTTTCTGGACCTTCATTTTCCTTTTATCTTTCCCGCTTTTTCTTCGACTTCATTTCTTGGGCTTTTTTGACTGATTATCATTGAAAAAAAAGGCCGAAATTATACAACGGAATTAGACATATTCCAATTGCTTGATATCTGCACGTACTACATGGATAATAGATATGAGCCTCATGGACCAAACCACAATATGGCCCTTATGGGTCTCGGCAAATTTTGTAGCTTAGCTCAACCTACCGTAGTGTGTATATTGGACCAAGAAAAAATATATAGTGATAAATGCAAAATCCGTTAAGAGTAAGGGGCTAATGTCTATTATCCAAGCTCGAGATCAAACAAAGAACCAATATCTATTACAAGCAACAATTTTTTTAATAAAAAAGTTTAGGGGATGTACCAAAAATTGTACCCAAAAATAAAAAAAAAGTTTAAGTGAACGCCAGACGAAAAGTTTCTCATTCTAAGATCAGACATGCTACAAGTTTCAGTAAACACATACAATAGTAGTTCTTATATGACAGATTTAGAATAGGTAAGAATTTCTGCAGCTCACAAAAAATTAATCGGATGTTTGTCATTTCTTCCTTAACATCTCTCAATCTCTCATGACAGCCATCTTTTTACCTTCATCCGTGACCCAATTCTGCAGTTCCACATCTCCCTAGCATCATCTGTATTCCATGTCTTTGATCTACCACTAACACTCCAAAAGACGTTTTTGTTTTTTCTTTTTGATGAAATTCTAATTGCATTCAACTTAAGAGTCAAAATCCGAAGTTAATACAATAAAACCGGGTGAATGATTGTGTAGAAAATAACAAATTTTTAGGAGCTTTAAAGTAAGAAAAATCTCTTACTCTGCTTCATTAAATATTTGCTTCATCAATTTTGTGAGAGCACCTAAAAATTTTTCATAAGTAAATTTATCTTCGAAACAACTTATTCTTCAAGAAATTAATTCCCTTTACTCTTAGTTTTATGCATGCCCCAAAAATTATAACCGGGTAGCTGATTGCATAGCCTTTATGTTAAGGACTAATTAGAAGAGTTTTGTTAGACATTTGTTAACATCACCCTTGAGATAAACTTTTTGCAACCTCAACTCCCACGCAAAAAGAAATCACTCCTTTGCTATCAAAAGCTTATTACTTGAAGGTTGCAAAAGCAATGATGTTGAAGGGTATAGAAGTAATAATTTTTTTTCTCTTTCTTGCAAATTATAAAATCTATTTTAATGGATAAAGTCAAAGGTTCATTGATGAACCTTTGACTAGAGGGTTGATCTTAAATCGACCCTATTACCACGCTATGGTCTGTCCATCCTCCAAGTTTGTAAGCTTTTGCAGTTCACAATCCCGAATAATGATGCCTTTGCTCATGAACTTTCGTTTGACAATCACAACTTCATCCAACTTGTTCTGAATCCACTACAAAAAATAAAAAATAAAAGAAAAATTTAAATTTTTAAATTACAAGGTTATACCGTTCATTAGTTGATGGGACTATAAAGTTAGTAGAATCTACGTTGAAGAAGAAAAATTATTTTTTTAGGAGGACAAAATAATTTCTCTTTAAGATCTTCAAAGATTTACTTGAACTTTATATTATTGTGCAAAAATAGTTCTTATCTAAAATGAATGTTATAAAAATAGAAAATAATCATCTTACATTTCTTTTAAAAGTGTAAATCTTGTATACATATTTTTTTAAGAGTGTTTGATTGAGAGAGAAAAAATAATAAAAATAAATAAATATAATTAAATGATGTTAAATGATGTATAAAAATAAATATATGTATTATTTGTTATAAGAATATAAAAGTTGTATAAAAATTGGATTAAACCGTGAATCAATTATGTCTTTGGTTTGATTATTATTCCATTTAATCATAATTTAATTATAAATTTAATCAATTAAACTAATCAAATCATAAATCAAAAGTCTTATCAATTTAATCTCCGATTGAATTTTTAAAACTTTGCCAAAATGGTCAGAAAAAAGAAAAGAAATCTGAGTAAAATATAAAATAGATTAATAGGTAAATACATACTAGCAAAACTAAAGTGCAAAACTGAAAGAAGAATATATATATTATTGGGATGTGATGCTTGGAGAGCATATAATTTGTGCATAACGACAATTGAAGAGTGAAACAGTACCATCAGCGCAATCTTTATTTCATCTTCGTGCCCTCCGCGTCATCTCTCCAACATCGTCGGAACCTTCATCCATCCAATGTGCTTTCTAAGATTCCACACTTCACAGTCAGTCTCCTTCCAGCTGCTGTTCCGTGTTTGGCAATTTGACGAGTTTCATTTTCAACTTTCTTAACAAATGAAAAGTTTGCTATATATTCGGCTATTCAAGCCAAGGTACCATATAGTAAACACATAATGTAGCGGGTTTTTATCTTATTCCAAGCAGCCAATTAAATTAAACTTAGATGATATATCGAATATAAAGGTTTACTTTTTATCTCATCAGCCTTTTGCTTTTTATCTTTTTCCAAGCCTTACAATGGCACTGAGGTGGTGCACATAATGTAGAGAAGGGCTGGGGCATGAAAAAAGCAGACAAAGGTGTGCAAACTTGGAAAATGATTAATGTACAGAAATTATAGACACAAATAATACACAGAACAAAGTTGAGCTGTGGATGAATGAAACAAAAAGAAAAAGAGAGAAACAAAAGAAGAATAAAGGGATAAGATGAAGGTACGTGATGTTTCTATATTTAAAGAACTTGTATGAGTCACACAACTCAGCAAACTTATATCCAAGTAGAACCTATTTTAAGTTAAAAGCAATAAAGCAATCGCGTGGTGATTGGCAACAGAGTTACAGAAGTACAACAAAGCTGCCTCTCAGGCTCTCATCATCGACATAAGCCTTAGCTTAGCAAAGGAAAAGTGAAATATTTTAGAGTAAAATTACACTCATCTCTCTTTAAGTTTGATGATATTACACTTAATTTTATTATTTTTTAAAAATAACACTCATTTTTATTATTTGATCAAGTTATATAATTGTGTAAATATTATCAATTAAAATCTATAAGATTTTTAACATTTATAGTTATTTATGAAAAAAATATTTTTAAAAAAATATTATTATGTATAAATATTACCGGTTAAAATCGATAATATTTTTTTATCAATTGAAATTTGATAACATTATTAGTTAAAAAATGTATATATTTTTTAAAAAACTCTTTACACACTCACACGAGAGAAAATTGTAAAAGTTTTTTTTTATACACAATTATTTTTAATATACGTTTTTCATAAATAAGCGTGAATCTAAAAACTCTATAAATTTTAATTGATAATATTTACACAATTATGTAACTTGATTAATTAATTGAGGGGTGAGTGTTATTTTTAAAAAGAATGGAACATTTGTTATTTTTTTTAAAAAAATATTTTTTTATAAATAGCGTGAATCTTGAAAACTCTCTAAAATTTAAGCGATAATATTTACACAATTATGTAACTTGATTAATTAATGGGAGTGAGTGTCGTCATTTTTAAAAAAGAATAGATTAAGTATAATATCATCAAATCTGAAGGGAGTAAGTATAATTTACTCAATATTTTATGTTCATCAAAATATATATATTATATTTATATCATATATTATATTTATATCGTATATTATTGTAATTGAGAGAAATGTCAAATAATCTTATATGTGATTGTAATATTTTTATAAAATATAAAATAATTTTATGAATTAATTAGATAAAATTAAACGTATTTTAATTTGATGAATAATAGAAGTGATAGAAAAAGGTTGGGAGAAATAATTAAAGGTGGGTTTGATATATACCCTATAAAAAAAAAAGGAGTTTAACTTGCCATATATATCAACCTCAACTTTGGTATTTGCTAAATATTTCTCTATTTTATATCCTCTCTCAATATAACATGTCTTAGAGTTGTCTAAAACAAACAGAAGGTCAACGAGGAGTATCTTGAATTTCCAAAACGTCATCATAAATTTACACCGACCCAACCTACTAAAAGCTACAAATTAAACACTATCCAATCCTTGTTCGCATACCGCTTAACCGCTTATATTGTTGAATTCAATATGAGTAGGTTTAAGGATCATTTTTCTTTAAACTGATAGTTTTCCTTTCTCTAAAAAAATCAGTTTCATAAACTATTATACTCATTTATTCACAAAAATCTTGTAAATAGTATCGCGCGAATAATCTGCATTAGTTATTGATTTGACACACTATTAAAAGATTTAACCACTCCTATCAATTAACTCTAAGGAGTTGATTTTGCAATTGAGGAGTATGTAATGTGTGATTATTACTGATTAAGTATATAATTATATATTTGAATCTGACTATACACATTATTTGAGGCCTTAATCATCTTGGACTTATAATAGGTTTGTTGAGACCAAAATAGACCTCAATGCATTGATCACATAAGTCTGATGTCTATGTTAGTTAGGCCTATTTCTGAATGAAGAGTCCAATAAGTTGAGTCATCTCGAATAATGTGTGTCTGTAAGACTCGACATACAAGCGCTCGAATGAGAAACGATAAACATGTGCTTAAATGACCTGCTAACGCTAGGCTGACTGAAGTCATTATGATCATCGATCCTTTACGGCTTATCGTCATAATAACTGAGCATAACAAATACTAAAATTTGGAGCCCTAAATGGCTTAGGGTATTCGAGGAGTCAATCTTCAAACCTCTATATAAAACCAGATTAACTGCTTAGGTCATATATGTTCTATCTTTTACTTAGATACTCAGATGAACTTTTGCATACTTTATAGTTATTCTTCTAACCTGCCTAGGTTTATTTTTTTCTTGATCTCTTCTGATTTAAGTCCCGGTCAGTACTTGAAACATGGTCAAATTACAAAAAATATACTTGTAAATCTCCTAATCTTATTGTAGATGGCTTGTCTTTTACTTTACCAAAGAAGTGAGTTAGTCAATGTACACCTAGACACAATTAACTACAATCCGTTAAAAAAAATAGCTCCTCTAAAGTGATGAGTTCACTTTAGAATAAAAAGTGATGATAACTGTTAATGAGGATATTAACAATTGAAACCATGATTAAATACGTACACGTGCAGTTACCCCTAAAAAAATACATGCACATGTATATCAAATTATAAGATTATTAAAATCTAATTTCTTGATTTTCTCATCAATAACTGTAACTCATCACTTTTCGCTTTGAAGTTAAGCCTTTACTATATAAGAGTCAAATAAAAAAAAATTGCCCTATCAATTTATATATCAAACAATTAATTATAAAAGGAGATGATATAACATAAGCAATGAAAAGAAAAACTCTGTATCATATGGTGAACTGAATATTTGGTCAATTTTTTTTATTGTAGTTAAGTAGTGTTTTGATCAATTTGTGTATATTTTGATTAATTTATTTTTTTAATTTAATCAAAGATAAGTCATTTGATCTAAAATTAAAAGATTTACAAAAATATTCTTTATAATCTAATCCTAAAAAATTGATATAAATAAAATTCAAACGCATAAATATGTTTATCTACATATTACATACTCATTTATTAGTGAGCCAATTTCTTAGGGTTAAATATATGACGATTTGATTCCTCATTTTTCTTTTTGCATGTTTTATATCATTTTGCTTGACGTGGTAGAGATTCCACTGATTTCTTAAACATTCACACAAATTAATTAGGCCCAAAATGTCCCATGTCAATAAGATGTCTCTATCTATTAAATGATTACCACAATGAAATGCTTAATATCTTATCAAACCTAGCGTGAGTGGGACAACGAACAGTTCTAAGTATTGAGTTGAGGAACGTGTTAGGTTTTGGCATCATAAATGTAAACGTTGACAACATTTGCCATGGGGTCAAGATAGTAATAAAGTCATAAAATTAGGATTCGTATCCTATAAGTAGTATCTAAATAATTATTAAATTCACAGAAATAATAATAATAATAACAATTAACTCGGCGATAAAAAAAAGCTAAATAATTCAACAACGTAAATATTAGGATTTCGCCTAGCCGACGAAGACTTCCCTGTCTTGGGTTTTCCAATTTTATTTTATTTTTTTAATGTTCAATTCCTGTATTCTTTTTCTTATTTGATTTCTTCTTTGAAGACTTCGGTAGGATTCTACTTTTATTCAAGGGCAGATGCTTTTATACACACTAGTAGATTATGGTGTATCCATACATCCATAAAAATACCTGTAATTAGATGTAATTTTACTTGTGCAACCCGTTTTATGTTATTTTAAAATTAACCCAACAAGCAACAAGTATTGTTTTTTATAAATTACTCCTTTTAAATAATTAATTCGTTTTCTATCCTCCATCTCTTATCTCTCATCTCTGAATAATTATAGTGTTTCTCATTTTTTACATTTTAGTCTTCATGACAAAAAATCCAAGCTGATATTTTTGTGGTACTTGTATCTTCCGTTCATCATCATCAATGACAACAACACCCATCAGAGGAAATCCAAGCTGAAATTTTTGTAGTGCTCTGCTTCTTCCTCTCATCCTCGCCGACAATGACAACACCCACCAGAGGAAGCGTTGAGGAACTGTACGGATACTAGAAAATTAAGAGGAGTTAATGGGGTTCTAGAAATTGCATATTAATAAGGTTGAGAGATTGCATCTCCATTTTCAACACACACGAACGTTATTTTCTATGAGTAATTTGGTACGATTTATTATAAATATTTAAATTATTATTTAATATATGTAATATATTAAAATTATTATAAAATTACATTAATTTTTAATAATATTTTTAAATATATTAAATAATAATTTAAGTGTCTAAAAAATAATGTGATTGACTATGTCTATATAGGAATTTCTCATTTTCTCCCTCTCCTTCTCCTTATCCAAACTCTGTTTCTCTCTCTCATTAATTAAGTCCTACCAGAAAAAAATTAAATTTGTGATAAATGATCTTTAATATTTGCTAGCAAATTTGAAGTTCTTTGATTGATAGGAAATCCACAGTCGAGAATTCAGTGGACTCCTTCTTCGATGGCCATATCCCTCACCTCTTCTCATTAATGAGGAATTTCTAGAGTTTAATATCGATGTAGAAGATGAAGATGTTTGATGAGTAGGTTCTTCTGTGCTCCCAATCATTTTTTAATGTAACATGTTATATAGATTCCAGGTCATCAAACCTGGCCTTTGATGTATTATAAACATATTAGACGGAGCATTATTCAAGAGATGGAAACCCCAAGCCAATCCAAAGAAAATATAATGATGAATCATAAAGATAAAAAAATTTAATGTTAAAAATATAAGATATATATATATATATATATATATATATATATATATATATATATATATATATGTGAGACATATCTAATAAGAATAATTTTTATTATAAGAGAGTAAAAGAAATAAATTTTGATTATATAACTATATATAAATAGTTAAAATTAAAAGTTATCTAAAAAGTCATATACATTTATATAAGATGCATAAGTCACAATAAAAAGTCACATACAATCATATATGATAATTTTAAAAAATAATATGTATTTATATTTAATTTTGATTATTTATATAAAATCTAATAATTAATATTTAATCATCTTATATCTTACAATAAATACTTATTTTATATCAAATACATTATATATATATAATTTGGGTCAACTGTCTAGTCTGACTCAACTTGCAACCCACATAAAGTTGGGTCGAGTTTACCAAAATATTAGCTCGCAACAAATTTGACTTGATCAAACACGACTCAAAATTTGACTTAGCGTGTAGGTCAATTCAGTTTATTTTGACACTCATAAATACAGTTATCAATCCAATAGTTTAGATTTATTATATTATATTTACAATTTTTTCTTGTCGCAAAGTAAAACATTTTTTAAGGTTACAATTTTCTATATTTTTTTTTCAAAATTGTACAGGGATATGAATGAATCTGACAAGGGACGGAACTAGAAAATTTCAATTGGGAGTATTACATATATACTTACTCACATAAATATTGTAAAATCTTTGAAGGGAGTACAAATTTTATTTATTTAAGAGAACTTACTTAAACAATTTCATATAATAATTAAAGAAACAAAATTTTATTTGCGGATGCAGTTTTGCCCCATAATGCTAAGGTAGGTCCGCGACTATAATCATTGGAGAAATTAAAAAAAAAAAAAAAACTAGGAACTGCATATGTTACCGTAAGAAATAATGGCCAAAAAAACGACGAAATTAAAATAAATAAATAAAATGCACGGTTGAGGTGGGATTCAAAAATTAAGTTATGTATGGAGTAGTCCTATCCCCACTGATTTAGTCATTTCCTATCCTTAAGTTTTTATTATATCTATACTATTGTATGAAAGAGATTTTCTACTTTTGTTTTTAATTTTTATTTTAAATAATAATAATTATTATTATTAACCTTCTCTTCACAATATAGTTAGCCAGTTTTTCTTCAAGTCTCTCTCTTAATAATAATAATAATATTATTATTATTATTATGATTACTTATTTAAAAATTTTAAATTAAAATAATAAAATAATAAATATATCTTGTAACTCATTCAATGTTATAATGATAAATATAAAAATAAAATTGTAAATATATATTATTACTTACTTAAAGATTTAAATATAAATAAGAATTATAAATTATGAATGCGTTTTACTCTTCAATTATAATTATCTTAAACACTTTTTTAAATTTTTACTTTATAATTATAATTAACTTCAAACACTTTTTATTATTATTTATTTGTTTATCTTAAAAAAATGCAAATTAACAAGCACATAATACTGATTAATACATTAATTACCATAAAGTGTTTTTGGACTTTGTCTTATAATCTTTTTTTAAATTGGTTAAAGTAACTTTTTTTGTTAAATACTTGAGTCTTAATTATTTTAAAGTTTTCGCTTCTCGTTATATTATAGCTTCTTTTTTTTTATAGGCAAAAACTATATTAAAAAAGGAGTACAATGGGTACTCTAACCCTTACATCAAAAGTAATGCAGTCTTATTTAAGGGCATGAAAACATTCCATTGAATTTACACACCAATTTGAAAATGATAGGCCTAAATTTTTGCCTTCCCTATAGATAAATCACCCCCATGAGACAGTCTTGATTTGAGCAACAACACTAGAACAATCTGCAAAATCTCCTTGAAAAACAAATTTATTTCGCAGCGACCATAAACTCCAAATTATTGCACACCAAACAATATATCTAACTTTCCGAACTTGCTTGCCTCTTATAAACGCATCGTGCAGCAAAAAATGGTTAACTCCATCTCTATGAAAAATACCATCAAAACCCAACTAAACATATATTAAGAACTAAACTTTATAAGAAAATGAATAAGAGAAGAACAAATAGCTAACAGATTTAGAATGAGAAAAACAGAATAAACAACACTGTCCACGAGGATTCGAAATTATGCCCCTATGATGCAGCAACTCTCTTGTAGGCAAACGCTTCAAAATTAATCGCCAAACAAAAATAGTCACCTTAGATGGGATGGCATCCATCCATACCTCCTTATAAAACTTAATTAAATTATGATCCAAAGTGAAAGAACAATGAGAATTTACTAAGGGAAGGTATGCTATCTTAACACTAAAAGATTTTGAGTTATCCAACAATCAAACCCATTTATCTCTACCTTCCTTTTGGGGTGCAACAGCAGACAATAAATTTTGAAATTCACCCAGAAGTTCTTCCTCCACACAAACAGGGGGTTATATTATAGCTTCTTTTAACAAATTGAAGCTCAGAATAATAAAATAAAAACTAAACATTGACTATAAAAAAAAAATTGTGGGTGTTGCTATTCACCGCTAAAGCGCATATGCGCTCCATCCTCTCCACCACCATTCAGATGAAAAAATCTTGCATTAAGATTTATGCATTGTTATAATTTTAGTTTTTAAGAAGAAAACTAGCGGTGTTTCTGCTCGGGTTTTCTATAGCATATCCCTTATTTTTTACTCTCCATATTCAAAATCTACATTCTATTCGATATTATATTCTTAAATTTAAACAAACTTTTTTTAAGTTTTTAAAAATTTATGCAAACTAACATTAATATTTCGTATCTAAAAATACATATATAATCTAAACACTTTTACTTTTTTAATTGTTTTCCTTTTTCGTTTCTTATAATTATAAATTTAACATTTTATTTTCATAATTTAGACGACAAATATCATATATATAATGGTAGCACATGTAAGCATGTGTATTTCCTTTTGCCTTTCATTTTTTTTTTATATATTCAATTGTTCACATAATTTTGAATTTGTGGTGATGGTTAGATAAAATCATTTTTTTAAGATTCAAACTCCCTCTTATTATAAGTAAATTAAAGTCCACTTAAATTCATAATCTATTTTTATTGTCACCAACTACGCTAAGTTTTAACCTTTTCGTTTGACAGTCAATTAATATACACATGTAAAATAAAAGAACAGGAACGAAATAAAATAGAAGAATTTTTCATTTCTCTAGTCATTTGTAGGGGTGCACAAATACCCGACTCGACCCGACGATCAGGACAACCCTACCCGACCTGACTTAATTGGTTCGGGTTGGTTCGGGTAATCGGGTCCGTTCGAGTAAAATCCGATTAACCCGTCCATTAATTGGTTCGGGTGACAGGTCTAATGAGTCAACTCGATGATCCGACCCGATGACCCAATTAAAACGACGTCGTTTTGCCTAACCCGGCCACTTAAGATGGACAACCCGACCAATTCAATTACCCAACCCGCGAACTCGATTACCCAACCCGCGAACCCGACCAAACTGACTGACCCGATTATCCAACCTGAATAAACCCGATTCTAATCGGATTGGTTCGGTTCGGGTTACTTAAATTTTTTTCCCATAACCCGACCCGACCTAACATCACCTAGTTAGTTTAGATTTTTTTTACCTCCAAACCTGACTCAACCCGACCCGTGATCACCCCTAGTCATTTGAACAGATGATCACAAATTTAGCAATAGTTTACATGGTGTAGATGATCGTACATTTGTTTAAATAAATTAGATTATCTCTAAATCAGATAAAAAGGTGCTTTATTGTCACTCTCACTCAAAGAGATTTTGTCTTTTAGGCTTTTAGCAAAAGTAAAGTGGGAAGTGTGAACAAAGACTATATATAATCCAATAATTAATGGTGTAAATGACATTATTATAGACTAGTTTTTATTTTAAAAAAAATGCTAGTGTGATAGTGGTCATTGTGATTGTGAGTATTGTAGTTGTTATGATGCAGATTATGATTATTATAGTGAGAATTTTTTTTTTAAGTTTATACAAAATGTTACATATGATATAGTCTAATGGATCTTATTGTGGTTTGATGCAAGTTATTGCTATTTGATGCAATCTATTGCGATGTTGTAATTATTTTTTGTGATTTTCTTTTCCATCACAATTACAATATAATGTGATTGTAGTGATAACTAATTTGCAATATTGTAACTACATCAGATAGATGATGCGGTCCGTTATTTTAAATTCATGTATTAGACTGTAATAGGCTGTAAACTATATTATATAATATTTGCTTCGTTGGCCGCAACTTTCGCACCCATCATGTCCAAATCGCAGTATGGGAAGACTCGTGCACTTCATTGCCACCTTGGTTACAGTCAAATTTTAACACTCATGAGAGTCTTTTTTTTTTTTTAGGTCCACACTCACGAGAGTCTCAAAGATCGGTTTTATCATTTAAAAACACTTGTCAAGATATTTTGCAATCTGGTAGTTTAAATCATAACATTATTAAACGGTGTTCGTTGATTAATATATATTTTTTCGGTAAGCTTGTTGATTAATATATTTAAGTCTAATTTAAGTTGGACAGCCGTAATGACTAATGAATATAATTAAGTTTATATCGTAGAATAATTCTGCCTTTAAAAATAATTCAATCAAACGTAGGCCCTTTTAAAAATAATATCCCTTGTTTTTTAAAATTGCTCTGTGGCTCTTAGTCAATTTTATAGGATTGTCATCCATAGCAAAATAATTTTCAAACAGATAAATTTATGGTGTTGACATGTATAGAGAAGCATTTTAAATATTAATGTTCGTATTTCAAGCGGAGCGTGATGTAACAGCTTTTTCTTCTATTATTGTTCCATTAAAAATAAAATTCCCATAATTATATTTGTGTGCTGAAAATCCTCCTCAGTACCTACTTCCAATTTTATTGGACCATGGACCTTTAAATATTTTTTGATAATGGTGTGATTTTTATACTAATTTCACATATAAAATATTTTCAGACTTTTAATATTTGTTTATTTATTTATTATCTCAGATATAATGCTGAATTTTTTTTTGCCATAAATAGTTAATAACAAATGACTCACATATGTCAGAGAAGAAAAAAAGATAAAGGTAGGATTTAATCCCTTTATCGGCTGAATTAGCTACCCCATGTAATGTTGAAGTTTATTGTAAATTTTTAGATTATATGTGTTTATTAACTTGAAATAATGTTTATTAAGTACATAAGAAATTCTTGTCTGACGAGGTTTGGATTTTAATTAAAAAGCATTATAAACTAAAGCATATAAACAAATATTTTTCTAAGAACCTTTTAACTATTATATGGAGATATGTTTAAGTTCAAAGTTGAGAAGTAGTTCGGAATCCAGATTTCAGATCTAGTAATTACTAGTTACAATTTTGGTGTATATAATGTTTTCAGGTATTATAATTGATTTTCCAAATAAGACTTACAATTATATTTTCTTTTATTGCACTTAGGAGATCTCTAGTCAGCTTATACACACTTCAATTAATTTACACTCTTGATCCGATTAAAGGCATATTATCTAAGTTGAGACTATGAGATTCATAAGAATATTTTTTATAATTAGAGGTGGAAACATGTCAGGTCAAGTCAAGTCTGACCTTACCTGAAATGGGTCTGACTTGTTTTTTAAATAAAAAATGTAAAACTTGAGTCTAACATATTTATCTGACATAAGCTATTTTTTTAAGGTTTGACGACTTAGTCTTTTTAAAATTTTAATCTGACTTAAAAGTCTATTTAAAGAGTTGCTTTGTATTAAGATTTTTATATAAGGCAACAATATATGTTAATGGACCTATGTTTTAAAAAATATTTTATTATTTATAAAATTAATTATATTATATAAATATTAAAATATCATAATATATATATAAAATGATAATATATATACTTAAATAGGTTGGTTCGCTAATTAAAAGACTTTTCCAAAGGTCAAAACCTGACTCATTTAATTAAATAGACTTTTTAAAAAGTCTTGACCTGATCTTTTTATTGAATGAGATAGGTCAAGTCATAAACCGCTGATAAATCATCTGACCTATTTTTATTCATACTCACAACCTAACTCTCTAAGTAATTATCATATCTATGATTAATTCAAACTTGTGACCATGTACATACCGACGATACATAACATGGGCATCTATCACTTAACCAACCCCTTGGGGTTGGCCTTATGATAATCAAGTTCACCATTATTATGTATTAAAAGTTATTAATAACCAAATATTCTAAAAATTTAAATTAATAGGTGAAAGTTTGTGAATGATTTTATATCTAACAACAATAAATTTAACAAATTATATTTGAATTTTTAGCAAAATATTTAAAATTATTATGATTTCTATCTATTTATTTGCCAAATAATTTAATAAAAACAAGGTTGTAGTTTTATTTTATAAAAATAAATGATAATTATTTTTAAAAAATTATATCATATTTCCTCGTTATTTTTTATTTTTTGTATAGAATACATGTACAAGAGATTATAAAAATTAGTTAACAAAACTTAAATTTGACTTTCTTTTTTTTAATGTAGAGTGATGACATAGAAATTTAAACTCATGAAATGCTGCAAGGTACTCAAATATTTATTACTAATCCACCCCTAACAAAAATCCAATTTTATTCCGATAAGATGTGCTCTGTAATTTAAGGGATGGTAATGTAGTCAACATTCGAATTTAAGTAGAGAATAAATTCTTTCATATAATTTTTTATATGATAAGATTATATAAAAAATATAAACATAAAAATATTTTATTAATAAGATTTAATCAAAATTTATAATTTTTTTATCTATTTCTCTCTTTTTTACTGTGAGAATATATATTGTCATGAAAAGTAATACACTCAGAGACGGTATAATAGTTTGCGGTATTTGGGTGGAAAACAGGTTAGAGTTCAAAAATATATTTAAAATTTGTAATTTTTCGAAAAATGTAATATTTGTTTAATATAATAGCTGTATTACCTAGGTCACATGCATGATGCATAATAATTTAAAAGATTTCTGAAATGGTTATAAATGATACGCAATGATATAATTGACTAAAAGAAAAAAAATATAAAGAAAGAAAAGGACAGCTGTACAGCCCCAATAAAACGGGATAGCTTTTGTCTTTATTATGTGGTTTATTTATGCAAAAATAATTGTTTGGGGTCCACATAAACAATTTTAAACGCATCGCCGTGCACAATCGTCCGCAGACCGCATGGTACCCGTGGTTCACACAACGGAAGGAAGTACATATATTGACACGAAAAATTATAGTTTTATATATATTATTTTAGAATTTTATTATTATTCACATTATTTTTAAAAATTGTGATTAAGTAAAAAAATAATAAAAATAAATAAATATAATAAATAATATTAAAAAGAATATAAAAAAATATATATATTATTTATAGTAAGAATATAAAAGTTATATTGACACCAAATATCGATACAATTTTTTTTTTAGAATAGGATACCAATACATTATGATATGAATGGTGAATGTTATCATGCACCTTCTCATCTTTGGGTGCATGATGCACTTTGCAGCTGAACTCCAATAACCAATTAGCAAGTTTAATGGCATAACATTCTACAACGGATATTCTCCTCCACCATTGGCACCATTACCAGCATCATCATCACCATCACCACCACCACCCTTCCTCCTTCCACCTTTTGACTAGATGCTCCAAACCTGTCGGGTCTAGGTCCAAACCCTCCACCTCTTTGACCAGACACTCCAAACTTGTCGGCATGGAAGAGCAACAGCGGCGCCACCTCCAGCTGCACATGTACTCACTGGATTTGCACGCAGATGAGCATGGCTGCTTCGCGATTTTGCTGGAACTCTAGGTTTAGGTTGCAATGACGATAGTATTAGAGCTGGGTTTTGATGATATTGGCCGGCGATACGGGTGGTGGCTCATAGTGGGATGTGGTGATAGTGGCATTGGTTGTGGGCAGCATGACTTACCGACAATGCTCCGTTCGGGTCATGTAACACCTCAATATTAATACTATAAGTATATCTAGATTACACAAAAGTATTTAGAATTAGGTACGTAACAACTATACTATTTTTGATTCTTGATAAATATAGATAATAATTTTATTGCTAATTTGAACCTTGTGAGGGAATCTCTGAAAATATTATACGTATGAAATATCTGGTTATACACTTGATATATACAAGTCATGTTAATATTAATATTTCATACAATCTAGTACATCACTATTCAAGTGGTACAAATCAAGCCTTTATAGGCATATGTACATATAAACTATACATAAACCATTGCATAATAGTAAGTACAAAGCAATGGTGAAAATGATAAATAGTCCTATACTATATCATCATCTGCACTCCTACTCCAAAGGTAGATCTCGAGCTGAAATTAACATGAAAAAGATATACAAGGGGTGACATTCCTAGAAATTCTTAGTAGTTCTAAAATATAAAATGTCATCATAATAATTCTAACTGTTTCGGGAATCAAATTAATACTTAAAATATCATATAGAAAGGTGGCAAGGTCAAAATAATTCCTTTCTCTTCGCGAGGCAAAAATTCATTTTTAATCATTGATTAACAATATATATTCAACTAACATAACTAATTTCAACACATCATCAATAAATTATAAAATCTCATCAAGAATATATCAAATATGAGTCATAACTCACTATGACTACAATATTTACATTCTGTCATGATGCAAACATTCATTTCAATTTTATAATCTATATAAATAACATCAAACAATGATGTGGAAATACTCGAATATGTGTAAACCTTTCTTTCGTACTAATTAATTATCATCTTTCTAAGCATATTCCCCGGACTTTTGTCCTTTTTGTCAAATAGGTAGGAAGGAAGTGTCGCATCCTTACACTATCCTAATAAGGAGGGAATGTTGCATCCTTACAATACCAATCACTCGGTGATAGTATTGCTTATCAGGCTGATGCACTTAGTCTATACGTAATAGTACATCATTACACAATGTTACCCTAAGTAACCCTTGCCAAATCTAGTGAGGGTATGTCTCTTCCTCAATCTAAAGTCACAAATAGAGAGA
The DNA here is from genome assembly GCA_029884595.1 of Ormosia semicastrata. Classification (NCBI taxonomy): domain Eukaryota; kingdom Viridiplantae; phylum Streptophyta; class Magnoliopsida; order Fabales; family Fabaceae; genus Ormosia; species Ormosia semicastrata. The sequence goes on from JAQQTO010000056.1 coordinate 63,322,141, forward strand.
GAATGTCGCATCCTCATACTACCCTGATAAGGAAGTAAGGATCACCCCAAGAATGAGGATCATGTTCAATATCTTTAAGCTTTGAGCACTTTATATTTCAAATCAATTTTTAGCTCAACTTTATCATTCTAGAGGAGCAATCCATTTTTTTAGTACATTTCATAAACATCTCTATTGTACATTGCAATTTATCCCATCACTTTGATATATCTAATGCACAAACTCATCAATTCATAAGTATCTAAGTGCACAATTTTCATTATTCTCAAGAACACTAAGTGTTCATACATAAATATAAGTCATTTTATCTAGTGACCTTAATCAAATCTCTTCACATCATATAATATAAAAAATATCCCTTTGAGTTTTCATATAGTAAAGAGCTCTATGTACTCAAAACAATAGACTAATAATCGATTATCATATTCTGATAATCGATTATTACTAACAGGATTAGCATTCTAGAAGTTGATAATCGATTAGCACCTCTGGATAATCGATTATCACTCACGAGTATGATATTCTAGAAGTTGATAATCAATTAGCACATCTGGATAATCGATTATCACTCACGAGTATGACATTCTAGTAATAGATAATCGATTAACGCATCTGAATAATTGATTATCACTCACGAGTATGACATTCCGGAAGTTGATAATCAATTAGCACCTCTGGATAATCGATTATCACTCACGGGTATAACAATTGATTATCACTTGCATTTCCTTGCCAAAATTAGTTCTAAAACACAATAACTTCCATTTCTTTCTATTCCTTGCATCAACATGTCATCAAAACCTCATCATATGTATATTTATATATTCATTCCAAAATCCACAAGATATGACACTAGGAATCAATCCATAATATTCTATATATCATCAATCTCAAATTCTCAAGGATATAGATATATATATAGACTCCAACTTATCAATCTCATACATGTATATACAACTAATACATCATAAAAAGTTATAAGAAATCATCAACCAATTCATTCATGCAAAGTTCAAGGAGCTAGAAAAGAAAGCGAGAAAGGTGGTATTGCACAAAAACCTTACCTTTATTCCTTTGTTGGTAGAGTTTATCTTTTCTATCCTTGATTCCTCTTAAGCTCCTTGTTAATGGTAACTTTTATCTTCTCTTTCTTCTTTCTCTCTTATCTCCTTTCTTTTGCGGTTGTTGGCTGTGTAAAAATGAAAAGAAAAGTGAGAAAGAGACGTATGAGAGTGAGAGTGTAAATAAGGCGGTGGAATGGAGAGATAAAGATGAACTATCATGATTAAGTGGAAGAAACTTATCTCTTAAGGATACTTTGATCTTTCATTGATGAGTTTTTTAACTTTCATAGATGTTATAAAAAATTCTAAGACTTCATTTAATTCCTACACTCATCATTTAATAACTATCTATATACACTATTGACAGTTATTAAGCTTTATTACTCTCCCTTAAGTTAAAATAAACTTAAGGTTAAACTTACATGTTTACAGGCCTTAACCTGTAATCATTCCCAAAATAATTTTCACCCTTTATTTGACATCTCCACAAAATGTCATGATCTTCCAAGCTACTTTCTTATTTAATTTGGCTTTTAAACACTCATCATGTGTTATTAAAAAAAGTAAAACTAATTCAGTTAATTCTTCAAAATTTATCACAAGTCATTCTATTTATTTGTAATCTAGAAATAAATTTTTCATATTATTTTCACCATCTAAGCAGTTTATACTAAGTTCTGAGCTAGTATGAGCTATTTTTCACATCTTGTGTTATGACATTGTATCTAAATTAGCTCAAAAAATTAACAGAATTAACAAGTAACTAATACAAGTGTTAATAAACTATTATAACAATCATTAAGACTAATAAGTTAGGGAGGATGTTACAGGTCATGGCTTTGGCGGTGGCGAACGATGATTCCACGAGAGGAGCTCTAGTTTAGACTCGCTAGGGTTGTGGGTGGTGGAATAGCGAAAAAGGGTGACAACACAGGTTCGAGTTACAAGGGTAGTGGTGGTAGAGTGGTGGTGGTCTTGAGGCAGTGAGCGGCGGCTACAACAAGGGCTCTGTGGTTGATGACAATGAGAGAAATGGTGGCTGGAATAAAGATGATTTTATGGGTTATTTGAGTTACTGGGTTGGTGTTTGTGCACGATGGAGCACGCAGCCATGGTTGAGGGTTTGGTGGTGGTGGTCGTCGATGGCTAACGGTAGTGTAGGATGCGATTAGTGGCGGGGTTTGATGAGAAATGGTGGCACGTGGGCTCTAGCATGGTTGTTGGGCAGAGGTGGTGATGAGGTGAAGTTCTGGCGATTGTCTTAGGTGGTTCCTGGTGGTCGGAATACCAACGAGAGAGAGAAATTACGTTTTTGTAATTTTCAATAATTTGCTTAACAGGTTTCTTGTCTTCTATTTCAGTCAGCTATTAATCTCATTTGTTTTATAATCAATGATTGAGATTGAAAGGTGCATAGTGCACCTTATTTTAAGGGTGCATGATAGATGTCACTGATACTAACATATAGGAGGTGTTTGGCAATCTTAAAAATTAGTATAACATAATATAAAATATAACCAGTTATGTTAATTCATATAAAAATGAACTAGTTCAAAATTAAATATAGTTTGGTTCAAAAATTTTAAAACTAATTTTTAATATAAATGTTATTTGACTTAAAATTAATTAATAGAGACAATATATAAAATTGTTATATTATTAAGTGTGACCTAATTTGAGATATTAGATTTTTCTATCTAACCTTATCCACCAAAAAAAAGGAAAATTAGTATATTATTAATATAAAAACTAAATTTTAAATTAAATAAAGATATTAATTTTTTATACATTAGTATTAATTATTGTAAATATTATAATATATTATTATTTATCTAATTATTATGATATTTTATTTCAATTAATATAATTTTTTTAAGAATAATTAAAAGGTATAAAATAAAAATATCAAAAAATATTTGACATGATACTTGTGCAATAATGACACAATAATTATCAATAATTATTTTAAAAGGGTCCCATGCTTTCATGAGTCATCTCCATGGCAAAATAACAAAATATTTTCCTATTCTTTTACTCAAGGTTGTCAAACTAGCGAGTTAACTCGTAGGATCAAACGAATTTACGAGTTTAGTTGGGAAAAACAAGCTAACTTGCACTAAAACTCGTTTTTTGGTGAACTCGGGTTGACTTAGGTTGACTCGGACAGAATTGTGAGTCTACAACTGAGTTTACAAGTTTGTTTTGGTCTCATTAATTCTTCACTAGGGAACCAAAAACAACATCGTTTTACATGTTTTGGTGCACCAAAACCCCAAATCTTGATTTGCGCCTCTGCCTATTCGATTTTTTACTGTTGCGGTGCTGCCTCCTAGTCCTAGGGCTCAAATCGTTTCGTTGCCTACTCTATTTGACGCCACTGAAGGTCTAAGGTCGTGATTCTACTACAAGCCAAGACATCAGGTCATGATTCTACACCAGATGCTAATCGTGTGTGAAGGTTGTTCGTGATTATACTCTAGTGTTCTGATTCGTGCGTGATTCTACTCTAGGCCAGGTTTGTGAACTCATAACTTCATTTTCTATTTTGTGTCCTACTCCTATTTGTTATTGGCTTTGTCTATTTAAGAAGTGCAGTTACTGATTTAGTATGAAGTATAAACTACTCTTCTACCTACTTAATATGTTCCCAATATAAGTATTCATAAATTGATAATTATTTCCAAGAGTTTAGGTAATCTTCTCTTACCTACTTTTGTTTTCTCTTTTATGGAGTTTCAATGTGGAATATTAATATGGATATGTTATTATATTATGTTTGGATGCTATGAATATTTTTTTAATATTATTTTTAAAATAGGTAAACTCGTACGAGTTTACAAGTTGAGTTTACCCATGGTCTATGAGTCTAGGTAAACTCGCGAGTTTCATAACCTTGCTTTCACTAACACTAAAATTCTCTTTCTTAAGCTATATTTGGGAGGATGGCAATAAAGAAAATAATATAGAATGAAATGAAAAAACTTAATAAAAGTGTGTTTGAAATTTATTTAAAAGGAGAGAGTGGAATGACTAAGGCTCATCAATGAATCCTTCCCTTACCACTCAAAGTCTCCAATTTTTATCCTCCCAATTTGGAGGGTCAAGGAAGGAATAATATGAATATTCCACTTTTCTCATTTATTAAACTCATTAAACGTCATCTTTAAACCTTCCATAGCATTCCTTTGTCATTCTATTATAAGTCATTCCCTTCCGTCATTTTTAAAACTTCCAAACATAGCCTTATGCCCAGGTTAGCCGCACTTTTTCTTCCCCTTATATTATCTATAATAAGTTGTTTGTATCATTTTATTTTTTTTATTTGAATAAAAACATTATTTAATTTTTAATAATTGCTCATTAATTTGTATATTTTCAATTTGCTATCCACTTTTAACTTATTTTATTTTAAAAAATAAATAAATAATTATAAAATAGTAAACAATTGCTAATCATAACTTCTCAATATTTAAGTTTATTTTAATTTATATAAACATCATGGGATTTAAACTCTAAGGTATATATTATTATTGTTATTGTATAAACCTCTTGACTAGGGTAATTTAATGCAATGTCAAAAAATCGGACTAGACTAACCAGTTCAATCAAAAAATTGGTGAACTAGTCATAGGATTTGATCCAATTAAATCATAAAAATGATTAGTTCAAGAACTAGTCAAAATCGGTCAAGAACCGATCGAATCGATAAAATTGGTATGAAATCAGTTTGAACCGATTTTTTTAAAATTAAACTCTTTTTTTAATCAACAAAATTTTAACTCGTTCAAAATAATTTTTGAGCCAAATAAAAGTCTAATGTCAAGTTACAAATGTCCATATAAGACTTCAAAAGAGCATAAGAAGGTTTGCTCCTTCTTGGTTTTTATATAAGTTATATACTTGAATGTTCTATTTATTATTCTATGTGAGACTTGTAAATGTAGTCTCATCTTAGCTTTTATATATGTTATTTGCCTAGATATTTCACTTATTGTATAATGTAAAACTTTGAAATACTAAATAATATAATATAAAATATTAATATGTTAGTTTATTACTTAATATATTATATAATATTAAAATATATATTTAATTATCACCAATTTAATTATGATTCAACTACAATTGAACTAATAAACTGTGAATTAATATCTTCACCGGTTCAATGTCCAATCCAATTTTAAAAACAATGATTTAATAAGGGCTAGTCCTGCATTTGAAAAATATGGGGACACTTGGTGGTTTTTTACTTTCTATTTTTTTATTGCATCACTTCATAATTGATTATTTTGAAAAATAACTCATTTCTACTTTAAAAAAAACAGATTTTTTATATTTTATTTTTTTTAATCTTATCCAAACATATGTTCATGTTTCATAATTTATTTATTTTTAATGAAAAACACTTTTCTTGTAAAAAAAAAAAAAAGCAAACAAACGCACTCTAAATTATTGATAATAATAATAATAAGGGTTTTACTAAAAAGTATCATAAGGACACTTGTTAATGATAAAAATAATTATTTTTCATAAAATTAAAGTAGAGTATTTAATGATGATATGGTAATAATAGATGTAAAATAATAATAATAAAGATGATATTGTTAGAAAAACCCTAATAATAATAATAATAGAGGTAAAATAATTATGAAATTAACGATGATATGGTAATAACATTATTCAAAGTACCAGCAAAGGTTGTGCATGGAGGTAAGCGAGCCGTTAGAGTATGCACTTGTTGAGAGGGTTTAGTAACGAATTAATCGTGATCGTGCTCATAGAATTAATCTCATAACAACACTTATGGGATACCCTCAGTTAAAAAAAAAATACTTCACTATAGTGCTATTTAATGTATCACTGAAAAATCTTTAAGGCTGCTGCTACCCTTGCGGCAACCCTATAACCTTCTGCCAATGAATGTATGCATATGAATTTCACTAAGAATTAAGAGTTTAAATTTAAATTATTATTAATTTTAAAAAAATTATACTGTCATTTAATGATGTGTTAGTACATCATTTAAAGAGTTTGATTTTTATGTAAGTTTTAATTTATTAAATAATGTGATAATACATTATTAAATGAAAGTGTAAAATTTTTTCACAAAATATTATGCATCAAAGTTAAGTTCAAGAATTACTACTACCTCCATCCCTTAATAACTGGCTTCTAAAAAAGTGGATTTATTTTAAATTATTTTTTATTTGAGAATATTAATAAAACATTAATTTATTTTTTTTAACTTTACATTCATGATTGAGAAAAATTTATTGTACCACGTGAGATTAATGAAAAGAATTAATAGAATGAGATAAATGGTATTTAGTCACATTAAATTATATTTTTATATTTAAAATTATTTAATTTTATTTTTAATCTTTATGTAAAAATCTTAAAAGATGATTATAAAATGACAGAAATTAAATTATTTACACAAATTTGTACACTTTTTGAATTCAAGAATTGGGTAAACATTACTTGATGCTAATCATGTCGTAGTGGTAACTGACCATAATTATAGATGTAGCTGTATTGAAGTTTTGCAGAAAAAGAATAAAAGTGTGATCCGTTAAGCTAGATTGCACTTGACTTGAGTGGGTATAATCGTGTCCAATTCCGACCGCAAAGTTGTGTTTGCATTGAGAAATGGGTAAGTGTGCTTAATATTAGGAGGCTTCTAGACCTAAAACGTTTGATTTCATGGATCATCTCATTTTTTAATTTGTGAGTATTTATATATAGATTTGAATATATAAAAAAATTTCAGTCAAAATTTATAAATTTTTTGTATGTATAATTATTTATAAAAAAATAATTTAATTAAATTTTTATGTAAATCTAAATGTTATTAATTAAAATTTATAAAAATTTAACTTTTTAATTTTAGTTATTAATTTATTTTAATAATAAATCAATAGTAAAAAAGTCATGATTCATCTATAAATCACCTTTTAGTAGTCCATATGAAATTTTTCTTAATATTGTACATATTTAAATTATTATTTTATATATGTAAAATATGCATAATTTTATTTATATTATATGTCTTGTTTTTAGAATATTTAAGAATTTTTTATAAAAGTCTATGATAGAAATACAATAATTTTTAATTTTGTTTTACATATATTAAATAATAATTTAAATAATTAAGAGATTATATAATACACCGTATTTATTTAAGAATTTATGTTGCAACGTTCTATATCATGATGTCTACTCTATGTATGATGCAGCAATGTAGGCATTAATATCATTTTACCTCGTATCCTTCCCGTTTTATCAAATGATTCAATACCTAGCTTTACTTCTAAAAATAGGTTTAACTTGTGTTCTTTCTCCTTTTGGAAGCCCTCTTTCCTCCTAAAACAGAGGGTATTATAGTAAAATACAACAGTAAACATAAATGTGATAGAGCCTAGAATTATTGGCTGAATTTTACTTCTCATTGGCTGCACAACAAGAGCAATAATTGTTTTTTCTTTTTTTTTTTCTAAAAATATTCCCTTGCTTTCTTTCTCTCAAATCTACAGCTAATTCTTAAGGCATCTCCACCACTCGAATTAAAACATAGAGGGATAAACTTAAAAAAAACAAAAAAAGGTGTGGCAGAGAGAAAGAGAGGTGGGTATTTGTTGTTATTCTGTTCATATTTCATACGCGCTCTATTATCATATCCTTTGTTTTTTTTAATGTTATTTTCAGCTGTTGCTTTTGCTGCTTCACTTTCACGAACAGAGAAATCCTTGCCCCTACCTTTCATGACTTTTATTGATAAGTGAGAGTAAAAAAAAAAAAAAAAAGTTATGTTTTTCCTCTCTATCTTTTTTTTCTTTATTTTTCGTCACCTTCTTTTTCTTTTCCCCTTCCTCTGTTGAATATTTTCTTTCCTGATTCTGATGCACTCTAGCTGCACCACACTTCACAGACTTCATAGTCCAAGTGAATTATAAATTATCCCTATCTGGGTTTTCTTTACCTTTAGATCTGAGTAAAGGGTCTAAAACTGCTGGGTTGAAGAAGAAGAAGAAGATGATGATGATGATTTGATCTGATAAGAGGGGTTGGGTGGAAATCCTGAAAAGAATAAAGCTTTGTTCTTTTTCTATATCAAAATGGAGTCAGATCTTCAGCAACAGCAGCAGGTAAATTCTTCTGGTTTGACACGTTACCGATCGGCACCAAGTTCCTATTTTACCAATATCATTGATGGGGAGTTCTACGAGCACATTTTTAATCGCCCCTCAAGCCCTGAAACAGAGCGAGTTTTCTCACGCTTTATGAATAGTCTTGGTGCTGATGATGCTACTACAGCAGCAGCAGCAGCAGAAGATTCACTCACTCAAAATCTCTCACCTGATACTACAGTGAAGGAAGAGATTAACCAGCAGGATCAGCAGGCCATGCCCTCCATGAACAATGAACATGTGGTTCTCCAGCAGGAGCAACAACAGCTGAGCAGTGTTAATAATAATTATAACTCTGCTCCTCATAGTTTTTACCGAAGCTCCGTGAGACCACCTTTTCCAAATCAAAACCTTAACTCAGGTATGGAAGAAACATATTCAGCGGGAGCTAATCGGTTGCCGCAGATGAAAACTGGTGGTGGAAATCAGTCTAATCTTATTAGGCATAGTAGCTCACCAGCAGGACTATTTTCCCAAATAAACATTGAAAATGGTGTGTACTTTCTTTTCCTTTTTATTTATTATTATTATTTTGTTATTATTATTATCATTATTTTGCTTACAAGTACAATGGCATGTCCCATTTCAAGAAATTGTTTTTCATCCCTATCTCCTTGTCCTCCTTTTAAAAGAAAAATATTTTTCTTGAAAAAATATTTGAAATTTTTCATGTCAAGAATTCTTGTGACTTCATGATAGCCTATTTTATAGAAGAGTTATGTTATTTCAACATCTAGAGTCCGATATTTAGACAGAAAAGTAGGTGTGTGTTTAATCCTGGGTGTGCAAAAAAATAATTTTGTTTATAGAACTCTTTCCGGTGGCATAAATGTCTTAAGATTTACTATTCGATGGACCTTTGGTGTTTTATAATTTCCTACTACTTATTCACCAAATTTTACAATTTTCTGATAATTATTTGTAGTTATAGTCAATGATGAAAGAGAAAAACATAATTATGTTGGACGAAGTTGCTTGAGCTAATCTTGGGTATTAGGCTTCATTTTTGTACCAATCTTCATTTTTGTATATATCATGAATAGGTTCATATGTTGTCATAATGACGGTATGCAAGCTTAATTGGCAGGCTATGCTGGTATGAGAGGCATGGGAACTTTAGGAGCTGGTAGTAACACTATCGAAGAAGCAAAGTTTTCTACTACTAGGAGGTTGAAGAATCCACCAAACTACTCGTCAGGGCTAATGTCATCAATAGCTGAAATTGAGGACAAAGGCAATAGAGAAAACAATCCAGACAGTGAAGGTTTTGCTAAAAGCCATGGTAACGATTTTATCACAGGTTTCCCTGCTGGTCCCTGGGATGATTCTGCAATCATGTCTAACAATGTTACTGGTCTAAAAAGATATATTGATGATGATGCAAAACCATTTTCTGGTTTAAATGCAGCTGAGACTCAGGTAGAGAAATAGTATCTGGCATTGGTCTGATCTGATATATAATTTGTCACTAGAAAGAATGTCATTGACGTGATTTTGTTGTCATTATTGATCAGAATGAAAGAGGAGGACAGTCTCCTTCTCCTTTGGCTCATCACTTGAGTTTGCTAAATACTTCAGCTGAAATGGCAGCCATTGAGAAGTTCCTGAAGTTCTCAGATTCTATTCCGTGCAAAATTCGTGCCAAGCGGGGCTGTGCCACTCACCCAAGAAGCATTGCAGAGAGGGTACAATTTATTCTATCCAAATGTTTCCCCTTTTTTGCTTTCTCACTTGTACCAGGATTCTTGATTCTAAAGTGACAACCTGATAAGAGACTCACATATTTTTCTTATTCTATACTATTAAATGTGTGCCAAATTGGCCTTAAAAATGTGAGAAAATAATGGCACACATTTAATGGTATAAAAGCATTGTTTAAATTGTGGTCCCCAAATGTAATTGCAGTCTTAAAATTGCAGTTTTGGTGTTGTTTGCAACCGCAACTGTATCGGACAATTGCATTAAATGTAACACAACGCAATTCCAACTGTAACTGCAATTTAAAACTATAGTATAAAACGAGAAAATCTCATGGTCCAAAAATATCTAAGAAAGTCTGCATCTGGATTCCCTTCATCACTTTTCTTGATTTGGAAAGCATAAAAAATTTACATTGTTATTTATTGGATACTAAGGCATGATTAATTGGCAAGTGGTGAGTATCCACAATGGAGTTGGTTTTTTTTTAATGGATTTTGTTTGTGGAAATTGGCTTCAGGTTAGAAGAACTAAAATTAGTGAGCGTATGAGGAAACTGCAAGATCTTGTCCCAAACATGGACAAGGTAAGATTTTGAAACTTGTTGCACATACGTCACGGTGTATGTGAATTGTTTTGTGGAGGCCAGAGACATCAAACGTTGTTTTTCTCCTTTTGCAGCAAACAAACACAGCAGACATGTTGGACTTGGCTGTCGATTACATCAAAGACCTTCAAAAGCAAGTTCAGGTATGTTAAGAAAACCAACCTATCTCAATTCTCAACAATGTCAATATGCTATTTATTACTATTATGAATCATTACCCATTGAGACACTCACTCCTTCCCACATATATCTATATATACTTGTATAGACGCTTTCAGACTGTCACACTAAATGTACGTGTTCACACAAGCAGCAGCAATAAATAACAGGAAAGAGGGAGATACGAGCGACTTACTTAGTCTCTTACAGATTTGTAATATTTTGGTTAAGAAGGTAGAGTCTAGATCAGCTTTTCTCTGTTTCTGCACTTATAAAGATCAATTTATGTGGCCCTATGCCCTTCTTGTACCCAAAAAAAAGGGAGATAAATGTATATGGCTGTAGGGTGCGATTGTGCCACTTCTTCAATAGTTGTGGAGGTGCGGGAGAAAATTCGCTTATAAAAGCTGACTTTTGATGCCACATGAGCAAAAGCAGGTGTGTACAAAATCTTATGATGCAAGTTTATGCCTTTAAAGCTTTAAGGGCTCCTTTTTAGGGGATGAAAATTATTGATCTTGAAGTGAGGTATAGAGGATAATAGAGTGATATTATTCACACATAATAAATTCTTTATCATCTTTATATTATAATTGTTTAAAAAAATAAAGGTAAAGAATGTATGTTAGAATATATATGTATTTTTTTACTTCATTATCTAAAAAAGAAATTTTGTAAAAATGATGTAAAGATTTTGATGTGCAAAAGAGAATATGTATGGTTTAGTTTCACATTGAATGGCATGGGAAACATGGGGGCTGAGGCCGACATGGTTTTGTTGGTTATAAGACGTGTGAGGTTTACACTTTACCGTTTATCTCCCCCTCTTTTTCTATTTTCCTTCCTAAATCTGTGTGTGTTCGATAAAGCCAATTCAATTCGGTGGTTGTCATTTCCATTTTTGGGATTCATTATCTCAAGCCACATATATATGAATGGTAGCTCTGCCTAGTATGTTTTTTGGGATGCTATCTCTCACCAATTTGGATTCAACTACTCTAGTTTAATAGATAATAACTCCAATTATGTGGATTCGAGTTGCAACAAACTACACGTTTGCTTGACTTCTAAAACTAGTTGTTTTCTTTCTTTGTTTATGATGATTATTATTATTGCTCTAGGGAAGTTCTATTAACAAACTATTATAATTTTTTTATTAGTCACTTCAATTGCCGTCATAATAATTAATCAAGATGAAGAAGAAAATAATTTGGTTGGGTATAGATGGGCGAAAAGGGGGAATTAAATGGGTTTTGGGCTGGAGGAGTTGATTATGGCACAGCTGGAGGCAATGGACAAGACGAGTCAGCATATCCCTATTGGGTCAACGGTGGGATCCAAATCCATTTAAGTGAATGCCGTGTCACATATGACGTCAGAGCGCAAAAGTTGCCATAATCGTCAAGTAAATGGGAAGAGGATCACCTCTATCTATTTTGTCTTTTTATATGTCTCTTTATTTAAATTCTGTTAAATATTCTAAATTTAATTATATATTTTTATTTTTTTTATTTTTTATTTAACAAAATTTAAGTAAATGGACAAAGAAAAATACCCTACTACTAGCTAGAAAGTAGAAAAAAATAAAAATGAATAGCAAGTGATCCTCACGGAGACACGCAGGTGCTACTGCTATGCAGGAACATGACCTTTTCGCGCAGTGGGGGGACCTTCCTAGCCAGCTACCTGAAGGTGAAGTCTTTGGCACCTACTATTATTCACAGAATCAGAGTCTTTTTCAAAGCTTCGGATTCAGATGGGGAATACATGGGGATAAAAGTTGCCCTGCAACTTGCAAATGTCTTCCTTACCAATGGAATAAAATGGGAAAGGGAGACAAGAAATCGAAAGATTGTTTTCTTGTTATTTGGATAAGATGTGTTAACTGTTTTCCCAGAAGCTACATTTTTTTTGGTACATCCCAGAAGCTACATTTGAAAAAAAAATTTTTTTTCAAACAAACAAATTTATAATTAAAATAATATTATTGTTTTATAAAGAAGTTATTTTCGTTACAAATTTTTTCATATCATTACACTAAATAATGATTTTAATAAAATGAATATAAATTTAATTAGTACATAATGCTTGTGTTATAAAATGAGATAACTTCATTAACAAAATTAGTTTTAAGATTTAATTATTCTATTATAAAATTATAGTTAGTTTAATTAAAAAAAAAGAAACAGGTGACAGACCTATTGAGAAAATAGGTGTCAATTTTTACCACTTAAATTAAGTTTTTTTAGTGAATCAAGTTATGAAATAAAATTGTTCTGATATTTGAAGTAGAAGATAATTTCAGCTGCTACTCTTTTTTTGGGGAACTTCTGAGTTGGAAGACAAAATGAAGAGTAGGTCCCTTTGAATCTTAGAGGACAAATTAAAGGAAGATTTTTTTTTTTTGAAGTACATCAGATAAAAGAAAAGAGAAGAAAAGACAAACTAGCTCTTAGCAAAAGAGACTCTTATGGAGTCAGCAAGCGACACATTGCCTAGCCCGGGTGGGGGAAAGTTTCACGCCAAGCAAGGCTCATCACGAATTAAAGGATGAATAGATCCCCCTTAGGTTTACATCTTTAAATTTTCAAGTTGTAAAAGAAGAGTATAACAACTTCTTATACTTTTTCCCTTCGTCCTCTTATATCTTTTCTTGAAATTAAGAAATACACTTAATGGAAAAGTTTAACAATAAATGAAGCTATGAATTGAAAAATAGATGAAAGGATGCTAATTTTTTATATATAAACCAGTTAGAACGAATAGAAACTAACTATAGTTAATTATTTGAGTTTTATTTTGTGTTTCTGGCTTTGTTTAACATGTTACTAAGTCATTAGAGAGCATGGATGCTCCTTCTATATGAGCCGTTGAATATGCTCAAATTTTGATCAATGGCTGGAGTAATTAATTGGGAACTTGTTGAGGCGGTAATTTAGTGAAAAGTGTAAAACTTTTTGCCATGTAGGAATTTACTGCATCCATTAGATTGATGTTCAGATCTAGCTAGAGCTCTGGCAAGTCCCGTCATCGATAGTCGTGGTGCCTCTGACGTTAGTCCTTCCCCCGTCGCAGATGGCATCCCAGCCACTGTTTTTACTGTTTGGTTGCCCATCGAATGAGAGAGAAAAGGAGTAAGGAGTGAGAGAGAGGGCAAACTATGATTTTTTTTTTCTTTTAAATACTTTTGCTGATTTGGTTTTACTGTGATGAGTTAGCTTTAGTGGATCTTTCTACACAAAACATATATCATACTTCCATCTCACAGATATGTTTCATCTTCTATCTTATGTTTGAATATGTTTTTTATTAGTAGAATGAAATGAAATAGGAGGAATAGACTGAAAAAAATAAAAAAATAAAATATAATTATTATTATTATTATTTAAAAATTTTATTAACAGAACAAAATGAAATGAAATTTTATTACTAATATATTTTTCTCATTTTACTTTAATTTTTAGGAAAATAAAAGTTGAGCATTTAAAAAAAATAATTCTCTATGTATTTTATTCCATTCTCATATATTTTAAAATTCTCAAATAAAAAAAATTATTTTTTTTCTTCTTATTTTCTTTTCATTCCTCTCAATACCTGCCAATCAAACATAATATTAATGTGGGAAAGAACAATAATTTTGTCCGCTAGATGTATAGGTAAAATTTGAGTTATTTTCTTGCAAACCAAAAACAAATAACAAGACCCCACAGAAAGAGACAAAACTCATTATTTTATTTGCAATATATTACCAATTAATAGAATACTTGAAACTTCTTATAGCATGTCATTTAAACAGTGAACCATGCACCATAAATGAGCAGGGTGCACCGTAGAATCAGCATATGTTTCTTCATTTATTTAGTTTGCAAAAGAATTACCTATGATATTAGCAAGGTGCATCGATCATGCATGCTATTTACCTTTCAAAGTATGTAGGCAAGGACATTTTTTATTTTAGAACTTGACTCTATGTGTTCAAGGGGGAAGAAAAGCCATGATTTTATATCACTACTAAAAAGTTTAAATTTAAAGATGAAAAAATTTTGTGTCTAAAATGCTAAATTTCTGTTTTTAAAGGTATTAAAGATGGTATTAGAGAAAGACTTACTTTTTTGGCAAAAAATGGCGTCATTGATTATATAGAGACAAATATTTTGTTTGTCTCTAAATTTTAAAATTTTATCACTATGCAGTTACTAAAATTTGTCTCCAATTGTTTAATTAGAGACAAATTTTTTTTTGTCTCTAACAAGTTTTTTGATCTCTAAATCTATCTCTAATATTTTAAAAAAAATAAAAAAATTAAGCATTTAATTGTAATTTTTTTTTCGTTTCTCATAGTATCCCTCTATTCGATAGGTGAGAGACCAATCCATAGTTATACAACCTAAATCGGCCCGACCAATTTGCTCGAAAAACCTGCGAATCGAGTCCTCAACCAGTTCGGTCATGCATATGGCCCTTTTTTCATATTGACCCGATCAAACCCATATTAATCTGAATCCTGAGGCAGGTTAAATTAATAAAAAAAAAGATATAGACCTTCCGTGTGAGTTGAGGGCTTGAGGTTCTAACTCTTTGAGTTCTCAGCGTCGAAATGGTTGTGAGGCTGCAGTCTGCAGTGTGAAGTGGAGATGTGGCTGCCGTAAACGACTGTTTCCAGTGCTCTGCGTCGCTCCCATTCGACAAAGGTTGTGGTGTGAGGTGGTGTGTGTGGCTACCATCCGTTGAAGGCTTCGACTGTTTGTGTTCTGGTATGTATTATAGTTGTTCCCCACCCCTCCACCTCGTGTGTTTCCCATTTGAATGTAACCAAAGTTTAGAGATTTACTTTTAAGTTTCAACTTACTTTGCTTAACATTGAGCAAAATTAGTAGAAAAGGAAAAGTTATAAAAATTATAGAAGTTATAAAAAAATATTTAAAAATAATGATGCTCCACACCTTATGCTCTCGTGTGAGTTATGTGACTTTTCAATTTGAATTTTCAATGTACTGGATCATACAATAGTATGTACAGTTAAAATATTACATATCAAGCTTTACTTTACTGCTTTTCTCTAACCATGTGTTTAGATATTTTTTCATTAATGGAACGGAATGGAATAGGTGGGGATGAACCGAAAAGAAAAGAGAAGGAATGGAACATAGTTTCCATTCTCTTTGTTTTGAAGTTTCATTAACGGAACGGAACGAAACTTCATTACTCATGTGTTTCCCTCATTCCACCTCAATTTTGGGAGGAACAAATGTTGGGCATTTGAGGGGAATAAGAGGGAAATGGTTCCTCATGTGTTCCGTTTCCTTCCCATGTATTTTAAAACTCTCAAACAAAAGAGGTTATTGCCGTTACCCTCATTCCCTTTCTGTTCCCCTCATTACCTATCATCTAAACATAATATAAATAAGAAATTGTTTCGTCCTCTACCTGAGGGGTGGTCGCCGGAGAGCTCCAAGTTGGTTGTCCTACACAGTTCGTCGGTTAGAGATGGGGTGGAATACCCACAAAGACACTCCGATCAACCAGTCTTAGAGTCAAAACAGTGGTGAAGGTATAAGTAGAGAAAAATGAACATGTCTGACCTAGGCTGCCAAGCGGTTTATATAGAGATCTGGAGGACTGACTCTTCGGATACCTTCCGTTCAAGTCATTTGGGATTCTGAACGTTATGTTTAGTAATTATAATGCGAAGACGTTATGTCTAGTCATTATGACGCGAAGCCGCTAATAACTATTGGTAGGTCGTATTAAGCACGTATTTGTTAAGCTGTTACCCATTTGGATATAGGCCGTTCAGATCTTGCAACGGGACATCAACCAGATTTTCATGGGCTTGACATTTTGAAATGGGCCTCGCTTATGGTCGTATGCCAATTGGGTCAGGACGATCCACAGCCCCCCAACTTGGTCATCTATGAAGATGGGGTGAGCTTATGAGTGACCGGATGTCAATTGGGTCAAGATGGTCCACAGCCTCCCAGCTTGGGCAATCAGTGATGACAGCCTGAGCTTGTATTAATAATGTTTAGACTTATCTGAGCTTATTAGGTCTGGACGGTTCATAGTCCCCTAACTTGGGCAATCACAAGGTGAATGGCCGAGCTTTTCCGAGCTCTTCATAATTTTTAATCTTCGTCCCTGGGTAACCATTCGAGGTGAGTGGTCCTTTAGTTATTTTCTTGACAAACCAAAAACAAATAACAAGACCCCACAGAAAGAGACAAAACTCATTATTTTATCCGAGGTTTTTACCTTTAATATGTGTTGCCAATCATGGAACAAAATTACCAATTAATAGAATACTTGAAACTTCTTATAGCAGGTCATTTAAACAGTGAACCATGCACCATAAATGAGCAGGGTGCACCGTAGAATCAGCATGTGTTTCTTCATTTATTTAGTTTGCAAAAGAATTGCCTATGATATTAGCAAGGTGCATGGATCATGCATGCTATTTACCTTTCAAAGTACGCAGCCAAGGACATTTTTTATTTTAGAACTTGACTCTGTGTTCAAGGGGGAAGGAAAGCCATGCTTTTATATCACTACTAGAAAATTTAAATTTAAAGATAAAAAAATTTTGTCTCTAAAATGATAAATTTTTGTCTTTAAAAGTATTAGAGAAAGACTTACTTTTGTGGCAAAAAATGGCGTCACTGGTTATATAGAGACAAATTTTTTGTTTGTCTATAAAATTTAAAATTTCGTCATTATGCAGTTACTAAATTTTGTCTCCAATTGTTTAATTAGAGACAAAAAAAAATTCGTCTCTAACAAATTTTTTGGTTTCTAAATTTATCTTTAATATTTTAAAAAAATATAAAAAAAATTAAGCATTTAATTGTAATTTTTTTCGCATATTGTCATTTTACTATCATGCCATATACGTTCCCTAATTAAAAAGACAATAATAAGGTTCACCAATATGATAAAATTTAATGGAGAATAAATTACCTTGAATGTCTTGTCTATAATATGCTCTTGTAAGTAATATTTAAAAGTATAACCAACAAACAATTATGCTCTTGTAATTAATATTTGAACGCGGTTCCATTATTTTGGAACCATTGCCACCATTATTATTATCACTGGCTTCTTCCTAGTTCCTCAACTTTTGCATTCCGATTCGGATTCCATGCATATGGCCTTTTTGTTGTCAACAAAAGCCTCAGCTATGTTGATGAAATAACAATGACGAGTCCAATCTCTTTTCCATTCTTAACAATACTGACGACTTTATTTGGTTGTGTGCATGATGAGTTATAGAGGTGAAGAAACTTCAAATCTGGTCATTATGATGTGAAAATCGTTTTAACAAATTTCCAACGATCGTATACCCGAGGAGTAGTCACCTAAGAGCCCCAGGTCGGTTGTCTTGCAGTTCGTCAGTTGGAGACGGGGTGGAATATCCGCAAAGGCACTCTAACCAACCTACGTTGTTTAAGTAAAGAAAAGTAAACATATCTAACCTAAGTGCCAAGTGGTGATTTTGACCGATCGATATCTTGCAATAGGACATGTCCGGGTCATTATATGTACTTTCATGAGCTTGATATATTTCAGTCGGAAATAGGACATCTAACTTTCATGAGCTTGATATTTCGGATAACTAATTAGGTCAATTAGAATATGGTCCAGAAATATTTTAACTTCTGATCTAAACAATTCATTTCCTTGGCTTGTTCTTGTTAATTTTTTGGATGAAGGATCAACCTTGATTGACTTTGGGAACTTTAACAATATAGGATTTAGTATTCTTGCATTTAGTACAACAATTTAAAGTTATTTAAATAAGTATTGAACGTCAAATAATGTAAAAAAACTTGATTTATTTCATTTTAAGAAAAATTAAATTATTTAAGGGTCCACTTGGGTTATATTGTAAAGGTATTAACGTTGAAAGAATTTATTGTAAAAAGTAATTATAAAATAATTAATATTGAAAAAATTGATTCACAATTCAGAGTTAAAAATAATATATAAAATATAATTTTAAAATAAATGATTTTATTTAGATATTATAAAATTAAATTGGTTTTAAACATTAATCCGTCTAGGATACATTGGACAGTATAAATTTTTGTATAATTATTATTTATTTGTATACTATTATATATTAAAATAATTTGATCCATTAAGCATTTATATTATAATTAATTTTTTAATAATGCAATAACACATAACTAAATAATAGTATTAAAAATTTAATTTACAAAGAATCAAATTTTTAAAAATCGGGTTGACCATTGACATTAAAATTTGGAAAATACATTTCTTTAAATTGGGAAATCATTTAAAAAAATGAATAAAAATGAGTAAATTCTTATTTTAGCCTTTGAAAAAGTTACTAGTATCAGTCATATTAATATTTAAAACTATAATTATCAATCATATTAGGTTCTCACTTAAAAAAGTTAATATATTAATATTTAAAACTATAATATATATAATCAAATTGAAAAATAATTTATGTGAGAGACTAATATAATTGATTTTTTCATATTCAATGATTAATAAATTAATTTTTTTAAATTAAAGACTAATATGACTAATTATACCAACTTCAAAGAATAAAATAAGATTCCACTCGAATATGAAAAATATTTGGGGATACAAGTAAATGTGATGGGTAAGCAAAGTTTTGTACTTGGAAGTTTTGATTACACCCAACATTCACCGTATCACATTTCGAATCATGATCGCTTGTTTTTATTTTTCAATTTTTATTTTTGTTTTTTTATTTAAATTTTGTTAAATATTTTAAATTTAATTACATATTTTTTTTATTTTACATTTAATAGAATTTAAATAAATAAAAAAACAAAAAATAAGAATAAGTAATCTTCATCGTTCACATTTCACATTTCACCTCCCGCATACCGTATTTTGTTGTTATGCGTTGTTTTCCCTCTCAAACCCAAAAATTTGAAAGCACCAAAACAAAACCAAAACGCTGCCACAGTCCCTTCCCTTCAAATTTCAATCACGCTCTTCACTAATCACGCCATGGACGATGCCATTGCCAACGAAAGCGTTGGCATCGACGAGCGTCACGCAGCTCCATCTCTTGTATCTCTTGCTTCATTCTCTGCCACCGGGCGCCGCCTCTCCACCACCTTCGTGGAGCGGAGGCGCCCGGTCTCCTCGTCGGAGAAGCCAATAGCCTGGATATCCCTCCAGGGACGCCTTGTTAACGCCGAAGAAGCCAGCTCGGCTCGGACCATTGGCTTAAGCGGAGATCAAGCCGTGGCTTGGGAACTCTTCACTCCCATTCAGAGGTTCCTATTAGTCGCTGTCATTGGTGTTGCCGCTGCAGAGTCCCACAAAAACCACCAGATATGGCTCCTTAATAAGTCCGTTCAACTAAGGGTACTAGCTAGGGTCCCTCATTTCGTTCCCTTTTCAATTTTCTTCTTCTTTGATTAATTTACTGCATGTATGATTTTAAATTTCGGTCGCGGTTGTAGTTATGTTACGTTTATTGCAATTACAGAGAATTGCAAAAAAATATGACTGAAATTGCAGTTGTTGATGCAATTGTGGAGACCATAAAAAATACCATATATCGGCGTAATTGCAATTGTGGATCACAATTTAAAATTATGGTATGATGTATGTAACACTAAGATTGAACCCCATTAGTCCTTATCTATAGGAAATTATCATATTAGTCTTTCAACGTATGAAAAATGGTCATATTAATTTCTTATGTCAATCGTTTTTTAGTCAATAAGGACTAATTTAATTGAAGGATTACAATTTCAGAAACTAATATACTAATTTCCTAAGGTGAGGGAATAATATGACCCATGCTTATAATTTCAGGTATTAGAATAAGGATTTTCTAGAAACAATAACGTTCAATTTTGCGTTAATGAGCTCACTTCTCTGTCTCTGGTGGAACTTTAAATATAATGCATCCTTGATGTGATGGATAGTGGTTGTTTCTCTTCCTGATTTATTATCATTATTATTATTTATTCAAAGGACTGAATTCTAGCTCGCATTCACTTTATTTGAAATTGGAAGACCGTTATCGTTTCAGCTTTCAATAAATTGAATTAATACCCAGAGTATGTAATATGCATTACTGCTTAATCATATTATTTTGAGTTTAAATTTGATTCTATCAGTCTAAAGTTTTTCTGACTTGTTGTTTGTGATAGTAAACTCTTTTTTGATTTAGTTGCATATGATTGAATGATAATTGTAAAAAAAGTTTAACACTTACAGTAGATAAAAATTAAATCTGCTTTTTTTTTTTTTTTGGTTATATGTTGCTGCTCGTGCTTAATGATTGTCTTTTGAAAAGGATTAGGATGTTCTAAAGTGAGAGATGTAAAGTGCAGAATTTTTAAACTTGATAGAAAAATCAACCATTTAGAATTTTATAAAATACAAGTTCAGATTAAAAAAATTTATGCTTCCTTTAATGATTATGTCTCTTAATCTTTTATTTAGATTAGATTTACATAGACTATTCTGTTGACTGAGATTTTCACATTCGTTGTAGATGGGGACGGCTTGTTTGTTTTTCTGATTTTATTTTATTTTTTGTGTGTGGGGGGGCGGGGGGCTCAACGGAGACTTCTCACACCACCACCTTTGATGTTTAAGGAACAATAAAATTATATGCTTGTTTGCTTGTCTAATTTTTGTATTTATGAATCAATATCATTTTATTTCATCATGCTGTCACTCTTTGCCAGGACCAGGTGCTTTCAAGCATGCAACAGAAGCTTGACAATCTCTGCGAACAGTTAAACAGTACTAAGGAGCACTCAACTGCTGCCATCAACAAGTTATCCACCAAGGATGGAGAAATGCAATTGACTGAAACTTTTGGCACCGAGAAAATTAAGTTTTTTGATTGCGGTTGTTGGCATTGTGAACAACACTGTGGCTTCTTTAATGAGTTGATGGTGAGAACTCATGCTCACTGTACTGTGCTATTATTGCTTTCTTTTGGTGGTGGGCAATTATAACTGTATATTCTCAACGTCTCCACTGAACAACTTGGCTTTGATCTCTCATTGACTTCGTTGGCAGGGTGCCTCTGTTACTAGACCCTCCAGTGCAAATGAGGTGCTTCAATATAAATTGCCCTTCTCTAATGAAGAACCAGAGGAGCGAAGAATGTCTGACTTGTCAGATTGGGCTTCAAGTGTTACATCTGCTGCTGATATCCCGGTAATATTTACCTTCGGAGTCATCTTTGTTAGGGCCCTATATGAGCAAAGGCATTAACATTTCATCTAAGCACCTTGAGTAGCATGTACATCTGGTTGCATAGGATATGTAATCTTCCAAATGTTCACTTTTTAGTTAAGTATATGCATTTTAGGCTTCTCGTCTAGCACTATAAGTAGTAACAACTTGGATTTCTTTTGACCAAATTAATTTCTTCTTGGTGTTTATCAAATTTGGTTGAACGAATTATTAAAATGTTTTTCTAAGGCTATATGATCCTGACAATTATCTATGATACGTACATCCATAAATCTGAGTATCTGTCACCTTGACATAAGAATATATGTATTCCATATACAACTTGATCAAATGGGGTTCTCATGAATGATGAATCTCGTCAAACATTTTTGTATCTTGTTTGCATTCCACGACCTTGCCTTCAATTGGAACCAGGATATTTAATAGTTGTTGTTTAATTATATTGTTGTATTGAACATGGTTAACTGTAATTGCAGAACCATATTGTTATTTTGTTCTGCTTTTTGGCTACGCTTCTCTTTCTTGGATTTATTGTATTTTTATTAGTTCCATGACCATTATTTAAATATTAGTTGCAAATCTACTTTTTCTTTCGTTGTTTTTGGTATCTTTATCATACCTTGTGTAATCCACAGTTAAACAC
Organism: Ormosia semicastrata; assembly: GCA_029884595.1. NCBI lineage: Eukaryota > Viridiplantae > Streptophyta > Magnoliopsida > Fabales > Fabaceae > Ormosia > Ormosia semicastrata. Next base: position 63,344,728 of record JAQQTO010000056.1, read on the forward strand.
CTTGGCTGTAGAACAAGATATTTATAATCTTAAGAGGGACTCTGAAGAGAAAGAAACCACAATAAAAGAGCTATCCACCTTGCTGAACTCTTCTGAGGTTGCTAATTTCAAGGTAGTACTCGTATGCATTTCATCCCTGGACGTTGCAACTTCTTTTTCCTTGTTCAATCCACCTATGACTCCTACTACTATTTATAACAGAGGGTTGCTGAGTTAGAAGACATTATACGTAGGAAGAACACGACAATTTCAAAATTAAAGAAGGACTTGGTGGTTCTAGAACAAAAGGTAAGAAGCAGGTGTATATATGGTAGATATAAAAAAATGGGATGCACCAGTATGGTGACTTCGGTGTATAAGTTGATTGACTGACTTTATGGTAGTTATCATATATGTATATCATGATAAGAAGCCAAACCCTGGAATTTGAATTATAATGGAATAAGTACATTACATTACTCTAAGCTCTCAAAGCAATGCAAAACAAGAAGCGTTTCTTAGCTACAAATACGAATTGCTTCTTATATAACTGGCTCTTTGACAATTGACTGCAGGTTGTGCAGCTTACAAGACTTCGTCGGCCCTCCTTCTCTACCAGTGACTCAACTAGTGGCCAGCAGCCACAAATGAGAGATAACCTCATTTATGATATGGAGAGCACTACTAGTCCCTCATCTTCTGATTCGGATAGTACTCCTGTCAATAATGCACAAGATCTTCCTGTTGATGTCATTGTCCTGAACCATGGTTCTGCTTCAGGAATTGGTCAGAAATCTACACCAGCAAAAGTCTTAAGTTCGTCAGGGAGAGTATTTGAACGCCACTCAAAATCTGGATCCGTGAGTCCTCTTAAAGAAGTTTCAGCTATTCGGAAATTTAATGCAGCTTCTTCTTCGAGCCAAAAGCAATTATCACCTCGTGGGGACTTAAAAAAGAGTAGAAGACGATCTCTTAATGGAGCTAAGAGTGCGACTGTACATAAGAGATGGGTGCAGTAATGAGTAAGTAATCTTGACTCTTGTCAACATTATAGTTAAAATTCATGAAATTTTACTCACTTTTGCGAAAACTTCTATCTATGTGATTTTGATTCTCAACCATTTCTTGGACTTCCCTATGTAGAATTTGAAGCTAAAGAGCTAAGAATCTTGCATGAAACTTGAAAGCTTTAAACTTATTCTTAGAAGCAGCAAATTTCTTCACATGTTCATAAGAAATTTATACCAAGCACCAACTATTGCCATGAATAAATGCCTTTTTTTATATTTTGAATTCGCCTTACATTATAGGAGACTTTCACATATGTTTATTCGTTTTCATTTCTCCTTGTAGTTTGCTGTGGAATGTAGGTCGAGGGTACAGGCTGCGCTATGTTCTGCAATTAGCTAACGGGATGGAATCGTGTCAAACAGAATGTAGGAATATTCTATAGGCGTATAGTGATGCGATTTAAAAACTTTAAATTATGGTACATTATCGTTTAGATTGATAAATTACAGATAGCGGCACCAGGGATTTCATTCAAATATAGTTAGTGTTGTCGAACGGATGGTTTCTTTGTTTTATAAATATCCTGCATGGACTATTTTAGTCATTAAATTTGATTGATCGATGTTCTATTTGTTTCTCAAGTGATTGAAGAAGTAGAAACGAGTGAAATCTCAATTTCCTTTATGCCATTTTGTGTAAAGCTAAACTGATTTAAAACTCTTAATACAGTTCACTCAAAAAACTCTTAAAAATACATATTTCTACCTATCATTGGCTTTTGACATATCCACTTCACAGTCGTATAACACTTCTTTCCTCTACTCATATTTTGTATTTTTTTTTTAATGCTGTAAGAAATGTCATGTCTATAAGCACATGTCGATTTTAGTCTTTTAAATATATGTGACATTGCATTAGTTTATTTATTGAAAATATCAAATAGATCATTTTAAATTGATCATTTAGTAGTAGTTAAATATTATCATTTTATGTATCAAAAAATAAAATATACTATCGTTTTCATCATTTTAGAGATCACTTTAATAAAATTCATTCTATTTGCACTTGCCTTTGTGATTAACTTAAATATGACATTGTGAAGATTTATTGCCCTATTGGCCTAAAGTCCTCTCTCTCGTGTGTTGGTGTCATTAGGTTGTTGAATAAATTGAATTGATGACCTGGGTAATGGGTTCCTGTTATGGGCCTAGTGTGTTTGGGTTAGACAGGTAACTGAGGGGCCTGGATTGGCAAATCTCATTTTCTTCATTCTGGGTGAAGAGTCTCCTCTCCTCGCTATGAGGATATCGTGTCATGGCTCCTATCATCTCTTCAATCGTCATCCTCATTATTCTTGCTAACCTCAGTCTTTTTTGGTGGCTCCATAATCCATATGGGTGCCCTCCTCAGATGAGTGGATTTCACACTCCAACAAGTAGAATTGGGAACCAGATCATAAATGCGTCTTATAAATGATAAATATATGGATTTAGATACTTTAAAGATAGGGAACACCGATAGAAATATGAAATACGAATATACATGGATATAACCATTTTAAATATTATAAGACACGATGTGGTTAATATATAATATATAAAATTAATATAATATTAACATAAAAATATAAATTTTAAATTAGAATAAAGATATTAATGTTAATTATCGTAGATATAATAAAATAATGTCATTTATATAATTATTGTGATATTCTACTTATATTAATAAAAATAATAATAATTGAAAGATATCAATTAAAATTATTTAAAAGTAATTAAAAAATATTAAATACTGATACAATAATTATTTTAAAATATAAGTGCTTTCTAATTTTTAAGTGAGACAAGTTTTTAAAAAAATAAAATACAAGTAATAATCTTGATTAGAAAATTAAAAGAATGAATTCTTACATAATTATGATTTAATATACCGTGCTTGTATTTTATAAAATCTTAAATCATTAAATTTTATGAGCAATTATGAACTCTACCCTTTGTATTTTTTAAAGTGTATCTTTCATTTTAAAATAATTAAATTCAATAATAATGCACTTAGAAATAAGTCTCATCCATCCCACACGTCAAGCTTGATAGAGATGACGCACATATTTGCAATATGATTGGACTGTGCTTATGTTGATCCGATATTATAAAGTAATTGTCTGATACATGTTATATTGAATATTTTAATATTTTTAAAATATTTTTTATTGATATATTATTTATTTATTTTTAAAACATATTTTATCATATTAATATATATATACATACATATATATATATATATATATATATATATATATATCTGTTTATATTCTATATTTATATTCATACTTTTTAACTATCCACGTTAGTCTAGCAGAATTTAATATAGACCACTTTTAGGATAATCCATATATAAGTTAAGCACAAATCAATCATTAATTTATTTAATAATAAATTAATGATTAAAATTAAAATATTAAATTCAATTAATAATATTTAAATTCGTACAAAGCTTTAATTAAATTATTTTTTTTCTTTTATGAATAATTATATATATTAAAAATTTATAAATTTTAATTAATAAATGTTATATACATTTATATTTACATATAAATGTTATCAAATAAAAAAATAATTAATTCATAAATCCAAATAAAAGAGATTCATTATAACCTTATCCTGGTCCAACATTTTGAGAGAAGGTTGCGTTGCATCCAGTCAAGTCAGTCCATGTGCGTACAGTGTACACGCCTTTCCTTATCGTGGTCCAACATTTTGAGAGAAGGTTCCAATGCATCCAGTGAAGTCAGTCCAATTGAGGTTAATGGGAACCTAATTCTGTGATTTTTCATTTTATATTAAAATATTGATAAAAGAAATCCAAGATGTATCCACAAGTAATAATCTATCATTTGTGGAAAAAGTGTGAAATCGAAGGCACGACGGTGATTGGTGTTGTAGACTTGGACCAACTTAATTTCCTCCAAAGCTCTTGTTTTTAATCTTCAATATATAGTAATTTTATATATTTGGTAGTCTATACCGCCGAAGAAGAGATTCCTTGTACATGTATTATGTATAATAGAATAAAGTAATAAGACTTAGTAGTACTTAATTTGTATATTAAATTTTATTGTCCAATAGTTGTTAAAATAACTGCATGCTTCCAGTCAAAAAAACTGCATGCTTTTATTATTTCAACAAACAAATTGAATCTTCATACCCATTTCATTTTCATTAATAAATAATTGAATGTCTGATTTGAATTTTGAAGATAAATATATTGTAAGAGAAAATCCCCATGAATAGGTGATTAATAATATCAATGTAAATTTCTGCTTAAGTTTATGATTTGTCATGACTTTAGAAAAAGAGAGTTTCTTTTTATCATAAGCTTTTATTTACAAAAAAAATATATAAGAAAAAATTGATTTGATAGTTTTTTTTAAAGCCGATAATTGTCAAAAATTTAATTTATTTAGACATTGCATGAAAAAATTATTTTTGATTACTTCAAATTAACATATATAAAAGTAAGATTTTGTTAATAATTGTCCTTAGAAAGCTAAAATAAAAAGTTTCAAATGAATGTCTAGTTTTCAATGTATTGACTGTCTAGTCTTCATATAAAATTTTTTATTTTGATTTTTTTAACAACTACTGTTAAGACATTTATTAATAAAACTCATAAAAGTATGATATAAAGAACTTTTGCTTTTTAACACACAAAAAAAAGAACTTTTGCTTGACCAAAAATATCGTTGTAATCTTCAAATTATTTTTGAAGTAATACTTCAAATTAAGTATGTACCAAAAATTATTTTTGAAGTATTATTCAAATTAAGTTTTTATCCTCATATTTTTACTTCGTGTTCATACTATAGTAGTCATTTTTTTTAATTTGTTCATTTTAATGCTCAATTTACCAATTAAATACAGTGTTGTGACCTTTATATTAGTTTTCATTCAAATAATTTTATTATAGTGGCGTGTCACATTAAATTTTTGATAAAAAAAGGGTAATGAGTGCGATAGTCTTATGTGAAAAAAAATTTTATGTAACATATCACTGTTTAATATAAGAATTTGAATGCAAGTTTATTATAATGACAACTTTAGATGTCATTGATAAATTGAGATACTAAAGTGAATAAATCAAAATATAAGGACTAAAAATTTAATTAAAAATTGAAAAAACATTTTAGGCTTGTCTGATAAAATTGGTGTTAAGGGCATTTTTATAAAGTTAACTATCGTTATCTGCTAAATTTGATTATGAGTTCCTGGATTAAGACTCCCAAATTGATATTTTATTTGGTTGAAATTGATGGTACTTATTTATTATTGACTAACGAAACTTTTGAATAATAGCTGGACAAGTAAAACGGAAAATGTCATCTTGTACTTAGGTAAGTTAAATTGTGATAGATAAGTCGGATTCAATGTGTAATTAGAATATCAGTTCTCTATATATATATATGCTTGCCGACAAAAAAAGAAAAAAACTACATAAATATGCTTCTGTCTTGCATATAGTGTTGGACTTGGTCTTCTGAATATCCTCAATTAAAATCAAGATTCCTATCTGCGTAATTGTCAATAGATATCATTTGTCAACCAAAAAATACCACGGAAAATAACAAAGTAAATCAAAGAGCTCCAATTCTACAGCCGACCGTATAAACATGACTAAGGCCTTTCTCATTTCTCAAATTTGGCCCCATCAAAACATTGCTTTTGAAATTGTATTCCTCCCACTACTTTTTATAAACTATTTATTACTCTATACACTGTCTGACTGTCACACTGACTGCCTGGTTGTTGAATTTAAATCACCTGGCTTGGTTGGAACTTTATACTCCAGTTATGAAAATTTTATAAAATTACACTAGTTTTCATTTAAAATTTTTGTTTATATATTTTTTAGATCTATCAAAAAAATGTCATATAAGAAGAAGATTAATAAAAATTTCCCAAAAAAAGTACTTGTCATATGAAATATAATCTAATAAATAGAGATAATAAAAATCAAGGAAAACTTTTTCTTAAACAAAAAATCATGTAAGACTTACATGTTTGGTTTTGCTTAATTTTATTAAAAAAAACATTTTTTTCAAAAGCTATCTCAAAAAGATTTTGATATAAACTATTTTAAATACAAAATAAACCAATACAAATACGTTTAAATTATTTAATCATGTGGTCGATCCAATTCAATAAAAAATAACTATTGTTATTCCTGTATTTTTTTAAATATATAAATTTCTTTTTGGAGAATTTTTAGATATATAAATAAGAAATCACAAATAGGTAGTTACAAGAAAGAAGGCTGAAAATTGTAAATTTTATATAAGTTTATCATATGTTTCGAGTAAGCTCTGATACTTAGGTATGAGGGAACAAGGATGGCCGGCCGAAAACCTGTGAGAAAAGTGGCAGGCAAAGCTATCTAAGACTTAGGTTGGCGGAAAAATAGGTAGGCAATGGCACAAAATTAGTAAGCTAGCGTATTTTGGGTGAAGAGCGGAACATACCACACTTTGGATGGCAATCCAGCTTACAAAGGCATCCTTAGGGTGGTCTTTTGGCTCCTGCCAATCATGAAGCCATTTAAAACTTTTGAACATTAGCTATACGTTTTGCTAAGTTTTTTATAAGCTGGAGCTTTGATGGCCGAGCAAAACGTATAGCCAACGTCTAAAAGTTTTAAATGCTTCATGATTGGCAAGAGTCGAAAAACCACCCTGAAGATCCCTTTATAAGTTGGATTGCAGTCCAAAGTGGGGTATGTTCCGCTCTACACCTAAAACACTCTAACCTACTAGTCTTATGCTATTGCCTACTTATCTTTCCATCAACCTAGGTCTCAGGTAGCTTTGTTTGTCGCTTTTCTCATAGGTTTATGACCAATCATCCTTGTTCTCTCATACCTAAGTCTTGGAACTTGTTCGGAACGGGTATGTGTGTGTGTGTATATATATATATATATGTATATAATTTAACATATTGTAGTCTTAAGTTTTTTTTTGGTTCAATGTAGTAAGGGTTTAATCACGTTGGTTCGGTTCGATTTTTGAAGAAAAATAAATCCGAATCAATCAAAATTAATTGGTTCAGTTTAGTTCGATTTTTGTATTTTTTGATAATCAAATTCGAATCAAACCGAATCGAACATCTACAGATTGGTTTAGTTCGAGTAATTGGGTTTATCAATTTTTTTATACAAAAATTAGTTAAATAATTAGCTTTCTATAAAAAAATACATAATAATTACATTATAAAAAAAATAAGTATATTCAATCATGGGTGGAGAAGGATTTCTGATATAATGTCTAAATAATACAAAAATCTGAATAATTAATTATTCAATCATTCAAACTTCCGCTAGGCTGGACAAGGATTTCTGATATAATGTCTACTTTGGCTGAAATTGAATAGCTAACAGTGGGAAAAGGATATTTGATTTGTTCACCTTGTTCTCCAAGCCCAACTGGCAAAGCTGTTAAAAATTCAATCAACTTGCCAATCCCATATTTCCTAATAATATGTGACATGACAACATGAATGCACCCACTTCCTTGAAAATAATACATGGAAGGAAACAAACATACTGGAAGGGTGAATCAATATTTCTTTTACACAGATATCTCTTTACCATAAGAACATTTTCTCTTGGATCAATTATTTATAAGGCATCAAGCAATAGATATAGATTACAACAGTGACTAGAATCAATAAAGATTCCAATTGAGCAAATGAAACAAGTCAATCAAATTAGTAGTAATCCAGGTTTAGACAGCAACACTATAACAAGTACTAGAATGTATTGAAGAAACATAATAGATTGAAGTACACAAAATTTGTACACCTTAAGTTAACCATTTGTTAACTGCTGGATGCAGCCATCCTCCTTGTAATCTTGCAGATCCATTTTTTTTCCCAATATAGCTTTTAAAAGCTGAGACGTTTCCTCCTCCTCAAAACACTCCACAAACTTTTGTAGGAACATCATCTCAGAGATTCTAAATGGTGTAATTAAGCTTGCATTCTTTTTTATCAAACCTTTTCTCAATAGATACGGGAGAACAAAAGCCCTTGAAATGATCTTTTTCTCCAAATTAAATTCAAAAAGATCTGGTCCCTTGACAAGGGCTAAAGCATCCTAACTCAACTGATTGACCCAAAAACTCATCACTGCATTAATCTTATCACAGGATACTAACATACAGTTACGCTGCCTCCTAAATGCTTCAAGAATGGTTTCATCAGACCACCCCCACTTCTTAAAGACATCAACTTTCTCATCCCACCTTGATTTGCTGACAGTATGTTTGGCAAGTAATGCTATACTAAAAGTTATTTTTGAAGGATTAAATCCCAACCCCTTTACTTCCCCCACCTCCTTAAGCAAGTCAGTTGACCAGAGCATACTAGGCCACTTGCCTAGCAAAATGGCAATGTTAATCAGAAACTCCTCAACAATTTGACATTGATGCAGCATAAATTACAAAAAATAAAATATATATAATATGATTTTGATTCTCGATTTTAAAATTTTAAACTCAAAATGAAATTAATTAAATTTTAATTAATTCAAATTTTATCTAAATTAATTAATATATTTAAATTAAATTAATTTAATTGATTCAATTCGAATTGATCTAATTATCTGATCAAATTTATACTTTTACAGTGTATTCTTTAGATTAATTTCATGGAGGAAATGATTTAGGAGTTGACATCAGAAAACCGTATGACGGACATTCCGCAATAAATGCAGTGCGTGTGCCTCCGCCCACAAAGAAAGGCGTGTACACTGTACACAACAGATTCTTTGACTTTGCATTTCTTTTGTTAAATTATTTTGCTTGTTAATCGCAAACACTAGTATCTTTTTCTATAGTTGAAGCAATATATAACAGACATGAAAGCACTCACGGTTGCTTTATACCTCCCTCCTCCCTCAACTGTAACAAATTTCCGTCTCTCCTTCCTCTGCTCTTAACATCAACTCTTTCTCTTCCAAAACCAAAATTTCCTTTATAGAGTCAGTTATTTTTCAAGTCATAATGTAATACAGTGTATTTATATTAATTAATTTTATATTCAAATCCAAACATGCTTGTGAATAAGCAATGAAAACCCTGGCTAATCACACGTAACACAACACAACCATAGCAATTAGTATTTACTTAAGCAAATTAGGCAAAGAAGGAGGGTGTTACCTTAATATGACCATGGACAAAGCATCACAGACCAGCTCCGACTCGCCGACCCGAGATCCGAAAGTGCTATCCATCGAATGCCTCAAAGGAAGCTCAAAAGCAGACGAGTGGACCCGGGATATGCTCCAAACCGGGGACATCGTGGAGGAGCTCCGAATCGGGAGCTCCAAGAATTCGCGGGTTCGGTTCAAATCGCCGTTTAAAAACGGCAAGAGCGGTGTGCAGAAGATCTTGCAGGACACGTATAAGAAGAAGGAAACATCCATAGTGGTTCGGGTCAGGCGAGGACCCGACGAGTTGGCGGAGTTGCAGGCGTGTATTGTGCCCAACGATTCCTCCTCCACCGGGAAGAAACAGTTCGTGCTCCGCTCCATTAGTGACCCGAATTACGTCGTTGGGTTCTTGGATCGAACTGAAGCTGAATGCTTCGAGCTTCAAGGTACTTTACGCCTACCACAATCCCCAGCTTCAAACTGAATGCTTCATTGTTTTTCCTGGTTTGCTTTTGACTTTTGAGATTGCATGATTTTTTATTTTTTTGGGTTGAGTGCGTTAAGAACAGTTCTTCGCCGCCATTTAATCACATCATTAAAAATATTGATTATTCTTTTTAATCGTTTCTTTTTCAAAAACTCTTTTAACGAGATTTTAATTATAAGTTATTTTAAATATAAAATAAATTAATTAAAACACACTAATATGTTAATTGCCAAATTTCTTTTTATTTTTTATATTTTTATTTTAAAAAAATCCCTCTACGGCGGCAATACTTTTTTACCTTATAGTTTTTACTAAACCACCACAAATCTGAGTAGCAGTGTAGATTTTACGTTCCTCTTGTTAAGTCACCTCGGTCCTTGCAGCTGGTGAATGATGCCGGCAGTTGGTTCGCCCAATTTCCATTATTAATTTTAACCCCTTTTGCCATGGATCCAGGAACCAATGTTTTTCACATGTATTATAGTTTAGTTTGTATTGAAGATAAATTGGTAGACTTAGGATTCTTGCTGGCTATCATTGGATTGATTAATGGATATTGATATGTCAGGGTCATTAGTATCGATTAAACTCGGTATAGTTACGTACTATGTGTATGAAGATATGTTAGATATAAAATCATTTACGAGTTTTCACCTAGAAACTTAAGTTTTTGGGATATTTAGCCATTAATAAGAGGAGATGATCATTTGATGCTAATATTGAATCGAGTTAAAATACCCCTTTTACAGTAGTCAGTTCTGCAATGTTGTTTTTGCCTTGTATGTTATTAAAATTTCCTGATTTTCTTTTAATCATAGCGTCGTATGTACTGCACTCTCAATCTATCATGTAAGATTTTGTTCAGTGGTAGTCTTAAAAATGAAAAGAGTAAACTTTATCTAGCACTAACACATACATTAATAGACTTCTTCAGTTGATTGTGAGGTTTTGAGATGAGATCCCACATTCACCCATTTGTATTACATGAGTAGGGCTCAATGTGGTTTCCCTTTCTCCGAGTGTAGCCTGTGTGCATTGGTGTATGAGTTTATTATTAGTTAAAATCTGTAAGATTTTCCGATGATCCATTATCTAATAATAATAATAATAATAAAGAACACATGCAGTAATAGGTCTGCATTACTGATTTCAGGGACAGATCTTTGCCAATAAGTGTCCTTCATAACAGCTCTCATAATATCATCAGTAGACTTAACTGATGCATACTGTTTAACTGCAATGGTTGGTGGTAGCTATTTTTGGTCTGCTGTTGTCGTTGTATTGACATCTCACGAAGCAATGTGTGTCTTATCAAATATTCAAATTAAGTTAAAAATGTATACCCTTCTTTGAGTTTAATAGCTAATTCTATTTTAACTTTGAATGGATAAATTGCTACCAAGTATTCAACATTTCCGCCAATGTCTTACTCTTGTCTTGTAAGGTTACATGAACTTATGGAACCTCAATCTCAGAACACCAGCAAAATTAATGCATCTTTGCATTCACCTTAATTTATGCTGGGAAGCTGTACCTTGGTTTCATCTTCTCCATCGGTGTTGGCTGATTGTCAGCTGTTATTTGGTCAGCAATGGACTTGCAGTTTTTCCACTCTTACTTTCTCATATCATATCTAATCTGTAAAGATTAATTGCAATTTGCAGCTTCAAGGACCACGAGGATGGTAAATGCGCTAACCAGGACCCGGCTACAGGATGGATATGTTTCATATCCATGGGAGAGGAGGATGCAGGAGATGCTATCAGTTCCCAATTCTAGCAACTTTCTTTCCATATTACTTCTTCCCAAAGCTTCTGATCGAGTAGCTTCTCGCTACAATGATCTGGAGGACACTCTAGCCAGGGCAAATACATGGCTAAATGCAGGTCAAGCTTCAGGGGTCCCTATTGTCTTCATGAACATCCAAACTGAGTCCCTACTTACCAAGGTAAACCGTCACTCCCTATTCACAATAAGGCACATGTAGCGTAATGGCTTTATTACTCTCTTCACCATTATTTTTTCTTTAAGAAGAAATTTTTAGATAGGTATGGTCTATCACGTTATTTCTAAGACACTCAAATAATTAGTTGATATATATAAAAATATTTTTAAAGATTGATGCATTTCTATCATAGACCCCACCCCACACCTTTACATATGTGAAATTTAAACTGTGACTAGCCAAGAATTACTTCTTTTTTTAGAGAGACAGTTGTTTTTCTGTTCTTGGCTGGCTTTTGTTGTACAATGTGACACATGGAGTTTCCCTTTGATTTGTGTGACAGATATCTGGAGAGACAGCTTCTTCCACTGTGAATGCAGGTTCATTATCTGACTTATCTAACCTAGCAAATGCAAGCCTTTACGGCTTTGAGGACTACCATGGAATAGACATAGGCGTTGTTCGTGCAGTTCGCCTGTGGTATGCTCCAATTGGAGGAGAGATCTCTGTTGAGATAAAACTAAAAGAGGATGACGCAAAGCTTGGTTTTGCCATTAGCCGTACAGAAGAGGTATCTCTCTTGATCATGCATGGCCTTATATATATGGTTAAACGGATTATACTGTTTAAGGTTTTAGCTAATAATAATTTTCTCTATAATCTACAGGGATTTATTTTCATCTCATCAGTTATTAATCAAGAAAATGTACCTGCTACACGGTCAGGACTCAGCAATCTGTATAAGCTAGCAACAGATACTTCTACGTTGTTGGTAGTTTCAAGAGTTTCAAATCAAAAAGTTCTTCCATGGATGGTTTCTTCGACAGGAGCCATTAGGTGTTATGACACTGTTTCACTCAGCCAGAAGCTCTCCTTGCACCGACACACCAGATTTCCCATTCTCCTGCACGTCTTCCTTTGGGACCGAGCATTGGCTTCTTCAAATGGAGGAAGCACTAGATTGAGGACTTTGTCTTCTTCTGTGTTGCCATTACCATCTGAAGTTCAACTGGCACGCAATCCAAATGTAAATCAAATACTGCCATTGCCCCCTGAAGCATCTGATCCAAGTGATATCACCAGTGATCTTTCACAGTCCAGGCTTGAGAGAGACACAGCTGGAGAACTCTCATTCAGATTCCACGACTTCTCCTTGTCCAGCAACTGGGTATGATATGCATACGTAGTTGTTTCTTGTTTGTTTGTTTTTATTTTTCCACCTTGTAAGAAGAGTTATCAAATGAAGGCTTTTGCTGCTGTTTTGTTATTGTACATACCTAATATACATTGCTTCAGACTTCAGGCCTTTAGGGAGGTGCTAGTTGTTTTGCTTCATTATTAGCTTGTCCACAGAAAAGCAGAATAAAGCATATAGAATTGGTTATTTGAAGTTTGAAAAGTAGATGATCTTTGCTCGTCTTTCCTTGTAGTTTTGGGTCTGGATGATGTACTTTCATGTATCTAATTCATAAATTGCAAGAAACTTTCTGCTCAGTAGTTAACTGGCTTTGAAACACAACTATTTACTTTCTGCTCAGTACTTTGATGAAACACAAATATTGGCTAATCAAATGCTATATACTTCAACTGGAAGGCCTTAAAAAGTGCATTCCCACTACCAGGATCCTACTTCTTAAGTTAGATTGTTTCACTATTTTCCATCACACTAGTCTAGCTATGGCATTGACTTTGAAATTGCTATTGGCTGCTGGTTTTAAATGTTTCAGGTGTTTTCGTTTTAGTTCTTATCTTAAAGCAAGTTGGAATAAGGAAAGTATAGTGCTTTAGAGTTCAGATTTACTACTGATTGTCCCTAGGGCTGCAATTTTGGCCCAAAACTATTTACCTACCCTAGTCCCACTTCATTCTGGTTCATTCACATCACACCCACCCAATTGGGCCACAGGATTAATGGTATGGTCATTAGTATAATGTGTGTGATTCATTAGGGTGACAATTTTAGACCAAAAAAAGAATTTGGGTGATAATCATAAACTTAACACTAAATAGTTAGTGCAAAAGTTTCTTGATAAAAAATTCCTCATACTTTCCAGTTTATACCCAAAAAAACTGCTAATACGACATTGATTGTAACCCTAATTAATCACACACGTTATACCAACGACCTATTATTTTATATAGCTTATGATGCGTTTATGTTATTATGTGATAATGGTTAGGCTTCAATTTTTTTTAACCATCAACTTAAACACAACTATGTTGATACTATGCACTTTTTTTTAGAAATTAAAATTTTAGTCATTAAAATTTTTACTTATTTTTAATTTAGGTTTTCTAATTTTCTTTTCAAATCAATTCTTATAGTTATAAATATTTTTAAAGTAATCTTTATCGTTAATTTTTATTATAATACTATCAATTTAATTATTATTAAATATTTTATAAAGATAAAAAAATATTTAAAAAAGTATTTACTTAATTAATGAGTACATATTTAAAAGAAATAAATACCTACAATAACACTTATTGAAATATAAGAATATTTATTGGACATTTTATAAAAAAATAAATATATAAAAAAACAATTAATAGACTAATAGTTATTAAATTAACTAATTGACAGTGTTATAACAAATGCATTATAATAAAAATTACTAATAAGGATAATTTTAGAAATATTTGTAAATATAAGAATTGATTTAAAAATATATATAAAGATTAAATTAAAAATAAATAAAAATTATAGGATCAAAATTTTAATTTATTTATTTTATTTTAAAACGACAACAGAAGTGGTGCCATGGATCACGATCCGTGCCTTCAGTTTAGGAAACACTTACACCGTTGATTGATGTACTCATCCACGGTCGTAAGACGCTCCTTGGTCTTTTGCTTTTTCGCTCTCTGCAAAAATCAAATTCTCCCGCTCCACTTTTTTCACGATGTGGTATTACATATACACCCGCAAACCCAAAATGGTTCACCATCGCCAAAGCAGATCTCTTAGTTCTGAATCATTCTAGAACCCTCGTCACTTTTCTTGTAACGCAAATGGCTCGGACAAAGCAGACAGCACGGAAGTCCACCGGAGGAAAGGCGCCGAGGAAGCAGTTAGCGACGAAGGCTGCTCGGAAGTCAGCTCCGGCCACCGGCGGAGTAAAGAAGCCGCACCGGTTCAGGCCGGGAACGGTGGCTCTGAGGGAGATCAGGAAGTACCAGAAGAGCACGGAGCTGTTAATCCGAAAGCTTCCATTCCAGAGGCTGGTGAGGGAGATTGCTCAGGATTTCAAGACCGATCTTCGCTTCCAGAGCAGTGCCGTTTCTGCGTTGCAGGAAGCTGCGGAGGCTTATCTGGTTGGGCTCTTCGAAGATACTAATCTCTGTGCTATTCATGCCAAGAGGGTTACCATTATGCCCAAAGATATTCAACTTGCTCGCAGGATTAGGGGCGAGAGGGCTTAGGGTGTTTTTTCTTGTAATGTTCAACTAGAATTAGGAAGTAATCTTAATCTTGTTAGGGATCACAAGTCACAACTCTTGTTTGTAAGATTCATCGTATTTTATCACAAAAATTGTGCTCAGTTCAACTTCAAACTCTCAACATGTTTTTTTTTTAATTTTTAAAATGGATGAAGTCATCCATTGCATTTGCATAAAAGCTTTGCTAAATCGTCCGAAGAATTCCACGAGTGGCCTTTATGAATTGCCTGGGCCAATAATTTTTTTAATTAAATGAAAAAAATATTCAGTGTTTTCTATGTTTTTAAGATATTAATTATATTTATTTTTTATTAAATATTTTTATTAAGTTGTAGAAGGATTTTTAAGAATATATTTTAAGAAGATATAATAAAATTCATTGAAGTTTATACTTTTATGATTTTTTTTTATATAATAAGGTCATTTGGAAAATAGAGTTAGATATAAACATTATAAAAAAAAATGTGACATATATTTTAATTGAATTTTATTAATAAAATTTTTTAGATTAATTTGTAAAAGCAATAAGAATATCCAAGAACAAATTATTTTTATTGAAAGCATTTTTCTAATGAAATCCTTGATAACTTCTATAGTAAATAAAATATACAGAATGAAATATTGCAAAGTTTTGGTATCTATTACCGGTTAGAATTGGGACATAACATAATTTCGGTCTATACTAGCACCATAATATCATACTGTGGAGGAAGATTAGAACTTTGCAATTCTAGAATATGGGTTTATCCATGAAAGTAGGAATCTTTATAGGCAAAGATATGGGCTCTTTTGAGTAGGAAACAAAGATGAGAGGATCATTATAATGGATGAGAGGATCCATTCTCCTTCCATTATTCTTTGGTAGGAATTGGAGAGAAACAAGCTGGTATTGTTATAACGAAAATACACTATTTTGATTTGAATCTGTTTTAGTTGCCATTCGTGCTTGAACATGGTTGAAAGTTTGCAAACATGCGAAGTTTTTCTTTTTGTCTTTTCCTAGAACTACCAGAAATGGGGATGGAGAATTTCTGAGATCTTTTTGGTCATTGACATGTTAGGAAGAAATTTTGATTTTTATAGCTAGAGATTGAACATCATAATCACGATTCTACGCAATAAATTGCATGTAAATGGCAATATGAGTGTAAACATAATTGAAACTGCCTTAACATTACTCTAAACATTTCAAATAACCAGGCCTGCAAATTTAGCTCATTCAGAAACAGTTTGAGAGTGAAAAAGCAAAATAACCCAGCCATTACTCAAGGAAGGATCAAGTTCCTAGAAAATTTTGACTAGAAAATCTTTGGGTGGGGATAAAAGAGCGACAGCCCCTCTGTCTGGACTTGAGAATTTCTGGTGCACTGCTTTGAATTTACTATCTGCAGCACTTGAGTGTAAGCTGACTAACAGCCTGGCACAATCTCTGTTTACATAAGAAAAGAGAGCTATTTAGTCAGTATATCATTTAAACCCCACAAAGCTCAAAGACCCAATCCCCCATTGAACACTAAATACTTAAGATGTGTCACTGAATTAGAGAAATGAAAATACATTATCTGTTCTGTACAATAGCCAGTCCGGTGCTTTAGAATTTCACTCCAGAAGGGACACCTATTGAGTGTACATCGAGCAGCATAGACGGCTGCCGCAGCTATCATTGAAGGGCAGTGCAATATAACAGTTTGATAGTGCACAAGACCAAGTTCAGCCAGGAAAAAGACCAAGTTCTCCATCTACACAACATCCAAAGTGAAGAAATGAAAGCAATCACAAACTGTGTTACAATCAATTATTTAAAATGTTACGTGAAACCTATTGTTAACAACATAAATATATTACCTCCTGATCAGGCTGAACAGAAGCTCTGATGAATCGAATTAAAAATACATAGGGCGTGGGAACTGTTAGATACCATTGTAACTTCTCAAGAATTGCTTTCTCCATGAAAAGAATCTGATCTTTGGTGTAAGCATCATCTGATATGTTAGTAAACTCCTTAATCTGCAATTCCCACAACCAAAAAGAAATTTAGAAATAATAGCAGAAAGGTTCACAATGTGTTATCCATGAAAGTAGTGCTACCTGAGGAGGCCATATCTCTTCATACTTGCAAGCTATGAGCATTGAGCTTATGCCCACTAACTGTAATTCATTTTTTGGTACAACTGTCAGTGAGAGGTATCGATCAATTATATTTATGGTAAGATAGAGCGTTTCAGGCATTAATTTAAATCTCCTATGTACATCAACCAGCCAGTCCACAGTAATAGACCTCATCTTCTCATTAATTTCATGCTGGGAATTCATGTAATCTGAAACTTGGCTCTCACCCTACATCAGAAATTCCATTAATAAAAGGAGGAAGAGATGGCAATGTAAGGCATAAGATATGAGGATAATATTTACTTCTTTTAGCTTATAGAATTTGTATAGATCATCAAGGTATTCAACTACTTCCAATTCATCATTAGCATCATCTGCATCAATGTCAATAGGCTGATCCTCTGGTTTGGCCAAGATTCCACAAGCAGCCTGTACGAAAACCATTAGAAAACCAACAAGAAGAAAAAGCCAGGGTGGGCATAGAGGAAATTGTTCAAATCTATCACTATTTATATTGTATGCTGTAAACAAAATTGAACCACCTTGCTTTGTGCAGTAAGTACTGAAGTCAGAGTCTTGACCTTCCTAACAGATCTTTCCCTAGACTTTCTTTCACAAACAAAATCAACCTTTTCTCCAGCTTCAGAACTGACCACATCTACAGGCTTGGGAGGCTTGTCAGTCAAATCTTCTACACCATGTTTCTTGTGAAGAATTGAATTATTGTCTAATGCAGGTACAACAACATTCTGAAAATAAACATATGGCAGTTGAAAGAACATTAGGTCAATCACAGGATTATTCAAATACAACACATCATTAAATGAGATTCAATCACAAGGATTATTCAAATACAACACCATTAAATGAGATAAGAAATGTCATCTTATTGCTGCTTTTTTTTTTTGGGGGGGGGGGGGGAGGGGGGGTTGCTATCTTAATGCTATAATGAGCAAGGAGCTGCACAAGGAAAGAAAATAAAAACTTTCTTTCCTTGTGCGGCTCCTAGCTCATTAGCTTGGACTTCTAAAGGCAAATCCCACATTCTGCAAATCAACAGGGACAAATTCATTAAAAATCTGATGCATAGTTAGATGTTTAATTCAAGTGCATTGCCAAATAAGGATAGCAAAGGACACTTTGTTCTTACTGCTGCAGTTTGTCCATTTGCCAACAGTTTTGCATGGAAGTTCCTGCAAACAACAAACAATCTTGGTTTATAAAAAAACAAACAGAAGAGACAAGGCAGGCTACTGGTAAGTAACAAGAAAATTGGAGAACCTTGTGATTGGCCGTGAAATCTGCTTCCCTTCAGCGATTCTAACCAGCTCCAGATTACCAATGTCTCCAAGAACTTGACGGTTGCCTTGTCCTGTCTCCTTGTTTTTGCCTCTTCCTGTAAGAAAAGTGAGACCAAATTATATGCATTCAAGATATAAAGTCTTAGCCCATTTTAATAATTTACTGCTTAAAAGCAAATTTTTTAATACAATTCAAACAAAACTAGTTATACTAAAATTACTTTTGAATTAACATATCTGTGAAAAAACTCTTTTTTTTACATAATAATTTCTTTTCAAAGCAATACAAACACACACTGCTTAATAATAATTGACGTGAGTACATGATCAATACCCAAAACCCTGATACCCAGTCTTTACATTTTTAATTTTTGAGAAGTGACTTAGCTTTCTTATAAACAGCAACAGAGAAGTGAGTACAGGATCAATACCCAAAACCTAAGAGAAAAGCGTAACAAATTCTAAAATGTGCATTCAAGCAAAGATCTATCGGCAAAAAAAAAAAAAAGAAAAAAGAAAAATAACATTTGACTTGAAATAAGAAAAAAAAAAGAAATAAAAGCGATCAAAAACCTCTTGCTCTGCTCTCCATCTCCCACTGCTAATTGCTAAATCTTTCTGGGTGTACGATCAGAAGCAGGTTTAGGCGTTTAGCACCTCACCCAATCTCTCTTTTCGATTCTACTTACTACATTTTAAGCACATGTCGTTCTGAATATTTATATAACCCTATAATCATCGGTTTGAATTTTTTTTTCTTTCAAATTTTCATTTTCTTTCCATCTAAAAAAAAATTAGAATCGTTCGAAATTGAAATCCTATAATTTTGTGCATACGGTACGGGCTAAGCCCATTGGGTTCAAATGTCCAGCAATGGACGGTTCAGCTCATTAATTTCAAGCTTAAATTTCCTAGTCAAGCAAAATCGTACATAACACGATACCTTCCATATAAGACAAACTCAAAATTCAATAAAAAGAAGATATACTATATTTCAATAAAGGAGAAAAATATGAGATCACGTCAAAAATAAATGATCCAATTTCCTTAAAAACGGATACGATTTTAACCACAAAGTCCATTTACCAATTTTAAATGCATCCATCTCACTAATCATAATCCATCTTCGTAACTTGTTGCTGTCTTTTTGGGCTTACGGCCCCTATTTATAAAAAAACAAAAATCATAATTCATTCTGAACGGTACAAATATTTCGAACCCTTCAGAAAATTGGCACAAACTTGTGGATAGTACAAACTCGGAATAACAAATAGTACTGTAGGCATGTTTGAATTAAATTATTTTTTTTAAAAAAATTATTGTTCATCTTTTAAAAACCCTGAGATTTTAACTATAAGCTATATTAAATAGAAAATAAAATAATCCAAACACCAAATATATAAGTCAAGATAATTTATCATAATTTTGAAGAACAGTTACAGATCTAAGCTCTCTCGCCCCTAATTCTACGAGCAAGTTGAATATCCTTAGGCATGATAGTGACTCGTTTTGCATGAATAGCGCAGAGATTGGTGTCCTCAAATAAACCAACCAAATAAGCCTCCGCTGCTTCTTGCAACGCAGATACAGCGCTGCTCTGGAACCGTAGATCTGTCTTGAAATCCTGCGCGATCTCTCTCACCAGCCGTTGAAACGGAAGCTTTCGAATCAACAGCTCCGTGCTCTTTTGGTACTTCCTAATCTCTCTCAGAGCCACCGTCCCTGGCCTGAACCGATGTGGCTTTTTCACGCCGCCGGTTGCCGGAGCTGATTTTCTGGCTGCTTTGGTGGCCAGCTGCTTCCTCGGTGCCTTGCCTCCGGTGGATTTACGTGCAGTTTGCTTGGTTCGTGCCATTTCAGTGAATACAATAAGGAAACTGTGCTTATTTCTCTTCAATGGTTGTGACATTCATTCATGAATAATTTATTTATATACCAGTAGCAGTTTGGATTCCGCAAAAATAAATGTAAACCGTTGATTCCGTGAGAAATGTACGGTTGAGATTGTAATCCATGACAGGATGAATAGACCAATAGGATTTCTGGATTTGGTTGTTTATAAGGCGGTAACTTAAAATTTGTGGCGCTTCCTAAGTTTTTGTTTTGGGAGAAAATATTGGGCCCGACTGACCCGTTTTTACAAGTCTGTTGGGCCATTCGTTGATGAAGAAGACCACTGATATTTTGGACTAAATAAATTGTGGGCTGACCCATATCATATGATACATGGACTTGAGTTCCTTAAACACTAATTATCTTGTTATCACAAGACATGTTTGGATTATATTATTTTCGGAGAAATAATTATTTATTTTTTCACAAAATTTTTAATTATCAGTTATTTTAAAAATAAAATAAATAAAAAAATTAAAGACTTTTAGGTAGGTTTTTGTTTTTGTTTTTTGTTTTGGGCCTTAGACTTTTAGTTAACTAAGCACAATTTTAGTAGGATTCTCCATCTCATTAATTTTAGATTTACTGATTTCTCATCTCCCTCTCTATCATAAGGGAAGTCTTCTATTTGGATATTGGTATAAGTTTATGAATGAATATTGCAACCATTTACTTGAACACTGATATAAATTTAAGAATCAATAATTAAAAATTTTACTCTTTAAATAAATATATGTTATTTGAGTATTAGGCGAATATATTTGTATGTAAAAGTTAGTCAACTTTAGATATGTTTGAGAAATAAATACACTAAATATGTTTGGATGGATGGGTTTTGGAAGGAGAGAGAAAAGAAAACTTATTCTTCATTTTGAGTAAATATTCTCTTTAATTGAGAATTTTTAAATTAAAAGGAATAAAATAAAAATGTATCATGTCATCTTTCAATTATTCCTTATTTATTTTTCTAAATATTTTATGGCACTGTCATTTTATAAATGATAAATTAGTCTTTTCTTTCCTTTCCTTCTACACCACCGCATCCAAGATGAAATATGAAGTGTAGGCATGGATCTATCTTCCCTAATTGAGTTAGAACATGGAGCCTTCAACTTCTAAAGCCAATGTTAACTAACCCATGTGAAGGTGAACTTCTTCCCTGAATTTTATCAATTAAGCCACACTTATTTTGTTTTTCTTACTTGTTAAATACCAGAATCATTCATCAACAATGATATAGCTTCACCAGAATCAAGCTATGAGGAAGAGAGAATAAATTCAACAGTAAACATAGCAGCGTTTGAAGACAATATGAAACGTAAGCAACACAATGATCACTGACTCTTACTAACTGAGAAGAATCTAAAAGAGTATGGTTAAATTTAACAAATCAAAAAAGTATAAGATAATAAATTAATTATTTATGATAGACGAAAGAGTGGTAAAGCAGAACATGGGGAATCTGGTTTTGCTAGAATGTAACAATCAAAACAGGACAAAATCCATACATTATACGAGGAGGGCCAGACCAGTAAGCATAACGTAGCTTCTAAACTTTAACTTCGTAACACCTACTTCTGCTTGCAGTATGTTTGTTGTATATGGTGATCTGATATATAGATGGATAGGTGGTGTTGTCATTTTATACTAGACAAAAAGAGCCATGCTTATAGCAGCATTGCTTGTACTTGGTTTGGTTATTTTCTTTGCTATTTCCTCAGTTTTTTACTCTAGCTACCCAGAAAGAGACACCAAATTCATATCACTTGTTTCTTTCAGGCTGGGCTGTGACCGTGAGTGAAAATGAAAGAAGTATTCTTCACGCACAAACAGCTGGAACCGAGGGACATTCCCATGCTCTGTTTCCAAGAAAAGGCTAGGAAACAAAGAAGATTTTTTTATAAAAATTGTACAATTTAATGTGTGTCACATCAAATATAGTATTAAAAATATAATTAAAATAAGAGATAATGATAATCTTAAAAATTTGATGTGACACATTTTGAATAGTATAGAACAAGAGAAATTTTTTACTATAAGAACATCTAAAAATTTCTTGAATGATATTAATTAATGACTGTGATTCTATGACAAACAAGATGACCTCAAAGTCTCATATTTTCGTGTATATTAGGAGTGTAAATGAATTAAGCTATTTATAAACTATTTGAGTTTGATTTGTTAAATACTTGATCAAGCTCGTTTGTTTAACTAAGTAAATAAGTCCAAACTTTAATTAAAACTCGATTATATAAATAAGTCAAACTCAAATTTTATAGGCTCGACATTAAAAACTCGTTAATTGCTCAATTATATATATATATATATATATATATAATATAGGCATAAATTACCATAGTTAATAAAAAAATAAAAAAAAACATGATTGTTAAAGCTATTTATCTTAATAAATATTTATAAAAAATTAACAAAAGTATATAAAATTGTTAACATGTTATATCTTTATGCACAAAGGAAGAAGATCATTTCATTATGAAAATATGTTTAACATTTTTAAGTGTTAAAATTTATTTTAAAATTTCTTTTTGCAATGGTGGAAGATTATGAATTTTTTATAATTTTATATAATGAATTATAAAAAATATTTATTTCTATTTTAAAGATGTTTACTAATTATTAGTTTAAATTTTTTTAAAAAATAAAAAATACTTTAAAGAGAAATTTAATAAAAAAAATAATTAAGACATAAACAAGTTAAACGAGTCAAATTTAAGTTTTTATATTTTTAAACAAGTCGAATTCAAAATTTAAGTTTAACTCATTTAAATAAATAAACTAAGTTAAAACAACTTATTTTTTTTACAAGTTAAACTTGATCTTTAAATATTTGGGTTAACTCAGTTAATTTATACTCTTAGTGTATATGTTTTTTTACCCAAGGGGTTTCCTTTTATAGCCCAAGCATGTAAGAGAGATGATTGCAAAATAAAGTTGTCCGCATGTTTAAATTATTAGAAGGTAATGGGTTAGTTTTTGTTGGATTGATAAGCGTGGATCACAAGGGCTTCCCTCATCCAAACCATTATGAAAGATCTTTAATTTTCCTTGCTTATGAAGTCAATTATTGAAGAACAGACAGAAAAGTACCTGCCAGAGTAAAACCTTACACCATGATTGATCCCAACGTGCTCTGATATATATTATTTTGGTCCCATTTGATGGCCATTATTTAAGGCAAATATTAGAGAAAGAAATATATAATATCCAATTATTCACTATTTGTAGTTAGATTTATTGTTGATTTCTTTCTCTCTCTCTTTTTTTTTAATAAATGTGTTTCTTTTGATTCTCCACTGCAGGTGGGTCTCTTTTTGTTGATCATTAAGAATTCATAAGCCAAGGTAGTATATTGCTGAGGCAGACTTCAGACCTGTGTACATAGAGATCAAAACTTTTAAAGCAGTGAATAGCTCACAATTGTAATTAGACAAATGAAATGAGCAATTTGATTACAAAAATATACGAAGATTAAAGACGTGGATTGACTCAATTGGTTGAATGGATCTGGATAAAATTATACACTCCTTATGTTCATTGGTTGAGTAGATTAAAAAGTTATTGAAGGTATTATTTGGATTAGTCTCTACGAAATTTCTCCTTTGGAGTCTAACATCTTTGCTGGCAGTATTGAAATAACTTATTATATCCACAAATTTTTATTAAAAATTATGAAGATCAGATAATATAAAGTATCTTATTTTCCGTTTGGTGGGAACAAAAAAAATATTTGGTAGGTTAGGAGAAGACTAAAACTTTTCCAACTACTTCATCCTTTCTATTGTCAAAACCAAATACGTCTGTGTTCTAAAGGATAGCTAAACTACCTACTATGAGTTGCTCAAGTGGTTATGACATCCTAAGCTATATTACGTGAAAATGGATAATACCATAATTTAATTCAGGCATCTGTGCTAATGCTATCAATTAAGCAAGAAAAGACACACTTTTTGCATGTGGTTGTTTGACAAATCATACTAACTGCCCTAGCTGGTTGGGCTTAGGGTTCTTAATTTTCTTAAAAAAGTGACTTTTGCAAGAAAAAAATAATTGGTCATAGTCACAACGAAATCCTCACTAAACAAATCCGTTGTCCTACATGGAATTCCAATTCCAATTATACAAAAGGATACCAGACACCAAGCCAAAAATATTCTCCATTTTCAAAAATACCCTATCGGGACTCGTATTTATATATGGCATGACATGGGCTTCCTGTAATTTTAAATAATGCTAGGAACCCAATTGGTCCCCACTGTGGCACACTGTCTTGTAAGATTCATTGTCTGTAAAGTTTTGGAAGGTTTTGGACCTTTTGGTTATTTTTCTCCCCCTTTCGGCCGAAAAACCTGCACCCTTGCACAGCTCAATATTATTTATCTTTTTCATTTTGTAGCTGGACCATTTTGACCTCAGCCACCCTTAACTACATATATAATCAGGGATTTGCAAAAGAAAGCATGTTTAGTTTAAGACTTTAGGACCTTTAAACGTAGGGTTACTTTTCCAATTGATATAAGTTAAACCGCTTTTAAATTGTCCAATTTGAGGTCAACTCCATGAATTTGATAAGTGGTTTTTCCATTTTGAATATTCCCAGTGACCTTTTGGTTTGATGGATAGAGGTTTACGATCTTAAACTTCATGAAGGGTCACCACGTTTGCATGGGAAAAAAAAAATAACAAGAAGGCTTATGTTGTAACATGTGCATTAGGCATTTAATACAAGAGAAGAAACTGCTTACAGGTTTTAGGATCAGATTCGAGAATGGCCAACCAAGTGACAAAGTGATTGATACATAAAAGGCTAGGTCTAAAATATTCTCTTATCACTTAACATAAGACATATGTTTTCTTTATGAAAAAGAAAAGCCACTGATCTTAGTTAGGCCATTCACCAACTCCTCACCACCATATTAGGGTATGGGAAGCACTTGATGGCTATTTGAAGACAGTTCTAGAAGGCAACATACTCATGTCATGATTACACATGAAGTGTAAATGAGTATTAAAGCAACATCTGGTTGACAATATCCTCAAACTGAAAGCTGAATTTCTTGACCTTAAATATGGTGGTGGAACAGACTGGGTGGAATTTCTTATGTTGGCTCTAAATCAATACCACCTAATTCCGCTTTCTGGTATTTTTTCATATATGTGGGCATATTGGTAAACTGGCTTCAGACTGCTGGATGAGCACAAATGGAGTTCAAATTTCTTCTCAGTAATTAACGTGTTTTACTTCGACTGAAAGAAATTTAGATCTTTTAAAACATGTAACTTTAAATTTGATCTTAAAATTTATATATATGAAAATAATATTATTGAGAGAAGTCTTTACTTAAATGCTTAATAATATTTTAAGATATTAATCTGTCACATATCAAGTGAAGAGATACTGTAATAAATCTAAAAATTTTCTTTTCTCTCCTTCACACGCCTCGTGCCATTAGTTTTGAAGAAAAGCTATTTACACATTTTTTTTAATATCATATTTATACTTTATTTGTTTGAGAAATATAAGGTTGAGAAAAAAGATGTTGGAATATTTGTTTTGCTTATTTTATTACCTAATTAAAATGATGTGCAAATATGCTCTTACCTTTCCTATGAGAACAGAGACAAAACTCATTGGATTTGGGATGACCCTTTCTATCCCTGATTCTATTTTCTGGTTCCTATTCCCACCATAGATTATAGCCTTCAAATCAAATCCAACCGTTGGATACCACTTGTTCATCCTCTTTGTTCTTCTCTACTGTAAATAAAAATTCTAAGTATATCTATTCCATATTCTAGTGCACAATATTATCTTCTCGGCATTCACATTACATGCTCCACTTTGTTCTTTCCTCTGTTGTGCTTCATGGCTGCAACTGCAACCACCCCACAAAATTTTCAAGACCATGACAACAACAACAACAATGGCAACCCCAAAATAAGCAGACAGGAAATCCAGACCGCCATAGCCAAAGCAGTGGAGCTAAGGGCCCTTCATGCCGCGTTAACACAAGGAAATAGCCCAGCCAATGCTAGATTCCTATCCCCTTCCCCTGCTTCACGCTCTGCTTCTCAGTTCTCTGCCCAAGATTACCCTGTTTACACCCCAGTAAGTATGAACAATTTTGCTTCATTTTTTACTTTTAACTTTGGCTTCTACTTCTTCCCTGAAAAGGGTATCCAGAATCTGTGTCACTCATGTCAACACTGCTATGAAATGTGATTGTTCCCATTCACCATGATATCCACCACACGAGAGATTCTTGAATTTCTAGACATGTGCATTATTTCTGAGCCTGCTTTCAATTTTTTTTAAGTGATAGTTGACATATTCTGAAACTTCTCCCTCTCTACACAAAGCATGAATGCGGTTTTGACAATTTTTTTTTTTTTTACTTTTTAGCAGTTTTGCTTTATCTTGCCTTTGAACTTTTAACATTGAGAGCAACTCAACTGAACTGAACTGAACCCTGAGTTGAATGAAACACAACAACGATGTCTATTATCTCATTCTTCTCATTTGAAAACATAGATCATGCTCTTATTTCCACTTTGATGGACAATTAGTTTCTAAATGTGAGAATCAATGACAGAGCTATGAAGATGATCCACTGCCATATCATCAAAACCCAACAAAAAGCCGAACAGTATCAGAAAGTTGGGATGAGAACGGGGTAGAAGGAGGAAACAGCATTGAAACCGTTGTTCCAGATTACAAGGAGAAATCAAGTTCAAGAAAGGGACTACCTTTTGGCTTTTCCAACCTAGAAAATCCTCACATATGTCCTGCTGATGATACCAAATCTGTAACAGGTTCTTGTGCAAATCACATTACAGTTCGTCAAACATCACCTGCCAATGACTACTTCAAATCTAGAAGGAGAAAAAGTTTGGATGACTTCAAACCTGTATCCTCCTGCAATAGATGTAACCCTGCTGTCATAACTAGTGAGTTTGAGAATACAAGGAACAACAAGAGCTCCAATATTGTTGTACCCCTTACAGATTCTCATGCATCTTTTCAAACCCAACCAAAAAGTAAAGGTGTGATTTCATGGTTGTTTCCTAGGTTCAAGAAGAAGCATAAGAATGAGAATTCACCAAACAGAACAGAATCTGAGGAAGTTTCTCAGGTTCTTAAGGACATGGGAATAATGTCAGTGGAATCATTGAAGAAAGAGCTGTTGGAAGCAAATGAGAGCAGAGATGCCGCCTTGATGGAAGTTTCTGAGATGAGATCTTCATTGGGGGAGCTGAAACAAAAGATGGAGTACTTGGAGAGTTACTGTGAAGAGTTGAAGAAAGCTTTGAGACAAGCCATGCAGGCAAAAGAGTCGCCACTTTGTGAAAAGCTTAACAGTCATCCTCAGAGAGGAAAACCATTTGATGGGAATGGAGAAAATTTGATGCCTGTGGGTGAGGAAGTAATGGTAGAGGGTTTCTTGCAGATAGTGTCTGAGTCAAGATTATCAGTGAAGCAATTCTGCAAGACCCTTATATGCCAGATGGAAGAAACTGATCATTCTTTGATGGACAACTTGAACATGCTTCTTCAACCATATAGGCTTTCCTTGAATTCCAAATACTCAAAGGCAGTTCTATACCATTTTGAGGCTTTCATAAACCAATCTCTCTACCAAGACTTTGAGAATTGTGTATTCCAAAAGAATGGCTGCACAAAATTCCTAGACCCGCGACAGGATCGCCAAGCACAATTCTCTTCATTCGTTGCACTTAGGAATTTGAGCTGGAATGAGGTGCTGAGAAAGGGTACAAAATATTACAGTGAAGAATTTAGCAAGTTCTGTGACCAGAAAATGAGTTGTATTATCACTACACTAAATTGGACTAGGCCTTGGCCTGAGCAACTCCTTCAAGCTTTCTTTGTGGCAGCAAAATGCATATGGTTGCTACATTTGCTGGCCTTTTCTTTCAACCCACCATTGGGAATTTTAAGGGTTGAAGAGAATAGAAGCTTTGATCCTCACTACATGGAAGATATGGTTCCGGATAGGCAGAGGTCACAAGGTCCAAGCAAGGTTAAGATCATGGTGATGCCAGGGTTTTATGTTCAGGATAGGGTCTTGAGGTGTAAAGTTCTTTGCAGGCACAAATCTGCACCCTAAAGTAAAATGGAATTTGCAAATAGGTTTTATTTTAATGTGCATTTTATTTTTCTTTTATTTAGACTCTCTCCTCTACAAGTCTGTAACCATCCAAGTGTATGTGTAAATTAATAATCGTTCAAATTTGTTATATCTATTGCCAACTAAATCTTGGAAGCTTGGTAATGAGTAGGTGAAGATTCAGGAGTGCAAGGGATAAACTAAAGTAAACTCTTCTTACCATAGATGCATGTAATTATATATGCACCCGTTTTGCTGCTTCTACCCATTGCGAATGTTCTCATGTAGTCAAGAGAGAAAGCATATACAATAGCTGATATATATTCCCACATATACAAAGCTTATTATATTTAGTAAATTGTACCCTAAAATCTCTCCGATCACAACGACACAAGTCCTTTATGTCTAACTATTCTATCTTTTGACCTGCATGCCTACTTTTTCATAAGCATTTCCTGCACCGGGAGTGAAAAGCTTGTTAAATTCATGTTTATCCTAAGTAAAACTTTGCTTTTATCTCCAAGCTAACTTTACATTAAGCTTTCTTACTTAGTTTTAGCTTAATTTTGCTTAAGCAATGCATTTAATGTCTTGAATGATTTGAGATGATGTTTGATTAATTCTTAGAATATTTATTTTTTTTGTTTTAAAATATTATAACTATTTATAAAAGTCTCTTGAAATCACCCTAAAATTATGAAGGAAAAATTTGAGCTTGAAGAGAAGAGATGTATGCAAAAATAGAAGGAAAAAGGTTTATGCATGTTCACGCTTAGGCGCTGGTGCAACGTCCACCTCCTAAGTGTTCACTGGGCTTTATAAAATAAGTGTAGATGATTTTTTAATAAAAAAAAATTGGAAAGGATTATTTGCCAAAAACAAACAAAATCATTAGTGCCCAAGCTTCAACAAGAAAATGTGAGGTTCTGCCACCTGCATGCTTAATAAACCTTTATGATCCAAGCGATATCTACAAGATAACATTCAAGTATTCAATCAACATCAATGGTCATTGATTGATTAAAAGACGTGTTTTTTTTAAAAAAAAAAAAATACGAGGACAAACCAAGAAGCATAACTTTCCATGAGTCAAGTAAAAAAAAATAAGATTAAATATAAACATTACAAACAAAACAAATCTAAACAAAATTTATTTTAACTTTTCAGAATTTTCATTTTTATTTTTTTTTTTCATTTTTTTCATTTTATTTATATATTTTGATAATTTTATTTTTATTACACATTTTTTTATCCATAAATTTACTACATGAATAAATTTAAAACTAGTTAAATCTCCCACAACCCAAAACCCAAACAAAAGCCTTTATTTTTCCTTTATAGCAAACCTGGCCCAAACAACTCAAAGCCCAAATGAATTTCTTTCTTTTTTTTTAGCCTGAAATTCCAACCTAAGTGCATTAGCTCAATCTTTTCTTGGAGCAAACCCAAATTGGGAACTCTAAAAGGGGGGCAAGAACAAATAGAATGGGAAATAAAAACGAGATAAACTATCATTGGTGTGAGATTTTGACTTGAGGAGGTACCCACACTAACGATGATCGCGGCTCCGAGTTGACGGCGCGATTTAAGGAAATAAGCGCGCGGTCCGGATTGCCGCGATGGTGTGATGGACCGATGGAGAGGACGCTTGATTTCGCGCGCGATGGATCGTGATGGTGCGAGGGTGGCGTGCCTGTTCGGACACAGAGCGGGCGAATCGACGGTTCGGCCTGTGATGTGGCATCGGAGACACACGAGGCAAGGGAAAGGGCCGTTTCGAAACTCGATGCAGATCTACGCGAAGGAGCCGGTTTTAGATCCGATTGTGGGTCTCTAACGGATTGTAAGTCGCGGGTAGATGGATTTTCAACGGGATCCTTGTGTATGCAAAAATTTTAACCGTGGTATCGATCGCGAGTGGCTAAGAGCTCGGTTAATTTTTCATTAATAATGATTGGTATCTCAATTTCGGTCTGACCCTAAATATGAAACTTGAGTTTTATTTATGTTTTTCGGTGGCTGCCGTGGAGGGGTGATTAAAGAATCTAATTGGTGGGTTATGGAGGTGAGAGGTATGCTTTTTTTTGAAGTTGATGGGGGTGGTGTGTTTGTGGGAGTGAGGGTACGGTGTGGGGGTTGTGGAGATGGGTTGAAAGCAATTTAGTTTAGTTTATGAAAGATGATGGTGGGTTTGTGATTTGGGTAATGGTGTGGTGAAGGTAATGATGAAGATGTTGGAGATCAAATGAGGAAGAAGATGCCGATGATATAGTGATTGATTGTGTTGTTGATGGTCCCTACGGTTTGGAGGTTGAAAGGAGAGAGTTGTGGTTTGGTCTTTTTGGGTTTGGGGGTGAAGATGGGTTTTCGTGGGGAGATGGATGTGCAAGGTTGAAGGTGAAGGGTGGTCAAGGTTTAAATGTGTAATTTTAGGGTGATGGTAGAGGGAAGATGATGGTTGATGGTTGTCGCAGAAAAGGTTCAAGATGGCTTGGTAAATGGAGATGGAAGCCAGGTCCCCTTCGTATGATCTCCCCCATTGTGTAAAATCCTCTCCTAATCTCAGAATCCTTTCTCTGTAAATTTCAAAAATCCCCCCTTGTGTCTGTAATCCTGCTTCCTTTTATTTTAAGGATCACCTTGCAAAATTAATTGACTCCTTCAATCTCTGGAAAAATAGCTTAGGTGCTTGATAGATTTTTCTAGCTCGGCTTTCCTTCTTCATGTATTTTCTTTAGCTTTATCTTTCTCCAAGCTTCAAATCACCGCCAACTTGCCATTTTTGTGCTACATTGAGCCTTGAACTTGCAAAGGTAAACATCAATTGCATTATATGAAGATGGATGTTGACATAGTTTTAGTTACATATTTTAAATCTCTATTGCTTGTAGTTGAGACAAAGCAACTGACCAGAAGAAGGCAACCTTCGCCAAACGTAACCATGACCATCCTTTCCTAATTTTTTTTTTTTTTGGTAAGACGAGATCGCTTTTTTTTTTGTTAAAGTGGGCTTTCATTTGAGCTAAAAAAAGGACCTTTAATTAATTAAACTCAAAATTAATTAATTTAATTAATTAATTTATTTTTTTCCTTTTTCTTTTTTTTTTCTTTTTTTTTAAGTGATGAGGTCAAAATTGAGTGTTCATGATTGTCTCTTTACTTGCTTCTTACTAGATAATAAGAAAACTGTGGTTTTTATATTATCGTCGTAAGAAACGAGTAAAGATATGAATTTCAATTTTGTCCGGCGATGTATAAGATGTAAAATAAATGCGAGAAATAACATGCGAAGCGCCAATGCGCTCAAAAGAATGACAAGAATTTAAAATGCATGGAGTCGATGCGCTCAATAGAAATTAAAATGCATGGAGCTGATGCGCTTAAAAAAAAATTAACGAAAATTAAAATGCATGGAGCCGATGCGCTCAAGAATAGACAGAAATTAAAATGCATGGAGCCAATGCGCTCAAAAGAATTAACGAAAATTAAAATGCATGGAGCCGATGCGCTCAAAAGAATAGACAGAAAATTAAAATGCATGGAGCCGATGCGCTCAAAAGAATTTAAAATGCATGGAATGCATGGAGCCGTGCTTATGTCAATGTTTCGAATCAAATTTGTAAATTAAATGCATGGAGCCGATGATTCAAAAGAATTTGTAAATTAAGATGCATGGAGTCGATGTGCTCAAAAGAAAATTAAAATGCAAGGAGCCGATGCGCTCAACAGAAAGTAAAATGCAAGGAGCCGATGCGCTCGAAAGAAAGTAAAATGCATGGAGCCGATGCGCTTAACAGAATATTAAAATGCATGGAGCCGATGCGTTCAAAAGAATTTAAAATGCATGGAGCTGATGCGCTCAAAGAATAGACAGAAATTAAATGCATGGTGGGCAACTGAGTCCCAGAATTTAAGGACAAGCGGGCTACTGTACTCCCGAAAAACAGATATTCAAAAAGGCAATGTATCTTGATCCACAAGGATTTTTCTTTTTTTTTCTCATTTTTCTCATTTTCTTTTCTTTGTTTTTCCTTTGTTTTTTCTCTCTTTTTTTTTCTTTTTTTATTTTATTTTATTAAAAGTCCTTTGAACCAATGGCGACTTTTGGAAAGCTTTGACCAATCAAAATCCTTGTTCACATGCTTTTCTTCCTTAGACCCTTTAGTTCTTTCCTTCTTCTTCTCATTTCTTTCTTTCTTTTTCTTTGTTTTTCGCTCTCAGCTTCTCCTTTTGAGAAATGAGATGAACCCTTGCTTGACTGATTCCCTGAGAGAAAATTTTGTCCCAGTATTTAACTTTATCTCTCATCCAGTTGATTCCCTGCAACTGCTTGATAATTCAATCACTTTCTCTGTTGCTACTTCCATTAACACATCTCTCTTTAATCCTTCAAAAATTTTGCCCTAGTATGGCCAACTGAATGCAAATGAGATGGCCCCTATGTAGCTGATCAAACGCAATTCAAAATTGCCTCAGTTTGGTGCACCCTTCAAGGCATTTCAGGCCAACTTTCTCTTGAGATTTTGCCCATTTATTTGCCCTAACCGCCCCTTCGGGTTTTCAAACTACAAGCTCTTTTCCATTTTTCTTTTGCTCTAACTTTTGCTTAGGCCACCCTTTCGGGTTTTCAACCTAACGAGCTTTTTTTTTTGCTTCTTTTTTTTTCCGGGTACCTCCTCTTTCCTCAATTGGGATTTCCAAGTTCTTTTCAATCTGAATTATTCATCAGGAGATTATCATTAGATGGTCAAATCATAGTATTGTGCTCATGTTCACCTTACCTGAAGCATTACGTAATAGACACTTATGAATTCAAAAAAGTACAACAGAAAAGAAGCGAACAACTTTCAGATTGTTTTTGGAAGCTTGACTACGGAAAATGGTATTATTTACAAAGGGTAAAGACACAATAAGTAGAATAGCAAGAAAGTCAAAAGATTCTTTTTTTTTTGGCCCCAGTGTGGACGTGATTGATCTAGACTCGACAACTGGACATCATGACTATTGTTTTATCAGGTATATACAAAAATCTGCCCTCATGTAGGGTATCAAATGAATTTGGCTCAAAGTATGTCATTCGTGAGCAAAATTGCCCCAGTGTAAGTCACGAAACTACCCTAATGTAGGTCAAATTGAACCAAGAGAAATTTGCCCCAGTTTGGAGTCAAATCGAGCAGAGTAGAAACTTGTCCTAATGTAAGAACAAATTGAACTAAGAAGAAGAATGCCCCAGTCTGGGACCAGCTCAGACAGGGTAGAAATTTACTCTGGTGCAAGTATCCTTTTTTTTTAGGAGTAATGAATTAGATACTTAGATGAGCATAACCTTTGTCTCAAAATTAAAGTTAATGAAAATGACAAACCCTTCATTGATCAGAATGGACTTTTGAGGCTTGTAACGTGGCCAAGGCTAGGGGTTATGAAAGGAAAGATATAAGGCTCAAACAATTATTTAAATGTTTGAATGGGACCAAGGATCCTTGTTCAAAGTTAAACTTTGTCAATTGCCTTTGTACTTTCAAGCACGCTTTTCTCTTACTGCTCTTCATTTCTTCTTTTTTCTTTTCACTTTCTTTCATTAGCCCTTGTCATGACTTACTTCTTCTCATTTTTTTTTCTTTTTTTTTCTTTTTCATATCTCTTTTTTGGTTTTTTGGTTTTTTTCTTTTTATGCTTCAAAATAGCCACCATGACAATCAACCTTTACTTTGTGTCATCCCTTAGTGTAGGGGTGATCCTTGTCCAGGGTTTATTGAAGAAACTTTCAAGCTCAAAAAGGGACATCGAGAGATAATGAAAAGATGAATTCTTATGAATGATAGAGAAACATGGCCAATCTTCATTTCAAATCTTGATTACTCATTTTCCAAAAAAATTAATTTAGAGATAAAAGACTAATGCACACCAAGTGATTACTTCAATGTTCTTTTTTTTTCTTTTTTTCTTTTTTTTTTGGCACCTGCACCCGTGAACCTTATGACTACTGACATCTATCAGAGTAAAGATTGTTAAGAATTGGAGTCCCACAGGGTTCAAACAAAAGGAAGACACTTTAAATAAATAATAGAAAATAAAAAAGACCAGAAAGACCACGAAAATGACAAGAAACAAGATATCCATGTAAATTTATTATATTAATGCTTCAAGAAAGTTAACATAAGTTTAGCACCACAAAAGTCTAAAATGACAATCACATCAATTAACACCTCAGATCGCCAATTATTCAGAGGTTTCAAGCTGATGGAGGACGAACAGTGTAGGCAGGGTATGATGATGGGTTTCCAATTTTGGTTTTGCATGTAGTTCACTTTTGATTCCTTTTCCCTTAGAGGAAAAACTCATTCTTAAAACTACTTTCATCATTGCCAGTTGGCAATTTACCTGCTTTTACCAAAATTTCAATTCTCTCCCCAGCAGCTATCAACTCAGCAAAGTCTAGATAAACGGCGCCTGTCATTGTCTCAATATAAGGAGCTCCCAAAGTCCCTAGAAAATATGAGCACATTTCTGTCAACATCAACGGTGGTTGCACTTGTGCTGCGAGAGCTCTCCATCTCTGGGCATACTGCTTGAAGGCTTCCTCATCTTCCTTTTGCATTGAGCTCAAATGTTCCCAGGTAGTAGCTGCATCCAGGTTGAACTTGTATTGATCCATGAATAGATCAGCCAATTAGTCCGTAAAATGAGAAATCTTAAAGCGGTCTAATTGAATATACCACTCTAAAGCGAGGCCACGTAAGACTCTCGTGGAAAAAGCTAACGAGGAACTTATCATCCCTAGAACACAGTGACCATCTTGGTTCCATAACTGATCAAATGAAACCGAGGATTACCACTCCCATCATACTTGGCAAAATGAGGAATCTCGAAGTCATTAGGGATTACGACATCCATGGTAGGACACAGTTCTTCTATTCTAAGCGATCCATAAGCGTTGGGGCCCTTAATCGCTTTGATTTGCTCTTCCATCCTTTCCTTCCATTCTTCTTCCATCTTATCCTTCTGAATTGCCGCATGACCCCTCCCAGCAGGAAGTCCTGTTGTCACTGGGACGGATATACATGGTTGTTCCCATATGAATTCGGCATTACCATGAACCTCATTTCGAGTATCCTCTGAAGAACGATACCCTTCTCCGATAGGAATCACTAGCGGTGTAGTACTCGAGGTCTTCCTCTCAACAGGAATCTCAGTGGCGATCCCAAAGTTTGTCCTTATGGAAGTGATAGTTGGCAGGCGCGGATGTGTGCGCCAACACGAAAAGACTTCCACCGCCCCAATTAAGGTGAGAGTCTCTCTCATGGCCAACAACATTTCCTCCATTCTTCTCATAGACTCTGTCACTTCATCCATCCTCCCTTTAATCTCATCAACTTCCCTACTCAAGTTTCTCCTTCCTCGGGGTTATTAGTTTAATAAGTCATTCGGTCTAAGATCTAGGATTGCTAAAAAATTCGGGTTTGATTAGTCTCTTCTTTCCTAGGTGCACAATGGCTCAAACCAATTTGATTTATTAAAACAAAATAATTTTTAACAAAGAATGAGATGAGATGCATGAACTTTGTAAACACTTTTTTTCATTTTTGCCCCCCTTTTTTTTTAAAAAAAAGAAATGCTATGTCATGAAAATGCAAGATATTTTTCCCTTTTTTTTTTTGCTAAGGATGCTATGAAGATGCATGATTTTTTTTTTTTATATGCAATGTCATGAAAATGTAAGTTTTTTTTTCTTTTTTTTTTTGAATGCTAGGGATGTCATGAAGATGCATGATTTTTTTTTAAGTCAAGGATACCGTGAAAATGCATGATGATTTTTTTTTTTTTAGAATGCTAAGAATGTTATGAAAATGCAAGCAATGAATAGCCTCTTTTTTTTTTAATGCACGAATGAAGGATATGAGAAACAGATAAATAAAGAAAGAAGAAGTACACTCCCTTTTGTGCCCTAGTCAGATGGAACTTAAGATTTGACAGTCACTATGTTCAATCTATCAGTGCAAGATTTTTGGGACAGGTCTAAACTTCTAAAAAGTCATGGTTCCCAGATTGCCCTTATCTCGA
Organism: Ormosia semicastrata; assembly: GCA_029884595.1. Classification (NCBI taxonomy): domain Eukaryota; kingdom Viridiplantae; phylum Streptophyta; class Magnoliopsida; order Fabales; family Fabaceae; genus Ormosia; species Ormosia semicastrata. Next base: position 63,381,301 of record JAQQTO010000056.1, read on the forward strand.
AAGACAAAGACCCAAATCATGAATTAATCACAAGTAGGGATAAACCCTCTCAATATGATTAGTTCATGATATTAGTAACAATCTGAGTGGTGTCTCAGCAAATGTCAAGTGAGCATAAAGCCCCTCAATAACAAAAGTCGAGACTCCTCCTATTCCTCGGCTTCCCACAAACTTGGGTATAGAGCCCAAAAAGTGTGTGAGGTAAGTGATAGTGATGTGTGTGAGGGAGCATACAAACCTGTACAAAAATTTAAAAAGAAACTACCCCCCAACCTGCAAAAACATACATACAATAGCCAGGCAGCAATCATCTATCCTACGGTTTTAACAATTATGCACAATTAAGTACAAAATATATAATAGTATATCATGTCAAAACAAACACATGAATAACGCTATCAGATATTTACATAGAACAAAATAAATAAAATCCATTTACAAACAAAAAGAAAACAAAAACAAGGATAAAAAGGGTAAAATAAATAAATAAAAATTATTAACAATTTGCACAACTAACAACAACAGGCCTGACTCTCCAAAAATCCCCAGTGGAGTTGCCATTTGTCGCGACCGGAGATCGCGGCGAAAAATAGCAACTCATAGGATTTTAGAATATAAAAATAAGAAAAATGGAGTCGCCACCAATTTTATTTAAATTAGGAAAAATTGAAAAACCTTTCTTTGAAAACGGTCTTTGGAATCAGATTGGATTCGAGCTCTTCTTCTTTTAGAATATGAGTCGGTTATGCTTAGGGAAGAAGGCGGAAACTTAATCCCACTGCACCCTAACACACACTGGCCCTAAGACGGACCTTTACCTTAAGTTAATTGTGCAAATTATTAACAATTCTTAGAATATTTATTTTTATCCCTTTTGCAAAATATTATAACTATTTATAAAAGGAAATCACAAAATTATGAAAATTTAGTTTTGGCTTGACAGAAATGAAATTCTGCTCCTACGTATCTCCTGGTGCAATGGGGAACTCAAAGTTACGTAGTTCTTTATAAAATAAGTGTAGATGATTGCTTTTAATAAAAAAAAATTGGAAAGGATTTTATTTGAAAAAAAACAAAATCATTATTGCACAAGGTTCAAGTTAGCACAAGGCTACTCAATAAACCTTTATGATCCAAACGATATTGAAGATAACATTCGTTATTCAATCAACATCAGTGGTCATTGCATTGATTAAAAGATTTTTTTTTTAAAAAAATACGAGGACAAACCAGTAAGCATAACTTTCCATGAGTCAAAAAAAAACAAGATTAAATATAAACATTACAAACAAAACAAATCTAAACAAAATTTATTTTATTTTCAGAATTTTCATTTTTATTTCTTATTTTCAATTTTTTCATTTTCTTTATATATTTTCATTTTTATTTTTTATTACACATTTTTTTATCCATAAATTTACTACATGAATAAATTTAAAACTAGTTAAATCTCCCACAACCCAAAACCCAAACAAAAGCCTTTATTTTTCCTTTATAGCAAACCTGGCCCAAACAACTCAAAGCCCAAATGAATTTCTTTCTTCTCTTTTTTTTTAGCCTGAATTCCAACCTAAGTGCATTAGCTCAATCCTTCAGCAAACCCAAATTCAGAACTCTAAAAGGGGGGCAAGAACAAATAGAATGGGAAAGAAAAACGAGATAAACTACCACTTGGTGTGAGATGCTGCAACAAGGAGGTACCCACACTAACGATGATGGCAGAGCCGCGGCTCCAGAGTTCACGGCGCGTTGCCGAAGGACGAGCTCGCGCGGTCTGGACAGCGCGATGGTGTGATGGCCGACGGAGAGGACGCGGTTCGCGCGCGACGGATCGTGATGGTGCGAGGGTGGCGTGCCTGTTCAGACACAGAGCGGGCGAATCGACAGTTCGGCCTGTGATGTGGCGTCGGAGACACACGAGGCAAGGGACGTGCGGGCCATCCGAAACTCAATGCAGTGCACCGCGAAGGAGCCGGTGGCGCAGATCCGGATTCCTGGGTCTTCGGATTGGAGTCGCGGGTAGAGGGATGACGACGGGGTCGGTGTTCGGCAAAATCGGTCGGATGTGGCGGAGCTCGGTCTTTGGTTCGGTTTGTACGGGGTGGCAACAGTGGAGGGTGATTGTTGGGCCGGTGGGTTATGGAGGTGAGAGGTATATTTTTTTGAAGTTGATGGGGTGGTGTGTTTGTGGGAGTGAGGGTACGGTGTGGGGTTGTGGCGGATGGGTTCTGTTTAGTTTAGTTTATGAAAGATGATGGTGGGTTTGTGATTTGGGTAATGGTGTGGTGAAGGTAATGATGAAGATGTTGGAGATGGGGGGGAGGAGGAAGAAGATGCCGATGATATAGTGATTGATTGTGTTGTTGATTGTCCTTACGGTTTGGAGGTTGAAGGAGAGAGTTGTGGTTTGGTTTTTTGGGTTGCAGGGGGGTGAAGATGAGGGTTTTCGTGGGGAGATGGATGCTGCAAGGTTGAAGGTGAAGGGTGGTCAAGGTTTGGGAGGGCAGCAGGGTGATGGTCAGAGGGAAGATGATGGTTGATGGTTGTCCAGAAAAGGTTCAAGATGGCTTGGTAAATGGAGATGGAAGCCAGGTCCCCTTCGTATGATCTCCCCCATTGTGTAAAATCCTCTCCTAATCTCAGAATCCTTTCTCTGTAAATTTCAAAAATCCCCCCTTGTGTCTGTAATCCTGCTTCCTTTTATTTTTTACGCCTTGCAAAAAACCGGTGACTCTCTCGCAATCTCGGAAAAATAGCTTAGGTGCTTGATAGATTTTTCTAGCTCAGTTTCCTTCTTCATGTATTTTCTTTAGCTTTATCTTTCTCCAAGCTTCAAATCACTGCCAACTTGCCATTTTTGTGCTACATTGAGCCTTGAACTTGCAGGCTTGCAGCAGATGGATGTTGACATAGTTTTAGTTACATCTCAATTACTGGTTGAGACAGCAACCAGAAGAAGGCAACCGGCTGCCAAACGTAACCATGACCATCCTTTCCTCTTTTTTTTTTTTGTAAGACGAGATCAGTTTTTTTTTTGTTAAAGTGGGCTTTCATTTGAGCTAAAAAAAAGGACCTTTAATTAATTAAACTCAAAATTAATTAATTTAATTAATTAATTTAATTTTTTTCCTTTTTCCTTTTTTCCTTTTTTTTAAGTCCGGTCAAAATTGAGTGTTCACAATATTTAGTAAATTGTACCCTAAAATCTCTCCGATCACAACGACACAAGTCCTTTATGTCTAACTATTCTATCTTTTGACCTGCATGCCTACTTTTTCATAAGCATTTCCTGCACCGGGAGTGAAAAGCTTGTTAAATTCATGTTTATCCTAAGTAAAACTTTGCTTTTATCTCCAAGCTAACTTTACATTAAGCTTTCTTACTTAGTTTTAGCTTAATTTTGCTTAAGCAATGCATTTAATGTCTTGAATGATTTGAGATGATGTTTGATTAATTTTTAGCTTTGTATTTTTTTGTTTTAAAATATATTTTTATTAAGTCTCTTGATGTGCCACCCTAGGTAATTGAGTGAAGGAAAATATTTGAGGCTTGAAGAGAAGAGATGTATGCAAAAATAGAAGGAAAAAGGTTTATGCATGTTCACCGCTTAGGCGCCCAACGTCCACCTCCTAAGTGTTCACTGGGCAAAGTAAATCGATATTTTGTTATACCAGGGTTTAAGTGCCAAAAAGCCAACACTTAAGTGCCCAAGCTTCAACAAGAAAATGTGAGGTTCTGCCACCTGCATGCTTAAGCACCCGATAGTGAGTGTTTAAGCGCTTAGTAACATCTACAAAACAAGCATTTTTTGTCAAGTAGTGCTTAAGCACCAAGTAAGCGATGGCTTTAAAAACCTATCACGTGTTTTGCTACATATATAAGGGAAAGGAAAGGAAAATTTGGTAGAGCTGGAGGGGGAGAAGCCGCAGCAACCCTAGAGAGAAAGAGGAGGCCTTCAAGTTGAAGATTTGAAGATTTCATCATTCTCTTCTTGCTCAACTATGGATTTTGCATTTTCCTATGTTTTTCTTTTCTTTTTCTCTATGTGTAACTAAACTCTTTTGGCTAGGGTGATAATGTAGCTTGACTTTGGATGATGTAACTCTAATTCTTTGCTTAATTCAAGTTTTTATTTCATGATTTGAGTGTTTATTTATGCTCTTAATACTTTTTATGACTTGGCCACTCATGAATTGATTCTAGGGTTCATATATGGATTTGAAAATTTGTGCACAATCTTGGACCTTATGACAAATACCATAACCTCCTCAATATCTAGGAATATGTGTTTAGGGTTGTGTGGCTTGCTTGAAATTCCATTGTTTGAGTTAAAGTCTTTTCTATTTGGAGTTAAATTAAGGAATTGGGTAACTCTAACAAGCAAGAAGATGATTAATATACCAAGGAATTATATATTAGTTAAAATAGGGAATTTGACCATTAATCTTGGATTTTGACTTGATTATGTAAGAAATGTCTCATGTGTGTGTGACAAATTATGTGATTTAATAAATAAGTGAGGGTTAAATTGTAATTGGTTGATGACGGTTGAGAAGAAGTTTCTTGATTTCTATTAACTGCTTGATGTGAGCAGTTTTTGAATAGAAAAGAAAAGAGAAGAAACCAAGTCCTCTCTCCCTCTAGAACAGTTTATGTTTTCGTAACTTCCATCAAGAAAGAAAGAACCTAAAGAAAAGAAGGAGAAGAGAGAGAAAAAGTTTTTACCTTCATCAAGATCTACAAATTGAAGCACCAATTTTAGCATGGATCAAGGTTAGTACATCTAACATAATTATGTAAATGTGAAAATTATGAATTCTCAAGATTCTTGTGTATGTAGAAATTTTAATATATGATATCAGAGCATGTGTTTAGGAATTCATAATGTTTCATTAATGATGATTGATTATCTCAATTTGTTTGAACCCTAAATGTGAAAATTGGGATTTTATTTATGTTTTCCACTACAACACGTTTCCATCACGTATTAAAGAATCTGATTGTTTTTATCAAAACAATTAAGGATAAAGTTTCGTTGCTTTTTGAAAAGGACCAGTTTCTTGATTGAAAATGGTCAAATCATTTGGCATTTCTTATTTGAAAAATTGTTGAAAGCCATGCCCTATCTTAAATTGTACCCATCAATTATGATGTTCTCTTGCTTTGGTCTTTTTGAGTATTGGCTACACTGTATTAGTTTTACAATTTTGCAAACCAACAAAATGACTTATTGGTTTTGCTGAATATGAAATGCCCACTTTAATGGCTTCGGTGTTTTTTTGTCTTATATGCCAAGTTTGTGACTTTTATATGACTTTTACCAAAACATATGAACGCAAAATATAATGTTGTGTTCAATTAAATTAAATGTGTAATTTTATTTCCTCTAATGTTTATGAAGTGTTTATATTTTGGAATTAAAGTATGATGGATTTGTTAATCACCAAAGTGGTCAAATCTTTAAGTTGATTTAATTCCAAATTGCAAGATAATTTTATCTCAATTACCCATATAGAATGGATGCTATAAATGACATGATAATTTTTGGTTTATGGGTATATTGAGGTTCATTGTTATAGAACAGTTTAAGATCACCCAAATGTTAATTATTTGTTCTTATAATTAATGAGCATGAATATTGGTAGTGTAAGTACACTATTAGTTTTATTTATATATCCAAAGATAATAAATATTTCTAGTTAGTGCACATATCATTGCCAAATTATGTAAATTTTATTAGCATTGTTATGTTGAATGTGGTATATTGATGGATTGCCCAAAGGTAAACATCAATATGCATTGCATAAAGTGTTTTATCTGAATTTATGTAGTATGTTAGTATGTAACTCAAAGCATTAATGTTTTAAATCTCTATTGCTTGCAGTACCTATTGCTTTACATTCGCATCTCTCATCTGTACTAGGTTTTAATGGGCTAAACTTCTCTTAATAAAATGAGCAAATCCAGTTTTACCTTAGGGTAATAGATTTGGATTTAGCTCTTTGAGTAGAGAAACCAGATGCTATTACTGTTTTAAGTACTGATGAAGAAAAGGTCCATTATAAAAACTGGGAAAGGTCAAACAGATTAAGTCTGGTGTATATGCGGATGAGTATAGCTAACAACATTAAGTCAGCTTTTCCTAAAACTGAAAGTGCTAAAGAAATGATGAAGTTTGTGGAAGAGCGGTCTCAAACTGTTGATAAGTCTTTTACTGGGACACTGATGAGTACCTTGACAACATTGAAATTTGATGGTTATCGTACTATACATGAACACGTCATTGAGATGACAAATATTGCTGTAAGACTTAAATCATTGGAAATGGATGTGGATGAAAATTTCCTTGTGTAGTTCATCTTGAACTCATTACCGTCTGAGTATGGTTCTTTCTAAATGAACTATAACACCATGAAAGACAAATGGAATGTGCATGAATTGCACAGTATACTAGTTTAGGAGGAAACTAGACTTAAGAATCAAGGAAATCATTCCATTAATTATGTTAACCGTCAAAGAGCTGAAAAGAAAGCTAGTAGGAAACATGACAAGAAGGGAAAAGGACTCCTAAAGATCAATGAGGCCTCTTCCTCTCACCACAAGAAGGAACCGAATGAAAACAAATGTTATTTTTGTAAAAAAGACTGGGCATTTCCAAAAGGATTGTCCAAGACGTAAGACTTGATTCGAAAAGAAAAGTAAGCCTAGTGCTTATGTATGTTTCGAATCAAATTTAGCTGAAGTTCCTTATAATACTTGGTGGATTGATTCTGGTTGTACAACTCATGTTTCTAATAGGATGTAAGGATTCCTTACAACCCAAACCACAAGACCAAATGAAAAGTTTATCTTTATAGGCAATAGAATGAGAGCTCTAGTGGAAGCTGTCGGGACGTATCGTTTCATCCTCGACACTGGACATCATTTAGATTTATGTGAAACTCTTTATGTACCTAGTATATCTAGGAATTTAGTTTCATTATTCAAACTTGATAAAGCTGGATACTCTTTTTAAATTTGGTAGTGGTAGTGTTAGTTTGTATAAAGATAACTATATGATTAGTAATGGTATGTTATGTGATAGATTATACAATTTAAATCTCAATACTCTTTATGCTGAAACACTCTTAACCTTGCATCATAATGTTGGTACTAAATGTGGTTTAGTCAATGAACGCTTTGCTTACTTGTGACACAAACGTTTGAGACATGCTTTCAAAGAAAGAATGGAAAGATTAGTAAAGAATGAAATCCTTTCGAATTTAGATTTTACTGATCTGAATGTATATGTGGATTGTATTAAAGGTAAACAAACAAAACACACGAAGAAAGGAGCCACAAGAAGCACCCAGCTTATTGAAATTATACACACTAATATTTGTGGACATTTGGATGTTAATTCTTTCAATAAAGAAAAATACTTTATCACTTTCATTGATGATTATTCACGTTATGGTTATATTTATTTGCTGAGGTAGAGAGGCAATTAGACAGAAAAGTAAAAATTGTCAGGTCTGATAGAAGTGGTGAATATTATGGAAGATATGATGAAAGTGGATAACACCCAAGTCCATTTGCTAAATTTTTTGAAAAGCATGGTATATGTGCTCAATACACAATGTCAGATGCACCACAGCAAAATAGTGTATCAGAAAAGCGAAATAAAACCTTGCTAAATATGGTTAGAAGTATGTTAAGTAATTCTTCTTTACACATTTCATTGTGGACTTATGCTCTAAAGACTGTCATGTATTTGTTGAATAGGCTTCCTAGTAAGGCAATTCCAAAAACTCCTTTTGAGTTGTAGACTAGAAGGAAACTTAGTCTAAGGCACTTGCATGTTTGGGGTTGTCAGGCAAAAATTAGATATTACAACCCACAAGAAAAGAATCTGGATGCTAGAACAATCAATGGTTATTTCATTAGTTATCCAAAAAAGTCAAAAGGGTATAGATTTTATTATCCTAACCATACTACAAGGATTATTGAAACTGGGAATGCTATGTTCATTGAGAATGGTGAAGTTAGTGGGAGTGAAACACCACGTAAGGTGGAGATTCAAGAATTGAGAGTGCAAGTTCCTTTGACTTGTATCTCTAATAAAGTTGTTGTTCCTCAAGTTGTTGAATCGATTAACAATAATAAAGAACAACAAATAAATTATTTCATTACTCATAATGAAGTTGTAGTAAATAAGCCTATAGTAGAAGAATCACAACGAATAACATTAAGAAGATCTGAAAGAGAAAAGAGATAAACTATTTCTGATGATTATATGGTATATCTACAAGAGTCTAAAGTTGGCTTAGGAATAGAGAATGACCCAGTTACGTTTTCACAAGCCATGAATAATGATAATGTTGATAAATGGTTAGTTGTCATGAAAGATGAGTTAAAATCTATGAAACAGAATGAAGTTTGAGATCTTGTTGAGTTACCAGAAGGCTGTAAAAAAGTTAGTTACAAGTAAGTCTTTAAGACCAAACGTGACTCTCATGGTAACTTTAGATAGTTACAAGGCCAGACTAGTTGCAAAAGGATTTACTCATAAAGATGGCATTAACTATAAGAAGACCTTTTCATCGGTCTCTAAGAAAGATTCTCTCAAAATTATCATGGCATTGGTGGCTCATTATGATCTAGAATTACACCAAATGGATGTGAAAACTACATTTTTAAATGGGAATTTAGAGGAAGAGGTTTATATGGACCAACCAATAGGGTTCATAGAGGAAGGAAAAGAACACATGGTGAGTAAACTTAAGAAGTCAATATACGGACTTAAACAAACTTCCCGACAATGGTATATTAAGTTCAATAATACTATTGTATTCTTTGGATTTAAGGAAAATACTATTGATCGGTGTATATATCTGAAGATCAGTGGGAGTAAATTTATCTTTCTAGTTCTATATATTGATGACATCTTACTTGCAACTAATGATCTTGATCTATTAAGCGAGATTAAAAAGTTTCTCTCTAATAACTTTGAAATGAAAGATATGGGTGAGGCAACCTATGTGATTGAGATAGAGATATTCTGTGATTTGGGTTTGTCTCAGAAAGCATATATAAATAAAGTGTTAGAGAGATTCAAAATGAAAAAGTGCTTAGCATCTTCGGTTTCAATTTAAAAAGGAGACAAATTTAGTCTCATGCAATGTCCAAGGAATGATATGGAACAGAAACAGATGGAAGCAATTCCGTACGCATCTGTTGTTGGGAGTTTAATGTATGCTCAGACTTGTACCTGACCAGATATTAGCTTTGAAGTTTGAATGATGGGAAGATACCAGAGTAATCTTGGTTTAGATCATTGGAAAGCTACAAAGAAAGTTCTGAGATATCTGCAAGGAACGAAAGATCACATGCTTACTTATAGGAGGTTTGATCATCTTGAAGTGATCAGATATTCAGATTCAGATTTTGTTGGTTGTGTGGATACAAGAAAATCCACTTTTGGTTATTTGTACCTTTTAGCTGGAGGAGTTATATAATGAAAAAGTGCAAAGTAGTCTGTCATTGCTGCATCCACTATGGAAGCTGAATTTGTGGCATGCTTTGAGGCCATAGTTCAGGCTAAATGGCTACAGAATTTTATTTCAGGGCTTGGAGTAGTTGGCAGTATTGCCAAGCCGCTGAAAATTTACTGTGATAATTTTGCAACTGTCTTTTTTTTTTCTAAAAATGGTAAGTATTCCAAATGTGCTAAACATATGGAATTGAAATACTTTGCCGTTAAAGAAGAAGTTCAGAAACATAGAGTGTCAATAGAGTATATTAGCACTGATCTTATGATTGCTGATCATTTAACAAAAGGATTACCACCCAAAACATTTACTGGCCATGTTAAAAGTATGAGCATTATGTTTACTAGTGAAAGTTAGACATTATTATTTTGTTTCAATATATATTTGACACTCTGAGCTCATTAATGTATAAGTTTCTGAATTTTTTTATTTTCAAACTTATGTGTACATGTATGAATGATAATATTGAAAACAGAATTCGTCTTTGATAAAGACATTATTGTTGGACATGTTGTGTACTTCCCATTAAAGTGTCATGTTAGGGAGAATGCTAATATTAGTATTACATGGAAGGAACTATGTTGATTTGATGATATACAACCACTATGACTCTTATTAGTTTTTATTCTTAATTATGACTTATGATACAACCAATGTATGAAACTTTTAGCCTTGTTAATGCGCATTATGATTGATATTTTATTAAATCGTGAAATGATACTTTGTCACATGAGCCAAGTGAGAGAATGTAAGAAATGTTTCATGTGTGTGTGGTAAATTATATGATTTAATAAATAAGTGAGGGGTAAATTGTAATTAGTTGATGATGGTTGTGAAGAGGTTTCTTAACCTCTATTAACTGCTTGATAGGAGCAGTTTTTGAATAGAAAAGAAAAGAGAAGAAACCAAGTCCTCTCTCCCTCTAGAACAGTTTACGTTTTCATAACTTCCATCAAGAAAGAAAGAACGTAGAGAAGAGAATGAGAAGAAAGAGAAAATAATTTATACCTTCATCAAGATCTACAAATTGAAGCACCAATTTTAGCATAGATCAAGGTTAGTACATCTAACATAATTATGTAAATGTAAAAATTATGAATTCTCAAGATCCTTGTGTATGTAGAAATTTTAACAGATTAAGCTAGAATTTAAGTTTACATTAGAAGAGTAAAGTGAAATCAGAACCTCAGGACTTCCTTTTGATGTCTTTCTCTTTTTAAGTGAAGTGTTAAATAATTTCTTTCTTAACTTTAGTAAATTTCTTTCTAGCATTTATTGTCTTATTCTTGAAAAAGTTTGTTCATGTTAAAATCAATTAGAGCCCCTTTATTAATCTCAATTTTTCATCCTCTAGATACTATTATCTTGGTATATGTTTGGGAGGATAGCAAGGGAGGGAGTGACAATGAATGACATGGCAAGATTTAATAATAGCATATTTAGGAGTTATTTTAAAGGAAGGAGTGAAATGACAAGTGAAGATCAATGAGTCCCTCCCTTGTGACTCAAAACTTTCATTTTTTGTCTCTTCAATCTAGGGGGGCAAGGAAAGAATGTCTTGAATATTCCACACTCCTTCTTCATTAATTTATTAAACTATCAAATAATAGAGTGACATGTTCTTTTCCTTCTAGTCCTTACCTTTCCATTCCATTTCATTATGATTTACCCACTTCCATTCTCTTTAAAACTCTCAAACATAGCATTAGTGAATTTAGTAGTTTGCACTTATAATCCCTGTGTGACGATAATTACATACTATTTATTACTTTTACGATGTAGTATACTTTTCAATTGAGCAATAAGGAGCATGACCTTCCTTACACACATCAATTAATCAAAATCCAAATGAGGTACTGTAACATAATTTTTTTTACTGTAGGTTATATAATTGTTGGTTATAGATATAATTTTTTTTACTATAGGTTATATAATTGTTGGTTATAGATAGAGGACAAATTACTAACAAAACAAAAATAATATTTAATAAGAAAGATGTTTTTCATTTTTTTTATTTATTTCTTCATTTATTAGATAATTTTTTTATTAAATATATTAATAAAAACATTATTAACTTATTACTATTCATGATAAATATTATATTTTGAATATCACCTTGAATAATATAAATATTATAAATCTATAAATATAGTAAAAATAAATTAAGTTTAATAATTATCATTAATTAATAACTCTATAAGTAAGAATTTTCATGATATGACTTAAACTTATGAAGAGAGTTTAACCCAAAAAAATTAGCCTATTAGATGGGAGAGCCTAACTCAAAAGATTAACTTATAAGATGGGATAGTCTCATAACTTAAGTTCTACGTTAAGCTTCTATCAACACTCACCCAACGCTGATAGCCCTTTCCTCTTTGACGACTTCACTCATCTATCAGTATTTGGGAGAACACCTTCGAGAGAGTACGTCATCTTAATCCAGCTTATAGGTAGTATAGCCATTTCTATAGCCCAACTTTCAATGAAAACAAAAATGTTAAATTAAAGTTTTGGTTCTTATAGTTTACATTTATTTTTAATTTAGTCCTTATAGTTTTTTCTTTTCAAATCGATCCTCATACTTATAAATGTTTTCAAAATAGTCCTTATTGTTAATTTTCATCTTAACACCATTAATTTAATCCCTACTAAGCATCTTATGGGAAAAAAGAGCATCTATAAAAGCACTTATTTGACAAAAGAGCATTTTTTGAGAAAAATAAGCATATACTAGAATGAATAAACACCTTATTTGATGTTTTACAAAAAAAAAGCATATAAAAGAGTCACTTTTAGATAAACAAACACTTATTTAATTTGCTAGCTAACTAACAATATTATAACTAACATAAATTAATAGCAGAGACTATTTTAAAAACTTTTATAAGTGTGAAGACTGATTTAAAAAGAAAAAAACTATGCATAGGGTCTTAATTGAAAATGAGTATAAACTGTAAAAACCAAAAGCTTAATTTAACCAAACACCAATTATTACCACTGAATCCTGACTAGTTGCAAAAAACCAAAATTAGGGAATGTCAGTTGATTCTCTTCTTCCTTATGCAATTATTTAGAGTTGTTTAAATTGATTTTCTTAAGATAACAATTCAATGTATTGCTTTCATCGTGGGTATCAGTTGATTGATTCCAAACGACTTTGAGCTGCCAGTAGCTTCAATCTGAGCTTTTTTTATATATAGAAAAAAAGAAAGGATATTGCAGAGGTTGTTCACATGTTTCATGGGTTATCATCTAGGTTCTTTTTGGAGCATGCAGCTGTGAGTTTTGCTTCTTGATCGCTAGAAAACCCTCACCGTCCCCAAATTCTCAAATTTGATATTTTCCCTCTATGTAAATTCTCCATTTTTCATTAATTTTCAATTCCCCTCTTTGCAAATTCTACAAGAATAAAGGCATTCAGATATTACAAATTCTACAAGAAAAGAGGCGTTGAATGATGAGGGGATTGCTCAACAAGCTCAACGAGTAGTAGGTTCATTCTCTTTTACATGTAGTGTTCTCCTTGCATGTCTCTACGCTGCTCATATGTTCTATTTTCATTTAAGATTCCTTTCTTCACCATTCACCAATTTTGTGGGAATAATTCATACGTTGTTTGCCTTCAATGCCTTGAAAACGTCAATAGTATATATTAGGGAGTTCGTTTTTGTAGAGAGAGCTTGCTGGCCTTGATTAATGGTGATGAGGAAATGAATTTTAAGATTAAAGGAACCTTATAAAGAATGAGCTTGACACAAGGCAAAGAACTAAGAGGATTCTTGGGTTAGGCTAAAGATGGAATCCAATCTAAAATTAAAATTAAATAATAAATTATACTTGAAGTAAGGTCTTACATATATGTAATGGATGGGAAATCCAAAATAGTTGTTTAATGCTTCGCTCCAATTGATCCCTGTGATAATTATCTTATTCTGAGTTTCATTAACATACTTTGTTGTTCAAGGGAGGAAATATTCACCTCATTAATATGCTTATATGAAGGGTCAAGCCTAGTGCTAAATTATTTAGAATTGACTGCCATATTTGCAATCAAGTTTTTTACAGCCTTGGGAATTTTATCCACTAAAGCTCCTCCACTAACATAATCAATCATGCTCCTATCAGTGGGTAAAAGGCCCTCATAGAAATACTGGATAAGTAGCTGCTCATTATTTTGATGATGGGGGTAGCTTGTATAACACCCGTGAAAAAAACTGATAGACTTGTATATGGTTACAGAGGTAGCCTAATACCTGTTTACCATGCCTGTTAAGTTTTGTGACTTTCTGAGTATGTTTAGTCACATTGTTGTAACACTATATGTGAAATATAGCTGTTATTTGCTCTGGAAGGACTTAAACTGCTTAGTTAGTGGAAATAAATGTGGAGAATTTGTTTCCAGGTCACAAATGTGTGAATTGTGCTACAGTTAAAGTTTGAGGATAACCAGAGTTAGTTTAGCATTTTGAAACATACTGGTTGTGTGTTTTAATGCCAGTTTGACCGATAGCTGATATAGAAAATGATAGTTTTGATACAACAAGATTTTTGATGAATCTTAAGATTTATTTGAAACTTGTTAGAAGTTGAAAAACTGGATTTTGTGAAATCTAGGTGTTCTTAACAGATCGAGATTTAAGTACCTATCTAATGAGAAGCCAAAATTGACTTCTCTATATATAATATCTCATGGCTGAGAGTGAGAAAAGCAGAAAATAGAAAAGGGAAAAGAGGAAACGTGAAGAAAGGAGAAAGAAGAAGGAGCAAGTGGAGCAAGGAAGAATCTAAGAGCTTGGATCCATTATTGGCTTCATCTTCAAGACCTTGAGGTAGGGGAAACCTTGTTTTGACTTCTTGGTTTCATTTTCTTCATTTGGTTCATGAGGGGCTTGATGAGGGAATGAGGTTTTGAAGTGTGGTTTTGTGATTCTTTAGTTGAATCTTGATGGGGAGCTTGAGGATAGTTTAGTTGTGTCAAAATTAGTTTGTTGGATGCAATAGGATGAGTATTTCATCACTTGGATGACTTAATTCCCATTTAGACCAAATTTGGGGGTTTAGGTTAAGGTTGGATTTTGATTCACAAAGTGGTTTGATTGAGTGAAATCAAAGTGGAACAAGAATTGTTATGTGTAGATGAACCTTGTAGAAGGTTGGAAATCACTTGGATGAGAAGTTTGAGTGACTGGAAGAGAGGTAAGTTCCAATGGAACAGTACCCAGATATGAAAAATTCTACAGAATTCGTGTTCTGCTGCATGCACTGTGACGCAATGTGTTAAACGCCACGGCGTGAGAGTGACGTAGGTCCAGTAATGGAACCAGATAGCAGGACGCCGCAGCGTGGCGTGTGTATAACACGACGTGAGGAAACAGAGTGCCTGGCGCTGTAGCATGGCCGTGGTGTGCTGCGGTGTGAGATCCAGTTTTGGACAGAAATTGATGTGTGATGCAATTGAATTTGGGAATGGTGTAGTTTCTTCTTTTATGCTTCTTGGTGAGTGTTGAGACTTTAATACGAGTATTTAATGAAGATTGAATGTGTTGAATCAAGTTGATTTGTAATGTTAATTATGGAAAATAATTAGACATGACTATATATATATATATACATATATTGTGTATTGTGACGAATTGAGAAAATGAGCTTCCCTGAGTGTTGAAATCACTCATGTATGCTCTTTTAAGAGTGTTAAGATACTTTTAGGAGCATTAGATGAAGTAAATTTTGAGATGTATGTAAATCAATTGTGATGCTAATTATTGTAAGTAATTAGTGATTGTGTTACATGATGAGATTGTGAAACATATTGAGGTGAGTAATATCCTCTTTATGTTGATTGAACCATATTGAGGTGAGTAATATCCTCTCTAAATTGTTGAGTAATGAGGTGAGTAATATCCTCTTTATATTTATTGAACAGTGAGGTAAGTAATTCTTCGTTATGTTGAGGTAAGTAATTCCTCATCATGATTGTTGAACAGTGAGGTGAATAATATCCTCTGTATGTGTTAATGAGTAATGGAGGTGAGTTATATCCTTACTACGCCTAATAATCCATGACATATCATAACACATCCTAGAGTAGTTGAGGTTAGTAATATCATCAATACGTCTGAGAGCTCATGACATCCTTAAACTGCATTCACTCTTAGGACTTGTATAGACATAAACATTAGACATAATTAGGCATAGCATCGCAATTGTATGGGCAGTTGCTGCCATGACATGAACTAATGACATTGAAATTATGTACTTCTGTGATTGAAGTGTTAACTTAATAGTTGTGTAATCTGTATGATTGTATAAAATACTAGTATTAGAATACTTCTATTGAGAATTATAATTTCTCACCCTAATTGTGTTGTCATGTAAATCCAGGTGCAAGTTCTTCGAAAGGGAAGAAGAAGATGTATAAGGACTAACATAGCATAGATGCTGTTTTGGGCTGAGCTTGTATATAGTTTATATTTGCTTAGTTTGTTTTGAGTTATATATAATAATATGCCCTTTTGTGGCTATGATGTATATATATAACTGTTGGTACGTAGCTCTCCATAATTATTTATTTATGTGAATATTATGGGTTTGGTTGTTAGTGGTAACATTATCAATACTGAATATTCTCGCATAGATCAAGTCTGATGAGATATCAGAATTAAGATGTTACAGCTTGCACATAATATCTTGAAATGTTCCTAATATTCGTGTAGGGACTCTTCATTGTGCTGCCTTACACCACAAATTTCTTTTCGAATGTTGGCCTCCTTGAAGCTGGGAAATATTTATCCAAAAATAACCTCTTCATCTCGTTCCATGTGGTAATATTGTCGGAGGGTAGATAATAGAGTCAATCCTTAGTTGAATCTTTCAAAGAAAATGGAAAGGTTCTTAATTTAATTTATGTTTCAGTCACCCCCGTGGGTTTCATACTTGTGCATACCACATGAAACTCCTTTAGATGCTTGTGAGGATCTTCACCTGCACGGCCATGAAAAGTGAGCAAGAGATGTATTAGTCCATATTTTAATTCAAAAGTAGTAGTAGCATCTAAAGTAGGGAACATTATGCATAAAGGTTATTCATTCAAATCAGGGGTAGCAAGCTCTTTCAAAGTTCGATTTTCAACCATGACTTCCTCTTCTTTTAAATTAGAATCGCTAGCAAATAGAGGATCAAGAGCTAGATCGTTCTCTTCATAATTTCTCTAAGCTTCCCTCCTTAACTTGCACAAAGTTCTCTTTATTTCTAGATTGCACTACAAATCACCTTGATTAGAAGATCGAGTTACAGTCATACACAATTAAAGAAACTCGCTACTTTTTTTTAAAAAAAAATCAAGAACGAAATAAGGATTACAAGAAGTACAAAAATCAACTAGAATCACTCTCTGATAACGGTGTCAAAATTTGATGTGCTGTCACAGGAAACCAAAAATAAAACTTATACTCCTAAAAATACATATAGTAGTTTGATTAAGAATTATTCTCACATAGAGTATCTAGTCCGATTTTATACTACGTTAACGTGGATGAGGGGTTTTGAGTATAACGAAAATAATTTTAAGAAGAACAACTAAAGAACAATTCAAATTAAATTATCAAAATTAATCAAAAGAACAAACCTTAGTCTAAGTTAACATTATCAATTCACACTTTGAATGCTCATTGTTGGAACTATTTTATTATCTCTTATTAGTTGTAGTTAATTATAAAACAAGTGATCTAAATAACTCTAACTACTAAATATCCCAAAACAAGCGCTAAAGGTTTAATCTAGTAGCAGCTTTAAGAATTAGAAAGATCGATGAAACTAAATAGCACAAACACAAGCTGTTACATTTAATTTAGTTAAGTGCTCTTCTTAAGATCTAATAATTTCTGATGCAGCAAATTATTAAATTTTAGTTGCTTTACAAATTAGAGAGATCAAATAATTATGGATTTGATATCTAATCTAGTAGTAGATTGCAATGAATAATAAACTAGTAAACCTCCTAGTCATTAAACAAAACAATAATGAAAATAGTCATAGAAGAATATTCGATACTCAAAGCATAAATTGAACAATAAAAATAAATTAAAATTTACAATTTTATTGATTTTGGGGCTTCCATTTCCTTCTATCAATTATAAAATTTAGCTATGTAAAGTCATGGATAAAAGCTTGAAGAAGAAGAAAGAGAAAAGGGGGAGCGGCACGTGTGAAAATTTGTTCATTATTCCCCCATTTGCCCGTTATTTATGAACTTTTCAAGCCTACCAAATCTCTATCAAATATAAAATCTCCTACCAAATATCTATAAAATCTTTATAAAATATCTTATAAAATCTCTACCAAATCTTTATAAATATTCTAAATATTATCCTAAGATAATAATATCTAAATCTAACTAATTAAGGAAAATATTAAAAATAAAATAGAGTCCTACTATAATTAGGAAAATTGTGTTTTCAATTAGAATTTTCGTGCATTAGATCTGAAATTTTTTAAAAATACATCACATCAGGTGTACATCCCATAATGTCAGCAATGCAGGTACAACAATTTCAAGCCCGATTTCAACATTGATACAACCAGTACCTCCAAAACTCAACATGAAAATTGTAGAACTTTTTCTTAACTTTTCATAACATTTTGAATCATCTAAATTGAAGTTTTAATGAGAGGGTTATGCGGAGACTATAAAGCGATGTTGAAATTGTTCAAAATTATTCAATTAACTTTGTTTGGCATTTAACATCTTCATTTACATCTTAAATCAAAATATAAAAATAATAAATATATTTAAATATTAAATAAATATAAAAAATTAAATATTAAGAAAGAAAATTATGAAATTTTACATTCTCATTAATTATTCAATTAAATTATTAAAAAAATAAAATATTAAATATTTTTAGATATTTAAAATATTAAATATTTTTACTTCTCAATTAATATTTATTTTATTATTTAAATAAAACTTTTTATTTTCTTTCAAAACTGAAGTATCCTTTTCAATAACAAAAGAAAGATAGAAAGTTTCTTTGAAAAACATAACCCCTGCAGTTCACATTCAAAGGTCATTAATTTTCATTAATAAACAAATTAAATTTGATCCACATTCAAACAAAGCCAGCAGAGAAATTCCAACTTCAAGAAGAGGATCACACACAAGTCAAAAACTCTCTTCTCTCTCCATCTCTGTGTGCTCTCCAATCTCCTCCACTTTCTCCTCAGCACAGCAGCAATGGCACAAAGACAACAACAAACCATAGTATTATTCCCTTTCATGGCACAAGGCCACATGATCCCTTTCTTAGCATTAGCCCTTCACCTAGAACAAAGAAACAAAAACCACAACATCATCATAGTCAACACCCCCTTAAACATAAAAAAACTCAAATCCTCTCTTCCACCAAACTCCTCCATCAACCTCCTTGAAATCCCTTTCAACAGTTCAGACCACGGCCTCCCTCCAAACACAGAAAACACCGACATCGTCCCATACAACCTCGTCATCAAACTCCTCGAAGCCACCACTTCCTTGAGACCAGCCTTCAAACAACTCATCCATCACCACCAACAACAACAAAAACAACTCTGCATCATAGCTGATCTCTTCTTCGGTTGGACCGCAACAGTGGCAAAAGAACTGGGCGTGTTCCACGTATTCTTCAGCGGTTCTGGCGGTTACGGTTTGGCATGTTACTTCTCTCTCTGGATCAACCTCCCTCACCGGCGCGTGAACTCCGACGAGTTTCCGTTGCCGGATTTTCCAGAAGCGCGTTCCATTCACAGGACGCAGTTACCCGCCAACATAGCTCAAGCAGACGGTGCCGATGCTTGGTCTCTTTACCAAAGCAATAACTTTTCCCAGTGGGTCAACTCGGACGGTATTCTGTTCAACACGGTCGAGGAATTTGACTCGGTTGGTCTAAGCTACTTTACACGGAAGCTTGGTCAACCGGCTTGGGCGATCGGACCGGTTCTTCTCTCGACCGGAAGCGGTTCGCGGGGGAAAGGAGGTGGCATCAACCCGGAGCTTTGCCGTGAATGGCTTAATACGAAGCCTTCGAATTCTGTGTTGTTTGTGTGTTTTGGATCGATGAACACAATCTCTGCTTCGCAAATGATGGAACTGGCTATAGCGTTGGAGCAAAGTGGGAAGAATTTCGTTTGGGTTGTGAGGCCACCGATTGGTTTTGACATAAACTCGAAGCTCAGAGCGGATGAGTGGTTTCCAGTAGGGTTTATGGAGAAGGTTCTGGAATCGAAGAGGGGGTTGATAGTTCATGATTGGGCACCACAAGTGGAAATTCTGTCTCATGAGTCTGTGTCTGCGTTTTTGAGTCACTGTGGGTGGAACTCGGTGCTGGAATCGCTGAGTCATGGAGTGCCGATTCTTGGGTGGCCTATGGCGGCGGAGCAGTTTTACAATTGCAAGTTGTTGGAGGAAGAGGTTGGTGTTTGTGTGGAGGTTGCAAGAGGGAAGAGCTGTGAGGTTAAGCATGAGGATATAGTGGCTAAAATTGAGTTAGTGATGAATGAGAAGGAGAAAGGGAAGGAGATGAGGAAGAAAGCTGGGAGTATCAGGGATATGATCAGGAATGCCTTGAGAGATGAAGATAGCTTTAAGGGGTCATCTGTTAGGGCCATGGATGAGTTCTTATCAGCTGCAGCCTCCATGAAGGAGAAAAGAAACCAGACTGAATGAATAAATTATCCAGTCCTGCAATTTCTCAACCCCGATAAGTAGAGCATCAATTAGTTCAGTACAGATCTGGATCCTTTAGAGTTCAAAAAGCAACTGCATGTGATGCAGTTCTTAATCCAAGAGTCCATGTTTATTGAGTTGTGTTTTCAATTTTTTCGGGCTATAAATAAACTGAACCATTTTTTATGGTTGAGATTTGTTGTAATTCTTTTCCAAACTGCGTCGGATCTAATTCCGTTTAGTATTATTCAGGACTGCAGTTTCACATGTTAGATTTACGGATTAGGATTCTCCTCAGTTTCTTTTAAATTGCATGAGATGAGATTTAGAACCTCGTCTTAAATTTTTTTTTATTTTATATAAGTATATATGTATATATATTTTTATTTATAATTTTATTTCTGATCTATCTTCTTTTTTTAATTTTATATAAGTATATATGTATATTTTTTTATTTTTTTATGTGTAATTTTTGATTCTATATACAAATAAATTAATAAATTTTTAATAATAAATAATAAAATTTATATAATATTATTTTTTATTTTTTAATAATATTCACTTAATTTAGTATATGAATATATTTATATAATATTATTTTTTATTTTTTAATAATACTCACATGAGTTTAATATTAATATATTTAAAACACAAAATTTTTCTTTTTTCATTATTTTTTATTTATGTAAATTAGTGATGATAAAAAAATTATCCGTTTACACTCATTTGTATATATTTTAATCACATAAATATTTGTCACTACTGCTTAAAATTTTTGGATCCTTCACTGATTTAGAGCCTTCAAAATCATTTTGATGTTTGATAAAATGTAGGGATATTTTTATATATATATCTGAATACAAACTGCACACTCTACAGTTTTTTTTACAAAGGGGATCCGTTTCTTTAATGAAAAAAAGCTTGATAATGTCTGCTTGCCAGAATAAAAATGAAAGCGAAATGCGCAGAAAATAGTATAAGATTAGATATAATTAAATTATAAAAATTATATAAATATAAAATAATGTTAATAAAAATATATAGTGAAAATTACTCATCCAATATTTACATAATTTAATCTCAAGTAACATCAACCATTCATTGGAGAACCAATGCCATCACTCCTGTCTGTACTTCTTTCTCTTTTTCCTTTTTCTTTACCAAAATCAATAGGTGAGATTATTAGAACAAAATTGTGCTTTATGTCGAAGTCAATCTTTTAAATACTCTTTAAAAGAATTTAGAGTATAGATATTTTACATTCTTTTATCATTAGTTTTATAGAAAAATTAGTTGATTTTGTAAAAAAAAATCAACGATCATGTGTTTTACTTACAACCTTATTAATAAATAAACAATACCTCCGACCTAAGACCATCGGATCTGCAACCCACTTGACCTACCATCAACCATCGTCGACTCACGGTGGTGGTGGGGCGATGGCAGAGGTCCAGGGTTTGGTGGGTCTAGCTGTGGCAGAGGATGAGGGTACGCGACGATTTCGACAAGGCTAGACGGCACGGTAGTATTAGCGGTGGTCGCCTCTACTCACATGGAGGATGGTGGTTCTTGTATTGGTTTCATTTTGGGTACCCTCATCTTGGTTCCATTTTCCCTTTGCTTAGTGTTGGTTGACCTGGTACGGCGGAGAGGTCGAGTGAGGATAGCGATTGGCAGTGCGAGAACAGGGTGGTGCAACAAAGGCAAATCGAAGGGAATATGGTCCGACAACGAATCAGAGGCTCAATGCTGGTTTCACCGCGATCCACTGGGCCTCGAGCGAGGGTTACGGCCAGCGGTCGAGGTTGCCGTCGTGTGCCAGGATTGTTGGGGTGGTGCCGATGTTGGCCGAAAACAGTTGTTATTGGCCAAGGGTGTGGTGGAGAAGGAGGAGAACAGTGAAAGTGAGGAGGTTGGAGAGAAAAAAAAAAGACAGGAAGAGTAAAAGGTTTTTACCTGTTATAACAGGTAAAGTTAATGGGAGCATTGATACTCAAAATTTTTTTAGAAGCATTGTAAATGTCTCCTATGTCAAATTATATGAAGCAAAATTATGTAAAACTAACATTTCTCAGTAATTAAAGGGCGTAAGAGAGCTTAACACCTAGTTTTGGTTAAACTTCAGCAACAAATCCACAACTATTTTTGTCAACAACTTTATTAGACTTGCATGTTTTCCTATGTACAAGAGGATCTATGGTCAGTGTAATGCAATAAGTGCCAAAATAATGTTTATGTATAGGAGGATCTTTGGTCACTATGATGCCAAATGACCATGGTTAGAAACTGAGAAATAGAAACATAATAAAAGTTAAGAAAAAGTTTTTGTATATTTTTTTAATTATTCTTAAATGATTTATTTTTAAATTAATTAGTATGTATAAGAGAAATTTTTATTTATAAGAAAATGAGTTTATATAAAAAAGGAAATACAATTAAATATAATCAAAATAGTATTTTTTAATTATATAGAAATTAGATCCCTAAAATAACATAAAATCAAGTCTAATTTAATTCTTAGATATGTTTTAAATATTTTAACACTCCCCCTAAGCTAAAGTTACTAAGTTTTAGCTTGTTACAATTAGATACACGAAAATGAATTAAATTAAAATATTTTAAAATATAACATTGAGATCTAGGAGAAGCCAAGAGGTCCAAACTGCATTTAGGATGAAACCAGCATCATTTGGAAAAATCTACAATGGGAATGGAGCCAAACTGCATGTGGGATGAAACCAAACTGCATTTAGTTAGAAATAACTGCAACAGAGTCAGTCTATTAAACAGAACTGATCGAAGGCTGGAGCAACGGAAATAGAGCTA
Source organism: Ormosia semicastrata (assembly GCA_029884595.1). NCBI lineage: Eukaryota > Viridiplantae > Streptophyta > Magnoliopsida > Fabales > Fabaceae > Ormosia > Ormosia semicastrata. The sequence goes on from JAQQTO010000056.1 coordinate 63,404,359, forward strand.
ATCTTTCAAGCTGGATCAGACGAAACTGATCGGTGAAACTGAATAAAGATGCATATCGGAGATACTGGATAAAGCAAAATTGATCAGAGATGCGAGATCAGGCGGAATTGATTAGGAGCGCAACGGAGGAGCGCGACTGAGATGTGTAATGAAAGAGTGCAACGGAGACGCACAACAGAGGAGCACATCAGAGATGGAGCCAACTATGAATAAGAGAGAGAAAATGACAGCGAATAAATAGAGAGAGGAAGTCAGAAAGAGAACACGACATAAGAGATGACTAATCAGAATTCTAGATTTTCGGGAACTATATAGTAGAATAGTGATGAGATAAGTCACGAAAGATGGTACCACTTTGATACCATGTTAGAAACAGAGAAACATAGACACAAGAAAAGTTTAGAATAGGTTTCTATATATTCTCTTAATTATCTCTGAATTATTTATCTCTAAATTTCTGAGTTAATCAGTGTGTACAAGATGATTCCTTATTTATATGAGAAGGAGTTTATATAAAGAAGGAAATACAATTAAATATAATCAAAATAGTATATCTAATTATGTAGAAATCAGATCCCTAAGATAACACAAAATCGAGCCTAATTTAATTTTGAGATATGTTCTAGATATTCTAACAACCATGCTCAATCCCCATCCAATAGAATTGTCGTTGTGATTGCAGCACAGTGAGTGTGGTATTTCCCGCCACGCGTCCTACCAAAGTAAAGAGTTTGATGTTTAAACTCCAATCCTCATCACCTTTACTTGCCCAAAATATCCCAAGCCAGTTTCCTACTAAGTACTAACTATGGAAAAAAATTGACCACTCTCAATTCTCTATTAAAAAATAATGAAATATAGACATCAAAGTGATACAACACTAAGAATTAGCTAAACTTTCACCCCCACTACATGAAAAACTAACCGAGAAACTGATAGTTAAAGCTATGTTTGGATTGATAGAATGTGGTGGAATGAAAGGGAATAGAATAGAATAAGATACTTTATCATTGTTTGGATTGGTTAAAACATGTTGGAATGGAATGAAAGAGGGTGGGATGAATCCCATACCATTCCATAAAAAAGCCTCATTTTTCTTCTCTCCAATTTAGGGGGGGTATAAGATGCAAATTGCATGTGATGTATTTACAATTTTTGTATATAATGCTAAAGTTAATTTGGCAGAATTACAATAAAAGTGTGCAAAAAATGATATAGAATTATATATAATTAAAAAAAATATGCAGATATAAGATAATATGAATAAAAATATGTAATTAAAATTACTTTTCCTATATTTACATAATTTATTCTCACATAACATCAATCATTCATGGGAGAACCACAACCACCACTCTTGTCTTTACTTCTTTCTTTCTTTCCTTTTTCTTTACCAAAATCAATAAGTGAGATTATGTGAAACAAAATTGTGCCTTATGTCAGTTACATGAAGCAACGTTATGTAAAACTAACATTTCTCAGTAATTAAAGGGCGTACGAGAGCTTAACACCTAGTTTTAGTTAAACTTCAGCAACAAATCCACAAATGTTTTTGTCAGCACCTTTATTAGACTTGCACATTTTCCTGGTGTACTATGATTGCAAGAAGTGCCAAAATAATGTTTATGTACATGAGGATCTATGGTGGCTGCTATGTTACAAAATGACCATGCTCAATCCCCATCTTATAGAATTGACGTTGTGATTGCAGCACTAGAGAGTCTAAGGTTCAACTACAATCCCCATCTCCTTTACTTGTCCAAAATATCCTAAGCTAGTTTCCTCCTAAGTACTAACTATGCAAAAAAAAAAAGACCATGCGCAGTTCTCCATTAAAAAATAATGAAATATAGACATCAAAGTGATACAACATTAGGAATCAGCTGAACTTTCACCCTCACTTATGAAAAACTAATCGAGAAACTGATAGTTAAGGTTATGTTTGGATTGGTGGAATGTGGTGGAATGAAGGGGAATGGAATAAAATGGAATGTTTTACCTTTGTTTGGATTGGTTAAAATATGGTGGAATAAAATGGAAGAGGGTAGGATGAATCTTATCCCATTCCATCAAAAGCCCCATTTTTCTTGCCCCCAATTTGGAGGGTATGAGATGGAACTACCAATTTTTTTATTGTTACAATTATAAAATTACAAAGTTGTCCTCTTATTACCTTAAGAAATGAATACACTGCCTCTCTTCTCTTCTCCATTGTTACCTCATCTTTGTTGCTGCCCTGCATCCTTGCTGCTACCTCTCTCCATAGCATTTTTGCTTTTTCCTTGGCAAGGTAAGCCATTGTTTCTTATATTCTTGTTATCCCAAATATCAAGGCGTAGCGAAGCAAACCTAATTGGGAATTTTTCACAGTGAAATCGAATCGCTCTATTGAAGTCATTCAAAATCTTCCAGAAACCCAAATTCCCTCTACCTCCAAATTTCAAGTTGAGAAAAGTAAGCGCAATGTGCTTTCTGACCCCAATGCTGTTAAAGTACAAGAAATTGGATAAAACAGAAGATTGAGATGAGCAGGTATATTTTGAGCCCAAGTTAAGAAACCCAGAATCAAATGCAAAATGACCAATTTGGGATGTAAAATCAAGGACTAGACTGTGTTCGTGTTGAACACTCGTTGGATGATGCATGACTATGTCTTTTGAGGATTATCTATTAGTGTCTAAGAACAACAGCTTGGTTTTGGTTTTGTGTAATAAATTTAGTGTATTTGAAATAAGGGTAATATAAGAATAATAAAGTTATAACTCTTACCATTACATCCTTTTTCCAAACAATGAAATGATAACTTTACTCTGTTCTATCATAAAATATCTAAACAATGGAATGATAAGTTTATTCCATCTCATCTTATTCTATTCCACCTATAATTAAATATCTAAACATAGCCTAAAAGAACGTACACGGTGCCACCATTTTTTTTTGTTTAGGGGGAAATTAACATTTCACCTTCCTCTAAAATACAGTATACAATTTCCAAGTCTTGCACCTTAGGAAACTTCTTTTCGTCTATGCTATCTTAATAAACCTTCAAATAAAAGAAATTTCCAATCATACTTAATTTGTAACACAAGGGTTTAAATTTTCATTGAATAGCACTATATATGGTCTATGGTCAATGACATATCGTCAAATGTCCACGATTAGAGTTGTGAATTTTGTCTGAGAGGGGCAGATCAAAGATATTTAAAATGAAACTTTTCAAATCTCATTATTTTCTTTTTACTTTCTTGACCATACTAGAGTACTTAGGCTCAGCTCATTCCCAACCTCACTCCCCACAATTATAAAGATCATTGTGATTCGTTTCTCAAGATAACCCAATCTGTCCCCAAAAATATCCGACCCAACAAAATCTATTTATTATTACCCACATTACCCCAAACCTGACCCTCTAACCAAAACTCGACCCATAACTCAAGCAATTACCTGATCCAAGCCAAGCCTTTATACCTGGGCACCAAAATGTGTGCTAAAATATCTCCTAATGACGTGGACACGTGTCATCACTCCTATGGAGAATTTTTCCTCTAATCATTGGCCTTACATCATAGAGAGTATAGTACACACCCGCTGCCCCCTACTATAAATAGGTATTGTCCTTTTAGCAAAAATGATTTTTTTTTCTTTCTTTCTTTCTCTACTCTATCTCCCTTTCTCTCACTATTACATCTTTGTTTTATTTTCTCAAACACTTGCTGACTTGAGCATCGGAGTGCTTGCAGGTACCTCTACTCCGACGGTCCAACCCACCTAGAAGCTCACCCACGAGTTCAGCCGCCATCCTAACCACCATTCGAGAGAAAGGCTGAAACATTAACGTTGTTTATGGGAATCTGGTAGAACAATTCCCCACTTTTCTTTTTCTTTCCATACCTAAAATCCCCAAACACAAAACCATCACTCCAAAAACACACCAAAGTACTCATGGCTGTAACTAGAAGTCGTGCCACCAATGATGTCAAAAACACCACCACAACTAGTCTTAACTTGGAAAACAATCGGCCAGGTCCTAATGGTGAGAATGAAAAGGAGAATATCAATGAGGAAAATATTGCTTAAAAGATGCCACAGTTTAGACAACATTTACAACAGCTGGAGAATCGGTTCAGTTAATGTGAATTTTTTGTAAGCGCATAGATCATTCAAGTAGTAAACTAAGATCGTTCCCACCAGGATCGATATGATAACTAACTATCACAACAATAACAATTATCTAAGAAATCAAGAGCAATAAAGAAGACAACAGAATTTAAAAGCAAGAAAATAGATTAATTAATAATGCAAGCAAACAAATTGAAAAAAGATAAAATTTAACCAAGTTATAAAGGCATAACACTATGATTTCACTACAATACCAACTATGATGAATATCGACTCCATCTTTGCTAATGATCAATTATGTTCCTGAAGGCGATTTATCCTAAATTATTTAAAGCCTATTAATCCCATTCTCTTAACAATCGAGTTAAAATCCATTAAGTTCCATGACAGTCGTTTTTGCTCCTTGAAGGATTTAAGCCTATCTCTAGTTCTTAATTCCTAAGTTCAATTCTTATATTTTCAAGCAATTAGATTTCATCTCTTGATCCTTCACCTAATGCCTAAGATCATATAAATATGGTGCGAAACATAGTACAAGCATTAAACACATTAAAAATGAATCAAGAACAATAATCTTCATTAATAAAGAATTAAGTCAAATATCCAATATAAAAGAGTAAATAGTTACATCCCTATCCTAGAAATTAGAAAATTAGCCTCACATGACAATTGTAGCACAAACAAGAATAATAGACAAAGAGACAATCATGATTATATCTAAAAAAATAAGAAAACAAAAGGAAAAAAGGATAAGAAGAAGAAGAAAATAATTACGATGTATTTAATGAATGCCTCTTTAAACTTGTCTCAAACCTTGTGCCTCTAACCTTTAGTAAAAGTTGCCTAATCTTTTTATCCTTGTTCTATTTATAGGAGATTTAACTTAATAGAAGTGTATCATGCATTAAAGCTCATTGCTTGGTCCCCAAGTAATCTTAATTGGCTCACAAGTAATAAAAAAGATAAGATTAGATTTAGAAAACCAAATTTAGGAAATTTAATCTCCTTTTATTGAAGGTTGTCAAATTTTTGTCTTTTTCTCTATTTATTTTTCTCGTCCTTTAGATGAAAATATTAGACTTCAAGGTCAACAGAAGAGTTGTTGCATTTTCTGTTAGCTTCCAACGCTGCAAGAATCACATCAATCCAATCTCTATAGCCCAAGATATGGTCCACGTATAGTAACAAGTCAAGAAATACGAGTTGAATCCGATATTGCAACAAACACCTTGCTCTTCAATGATCCTTATCAATCTTCAATTATCATTATCTTTAAGTTTTTACACTTAATTAAGACTTTGGATGAGATATAAGAGTTGGATAAAATCTCTTTAAAACTCTATCTTTAGGATCTCCTTATTTTATTAAAATTCTTTAGATTTATCCTAAAAATTAAAATATTAATAAAAAACTATGGGAAGAGACAATTATCTAAAACTTAAATGAAATAAAAACTAAATAAAATTAAATAAAAATATTAATAAATAAACTCAAAGATGTGTGTATTTTTACACTAATCATTGGTTGTTAAGAAAATTAGTATGTCTGTCAGGAGGAGGGAAGTGAGACAAACCAGGGAGACTCCACTTAACCACAAAATTCCCAAGCAACAATTTTGAGCCTTAACAATATGATACCACCACTACCACCATCATCGATCTAGACCAACTCGGGACACCCCTTCTCTGAGTTCATCATTTTGTAACTTTGCCAATAAATTTATGTCCTCCTGCCATAATAGACACCTATGACAGAATGATCGACCTATAGTAACACTTGTAAGCTTTTAATTCTGCAATACTATTGGCAGGAAAGTCAGATCCTATCAAATGTCGAGTCTTTCCAGTCACTTTGAAGCGATCTACTTTTGCAGTGGTTTTCCTTACTCTCACCCCAATCAATCAATGATTTCATTGAGTTTTCAAATTATTTCCTCACCCATTTTGCTACCAGTCGAGCCCAGCAAAAAAACTTCAGCCAGCTTGATAAATTTTAAATAGGAACCAATGGAATCTTTAAGAGAACTTATAACCTAATTCAATTGAGATGAGTTGTAAATCAAAGGCTTGAACCCAACAATAGCACTCCATGAAATACTAATAGGACTTTGCCCCGACTCTTTCATTGATTCCCTAGCAAAGCGGCCCCAATCGACCTGGATGACCTTCTGGCCCGATAATCAAAGTACATTAATGTCGAAGAAGCCACCAAAGCTCGAGAGACAACAGAGACTTCACAGACATACCAATCATGGCCATTCAGTCTTGACCAACACACAAGAAGGCAGGCAAGAGGAGCAAGAATAAATGATAGATAGGATCAAATACGAAATATCCCACTAATGACCGACCAACCACCTAGATTCCATTATTTCACACCACTCACCACCTGACGAGAAAAAAAATACTCAGAGACATTTATAACACAGGGTTAATCTGTTTCCCACCCACACTATCCTTTCAACCACCCTACATTGATCAGTCACAATGATGTTAGTTTCATCGGGCATATAATAGATAACTACCTTGGCCTGAGAGATATGATAGAAGATCTTGCAATGAAGGGTATATTAGATAAATATTTAGCTAGGAGGAAGGAAAAAAGCAATGAAAGAGGACAAAACAGAAATCAGGTGACCCACGACTAACCAAGAATCCAAGACTAAAGACAAGTGCGAGAAAATTAACGAGAAAGCAACAAAAGAACCATAACCCATAGAAGAGTTAGAGGGTAATTAACACAATAGTTGGAATGATTCACAGGAAGAGGAAAATAAGCTAAAGTAAGGAAAAGACACTTGAGGGCATAACAACTATAGTGGCTGTTGAACATCAACATCGAAAGAGAACTGATAAGAAGGTGCCACCATTGATTTTCATAGAGGAAAACTTTTAAGTAATGAATCAGAATCAGGATGACTCGATGGTCATCACAGTTACCCTAGCAAATTTTGACATAAGAAGAGTGCTGGTTGATCAGGAAAGTTCGTATGATATTTTATATGAAGATGCCTTTAGAAAACTAAGGATTCCCGAATTTGACCTAAAATCGTTCAATGCAATTTGATTGGGTTTTTAAGGGAGCAAGTGGAGGTCAAGGGCTATATTGAGCTGTGGACAATGTTTGCAGGGAAGAAAGGAATTAATATCAAATTCATGGTCATCCGGAATGATGTATTGCATAAAAGTGGATTAAACATTCCATTGTTGAAGTGCTTAAGCTCCGACCAAATCGAGTACGCAATGGCAAAGGTGCATGAAAGAGTTTGTAGCCAACACATGGGGGAGAAGGTTACTTGTAGGGAAAATCCTAAGGGCAGGATACTTTTGATCCACTATGAAGAGAGTCTGTCTAGAGTATGTTAGAAGATGTGACAAGTGCCAAAGGTTCGTTCAGCTTCATTAAGCACTACTTGAAGAACTACACACATCCTGCTCGACTTGGTTGTTTTGTAGGTGGGGAATGGACATCCTTGGACCTTTTCCCACTTCCCCAGGACAGGTTAAGTTTCTTTTGGTCGCTATTGATTATTTCACAAAGTGGATAGAAGCAGAACCTCTAGCTTAGATATCAATTGAGAAGTTTACTTAGAAAAAATTGATATATAAGTATGCCTTGCCTTATGCAATTGTCTCAGATAATGGCACCTAATTTGCAGACAAAAGATTCAAAGAGTTTTGTGAAGGATTGGGAATTTGGCAATAATTCACTTTGGTCAAGCATCCTCAGGCAAACAGTCAGGTGGAATCAGCGAACAAGGTTATTATGAATGGGCTCAAGAAGAGATTAGAGCGAGCTAAAGGGGACTGGGTAGAGGAACTGCCCAAAGTGCTATATGGGTATCATATAACAACATAATCATTAACCCAGGAATCACCTTCTGACTTATTTACGGAGTCGATGCAATGATACCGATTGAATTAGGCAAGCCAAACATTAGAATGGTGCATTTTAAGGAAGAAAGGAATGAGGAAGACTGAATGATAGAGCTCGATTTATTTGAAGAAGACCGAGACATAACTCATATACGGGAAGAAACAGCAAAAAGAAGAACAACATGAAAGTACAACCTTAGAGTTAGGCCCATGAAGTTCCAAGTTAGGGACCTCATATTGAGAAAGGCAGAGATTCATGGAAAATCGCTAGGAGAAGGAAAACTCGCAACAAACTGGGAAGGACATTACAGAATCATGACGGAATTGGAAAAAAGATTGTACAACATAGCCGAGCTCTTTAGAAAACTGATTCCCAAAAGCTGGAATGCGACCAATTTGAGAAAGTACTATAGTTAAGCTAGATGTTGAAGGAACAAAGGCACCTCGACCCCAACCCCTACCTAAGATGAACCACTATTTCTTTACTTTTTTATCTTTTAAATTTCTGTCCTTGAAGGCCAAAAGTTGGTAAATATCGGCTAGATTTTCATGTTGATGTAAAAATGGGTGGTGTACTCTTTTTCCCACCGATAGGATTTTTTCCTCTAAGTTTTTTTTATCGGAGGTTTTAACGAGGTACACCCATTAGTTTATAAAAATACTTTAAACTTATACTTGGTACAATTTTTAAGTTTTTTTTATCATAATCATAGAGAGGAGTATATGATTAGTCGAGACAAGGTAAACTTAAGAAATTGATATTTCTTTAACAAATTAGTCATATTTTGACAGCCGAGTCTCCAAGCGTATATATGTTATTTTCATCATTATATGACTTGATTGATTAAGTTTGACGACACAAAGTAACTTGGTGTGAAAACTTAGTGAATAAGAACCCACAATATAGAGCATAATTAATAAGTGATAATGCGACCGAAGAAACAAAATACAAGTTCAGTCGTCTCTCTCAGAGCAATAGGTTAGGTGAGCTTGTTGAGCACTCTGTAAAATCAAATGCCCATGTTCTTCAGTCTAGGTCGTCACTAGGAACAACAAGTTAGGTTCCCAAAACCCTAAGCCTGCTAAGTGCTCCAAAAAATCTTGTGTCAACGTTCTTCGACCTAGATCGTCACTTGGAATAACAGGTTATCATCTTCATCTTCATTAATGGACATCTCAGAGTCCTCGGGGCCTTCAAGTGCATCATTCTTGACAATCTTCCATGTGCCAATTCCAGTTAAATCAATATCATGATGAAAGAATCAAACATGGTCTATAGCACATCAGAAACCATCATGATACTGCTTAATACAGGCCCGCTCCATCTGATGACCTTTAGCTTATCATTCTTTTTCTTGGTATCCGCGAGTTTCTGAGTAAGCTCTTGAGCCTTCTCCAATGCATTAGTAACATGATTTTGAGTAGCCCTCAGATCCTTGTCCAGAGAATCAACTTTCTTCTTAGAAGTTTTCAATTCTATTTTTAGAGATTCTGATGCATCCTTCAACTTTTGATTATCATCGGTAAGTTTTTTTGTTACTCTATTTCAACTCCTTGTTTTCTTTTTCAAGCTCCTCAACATGACCTATCCTAGCCCGGATCTTCGCAAGCTTATCTTGACACTCATCTCTCTTTTCAACTGGGTATTAAGTTCCACACTAGCATTGGCTTGATACATTACAGACTGAGCTCTACTAGCTATGCGAAGTAAATGAGCCGCGATCCAATGAGCCATATGGATCACCTCGACATCTTCAAACTTAGCCACATCCAACTCAGTTGTAAGTTGCTCATCAATGAACTTACCCACACAGAACATGCGATCCCACAAAGATTGGGGATGTTTCAGATTGCCACTACTAAACTCCTCAAAGAAGGCAAGAACTTCATCTACATCACCCAGATGCTTCGACCTCTCGAGAGTAGGCTTAGAAGCAACTTAAGATGATTAATAATTGGTGTGAGATCTAAGATATCTCCCAAATAAGGAGAAACGATGGTAATATGAGGAACCTGAGCACTATGACTAGGAGTTACCCTACCTTGCTTGGCAATACCAGTTGTGTTGGGCATAGAACCATTCAATCCATCACCTACTTTCCTTTTTCCCTTCTCACCCCTTGCATAGCAAGCTCATGAGCAGAAACCATAACCTTACCTCCGGCCATCTCTCTTATTCCTAAAAACAAAAAAACCATATATTAAAACGAAAACAACATAACCGGACCTAGAGGCCTAGGGAGAACACTTAAGAAAATAATGTTTAAGAGCGATAGGATCAGACTCCACCCAAAGGATCCGAGAACACTTACAAGAATATTTTCATCGCTTCTTTAGAAAGGTAATTTCTTTTATCTCTTCTTCGAAAAATGATTCTTTGGATATCTTGGGCGAATCTCCAGCACTAAGAGACCAAGAGTTTGGGAACTTCATGTTTCCATTCTTATCAACAAAGGAAGGAAGGACAACCTCACTAGGAACGACTTTGAATAAGCGACCTTTAAAATATTTATAAGAAGACTTAAACAATACAGGTATCTTCCACCTACTATTCCTAGTAAAAGAAATCAAACTAGTGGTATAATATTCCTATTGGTGAATGACCAAAAGAAATAAAAGAACTTAGGATACGTCGGGATGAAGCCATAATTGTTCTACATTAACTCAAAACAACGAATAAAAGCCCAACTATTGGGATGCAATTGAGAGGGTGTGATATTCATTACTGACAAAATGTTGTTCTCAAAATCGGTGAAGGGAAGATGAAGGTGTAATCAAATGAAGTAGATCTCATACATGAAAAACTTAAGCTCATGATCAATAGGATTGGGGTCGGAACATATTCTATCCTCTTAGTCGCATGATTCTAGTATGAATTCACTCTCCTGACCATTCTTAGCCACCTGAATATGGGACCTCAAGTGAACAATATCGTCCATTAACCTAAATTCCAAGGAAGTTCTAATAACTTTGTCCGAAAACTCCCAAGGAACATTATTCTTTCCGACTGACCTTTCATCACCCAGTCTTACCTCCTTAATACTTTGATCCTCCTCCACCATTATGCTTAGTTCACTAGAGCAACCTACATTGTCAGAGGACGAATCAGAAGACAAAGGCGAGGCATAGGCATCTAAATAATAGCGACTACTAATATCGTGAATGATAGACCTCACCCGATTAAAAAAGAACTAACTTATATACATTCACCTGTGCCTCCTGGGCACCCATCCTAACCTTATTGAAACCAGAAGTATTGGCATCCCTACCATAATCCATAAGCAAATCCCAAGACCTACTTAAAACTCATCTTCCTCAATTGGGCATACGAGGTGGGTTTCCCCCTAACAAAACTACACTATCATCACTACCCTCCCCATCATTCCCCACCTTTAGGATCCTCACCATGACTGAAAGAAAATTGAAGTAGAAAGGAAACCAACAAAACATAAAGAAAAGCTTTTATCAAAAACCCAGAGAAATGGTAAGAAACTTGCAAGAAGAATAAAGATGTAGAAATAGAAAAAACCCAGAGAAGAAGTAAGTAATAACAATACATGGGTAAATGAAGCTAATGGGTGAGAAGAAGTAGAAATGGACGACCTTGAAAGCATGCACATGTATTAGTTGGGAAAAATGAAATCACAGGAAGAAGAAAAAGAAGAGAGCGAAAATAGAAGGGAAACAAAATGAAGAAGAACGAGAATTGGAAACTTATAGGGGAAGCCAGAAACAATAACAAAACTACCCCTCCATCCAATGACTGTTAAATTACCAATCCAATGGTATGAAATAGAAAAGCATCATCCAACAGATAAGAATGAAAGGTCATCAATCTAACGACGCAAAAGCCATCCTTTTACAAGTGGCTAAGATTCACCTTCTCCCAATCTGACAGACAGGGGAACCCAAGGTATTAATGACGTATCATTAAAGTGATAGCTGCAATCATGAATATGGGAACCAAAACGTTTAGGAATTCAAAACAGGCAGAGCCTCAGAAAGTTGGCTAACATGAAGGATCTTGAATTTCAAATCAATATTGTCTAAGGTGAAACCATTCACAAGATCAAATAAGGCTGTCAAACCCTAGTCCGAATAACAAAAAAAAAAGAATGATCGATGCTTCGCCACAAAGCTCAATCACTCACTAGCTCTTTTAGCTCACTCCGAACTAGGGGGCTGTGGATCGTACTAGAGTACTCAAGCCCAACCTATTTCCAACCCCACTCCCCACAAAGGATTGCTAACTTGTTTCCCAATATATAACCCAACCCGTCCCTAAAAATACCCAACCCAACAAAATTCATTAGTTATTACCTATGTTACCCAAACTAGATCCTTTGACCAAAACCCAACCCATAACCTAAGTTATTACTTGATCCAAGCCAAGCCTTCATACGCGGGCACCAAAATATTTTCTAAAATATTTTCTAATGACTTGGACATGTGTCATCACCCTTACGGATAATTTTTCCTCCAATCATTGGCCTTACATCATAAGGAGGCATAGTACGCATCCCTTGCCCCTACTATAAATAGGCATTTTCCTTTTCAGCAAAAATGGTTCTTTTCTTTCTCTCTATACTCTTTCTTTTTCTCTCTATTTTTATTTTTTTTTTTTTTGGTTTCCTATAGTATCCCCTCACCAAAAAAGTGAGAGACTTATCTCTCGAGATAAAGTTAAGCGCACCTAAGAATATAAACATCTAATATTAATAAACATCTAAATATTAATAATTTAGTAACAATTATTAATATTAGACATGTACTTTGATTTTTTAAGAATATAATATAATATTTCTAAATTTTGTGTACAAAAATAAAAATTAATTATACTAAAAAATAGTTAGATGCTTTAGTAAGTGAATTTGATTTTATTGGAGGCGAGTGTTGGAAATGCCACTTGTGAAGATGGTCATATTATATTACTTTGTGCTATAAAACATTAGTCTCACACTAAAATAGGGGTAATACCATATCATTTTACATTTTTTTGACATTGTTAATAACAATATCACATCAATACTTAATAAATTTTATTAATAGCATATTTATAATATTATATATACATTTGTTTAATAATTGTAAATTAACAAGAAGAAAAAATTCTAAAAATAAAATATTAATAATTTTCATAAAATATTATTATACTTCATATTCAATTTTTATTGAAACTATTGAACATCCAAAAGTTTGAGCATTATATACAAGATAAATAACATATGAATAAGAGTATAAATGATTTTATGTTATTCGTTGAACTATTAGAGTTTGATTTGTTAAATGTTCAACCAAATTTATTTATTTAACTAAATAAATAAGCCTCAAATTTAAATTTAAGTTTGATTATATAAATGAATCAAACTCTAATTTTATAAGTTTGACATAAACAAAGATTATGAATAAATCAAAGAGTAGATTGATACAAATTGAAGTTCTAACAATATATATATTCAATTATAGGACAAAAAAGTTGTAATTTTATATAAGAAAATGTATAAATAATAATTTTATATGTTAGTATTACTTAGTAATTTTTTAAAAGCCAAGAAAATAGTCTATTTAGAGAATTATAAATTTATATATTGATATCTACCACTTATCTAATTCTAATTTGTGAGAGTCGACTTTTTTATCGATTACCATTTCAATCTTTTATTTTGAACGTGTTTTATTTTCTAACATAAAGATGGATATCAAATACTAAATTAATAAAATTTAAAAATACTTCAAAGGAGACATTTAATAAAGGTGATAAAAATAATTAAGTTATAAACAAATTAAATAAGAAAAACTCAAATGCCTTTGAATATTGAATTTTTAAAATAAATTTCTTGAAAAACATTCAAATTTGACTTGATTTTGAAAATGATAAAAAATCAAACTTGAATATAAATTTTTTTGATAACAAGACCTATATCTAATAATTTAAATTTTAAATGTTCTTTTGATCTTGATCTAGATCTTTAGCTTTGTTATCATCAAAAACCCATTTGATATGCTTCAAGACATAAGCATTCACATTTTCCTTTTTTGATGATGACAAACTAAACTATTTATCAAATTTTGCATTTTTTTTAACTATTTTATCCCAATGTATTATGAGATAGAATTTTTTAAAACTATTTACCATGCAATAATTTCACTAATCTCTCCTTTGGCATTATAAAAAAGAATACATAAGCATTCAGATTGGATATAATCATTTTAGCCCAGCAGGATCAATATCAGAGTATAAATCATTTAGCACATCAATATGTGATACCAATAGCAAATGCATATGAAGAGAAACTTAGATAGTATTTATCATTTATGCTAATAGAAAATAGAGTCATATACAAGAGCAATATGGGGTCAGATAAAGATTAATCATAAGGAAATCATCATGAAGGAACAGAACATCAAGATTAAGCAAAATTATGAAAAATAAGGTTTTGTAATCGATTACACTTTTGTTGTAATCGATTACACGCGTTCTGTTTTCCTTGTAATCGATTACACGTGTTCTGACTTAGTTTAGAACGCTTGACAGAGCCTTTGTAATCGATTACAATGGTCCTGTAATCGATTACCAGACTACTAAAGTCTAGTTTTTGCATTTTAAACAGTAAATGACTAAACTTGAATCAATCAAAAAGGCTCCAAATCATTCCAAATTAATTCCAAACATCATTTAAGCATATATTTCAATCAGATTATGATCCAAAACATATTATTGTGCAACAAAACAACATATTATGCATCAAGATATCATACTATGCAGCAACATATCACATTATGCAGCAAAGCAATATATTATGCATCAAAATAACATATTATGCAGCAAGTTAATGTATTTTACGGCAGAATTAGATGCAAGATTGGTCCATTATGTCAAGTTTAAAGATATTGATATTATACACGCCATTTCACACAAGAAGCATATTCATTTAGCATATTCAAGATATATAGAGATATTTTTCAAGATGTTAAACTAGTAAAACATAGAGCAAGTGTCCACTTAACCAAAGGATGCAAGTTCAAGCTTCTTAGAGACAAGGAAGAGAGCTTGAAGTATTTTCTGGTTTTGTGCTTGGAGCAGCCACTTTTCAAGATATCCAAAGTCAATTCTTGGCCTTCAAGCACACCTACAACACACTTCAATTTTTGACTTTTGGTACCCAAATTTTCTTGGGTCTTTGTGTGTTAGTTTTTGACAAAGTGCCTTTGGGAACGCAAACCATTTTAGTTCCTAACTTATTATTGATATTCTTTCTTACATTAAAAGTTGATGCACTATGCCCTTTCCTACCATAATGAAAGCATTTAATAAATGGACTACTTGATGTACTTGTTGTACTTGATGAAACAAAGAATTCTTGAGAAACTTTTGTTGTTTATTAGGATTATACCCCAAACTAGCCTTTTGAAAAACACATCTTTGGTTCTCAAGTAATATGTTCAAATTATCCCTTCCAAAGGTAAATTTTGAAAGAGTGTTTTTCAAATCCTCAATCTCAATTTCAAATGCTTTGCATGATGAGCAAGATAAGGGTGTAGATGCATTATCAAGTGATAAACATGTCATGCATGAAGAATTTGCATCTATCAATCCAAGAGTTTCATTTTCTAATTTCAATTCCTCAATTTCTTTATTTAAAGCAAAAATTTGATTTTCAAATTAAGAAATTGATTTCTTGGATGATGAAATAAGTTTTACAAGTCTTATAGATTCATTATGCAATTCTTCAAATGCATCTTGCAATTCATCATAGGAAGATGAAGAGTTTGATTCAAAATTTGAGGATGTTACCTCCATGTCGTCTCCATCTTCTTCTTCTCCTCTAACCAAACGTAGATTGACTTTCTCATTATCCGAGCTATCAGTTGAATCCATGTCATTATCATCCTAAGCTATGTAGGCTCTTCCTTCTTTCTTCTCTCTTGAGGATCTTTTGTGATAATTTTTCCACTTTACTTTGATAAATTAGGCACTCCATCTTCATGTGACCCAATTCTCCATATTCATAGCATTTAGGAGTGGATGAGGTTCCTTCCCCTTTGTGATAAACATTCTTTTGGGGAAAAAGAGGTCTCCAATGAGCTCCATTCTTCTTGAAGAATCTTCCGAATTTCTTAACTAATAGAGCAAGATTTTCTTCATTTATATCCAAGTCATTTTCATCATCTTCATTATCTTCATCGTCATTAATCATGGAGGAAATGACCTTGAGAGTTATTCCCTTCTTTTTCTTGTCAATCTTCTCACTTTGGTTGAGTCTATTTAATTCTAATTCATGTTCTTGGAGCTTGCCAAAAAGTGTGGCTAAGGTCATGGTTGAGAGATTTCTTGACTCCGCAATAGCCGTCACTTTAGGTTGCCAATGCCTGCTCAAATATCTCAATATTTTATTAATAAGATCTTCATTAGGAAAAGTTTTTCCCAATGAAGTAAGATGATTTATAATATGTGTAAAACGTTTTTGCATTTCTTAAATGCTTTTATTTTGGTTTATTTTTAAAAGCTCATACTCATGAATGAGAATATTGATCCTTGATCTTTTCACTTCACAAGTACCCTCATGGGTTACTTGTAAGGTGTCCCACATTTGTTTGGCAGTTTTACAATTTGACACCCTAAAGAATTCATCATATTTCAAGGATGTGGTAATGATGTTTTTGACACTCAAATTATATTGGATCTTTTTCTTATCATCATTGGTCCATTTACTTCTTGGTGTATTAACCCTTACACCATCAACAACTTTTGTGGGGATAAAATGACCATTTTCAATAGCATCCCACACATTTAGGTTAATAGTTTCAATAAATTTTTTTACATTCTTTCTTTCCAATAAGCGTATTCATCCCCATTGAAAAAAGGAGGTCTATAGATGGAAGAACTTTCTGAAAAATTATTTGAGGATGCCATCACTTTCTCTTGAAGCTGCTAAGCCTTTTACACAAGAGCCTAACTCTGATACCACTTGTTAGAAAGTGGCCTCAAACTCAAGAGGGGAGTGGATTGAGTTTATGAAATATTTTCACAAATCTTTTGTAAGACGTTTGTTTATCAATTTTCGTTGAAATTATTGGATAATTGAAGTGAATAGATAAATGAGATTGAATACTTCACTCACAAATTAAATTAATCAAGATAAATAACATTCAAGCAAGCATATAAAATAAATGGACATTTGTAAAGAGATAGGATTGAGAGAATCAAACACAATGATTTATCCTGATTCAGTCATCCCTTGTGACCTACGTCCAGCCCTCAAGCGAACCACTCGAGATTTTTCACTAAACTTCAAGCTTGAACGAGTGCTTGAAAACCTTTATAGATTGGAGCACTCAACAACACCTTGGAATACTTCACCCTTGTGGTTTGAGCCTCAGAACAGGGATGCCTCACCTTTTACAACCTTTGAGGGATACCTCACCCTCTTTACACCTTTGAAGGATACCTCACCTCCTTTTCAACAGGGGATTCCTCACCCTTTTTTACTAGAGGGATACCTCACTCTCTTTACATAATAAACAAAGTGTTTGAATGATAGAAACTCTTTCAAAGAATAGATTGATACAAATTGAAGCTATAACAATGTCTCTTTTGAATATCTCGAGTTTTCTCACAAAAACAGGGCAAAAACATTTTTAGGATTTGATTCTCGTATATGAGTGTTAGATTGATGTTCTAAATTAATAATAAAAGCAAGTATTTATAAGTTGTTGGAAAGAGTTTTGAGTAGATTTATGGCAACATTAAAAGTATAAGATAAATAGCCGTTACTTCTTGTCGGACCTCTGTATCGATATACACAATTTAATCGATTTTTATGATATGTTGCTTTTTTTAAAATATTTGTGTCGAAAAATAATTAAATATACTTTCTTGTAATTGAACTATTTTCTATAATAAGGCTTCTTGAACGCGTTCTTACCTTTTTGATTGATACGGATTGATGTTTTACATTTATTAACAGATCATACATACATGTAAGACAAAATTAAAATTACAAAATAATTAATGACCTCTTTCACATTTTTCAAAATTGAGTATGTAAATAAACTTAGATCATTGGAAAACATAAATGCCTTCATGAATATTGAATCCAAGATTAAAACATTATTTCTTGAAAAACATGTTTAACTTTGAATTTACATAGTTGATTTTGAAACGATATTTGAAAAATCATTTGAGAATTATGAACTTAAAAGGCATTTTATTAATTGATATTCTAAGACCTATATCTATATATTTTTGATCTTTTTTATTTTATGATATATATTTTGATCTTAATCTTCATCTTTGGCTTTGTTATCATCAAAAATCTATTTGATATGCTTCAAGACATAAGCATTCACATAATTTTCATAAAATATTATTATACTTCATATTCACACATCCAAAAGTTTGAGCATTATATACTAACACATATGAATAAGAGTATAAATGATTTTATGTTATTCGTGAACTATTTGAGTTCGATTTGTTAAATGCTCAGCCAAGTTTGTTTATTTAATTAAATAAATAAGTTCAAACTTAAATTTAAGTTCGATTATAAAAATGAATCAAACTCTACTTTTATAAGTTTGACATTAAAAGATTGTAAATAAAGTGTGTGTCTATATATATATATATATTCAATCACAAAAAAGTTGTAATTTTACATAAGAAAATGTATAAATAATAATTTTATATGTTAGTATTACTTAGTAATTTTTAATTCTATTTAGAGAATTATAAATTTATATATTGATATCTACCACTTACTTAATTCTAATTTGTGAGAGTCTTTCACTCTCACTTTTATTTTTACTTTATTTTCTAGCATAAAGATGTATATCAAATATTAAATTAATAAATTTTAAAAAAACTTCAAAAGAGACATTTAATGAAGGTGATAAAAATAATATAGTTATAAACAAGCTAAATAAGAAAAATTTAAATTTTATATTTTTTAAATAAGTTAAGTATAAGATTTAAATTTGACTTGTTTAAATAAAAAGGTCAAATTTGAATTTTTTTAACAAGTTAAATTTAAATTTTAAGTATTCAACTTGATTAGATTGTATACACCTCTGCATATGAATTAAGTATTTAAGCTAAATATCCTATGTTTGAATAAAATAAAATAAAATAAAAGAAGAAAATGTTTTTAAAATTTAAAATGAAAAAATTGAAATTTTTTTTGAATTTATTCTTTTCAAAGTTTTATTATTATTATTTTTAACTCTACAAATACGAGAAAAATTGTAATTTTTATAATATCTTTTCACCTTCTCGTCCTGAAGTCGGTCGGAAAACAAAGAGAAGTTTAAAAAGGGTTGCGTGCCACCCCATTGTTTGCGTGGTCCGGTTGCTGCGAAACGTCGACGTTGAGATAGCTATGCAATCGAGTCTGTAACACGGGAATTGGATCACAAGATAGTTGGATAGAGAGGTGAGACACCTAATTTGAATATTAGAACTCACTTTGGGATTTTCTCAAATTGCTCTGTGTCCCGAATTAGGGATTTGCGAATGCGAATACACTTCATTGCTTAGTTTCACTTCAATTTTTATCGAGAATCGAGCTTGGAATTGATCTATTACCATCTTCAAAGGTTTTGATTCTGTCTGCAGTGAATTTGCTGTGTAGATTTCGTTATCAAAATTGCAGTTACATCATGGAGGTCAGTATCATATTTCATTCTGTTGTTCATCACGCTAAACGGTTTTGAAATTGTGGTTTCAATTGTTGTTCTTATTGTTTGTGAATAGAAAGATGGAGCTGGTGCTGGAATCGTTGACTTAGACAAGACCACGGTGACAATGGAACCGGAGAAGTCTACTGGTGGCGGACTCTATGTTCCCGGGAAGGATAGAGTGGTGTACGTACCTCCAGAAAGAAAATCTCGTTTAGGTATTCTTTTATTTTCATATGCATTTTAATAACAAGTTTCTGTTTTAGTTCTATTGATTGTCCATATTTTATATATCTTATGTCTTACATGCTTAAGCACTAAAAATGATTTTAGCTTAGTAATTTATAAACATAGGTTCATTGTGTATTTTAATTAAATGATTTATCAGGACTTGATGTCCTTGCCATTGCGAAACGGGGAGGGTCTCAACATGATGGGGGATTCAAGGTCCCAAAAGAAAGAACCATTTCCATTGCGGCATCTGCGGAGGATGAAGATAAGTCCGAGTCTTCTGTTGTTGATGAAAGTGGGCATGGTGGACTTTCTAGTACACGTAAACATGCTAATAGGAGATATCGTGAAACGACCAATGAAACATCACATGCAGGTATTTTTTTAATATTAATATCTCTTGTACATATATGTTGCCAACAATTGGATTTATATATATTTATTTTCATTAGTAAAATATCAATGTGTAAAAAAAAAAAATATTGTTGAAAGCTCATTCCAACTTTTTTTTGTATTGCATAATGGAAAATTCAAATCCTAGGATGGGCATGAGTTTAAGGGAATGAGATAGATTGCTATGGGTGCATCAATGGTACCTTTTTCCTTTTTGGTGCCATTAGTATTTTGCTCATTAATGCTTCATATTCAAATATAGGTTACATTTGGAAATTGGGAATCACCCTTCCATGGTTGAAATATAAAATGGTGGTTAGCCTGAAGAGTTATGTTTAGCAGTGATTCAAGATTATGCTTTCCTGCCAGGAGTAGCAAGGTGGCTCTTAGGTTATTGTGCTCTGTTGGGATTTATTTTTAGTTACTAATTCCATCTGTAGCAATAGCATTTTAGTTTAGTTCTTAATTTCTTATGTCCATATTTGTTGAATAGGAATGCTTTGGTAGTATCCAGATGGACTTTTTACTTTAATAGTGGGTACTCAAGGGGGGGTTATTGAGGTGTGTCACACCTGACTTCCATTAAGGTTGTTGATACTAGTTATACACTTGAGGCGCTGGTACAATTAATGCATGTGCATGTATACTTTTTTCTTCATTGCCTGATATATTTATAGTCAAAGTGAGGAGTTATTGAAGGGAGAAACATGGACCAAATGGTAAATACAAAGCTTTTTGAATATGTTAGGGGAGTGAGCAATGAGCAGGGATTTTATTAGTACAAATGGTAATTGTAAAGAAATTTTTGCAACTCAACATGCTTAATCTGTTCAAAATGATGATTTAATGTTGTTTTCGATGTATGTATATTGCTTTTTTGCGTGTATATGTGTGGAATTTAGGTTTTAATTTTTTTCTCAAGAAAAGCAAATAATAATCTCATAGGGTTCTATGACTTTGTCTGTTCAGAAAGTTCTGTGACTGATGATCACTATGGTGATACGTATGGGACTCGTTCAACTGAGCATATGGGTTCAGATGTAAGATTATTTCTCTTTCCCTTTTTTAATGGTCTCATTCTTTTTACTGCTTTTAGGAACAATGTTTAAATTGACATGATGCTATCCTAGCGCTAAGTACTTTATTTATGCGACTGTCTCTTGATTATGTGTGTCCTGATAGTCCAATGATCTGGCATTTCTTGAAGTTGAAAGGAACAAATAGTCAATTAATATAGACATGCTCAAGGTTAAATTATAGCATTTACAACATTCTGGTTGTTATTGCTATAAATTTGTGTCTCTTACTATTTTTTAACTCCATAATTCCATTCTCTAGGATCTGTAAAGGCTAAAAATAGAATTATAGAGCTAAAGAATTAATCGATTTTCTTCACCATCGATTAATTTTTTAACTCTAATTGTTCCATTTTTGGGCTTTACTGGTCCTAGAGCAAATATAAATTATTTAAGAACTATTTGACTTTGATGTCATTCTTTACCAGGTTTTTCTGGAAACTCATGGAGAAGTTCAAATTTACCTAAGCATTTTTAGTTGTTTCTTATATGTCTGTTTGCAACTTTGTAGCATAATGTAGGAAACCCTTCAGTTTAGGAGTCCTTGGACGGTGGCTACTTGGACGGTGGCCTCTTACATTGTTTTTAGTGTTTATTGTTACTTATTTTTTAGGATTGATTAGCTTGTTTTCTAGGAACTAGTTTTAATGTACAGCTACCTATATATATTACCTCCATTGTAAACATTCATAATATAATAGAGAAAACAAATTTCTACATGGTATCAGAGCGCCACAAATCAGAAACAAATCATGGATGACTCTATCAACAGCCAAGAGTCAACAACCTTAGAGACTCAAATGAGTCGAACTAATGCTATCATCAGTTCGAATGGACTTGATGGTTCTTCTATCCAGCTATCGACAGAAAAAATCAACGTGAAGAATTTTCGAGAATGGGCCCAGTCCGTGAAACTCGCAGTAGACGGCAGAGGAAAGCTCAGATATCTCACCGGCGACTCAAAGAAACCCGACTCAATGAATGCTGTGGCACTTCAGCAATGGAAATCAGAAAATTCCTTATTTATCTCATGGCTTATCAACTCCACGAAGCCAACTATTGGGAAAACATATATGTTCCTACCCACAACAAAAGAGGTGCAGGATGTAGTCCGAGAAACCTACTCTAACGAGAAGCATGCTTCCCAAATCTTTGAAATTAAGACACGTCTATGGCAGATGAAACAAGGAGAAAAAGAGGTGACAAACTATTACATGGAGATGTTGGCACTATGGCAAGAACTGGATTTAAGTAGTGAAGAAGAATGGCGTTGTGCTAAGCATAGTGCACTGTTCAAGAAGAGATTGGAAAAGGAGAGAGTCTTTGAGTTCCTTGCACGCCTTAATTGATATTTAGATGATGTACGAGGAAGAATTCTCAGCCGCAGACCTCTACCATCCACTCGAGAAGTGTTTGCTGAAGTAAGGCGTGAAGAGGCAAGGCGTAAAGTCATGTTGAAGGAGGTCATAACCATGGTACCAGAGGGCTCAACATTTGTATCCCGAGGGACCTACAGTGGGCAAAATACCGAACAACCAAAGGGCCGCCTCTGGTGTGAACATTGCCGAAAGCCTGGCCATTCCAAGGATAATTGATGGGAGATCCATGGCAAGCCAGCTGGTTGGAAACCACGGCAGAGCACCAAAAACAGAGGCTACCAAGCTTGTTTTGAGCCTCAACACGAGAGGCAACAAGTGGAAAGCAACCACTCTGACAGTGGTAGCAGCAGCACCTCCCGTTATAACCAACTACAAAAAATCATGGAGATGCTATCTGATCTCCAAGCCTCGGGTCAGTCACCCAAAAATACTCCATCTGGTAATTTGGCACAAAGAGGTAATTTCTCACAAGTCCTATACAACTTTCGTAACCATACACCTTGGGTTATAGATTCTGGAGCCTCTGACCATATGGCAGACTCTTATCACCTTTTCTCATCATATACCCCATGCGCTGGTAATCTAAGAGTCAAAATTGCTGACGGATCTCTTGCTCCTGTCGCCGGCAAAGGGAGTATTTAGATTTCTAACTATTACTTTAGAGTCTGTTCTTCATGTTTCAAAATTATCTTGCAATCTTTTGTCTGTCAGCCAACTCACTAAACACTCCAATTGCTCTGCTAAATTTATTTCATCCCATCGTGTTTTTCAGGACTTGTCATCGGGGATGACGATTGGCAGTGCTAAGGAGTATGAGGGAATCTATTACGTCAAGGAAGCCAAAGTGAATGATCAGTGTCAAAGTGTTATTTGTAATTCTGTTTCTATCCCTAAGAATGGTGACCGAATGTTATGGCATTCTCGGATGGGTCACCCCAATTTTTAGTACATGTGTCATTTATTTCCTTCACTATGTTCGAATAAAATGTCTCTTGATGTTCAATGTGAAGTGTGTGAACTTGCAAAACACCGAAGAACTTCATTTCCAAAATCCAAATACAAACCCACAAAACCTTTCACAATCATTCATAGTGATGGATGGGGACCTTCCTGGACCCCTAATCGTACTCACAAAATGGTTTGTAACATTCATTGATGATCACACTCGCACTTGTTGGGTCTACTTGTTAAAAGATAAGTTTGAAGTACGTTCAGTGTTTATTAACTTTTATGTTATGATCCAAACACAATTTCACACCCAGATTCAAATATTACGTACTGACAATGGCACAGAATATCTCAACCGCACCTTAGGTCTCTTTCTTCAAGAAAAAGGGATCATTCATCAAAGCTCGTGTGTTGACACCCCTCAACAAAATGGGTTGCCGAACGCAATAATAGACACATTCTTGAGGTAGCACGAGCCTTAATGCTTACTACCCACATGCCTACAATGTTTTGGGGTGATGCTGTTCTAACAGCCACTTACCTTATCAATAGAATGCCCAGTCGTGTTTTGTCCTATGCTACACCCCTTGACACTCCTCGAATTCTTCCCTACCTCTCGGCTGGACTCCAATCTTCCTCTTCGTGTATTTGGTTGCATTGCCTATGTGCATGTCCATCCCCACCAGCGCACCAAACTGGATCCTCGGGCCACCAAGTATGTCTTCCTTAGGTATTCTCCATCTCAAAAAGGTTACAAGTGCTATGACCCTATTTCTTGTCGTCTCTTTATCAGCCTGGATGTCACCTTTTTCGAGACAACTCCATTCTATCCCAAGTCTTCCATTCAGGGGGAGAATGTGAGCGAATCTTAGACTCAGAATAATTCAAATGATGACATGTTTTATCTTGACTTCCCTCTCACCAATCTACCATCCTCCTCCACTTCCTTGCCAATCACAGAAGGAAACTTAAACTCAGGGGGAGAAATAGAACAACTAAATAACAAGGATACACTAGTCTACTCACGAAGGCCGAAGCCAAGTCATAATGACAAACTCATACCAAAAGCACCAAGAGAGTCAGAACTGGTGGCAGCTCCAAGCAACCAAGAGCCCATCCAAGAACCTCCCAACAACTCAGAACAAGTAATAGAACCTACTTCTAATGAATTTGATAATATTGATCTGCCCATTGCTCTAAGAAAACAACCTCGTTCATGTACTTTTCATCCAATTGAAAAATTTGTCCTATAATACCTTGTCCACGGGATACCGTGCCTTTACTTCCAACCTTGACAAGGTCAAAATTCCAAAGAACATTGAGGAGGAACTTGAAATTCCGGAATGGATAGAGGCTGCAATGGAGGAGATAAGGGCATTGGAAAAGAATGAAACATGGGAGGTTGTGAATTTGCCACAAGGAAAGAGACCAGTTGACTGCAAATGGGTTTTCACTATAAAATACCAAGCAGATGGGACAATTGAGAGATACAAGGCCCGATTGGTTGCAAAAGG
Organism: Ormosia semicastrata; assembly: GCA_029884595.1. Taxonomy (NCBI): domain Eukaryota; kingdom Viridiplantae; phylum Streptophyta; class Magnoliopsida; order Fabales; family Fabaceae; genus Ormosia; species Ormosia semicastrata. Next base: position 63,429,567 of record JAQQTO010000056.1, read on the forward strand.
ATTCACTCAAACCTGTGACATTGATTACACAGAAACCTTTGCACCCGTGGCAAAGTTGAACACTATCCAAGTGCTCCTAACCTTGGCAGCCAATCTAGTTTGGGCACTTCAACAACTTGAGATAAAAAATGCATTCCTAAATGGTGAGCTGGAAGAAATGTACATGACATTACCCCCTGGATTCAGTAAGAGGGAAGAGAACAAAGTCTGTAAATTGAGAAGGTCCTTATATGGACTCAAACAGTCTCCCAGGGCATGGTTTGATAGATTTACAGAGGTGATAAAAGGAGAAGGATGTTGCCAAGGACAGTCCGACCATACCTTGTTTTTCAAGCAAAGAGATGGAACGAAGACTATTCTAATTGTGTATGTAGATGACATTATCCTTATTGGAGATGACATTGAGGAAGTGGAAAGATTGAAGAAAGTTCTAGCGACAGAATTCGAAGTAAAGGATTTGGGGCAAATGCGATACTTTCTAGGGATGGAGGTAGCTAGATCAAAGGAGGGAATTAGTGTTTCACAACAAAAATACACCCTTGATCTCTTGATCGAAACAGGCATGCTAGGTTGCAAACCAAGCGATACACCTATTGAAGTTGGAAAAAGAACAGAAGATGTTGGGAAGCTTGTAGATAGGGAGAGATATCAAAGATTAGTTGGCAAACTAATCTACTTGTCACATACCAGACCAAACATAGCTTTCGCAGTAAATGCAACAAGTCAGTATATGCAATCTCTAAAAGAAGCACATCAGGAAGCAGTCTTCAAGTCCTAAGATATCTAAAGGGATCTCTAGGAAAAGGCTTATTGTTCAAGCGAAGTGAACAAAAGGAAGTGGCAATATTCACTGATGCTGATTGGGCTGGCTCTACATAAGATGGAAGATCCACAACCGGATACTGCACCTTTGTGTGGGGAAATCTGGTAACTTGGAGAAGCAAGAAACAAAATGTTGTCGAAAGGAGCAGTGCAGAGGCAGAATTCAAAGCTGCTGTTCAGGGAATTTGTGAAGGATTATGGTTGCGGAGGTTATTGGATGAACTACATGTTGAGTTAGAATTACCTATCAAGTTATACTGTGATAATAAGGCAACTATCAGTATCTCTCTCAACCCTGTCCAGTATGATAGAACCAAACATGTGGAAGTTGACAAACACTTCATTAAAGAAAAAGTGGAAGAAGGAACTATTTGCATGACATATGTTCCTATTAAGGAGCAGATTGCAGATACATTCGCCAAGGGACTACCTGGACAACGATATGATCAACATCTATGATCCAACTTGAGGGGGAGTGTAGGAAACCCTTCAGTTTAGGAGTCCTTGGACGGTGGCTACTTGGACGGTGGCCTCTTACATTGTTTTTAGTGTTTATTGTTACTTATTTTCGAGGAACTACTTTTAATGTACAGCTACCTATATATATATTACCTCCATTGTAAACATTCATAATATAATAGAGAAAACAGTTTTCTACAATTAAGAATGTCAGCAGGACATACGTAGAAATGAATCTCTTATGTTATTTAACTTGGACACATTGAAAACTCTCTCTCTCCCCCTATGTGTGTGTGCACTTGCTCTTTTTGTGTTTACTAATTGATTCAAAAGTGTTGGATTCGAACTCACTATCAGCGAAAAGGATTAGGGAGATGAAAAGAAAGAATCAAAAGAACTTTTGCTTTAGATTATTGTGTTAATTATAAGTGATTATTTCTTGATTTTTCTTATACGTTATGAAGAATATATTGAGTGTTTGTTTTTATGGAAAGTGTCAAAAAATTGCTTTTGTCAATCTGTGCAATAAATAAATGTTCAACATTTTCATTGCCCAATATTGACATTAAATTTTTACAATTAGCAATTTTTGTTCAATAAACTTCTTATTACTGTGAATGTTTGCTGCGTATCTCTAATTTTGATATCTCAACTTTGAAGGTTCCTGCTTCGCCTTCTGGATACCACAGGGATGATCATAGGAGTGAGAGGAGGCATCACAGGGATGATTCAAGAAATAGTAGCAATAGAGTGCGGCATAGAAACAATTATGAAACTAGGGAGCGTTATCCAGAAAGGGATTCACGCAGTAGATATGATCATGAATATGGTAGAAAGCGAAACAGATATGAAGGTTCCAGGAGAACACCTGGTATGTAATTGTTATTTTTCTTTTTCTTCTTGTAATTTTTGAATTAATCCAAGTATTGAAGCCAGGAAATTCTGTCGTTTTATCCATATTTGGAATACTATAAACTTGTTGCTGTGTGTGTGTAGTTCTCATTATATTGAACTGAAATTTAGGAGTGTCATTTCAAAAGTGTAATTTTCCAAGTTAGGCCTAGTGCATTGGGAAAACTAGCTATTTCTTATGACCTAAGAATTATCAATGTTTGTACTTGCAGGCAGGTCTGACTGGGATGATGGCCGATGGGAATGGGAAGATACTCCACGAAGGGACAGTGTCTCTAGTTCAAGACGTCATCAACCTTCACCATCCCCGATGTTTGTTGGTGCCTCACCTGATGCACGATTAGTTTCTCCATGGTTGGGGGGCCATACTCCCCATTCATCCTGTATGTTATTCCAAATATGATATCGTTTTTGTGAATGTCAAAATCTTGATGTTTTTAATTCCTATAACTGACTCTGATGATGGAAATCTTCGACAAATAATTTTATTTTATTGTTGGATTGAATGTAGTTACTTCATCTTCTCCTTGGGACCATGTTTCTCCATCTCCCATTCCAATACGTGCTTCTGGATCTTCGGTCAAATCTTCTGTTTCTAGACATAATGGAAGGTCCCATCAACTTGCTTTTTCTTCAGAAACTTCACATACATATGAGGTATATTTTGCGCCTAATGTCTGATAGTTCCCTCATATATCTGATAATTTATCATATATGCTGGACGTAAATGACTTTTAGCATATCACAAAAAAAGAAAAAAAAAATTTAGCAAGGTTCTGAATATGTTGCATGGTTTCCTTCTTTCATACTATAATGATGATTGTGAATTACTTTTGGTATGTATGCTATATCATCAACTTATTTCATTACTAATTTTATGTGTCCAGGATGAAGTGGCAGATAAGTCTGACTTGGGTGAAGAACACAAGTATGAGATTACTGAAAGCATGCGTCTAGAGATGGAATACGATGCTGACCGAGCATGGTAACAAATTTAGTTTTGAAAAGTAGTTTTCTTTGATATCTTTTTAAATCACTGTATTTGAAATGTGTAGTGTTATCATAGATCATGAATCTTTTGGGAAGAGAGATCACAGTGCTTATAATGATATATTGGAAGAATATGCTGGTTCCTTTGTTGTGCTTGTCTTTTTTAATTCTTGTTTCAAGGCTTAGATTGCTTGAGGTTTTCACTTCTTTGATAGATAGATTCAAAATTTGATTCATCATGCAAGTTTTACCTTATATTTGTGGTGATAGAGTTGAAGTTGTAGATGATTCAAGCTTCACATTATATTGTGTAATTTGCAACCTCTCTTTTTTTAATTAATTATAGTTTTATGTAATTAAGATTATTGTTTTGAAGGTATGATAGAGAGGAAGGTAGCACAATGTTTGAGGCAGATAAGTCATCACTTTTTCTTGGAGATGAGGCTTCCTTTCAGAAGAAAGAGGCTGAGTTGGCCAAAAGACTGGTAACTTTTGGGATTTCTAATTATAGTCAAACTAATGTTTCTTGCACTAGTATGTGCATGACTGTTTACGTAAGCTTCCTGCTACTTTTTAAATTGTTTAGTAGATAAATTACAGTTACTGGCCATAAGGAGAACTGATATATTTTAAAATTGAAAAGCTTGCATGTGAAGAAGTTCTACACCCTATATTTTGTATCTTATAAATGATAGAGCATGAAAATTTTGTTGTCATCGTGATTCTTTAGTTCAGTTATGTTTAGATTTCATCTAACCAGAGATTGAAGTTTATAAAAATTATCATTACATTCATTGTGATATAGTTTTGGAGCAGCTACTTTGACTTTGTCCATGTGCTTGGTCGTGGAAATGATAGTTGGCTGTGTAGTAAGCTTGCTAGATATATTTTAGCTTGTATTTTATCAACTTAGGCGGCTTTTGGGTGATTGGCATTTGAATTCTGGTATATACTTAAAATTAAATGGACCTGAAAATTAATTTGTCGTAAATGCTGCTTGTGCTGTATCCAATTCCAATGTCCTGTGTTCTGTTTCAGGGAGCTAGTCTGTGATGTATTTTTACCATTTCTATTTTTATATGTTCAGGATTGTTATCTTGATCCGTTGATGGCATGTATCATAACGTGTATTTTTGGAACTTTAAAATGTCTAAGTTTGGTACTGGGCATATAGTCTTTTCTGTAATGCGCTCTTGAAAGAAATTGATACTAAATGTGCTTGTTTTTCGTTGAAGTCCTTATATATATATATAATTCTGGCTATTGAAATGTGGTTAACTACTAAGTTGTACTTGCTCTCTCTATTGACTGACAAAAAGTCTATATTCTTGCAACAATACTGTGTTTTAGGAGCTGTATTTGCTAAATGGTACATGTACTATCCACATGTTTTGTTATTGTTGTATGTGGTGAAATATTCATGACTTTGCTTATTTACAAAATGTTTAATGTATTGGTGCGCATTGTTTCAAGCAAGTTGGTATGAGTTTATTATCCTGTAAAAGTATTTAAGAGTTGTTATCAACAACACAGGTCCGAAGAGATGGGACTAAGATGTCCCTTGCTCAGAGCAAGAAGTTGTCTCAGCTCACAGCTGATAATGCTCAATGGGAGGATCGGCAACTGCTGAGATCAGGAGCTGTTAGAGGTACAGAGGTTCAGACTGAATTTGATGATGAGGAAGAACGCAAGGTTATTCTTCTTGTGCATGGTAAATCTTCTTCTGGCCAACTGTGGCATTTTAATGTAGCTTGCATGGTATCACGCTTTCTCTTTTAACTGATATTTCCCCCCCTCCCCCCCTGTTGGTCACAGATACAAAGCCTCCTTTCCTTGATGGCAGAGTTGTTTTTACTAAGCAGGCAGAGCCAATTATGCCAATAAAAGATCCAACATCTGACATGGCTATGATTTCTCGTAAAGGATCTGCTCTGGTCAGAGAAACACATGAGAAGCAAAGTATGAATAAGTCTCGCCAACGCTTTTGGGAGCTTGCAGGCTCAAAACTTGGTGATATCTTGGGTGTTGAAAAAACAGCAGAACAGGTATTCTTCTGGAATAATTGTGACCTTTCCTTTCTCTCTTCATGGTTTAAAGGCCTATTCTTATTCAATTTTTTTTCAAATGCCAGATTGATGCAGACACTGCTGTAGTGGGTGAACATGGTGAAATTGATTTTAAGGAGGAAGCTAAGTTTTCACAGCATTTGAAGAAGGGAGAAGCTGTGAGTGACTTTGCTAAATCAAAAAGCCTTGCAGAGCAAAGGCAATATCTGCCCATTTTTTCAGTGCGAGAAGAGTTATTACAGGTTGGTTTTTCTTTGTAGTATATGTGATAATTATTGATAAAGTTGCTTTCTGTCAAAACAAGGAACCTTTGGGAATTCAGTCTTTCAGGTTGAAGCATTTCACAATCAATAGGTCCAGATGTTCAAAATTAGGACATTGAAGATCTTAACATCTATAGTTTTAACCCATCTGTATTTCATGTGCAGGGGGGCTGGGTTAAGCATGTCAACTCATTATTATTCCTTTTTATTTTCTTGATTACATTGTTAATTGACTTAGATATGAAACTACATTTATCATTTTATGATTCTGATATATACAAAACCAAGTTCCTTTTCCTTTTTTTTTTTCATCCTATTAATTATGCATTTTCATAATGTAATTTTGCATTTTTATTTGCTAGTTTGGGTTTCTCTATTCTTTTCTCAATATGTTTATATTTGAGTTTTTCATATCTTCAATAATATTGTTTCCACTTGGATTTTCTGTTAAAACATGTAGATTTTGGCTCATATATGTTATTGTAATAATTTTTTGATACACAATGTGTAGGTGATTCGTGAAAATCAGGTGGTGGTAGTGGTTGGAGAAACTGGTTCAGGAAAGACAACGCAATTGACACAGGTTTTAATGTCCTTTCCTTTTCTTTTCTTCTGTGTTATATATTATTATATTTACCAAATCAGAAAAGGAGAAAAAAAAAAGAGACAGAAAAATCACACGTGATTTGTCAGAAATAGGTATCTGTATTCATCAAAATGGAATTTGACATTTGATTTTCTGGACAGTATCTGCATGAGGATGGCTATACTATAAATGGTATAGTAGGCTGCACCCAACCAAGGCGTGTGGCAGCTATGAGTGTTGCCAAGAGAGTTAGCGAGGAGATGGATACAGAGCTGGGCGATAAAGTTGGCTATGCTATACGTTTTGAGGATGTGACTGGGCCAAATACCATTATAAAGGTGAACACCACTTAGTTTATAGGATTAAAATTAATTATCGACTTATCGTGCTTCGTGTTACACTGTGCTATCAAGTGTGATTTCTTTTCATTATATTTATCCTGTGAGCATACATGATGTGAACATATACTGTAATTATGTGGACACATTAATCATCAACTTTTATTGCTATGCTCTAAACTTCAATGGTTAAATTTTACAGTACATGACAGATGGGGTACTTCTACGTGAAACACTCAAAGACTCTGATCTAGATAAGTATCGGTATGGAAATATTTAGAAATTTTGCCTCCAAATTTACATCTCATTGTTTGTTTGCAATAAACACAATGTTACTAGTCATCCGATCTGAAACTATTGCAGGGTTATTGTAATGGATGAAGCCCATGAAAGATCATTAAGCACAGATGTTCTTTTTGGAATATTGAAGAAGGTTGTAGCCCAACGTCGTGATTTCAAGCTGATTGTTACGTCAGCAACTCTGAATGCACAGAAATTTTCAAATTTCTTTGGAAGGTAAATTTCAGTTCCTCATCTGGCATTCTTTCTCGTTATTAACTTTTGTTTGGTTCAACCTAATTGGGGCATACTTGCAGTGTACCGATTTTTCATATTCCGGGGAGAACATTTCCTGTGAATATATTATGGAGTAAAACTCCAGTTGAAGATTATGTAGAAGGTGCAGTGAAGCAGGCCATGACTATTCACATAACTAGTCCTTCAGGTGACATCCTTATTTTCATGACTGGCCAAGATGAGATTGAGGCAGCTTGCTATGCCCTTGCGGAAAGAATGGAGCAGATGATGTCATCTTCAAAGAAAGAAGTCCCTAAACTCTTGATTCTTCCTATATACTCTCAGCTTCCTGCTGACTTGCAGGCAAAGATATTCGAGAAAGCTGAAGATGGAGCCCGTAAATGCATTGTCGCCACTAATATTGCTGAGACGTCGTTGACTGTTGATGGTATCTTCTATGTCATAGACACAGGCTATGGTAAAATGAAGGTGTATAACCCTAGGATGGGCATGGATGCTCTCCAAGTCTTCCCTGTCAGCCGTGCTGCTGCTGACCAGCGTGCTGGTCGAGCTGGTAGAACTGGGCCTGGTACGTGCTATCGGTTGTATACAGAGAGTGCTTACCTAAACGAAATGTTGCCCAGTCCTGTTCCAGAGATTCAGAGGACTAACCTTGGCAATGTTGTTCTGTTGCTGAAATCTCTTAAAGTTGATAATTTACTTGATTTTGATTTCATGGATCCGCCTCCCCAAGATAATATTCTCAATTCTATGTACCAGTTGTGGGTGTTGGGTGCCCTTAATAATGTGGGGGCCTTAACTGATCTTGGCTGGAAAATGGTCGAGTTTCCACTGGACCCTCCGCTTGCTAAGATGCTTTTGATGGGTGAACAGCTAGGGTGTGTTGAGGAGGTTTTGACAATTGTTTCCATGCTTTCAGTACCATCTGTTTTCTTTAGACCCAAGGACCGAGCAGAGGAGAGTGATGCTGCTCGTGAAAGATTTTTTGTGCCAGAATCCGATCATTTAACCCTGTACAATGTTTATCAGCAATGGAAACAGCATGATTATAGAGGTGATTGGTGCAATGATCATTTTTTGCATGTTAAAGGTCTAAGAAAGGCTAGAGAGGTGAGATCCCAGCTGCTTGATATTCTCAAGACTTTAAAGATTCCCTTAACCTCCTGTTGGCCAGATACAGACATTGTCAGAAAAGCAATTTGTTCTGCATACTTTCACAATGCGGCAAGATTAAAGGGTGTAGGGGAGTATGTTAACTGCCGGAATGGGATGCCGTGTCATCTACACCCCAGTAGTGCTCTCTATGGTATGGGTTGCACTCCTGACTATGTGGTTTATCATGAGTTAATCCTGACCACAAAGGAGTACATGCAGTGTGCCACAGCAGTGGAGCCCCAGTGGTTGGCTGAGCTGGGACCCATGTTTTTCTCTGTTAAGGAGTCTGATACATCATTACTGGAGCATAAGAAGAGACAGAAACAAGAGAAAACGGCCATGGAAGAGGAGATGGAGAATTTGAAGAAGGTGCAAGCAGAGGTTGAGAGAGAAATGAAACAGAAGGAGAAGGAAAAGATGACTAAGCATCAGCAACAAATCTCGATGCCGGGTTTGCGAAAGGGTTCTTCCACATTTTTGAGACCAAAGAAGTTTGGTTTGTAAATTTAGTTGTATACTACTGTGAAATATTTGTTTGTAGTCTCATCGGAGAGACTGAGAGAGAGAAAAAAAAAGCCTACATTCTGATTGATTGTAATGAGAAGTCAGAAAAGTTTGAACTATTGATTCATTGTTGAAGTTGAATTTGCGCTGGCTACTTTCAGCCCATCTGGTTACTGATAGTCTGATACGAATTCTAGGTAATGCACATTCATATTTGATTTTGCTTTGCAACCTTACACTGTTAGTTATCTGGCGCTTTCGCTGTTAAATTGTTACTGTCTTACTGAAACCACATTGGCTTTTAAATTTTTTATTGTTTTCTATACAAGAAATCCAAGGAAATCGTGTGTGAACTAATTGAAGCAAAAATATGATCTTTCAGAGTGGTGTTAGCTCGGTTAAATTTTATGGCAGATTAAAATATCAATTAAATATCGTTTCTCCATTTTTACCTTTACCGACGAATTTACAAAACGAGAGTAATATGTCCAAACAGGATCTAACACTGTTTCTCCAATAGAATCGATACGGCTGCAGCTTTTTCACACCCCCACAACAACTTGACAAAAGTCGTAATATGTCCCAACAAGATCGAACAGTTTCAGTTTCTTTTCTTTTCTTTTTTTAATTTTTTGAGGGTAGTTAGGAAAAGTCTAGTTGAAAATAACTCAATGGGCGCAAATCTTTCGTATAATTGAAGTGACAGAATCAAAATAAAGATGTACAAATTGTAAAATCTATATAAATATAAAATAATATATGTGTAAATAGTATTTTTGGTCTAGGGGGAGCTGCTAGAAGTAAAAGAAACAAGGGGAAGAATCCTAATTCATCAACATTATATGGAAAACGACATGCATCGAGGAAAATAAGACAGCATAACAGTGGCTTGTAGTCCAATCCTAGTTTAGCGCATTCACAGATTCTGTAATTCGTAGTTGAGCGCTACACCTAAGTGACACTTACCAATATGAAACCTTCTCATTTTACAATGTAGTGATTTTCACGTGAATTTTTAGCTATATTTTAAATTCCTAATATTAATGCATAATTTTTGGAAGAACAACGTATGTTTATTAGGGGAGCATGTAAATGTTAAATATCCACGTTAACATGAAACTATATTTTTTGTATAGTTTCATGTATTTTTTGACAAATTTTTCGTAAACAATTTCTTTCCCTTATTGACACATCAACAGCGGCAACTATAATCTCATTGAAGCAGTATTAGCACAACCCATGTAGAAACATTAGCCCCCTACCTATTGATAAAAATGGTAGATGCCGCCTTTTTATCAATAGCCATATAAAGATAACTTCATATGCACTTGGTTCTTTGAGGGAGCAAGTTCTTGGATTTCTAGCAGTTGCGACTCATCTTCTAGTTAAGGTGTATTTTTTTGAAGCATCTTTATTTCATGAAGCTTAACTCTGAAAGGGAAACCATTGGTTCCATGACAGTGAAACTAGTTGCAATTGTAAAGCCTCTGCGTATTAAGAAACAAGTTAAATAGCCTTTTTTATTAATATGAATAGAAAAATATAGAGAGCCATTAAAGAGAAAGAAATAATGCACAAGGCAAATAAGAGACTTTGTTCCATTCCTTTAGGAAGAAGCACTTGTTAAGGGTTTTCTTTAGTCGAATCTTTTCAAGTTCATGACGTGTTTGTTTCTTCTAAGTTTGTTTGCTTCCTTTCAATTTTCAAGAGATGAGTTGTCTTCTTGTACTTCTTTTCCCATTGTGCTTTATGTGATTTTTCATTTTTTTTTTCGTCCAATGCTTCTAACAGGGCTTTGATTTTTCTTTTTTGTACAAAGCTTCTAGGGGTTTGTTGGAGCTTTTGTTGTTGTTTTTATTTATTTATTGACCAACTTTTGGGGAGCTTTTCTATTATTGACCAAAATTTTGGGGGAACTTAGCCTAAACTTTACTAAGAGGTTTCTCTTATTTTGTTCCAACCCTTTAAGGGAATTGGCTGGAGTTCTGTAGATTTTTTTTTTTTTAATAACTAAATCTCTAAGGGAATTTAATTTGAGCTTTTATAGGAGTCCAAACGTCTAAGGGAGTTTGGCTTGAGCTTCTCAAGGAGCTTTTATTTGATCAAATCTCTGAGGGAATTTGATTCAAGCTACTGTAGGAGCATTTTATTACTAACCAAACTTTAAGAAAATTCGACTTGAGAGGAGTTTCTTCTTTTTATATTATATGGGGAAATCGCCTCAAGTCTTTCTAGGAGATTTTCTTTTGCCTAAATTGGTAAGGGAATTTTGTCTTAGCTTCTTTGCTTATATTCATGGGTCTTTGAAATCTTAAAGGAATTGGGTCTAGTTTCTTTTTCTTTTCTTTTCTTTTTTTAATGTTTAAGTACCAAAAGGAACTTATTTTGAGCTCTTAAAAATTTATTCTTAATTAGGTCATATGTGGGAATTTGTTTTATACTTCTAATGGCACACATTTTTCAATGGGTGAAACACATATTTATGGTTGCTATTATAGAGTTTATTTCTTACTTATTATTATATTATTATAACTATTATTATTTTTAACCAAAACTTCTAAGCTTCTTTTAGAGCTCTTGACTGAGTTGCTCAGGTAATTTAGTCTAATAATTTTTTGTAAGTTTGACTTTTAAAAGAATTTGCTTGAAGATTCTTCAGGAGCCTTTCTTCTTCTCCTATTATTTTTCTTTTCTTTTTCTTCATTTTTTTTTGAAAGATAATAAAATAAGAAATAATAAAGGTTTCAATTTTAAAAGTAAAATGACAATCATGTGTATTTGTGTTTAGCAATTAGTGAATGTGCGAATTAGCCTAAAGGGCAATGTACGAAAGGATAAGAATAAAAGCTATATATTAAAGTTGAAGGAAAGATAACTTAGCTTTGTGACTTTTGAGTTCTAGTGATTCATCTGGTGCGTACGGGATTTAGCATGAGTCGCTTAGCTTGTGGTGTAATCTCTTTCAATCTTAGCTTCGATTTGAACCAAGTGGCTTGGATTTTATTATAAGCTTCTCTTGTAGATGATCAAATTCTTTGGAGGAATTGGATTTGTATTTGTTTATCAATCTTCTAAGGAGTTTGCTGTAGCCTTAGGAGTTTTTCAATTGTAAATCAAACTTCTAGGGAATTTGACGGAAGCGTGTTTAGGAACTTCTTGATCAAAATTTTTACGAGAATTTGTCATGAGTGTCACTAAGAGCTTTTAATTTGTGGATCAAACTTCACGGGAGCTTCTTGATCAAATTCTTTGTAGAAATTTGTCATGAGCATTGTTAGGAGCTTTAAATTTATGGATCAAACTTTTCAGCAATTTGATGGAAGTGTCTCTAGAAGCTTCTCGATCAAATTCTCTGCGGGAATTTGTCATAGGCATCATTAGGAGCTTTAAATATGTGGATGGAACTTCTCTGGAGTTTGATGAAAGCGTGTCTAAGAGCTTTTTGATTAAATTCTCTACAAGTGAATTTGGAATGAATAAAAATGAGAAATGAATTGATTTGATTTGATTTGATTTAGAAATCAAATTTTGTGTTTCAAACTTAAAAAAAAAATATTTGAATTGATTTAAAAATTAAATTTTGTGTTTGGAATTCATTAAAATGAAAATTGATTTAATTTAATTTTATTATTTTACATTTTAACCCTTATGAAAATTGTTAGAGATAATTATTAAAGGTAAAATAGTATATTTATTTTAAATCAAATCAAATCATAACAAATCCTATCAAATTTGATAGAATTTAAAAAACAAAAAGAATGAAATCTATAAGATTTTAAAAATCAAATCATTTCTTATTTTTTAATATTCTAAATACCAAATTTAATTAAATTTGATTTACAAATGAAATCATTTCCTATTTTTTTACATTCCAAATACACTCTACGAGAATTTGTCATAAGCATTGTTAGGAGCTTTTAATTTGGATGGAAGCATCTCTAGAAACTTTAAAATTAACTTCTCTGCAGGAATTTGTCATGAGCATCATTAGGAGCTTTAAATTTATGAATCAAACTTTTTAAGAGTTTGATGGAAGCGTTTTTAGGAGCTTCTTGATCAAATTCTCTGTAGGAATTTGTCATGAGTGTCTCTAGGAGCTTTGATGGAGTACCAAATTCTCTATTGGAATTTGATTTAAGCTTCTCTAGGAACTTTCGTTGAGGTTCTTCTATCCAAGGCTTGTCCTTCGTTGGTTGCTACTGTATATTTTCATTCAAGAGGCGTTGGCTATTTTATTTTTCGTTCCAGATCAATTCTCGCACAACTATTAAAAGAAGACAATTTGTTCAGCAATGTGAAATAAGACAATAAAGGTATAAAGGATGCAAAGCAAGGAGTAGTGTAGTGGAGGCGTATAGCTTTAAAGCTTAAAGCAAATAAAGGCAATATGATATGATAAAAATATAATAGAATCAGCTTCTCATATTTAAAGAATAACATGGAAGTGATAAGAGTAGAAAATATAACAAAAGCAATTTGGTCTTTAAGACTAAGGAGCAACTTAGTTATTTATTGTTTTATTATATATTTTTTATTATTGTTATTTTTAGATTTTACCAAAGCAACTATGAAGAAGAAACAATTTCTGCATCGTGATTAATAAAAATCTCCTTGATGGTCGTAGTTGCTTTACTTGTTGTATGGCTATATGATTTCTTTTTATATATATTTATATTTTTTGTTTGAAGTTGAAAACTTTTTTTTTTTGACTAATTGAAGTTGAAAACTTAAAGAAAGCAAACTGGTGCAAGAAATGGAGGCACGGTATAATTATGAAAAACCGTAAAGCACAATGTAATAACAATTAATAAGGACACAGGTAATCAAGGAAACATTTTGAAAATGTATGAGAGGATATAATGACTAATTAAAGTTGAAGGAAAGGCACTTAGCTTTGGTTGCATTGCGTATGTTTTGGTTTATGTATTGCTTGTGCTTCCTTAAGCTCTGAAAATGTTTTGTACTTTGTTAGAATCATTTGAATTCTTAAGGGAATTTGATAAGGAGCTTTGCACTTTGAATCATTTGAATTTTTTAAAGAATTTGGGTAAAAAGATTTGCACTTTGCTATAATCATTTGAATTCTTAAAAGAAGTTGATAAGAAGCTTTGCACTTTGCTAAAATCATTTGAATTCCTGAGATAGTGCTTGAATGGCTAATTTTAGAATTTTAAAAAATTTGAAATACAAAGAAACTGAATTACATCAATTTCAATTTTCTTCATTTATGAAATTTCTTGTTCGGATTATTACATTGAGAAAAGAGTATAAAGTCAGCTTGAGTTTTTTATTCTTTTATAAATTATCACCATAAACTTAAAATGTTTTTTAATTAATATTTAAATTTTAATTAATAATTTAATAAATCATTTTATTAACTATATATTAAATCACTAACAAAAATATCAAATGACATCATTTTACCCATCTAAACTCATTAAATTTAGATCGTTGATTTTTTTATTCATTAAAATTTTATTTTTTAATTATATTTTACTCTTAACAAATTAAATAAAAATTAAATTATTTTAAAACAATTAAATTAATTATTTTTAAATTAAATTAAAATTTTTTTCTTTTTAATTTAGTTTAAAATAATTTAATTTAAATTTAAAAAATAATTAATTCAATTTTGTTTTTAAAATAATTTAATTTTTAATTTAATTTGTTAAAAGTAAAATATAATTAAAAAATAAAATTTTAATGAATAAAAAATTCAATGATCTAGATTTAATAAGTTTAGATAAGTAAGATGATGTAATGTGATATTTTTATTAATGATTCAATAGATAATTAATATAAGAATTTATTGAATCATTAGTTAAAACTTAAATATTAATTAAAATTTTTTTTACGATGATTTACAAAAAGATAAAAGTTCATAGTGAGTATGTACTCTTGTAAAGATATTTCCATTGTAAAACAGCTAACAATAGTGGCGAAGGAACTACGTTTGAATTTGAATGCCACATTCCACTGCTTAGAACACACCAACCCAGCTAACAATAGGTCTTGCAAGGGACCTATTAGCTGATTGAAGTTAATGGGTTTTGATCCATTGGAAATTGGGCATGTTATTCAAAGTCCATACAGAAACAGAGACCAACAATTGTGATTGTGCAAGATGAAAGCACGGGTTCTGCACGTTTTCCCCAAATGCAAAATCAAAGCACACCACAGCATCACTTTCTGAAATCGACACCATCAAGTTTTCCAACAACCCAATCTCAAAGGCAAGCACAAACAGAATGCATGTTCTTCACCTTGATTCAAGCTCGCTGAAACTCAACCATGGATACGTTGAAATCGGCGAGAAGATCAAACACGAACCAGTTGTCGTTGATGAAGATGGAACACAACTCTTTGTCGATTGAACCTTAGATCTGAGACCTTCGTGGGAAGCAATGTGAAATGTTCCAGAAATGTGGAGCTTGCTTCCATGGTCAAGCATGCGAGCAAGAAATGTGGAGAAACCATGGGAATGTGAGCAAAAACAGGACTTGCAAGAAGGGATTTTTAGAAATTCCACTTGTTTAGGTGCAATTTCAAATTCCTCATTTTGAGGTTAAAAATCCTGGATTAAAATACCTGGTAGTTTTTCAAAATTCCTTTATCAATTACTCAAACAGGATATTTTATTAAAAATAATTTCAGTGTACTTTTATCTGTTTGTTAAAGTTAATGTGTACAAATTAAAAAAAATATTAAATATGTTGAATGATAAAAAATATGATTCAATATGAATAAATTATTATTTTTTACTTAATTAATATTTACTCTTTTATCTTTTATCTTCATTAATCTCACTTTTTTTTCTCTGCTCACTCCATTGACTAGAATAATTAATTTTAAGAAGTTATAAAATTAATTAATATGTATTTATTGAGTTTAATAGAAATAATATAAAATGAGAATAAAGTTAAAAAAGATTAATAGATGCATTTTAATTTTTTAAATAGGTAAATAATATTGAACAAATTAATATTATTAAATAAATAGATAAAAGTAGACAAATAAAATATTTTAAATACCCTTAAAAGTTACATTTCCTTCTTTAAATGCCTTTTCCAAACACGAACAAAGGAATTTGTGTAAGAAGATTTGTAATTTACTAAAATCATTTGAATTCAGGAGGGAATTTAGTATATGTTTCCTTCTTTATTATTATTATTATTATTTTTTAAATAGACTTTTAAGGAGATTTATTATGATCCTTGAACCGTAATAACATGACAATAATAACAAAAAATGAGATGTACGTATCAAAATTGAAAGGTGAGGTAATGACGCGGGAAATGTACAATTATAAGTAAAGATAAGAGTTATAGAAAGTATAAATATCGGCCAGCATATTTATTTTTTCATGGCCAAAGCATAATTTATTTATTTGTTATTTTCTTAATGAAAATTAAATATACAAAAGCAGGATGATCACGAAGAAAAGATAATTTGTACACCATGATTGGCAGGTAATGTTATATAATAATGATAATAAAAGAAGTAAAACGTGATATAACAAAGATGACAAAAGATGCATTGGTGCAAGAAAGAAAAAAAGACTTGGCATCAATTAGGGCAAGGAAATATTAGTAAAAGAAACCATTGTGAAACACAACAATGATGATTGATGTGTGTGGAGAAAATAGCAAAGGTGTAAATCAACACAATGTAAATGCACTTGAAGCATATAATAATTAAAGCTGAGAGAATGGCAACTTAGCTTGTGTAAATTGAGAAGCAATTTTAACAAATTTCAGGATTGTAAGTAGCAAATGTGAGGCACATATTGAATGTGTAAGTCTCCATTCTTCTATTATCATTTTTTCTTCTGATGCAAGTTTTTTATACTGAACTACTTGTAGAAAGTGAGTAGCGGCGACGTCTTAACTAGGCTTATCACTATATACGTCTTTTTAGTAGAGTCATCAGTTATTTTAAAGTGAGTTGAGTGTTCATCACTATATAAGCCTTTCTAGTAGAGTCGTCAGTTGTTTTGAAGTGAGTTGAGTTATTGCACATCACGGAGATTACATATAATGAAGATCTAATCTCTAATGGGTAATAGAGGGAACAAGTTTGGCACCCAATAGAAATATTTGGTAGGATAGCTTAAAAGTCAAAGATCCATGACTATAAAACAGTAAGGAGCACCATTTTCTCTGATGAAGATATTATGATATTTTATGACAAAATTGTGTAGTTTCTGAAAATAACTATAAGAAGGAATATGAGTTAAGTAGAAGATGGGAAAGAAAAGTTTGAGGGAAGTGATGGCGAGCCAAGTTCTCGTGGCTTTGGCTCTCCTTTTGGCGTTGACTCCTCGCTGAAAGTGTTTAGAGGGAGTGTGTTTATAGAGGAGTTAAAGAGGGAAAATTATAATGGCTAAGGTGATCCCACTCAAGTCTACATTATTTTGAGGTCTTAACCTTACATGATGGTGAGTTGTGCTTGCAAGATCAAAATGACATGTCTATGGTTGTAGTTAAGGGAATTAAATGTAGGAAAAATAACATCTTAATGGGTTGTGCTTCTTTAATGTTCCAAGTAAAGGAAGCCTAAGGCTATTTATACCTAATTTTCAATGAAGACTCCTTATCAAGGTGCTAAAACCATAGTGAAATTGTCTCTCACCTAAAAACCTACCAATCCACATGAGAGCATAGTTTTCAAGGAAACACGAGTCAGTGTCCAATGCCTTATACACCTTCATTGTCAAAGTGCTTTGAAGTGTCAGCACTTCTTGCATGAGCGTCTTTGCTTCTCTAACTTGTATAGAGAGCCTTTAGTCTTTAAGGGAAATCGATTATTCCCTTATGTTGGCTTAAGAAAAATCCATGTAGAAACACTCAGCCTTCAATTTAAGACATGATAGGGCAGCGTAATGACATTAATCAGAGTTTTACTTTCAGTATCTAAATTGCTGAAAGAAGATAGCCAGATAGATGCATCAAACAGTCTCGGAAACATACAGAGTGGCACACCTGCCTAATCCACACACAGCACAGAAGAGAGCACGAAGACAATGATAATTTATTAAATTTAGAGGCAATCCTATTCCAAAGAAATTTACCTAAACATTCATATGTGTAGTTTAGCCAGTCCAACAATTGACACATTTACATGAAACCCCAAACATATTTATTGATATGGAAATGGGGTAATCAATAGAACAAAATTCATACTTCTGGTCTTCCTACTCTGTAAATTGATGGCTTGTCAACGTTAAGATTATATCTTTCAACCTCAAACTGCATAAACACTAATACCAATCTGGGAACCTTCCCGCAGCTGAGTAACAAGTGCTGCAATTTTTGTAGTTCCTGGAAAAGGATGAAACAAACACAATGCAGAAGTCATGACATGTAGTATAACTTAAAAGCATAATTTAAGATAAGAACAGCACTTACAGTCTCTGCTGAGTCACCAGTTCCAATAATCTATGCTCCGAAGTACTGGATCATTTCATCATCACCCAAGAAATCTTCTATATTAAATGGTGGACTGTTGAGTCCTCCAAAAGCTAATGGCATGCTGCTGATTGGCGATCCAAAGAAGTGATCTATAGGTCTATCAAGCTCATTTTGGAATGCGTCTTTACCAAAATATTGCAAGTCTCCTCCAGTAATTTCATCCCCTTTCATATGTACTGGTGGCATAGAGACTGCATCATTCTCTGGCCTAATGGGTTCACTCTTTCCAGACTGCAGCTGCTGCCCATCATGACTAGGCCCATATCCTGCTGCTGGATTATAAAGACTATAAGTAGTTTCATGATGCATGTCAGGGTTTTGCACCTCAGGATACTGCAATGGCCTTCCACTCATATACATGCTTTCTGAAGAAATTAAGTTGTTCGAATGCAGATAAGAGTAATGATCAAATTCAGGTGCTGGTAGTTGAGCTTGAACATCAAGTCCTTTTTCCAGTGGTCTCAAAGCAGAATCTGTCTCATTGCCCCGTTCATTTCCATGAATCTGGAGTCCAACTTCCTGTGCTTCCATCTGGTTCATATTGAGAAGATTGCTTCTTGGCTCAACATTTAAAATTTCATTGCTAGATTCTGCTGGTAGTTTGTCAGTGGTGTTTGACCTCAAACGAGGTCTTTTCTTCCTGGGCTGCTTCTCAGCTTGATCTTTATCTAGGACATGATTCCGGCGCAAGTTATCTGATGGTTCAGTATCCATAAACTGATTTCTTCTATCTTCTTTAGAAGAAACAGAACCAACACCATCATCAGCACCATCAACGTCATAATTGCTATCACTACTAGCAGCAGCTCGCTTATTTTCAACAGGAACACCAGGTGGCATGTCAGTTATTCCAGATGTACCATTATCACTACTAGGCTGCCTAATGAGAGCTTCTTCTCGACTTAATACCCCCAACCAAATTGCACTTTCCTTTGCTGTCATCTTGTCCTGCAAGCATTTTGACTGACGGACATGCCTCCTTATTTTTGCAATATTAGGTGAC
Source organism: Ormosia semicastrata (assembly GCA_029884595.1). Classification (NCBI taxonomy): domain Eukaryota; kingdom Viridiplantae; phylum Streptophyta; class Magnoliopsida; order Fabales; family Fabaceae; genus Ormosia; species Ormosia semicastrata. The sequence continues at coordinate 63,448,672 of JAQQTO010000056.1, forward strand.
ATGTGCTTTATAACAGCAGTTAGCACTCCCACTTTCCACATCTTCTTCAAATCATGTGGCTTCTTATAAGGAGGACTCTGACCATAAGGTAAATTCAATTTTACCCACCAATCTTCATTCCCGGTTGGCCACCAAGGTGGGGGAATACCCTTTTCCAATGGATACTTCCTCTGAGGAGGGTCACAATGTTGCATCAAAGAAGATAAGAGTGACCCAAGCGTTGCATCCTGCAGGTCTTGGAGAATGCTCTGAGAGTTCCCATTTCGATTATTATCGGCCTCACTCATAGCAAGACACTCTGCTTCATACTTGGCTATGGCTGCAGGGCCATTCTTATCAAACTTTACCTTCTCTTTCCACCAAGCTCTAATGTTATCGGAGGAACCACTAACTGGCTTGCCCTTCTCGGGAATGATTCCATACACAAATCCACGAGCTTTGCACACTTCCATAAGCTTCAGCATATACTTAAGAATCCCATCTTGTGCTCTGGACATTTTCTTCCTACGAGCTTGATCAGAGGTCTGCCTGGGCTTTTGCTTCTCTGCGGCTTCCTGCGCAGCAAGCTTCTCTTTTTCCTTGAGCCTTTTGAGTTTGATACGGTCCTTCCACATCCGCCTCTCCAATTCTTCTGCTTCAATCTCTTCATCACTGACATCTTTCTCTGCTATATTGTGACATCTAATGTCATCCACGTCTATATCGGAACTGTAGTTCAATGTGTCACCATTTATCAGAAGATGCTCCATTCAATTAAACAACAAGTACTCTTAGCTTGATTGCAGAGAAAATCTATTGAAACATATACGGCACCGATTTTGAACTTAAAAGATTAGGATGACTTGGTCGCCAAAGATATAATTATAAAACTGACGTTGCATATGCCAAATGAATAATCATTGAAACATACAAAGCAAAGTAAAATGCAAAGTTTTCTATTATTTGTACCAAAATAACTAATTAATACTCAACCCAAACATTCTTGGAAACCAGACATAGGAACAGTAACAGACATTGTTTCCATTTCAACAACATTAAATTCCCCAATGATCTCACACAAGCTTCCCATAAGACAGATTGCCCAGAAAAATTATTGAACAGTAGTGGATAACCTATATCAAATTGAAAACTTACAAACTGTTGGAAATTTCTATAGGATGAATCTCAACAACCCATAAAATTAATCCAGCTAAGTCACAATTGATGAAAGCCAATTGAGATTCAGAAAGCAGAGCTATAATTATCCAAAAATATAGAGAAAAACCCCACAAAATAACACCCAATAAAAAAAAATCTGAAAAGACAAAAAAATAAAAATAAAAACAACGAAACATAGCACATGCAACTAAATTGAAGTTCTGGGAATAATAAAACTTGGTAGACATACCAAACATCAGCTCCAATTTCTTCGATTTCTCCCATCTATGAGGATTGGAGAGACAGGGTAGGGTGATATTTGCAAATTGCAAGCTCCAAAAATTTGAGCTTTTCGATTCGTTTTGGGTACCCTTTGATTTTTTATTATTGATGATGAAGACGACGATGGCGAATTCACCAAAAAATTATAAGAACCCAAAAAGGGTTATGCTTTTGCGACCCAAAATGTCCCGAAATTCAATGCAATTCTAAGACTAAGATTTTGGGGAAGAGAGAGAGAGAGAGAGAGAGACAGAAAGGAGAGAGAAGACAAGTTTAGCTCAAAGTGTGCCATTCAATGTCAAGATCCCCTACGTTGCGCCTATTTTATGTAATCTGCACCTTACCCACAAAGGGTTTTTTCTTTTTTTATTTTTTTATTTTGGTAACAATCCTCAGTTATTCCTTTTCGGTCTCTCTTTACCCGATTAGTTATTCAGAAATATTATTTACATAAATCATTTTTCTTCACAAGTTTTTTAAAATTTTAATGAGTAAATCTTTATTTTAATTTCTGAAATTATAAACACTACATTATATTAATTTATAATTTTAAAAATTAGTCATATTAATTTCTAAAATTATAATTTATTAATCAAATTGATTTTTATATAAAAAATTAAAGACTAATATAATCGTTACTTAAAATTTTAAATAAATAAATGAAGGTTTACTGAAAATTCTATACTGATTTATGTACATGAATCATTTTTTTGGTACAGTGGTACATGAATAGTGATATACAATTTCTTTATTTATTTCTGCAGAAAATGGACATCAATTCTTTTCTTGTTATATATTGTATCTTAATTCTTTCCATAAACAGATTGGTAAAATAATTTCAAAAGTAATGATTATTAGCAATTAAAAATGAAACTGATATTAATATTTTACTTTCTAGAATATGTTTGATTTAATAGATAGATAAGAAACTAAAGAAAAAAAGGAAAATAATAAAAGTAATAATATATTTAGATGCAGCAAAATCTAAAATTTATCACTTAATCAATCTAAGAGGTATGAATAAATAATGTATTTAGAGAGAATATAGTTTAGATACATTGTCATTTTTTAACATTTTTTTCAATTTTTAAAAATATTTTTTCATTTGATAAGTGAAAAATTAATTTTAAATACCTAAGTCGAAATTCATTTTAATAGTGTTATTTTCATACACATAAATTTAAGAATTAAATTGAACTACATGCTTAAATGACCCGAACATCTTTTCTTCATTTTATATTCTTTTTTTTACTTAAATTTTATTATATCAAATATATTTTAAATTTTTTCAACCATTAAAAATCGATTCAATTAAAAGAATTAATTGAATTACTTAACATAAAAGGTTATCGTTTCAAGGTTGCCGATGCTGAGTCATCATGTTGTTGGAGTCTTCTTTCTCTATACTGTAGCTATTTACTATTTAGCTAGTGCTTGCTCCATTTTGTTAAAAAAAAATTAAAAATAAAGAAGCCACAATACATATATATATATAGAGAGAGAGAGAAAGAGAGAGAGATTAAACTGCCTTCCTTGCTGGGTATAGTGTTTTTACTATGAAAATAAATAAAGTTTTGTACTTTTCAACTAGACAAACTTATCTTTCTTTTCAATTTTTAAAATAATCAAACGTATACAATTTGATTATTTTTAAACTTTGTGCACCATGCAACTATAATTGAATTTATGCAATTCGTTTATTATTATTATTATTTTTGTATATTTTGATTATTCTATCACGAGTTGTGCAAAATAATCAATAAATTTATTTGGATAAATAACAAAAACCATCGTTGAAGTTTGGTTAAATGATACCAAACCCCGTTCTACCATAAAAATTGCACTCCACCCCAATTTAGTAGATGGTATTAATGTGGTGTTAAGTTGACTCATCGAAATTAACCGTGGTTGGGGCTGGTGCTGCTGAGGCTTGTGGAAGTGGAATGGTGGTGGCAGTAGTTGTGGGTGGTGCATGGTGGGTGGTTCATGACACTGGGCAGTGGTCACAAATAGATACCCGTAGCCACTTTTAGCTTCCATAGACTCAAGCTCCTATACACCATCCTTGGCATTGAACCACCCCAAATCAACACTCAAGAACCACAAACCACAGCCCCCAAATGTAGCAACACCATAGTACACCAAAACATTTGGGTCGGCCTCGGTTGACAGTTATGAAGCACGGATATTTCATAATATCTACCGTATCCGTGTCGAATATATATTCATATCCATATCATATATTTAGATATTTAACAAATATTAGTTTAATTTTTTAATAAAAATCATATTCTCATACCATATCTGTGTCGTATCTGATATCCATATTCGTATCCGTACATCATAGTTTGGCAGGAAAGGCAGAGGCTTAATGCATGTTCAAGTTAGTGGTAGTGCATCCCCTCTATGCACTAGCTCAACTGCCCAAACACATGAAATCACATTCAGAATTTTATACTCATATATAAAACAAAACAACATTCATTCATCCCATACCACTATCACCGAATCTTCAACTTCAACCCAAATGACCCCTCAAATTAAACCATAACAACCTCCTGTAAGATGCAGATAACCCCCAAAATACTCAGGAGCCACCATCAAGCACTGTGCCACCATCCAAATCTTGATACAAAGCAAGCCAGAGTCCTAAACACATGACCCAAATTAGAGCCAAGTCACACTTCCTTAACCCAGAAAATCAAACACAACTCAATAGCACCTCTGACTTCCTTTTCTATCATCAAAACATAACCACATCCACCATTGAAACCAACCCATGAGCCACCACAGCCACACCTCCACCATGACAGCAACTCCATGGGTTATTGGGTTAACATTGGTTAAGTGAGAATATTCTTACTTAACCGTTATTGTTACTGCTCAAATGGGATGGAGTGTAGATTTTGGATAAGAATATGATTCGGTGTCATTTAGTCAAACTCCAAGAGTAATTTTTGTTATTTACCCAATTTATTTTTGCCACATCTCACAAAATGCACATAAAAACTAGGAAAAAAAAATTATTGCACAATCTACATTGTGAATTAAAAAAACTCCACATGAAAATACATAAGCTAGCCATTTGATTTTTTCCGTCAATTGATAACTTTTATAGTTTCCAATTGATTTACCATCATGGCTAATTGAGGTAGAGCTGTCCAGCCTCACCAACACAATTGAGTAACCCAGCATATGAGATTATAATTTTCTAAATTCTCTTATTTGAGTGATTATACGGAAATACAAAGAGGTTTTAAGATATGTTTGAATTAATTGTGAAAAAAATTATTTTAATAATTAATTATATGTATAATTAATTTTTTATAATTGATTATTATAGAATTAATTTTATAGTTGAATATATTAAATAAAATAATTTTAAGATAATATATTTTAAATTGTATAAAAAACATCACTTTTAGATAATAAATTATTAAAAAGATATAAAATAATTGGTTCAAAAATTTAAATTATATAATATTTAAGATTAATTTGATAAAAAATGTTACAAGTTCAAAATAATCAACTTTAACTTATAATGAAAATGCTAAAAAATGTTTTTTCAAAAAGGTTGTTTTCCATTATAAAAAAATAATTCATAGATTATAATAAATTTTAATAATTTTCTCAAACATGTTAAGTAGCAATCAAAAGAGGTTTTATTGGGAAAAAAAAATACTATTTAATGGGAGAAAAATCTTTTTAAAACATGTTCTTAATAAAAAATATTTTATGTACATCAAAATATGTAGATTATATTTATATTATATATTAATATAAAAATAATATTATTTTATTTTATATATAATTTATAATATTTTTATAACATACAAAAAAAATATTTATGAGAGTGTTAAATAAAATTGCACGTCCAACTAATAACGGAAGTGTGGTCTTTAATCTATTTTTGTCGAGTGCTGTCAGATCACATAATGGAGGTACGTTCTTCACAGTCCACTCACCAATTTGTTTATTTGGAAAAATGTTTGTGGGTAATAATCCATGCCATTTAGAGAGGCAGAGATAAAATAGTTCAACTCAGCAAATTGCAGGCTCTCCAATCGTCCAATGACTCCAATCAGTTTCACAAAAGTTGCATCAATGGCTTAACAAATTGGGATAAACTTTTATAGCATTATTATTTTAAATTTTAAAATACCGCTCGTGGTGGAAGTTAGAAGCCACATAGCAACATTTTTATTTGCACATGTTGGGTGCAAAGCATTTCTATGTCATGAATCTGGGAATTTTTGTAAAAAGTGTTAAGATAATTTATATGAATTAACATAAATTATATTATAATTTTTATAAAATTTAGATTAATTAGATGTAAATATTATAAGAATATTTTGTTTAACTTAAATTGTGATAAATATTATTATTAAGTCTATTATTGTTAAACATGACTCATATATAGATTTTGTTTATGATTTGGTTACGAAGAACTTAATTACCATAATAGATATGTTTAGGTCATATTGTTATTTTCTTTATATATATATATATATATAATATCTTTATTTTTAATCATTTTAATGGATACGGTTGTCCTATTAATATTGACACGTGAGTAACTATTGTAGAATAGAAATAATTTTTCTCTCTCATTAAGATCACATTCAAGGATTCAAATATGACAATCTCATCGTCATCTTTTCCAAGCAATCATAATATTCAATATGTATTATTGTATATGCCATATTTGAGTTAAATTGATTCGGGAATTCTAACAATTGGTATAAAAAAGGTTTTAATCCTAATTATGACTATTAATTTTCTATTTTACTTAAAAATTGTATAAGGTTTAAAATTGAAAAAACTCATTACTCCAATAAATATGATTTTCAATTCAAATTTTTTTAGATCAATTTTGAAAATCAAATTAGGGATTTTGTAAATCGGGTTATTCTGAGTCTAAAAACATGTATGTCACATTATAATGTTATGAATTCACTAAAAAATTTATTCAAACCTGTAGAACCATAAAACACTCAAGTTTTATGATTCAAATTTTTTAGTTGATCAATTCTAAAAATTATTATAGGGTTATTATAGATCAAAGTTTGGTGAATCTATAGACACAAGAATAGTGTCAAATGGTTAAGAAACGATAATCTTGTTTTAAACTTGTGAACGTGTGCCACGATTTCACTCAGAAACCCAATTTCTTTTATGATTTAATCTCGTAATTGACTTGGGGATATTGTATATCCCAATTTTATGATTCAAATGAGGTATGGATCTCATGAAATGACGGAGAATTAAGCGAGAAAACTCACGCAACCAGTTCTACCAGGAAGCAGGTCACACGACCTAATTTGCAAAAGCCAAGTAAGGAAGACAAAGTCTTCCTTGCCATGCCCAATCGCGCTCCAGGCGTGTGGGGTGCATGAAACATGTAAACAAATTGATTTTTTTAATTCTATTACTATTTTCTGGATATTTTATTTATTTTCTCATGTTCATTTATTATTTATTTTAAAATTTCTAGAATTTAAAATTGTTAAAAAAATATGGTACTCTCCTTTTTTGCCTTTAGAAATTTTTGTATATTATTGTGATGTTATTGGATATGATATATATTGTGCACTCTCGAAATTGATATTGTTTGGCCATTGAAATAATTTTCGGTGCTATTTTGTGCATAAATTAATATGTAATTTTTGAAACTTATTTATTTTGTTATTATTTATGCAATTTGATTCCAAGAGTTATTTTTTAAAGTATTGCGATATTGTTTTGGGGCATTTTGCATGATTGTGAACTCTCCTTCGCAGGATCAATTATGTTGATGTGTCATTTTGTCAATAATGTCAATAATGTTGCATTGAGAATTATGTTAATGATCCACTGACCCTACTGGTTTGTCTTCATTAATATGATTCTTGATGATTTGTTAAAAACATTAAGATTGTGTCCTTAGAGTTCTTAGTATCCTCTCGGTACTAGCATTATGGACATGTTTTTGATGTCCATGGGAGTCTGGAGTATTGTAATTTGGGACCCTTAAGCGGGATTACAATTGTATAGGAGAGCTTCATTATGGTTAGTTTTTCAAATATTGTACATGTTGCTATGTTTGACAAAATCTCCTTTCATGTATCGTTCTTTCAGCTTTACCAATGCAAGTGAATACTTTTACGAAATTGAATGAGACTAATTATGAGGACTGAGCGGAGTCTGTGAAATTGTTCTTTAATTTGTTGTCTCTAGTGTTGATACTGCTCTTACTGAGGATGAGCCTCAAAGGCCTACAAATGCATCTTTTGTTCTTGATAGGAAGAAGCATGAAAAGTGGGCTCAATCCAATAAAGTCTGTTTAATGACCATGAAGTATAGCATGAATAAAACCATTAAAGAGAGAATTCCTAAAACAAATAATGCTAAGGAGTTTCTCAAGTTTATTTGTGAGAAATTCAAGAAATATGATAAAACTGAAAGACCTACTACATCTCTTTGTTGGCAAAGACTACATATGTTGGTGTGAGTGGTATTCGTGAACACGTCTTGAAGCCTGTGAACTGGTTCAAGTTGAAGTATATAAAAGTGGAGGTGGGAGAGGATTTTTTGGTCTAGTAGGTGTTTGAGTCTCTTCCGACTAGTTTTGATGTTCTGAGGACTTCTTATAGCGCTCAGAAAGAGAAGTGGACTATTGATGAGCTTATATCCATCCTTACTCAAGAGGAGCAGACAATGAGGAAGGGCAAGGCCTATATTGTTCAGTTTGCTTCCCAATGGTGACAAGAAGAGGAAATTTACTAAAGACAAGAACAAAAAGCCCCAGTTTAAGAAAAAATGAAATGATAAGTTTGGATATCCTTCTGGGTCACTGTCTAGGCTACCTTCTGATCTTGGTGAGACTTCTAGTATTAAACTCAAATATTAGTTCAATGGAAAATATAAATTTTGTGACATATTTGAGCATAAGCAATCTAATTGTTTGAAGTTCAAGAGCTGGCTTGAGAAAAAGAAAAGTAACTCCTTGGCTCTAGTATATTTTGAATCAAATGTAGTTGATGTTCCTTCAAATACATGGTAGTTAGATACTGGTGTAACTATTCATGGTACAAATTCATTGTAGGAATTCAGAAGCAGGAGGAGGCGAAGTGAAGGGGAGTTGATGATCATATTAGGCAATGGAGCTAGTGTCAAAGTAGAACATATAGGAGTGATTTCTTTAAAATTGTGTACTAGACAAGTTTTAGTTTTAAAAGATACGTTTTATGTGCCTTCTATGAGAAGAAATTTAGTTTTAGTTTCAATTTTGGATCGTTGTGCTTACTTTTTTCACTTTAGTAATGTAAATGTTTCTTTATATTATGATTCTACTCGTATTGGTTTTGGAGTCTTGTCTAATGGTCTAGACATGTTGAACGCTAATCTTCTTTTTGTTGATCAACGGTGTTCAGATGTTAATAATGTTGTTAGGAACAAGTATGGTAGAGTTGTTGAAAACTCTTTTATGTTGTGACACAAACGTTTAGGATACATCTTTAAGGAGAGAATTGAGAGGTTGATCAAGGAGAATATTCTTCATGATCTAGACTTCTTTGACTTTGATACTTGTGTTGATTGTATAAAAGGGAAACTTACAGTTAGAGTCATAAAGAGTGAGATTACCAAGAGTGAAAGAATACTACAATTAATTCATACAAATATTTATGTGCCCATTACTCTTATTGTTATTTTAGGTACTTTATCATCTTTGTTGACGACTTCTCTAGGTACAGTTGGATTGATTTACTGCATGAGAAATTTGAATCTTTAGATGTCTTTAAAGCATTCAAGGCCGTTGTTGAATTGAAATTTAGTAAGCAGATCAAATGTGTGAGGTCTGATAGGAGTGGTGAATACTATGGCAAGTATGATGAAACTGATAGAAATCATCGACCTTATGCTAGATTCTTACAAGATTGTGGTATTGAGGCATAGTGTGGCACTCCGCAACAAAATAAAGTTACAGAAAGGCGAAACTACACTCTTATGGTTATGGTGAGATATATGCTTAGTCATTCTACTCTTTCAAAATTCTTATGGGGAGATGCCTTGAAGACTGCTGCTTATATATTGAATCATGTGTTAAGTAAATTTATGCTGAAAACTCCATATGAGCTCATGTCAAGCAAATGACCTAGTTTGAGGCATTTCTGTGTTTGAGGTTGTAAGGTAGAAGTGAGGCCTTATAATCCACAATTAAAGACGTTTGATCTCAAAACTATTAGTAGTTACTTTATTGGTTATTATATTAGCTCAAGGGATTCTACGTTTTATTGTCCCTCTCATATTATTAGAGTTATTGAGTTCGATCAGGTTGTCTATTTTGAAAAAGACTTAGAGCATAATGGAACTCGAGAGCCACGTGTTGTTGATTTTAGAGAAGGACATGCTATTGTTCCTATACTTGTTATTCCCTTTTCAAAGATATTAGCATCTCATTTGATCTATGATGATGTTGTTAGTACTGTTAATAATGTCGATATCCCTCAATAAGTCAAAAATAATATATAGAATCCAGATGTTTTTTTGGTTCCACCTTGAAGATTTGGGTGGGTTCCTATATCATATGAGTTTACTAGATTCAAGAATTATGTTGTGTATCTGTAAGAGCATGAGTGTAACTCAATTAATGATTCTGATCCTATTTCCTTTCAAGAGGCCATAACTAGTCTTAATAGTGCAAAATGATTGGTGGCTATGGAGGATGAGTTAGCTTCTATGAAAAATAATAGTGTTTGTAAATTGATGGAGTTGTCTGCTGGTTGTAAAATTATTTGTTATAAATTAATAGGTCTTTAAGACAAAACGTTATGCTAAAGGTGATATTGAGAGGTATAATGTCATACTTATTTCTAAGGGATATAACCAGAATGAAGACATTGATTATAAGGAGACTTTCTCTCCGATCTCCACTAAAGACACTTTTTTTGTTGTTGTGATGGCCTTGGTTACTCATTTTGATTTGGAGCTCCATCAAATGAATGTTAATTCCACCTTCCTAAATGATGATTTATATGAGAATGTTTATATGGATCAACCTGATGGTTTTATTGAAGAAGGTAAATATCATATAATGTGTAAATTGAGAAGATCCATTTATGGATTGAAACAAGCTTTTAGGCAATAATACTTGAAATTTGATCATATTGTTGACTTTATTGGCTTAAAAAAAATCACCGTTGACCAATGCATTTATCTGAGGAATAATAGAAGCAAATTCATCATTCTTATTTTATACGTTGATGATATATTATTGGTTAGTAATGATATTGGTTTTCTATATTAGACTAAATAGATGTTGACAAGCACACTTTCATATGAAGATTTTAGTGATTCCTATTTTGTTTTAGGTATTGAGATTCATCGTAACAAATCTTGTGGTATTCTTGACTTGTCTTAGAAAGGTTAATTAAAAGGATTCTGAATAGATTTAATATGAAATCTTATAATTATTGTATTGTACCCATTCAAAAGGATGAAAGATTTTTTGTAACACCCAATATCCTTAAAATGACAAAGAAGTTGCTAAAATAGAGAAGGTCTTGTATGCTTTCGCTATTGACAGCCTTATGTATGCTCAAGTTTGTACATGTATTGATATTATTTTTGTTGTTAATATAGTTAGGACATACTTAAACAAACCTGGTATAAGTTATTGGCAGGTTATAAAACAAGTCATGAGGTATCACTACAAAAAAAAATGGTGTTTAAGCATGGTTATTTTGTCACACTTTCAACAACTGTGGCTAAACCATTAAAATAGCTCACTTTTGCTACGCGCCTAAGGTTATGTTTGGGAGGGAGAGTTAGAAGGGAAAGAGAAGGAAGAGAAGGGTTTGGAATTGAGAAAGCTTTGTTTGGGAGTTTTAGAAATAAGAGGGGAAGGAAAATGAGATTTTCAGAACCCTCCAAAACCCTCACATTTCGGTTCCCCCAAATTGGAGGGTTTTGATACAAAATTATCCATTTGTCATTCATCCAAAATCCCTCCAAGCCTCATCTCTGCCCTCTCCAATCTCCACCATCACTGCGTCTCTCCGGTCTGCTCTCCTCTCTCCGCTTGTGCTCATCGACGCCATCTCTGCCTCTCATCAACAATAAGCTCTCTACTTCCCTTCTCTGATTCTTTTGTTGGAATATTTGGGTTCTTCAACCACACTTTCCCTGCACTGACTCCCACATTTTCACTTGTTTGGGTTCTCACCTTCACCGCATTGCAGAGACTACAAGGGGAAGAGCCTTTGGTGATCGCTTTGCTTCTTCTTCTTCTTCCATCTACCGATCGAGCTTACCATTGCCTCTCTCAGGGTACAGTTACTTCCTCACCTTTATTTTTTATTCTTTATTTTTTGCTTTTTTCTCATCGTTCGCTTCACAGTTTCGATAATCGTCTTTCATTTTTATGTTCATTTTTCTCTGAAAATATTGTTCCTTGTTGTTCGAAGAAAATCGGTGGTGTTTGGAGCCTCTACGTTTTGATCATCGCTGGTAAATATATGATGCTGCTTTTTTAAAAATAAAATACTTATTTATTTAATTGTTATTTCTAGCTGCAGTGTTCTGAGCTTATTTTTATGAGGATGAATCCATTTTTCATTAGGTTTTGCATATGGATGTGCTTTTTTTGGCGCATAGCTGTTTTCTACTTTTTCCTGTCAACTCGATGCATCTGTGCTTTATTTATGGCTCATGGATTGTTTCATATGCATTTGACTTCCTGCATCATACGCTGGTAGTTATGATTATTGTGTGGTTGCTGGTATTTTTGAGCTGATTCAGCAGTTTTGATATTTGGCTATAGTGGATGACTTTAATGTTGCAAATTTTAATGGTTTCAAAAGAAGTCAATTCCAGAATGATCAAGTTTGCTGAAACTTATTCAGCTGTACTCTTGCGTTTTTTTTACAGGGTGAAGTTGATTGCATATGTTCATTTTTGGTTATTGAATGGATTACATTAGTGTTCTGCATGCTGCTATATTTTTTTACTTCACTGGTTTTTTGGCATGCTTTGAAAGGTATTCACAACTCTTGCAGGTAGGGAGATAAGGCCAAATGTCCATGTTATAATTCCTAATATTATGTTTACATTGAAGCTGATATTCTAACAGGTAGGGAGATATAATTGTCCTTAGAGATATAATTGCCCATGTTATGATTATCTCCCTACTCTATAATTGTAGTCCTGACCATCTCCATCCAAGTATAAATGATAATTAATGTAGTTCTGATACCAATCAAGCATGCCAGTTTAATTTGATAGAAAAGCCTTGTCACCAAGAATATATATGACTAGACTAAATAGAATTAAGCACATACCTTAAAAGGCAATGACTCAACTATAAGGCTTTATATTAGAAATAGGAAATCCATCTCAAGTACAGGTAAATAGCTACTGATATTCATTTTAATTACTAACACCAATAAAAACAACTAGTTTTTGCTTAGTTGCCATGGTGGAGAGATATTTCGTTGCTCAGAGCTACAATCAATAAACAACAAACAACTAAGACCTACAAATATAACAAAGTTCACAACCTTACACTCTTCCATGAAGTTACAGCTAGACATATCTCAAGTCTCCCACTAGTTCCCAAGCAAATATACCAAAGTTGCAAATATAACAAAGTTCATTTCCTATTACTACTTTATTTCTTATTTTCAGGAGCCATTGCAACATGGCTGTTGATAATTGTATATAAAATATCATAGCAAAAGCATGATGTTTTTTTAAATGAATTGCAATTAATTATAATATATGATAGTCTCAAAATTACTTTGGCAATATTTTCATTTTACAGGTATTGAACAAAATTTAGTGTGGTTCTTCACAAAAAAAAAAAGAAAAAAAATATGGTGACAGTTATTTAATGCTCATCAAGTTTGAACTCAAGATAATTTTGATGTTTTTTGATAATGTATATGTATGTTATTATAGACAACTCATTACTTAATGTATAATTTTATGTTTTGGTATATATTTCTTTTTATTATTAAAGACCCAATTATCCAATGTTCAAATTATTGAAAATTGAGGAACAAGATGTTGTTACTAGATTTTTACTATTTTTACACTTCTATACAATTAAAAAATATGTATTAAAGATTTACATAATAAATCATAATATTTGAATAATTTTTTTAAAATAAAACTATTAGTTAAGCTTAATAAATGGAATTGAGACTCATATATATCAATAAAATGAATTTTAAAATGAATAAGAGACAAATTTAAAGTGAGACAATAATTTAAGAGAGAGAGAGTCAATATTTTTAAAGAGAAAAGATATTTTTAGAAAGAGAGAGACAAGGGGTTTAATATTTTTTGAAAAATATTTTGAAAAATATTTTTTAAAAATTATTTTAAAAAATATTTTTTTAATTTTTCACATTAATATTTTTTTATAAAATATTAATTATGTTAATTTTTTAAAATAAAAAATAAAATAATAAAAATATATCTTAAACTCTCCTTTTATATTTCACATTTTCAAACAAAAATAATAATATATCTCTCATTTTCTTTTCATTCCTTTCCCTTTAAATCCTCTCTCTTTCTTTCACACCAAACTCCCAAACACACCCTGACCCTTTTCTCATCTCCCTCGTTTTTTCCCACTTCATCCCGCCTGCACCCCCCTCTCTCCTCTCCCTTTATCGTCTCTATCCTTTTCTTTCAAACCCAAAATCCCATTCCCAAATCGCAAATCCTCATTCAGAACTTGTTCTTTTTCCTAATATCCCAAATCGCAAATCCTCTCTGGTTTTCTCCTCCTCTGTTTGAATCTTTTTTCTCAAATCACTTTCATGTTTACGAATCTTGTGTTGATGCCCATGGCTTGACGTAGCGATAGTGCTCTATTCGTCTGCATCATCAACGACGAAGTTGCCGGCACCGGTCTTCCATTTTTTCCGGTAACATAGCTGTTGCGAGTCACGGTGTTCTATTCAGAACCGGTCTTCCATTCGCGCGCCATCGCTGCTGATCCATGGTCCACCAGAGCTCACCGCGCCACCAAACTGCTGCTGCTGCTGCTGGTTCACGACGCACCGCTGCTACTAGTTTGTGGTCCACCTTGATGAATTCCCATGCCGCGACTATCGCTAAGCTTAGATCCAGCCGCCTGCACTCAGATCTCGTCACCACCGCGCCACTGCCACTCTGACCGCGCCAGCGTAACACTTTGCCTCTTTCCTTTTTAAATTTCTCTCGTCTCTCACATCCTATCGCTCTATCTTTCTCGGTCTCTTAATTTATCAATCAATTTCGATTATCCAGTTTGTTGCATAAATGGAAAATTTCAAACTGCCTTAATTTCTTCGATTCGTGTCCTCAGCTTTCTCTTTATTTATCCTATGTATATATCAATATATGGACTGCTAGCTAAATGGAAATCGTAGATGCGTATTTCTTACTAAACATTTTGGCACTGGCATACATATTAATTGAACCTTGAATGGGATTTTGGAACATCATATTAATGTTCGGCTAGGGTTCAAGGAGTGATTTTATGTGTTCAAGAGTAATAAGAAGGGTCTAATCTCTAATTTCGAACAATAATTCAGGTCCACGAACTTTGTTATGAAGCTTTTTGTTATCATTATTTTAGACAGATGGCGGTAGTCTGGCCATTGTCTTGATTTTTACTTGAGATTTCTTTGTTTGGTTGCAACTTAGCTTATCCATTCAATGTCAATTATTGATTCAGGTACATGCAACCTCTGATTTCTAATGTCCCAATAATGGTAGTAGAAGAGAATCATGAGATAGAAGAACAAGCTGAGAACAAGACATTTGTAGCTTATAGTTCTCGATTTGCATTCCCAACAGAAGAGAGTAGATCATTGTCTACTCTCTATTATTCTTTCAATGTTGGGGGAATACATTTTATAATGCTCGGGGCCTACATATCATATGACAAATTAGGTTATCTCTTGGTTCATCCTTTTCTTCTATTGTCTTCTGCAGGATCGATATTCTTCATATTACTAATATGGTTTAGAAAATATTGCTGTTTATTTACATGTATGATAGAGAGAAAGAGTGCTAAAGTTTCTTCCTTACTAACTCACTTCCAGTGTCATCCACTCTTTCATTGCAGGGGACCGGTATAAGTGGTTGGAGAGACTTGGCTTCTGTTGACAGAGAAGTAATTCCATGGTTGGTAGCTACGTGGCATCCACCTTGGTGCAACACATACAAGGCACATTATAGAGAAGCAGAGTGTATGAGGGTCACGATGGAAGACTTACTATATAAATATGGTGTTGACATTGTCTTCAATGGACATGTAAGCATATTGTTGTTTTCATTATACATGATCCATAATTATGGTCTTTATTAGGAAAGGATATTTATTGCTTGCCTTATCATTGTCTAGATATTGGCATATGTGAAGTTCAATAAATGAATATACAATTACTTTCATTTTTATTTTTTAATGAAGTCATAGCTTCATTTAGATGACAAAAAAGGTGTATTCCACCAAAACTACTTTTTATCTTTTTAGTTTCACTGTAGGGTTGCATTTGATGGTAGTATTGATCATTTTTAGTTAGTAAATCCATGTATGTTTGTTGCTAATTCTCTTGACCAAAATTCTCAAAATTCATGACCTGTTAAATTTCTTTTTAAATTTTTTTTTTACTATTAGTGTTTTATGGTATTGGTATTCTATTTGTTTGATGATAACTTTGGCCTACTGTGTTTGATCAAAATGATTAATTCCGAAATAGTATTTTTGCCGAAACTTGTATTATAGTTACTTTGACAGATTTGTTTATTTGTTTATTTATTCTTCTTGCAGTTCACTCCAACAGCATTTTGCTCTGAAATGGGAACTTGACTTTCTTTGGCACATTCCATGCATTTATGATCAAGCATATTGACAATTAAGCGATGGGGGGTATCTGTTCTAGGAAGAGAGATCAACAAGTCCTTGAAGATGATTTACACAGAGGAGTCTTAGGAAGGTATTGTAGAAATGCCAGCACAAAATGGTTAGGAGCCAGAAGTTTACGTTCTAAGGCAAATCATTGCCCTGGAGGGGGCAGCGTCCCCTCCCTCATGGAGTTATGCATTTATAACATACGTGAGGTACATGTTTTCTTTACCTTAATTCACTTTGGTTATTTTTGTTTTCATTCAGTACCTGATCCACATTTGTTAAGTTATAACAGGATTTTTGTAAATACAATTCCTTTTCAATTCTTCCAAGAGACATAAGCCAGCAAATCTTCAATGAATTGGTGGATGCTCATTGCTTAACAGAAGCATCTCTTGAAGCTTTTCGAGATTGTGCTCTTTAGGTAGTGTACAAGAGGCCTGTTGGAATTGGAAGTGTTTCTTAAGTTTAAGTACTTAAAAAATTCAGTTACAAAGATGACCCTACTTATGAGATATGTGTTCTGCATGGCAGGATGTTTACTTGGGTGAATATCCTGGAGTAAATGATGGTTGGATGGATGCCATCTCTTCGCAAGGGTCATCTTTACTTTCAGTTGATCTTTCTGGTTCTCATGTGACAGATAATGGATTGCGTCTCCTAAAGGATTGCTCAAATCTCCAAGCATTAACTCTCAATTGCTGTGACCAGTTTTCGGAACATGGGTTCAAACACATTAGTGGTAGACTTACTATTTCTTTCCTTATGATTAGAATTTTTTTAACCAAAATGCTTTTGTTATTTTGTGAACATTGTAAGACCACACAAATTATTCAAATGATGGGACTTTGTGCTGAGTTGAGTAACATCTTAAATTTCTTTCAAGATAGATTTGGTTTTGACTTATCTTTTAACAATGTTTCAAGTTCTTAAGTTTATGTAATTAATTGTATTGATGATAATAGAGTTTAATTTTTAAGTAAAATTTGTAGTTAAGTGAAGTTGTGAACATGAAGTGTATGGTTTGAAATAGTGATGATGCTAGCTAGGGTCTACATTTTGAGTAAGATTGGTTAATGAAGTTGTAAACATGGAAGGTATGGTTTAGTTTTAACAAATATTCAAAAAAATTTGTCCAATCGTTTGTATTAACTAGTGATTTGAATGCTTTACTTGATTGAGATCTAGACTTGGTATTATGTGATGGAACAAGTCTTCTTTTGTGATATGATTGAGAAGAAAGTAGTATTTTTTTTTAAATAAAAAAAAAAATAGCCACGGTTTAACCGTGGCAAATCAAACACATTAGCCACGGTTAAACTGTAGCTAATAATTCTATTAGCCACGGTTAAACTATAACAAAAGTATTTTATAGAATATATATGGAGAGAGAGAGAGAGATGTAAACCATAGGATTCAAGCTGGATGGATGAAATGGAGGAGTGTTTCAGGAGTTATTTGTGATAGAAAAGTGTCTCTCAAACTTAAAGGTAAATTTTACCGCACAGTTATAAGGCCCGCGATGTTGTATGGTACTGAATGTTGAGCGGTAAAAAGTCAACAAGAGCATAAGATCAGTGTTGCGGAGATGAGGATGTTGCATTGGATGTGTGACTATACAAGACAAGATAGGATTAAGAATGAATGTATTAGAGAGAAAATAGGGGTAGCACTTATTGTGGAAAAGATGGGAGAATCTCGCCTTAGGTGGTTTGGACATGTAAGGAGAAGACCCTTAGAAGCCCCTGTAAGAAGAGTAGATCAGGTAGATAATAGCCCAATAGCTAGAAGTAGAGGAAGATCAAGAAAAATTATAGGTGAAACGATTAAAAAAGATTTAGATCTGAATAGCATCTCTGAAGACTTGGTTTATGATAGGGCACAATAGCGTCGTTTGATCTATGTAGCCGACCCCACCTAGTGGGAAAAAGGTTTGGTTGTTGTTGTTGTATATTTTAATTAACATTAGCCACAGTAATTACTTAGTTAACCACAGTTATAAATCGTTGGTAACAAAATGTTTCCACGATCTTAAAAACTGTGGCTAATGTACTAAAAATCGTGCCTAATGTATTAGCAACGCTTTATTTAGCTACAATTGTTATAACCGTGGGTAAATGTATTTAGCCACGATTTTTAGGATATTAGCCACGGTTAAAATCGTGGCCAATCATTGTTTTTTTTTTTTGTAGTGTATCTATATGATACCAAAGATTATATGCCTACTTATAAGAAAACGGATCACCTCGATGTGATAGGCATTTCTGATTCTGATTATGGTGGTTGTCTAGATGGTTACAAGTCCACATCAGAGTATATCTTTATGGTGGCACTGTTTCTTAAAAAAATGTCAAACAGACATTTACAACTACTTCTACTATGGAGGCAGAGTATATAGTTTTATATGAGGCTACACGTCAAGCGGTATGGTTGAAGAATTTGATTACTCAGTTTCGTGTTGTAGAGAGTATTTCTAGGACTCTTACTATCTATTGTGATAAGTTTGTCATAATGTGCTTCTCTCAAATCAATAAAAAATCTAAGTAATCGAAGCATTGTGACACAAAATAGATGTTTGTTAGAGAGAATATTCAGGAGTTTCTCGTGTCGAGCATATCCCTACAGAACTCATGGTTGTAGATCTCCTGACCAAAGGTTTAGCTATTAAAGTCTTTGTTGATCATGTAACCCGTATAGGTATAGTGAGGTCTTTTGATACTTTTGGTTAGTGGAAGTTTATTTTGTGATTTGATTATGACCTCATTTTATTATTATGTCTCAAAACCTTAAACAATTATGTTACTATTATTATCGTTGCCATATAATATTGCTATTATTATTATCTGCGTAGTTTTATTTGTTTGTATTATGACATATTGTGAAGACATTTTGGACTCAGTCTCATTTTGTTGTTGTGTTGTGATATTTTGTTAAAAATCTCATAAAGTATCTTGGGTGAATGCTTGAGCCATTTATTTTGGGAATTGCACTTTGATTACATATTGACATGTAATTTTGTTGTGCTTTCCCAATACTCATATGTCACATTTTGTTGGGTTACCGGGATATAAGTATCTTGCATGTATGATATCATTACTCATATCGAGTATGATTTTCTACATTATCATGATATGCTTGTAGTCTCATTTTGGACAGGTGGTTAAGAGTGCTAATTCGATTTGAACATCATGTTGTGACCACATATTGTTTGATTAATTTGAATAATTATTTTTTTTATTGAAATAAAGTAATATGACTTATGTTATCTAACTGGGAGAATGTTAGAATAATTTATATGGATTAGCATAAATAATATTATAATTTTTATAAAACTCAGATTAATTGGATGCCAAAATTATAAGAGCCTTTTGTTTAGCCCAAATTATAATCAGTATTGTTATTAGGCCTATTGTTGTTAAGTATTACTCATATGTGGTTTTGTTTATGGGTCTTGTATATGGACTTACCATGATGAGTAGGTTTAATCCATACTATTATTTTATATATACAGGGAGAGACCTTTATTTCTAACAACTCTAGTATAAACGGTTATCTTATCGATATTGACATATGAGTGATTACTGTGAAATAAGAATATTTTTTTACTCGTCTTGCATTCAAAGATTTAAACATGACAACTTCATCGTCATCTTTTGTAGGTAATCATAATACTTAATATGTATTATTGTATATGCCATATTTGAGGTTAAATTGATCCGAGAATTCTAACAAAAAGTAAATATGGAGACTATTATGAATCTACCCTATTTTGTCACCTTCTTAAGAGGGAAAAGAGACCCAAAGAAACAGAAAATTCTTATATATAATGAATAGTTTGGTAGCCATTCAAATATAATTTACTAATATTTTATTTTCAATTCAACAACTTGCATGGTTATACATGTCCACGTGTTTTTACTAGTGCAGTGTACTACTCTGAGATCGTGGAAGAATTTCTCCAAAGAAACAACCTGAAAATTTCCAAATTTGGTTGGTGCTTGGTAGTGAATTTTCGTGGTCAATTTTGTATATTTGAAGGATGGGAATTTTCTTTTTATTACATTTCTTCTTACACGGCACGAAATATACATGAATACTAGTACAAGGACATAATCATCCTATGAAATTTCATAGAATTTTTCTTATATATGCATTATAACATGGATAAATATGAAGGGAAAAGATAAATGTATAAATTGTGAAGTATGTGTATAATCTAAATCATTTAAAAGGAAGGTTACAATGAGCCCAGACTATTATCCAATAATTTACATAAGGGTATATGAAAAATATATAACTTTGTATAAGTATCATTACTCGAATTTGAATATAACTCACTTGAAATTCATAGTACACAAAGCCTTGCTTATACAATAATGTTTAAGTGAATCTCAACTGTGACCCCAGTCAGCAGTGGTGCATAAGTTTACAGTCAGAGAAATTATAATATGCATAAATTACCAAGTTCTTTTTATTGAAACTTGAAAGATGAAAATGTAAATAATTTTGATCCATAATTAGTGTAAATGTTTTACACTATTATTTAATTAATTCTATGTTATCACATCATTAAAAAAATTATAATATAATTAAATTTTTTTAATGATGTAATAACATATACTATAATGCATGTATCAAAATTAAACTCACCTATAATGGATAGAGTTATAATACATATATATATATCATCACTATATTTATCTTGACCTAATGATTTCTCCTTTCATGGCGAGAGACAAGGCAGAAAGATTGCCTTCATTCTCCACTTGCACACCAGGCATGACCACAGCTCTACTTCCCACAAACCCATCTTCTCCTATTTTGATCTCCCCAAACTTCACCATCCCTCCTTCGCCTTCATATATATGTCCAAATAGCAAGGCTTCTCTTCCCACACAACCCCCACTCTCAATCTTCACCATTTCAGGGTTTAACAAAGCTCCCATGCTATCAACATAAGCAGCACGATCCATCTCTATATCTGCACCCATCAGCTTCATCCACAGCACAAACAAAAATGACCCACTTGCCATGTCCATAAAATAATCTCCAATCAAAGTTCTAATGGCTTGCCATGTGCTATCCATGGTGATCCTTTTACTCCATATAGGAACTGTTTCACCAGCTTTCTTCCTTCCCACAAGAACCCATTTGGCTATAACACATGCCAATGCAGCCACAGCACCTGATAGAACCCAAAACAGTGGAAGCAACCAATGCAGTGGGAGTTTCTTTGCATTCTTTAGGTAAACAACATAGTTCAAAGGAGCAAAAGTTGCTAAACCCACCACAACATAAGGTAAAACAGTTTGTAGCAAGGGTTGAGTGAAGAGTGCTGAGAAGGTCTGATACCATGTTCTGGTCAAAGTCAAAGTCAATTTTTGAGGTACCTTTTTAGGTAATGATGCTGCTGCCACTGGACAACAAGACAGGTCTACTTTCATATGGGATTGCTCTATAAGGTTCCTCCAGGATTCTGGGAGTGGCTGTCCATTACGCACGTGCTGGCAAATCTCATAGATCAGTGAACGGCCATGATCAATTGAAGCACTTTGGGTGTTGGAAGTGGCAGGGATGACATCCAACTCATGGCTTTTGAGATAGGGATTGAACTCAAGCCTATCTGATTCTTCCCTTGAAAGATTTTCATTGATATTGATCTCTCCAACATCAATGTAAGGGAACTCATTTTCATCCCATGGTTTGGTGCAGTCTAGTACAACATCACGGGTGGCTTCATCATGTGGTACTGGTCGAAGTTGCACCTTGAAAACATAACTCACTCCACCTGGGGAACTCACACGCTTTTGAAAATCATCAGCAAGGAAAAGTAATGGACGTGCATCATTTTCATCCCTAGGGATTGCACCTGTCTCCGGTGGAAGAATCCCAGTTGGCTCAACCTTACCTGTAAGATAGTCAAACTCGCGAGTTTTTAGATAAATTCGTAGTGTTTTAGTAAACTCAAATGATAAGATTTACAACTTTAAAAATATTATTTTAAATCATATATCTTAATAGCCAAATATAATTAAATAGCATATTTATAATAAATGTTAAACATTCCAACTTTATAACAAAGTCATTGAAAGAAATAAAGTAAGACTATAACTCAATATTTGACTCAAATGTTATATTATACTTAGCTTACAGTTGAGGAGTTAGAGGAGAAATTTATTAGAGTTAGGGGGAGGCCATGCTTTAGAAATAAAAAATAAATAAAAAATCTCTATATAAATTCTTTAGGTTTTGAGACAAATTGAGAGGGCTAAAGCCTCTCATAACTTTAGCAACGTGCCACCCTTGTTAACTTAGTACTTATATTATTTTGTAGTTTGATAAAATAGAACAAAATAATAAAAACAAATAAATTAGTTTCATAAACCCAATACATATTGGATAATAGGGACAATTCAATTCAAGTACCTAATAAAATTGATCAAAATTGTGAGTTTTGATTGTAAAACCATGAGTGAATTTAGGCTTGCAAACTCTTTAGTAAAGTTGAGAGTTTACTAATTTTGTTACAACTTACTTAAAACTCGACCAAGTTTGCATATATGAGTTAAATGGAGAGTTTGGGAAACATGCGTACCTGTATCCTCACTGATACTTTTGTCATAAGGCCTTAACTTGAATTTGGCATACATTTCCTGTCCATCTGTGAAGCGCAAGAGCCTGCAAATGTTTGAGTAGTAATGCAATTCAGCATATGAGTCAGCATGTCGAAGGGAAGTCCACACAGCTTCACGAACATGTGGGGCACGCTTGACTAGCTCCTCCCTTGCAGCAAGACCACACACAAGCCAGCTTGCAAAATCAGCAAGAGTGCGAGCATAAAATGCCTTGCCCGTTTTTAGTGTCAAGTCAAAGAGAGCATGTTCAGAACCAGGTTCATCAGAAAGTACCCTCAAAGATGCACCACGTGCATCAATCCTTGCATCATCATCAGCACTCAAACTATTACTGTGCCTGAGCATGATAGGATAGCTTTTTCCAGGGTGAAAAATCTTGTGCAGTGGCATAACCTCTATTTTGTCATATATTTTCATGTAACCCTTTCCACTAACACCAATGCGGTGAAAGTATCTTGATTTAGCATTCAGAGTTGTGGCAGCTAAATTTGCAGCCAAATTACTTACTACTTTCTTGTATTCCATGTCCATCTCCTCTATCCTTTCATCTAAATCATTTAGAGAGTTCTTGATGATAACTCGTGTTTGAGATCCAATGTACATGCTACCCTCATGGAGTATAGAATTCATTGGAGCAACTGAAAGTGCACCTAGAATGACATTCTTTTCCACAAGAGAACCAGGGAGAATTAGGCTTTGACTCCCAACAACTGAGTTATCCTGAACCTCTGTTTTTCCACAAGCATATCCATTGGAATAATGGAAGCCAGTAATTATGCGGCTAAAATCACCAAGATGCACACCATCACCAATTGACATTAACTCTGGGTTTGAAACTGGGTTGATGGCTCTAATGGAACAATGCTTGCCAATTTTTGCACCAAAAAGGCGTAGATATATGCAGAAGGCTTCTGTTCCTGAGAGAAGCTTTGCAAATCTAAGGTGGCAGGAAATAGTCAATTGATGTCTAAGCCATGTTTTGAAGTGTGTTTGCTTTTGATTGGATTTGAGGAGACGAGTCAAAGCACAGGTGAGAGAGGTGAGTATGAGACCATGAAGCAAGTAGGCACAGGTCAATGAAAAGGCAAAGGTGATGGGATTTGATGGGACATCAGAAAACATGGTAGCATATGCAATAATGGTAAAAGGGATCCAGTGGAAGGCCCCGCATATGCAAACAAATGAAAAGTGCTGGAATGATGCAGGTTTCTGGAAGAGCCTTATGTACAGGAAGTAAGCAATAGCTGCAGCAAGGGAGCTGAGAAAGCCAGTAAGATAGATCCCCATAAGGTGGTAGATAGCATCAGATTGAGTTTTGCTGGTAGTAACGAGCAGCACTGCATTCTGAAATAATAAATGAGAAGACATTAGTTAATGGTTCAAGCTTCAATTGCTATCTTAGTTCAATGAAATGTCATCATGACATGAGCTATTTCATGGAATGATAATTTTTTTAGCAATAAAGGATGACAATACTCTTATAAGTAGTAGCAGTACAATGAAACCTAAGAATTAAAGAAACTAAATTGCCAAAATAAAAAATAAAAAACTAAAAAATATGCATGTATTAGAATATAAAATATTTTGGTAAGCACAGTCTAATTACTCAGAACTGACCTCTTTAACATTATTAAGCTTAGCAGGTTTGAGCACATGCTGGCCTCCTTCAACCTTTTGTAGGGCCTGTACCTCAGCAGCTTCTTTAATAACACTTCCTTTTTGGATAACAGCATAAGGTCCAATTGAAGAATTTTTGCCGATCCTAACAGGAAGAAAACTTAGAAGTCCATTCTTTACCTCATGGCTTTGAACCAAAACCCCTTCGGCAATGACAGCTTCATCTCCAATTGAAACCAGAGAAGGGTCTGTGATGTCAACTGTGTCAAGCAAAACTGAGGATCCAATCCTTGCACCAAGCATCTCAAACCAGTATTTCAGAAACACTGTTCCTCTGAGGTGTGTTGCTAGAATTTTAGAAGCAATTTCCTGAGTTTTATAGAGTGCCCACCACTTGACAAAATCCATTGAATAGATGGAGATTTCAGGTGTAAGGGCATAGTTTGGCCTCAAGAAAGAGTTACCAAAAATTGAAATGCAAATGCAAGTAGAAACAATGCAAAGGATCCAAGAAAGTGGTGCTAAAGTCAGGGAAATCAAATAGTTTGACCAGGGAATTCCATCTACAGAGTTACTGACATTTGGGATGAAACTTTGAAAAGCAGTGATGGATAGATAAGCAGGAGAGACCAGCATGATAGAAATGTAAAAAAGTGCTAGGAGTTGAAGTAAACGGATACCCCATTGGCGAGACTTGGATGCATCCACAACCAATTCAGTAGAATCAATCTCAGCTTCTGGTGCATGGGATGGATTGCTCAAAAGTTGAGGTTGAGACTTCAACAGAAGATTTTCTGAGAAGTTAGCCAATTCTTGAATGCAGGATGCAGTGAAAACATCTACAGCAGCAACTGGCACTCCAAGGAAATCTGAGAGTTTTTGAGTTGCTTTAACCACACCAATTGAATCAATTCCATAGGATGTCATGTTGTCTGTGACTGAGATGTTGCTGATTGGGATTCCAGACTGCTCAGAAATAAGCCTTTTCAAGAATTCAACAATTTCCTTGTTACTGATTCTTGGACTAGGTAGTGGTGCACTTCTTACTAGCTGGGGCCGGGGTGTTTTCCCTTCTCTGCATGTTCCTGTAGTAAATGACCTTACCAATGTTTTCTTTGTCAAAACAGGCTGTGGTGCTAAGTTCAGTGTTTCATCTGCATACTGTTTGAGACATTCAAATCTCTTGATTTTTCCTGATGTTGTTTTGCTGATGGTTCTAGGCTTGATCAACTTGACAGAAGCAACATGGACTCCATGTTCTTCTGCCACGCGAGTCTGAATATGCTCAATCACATCTTTGTTAACTGGTTTACCATCCCTTACTTCTGCAATCACAACCAAGCCAACCTGGTCAGAACCATCTGGCAAGGAAATCCCCTTGGCTGATAAAATTTCCTCAGGGACACCAATGACAGCACAGCATCCCGGACGAAGAAATTCAGATGAATTCTCAACTGTCTTTTCAACATCTGCTGAGTAGATATTTCTTCCTGCAACAATGATAAGATCCTTGATTCTTCCGGTGATGAATAGCTTCCCATCTATTATTCTTCCCAAGTCTCCAGTTCTTGTGTAGACACGTCCAGGATGGTTCTGAAGCTCATTCCTAAAAGTTTTCTGACTCAATTCTTCCTTTCCCCAATATCCTATTCCTGCACTTGGACTACTGATCCAGATTTCTCCCTCATTTCCATCTTCCTGAAGCTCTTGACCACTCTCTGGATCAACTACTCTAATGTCAATATCTGCATCACCTGGCTGAATATATCCACAACAAACTCTTCCCTGCCAGTCAACAAGAATAGGATTACCTACTCCAAATGCACAACAGACAAACACACAATTTTCTGCTAAGCCATATCCAGGAGCCATCACCTTTTGAAATAAGCCAAAAGGACTAGTTAGCTCAAGAAATCTTTTCAGGGTCTTCTGTCTCACTGGTTCAGCAGCAACCATAAGAAAAACCATGGAAGAAAGGTCTAAATTCTGAAGCTTATCTTTGTCAGACTCTAACCTTCTAACCACTAACTCAAAAGCAAAGTTAGGGCCAGCACTGTGAGTTGCTTGATACTTGCTGATGGTTTCAAGCCATAAGAGTGGTTTCTTGATAAATGTCATTGGTGAAAACAAAACTGCAGATCCACCACTAACAAGAGCTGTAAAAAGTCCTCCAATCAGCCCCATGTCATGATACTGAGGAAGCCAGCTTATTAGCATTGTCCTTGAGGTGCTCTTGTATCTACTTCTCATCAACTTCACATTGTGAACAAGCCCTCCATGGGTGATCATGACTCCTTTAGCATCACCAGTTGAACCTGACGTAAATTGCAGGAAACATAAATCACCAGGCTGAGGTTCACATTGATCATCTTGATCTTCCAAAGCCAAACTTTTTGAGTTACTGATCCAAGTATCAGTATGCAGCCATGGAAGATTCGGCCATTGAGGTGAAGATTTCCCATTTTTTCCACTTAAAGAGATAAAATTTTTCACTAAACCCACACGGACTGCTGAGTGATAAGCTGTTGTTGATAAAATTGCCACTATGCCACATGACTTTGCAATATTCTCAATTTTCAGAAGTGCTTGTCCACCTCTTTGCATGGGATCTGGAGGAAGAACTGGGACTGGTAAAATTTTAGCTCTTAGGCATCCAAAGAAGGCATCAATGAAATCCAGACCAGGGACATAGACTAGGAGAACCTTGTCACCAGGCTTGATGATTGGCTTTTGGTTTGTTAAGAGATTATGAGCAATGCAAGAAGCATTTAAATGTTGTTCTGCATAGGTCCTCTTGCATACCACTGTCCCTTCTTCATTAATCCAAGTATAAAGAGTTCTGTTTTGAGTGACTGGATGAGTTCCCCAGTGCTTTAAATAGCTATTCAAAGTAGACAAATTGGGAAATTGCACTCCGGGCAATTCACCTAGTTCTTTAGGCTCCTTTTTCTGGAACTCAGTTTGCAAGGGAAACAAACTCTGCATAAGACATGCTTCTAGTAAGTGCTAGTCTATTTGGAAAACATGACTGCCCCCAAAGTCCATAAAAAGCCAGATTATTCCAATCGATGACTGGTTAAAAATATTTAAATGTCACATTACCTTAGAGTAAGGAAACATTGGCAAATCACTGCTATTTGCAAAGTTCTTGCACATCAGAGCCATGGCATAAGATGAATTCCTCTCTGTGAGCTCAAATGCCATAAGCCCACCAACATAATAAGTATTCCTTGAACCTTGTAGCTCTGATTCCAACTTCTTATAGAATCCATCTTTCATATCTGCATTCAAACTACAGAATTTAGAATTCTTACTTGAAAGGAAAAAAATGGAATTTAAAAGCTATTGAAATACCTTGGCTGCTAATATGAGGAAAATACTTAAAGCGACGTTGAAGAATGACATTCTCAACTTCTCCCCCCATGGCTTCTACTGTGCTGATTGCAAGCTCAGTGACAGTTGGTCCCTTAATGTCAATGGAGTTGCCATAGGACCAGAACAAGAATATATTAGTGTCAGCATAAAATTTCTGCATTGCAACTGGATTTCCAATTGTGCTGGGATCTTCCATATATTCATTGAAATAATAAAATCCAACAGGCATATGTTCAAGCCCTTTAATCTTTAGAACAGTGGTGTAATAGTCATTTGTCTCTACTTTGCTGAACAAATCCTTTTCGAGGTCACTTGCATCCATTACTTCTGTTTCGCTCTCTGACACAATACTTAACTTCATCAGGTATCTGGCTGGAGAAATCAACAAAAACAATATGTAAAATATGGAGCAGTGAGAAGTCTACATACCTATGCAAGTTGAAGGCACTGATCTGTAAGTTCTTCCATATTTTAATGGAAAGTTACCAGAGATTATGATCTTATCAAATTCCATAGTTTCAATTTCATTTGAGCTCTTGACATTAACAGTGATACTGTCAGAGTTCCTCCTGATTGACAACACTTCAGCATTACAGTGAAGTTTTAGAGGAAGTGATTCAGAAATCCTCTTCCAAAGACTAGTATATCCACCTTTAAATCGTCGAATTTTTCCAGCCATGGATGTTCTGGTAAATTCATGAATGTAGGCATAAGGCATGTCTTGAATAAATCCATATCCTGAAGCAGTGTAACCATAAGCCACAGATTTTGGAACAGATTTGAGCCCACGACCCTCAAGATACTCTGGAGTTAAGTCTGAAGCAACTTCACTAACAGCATGGACCCCAATACGACCAGAATTCTTCACCTTTTCCTGTCAGTAGCACAAGGGGAATTTAACAGCATTAAACTTTCAAGTCATAGGAACTAAGGAATTTTCTTAATGTGTCTATGAAAGACTAATACAGTAGACTAACTTGGATTTCCAAGGTAAGTGACATAACAGATACGTAATCATCAGCAACTTTAACATCTTGATATTGTCCACAACGGTCAATAACAGCAAGCTTGTGGGAGTCCATTTCTTCTAGTGCTGAGCCTGTCTCTTTTGCCAAGTGAAAGATGACTGGAGCACTGCTTGCTGCAAGGACTTGCCCACCCAGATCATAAACTTTTCCTACATAAACATGTATTAGTCAAAATTCATAGTCAATTGAATAAGCTAGAGATAGTGCTATTAACATATACCTTCAATTTCTACTGATTCACACATGCCACCAACTGTGTGATGTTTCTCTAAGACAGTGATATTATTATAACCAAGCCTGGCCAGTGCATAAGCAGCTGATAAGCCACTTGGACCAGCACCTACTATTCCAATTCTGGTGTTTACTGGCAAGGAAGGATGTAGCTTGAAAAATTGGTCCTCCATTGATCTTTCTGGATCCATCTCTGAATTCAAAGCCTGCAATCTGTGGAAGCTGTTGAGATCAGTTGACAAACTCAGTCTAATAACTGCATTCAACTTTAGTTGATTTAGTTGTATTTATATACATACATCATCCAACCTTTAGGAGCAAGGTCCAATCCAACTGTACAGAAAGATAAATTTCATAACCAATGTTTAAACTTTAAACGCTTTCTCTTCTGACGGTACTATGAAGAAGCACGAGTTTATGGATCAAAAGTATAGTCAGAACTTGCCACACAATAACTAGAGAATCAGAAACTGACTTTTGAGAAACTTCAAAAAGATTCAACATGAAGCTCAAATTTATTCCAATTATCCCAAGCTGAAGCAATAGTGATAGATTGATTATAAATAACATAAAAATGTCCATACAATCAAATGACAAAAGAAGTTTGAAAAAAGGATTTAAAAAGAGTTGAAATAAGAAAAGAAACATCATTTCTAAACAAGGTGTTCTCTTTCATTATGGGAAGTTGCTAAATTCAGAGAAGACAATTTTTACCAGTCTTCTTTACTCATTTGATATCAAGAAATTGTAGAAACATTTTGAAAGGAGAGAAAGTTTACCGGCAGATATATAACCTTAGAGATGAGAAGTATGCAGTGTATATATCAACCTTGATGAGGACTTGTCAATCAGCTTGGAGCATTGCATGCAGCACTTGCTGTAATTGCAATGTCCTTGTCAGCAGCATACACTCGTAAACTTGAAGTGAACAATACATGAAACATAGTTCCACGCACACATTTATGTTGTGGGAAAATATCAGACAGACTCAGACAAAAGATGAAACATTTTGATATGATCAGGCATGGCCATAAGTGAAATGGTTATAATATAAACAAGAAAAAAGTGAAGAGGGTATAGAACTGTAGAAGAGTAGAAAAGTAGTTATATAGTTACCTTGGTGGTGATGCAACACATTTAGTTGTTCCAAGTGATGCCAAATGGCAAGTGAGCAAAGAATGAGTAAAAGGGTGAGACAGAGAGAAAGAGAGATAGAAGAGGATGTGGTTCCAGTTGCAGACACAGAATGAAGCCGCTGAGCTCATTGAAGTTAAATATATAAAAGAAGGGTCCAACCCTTTTAAAGTTCAAACTCAGAGTAGTGACAAGTTAATACTATTGCTGACCGGCTCTCGACAACTACGAGAATTTCACCATCTCTCCAGCATATGCCAACTTGGGATTAGGAGAAATATACCCTTGGAAGAATCCGTCTGATGCTGACAATTTGAGCTGAACCTTATAATAACGTTGCTAATTCAGAACCTTGTATACATGCAGCACAAACATAAGACAATCACATCCATAGTTTCAGATTATTATGTAACGTAAAAGACTGGCGTTTGTTACACGAAAGATGATAAATTGGGGTTATGCTTTGCAA
The DNA here is from genome assembly GCA_029884595.1 of Ormosia semicastrata. Classification (NCBI taxonomy): domain Eukaryota; kingdom Viridiplantae; phylum Streptophyta; class Magnoliopsida; order Fabales; family Fabaceae; genus Ormosia; species Ormosia semicastrata. The sequence goes on from JAQQTO010000056.1 coordinate 63,479,464, forward strand.
GATTCGAATCATCACTATGTGCTTCCAAGTTCCAATTAATCTGATGCATTGCAATTAACGACACAAGTTACAAAGCTCGTGATGAAATGTCCATTATTTTGTCTATTCTAGTTTGAACTTCAAAATTTATATATTATTAATACATATTATATGATGAAATAACCTATACATGATTGCACGCCTGTTATTAATTTAAAGTTTGGTTTAATGTGTGACACATATTAAGGAATGAAATATAGAAACTACTAATAAAAAATAAAAATATTTAATATCTTAAATATTTATAAAGCATTTAATATTTTTTAAGTAATTAAAATTATTTAATAAAAATTAATAAATGTTATTTTTAATTTCTTAACCTATGTCCTAGCAACACAAGTTAACAAAATTCATTAATTTATTATAACTTGCTTTATAACTTCAAAGTCTTGGTACATGTTTGTTTATGTGGGTGTGGCTGCCTAGCTAATTCTTCCTTCAATAACTTGGACTTGGAATTAGCAACGTTGAGAGCTGCCAATTCGACTGAAGAGATTTTTAATTTCTTACATGTAGATTCGTCGGTTGTATAAATTTTATGCTCTTTTAAAAAAAAATTATTTTAATTAATTTAATGATTTTTATGCCATAAATTATGTTATAATTAATTAAAAATATCAATATGAGTTGGCTCAACAGATTCAAAAATTTCAAAAAAATAATAATTCTATACTCTCCAAATGCATGAATTCGAATTTCGTTGTGACTAATAATTCCAATTGGAAACCATTCTTCCCAGGAAGATCTCCTAATGCCGGTGTCTTCACCTTTGTATTTCATTAAACTATCCTTACTATGGAAAAATTTAACTAAGAATATGCAATAATTTTTCCTTTGTCTATGAATCATCATCTCTTCCCACTTTTCATCTATTAGTATATTATTGAATAATGGTTTTATTACACGATGAAATGTATCATTAATGACGCATTTTCTTTTATATATTAATCCCTCTCTCACACACACACATATTTCTTTTACTATTTCTCTAGTGCGATGTTCCAGAAAATTTATTTTTATACTTTTAGGTTATAAAATATGGTTTGATTCTTGGAATATTCGTAAGCAATTTCGTACACTTGAAAATGAATATTTCCGTTTTCATTTGAAGTTAACATTCTAAGTCTAAGATAATACTATAGTATAGTTTCAGCTAACGAGTCAAATGTATGCCGTTTGGCATGTACTATACATGCAATGATGAGACAAGAAAGAGTAACAAGCTTAGTAGCTTACTAGCCTTTTTAATTCTTGCCCAATTTAAATTGATTATATATATAAACTATGAGTGAGTCGTATTTTTAAACATCTCAAAAGAAATTGTAATAACACAGGTGGAATATGAATCTTGATTCCTGAATATTCTGAAAATGGAAATTTTAAGGCATAGGAAATAGAAATAAATGCTTGTAAAAAAAATAGAAAAGAAAATAAGAATAAATGGGATGGAATATGTCCTACAGTTCATGTAGGTGCTCTTTTTACTTGTAGCTTGGCAATTGAATTGTTTTTTTTTCCCCAGAAAATTTTTAGGAGAATTTGTATTTATTGGGTTGCTATTATTGAATCAGTTAGCACATATAAATAAATAAATAAGTAAAAGTGATCTCATTTTCTTTTTTCCTTTTGCAATGTCAATGAAATGATTTTCTGAAAAACACTGATGTAAGCTTATTAACAAGTCAAATAAATTATGATTATGAATGTGATGTTATTTATGGGTTAAATCCTGGGTTAGTGCAGAGCAGGCCGGTGTGATTTCGTTTTCGCTGACTCAAACATCGCTACAGCCATATATGCCCAGAAATTAATTAGATGCAATTTTAAGTGCATTGAGAAATGGTACCTTTTTTATGAAAATGACATTTCTACAATAAATATAAATTTTCATGCTTGATTCATTCTTAACAAAAATTACAAAATTATGGATGTCATATTATTCGGTATACATGCTTGTTAAAAGAAATAGAAAAGAAAATAAGAATACATGCAATGGAATACGTCCTACAGATCATTTAGGTGCTCTTTTAACTTGCAGCTTGCCAATTGAATTGTTTTTTATTTCCCAGAAATTTTGTAAGAGAATTTGTATTTATGGGAGTTACAAACAGAAATTGAGAGAAAAAAGTTTATTAATATATGTATATTTTTGAACAAATTATATACAAGAGGATTAGTCTCTATTTATAAAAGAGAGCTGCTATACAGAAAAAAAAATAATAAAATATAATTATGTACAAAATCAATTACAATCTTAATCATGCCAATTAATCAATCCTAAAATCAATTACAATCTTAATCACGTTAATATTCCTTCTCAAACTCAAGTGGGTATAGAGGGAACTAACATGAATTTGGAAATCAGAGTGCAGAATCGACTAGGATGATAAGCTTTGGCAAATAAATCGGCTGTTTGGTCAAGAGTTCCAATAGAAATGAGATGAAAAGCACCACGAAAAATGTGTTAACGAATGAAGTGATAATCGATCTCAATATGCTTGGTACGATCATGAAAGACATCATTGTGAGCAATCTGAATAGCACTCCTATTATCACAATAGAGAGCAGTGGAAGAGGACTGAGAGAAACTCAAGTCATCAAGAAGCCAATGTAACCAAAGTATTTTAGAAGTGGTGTTTCAGCAAGTACCCGATACTTTGCTTCAGTATTGGAACGTGCAATTAAAGTCTATTTTTTGCTTTGCCATGAAATAAGTGCATCACCAAGATATATATAGTAGCTAGTGGTGGATCGACGATCAGTGGGATTTCTACCCCAATTAGAACCAAAATAAGCTTGGAGGACCAAGGATGAGTTAGTTGAAAAATGAAGCCCATGAAACATAGTCTTTTTTTATATATCGAATAATATGAAGAACAGTAGCATAGCGAGTAGTGCGCATAATTGACATTTACTGACTGACCAAATGAACAACATATGAAATATCTAGATGAGTAATAGTAAGATAAATCAAGCTATCAACCAACTGCCAATATAAAGTAGAATAATTAAGTATAGTACCATCCAGAGGTGTAAACCTGACATTAGGTTCTAGAAAAGTAGATTCGGTGCGACTATTTGGGAGATCGACTTGAGAAATAAGATTCGAAATATATTTAGCTTGAGACAAATAAATACCATCAACAGAGGAAAAGAATCTCAAGACCCAGAAAATAATTGAGAAGGCCAAGATCCTTTATATCAAAATTGTAGCTCAAGAATGCTTTAAGATCAACAATACCAGAAGTAACATCACCAGTAATGACCATATCATTAATATAAAGAAGCAGTAACACAGTGACGTTATTAGTCTTTCGGATGAAGAAAGCTGAATCATGAGGACTAAAGGAAAACTCAAGCTGACTGATGGTGGAACTAAACTTGGCAAACTAGGCCCGAGGAGCTTGTTGAAGACCATACAAGGCTTTGCGAAGAAGACAGACCTTGTTAAATGGACAAGAATAACCAGGTGCTAGTCGTATATAGACTTCTTCTTCCAAGTCACCATTGAGAAAGACTCTTTTTCGCATCCATATGATTAATAGTCCAGTTGCAGGTAGCAGCAATAGTAAGAAGAGTACAAACAGAAGTAAAACAAGAAATTAGAGCAAATGTTTCTTCATAATCAATTCCATATTCTTGAGTAAAACCTTTGGCCACCAAACGAGCCTTATAATGATCAATAGACCCATCAGAGTGATTTTTAATCTTATAAACTCATTTACATCTGACATGAGCCTTATCAGAAGAAAAATCAACTACTTCCTAAGTATCATTATTCTCCAAAGCTTGTAATTCTTCTTTCATAACTTGTTACTAACGGGGGTCAATGAATGCCTCTGGATATGACTGTGGTTCATGAAGGTGAAGCATAGTAGAAAAATAATAATAATCACGAAGGTAGGTGAGAAAGTTTCTTACCCGAGAGGGACAAATAACAGTGTCAGATGTAAAATCAACGATCGGGATAGTGTCAACAGGATAAGTCAAAACTTCAAACAATGATGAGAGCTCACTGGGAGAATCAAAAGAGGAACTTGTAGGCGGAGAACCTATCTCAGACACATCTGAAGACTCTATATCAGAATCTTTTAGAAAAAAGATCAATAGATGGTGTAGTAAACAAGAAGGTAGAAGTGAAAGGAATGGACTTGAACCGAGACGAGAACATAGTATATTCCTAGAAGACAACATGATAAGAAATACGAATGCGCTGAGAGATTGGATCCCAGTAGCAATAGCCATTGTATTCAGTATTATAACCAAGGAAGCAACAGAGACGGGCACGGGGTTCAAGCTTAGTGTGCTCATGGGGTTGAAGAAGAACAAAACAGACACAACTAAAAACTTTGAGAAAACTGTAGTTTGGAGGTATGTGGTGAAGAAGTTCATAAGGAGATACATTACCAAAAATAGAGGAAAGAAGACGATTGATAACATAGATAGTAGTAAGAGCAACTTCACCCTGTATATGTTTGGGACAAGACGAGGAATGAGCATAACTCAAACGAAGTCAAGAATATGCCAATGTTTTCTTTCAGTACGACTATTTTGCTGAGACTTACTAGGACATGAAAACTTAAAAAAGGGTACCCTATTTTAGTAAGAAAAGTAAGTAGTTTTGAATCATGATATTCAGAGGCATTATCACGATGAAAAACCTCAATTATCTTTGAAAATAGAGTTTTAATATTAGTGGCAAAGATAATGTAGATTTGGGGAAGTTCAGAATTAATTTTCATTGAATATATCCAAGTGAAACGTGAATAGTCATCAATTAAAATCACAAAAATATCGACAACATCCCATAGTGGGTGTAGGAGCTGGACCCCAAACATCAGAATGCACAAGATCAAAAGACAAAACAGAAATAGAAGTACTTTTATTAAAGATAAGGCAGGTTGTTTAACTGTTTGACAAGAAGTACAATGCAAAAATTCTTCTTTAACAAACCCTAAAACACCATGAGAAATGAGATGACGTAATTTACTAAAAGACATTGATGCCATAACTGAAGAAGAGAGGAAATAGAAGCAACACAAAAAGTTGATGCAGAAGACAGAGGAACATGGAGGGTAGTGAGTTCAAACAATCATCTAACTTTACGTCCATTCCCAATGATCTGCCCTGTCTGTGGATCCTGCACAAAACAACAAGCAGAAGAAAAGGTACTAATATAATCAATGTCACATAATTGGCCAACAGAGATAAGATTAAAGTTTAATTTGGGAATAAAGTAAGTGTCTGATAAGGTAAGGGTACGTGAGGAGATAGAACCCTTATGACTTACTTCCATAAGAGACCCATCAACAGTATGAATAAAATGAATAATATCTTTAGAGGAAAATGGAAAAAAAGGCATGAGATAAGGAAGTCATATGATTATATCATGCAAAATCAAAATACCAACGATTATTACCTAGTGTAGTTGCTAAGGTAGTAGGAATGTTACCAGATTGAGAAAGGACTTGTTTAAGAAGAGACTCAAAATCAGTAGTGGAAAGAGAGATCTGGGAAGTAGGGGAAGAGACATCATCGGCAACTGAAACTGCAAACATAGGCTTAGAGGAGGAATTGTGACGAGGTTGAAACTTACTCTGATTAGGTCTTAGTGGACAAGTAGGGCACTGTTCAATCAAATAACCTAGAAGTTTGCAATATTTGCATATCAAAGAAGGGTAGTTGAGAGCAATATCACCCTTCCTTTTACAAGTTCGACACTCTATAGTGGGACATTCAGGAAGAGCATGGCTAGATTTACGATAGTGACGACAGAATTTGCCCTTTTGATGAGTAACTGCAAAGGCCAAATCTGCTTTAGGTTGAAGTAGACCCAATCTAGTTTCTTCTGACTTTAGACAAGGAAGGGCATCCTCAAGTGTGGGCAGGAGATCCTGATGTAGTAGAGATGTTCAAACAGACTCATAGTCATCAGTGAGAGCCATCAAAAACTAGATGAGCCTAGTGCGATCACGGTACTCCTCATACAACTTAGCATCATTTTTGTGCTTTAAGATTAGCTCACACAAAATCAACTGATCCCGGATAGCTTCCATCTAAGCCAGAAACTCATACACAGCTTGTCTGGGCTCTTGTTTCAGACTATTGAGTTTCTTCAGCAGCTAATACTAATGAGACAAATCAGAAATTGTATACTGATTCTTCAGATGATCCTATACCTCTTTGGTAGTGGCTAAGCATCTAAATTATAGATGAATATTAGAAGTAGAGGTATTTCGAAACTAGGTGATAATCTAAGGATTTTTGTTATATTAATCTTTTAATTTGTCAGCAAACTCCTCATCAATGTCATATTCAGCTTTGACAGGGCAAGTGATATCACGTGTGACATATCGCCAAAGTCTTCGGCCCTTCAGAAAGTCACGTATGGTCTCAACCTAGTGGGTGTAATTCAAATCATTGAGTAAAACTAGAATGAGCTGAGCAACATCAGACTTTTCTATAGTAGCAGAGAAGAACAATAGGAAAAAAAATAGCACTTTTCGGGCTGAATTGACAGAAAAAGACCTAAAAAATATAAAGATCTCACCAAAAAATCTTAAGAATGTGGTCTGGTACCATGTCAGCAAGACACGTCAGCACAGGGAACATGTAGGCAGTTAGTGGCATTATGTCCACGTCAGCGCATCACGTCAAACGGATCTGGATTGTGAGCGGATCTGGGCTGTGGAACAGGTAGTCTGATACGTGAGACACACGTGCAGAGAGGGATGGTGGTGTGTGATGGCGTGTTCGACAGCAGACGGCTCTAAAATTTTGATGGCTGGTAGATCAGCAGACAACGGTTCCAACAATGTCGATGGTGTCAAAAACGGAGGTTCGGAGAGCGACAAACCAAAAACAATAGCGGTGAGAGATTTTGGCTTGAGGTGGTACGACGATGATAGAAGGGCGAGCGCGCGGTGGTGGTTGGCTTGACCAGGCGCATCACAAGTGACGGAGCAAGGACGATGGTGATCTAGAGCAGTGTTGTCAGCGCGATTGGAGCATGTTGGCTGGACGAAAGTGAGTTCCCAGCAACTAGAAGCACGACAGGGACGGTGGCAATGACTTCAAGCAGCGGAGACTCCTGACGTCTGACAACGGCGAGAACAGCTGCTATGGAAAAGGGTGAGGCTTATCAGAGAATGACAGTGTGACGATGAGCAGAAGAATTGGACCAAGAGCCTAAGCTTTCTAATACCAAGTTAAAAATAGAAACAAAAAGAAAAAGACTAATAAATATGTGTATATTTCTAAACAAATTGTATACAAGAGGATTAATCTCTATTTATACAAGAGGACAGTTACATAGAAAAAAATAATAAAATAAAATTATGTACAGAATCATATTGTTTGATTAATCTAGAGAATTATATTTGACCTAAAATAATATTGTTTGATTAATCTGCAAAGGCCAAAAATTATTTTATTGTTTGATTAATCAAACAATTCTCAATCACGCTAATCAATTAACTCTAAAATCAATCACAATCTCAGTCACGCTAACAATCGGTATACTATTATTGAATCAGTTAGCACATATAAATAAATAAGTAAAAGTGATCTCATTTCTTTTTTCCTTTTGCAATGTCAATGAAAATGATTTTCTGAAAAACACTGATGTAAGCTTATTAACAAGTCAAATAAATTATGATTATGAATGTGATGTTATTTATGGGTTAATTCCCAGGTTAGTTCAGAGCAGGCCGGTATGATTTCGTTTTCGCTATGACTCAAACATCGCTACAGCCATATATGCCCGGAAAATTAATTAGATGCAATTTTAAGTGCATTGACAAATAGTACCTTTTTGATGAAAATGACATTTCTACAATAAATATAAATTTCATGCTTGATTCATTCTTAACAAAATTACAAAATTATGGATGTCATATTATTCGGTGTTTGCCAATTGGCAGAGGCAGAGGCAACGCTCGCGAAAGGCATTGCATCATGCCATGGTTTCTAAGCTTTCCTTTATGGAGATGACTCAGTTTGTGTTTGTCATTAGACAACACACTCACAAGTCTCAATTATTGGCTGTATAGTTTCAAACACGAAAGAAAAATCATATGAAAAGACGATAAAAAAAAGTGCAAGTGTTTTATTATTAAGACTTTGTGTTGTTTTTTTCACTTAATATATAGTACATAACTTTTCTAAAGTGTTAACTTCGTTAAGAACATAATTAATTTGTTTATTCTAATTTCTATTGAATGATTGATCTGGTTTCAATAGCAAGCAAGTTCCGGAGTCTGTAGTATATTAAGAACTAGCATAATAGCATTTGCAAAACACAAATTGAAGAAGATGGAAAATAAAGCTAGATTTTGTTCTCTGGATGTCGCGAATGATAAGAGAGGGAAAATACACAATCTGCATATATAAATAAATTTTTCTGTACTTCTTAAGACTTGGTATATATGCTGATTAACACGTGCACAACTGATTGAACTGAATACTAGCTAAAAGCCAGAACAAAGTGTTAGAAATTTTATTTATGGATTAGTATAAATTATATTATATTTTTATAAAATTTAGATTAATTAGATGTTAAAATTATTAGAGCATTTTGTTTAGTTTAAATTGTTATCAGTATTGTTAATGAACCTATTGTTGTTTCATGGGTCTTGTATATGAGTTTACCATAATAGATAGGTTTAACCTATTTTAATTGTTCTATATATACAAGGAGAAGCTCCTATTCTTAGTCACTCTAGTACGTACAATTATCCAATTGATACTAACGCATGAACGACTATTGTGGGATAGGAATAATATTTCTCTCTCATCGAGTTTTGCTTTTCAAGGTTCCAACAATGACTTCTTCATCGACGTATTTTTAAGGTAACCCTAAAACTTTTTATATGTATTGATATGTCATAAATTATTAGAATTAATAGATCTGATAAATTTGTATTAATTGGTATCAGAGACAATGTTTTAATCTTAATTATGACTAACAATATTTTGTTTTATCAAGAAATCTTATGAGGTTTGAAAAATTTTAAGAAACCTAAAATCTTAACGTATGTGATGTTTAATTTAATTTTTTTTAAATCAATTTCAAAAATAAAGTTAGGGCTTTTGTATATTGGGTTGTCCTGAATTCCGAAACATGTTTATTACATATTGATATTGTGAATTTTCAAATAATTTCACTCAAATCCATGGAACCCTAAAGTTAAATTTTTTTGTGATTCGTTTTCTTTTAGATATTATTTTAAGAAATTGATTTAGAACTATTGTAGATCCATTTTTCCTGAATCTAACAATGTTTGGATCGTGAGTTTTGGTTGAGAAACAACCTCGAATTTCTAAGAAAATAATTCGCGGTGTGTTGTGCGTGTTCTTCATTTTGGTTTAGAAAATCCAGAACGTATGTGCAGTTATTTTGAAAATTTTTATAGGGGTTTTAAAGATCATGATTTTCTAAATATAATAGAATAAAAACCCCAATTTTAATGAAGTATCAAGAGAGAATTTTGACACGACCCGTTTTTGGGAAAAACGGGTCGCACGACCTGATTAGGGAGAAACGGGCGAAGAAGGAGACCCTAGTCTCCCGCACGTTCACCACTCGCACAGGTGGCGCGTATGGATTCATGGAGCATGTTTTTCAACTTCTGTTTTTTGGGTTGTGCTCCATACACCCTTTCTTATTTTTCTATGATTTTTATTTATTTTTTATGTTATTTATTATTTATTCCAAAATTTATAGAGATTAAAATTATTAAAAATATATGGTACATTCCCTTTTTTCTTTAGAAATTTTTGTGTATTATTGTGATACTACTTGTGCATGGTATATATTGTGCACTCTCATACTTGATGTTATTTGATCTTGAAATAATTTTTAGTGTTATTTTTTACATAAATTAATATATAATATTTTAAAAATTATTTATTTTGTTATTATTTATGTGATTTGATTATGAGAGTTGCTATTTAAAGTATTGTGATATTGTATTGAAGCACTTTGCATAATTGTGATGCTATTGATATCATATATATTGCACACTCTCAGATTTTGTGTTATTTGATTATTTAAATAATTTTAATATTATGTTGTATATATAATATTGCATAATGTTAAAAATTAATGTATACTCTCTAAGTTTTTATTTAATTTTTTTCTAGCATGATTGTGACACTAGTGAGAGTGTTGTACAATCTATACTCTCAAACTTGATATTGTTTAGTCACTGAAATAATTTTAATGTTATTTTGTGCATAAAATATTATGTAAATTATTATATATATTGTTATTTCTTATTATTCTTTATGTAATTTTTTCTTAGAATAATTATTTAAAATGTTGTGGAGCTTTTGGGCACCTTTCATGATTGTTGTGAGCTTGTCTTCACAGGACAAATTATGTTGAAGTGTCATTTTGTTAATATTTTGTTAATAATATTGCATGTATGATATCAGTACTCCTTCGAATATAATTTTCTGCATTGTTGAGATACTTATAGTCTCATTTTGAATCAGTTATTGAGAGTATTAGCTTGATTTTGACATCATATTGTAGTCACATATTGTTTGATTAATTTGAAGAATTATTTTCTTATTAAAGTGATATAATATGACTTATGTTGTCCAAGTAGGAGAATGTTAGAATTTTTATTTATGGACTAACATAAATCATATTATATTTTTATAAAACTCAGATTAATTAAATGTCAAAATTATTCGAGCATTTTATTTAATCCAAATTGTGATCAATATTATTAATGAGCCTATTATTATTAAAGTACTGCTCATATATGTGGGTTTTGTTTCATGGGTCCTGTATATGGGTTTATTATAGTGGGTAGGTTTAACTCATTTTAATTTTTCTATATATACAGGGAGAGATCCCTATTTCTACTCACATTCTAAGACATACATATACGTTCTATCGTTAATCTTGACATATGAGCAACTATTGTGAGATAGGAATATTATCTCTCCCTCATCGAGTTTTGCTTTTTAAGGTTTTAACAATGACTTCTTCATCGACGTCTTTTTAAAGTAACCATAAAATCTTTTATATGTATTGATATATCATAAATTATTGAGATTAATAGATTTGATAAATTTCTATCACAAATTTCATGAATCATGATTAAAGGAAAGAATAAATAAAATTTGATTTTGTTGAGTCCGCAAAACTATTTCCCATGCTACGTTAGAAGTTAGAACATTTACGTGAAATAATCTCTCTACAGTTATCCAATAGAAAGAGATCAATCTAATAGTAACATTAACTAACAAGAAATCATTGAAAATAATAATGACTAGGCTAATTCTGATAAGGTTTCCTTGGTTTGCATATTGAAAACATCACAGGGGAAAGGCCAATGAAAATCTAGCTACCAGTTATGATTGAATTTAAATGAACATAATTACAATGGCATTAAACTTTCCACTTTATGTGGACAAAATTTACATGTTGTCTGAATCATGCGTATGATAAAGGAGCAAGTTTGATCAACTTAAAGCAATTATGATTGGGAGACGATGAGTGTAGATCATATTCATCCATGCTTACAAAATGCTGTCTACTCTAGCAGGCAACCTCCTAAAGAAGTTGAATGGGACTGATGGAAGTTTCTGGCGGAATCTGGGATGCCTTAGCACATAGAAGCCAATGAGAAGGGTCACATCCTGGAAGGGAATAACATAGAGAACTATAGCAGCAATGAAACAGAATGTCACAAAGAGAGTGGTAGCCCTTGGATCTCTCCAGCTTAGCAGATTGTAGAACCTTTCTCCTTTAGTGGCCAGGTCACCTACAACAGTTTGGGCCCTCCCTGCAATGCTTCTTAAACGATCATACCTCATCCTAACAATATCTGATGATCGGGAAGTTGGGAATGTATCAAACTCTTCATCTAATTCATCAGGATGAGCAGCATCAGTATGAGACAGTCGAGTGTCCATATGAGGAGGCTGTCTTGGCCTCCAAAGGAAGTTCCAAATTCCAATCATAAACAGGTACAGGAAAATTGTGGGAAGTATGAGCTCAGGGTAAAGAACCAATATTATGAAAAGGATATGAATAAGTATGGATGTGAGAGGGTTTTTCCAATTGCAGATCTGATCAAACCACCTCCCAATGGCTATCAACCTACCTAGAACTTTCATTATTCTAAAGAAATTAGCTTTGCTCCTTCTCATACTCCACATATGTGAATCCAAATCTAGCATGTATTCCACAGCCTCTTTCCTCAGTGGTGGCTCAGCCCTGCTCAACCTCATTGACACAATCTGCATGGCCTGATGCCTCAGACTATCTAGCTGAATCTCAGATAGAGGATGGATGTAGTGCATCTTTGGCAACAATGGCTGTGAATATATACACAACATATTTATCAAAGATAAGCTTGTGAACCTTACAGCCAATTGCACTTCTCCCATTTTTTTCACACCTGAATTATGCAGTACTAATAGAGGATATGAGTGTGTGTAAACTCTATCAGCTTCAAGGGTGGATAGCCTAATTCTCACCTTCCCTATTCTTGAATCCTTTGATCCATCAGATTTGTCTCCCCCTGGTATATGACCATTATCAAAAACCCCTACTGTAATAACAGTACATGGATCATAAACTTCCCAAGTGTACTGCTCATTCCACTTTGGATCAAAACTATCTACAATTGTCCTAGTGCGGACCCACTTCTGCCCATATTTAGCTACACAATAAGCATCTGTGGTTCCGCGACCATCTCTTGTCTTCATTGGCAACAACCCTTGTGCACTTATAATCCCCACTTCCAGAATTCCAATACTGGCCTTCCACAGTTGCTTTGCAGTTGGCCTTAGATCACTACTGTAATGAGTTGATTCATCCAACACATGGTACCCACCATCCAAGCAGACACTCAAATGTATCCTACTTGCAAATTTGGTCTCTTTCTTCTGTTCTCCTTCAACAACCACATGCTTCTCAAGATTAAACCACCTTGTGTTCACAGGCTTATGGTCTAACCTCCTTTGCACAATATGTAAAGGAATCACACACCTTCCCAGGATTTCATCTTTGTTTGGTCCAACCCTGTTTTCCACACTCAGAATTAAGGATTCCTCAAATGGCTCAGCAACAACAAACATTAAGTCCTCATTCCACATAGGATTTATGGTTTTACTTTGAGATATTCTGGTTCTTAAAGACTGATTCCCCAGATTGACCTTGACAAAAGCTTCAGGATACCAGCTTTTATCACTTGGTATCAAGTCCTGAGCTTCAATAACATTGACCCTGACATACCAAAGCTTAGGTGAAAGGTACAACTTTGATCTTATGTTTGCAACCACTTCAGGACCAACCATTGCTGCATCAGAATGCCATGCATCAGGAAATGCCTCGTCTGCTTGAGTTCCCATCCAAACTGCCAGCATTAACTCTCCCTTGGCTTTCTCAGCTCTCCTATCTTCAAGCCTGTTCCACTGTGGAGCCAATGGACTCTCTGGGGGCACACGTTTTGGGATTTCATTCAGATCAAACAACACTCTCCCTACAAAGTCATCCTTAACAACATCCTTATCTTTTACCACCACCTCCAAAACTGAAGCTTGAATTCTATCTTTGGAGAAGGCAAAAACTTGATTCCACTCAGGATTGGACTTCTTCTCAAAATGCTTGGTAAGGCTCTTGTAGTTTCCAACCTTCACTTCAACATAGGGATCAACACTACCAGTGACATTCTTCCCAGGCAAATCCTTGGCTTTGACCACACGAACATAGAGGTACTGCATCTGTTCAACCAGGTCATAGGTGCATGAGAGCTTGTCCCTTGTGACAGCCCCTGCCCCAATGTTGGGAGAGGTCTCCTTGAGAGCAAATTCTAGGGGCTGTGGTGTTGGTGGCTTCTGCATTTTCCTCTCTTAGAGCACACACTAGAGACTAGAGTCACCAATTAACCTGCAGAATTTGGATTTTGGAAGGAAAACACTGTAAATGAAGAAAGCAATGAATTGTTGAATTAACTAATATATAAAATTTCATTCTTTTTCTATGATCTTTCTCAAAGGTGAATACTGAATAAGCAACTCTGAAGCTAAAGATTATGAAAAGGAAATAGCATCCAAAAAGAAAGAAAGGAAGAAAAAGTGAACCGTTGAAGGAAATGCACGATAACCTGTTATGTTGAAGAACCATACAATTCAAAACATGTATGTTACTATTGTATACTGATTCTCGATTGCTCAAGAGAAACATTTCATCCAAATAAATAAATGCAAGAAGGAAAAAGCAAAACTTGAACGTCTTGTGATTTTTGGTTGTCACAGATAATAATGTGTAAAAGAAAAGAAAAGAAAAGAAAATGGAGGAGGGTTCATATGGAGGAGGGTTCATAGAGCAGGTTTTGTGCATCAGTAGTGTTGTTTTTCTTCAACTACCATAGCCACTCAAACCAAATATTTCAGAATGCATTAGTAAACGTTGGTGTTCTTTGAAGTTCACGCACACGCACACGCAACAGAGAGAATTCAGCACTAACCTCAAGAGTTACTGCTGCTGGGTGTTGGTGTCTTCCTTGTTGAAGGTGCAGCAGCACTGCAGTCTGCAGTTATACAAGGTAAACCAAAATGCTTGAAGTTGTATAATTTAAGACCTTAAGGACAAAAATGCAAGAAACTAGTAGTGAACCTATGATATGAACATGAAGAAAAAAACAAGAGATCTGTGGAAAACTGATTCTCTGTAATGCTCAGTTGCTCAAACATAAAAGATACCTATATTATCAACCACCTTTTGCAGCTCTCTGTCTCTCCCATTCTAGTTTGTTGTATAATTTTCTACTGTATAGTACAGTGTACATGCCTTTCTTTTACCGATTTTTAAATTTTAAGACATAAACCCGAGGCACACATTCGAGGATTTTGGTCAGTTATGGCTCTTATGTTTGTGACTTTGTGGTTAGTTGATTTGGTAATTACCAGTTTGCGTTGGACTGGTATAGAAAATGCAACTAAATAAAAATTTCTTATTGGCTAATAGCTACTATTTCATTTGAAATAATGCTTCCTGGGACACATCTCCTCACATCACGAGTATGTGACAAAATAAGAGTATATAAATATATAAAAAATGAAGTAAATTTAACTATAATTTCATAATAAAAATTGTATATATGTTAACATGATTAACTATAATTGAGATTATGATTGATCATGATTAATTTTAAGAATGATTGTAATTGATTTAATACAAAATTAGAATGATTTAGTACATAATTATATTTTATTATTATTTTTTATACAACACCTTTTTCTATAAAATAAAAGTTAATCCTCTTGTATATATTTATTCAGAGATATATACAAATTATTAATATTTGTCTCTCTATTTTTATTTCTAACATGGTATCAAAGTCATAGTATTTACTTTGGGGAGAATTTCTAACTTGGTATCAGAGAGCCTAGGCTCTCGGTCTGGACCACTCCATTCAGACACCGCTCCAGACCATCGTTGTCCGCTCCGTTCAGATACCGTTCCAAATATCCGTTCAGACTTCAGACTCTAGATTTCGTGTTAAATTCCAGACTCCAGACTCTAAACTCCAAACTTCGTCTTAGATTTTAAACTCTAGACTTTGTCCTAGATTCTAAACTCTAAACTCCAAACTCCATCATCATCCTGACCGATTCCACATTCTGATTTCTAAACTCAAGTTGATTTCTTCTATATCAACTTGAGTTTGAGGGAGGATGTTAGCGTAATTAATTATAATTGATATTATGGTTGATCACGATTAATTTTAAAAATAATTGTAATTGATTTAATACAAAATTAAATTGATTTAGTACATAATTATATTTCTTTTTCTTTTTTTGTATATCAATCTTTTTCTATAAATAGAGGTTAATTCTCATTTATACATTTATTCAAAAATATATACAAATTACTAATATTTGTCTTCCTATTTTTGTTTCTCATATGGAATTAAAGTTAAGATCTCATCTTCGTCGCCTACTTCATTAGGATTCTCCCGCCTATTTCGCTAGACTCATCTGTTCTGTCCAGACATCTGTGGAGAGGGGTATTAAGAGTCTCACATTATCTGTCTCAATCTTTCAAATGTTATTTATATATTTGTTAACACACTTTATTTAATATCAATTAATTTTAACTTGAAATATCACTAGTAATAAATGTATATGCGTGTATATAATATTTGTTCTCTTTTTTACCTTGGGGAAAACTTGGAAAAATGAAAAAGAAAATGATATATATGACAAGAGAATTGGTAAAGCTGGGATAATGCATTGGTACTATAGTAGTACTAGCGGTGGGGGCGTTGTTCTGCTGCTATAATTCTATCTCTCTGTAAGTTACTCTGTAAAGTGTGGTCTGTAAAGTGTGGTCCAGCTGTTATGTAAAATGGTGAATGTTAGTGTGTTTTCTATCCTTATCCAACAATAATAGTAAAAGGAGAAAACAGTAATAAAGCAATTTACATAAGTAACTGGTATTGTTTGCTGCTCCAGTTCGTGCTGTGGTTTTTGCTAACTTTGCATATTCCAGATTGGATTCCGCCAAGTGCCTGTGAGACTGTGTGTCTCTCTCTCTTGTTGGAAGGAAATGGAAAAAGTAGAATGATACTTCTACTTTCCTGCAACTGATATATGTAGTAATGTAGCAGTTGTAGTATGCCATGATTAACAATTATATATTAATATAATTGTAGTAATGTAGCAGTTGTATCATCATATACGCGCAGGATAGGCACGACATTAATATGTTATATTACTTATATAGTATCAGTTGTATCATCTCACTAATTTCTTTCGTTTCTTTTCTTTTCTGCGTTTGGTAAACCAAGTAACCAACCTAGGACTTGCACTTGCACTTGCACTTGGAAGCTTGGACATTTGGTTTCACTAATCTCCAACTTGGTTTACCAGGTCTAACTGATTCATATGTGCCGATTGAATAAAATCTCCTTAGTCCTGACGTAGTACTCTTTTTTTTTTCCTGGTACAAAAAATTTTAGAGAAGGAAGGAAAATTTGTGTTATTTTAAACATGCCAAACCAATGAAAGCTCATAGTGGTACTTATGGAAGCCAAGACCTTTAAATTATTTTCCTTCTATCTTCTTTGTTCTTACTCTGTTTTTTCGATTTTGTTTTTGGGTTATATAAGTTGTATTTGAGGACTTGGTTTATGATAGAATATAATAGCGTGTTTGATTCATATAACCGATCTCACTTAATAAAAAAAAACTTAGTTATTATTGTTGTTGTATAAATTGTATTTGAGGAATTTATGGGAATACATTTTTCTTTAATTTACTTAAAGATGATTTAGTGTATACTGTATATTAGATAGCAAGAAGCAACGAAGATGAATCCATAATTTTTATGTCATGGATTTACGGTTATGTTTTGTCTGATCAGTTGTAGCCTGATTATGTATAAACCTAAGCATCTCTCATTTTTCTTCACAAAAAATAATATAGAATATGTGTTTATTTTAGAATAATGCTTCTTATACATTACTTGTTGTTTCACATCTCTCACATCTACGGAAGTGAGAGAGTATTTAATAAATAAGATGAAATTAATTATAATTAAATGATAAAAATTATACAAATATAAAATAAGATAAGTATGTATGAATAACATTAATTTATATTTTATAAAAGCAATCAAGTAAGAAGCAGACAAAGACACCCAAACCATTGTCCCGACAAGATCAGATTCTCTGCTGTTAGAGAATTTCAGCCATTGATAATATTTTTTTAATAAAATATTAAAAACAAACTTAAGTTATTGATTATGAACCACCATATCACAAACTGCACATCCTGCAGTTAATTTTAGAACTCAGGTGATCTTGTTCCGTCCGGACACGACAGGTTAGCAAAGACAGAAGTAATTGAATTCAATTTTCGTCGCAAGAGATCACTACGGCTGTTTTTGCGTTACATCCAGGCCTTCCTGATGCAAATCTGTGCTTCTCATAGACCCAATTTGTTAGAGTAAGGGGTATCGCCCTGAGTTTATGACTCGTGAATGTGATGTATAATTAGAAACAAGATAAAAATTATACATATTTGATATTATACACTTCTTCTCTTATATATTTATATGGAAACGGATCCTCTCATGTTATGGGAAAGGTCTTGCTCTTTGTAAAAGGTAAAATTTATACATATCACATACAATATGTTATAAAAAAAATTATATATACTATATGTAATAAGTTTAAGCATATATTTTTAATCAATAGAATTCTCTCCTGTTTTTCGCCAACAAGAGAGAATCCTGATTCTCTTTATATCCTGATCCTCTTCATATCTCTTATCATTGTAATAATAGGATGGGTCAAAAGTCACATTATTTCAAACTTATGACGTTTAATTAATTTTCTTCAATTATTCTTTGGAAAGATTGTGAATTTTGTTCAAATATTTTAACCTCCCCTCCAATGAAATAGAAGAAAATTTGTTTTAGGCATCGCTCAAGGTAAGTAGGAGCCAACATTTTGCACATGGGATGAGCTAACATTGTCCGAGCAATGTGACAAATAAATCTGCAGCTAACCGCAAAGACTTATTCTACGATTTTTGTTTTCTTTGGTAAATAGGGAACTTTTTTTTAGTAAGGTTATATAAATATTTATCATCTTAATAATATAAACGGAAAACGAAGCTGTAAAAGTTTGTGATTGGATACTTCTTTTCACTTGTTCTGTCTACATTGTTTTCTGATTTGTTGTGATTGTAGGTTGTTTCTAAGCTTTAAGGTCCCAGGTTTGCACTCTTCTCTTATTAATGTTATCTTAATACCAAAATAATAAATAACAAATCAAATACCATCACAACTAATTGTCAGTCAAACTTCACAAGGTAAATAAAGCTGTCAGCAATATGCACCAGAATTAGAGATATTCTTAGGTACTCCGGAAGTAAGAATGTATCATTGAGTGTGTATCACCTCAAATATGTAATCATCACTTCTCCCACCTTAATTATATTTTTATGATATAGCTTGTGTGGTATACATTTAATGTTCGAGAGTAAGAGAAATCTCTTGATTTGGGAGCACCTTAATTCCCCAGTATTAATATATGCGTGCTTTACATTGCAATATGTCAAATTCTTCGCCTCAAGATATTAGAAGTTCCAGATGCATGAGTATACCAGCAATAATTTCAATAACAGTATACAAATCCTAAAATTACATCAAATCACTTTGATCGGAGTAATTCTTTAAACACCGGCTTATTCATATACATTTAACTGCTTTTCTCAGCTCAATGTTGAAGACCAACACAAAATAAATATCCGCAGATATTGAGTTATGTGGCCAATGAAAAAAGAGTTCCATGGTTACCTCAAAACTTCTTCACATGAACAAGCTCACCCTTCCTTGCTCCGGATTCAAGCATTGCCTCTAAAACAGCAACGTCTCTCGCACCTTCGACAAAAGAGAGGCGGGGCTCAGCCACAAACTGACTCCCC
This sequence comes from Ormosia semicastrata, assembly GCA_029884595.1. NCBI lineage: Eukaryota > Viridiplantae > Streptophyta > Magnoliopsida > Fabales > Fabaceae > Ormosia > Ormosia semicastrata. The sequence goes on from JAQQTO010000056.1 coordinate 63,498,964, forward strand.
TTCTGCAGAAAGTAAGTAAATTAGACTAGATAATAGCTCCCTGCATGAATTGATTCTTATTTTTTGATTATATATATGTATGAACTATGAAGTTGTCTGAATCTACTGCTCCAGCTATGTTTTGACATATAATTGAGGAAAAGAATGTAACATGATGAACAAAGATAAATGAGAGCAATTTGTAACGGAACTCAAATATGAGAAGGTGAAAGCATTTGTAAAAGAATCTCAATTACCTTAAGGGTGGTTACAGATACATCACTAATAAAAGCTTTTAATTCTTCAGTTACTCCACTGAATGGGAAGAAGGAGCTTTTGCTTTGTCCTTCAGCACCATATACTGAAACCTATCATAGCATCATAAGAGTATAAGACATCAAAAAATGTTAGCATTTAGGTAAGAAAATAATGAAGATAACTAGCAGTGCTTTGATTAAAATAAATTGCAACTTAGGTGGGTATTAAAGGAAAAGCTCAAATCCTATCTAAGATATTGATTATTTATGAAAACCTGTAACTGAAATTATAGTATGTACCAGGTAACCATGTTGTCCTTGGAATCCACGCTCAATTTGCAGCGTTCCATTCATGCCAACAACTCGCCACAAGATCTATAATGTGTTAAATGCCATGAGTAAAGACTAACAAGAATACATGCATGAATAATTAGCATATCTACAGTCTGGCATGTGTTGCACGTGTGTATTTGAAAGATGAATGATCATTTACCACATGCCTTGGGTGTTCTCGAGGAGACAACCATTACAAATACTCCTGAACATCCATTCTCCAAGTGACTAAGGCAAAACATTCCAAAATTAATTTTAGATATCCAGTCAAGTGATGTAAAATTAACTCCATGAAATAGAGGCTTACAAGACAGATGATATATTATCTGGCGGAGGTAAGGCCAAATCCACATGAGATGTCATAGCTGAAACTGAAACAACCTCACACCCAACAAGCTGCCCCAAAAAAAAAAAACAAAAACAAAAACAAAACAAAAACAGAATGGATAAGACCATCACTATATAGAAATCAAGCCTAACAGCTGGACCTTTTCTAGGATTTCTAATAGAGACACAAGTCTATGTAAGCGCTGTCCAATAGTTCTTTTCTTTTTTAACTTTCTAAGTAGAAAGGAAATTTCATTAACTTTACCATTTGAGGCTCATGCTGGTGCTAAAATGAAAGCAGTTCTCTTCCACAATTTAAGTACTCAATAGTGGAAGTGAGAAACTATGAGCATTTCAAAATACAGTCTTTAACAAAAAAATTTAAATCCAACAAGCAATTGCTTTTCAATACTCAAGTGTGTTTACTAGAAAAAGCATTAAATGTTGATAAGAGAGTTTTGGTTAAGACTGGTTTATATTTCATAATTTAAGATTCAGATATTAAAAAGTCTCAGTTGATTAGACCATTATTCAAAGGAGTTTATCTGCACATTAATTGCATTAGAAAAACAAGAAGGACATGAGTTAATAAACAAAATAGTCTGTGAATTATACAATAAAATCTTTAAGATTACCATTCTTAACCCTGCAATGAAATGCACACCCATATCAAGAATGAAACCTCCCTGCCAGAAAGAAAGAAATATAACTTCACATAAGGAACAAAAAAATAGTTTAGTAAGATAAGACAGGAATAAACTGTTATGCTAATAACATGAGAAACTATTAAAAATTTCTAGAATTTACAATAGTCTAGCTTGCATAGCCTCAGAAAAGGAGATATGGAAAACTGAAACGATCCTCAACGAAAATAGGTTAGAATTTCTCCGTACTCCATGGGTCATGCCATATAAAGAATTCATACTTGAGATAAGAATCTCAACTTTGTTCATTAGTATCATACAGTTTGTGGTTTTAAGATACCATATATTCTTCAGTTATTACATTAAATAGTAGAGTTCCTTTTTTTGGCCTGAATAGTAGAGTTCATTGAAGTGATCCAAAGCATTAGTTATATGACAAATGCTCTCCTGAATTTAAACAGATACAGAATGTGCAACTTAATTACAAAGCACATACTGTGAAATTGCGCCTCCAAGAGCTTGAAAAGTAGGGGTTTGAACTGTTCATTGATCCTTCAACAACAACTTGGACACTCATCATTTCCCCAATGTCAGCAATTAGTTTCTTGCACTGCCAAATAATTTATGTGACTGGAAAGCCAGATTCATAGATTAAGATTTCAAACATTCCAGAAGCAAATACCTCCACTAAGCCAGGTTCAAATCGATAATTTTCAGCCACAGACCAAATTAATTGGCCAGAAGCATCAGCAGAAATAGATTTGTAATTATATAATGCAGTTTCCAACTCACTTATACCTGCAGTATCAGATTGATATATAATTAAGCTAAGAGTTTAAAATTTCAGGAAAGCATATTAAAATGCTGTTTATACAAGACATGATAATAATATGATCAACAAATTTTATAAGACCAACATGATAAGTAAATGGTAATTTCCATCTATCAGTGAGGGATAGAACATACGTGGATCACCAAATATGGATGTTATCAATGTTATAGAGGGAATAGTGTTTTTCCAAGTCATTATCCAGAGTATCATTAGGTCCAATAGACTTTTATTACACATGTGAAATGGGATGGTCTACGACACCCCCTGGTGAAATTTTGTACTCCAGTTTGTATGCGACTTGGCATTTGACTCGTGATTGTTACAAATAGGCATGACAATCACACCAAGTAAGCATAGCTATATTACTCTCTTGCTTTCTTGTTCTTTTCTAATTTTTCTTTATTACCTTACCCTTTTCTATGAAACCCCAACCCAACTGCTGCTAGACTTGAATGCACTAGATGAGACAACTCCTTGCATTCTGAGTCAATACTACCTCATCTGTAAATGACTAGCATCTTGACTTTCATTTTGAATTGAATCAAGCAAATTTCCATAGGTAAGTGGCACAATTAGTAGTAGAAAGTGCGGAGCTCATCAGGAGTGCCTAAATGCAACACAGTTTCATTTTGATTTCAGTATTATTACACTAAAGAATTTTACTTTCAACATGTCTTTCCTCCAAATTCTTCTTTATTACCTTAATATAATATTAGAAGATAACCACCTAGTGGGAAAAGGTTTTTTTTGTTGTATGATATTAGAAGATGAGGAGGACAAGCATCAGAAATTCATAAAGTCAGTAATATAAATATGTGATCACGTGCAGATGAGGAAACTATGGTCTACAGTTTTCCTAGAATCATATAAGACAATGCTCTTATGTCTTATGACAGTCTATAATTTTATCATAAACAGCAAAATTGATTTACATGCATACTATGAAGAGAAGGAAAAAAAAAATAATAACAATAATAATAAAAAGAGGATCTAGCAAGGGCCATCTAAAGTGTTCATCTAAATAGAAATATATAAAAGCTATAACAAAATACTACTTACAAGCTGCTGCCGGTTTCTCTTCATATCCACCAAATTAGCCACCCAACACATACAATATATTCAAACAAAGAGGAAATTTGAGTAAATTACACAAAAAATTAATAATAAAATAAATGATTATCAAATATCAGTTTATTAGCATAATGTGAAGTGGCCGGGCAAGTGCCTCACTGACTCGATTAAACTTCCTCTCATAAAAAAATACAATATCCGGCAAACCAATCATCAACACACACATTACTTTTAAAGCAATCACTACCTTGAAGGACATGTTTACCAGCCTTCAGCATCCTCAGTGAAATGTCAACCTGCAACAATTGATTGTTTGCACAAAAATGAATCTCAATTTAGGAACAACTTGATGAAAACTATACCAGTAACATTTCAAGAGACATCCATTAATCTTTTGAGAAATTATTGCATGCACCAGGAGCACAATAAATGCACGCTCCAAGATAGATCACTACCATTAATTTTGAATTATTGACTTAAATTTTATGTAAGTTTTTTTAAAAATCAATGGTGAAGATCCTTCCTGTAGCATGCATATATTGTGCTCCAGGAGTATGCTAGAATTTCTCAAATATAAATGAATGCGTATTGCTTAGCTGTTTTAGAATCCAACTATACGATAGCTACACATAAATGACAAGTCATGATGTTAAACATTCCACCAATGAATGTTGATGAATTGAGGAAAGAATGAGAGAGAAGAAAAGTTAAGATAAAGAGACCTGATTTTGTCCAGCCAAAACCACAGCAACAGCAGTTATTGATCCATCTTGGATGATGTCATCAAGACCCTCATCTCCCCACTTACATTCTACTCCAGGAAAATGTTTATGAGCTATTTCTACAGCAGCTCTTGCCGATTCCTGTGCAGGAAAAAAATAAAATGAATTGCAATAACCAATAATAATAAGAAAAGTTCCATCTCAAGATCGGTATTTGTATTGTAGGTTTGAAAACTGAAAAGAATTCCCTTATTGGATCATGAAAGCATTGGAAGCAGAAGAAAAGAGAGAGTACCTGAGTACGGCTCCAAATGGCTTTGACAAGGACGAGATCAGAGATTTCGGAGAGTCTTGGAAGGTACTGACCCTTCACAAACGTACCAGCTCCCAGAATGGCAATCTGCACAGCCTTCGTCGCCATACACTATTGTTACTTTTCTTACTATCTATTAGGTGGGTTTCTGCAATTTCAAATCTGCTCTGGGCGTGTTTCTGTTTATCAATATCTCCTTCCCTTTAATTGTAAAATTAACTGGTTGATGATGGGATCTGATGATGCACAAAACATGCTTTTATATATCTATTCTATATCGGAGGCACGTTTATATATATATATATATATATATATAGGTACAAATCGTTTTGGAAATATGTTTGTGTGTTAAATATGTATTAGTATAAGACACATAGAACATGTATATAAATATGTATCTTATATATTTAAATATATTTAATTAAAAAATTATTTTTTTAATTTAAATATATTTAGAATATAAACTTAAATACAACTTATTAATATTTTTTTAAAAAAATTAATTTTATAACTAATATTTAATTAATAAATTCATAATCAACTTAAATTTAATTACATGATTGATATTTTAAGTTATTATTTTTATCTATTTTTTTTATCTCTACTCGTATCAAATCATCTATTTTGTTATCACCAAAACTTATCTCATACACTATTATTTTTTTAATTATTTTTTTATGATATGTATTATATATGTAGTTAATTTAGTAAGAGAAGTTGATTTAGAAAATTTTTAAAAAAATATCAATAAAAATTATGTTCTATATTTTTAAAAAAAAACTTATTAAGAATAAAATATTAACATATACGATATATATTAAGATATTATAAATCTTTAAATTTATAAAAATAATATTAATAAATTATAAATTTTTTTTTTTTAAATTTTATAATTATATATATAAAAATTAAGTTCGTTAATTTATTTTTATATTAAATATATATATATATATATATATATATATATATATATATATATATATTGTGAATTAGATAATGAAAATCTTTGTCGTATAAAAGATGCTTCTAAGAGTTGAATTAGAATATGATATACTCCTTATAATCAATATTCATTATATAGAATTAGTTTTAACGGTGAAAAGTAAGAAAATATTATTTATTATTTACACCTTATAACATTATTATTTATTAAATTTTAATAATAAGCTCATTTGATAATGATTTATTAAATATATTTATTACATATTCCTGAGACTCAAGGAAAAATATAAGAAGTCTTTAAAAAAAATAAGAAAGTTCATTAATAAGGTGGACATTAATTAAATACATGTCTTATTTTAAGTGATTCAACTAAAAGGATTTTTAAACCCTTCTAAATTAAGGTTTAAAAAGAACATATAATAAATGTAAGTTTCAAAACTTATTATTATTCAATTAAAATAAGACATATATTCAATTAATGTCTATCTCATTAAAAAACTTTCTTATTTTTTTTAAGACTTTTATATTTTTTTTTTACAAGTTTGTTTCAAGAAATTTTTAATAAATATATTTAATATATTTATTATCAAATGAGCTTATTATTAATTTTATAAAAAATAATGTTATAGAGGTGTAAGATAATAAATTAAGATTTTCTTATTTTTCACCATTAAAATTAATTCTATCGATAATGAACCTATTGTTAAATTATTATGAAGGAGTAATTTATTCAGATTCTAATTCAACTCTTAGAAGCATCTTTTAGTTAAGATAGAAAGATTTTCAACTCTTTAAATCATATCAAGTTGATTGTATACCAGACAGTAACACGAGAAATGGAACGGTTACTAAGATATCGAATCAAATACCATAATAAAAAAAGCCATAAACCAATGTACACTCTTGGGCTCAAAAGCAAATGCCAAAACCAGAAAGAGACCTTCTTGATGTAAAACAGGAAACCTTTAATATGAGTTTACACGATATTTCAAAATATACAGTTACAAAGAAGATAGGAGATGAAATCGTTGGGAATGAGCTACAAAGACATTGTATGAATATGATAGAGAGTTAGGAGTAAATTTGGACTACTATTGAGATTCAATTAAGATGTTTCAATTTGATAACTAGAATTTGATAATTTTAACAAATTTATTAAATATATTTACTAAAAGATCTTTTGAGGAAAATTTGTAAAAAAAAAAGAAGAAATCTTTAAAAGAAAAAAAATTCATTAATAAGGTGAATTTTAATTGAGCACATATTTAATTTTAAGTGGTCAAACTAAAAAAGATTCCTAAACTCTTTCAACTAAGAAGGACTCATTAACTTGAAAGGGTTTAGGAACCTTTATTAGATAGACCATTTAAAATAAGACATCTGCTTAATTAATATCTACCTTATTAATGAACTTTCGTCTTTCTTTTAAAGACTTCGTATATTTTTCTTTTACAAATTTGTCTCAAGAATCTTTCAATAAATATATTTAATAAAATTGTTAAAATTATCAACATACTAATTATCAAATTGAAACACCTTAATTCTATCCTAATAAAAAAGATGAACCCTAAATCACCTAGTCCCAAATTTACTTCTAACTCTCTGCCATATTCATACAATATCTTCGTAGTTCATTTCCAACGAATTCATCTCTCATCTTCTTTGTAACTTTATATTTTGAAATATCATGTAAACTCAGATTAAAGGTTCCTTTTTTTTACATCAAGAAGGCCTTTGTCTGGTTTTGGCATTTGCTTTTGAGCCTAAAAGCGTACCTTGGTTTCTTGTTTTTTTTATTATGGTATTTGATTCAATAGCTTAGTAACCTTTCCATTTTTCATGTTACCCTCTGGTATACAGTCAACTTGATATGATTTAAAGAGTTGAAAATCTTTCTCTCTTGGCTAAAAGATGCTTCTAAGAGTTGAACTAGAATATGATAAAATTACTCCTTCAAAATAATTTAACAATAGGTTCATTATATAGAATTAGTTTTAACGGTGAAAAGTAAGAAAATATTAATTTATTATCTTACACCTCTATAACATTATTATTTATTAAATTTTAATAATAAACTCATTTGATAATAGATTTATTAAATATATTTATTAAAATATTCCTGAGACAAACTTGTAAAGAAAAAATATAAAAAGTTCTTAAAAAAAAACAAGAAAGTTCATTAATGAGGTAGACATTAATTGAATACATGTCTTATTTTAAATGATCCAACTAAAAAGGATTCTTAAACCCTTCTAAATTAATGGGTACCATAAAAAGCACCATATAATAAATGTAAGTTTCAAGACTCTCCATCATTAATTTTAAACAAATAAACATTTACATTCCTTATAATTGTTACAATTAAAAATAAAAACACAAGACTTAATATGTTTTTAACACCAAAAAATATATCACTTTTTCGTTTAGGTCTTTATTAATTTTTTTAAAATTTAAGTCTAAGTTTTTTTAAAAAATAGATGGTTTTAGTTCTCGCCATTAGTGAGCATATGTTGAGTGATGAGCTATCAAATGAAGCTCTAGCCCACCAATGCCATATGTCACATTAATTCTATGTCGCGTCAGCTTGGTCCATTAAGTTGTCAAAGTGGCATGTAGGACCCACGTGAATCGTTAAGTGGTGACATGTGCATGTCATGTGATCCTAAATCACAAGCCCACTAATGACGGGTGATTCAACGAATCACATGCCTACCAATGACTACTAAACACATGTCACTCAACTTATGATTCAACTTGTCAAATCAGGTGTTATTCGACTTCTTGGCAAAACTCACATTGGATACCAATCATCCCAAAAAGAATTCTTGGACCATTTATATAAATGGCTCCTCGAACCTTAAAGGGAACGGTGCTGGGGTCATATTAGAAAATAAGGTCAGACTTACTTTGGAGCACTCCTTGAGATTTGAGTTCCAAACCTCAACAACTAGGGGGAATACCAAGCCTGTATTGCTCGGATCACTTTGGCTAAGGAAATAGGAGCCACTAACATAGTACTCTGCAGCGACTAGCAGTTGACAACTTCCCAGATCTGAGGCAAATACTAGGCCAAGGAGCCCCTCCTCCAAAAATATCCAGCCAAAGTGAAGAAACTTTTAGAGAGCTTTGTAAGCTTTAAAGTTGAACACATTCCTAGAGAACAAAACTCACGTGCCACATCCTTTCAAAGTTTGTCAGCATAAAAAACTCCAGCAACAACATATCCGTCATTTAGGAGACCTTGTTGGCAGCAAGCATTACGGATTTCGAAATCCTTCTGCTTGAAGAACAGGAAACTTGGATCACACTAATTGCTGCTTATCTCTGAGATGGATCCCTACTCGAAGACCAGAATGAGGCTCAGAAGTTAGTATAGTTCACGACATAATACACACTTTATGACAATCAGCTAATCACTATGGATTTTCATCCCCCTCCTCAAGTGCCTCGGATTGAAAGAGGTTGAATATGTTCTGGCCTAGATCCATGAAGAGAGTTGCAGATACCACCTTGGAGGAAAAGAACTAACTCAGAAGGCATTGCGAGCTAGATATTATTGGCCTATTATGGAGGTCAATTCAATGGAACATGACTAGAAATGCACAAATGTTAGCGGTTCTAGGATGTCTACTCCACCTCTCTGGAAGAGCTATCAACGATGTTCGTACCCTGGTCTTTTCTATTAGTAGAGGATAGACATCCTAGGTGCTTTTCCCCAAGCACCTGAACAAGTGAAATATTTAGTAGTTATTGTGGATTATGTTACTAAGTGGATTGAAGTAGAGCCATTATCCATCATCACCTCAGCTCGTATCTAGAAATTCACTAACAAGAGCGTCATCAATAAGTTTAAGATCCTGCAATCCATAGTCACTGACAATGTCACTCAATTCATTGACCAAAAGTTCCAAGATTTGCTCTCCAAACTTCAAATAAAACAACACTTCAATTCGGTGGAGCATCAAGCTAAAGCTGCTAACCGAGTTATTCTTCGTGGCCTCAAGAAAGGTTGGACGAAGCAAAAAGAAAGTGGGCAAAGCAACTTGATCATGTCATTTGGGCGTACCGGACCACGTCACATTTTACAACCGGGAAAATCTCCTTTAACTGACCTATGGCTACGAGGCAATGATTCTGGTTGGAATTGGAGTACCCAGTTGGTAGAGACAACATTTTTCCAAAGACTCCAACCTAGATCTCATTTGTCAGAATCTAGACCTACTAGAAGAACAGTGCCAGAACACGTCGTTAAGCAGAAAACGATAGCCCAATACAATATCAAAGTGATTCCATGGAGGTTTATGCCTGGTGATCTTGTTCTCTACAGAGTAGATATCGGTGGCAAGAATGCATCCCAAGGGAAGTTGGCACCAAATTTAGAAGGCTCATATACCAGATCATGTCCAAGACAAACACCGGTGCCTACACCTTAGAAACCCTTACTGGAAAGAGTATTAAAAACTACTGGAATGCAGAGAAACTCATGAAATATTATAGCTAGTCATTCTATGATTTTTTCAAGTTTTACTATCTCAATAATGATGTATAAATACTGAATTTCGACATCAATAAAATGACTCTGGATTATTCAGACTATTATTTGTTCCATTTATTTATAATTAATATAACCCACAAGGTCAAAGTCCCTTGACAAGGTCCGAGGAATACACATTCTCATAAGGATCAACTATTTCAATTGCACCTAAGATCAAAACAGACAACCCTCTTGACTGCTAGTAGCGGCCTCATAGTGAACACATAAGTTCTCACCCACAACCCAACGAGCCTAACCTTAACCCTCAAATTCAAGAAGGAATTTGATGATATTAAGCATATCCAATAAGAATCCATGATTCGGCAACCATGATTTCTGAGATCTAGAAAAGATATATTTTTTTTAGGTCCCCCACCAGTTCTTATGTAACGAAAATTCATAAACATTTAAAAAATTCTCTAAGTATGATTCTAGATATGGGAATTACACCATACTCAAATGTCTGCCCATCGAGGTCCAAGATCACTTACTTTAGTGATTCGTCCTTAGGGATCCGAGATAATACGAAACTGAGTAACGCGTATAGTTGTTTTTCTTAAGTACCTTTTAGGTTCCACATATAATATTGGGTATTGAACCTAAAGCGGATGGCTGCAAAAAGAATATAAAAAATTATCCTAAGTCCCTTTCGAGGTTCATATAGAATATTAGGCGTTGGACCCATCATGAACAAAAGCAAAAAATAAAAAAAAATGCATTATCAATAGCATAAAGAGACGCAAAAAAATGCTAAGTTAAAGAGACTAAAAATATGCTCGAGAACCGGGACGTGACAAAAAAAAAGGCCCAATTATGGGACTTGTCCTTACAAAAATCAAAAGCCTCATGTAAGAGGTACTAAAAGTAAAGAAGTGAAGGGGCAAATATCATTGCGGAGAAGGGTCCTCGACAACCGGCTCTGCTTCGCCTTCAACTAAGGTTGGGGTAGGAGTCATAGTGGTAACGATTTCCATAGCAGAAGGCTTTGGGGCAATATCCGTAATAAATCCTTCCTGGACATGACGGTGGGAACTGGCACCTTATGTGATAAGGTTAGCTGGGTTCAAAGTTCAAAGTTATTCCAAAGCATTTACAAAGGACTTGTCCACATACTTTGGCCATTTGCCCTCGTTTTTTTCTATCTTAGCGTCGAAAGCCACGTTTGTCGCCTCCAATTTGGTCACTTTTGTTTGGAGATCAGATGCCACTGACTCGAAATCCACTGCCTTTTTCTCCTAACTAGCGATCTGCTGCTTAACAGTTTGAATCTCCTTCTGGGCGGCCCCAAGTTTTTTACTGGCCTCCTCCTTCTGCACGCGCTCCACCCCAAGATCCTTCTCTAGGTTTTCTTTATCTCCCCTGAGTTTCTCCACCTCAACCTCTAGCTCAATTGTCTTATCGGCCTTGGGCAAGTTCCTCCCAAAGAAATGAAATAGGGTTGTATTCCTCAAACTTTGGATCTTATTGAGGTGGATCATGTGGGAAACGTCGACCTCAACCATTTTCTCCATGTCGAACTCCGTCAACAGCGACCTTTCAATGACCTCAAAAAAGTGGAAGTTCTTACCTTAGATAGAAGAACCTACAAATCGGATGGGAGAGTTAGGAGATATATCCTCACCCTGAGGGGCTGTCAAGTCCAGGATGGGACCTTTAACCCGTGGCCTCCTGGGTTGGCCACCCTGTCTTATCACCCTCCACTTGTGTGATTGGAGTTGGGCATCGGGATCTGTCGACTCTGTGGGATCCTAGATCTCCACGACTAACTCATTTTGAGGAGCAGAGGTTACCCTTTTTTCCCTTGGCTGCCCTCCTCTCTACAAGCCCTTGGTAGAGGTCCTCGAGGTTGTCAGCAGGGAGCCATGTTTTCTATACAAGAAGAAAGAAAAGTATAAGTCCCAAAATAATTACAAGAAAAGTATAAGCAAAGAAAATACAATAAGTTTATATGGCTACACCTAGGTAAGTGCAGAGTTCGTTCTCCGGTGTCTCAATCAGATCTCTCGAATGGATAAAGTCTTTTTTGGTGACCCATTTAATTAGAAAGGTCGCCACATATGTTTCATCCTCTATTAGGTCCTTGTCCCAGACCTTATATTCCTCTAGGCAGAAGTGAAAATGCTATGATGTCCAATAAAGGTACATCGCAGGCTCCCCTTCGATAGTAGAGGTGGCAAAATCCCGATTCCGCTCAACCCGCTAAAATGCGGGGCGGGGTATTGGCCCATTTTAAAAATGGGTTGGAAGAGCTAACCCACCCCGCTTTAAAAAGTATGTCAATTGACCCGCATAAAAAATAAAATGAGAAAAAATAGATGAGTTGGTGTCAATAGTCAACCCTTTAATTCGCCTAAAAAAAAAAATAAAAAAAATTATACAAAAAATCAATAAATACTATAAAAAATAATAAATAATAATAATAAAAAATTATAAATCACTATATCTAAAATATAATTTTTAAAATAGTCTAATTAAGTATTCAAACATAAATTATATAACATCAAAAAAAATTTTATTTATAGTATTAGTTATCATTTTTTTAAAAAAAAGTCAACTCAGTGGTCAACCCGCTTCGCTCCCGCTTAACCCGCGGGTTATGCGGGGCGGGTTATGCGGGTTGGAAACAAAATATGGGTTCAATTCTTGAACCCAACCCGCAAAAAAGTGACGGGTTGGCGGGTTAACCCGGCGGGTTGAACCCGTTTTGCCAGCTCTATTCGATAGTAAGGAAAAATGGTCACGTCCTGGGGATTGCCTCCAATCGGAAGTACTCTTTGAAATTCTTATAAGACTCAATGAAAGTCTCCAAGATTTTTTTATTGCTTCGAGCGTGGAGTGTGACCTAAACTTTTGTTGGCCCTCTGCCATTCGACCTTACTACTTGGAAGAATTTTAAAAATGAACGAACAGAGAATGGGAGATCCAGATACTGATGTAGCAATTGGTATGGCTGGACATAGGCCTATACGTTCGGATGCAACTGCATTGGCACCAATCAAAGATGGTTCAGCACGCCTATTTCAAAGTTGGAGAATGGAAGGCAGAGGCCAAGCTTAAAAAAATTGTTTCATATAAGTGCATGAAGTGTTTGTCACCCGTGGTCCGCGTTGTACAATCCCTATCTTCCTTGCTAACGAGATGCACTTAAAACTCTTCATCCTATACGCCGCCCTTAGTCAATTGGAGGTACGTCCTTTGGTCAACTACCTCTACCATGGTTGTGAACTGAGACCCAATATCCCTCACCTTAGGGCTCACCCATCTATATATATCTGGGGTAGAAACCATATTTGATGCAGGTGTTGAGCTTGTGACCGGAGCTAGAGTCTTTCTTTTCCTTCCCATTTGTTAGACAATGGAAGGACAACCTACAAAGGTTGAACTTTGTCAAAACCAGAAAGACAAAAGTTCTTTTGTTTCAATTCTTTCATGATCTCGAAAGGAGAACGCGAGGGTTTAAGCTTAGTTGCTTCCTTCGTGGCCTCTGCCCTTCGAATAGTATCACGAATCCCTGAACTCGAAAGCGACCTCTGCACTCTAATGGTGTCCCTATGAGAGACCCTCAGTTGCACCTCCACTGCGTGGAGGCGGCACTACAGACAACACCTCCATGGAGTTACTATTTTCCTCACTATGGTTTTTTGGCTCTCGTACCCTTACCATAACCCCAAACAAAAGGGAAAAAGGGACTAGAAAACAAGGATTTGAGATTGGGGGCAGTACCTTGGTGGTTAGAATGGAAGAAAAACTAAATAGTAGCACTTAGAAAGGAGAAAATAAAAGCACCATTGAGAGCACCATTGTGAACCACTGTATAAAACTCGTCTAAAATCACCTAAAGTCGCTGGAAAAACTTTTGGGCGAAGTTAGAGAAGCAGAAAAGTGGGAGGTTTTCTCCCGTTTTCCTATTTATAAGATCCATAAAGTCCCAACTACCACCATCATGCCAGGGACAGACTGGTCCTTTTTAAAAAATTTGAAATGGTGCAGCACGAAACCCTAACGGTGGCTTCCATTCACAATTCGCCATGTGTCCCCCAAAAGCTACACATAGCAGGTGAAACAACTTTGGTGATAGACGAAGCGTTGCAGACAAGCCAACCATCAACCACCCCTTGGATGCTATCATGGACCACGGTCTAATGTGATCCCAGAAAAAGGACACTGGGATACCTCCCATAATCCTTTCTATTCAAGATAAGATCAATTTGGATCCGGGTCGAAGGAATAATATCCATTTGAGACGTTCCCGGATCCCGATATGCCCAAAGTACCAATTCATCCTAGCTTTCACAAACAACACAATAGATGTAGGGGGCGAACATCTCAGAAGATTCACGAACATCGGATCAGCAAAAGGAATATAAAATCGACATTCTCGTTGGCCTATAGCAGGCCAAGATAACTTGACACTCTACTTGCAATGAAGTGCCAAGTTTGGAGCAATTGTTCTAACCTGAGATCTAGACCCATCTACTTAGGGGCATCCCAACCAACGTAAGCTACCCAGCACCGCTTGCACCATAGAGCACTACCTAAGTTAGCGCCACATCACATACAACCATTACACAATTAAGGGGTAATCACTCCCAACAAATCTCACAAAAATAAGAGTTAATATGTATCCCTTAATTAGATATAACTACCCATTAATAAGAATTCAAATTGGAATTTCCCTCATATCCTGCTTATCCCTTAAGTAGCACTTCCCTATAAATATCAGGTCTAATTACTCAAGTATCTCTCTGAAGCCTAATATTATCTCCTAATACATTATCTGACTTGAGCATCAAAATGTTTTTTGCAAGTAAAGTCCCCTCTATTCCACCACTTTGGTAGTCACACAAAGGAGGAAAATACCGCAACCTACTCACTAAAAGACCTTATAGGTAAATCTTGTTGAGATATATTGTATACACTTACATTAAAAAGTTAATAAAATGGGGTAACATCTATCGCCTAAACTTTTTCTTAAAAAAAAAAAGAAAAAGAAAAATTGCACTTTGGCTTTTGATCTTTTGATATATCTATTAAAACAACTGTCTGTGTTAAGCTATAATTTTTTGGTAGATGAGTTACACTATAATTTAGTTTTATATGATGAACAGGAAAATATTAATTATTTAAAAATGGTGGCGACCATAACTCACAATGAAACACAGTGCTATTATATTTTACTATTTAATTAGGATATCAACGTCAGATCAAGAAAAAAAATTCAATATTTCAAGCTGCACGTAGCGGCGTCCCCACTGGTGAAAGTTAACTCTACTTCGATGAATTTGAATGGCTAGGCAATTTTCTAGTTATTATTGATATTTTCTCCTATTCTTGCATAAAGACCTGTCAAATCCTCATTTTTTTTTTCATGCACAGATAACTTATTTTTACAATTCACTTATTGTGATTTTCTGTGGTACTGAGCTTATACATTAATTATTCATCTATAATAATAAACGAATTAATGTATAACTCAAACGATTTAAACCATTTAAGTGAGCGCATGTTATTGTTTAGATTAATTTATTTAATTTTTAATTAAAACATAATTATTAATATCTTTAAGAGAGCGAAGCAAAAGTGAAAAAAAAATTCCAAGAAAATTTGATTGAGAAGGTTTTTTAAAGTACAAATTATGTTATTTATTTAGTTAAAAAAATTATACAAACCTAAATGAGAAACATCTTAGCTGAATATACTGATATAGAGCCAGAACACCCAGATAGGCCCAAAATAATTGGATCAGATAGCATAAGGCCCACCTGTTGCCACCTCATTTTCACCCACGTGAAGAATTCAGATGATCACTGATCGTTGGTGCCGACTTGTTCTTTACGTCACATTAATAGCCTTTAAAGCATGTAACCGTCGGGCCGCCATGGACCCAAACGGTCTGACCTCCATGACCTATAAAGAAAGTGTAGAACAATGAAGGTATGTTCATCTAGTCTACTTTCATATATTTTTATCGTGTCGAAATGACTTTGTAAGTACACCTCCTCTCACTAACCAACTGGATTCAAGTTTAACCAGTGATCAATCGTTTATTCATAGAACATCCAGAATTTTGGCGAGAACACCGAACTTTCTGACTCATTTTCCCAAAATTATGTCCATACAACCCTGAATGGAACAATAGAACACGACAACAGGCATGAGAATATTCAACCCGCCACCGGGGCAAGGGCTATGAAAATATGCTCCAATCATGGCCTTAATTTCTGTTGCGGGTCCTGTCATTTGCAAGCTTGATGCAAAATCATATTATGCAGGAATAGTGATTGTCCCAAACTCTATCAACACAATAAACACAGCTTTAGTTTTCTGCCATTATTAGTTGTCTTACATATTAATGGCAAAAAAACAAAGTTGTTTTCTCAGTGAGCCTAGAGTTGTGTCATCGTCTGTGCTTACTTCCAAATTCCGGCAGTGTAGATGCACGCGTAAACATAATTTCAGAATCCACTGCAATATCTTATCAATCTTATTGGCATTTCTTACAAATGAAAATAATAGATACAATAATTGTTCCAATGTACTATGGTATAAGTTTAAAAGATTTTGGAAAATCAATTTCACTTTCATTTCTTTTCATTTTCAAATCAATTTTCTAAATCTACTGAAAGACTCTGAAAACAAAAAATGGAGCATGTAAGTCAATCATCTTAATTTCAGCTTCCAATGATTGTATATATATTGTTTTTCTTGGTTCCTCGCTTACTCCACTCTGTGTAGCATACTCCAATGCCATTTCATAGTCCACCTGCATGCGCATTATATACCAAACTTCAGCAATAAATTTAAAATTCAAGCACCCCAAACCCCGTCCCTTTTTCTTCTGTTCATAGTAACAACAGGAGACAATCCTAGAGGGTATTGCCTAAAGCTCCATTTGGTGTTTTGGCTAAAGCTATGGCAACTATCCACTGCTGCTCTGAACGATGAACTAAAAAAAAAGCTATAAGCAGTTAAGCACAGAATCCAGATTGTAGTTTTTTAAAAAAAAAATCTGAACAAGAGATAATGTTTATGTTGGTCATGAAAATAGAAAGTTTTATGAGGCTAATTTTGTAGCTCTTCAAGCTACCTCTTATTTTAGTTACAACAATAACTATATTTAGATTTTAACTTAAGGTGGACATGTTCACATGACAAACAAGTAAGCGTTGTTCCTCTGAATCAATTTAACTGCCACTTGGACAGTTCCCATCTATTCAGGTTGAGGTATCCTTTAGCTTGTGAATTGTAAGAAAACTATGATTTTTTCACAAAAAATTAACAGGTAGAGAGCATACCTGTTCAACATGTTTAGCAAGCTTTTCACTCAATGTTTCTTTAGTAATCAAATTCTCAGAGACTTTTCTCAGTAGTTCTACATCATCATCCCCATAACGATTCTTCTTTGATGCATGCAACTGTGTCATTTCTTTCAAAACATTGTATACTGCACCAGCAGCATCAGGAATATACCTGTCAATTGGTAGGAATCATTTTATTTCATACAGAAAAAGCAAGCACGGCATCATTCAGTTGATTCCTGGAATTATGAGGGACAAATAAGACTTAGGCATACCTGCTTAGATTTCGTTTCCTTTCCTGCTGCTCACGGGCCTGCATCTTTTTCACAATCTTGGATTTTAATTGGACGCAACACTGCTGAATAGCATACTGGAGAAAAAAATACTGTTAGCTTACTTAACATTACTATAATTGAAAATTCATAAATTAAAAACTTTGAACCTTGACAGCAGAAGCAATGTCAGTTATGTCATCTCCAATGTATTCTTTTCCAGTCCCTTTGAATGGAATTTTTGTGCTCACAATGCTTACAAAGACACCAATCTTATCTTGTATCTGGTTGATTTTGTAACTACTCCAGCTGAAAAGGTATTTAGTAAGATTTCATACATATATTATTGCGATTACGAGAGGAAACCACTTGCTTCTGTGCATACTTACTTGATTCTCTTAAGTGCAGTCCTGGTGACAACATCAGCACCTTGCTCAAAAAGTAGTGGAATTCTATTTGCAAATCGAAATATATTCAGACCCTGAAAACAAGTGTTATATGCTTTGTCACTAACGAACCATTACCATTATTTGAGAACAGAATGAAACATCACTTTATAACTAGCTCTTAATATTGACCAGTTGATCAAATGCTTGATCAGGAATAATCTTACATCACCTAATTTACGACCATGGTGAGGGCAGTCAAACTTTAACAATACAATATAGTGAGAGGAGGTGGGAGCAGGAGGCAGGGGATAATATCATAATCCATCAGAAAGCATCTTGAGTAGTTAAATTAGGTTTTCTTATATAGAAAAATTTATTAGAATGGAAGAGAAATTTAGAACAGGAGGATCAGAAATCCTGCTAACAGCACAAAAGACAAGGAAAAAGAGCATAAAAACGTAAGCTCAAGACAGCTCTCCAATTCCAATCTTTTTGCATATCTAACAAAAGATTTTTTTCTTTTCTCCTGTATATTCTTCTCTTTGCTTATTTATACATTCATGGTAGTTGACTCTATCTCCAACTATAACTTTCAGATAAAATGATATTTTTATACAAACATGGATTTCAAACTATTATCTAACATATAAATATTGATGGAAGCGAAACTTAACTTGCTTGACATTTTTTCCACCTACACTGACTCCAGCTTCCACAATGAACGGGTGGCCTTCAAAAACTTGAGCACTGTGTAGTAATGACAGGAAACTAACTTTCAGGCATTACGAATTATCTATTACCAGAAAAGCCAAGCACATAACCAACATTAAGAAATCTCTCATAGGCCTCTAGCATAGTCACATCCATTTACCCTTTAGAACTCCCAACAAATGGAGTCCGATAGAAAGTAAGCTAAATACACATCATCACAACCACAAGGATAAAAAAATGATTAACTAAAAGATATACAAGTTCCAAGAAGTAACAATTTGAGGTAAGAGAAAGATCTAGCAAAACTTTGATATTGAACAACAACCTGCCTGAATAAGTTGCAACCATGTCTGGATGCAGCTCTTTTATAATTCCTAGCCGGAGATTGTATTCACCTGCAGGGCTAAGACACTAAAAATAGGTATTAAGGACATACCAAATGACAAAAGTAAGGAATATAAAATAAAAAAATAATGGAGAAAAGCATAATGAAATATATAGAAAAGGGGCTTATAGTAAAGACTCCATAACTTACATTACCACTAGGATCATCAAACTTGGCTTGACGAAGCAACTGATGAATGCGTACTAATTGCTGTGAGGTTAGAGACTTCACAGTCATTTTTGAGCTGAAGTCTGGACCCATTTCTCCTGGGGATAGAAAAGAAAAGAAAAGAGCAAAGACTGCGGTAGATAACAGATTGAGCATATATAAAACGCACATTGAACTGTAAAATGAATTGTTACTAATTACTATAATGTCAGTGGCAACCCAAAGTATCTCTTTATGAGCCTCAGTGACAAAAATATCTACATATAACAGAGCTGTATAAGCAGGCAACTTAACTCATCACTCATTTAAAAGAAGAAAAGGGAATATAAATTAAGAAACAGGGCTTTTAATCATTCCCATATTTCAAATATCAACAGAGAGAGTGAGATATATCTTCTCTCTTCACTTAATCATATCACAGTAAAATTGTTTTTACATCAGGGAAATATGACAATTGTCATGTGGAGAACCTTAGTTTACTGATAGTATCTTTCCTCTTGCCTAATCGAATACCAGTTTTATTAATTCTATTTGATGCATGAATGCATCCAAACAGTCAACTGGAGCACATAAATACTGTAAGAAGTGATCCTTTTTATGACCTGCATAAATATGCGCTCAATAAAAAGCACAAGAAAGCTCTAGCAAATTATTATTAAAATTACTATTTCCCTTACCTATCAATCTTTCAGCATAGGATTTACTGATATTTACAAATTCATGCTGAAGAAACTGCAAGAGGTTCTGCTTCGAAGTTTCAGCAATAAGTCGTTTAATTAGCAGCAAATCAACAGAAGATGGATGATGCTTAGTCTCCATGGGAACTGGAGGCATTACATCTGTTCTGCGAGCAAATCTTACAGTGACATTCTTGCTGCCAAAAAGAACAGCTAGAATAAGATGATTATGCATTGTTGTTCTTGGGGAGAGGATGTGAATAGCTATATATACATACTCAGGTGCATCTGACATAAATTTAAATAGAAACTGTGCATAAGGGGTGATAACCGCCATTTGTCGCATGTAATGTAATATTTTCGACTGCAAATGCAAACAAAGGAGCTTATATTAATGAAACATAACCACCATTAGTCTTTAGATACAATCAATAAGCTTGACAACAGTGTATTTTGGAAAACGAAACTGCTCAATTATATCTGGAATTTGCAGTGAAATTATTAAAATTGCACCAAATAAGTATTACATACACGGTAAGTTGTCCAGTTCCCCTCAATGACAACTTGAATTTCAGCTCCATGCCAACATTCCTTGTTCTCCCGTTTTTCATGTAAATGTACATGAGGAATATTCCTGAAAATTGAAGCATTTGTTTATTTGGAGAAGGAGCTGAAATATCAATTCATTTAATAATACTCAAAATCATACTTATGAATGTCAATATCCAGCCTGCAAAATGAAATATAATTTTGATTTCTCATTGATGAAGAGATCTCAATAGGAAGCCCAGTACTCATTTTAGACCATATTAGTGCCTGCATATATGAACAATACAGATCAATCAGGCCAACTGAAACCAGTATGTAATTCAACTTCAAGTGAAAAGTTGGAAACTGTTACAAGTTAATTATCAAAATTAATAAAACAAAATCAAAGAGGGCAAGAAATATTTAAACTAGTGCATGTTGCCAATACCATCTTTGCACCAAGACCAAACTTTCCCCGCGTCTGCTTTAAGCCATATTTTGTCCCAGAGAGAACTGCATGAATAGATAAGCTTACAGCAAGTGAGGTTTCTAGTTCCTACCAATAAAAAAGAACTACAGAAATGTCTAAAACAAATGTTGATTCATGGATAATTAAGGTAGCAAGTCACTAACTGACCTCGGCCAAACATATTTGGGATGTCATCATGTGGCATTCCTTTTCCATTATCCTGAAATTATTAACAAGCATGAGACTGTGTACATTTCACTTAATGAATGAGATTGATAACCACAGAAGATGAGAAAATACTTTCAAATTGGATTTCAAAATCATATCAAACACTATTTCTGACCAGATTAAAACTAACACATAAAAAAACAATGCACATCAATACAGCACCACAAAAGAAGGCCTGAGGCAGAAACCACGCGCACCTTACATGTAACTCTGTAAAATGAAGCCTCACCTCGACCCTTGATACCCTTTGTCATGGGAGTCTCTTTCACTTTCTTTCCAAGGGCAGCATTCTTTGCTTGTATTTCTTGAGCACGAGCCTCTTTTGCTAATCGTTTCTACATGGGAAGATATAATGCAAGAGTGAGACAGAATCCTATTCAGAGGCTCTTCCATGTTTTAGTCTACTCAATTGCAACAAATTGTTCTTATGAATCAATATCATAATTTCAAATTTGCTCCCATAACAAATTAACAATTTATACCACCCAACCATAGAGTTTGATCCAGACTAGTATATCTTAGTATGACAACAAATGCAACAAAATGAAATTAAACACACCTCACGAGCCTTATCAGTTTCAAAATCATCATACAATTCAGCATCAACACGTTCGCGGTCAACAAGACCAATCATAGAATTGAATTTGCTTTTCTTTATCTCCTCACTGCAACAACCAAGTGAGCATGAAAGAAATCATTTATTTGACCACATGTGTTCATTTACTTGTTCATCACACTTGTACTTTAGCACACTCACATAGTTATTTCGACTACAGGAAGCTCGGATATGGATTCAGCAGAGTCAAGCGAATTCTCCACAAGTTCTCTAACAGTGGTATAAAGAGATTTTCCAGGCTGAAGTGAAATCCACAGAATTTCAGAGACAAAATATAAAAATGTCATAAAAAAATGCAGATATACCAAATCAAACACATCATTATTGCAGAATTATGCTTACATTATCAAATCCTGCGATGTTCTTGTTCTCTGCAAAGAACTCAGCTGGAGATTCTACAAATTTTAAAAGATAAATAAAATCAGTTGAAAGATAAAGGCTATGAAACGTTGAGATTGGAACATCGAGAGATCGAGAGTGAGAGAGAGAGAGACTCTGCTTGAGAACAGTTTCTTTTGATTTTCGAGGGGTCTTGGACTTGGCTTTCTTTGCTTCAGTTGGGCTTTCACTGCTACCTCCTCTATCCATGGAAATCTTTAATAACTGTGGATTTCGACTTCGAACGAACCGTTTAATTCAGATTTAGAAGCTGAATCTGAGAGCGATTCAACTACGATTCAGCTTGCTCCTGCACCCCACACCAGGTGCTACTGCTGCTACTGCTACTGCTAGCTAGGGCTCGCAAGTGGAAAAACTGAATGGCGTGTGATCTAGTGTTGTCATCCGCATTGCAGATCATGCTGTTGCCAGTTGCCAAACGACTATAAGCCACGGATTCATGAGATCAACGGTTAATATTTTTTGTTTAATAATTAATACTGCTGGAGTCGTGATATTGAACGGCTAAGATCCACGATAATTCGTACATGTGTGCGATGCTATTATCTGACTTACCAGAGCATTCGCGATTTGCAATTTACAATTTGCAATGCGGTATACGTTATTTCCCGCCAATGCAGTGCATCCTCCTCAGTCTCCGTGCATTCGGGTTACATTTTCGAAATTTAATGTAAGAATAATTGATATTGAAATTTAATGTAAGAATAATTGATATTGAAATTTAATGTAAGAATAATTGATATTGAAATTTTAAAGACCTAGTAAGTGATGTACGAGTTAATTTTCGTACATCTTAACTAATTTTTTTTTTTTTATCTTATTAAAGATAAATAATTTATATTAAAATTAATGATATAATTAGAATTTTTTACTCATACATCATATTTTCGTACTTCGTTAAATCAATTCTTTAAAGTTATTATTAAAATTCATTTTATAAATTATAATATAAATCATATATTTTTTAGCAAAAATAATAAAATTAAAAAATTATAATTTATAAGTGAGGATTCCACAAAATAATTTTTTTGAAGATATAACTGATTTAATTTTCATGAGAGCTAAAAGCTTATCTAAATAATTCACTCCTATTTATTAAAAAGTAACTTAATCTCTTATTTTGTTCTCTCTTAAAAAATTAACATATATCATTCTTAACATCTCTTTTTTAAATTTTACGTCAATGAGAAACTTTAGTTGAGATTTTGAGAGACATGGTGGAAGATTATCATAGCAATGGATATAAATTTTGAGAGAACCACCTAGGGGAGAGAGTAACAAGAGGACCGATGTGAAAATTTTGATGATGGGGCCAAATTAATTTTTCTAAACTTTTATTAAAGAAATTACATTTAAAAACTATTTTTCTAAAAAAATTTAAAAGAAACCAAAGTCCACATTTTTAAGGTAGCATGCCCTTAACCACACCTCAAAAGTTAACTACTAAATTGAGAGAGCCTAAGGCCATATAAATCTTACATTATAATTCCATAATTTCAATGTGAGACTCAAGTTACCGTGCATGCCGCATTGCAACGTCTATTTTGTCTGGACTAGTTAAAGATAAAATATGATGAAATGTTATTACAAGTTATGGAAATTGAGTCCCGCATCAAAATTTGAGATTTATATAACTTTGGACTCCCTATTAGCTGAAATAAAGAACAGTTCTACAATTTTTTTTTGACACATCATAAAGGGAGAAAAAAAAAGTTAAGATTGAGTCTCCAATACACAAGACTCAATGATGAACCCAAAAAATTTAGGCGTGGGAGCAAAGGTAATATACAAGTATAAAAAAAATCATATGAAAAAAAATATTAATACACAATAATGAAAGATTAATTTACAATCATTTTATTCTTGGTGTAAATAATATTTTCATCATTAATACTATAAATTTTTTTATATATATATGTATGAATGATCTTGACATTTAATTATGTGGGATGCAACTTGAAAAAAATGTTATAAGAATTTTAACTTCTCTTATAATAAATTTACTTACTTACATATTATATGAGGACAAAATTAAAAATATGAAGGGGTAGAAATATCAAATAACTATTGTGGATAATAGAAAATTTACTAAGGTAAGTGGGGCATGTATCCCCACAATTATACAAGTGGGTCCGTCCCTAACAAGACTTTTATCAGATAAGCTAAAAACAACTTGTCCATTCCAAAATGTAAGTGATACCAAATCTTCAAAGCCTCGTGAATAGACGCTCCTTGTTCAATTGGCTGTATGCGCACATATATTTCCACACATGAGTAATCCTTATTAGAATTTTTCTATAATTTTAGACTTTGATTAATTTATTTGTTTGCCAAAACTGGTTGAATGGTAACCTGATACTTATTGGAATTCATTTAATTATATTGTGATCAAATGGTTTATTGGAAATCACATGTTGGGCTTCGAGCCCAAATATTATATGTGCTTGGAAAGATATTAGGCTTGGTTGCTTGATTCTATGATGGGTGGAACAAGATAACCTATAAATGAAATGGCAGGTCCTTTTTTCCACTCCCTCTATATATATGTGTGTCTTTTCAAGACACATGCATCATCTTTTGATCAACAAACTACTATTGTCTCATTCAAAAGAGAGAGGAGAAAGAGAGAATATCATGATTCCTATAGTGCACAAGTGTGTACAATCCCTTGGTGATTCTTAATGTGAATTTGATAAAGAACAATATGTCTTCAAGAGGTACACCTTTGATTGCTAATATGGTGTTCTAAACTCATGAATCTATAATCTCGGAACATACTTTGTATGATTTCAAATTTCAATATGTGATATCAAAGTCATAGATACATGATTTAGAATCAATTCCAATATGTGAATTTTGATAAACATGAATGTGTTTGGTTTATGAAGCATGCATATCTATTACTATGATTGAAGTTGTTGATTCATGTGAGAAGTTTCTGTTAATGCATATTCTTTGTTTTCATTGCAACTCTGAATTATTTGAGAGGGAATTTCTACATGAATGTGTGAACTCGAAGTATGTACATGCATAATTGCATGAGAATCAATGGTTTTAGGGTTGACAACTTCTATTCTATGTGCATGATTATATGGATATAGGATGAGAATAATTTAAGTTTGTGTTTTGTAAGATTTTCAGAGATTTTTAAATGTAGTGAACCATTTTAAGTCGCTAGAAAATGACTGAAAAACTTAGAACCTACATATAACCTCCATGGATGAAAACCACAAAATTACTTGATGACTTTAAATCATTATTTGTTTGTTTTTTTATTTATGATGATCTTCTAAATCCATCCAAGAACATGTTTAGGCATGAATCCAAGCCTTAGAAACGATCAAATCATGTTTAAAATTAAAAAGGTATGTGACTTTTCAGCACCGAGTTGAACAAACCCATTTTACTATGTTTTTGAATCATAACGGATCCTCATCTAAAATGATTCTAAATCATGCATAAAGAAAGACCCAATTGAATGGGGATCAAAATGGTGTTTAAAGTAGGTCAAAAATGGTGTTTGATCACTAACCAAGTCATGAAAGCCAGTTTATAAGCAAAACGGGTCATTCTGACCTAGTTAGAGGATAAAGATGAATCGTGCACGTGAATCAATGCCTAATCACACATCTAGGCACGTGAAGCACATGCTCCTTCATCGGTGTTCTGTTTTGCGTGCTTCTTTTTCTTGCATACTCATATTAATGGTTAAAGTTCATTTGTATAGGTTTTACAATTTTCCGAGTTTTAAACATATTTAATATTAATTTATTTTTATTTTGTTCAAATTGAGAATTTATGAAAATCATTTTTAAGTGATTCTAAACATGAAAAATATTTTTGTATTATGATAAACTTGTCTGTGATAATCACTTTCCTTAATTGTTAAGTTTGGATAGTGCGTTCTCTAGGCATATTAGAAAAATTAAAGAATAAATTGAAAAATAATTATTTAAACTATTATTAATTTTTCCTATTTAAAGCTCTATTAATTGAGGCAATGTTGTTTAGACTAGACCGGATTGGACGGTTCGAACGGTTAAACAGCGAATCGGCTAACAATCCGGTTATGGCTGAGTGCCAAAATCTTTTCTATGGTTGGACTATGATGAGCCAGTCAAAAACTGAGTTAAGCTGGATAAACCGGTGGTTTCTTATAAACTGACGGTCAATAATAATAATAATAAAATTTCTTAAGGTCTGTGGGAGTAAATTCATTTTCTTTGTTCTCTATGTGAATGATATTTTACTTGCCAGCAACAGTCATGATCTACTTGATGAGATTAAGAATATATTGTCAGCTACTTTTGACATGAAAGATCTTGGAGAAGCTTTTTTTATTTTAGGCATTGAGATTTATAAAGACAAGAGTCATAGGCTTTTGGGTTTATCTCAAAGAGCCTATATTGACTACGTTCTTAAAAGGAATAATATGGAAAATTGTAGGTCCATGATGTTCTATTTGTCAAAGGGGACAAGTTGAGCAAGGACCAGTGCCCCAAGAATGATATTGAGAGGAGTTCTATGATAAATGTGCCTTATACTTGTGCGATTGGTAGCCTTATATATGCTCAGGTGTGCACTAGACCTGATTTATCATTCGCTGTTCGTGCATTGAACAAATATTTATCTAATCTGGGACATGCTCATTGGGTAGCTGTTAAGAAGGTTATGAGGAAGGATTACATGCATGTTTATATAAAGATGACTGATTTAAATGTTATTAGTTAATTTGATTTAGACTTTTGCTGGATGTATAGATGATGACAAATCCACTTCTGGATACATTTTCATGTTGGCTGGATGAGCTATATCTTGGAAAAGTGTGAAGCAAACTCTAACAACTTCTTCCACAATGCAAGTTGAGTTTGTTGCATTGTGTGGTATTGCTTCACATGTTATATGGTTGAGGAACTTCATTTCTACTCTTGGTGTTATTGACTTTATTTCTAAACCATTAAAAATTTACTGTGACAATCATTCTACTGTTTTGTTCACCAAGAATAATAGAATTACTTCTATCTCTAAACATATAAGGATCAAATTCTTGGTGGTGAGAGAAATGTTTAAGAATGGAGAGATTATTGTTGAGCATATTCTTATTGAAAAGATGTTTGCTGACCCCCTAACTAAGGGACTTAGACCCGCAGTGTTTGTGACATGTTGAGAGTATGGGTATTGTAAGATCCTTTGATGTAATTGGTTAGTAAGGGTTATTATTTATTGTATACTTGTTACATTGAACTTGTGTAATGCTCATTTAATAAAGTTATGTGCATGTTTACTTTGTAATGTCATTGTTATAATAATTATTGTACAATTTTATTATTATGTTGTCTCGAGATATTTAGTTCCTTGAAGGAAATGGAGTTTCATGATAAATATGTTTATGATCTCCTTGGGAATATTGGTTATAGTTTTTTGGAAAAACGCAATATAGGATCTATACATAGCAGCTTAAAGGAGCAAATGATCATAAACTAAGCTATAATGTGTATCTACATTAGCACACTTATATTATGATCATGGCAATAAGATTATTAATTACGTCATCATTAGTGAATTAGACTTTAAATAGTTTATTTGTCACTTATGACTCTTAACTGATGATTTTATTAGATTATTTGATCATGTTTATTATTATTATGAGTATAGTTAAGTTATTTTAGTGGCCACCATTATTCAACCAGAAATTCTTTTCTTTCAAAAAGAATTTGTAATATATATATATATATATATATATATATATATATATATATATATATATATATATATATATATATATATATATATATATATATATATAGGGAGCGTATCTAGTGAGAAGAGTGTTTATTGTAAGAGGTGAGAGGAGTGAATTTTGACCATTAGATCTTATATGAATGGTCAAGATTAGAACATAAATGCATGTAACTGTTTTAAGTGGTCACATAACATTTAAGTAACTTTTAATTTTGATCATCTATGTATGGTTGTATGGTCAAGATTTACTCTTCTCACCCTCTCACAATAAAAACTCATCTCACTAAATATGCTTATATATATATATATATATATATATATTCTTTTGAGTTAAATTATACTAAATCAATGTTGTCCATGTGAGAGAATGTTAGAAATTTTTATATAATTTTGGACTTCCATTGATTTATTTGTTTGCCAAAACTAGTTGAATGGTAATCTGGGGCCTGTTTTGTAAGCAAAAAACATGTGAAGATTATTGTAACACCCTCCAAAGGGAATTACATTTAAGACCAACCTTTTATTTTAAAATTTTATTTTTTAAAAACTTTACCCTAGTCATAATTAAGATTTAATATTATAAAATACGAGCTTTAAAATTTCTTTTCGTGGATAGCATAAACTTAACAGAACATAAATAAATACAAGATATGGAGAATTGAAATATACGCACCACAAATATATACATAGTTTATTGAAACCAGAAGTACATAATACTTACATACCAAAAGGACATAATTACAACATATCATAACAAACTTAAATTGGCCCAAGTTCATTACACCTAAGGGAAGGGTCTTCCATTGGATCCTCCTCAAGATCCTTACTAGACAAATTCCCTAGCCAGGGAATGTCTCGACGAAAGGGAGTCTGAGTAGAAGATATCTTGGAATTCTCCCTATAAGAATAGTGAAGATCACCCCACAAATTCCTTACAGGCATATGAAACTCTAGATAAACAGTAGTAGAAAAAGAAAAAATAGTAACCCTATGGCGGGTCCTACTTAATGATAGACTAATATCTCCATAGTACTCTATCCGCTCCATATCCAAATGGATACGCTAGGCATCAGTGCCTCCAAGAAGCTACACTCTAACGTCGCAGATCTCTCCTCGTCGTCATCACAGTCTTTATAGAGCATAACATAAAACAGAACAGAAAGAACAAAATCATAAAGATGTGAGATCCCCTACACCACATACCAGTATGGCAGCAAGAAATAGTGATAACAATGAAGTCATATAGTACAGAGTTAATAATTACAGATATAATATTTGTCAGCAGATAATTTAACAATGTATATATATCACAACAACATGTCCAATGACTATGCAAATGCACAATGAACTGACCCCTACTCCATGGAGCTAAAACCAAACATCAGAGAGAATGATCAGGGAGTCATATCTATATATCATCAGCCTCAAATCAAGTGCTTTCAAATATATCAGCGTATGCATCATAACTTATATAAGACATTCTACACCGGATCGAGAATAGGAATAGTATCTCATCGAGATTGTCGATGCATTGCAACAGTCACCACGACACAGTAGAGCTACTAAATGGCCACTTGTGGGATACCCACGCCCTGACGCCTCCAAGGTCATTCATAGACCTTCACTACGCAATTTGCACCCGCACAAAGGTGTAATTCATCTCCTAGGCATACAGCCTTAACAACAAAGTCACCAAGACTTTCACAATGCATGATTACATGGTTTAATAAAATCAACAATTAATATCTATATAAATTCCATGAAAAATAAACTACCATTGGGTTAAGCCATCAACTGATATATTTGGGTCCAATACGACAGTCTGATAATAAAACTACTATTTTTCTCAAAACGTGAAGCATTTTCACTGTTTTATCATAAATGCGTAACACTTCTTGTTACGTCACAAAATCACGTGACATCTTTACATCGTTTTTCAATCGCGTAAACGTTTTAAAATATTTTCCTTTACTGTTACTAAAAACTATCTTAAATAAAATACTTTAAATTCCAAATCATCCTTCAAAGCTTATTTCTATTACTAAAGCCGAAAATTAATTCTTGTTAAATAACAAAACTTTGTTTATTTTCTTTTTAACTTGTGAATCCTTAAATCCTATTCTAGTCCCTTAATCATCTAAGTTTTTAATTAATAAAACATTTTTGCCTTGGATACTCCTCTTTGGGCTAAGTGGCCGTGAGCCAAAAGTGGTCCTTAGGACCAAAAAGTTTGCCTTTCACACATGAATCAAAACATACAAAGCATTTCAATTATCAATTCATGTAATAGCAATTTCATGCATACCATAAAAATCATATAATCACATATAGCCAAACAAACAAAAATCACAAAATACACACAACCAAGTGAATAAATCCTCACATGGATTTTTCACCAACAAATCACAAATTTGTTCCTCACCACCAAGATGGTTGATGAGGTTAATCTCCCTCTTCCCTTAGATGATGATCAAAGCTCCTTGTTGTCTTCTCTCCTTCCAAAAAGATCCTTAAAACAAATCAAACATACAATCATCAACATCTAAGGCTTGAAACAAGATGACCATGAATCAAGATTATGGTCTAGAGCTTGAGAATAAAACTTAGAAATGAAGATAAGAAACTTCACCTAGAACATTCAAACTTCAAGCTTTGAGAAAGAGATTGAAGATGGATGATTTTGAAGAAACTCACAACAAGAAAATGTCTCAAAAAAGTATTTGGATTCAAGAAATGAGGTTGTTTAGAATTGATCAAGATTGAAAGGTGTTTGGAAGGTGTTGGCCGTGACTTGCAAAGGAGAGAAAAAGAGAGAGTTTTGGTATATTGTTTCTCAAAAACAAAACAAGAAAGGCTTAAGAAAGATAAGAAACTATTTTGGTCACAAAGCTTCTCCTAAAAGCTCCTTATGGCTGTGGGCCATCAAGGGTGTAGGTGGACAAGCTTCTCCTCCAAGATTGCTTTCCAAGTTTGTTTAGGAAGCTTTCCTCCTATTGATGCAATACAAAAAGTCAAAGTTACTAAACTTGACTCCAACAAGCTTCTCTTGGAAGCTTTCTTCTCATTGGCTCAAAAACAAGTGAGTTATGAAAAGAAAAGATAAAAGGTTATGACTAGGTTCATGACTAGTCATCTAACTAAATATTTACTAGTAGCTATTATCCAATGGACAAAGGTTACTGCTAGCAAAATCAGTATTTATTGTCAAATGGATAATTGAGCGTACCTAAATTTAATCAATCAGATAAAATCTCATAAAAAGAAAAATTTTGAAATCCATTCCCAGTTTCAGGTTTAGTAAGCTCTCTCGACCCAGCGTGAACAGTCAAAATTTTTTCGACCCCAATTTTTTTTTCGGCACCGCCTCAAACACACAGAAGGCTAAAAATAATAATTAAATAATTAAAATAGAGCAAATAATTCACAAAAAAATCATAAAAATCATATAAAAACATAAATAGTAAGAAAAAGGAATTTCAAGGTGTTACAATTACAAGAAATTAGAACATCAATAAAATACTTACTTATTGAAGACATAATTTCTTGATGCTTAGGAATTGCCGCGTTGATCCAAAGTCCTGAAAAATGGTAAAAAGGCTAGAGCTCCCTCTACAATTCACACTCCCTGTCACACTTTTAATGGGGCAAGCTATGGAGTCTCTGTGTGTCTCCGTGAATGCAGAGGGGACCTACTCTAAATAAGATAACCTTAATACCCTCCCATCATGGGTCTATGGGTTAAGGTTTACACTATAATCTACACTAATCAAACTTACAGATGTTCAATCCATACTAAACAGATCACTTAAATTAATAAGTAGGCTACAAATGCATCCATATATGGATTATGAAATAGTCCATTTTTAACAAAACTAAAAACCTACAATTGATTGTAGCCCAGAAGAACTATTAGATAATTCTAACATTCTCCCACTTGGGCAAAATCAATTGTGTAATTTTAATTCAAAAAACATTTGTTTGAAAATAACTCTTGGGCTAATGACGTAATTTTGTAATATGGCCACATTTTAAGAAAACACATGATCCAAGATGCAACATTTAAATATGACTCCATCCAACTAAAGTCAAGTAACATCGAATCATGGCAATCATTACATCCCTTATTGATGTAGGACCAATCCATGGTTACAAGCATCATTGACTCTGTTGACTAGTCATTAGTGTGGAGTGTTGCAAGAAAATAGCATGCCAATGTGATCCAACAGCTATCTGCTACTTTTTTTTGTCAGTCCTCATAATTTCTCTCAAAATGCTCTTAAAGCCAAAGAAATTATGTGGTTCATTAAGAACCATCATGCCCCAGCTCCATCTTGGCGTCAACCAAGGGCATAGTGGTCCCAACGACACCGAGCTTCAAAATTTAGCAATTGACACACACACACACACACACACACATAGGGAGCGTATCTGGTGAGAGGAGTGTTTATTGTAAGATGTGAGAAGAGTGAGTCTTGACTATTGGATCTTACATGAATGGTCAAGATTAGAACATAAATGCATGTGACTTTTTTAAGTGGTCACATGACTTTTAAGTAACTCTTAATCTTGACCATTCATGTATGGTTGTATGATCAAGATTTACTTTTACCCTCTCACAATAAAAACTCATCTCACTAGATATAATAATAATAATAATATAATAATAATAATAATAATAATAATAATAATAATAATAATAATAATAATAATAATAATAATAATAAATGTAATGTATTATCGGTTACTTAAAATAAATAATACATATCAATCAAACACTAAAAAAAATCCAAAATAAAGGCTCAATATGATAAGAAGAAAATAACATAAATCTCAAACTCTCATTAACCAAGTACATTAAAAGAACTCACAATGCCCATATTTTTAACATGGTTTTTAAATATTATGGGCCTAAGTCCTTTGGTTAAGGGATCAACTAATATGAAATTTGTGTCAATGTGTTAAACTATTATATTTTTGTTCTTCATAAGATCGTTGATAGTCAAATACTTCAATTCTAGTGCTTAGAACCACTAGTAATTTTATTATTTTTAGTGTAAAACATTGCAGCATTGTTATCACAGTAAATCCTTAATGGCTTAGCAATGGAATCCACAATACAAAGTCTTGTCACCAAATTTCTCAGCCAAACGACATGAGTAGCATAGTATAGCAACCAATAAATTTTGCTTGCATAGTAGAAAAGGCAATTAAAGTTTATTTCTTACTTTTCCAAGATATCGCACCTCCAGCCAACATGAAAACATAGCCAAAAGTCGACTTCCTATCATCAAGGCATCCAGCAAGATTTAAATCAATATACGCTATTATCTCCAAGTTGTCAACTCTCCTACATACAAGCATATAGTCTTTAGCTTTCTACAAGTACCTCATGACTTTCTTAGCAGCAATCCAATGATCATACCTAGGATTAGAGTAGTATCTACCCAAAACACCAACTATGAAAGCAATGTCAGGCCTAATGCACACCTGAGCATACATCAAACTCTCTAATGCACTATCAAAAGGTTTATCCTTCATCTTTGATCTCTCAAGCTCATTTTTAGGACATTGATCTTTGTTAGATCTATCACCTTTGACAACTAGAACATCTCCAAGTTTACAGTTTTGCATATTAAATCTCTCAATGATTCGATCAATGTAAGCCCTTTGAGATAACCCATGCACACATCAAGATCTATCTCTATGAATCCTAATTCTCAACACTAAAGATGTTTCACCAAGATCTTTCTTGTCAAAGAACCTTGTCAACATATGCTTGGTCTCATGAAGCAAACCAAGGTTATTGCTAGCAAACAATGTCATCCACATATAACATAAGGAAAATGAATTTGCTCCCAAAGCAAGGTCATTGCTAGCACGAATATGTCATCCACGTATAACACAAGGAAAATGAATTTGCTCACAATGACCTTAATGTATATGCAATGATCAACCTTATTTTCTTCAAAACCTAAAGAAGTCACTACCTCATCAAATTTTAAGTACATTGCCTAGAAGCTTGTTTCAAACTATAAAAAGACTTTTTCAATCTACAAACCAAGTGCTCACTACCATTTGCTTGAAAACTCTCAAGTTGTTACATGTACACTACCTCACCAAAATCACCATTCAAAAAAGCTATCTTGACATCCATCTTGTGCAACTCTAAATCAAAGTGAGCTGTAAGTGGCAAAACAATTCTAAAAGAATATTTAGTTGACACAGGTGAAATGGTTTCATTAAAGTCAATATCATCTTTTTTAGTAAAGCTCTTTGCCACAAATCTAGCTTTAAATCTTTCAATCTTACCCTTTGAATCTTTCTTTGTTTCAAAGACCCATTTGCAACTGATTGGCCTACAATTTTTAGGTAATTCAACAAGCTCCTATACCTTATTGTTAGCCATAGATTGCATTTCTTTATTCATAGCATCTATCCACATATTGGACTGAGGACAAGAAACAACTTCCTGATAATTCTTAGGGTCAATGACATCCCCAATATCATAAGCATCCTTACTCAAATAAACCATGAAGTCATCAGAAATGGTATATCACCTCTATTTGATTGACTTCCTCACAAGAATTTGCTCAACTGGCTCAATAGGTTGGGGAACTTTACCCATAGTAGGAGGATTAATCACATTATCAACAATAGGATGATTAACTACGTTTTCAATTGGAAGCTCAACTCCAATAAGAGTTGCAGATGAGATGCTATTATAAAAAATAAACAAAGGCAAAGCAACAATTTCATACAAATCAACACCAGTATTATCAAATGGAACACCAAGGTCTACCACATCAAGCTCCAAAAACTTAGCATGTAAAGACTCCACAATTCTAGTGCC
This sequence comes from Ormosia semicastrata, assembly GCA_029884595.1. Classification (NCBI taxonomy): domain Eukaryota; kingdom Viridiplantae; phylum Streptophyta; class Magnoliopsida; order Fabales; family Fabaceae; genus Ormosia; species Ormosia semicastrata. The sequence goes on from JAQQTO010000056.1 coordinate 63,533,650, forward strand.
CCTACCAGGATAATAGAACCTGTATCCATTCGCATGATCCAGATATCCAATGAAAAAGCAACAACTAGCTTTGGGGTCTATTTTTTTCTTTAAAGGATTATAAATCTTAACTTCTGTTGGGTCCAGACATGAAAATGGTTCGAATTGGATTTTCTACCTGTCCAAAGTTTAAAAGGTGTTTTTGGTACGAATTTACTGGGAACTCTGTTAAGTGTGTAAAGGGTTGCTTTCACTTCTTCACCCCATAAAAATCTTGGCAAGTTACACCTACACATCATGCTCTTCATCATATCTTTCAGTGTGCGGTTATGCTTTTCAGCCACACCATTTTGTTAAAGACTACCAGGTATGGTGTATTATGGAACAATTCCACAATCTTGCAAGATTTTGCAAATGGTCCTATATGCTATCCTGTGGCATCATATCTAGCATGATACTCTAACGACCTTTCCTATTTGCTTTTCCACTTCAGTTTTAAAAACCTTAAATTTATCAAGTACATCATATTTTTCTTTAATTAAATAAAGATAGCCAAATCAGGAAAAGTCATAAATGAAAGTGATAAAAAAAACCTGTTACTGCAAATAGTAGGAGAATGAGGTCCACTAATGTCAGTGTGAATGATTTCTAAAAGACTTAAACTTCTTGTTGCACCTTTTTTTTTTCGCCTTAGTGAATTTTTCTCTAATACAATCTACACAACTCCTTAAATCATCAAAGTCTAAAGAAAGTAAAATATCATCTTTAATTAATCTTTCAACTCATTCCCTAGAAATATGACATAAGTGCTTGTGCCACAATAAAGAGGATTTTTCCTTAATTTTAGGCCTTTTAGCAACAACATTTTCAATATTCAATGATAAAGAAACATTGTCAAAAGCCAAAGACAATTTATATAAACCATCCATCAAAGAACCATAACCAATAACTTGGGAGTTCAACATCAAATTTATTTTTCCATCACGTAAAGTAAAATTAAATCCAAGTTTATCCAAACAAGAAACAAAAATCAAATTCCTCCTAAAGGAAGGTACATAGAAAGTATCCTTTAAAACAAGTTCATATCATGTTGCTAAAACTAAGCTAACATCTCCCATTGATTCCACCATGACTTCAAGATCATTTTCTACCCTCAGTTTACTTTCTCTCAAACTTGGATTCCTCAAGTTTCTGAACCCCTGTAAAGACACAACAATATGAGTTGTAGAACCACTATAAAGCCACCAAGAATCAATAAAGACATCAACTAAGTTAGACTCAAAACAAACAATACCTAAAGGATTACCTCCAGATTTTTGCTTGTTTTCTAACCAAGCCTTGAATCTACCACAATCATTCTTCTTATGCCCTTTTCGCTTACACCAGAAACACTAGACACTTCTCTTAAAGGCAGCTTGCTTAGGACCTCCTACATTGTGGTGTTGACCATTGCCCAGTTTCCTTGAGTCTTGATTTTTATTAGGAGCACTAGATGAATCTTTCTTGTGTTTCCAATTGCCCTTGCCAGTATAGGGTTTATCACGAAAAGTTAGGAGGGCTAGATCACTCTTTTCTTTCTTGAGTTTTTCTGTCTCAACCACACACTTGGTAATAAGGTCATTAATAATCCATTTTTTTTTACCAAAGGTGTTATAAACAATTTAAATTTTGTGTAACTTCAACAGGCAAACAATTTAAGGCATGTGGGATAAGGAATTTTTCATTCAAGTCTATTTCAAGGGCTTTCATTTTGGTTTGGATATGAATCATCTTCAGAATAAATTTCCTTACACCCCCAATGTTGTCATACCTTATGTCAGTCAACTATTTCATTAGATATCTAGACTCAACATTATCGGACACCTAATATCTCTTTCCCAGCTCAGTGAGAAATTCTTTAGCATTTGGGGTTTCTGGTAAACCACTCAACAGATGTTTGGAGATAATCCTCTTATTGGCAATTAACTAAGACGATTAGATCTCTCCCACTTAGCTAAGAGTTCTCTCTGCTCAGTTATACTTGCCCCACTAGAAACATCAGGCTTATTTTCACGTAGTGCCAAGTCAAGGTCAATAATTCCTAAAGAGAAATTCAAATCTTGCTTTCATTTGTTATAGTTTGACCCAGTCAAAATTTCTATTGAAGCACAACAATTGTTCATGGAAAATGTAACTGTTAAGACAAAACATGAATGCATTAAAATAAACAATTAGGTCAAGATATAGCTCCAAATTAAATCAAGCTATCATTATGAGGCCAACATAATATCATATATTCCTCTTTGAGTAGAATATGGAACCAAGGTGGTAACCAAGGTCAAAAGCTCATATGAGTTAATTAGTGAGCATACACTGAGTTTAAGAATATGTCCCCTTTGGGCAGACAAACCCCCTAGACCAATGCACCTCCAATCACTTCATCCAAAAATCTTAAGGTGAGTTAATCAATAAGAATACATTGGGTTTGAAAATCTATCCCCTTTGGGCAGACAAATCTCCTAGACCAACACACTTCCTAATAACTTTATCCTTATATCAACTTCTAATTATAACACACAAGAACCCCCTTTGGGTAGGTAATTGTATGCAATAACCAGAAACATTCCTCAAATTATAAAGAACTTCCATAACCAATACAAGTAATCCCACTTTGGTGATAATCACCTATAGTGATTCATGAAATTTTTTGCACATGAATCAATTTTCTCTTGTCCAAAAAATCATGACACAATCCAAAAGAAGGCGTAGTCATAGACAACACCCCTACTATTCATGAATTTAATTTAAAAGTATTTTAAAAAATTTTACACTTAAACAATTTAAATAAAAGCATACAACTAGACAAGTAGACATTTTTAAGTATACAATTCAGGCTTAGTGTACATAATTTTATAACAGAAAATAAGGAAAATGAGCATCATGATAAGATTCAAAACATAATAAATTAATTTTACGATATATTATTTTGCTAAATATAAGCTAAAAAAATAATTAAATATTTAATATAACCTAATATTTTAATAAAAAAATTCACAGCAGAAAAAAAAACACAAAACATATACCAAAATATTAGATTTAAGAAGTGTAACACAACGCAATAAATAGAATTGAAAAATTAAATTTGTACACTTCACACTCTCCCTCACTCTCTCTAGGCTGCGAGTGGGCATAGTAAGGGAGGTCTTCTTCAACCTTGAGCGGGTTGACCTGCGGGCTGAAAATTGGTTCGGCCATTGGAGCTCAGTTTGAGCACGTTTAAGTGCCTTTCTTTGCGTAATTTCATATGAGTTCTAACCAGAAAAAGATTTCCAAGAGATTGGAATCAAAAGCCCAAGAAATATGATGTTTTCGTGGAGTATCATGGTTGAGAAAAAAGAAAACACAGTTGACCCGAATAAATGGGTTGCGTTGAAATTGAAACCATGTAATACAATTTGATACAATTAAAATATCTCCATTCACTCATAAGATTGAAACGAATATGTCATATGGAAAATAAGCATCAATTCACGTGAAAATTGGCATAATTAAAATCAAGTTTAGGAACCCTAATTGTAACTTTGAGTTTAAATTTCTCTCTATATGGTGCATGAAAAAAAATACAATTCAAGTGTAAATAAATTTAAAAAATTATGTTCTACAAAAGCTCTAAGGAATTGGGTTCTAATTTCTCAAATTTCATGTGATTGAAAATTCAAGAATATGCAAACCAAAATAAAAAGAAATTTAAACCTAAATCATATAATTATGTCTAATCAAGTATTACCGAGTAATGTAAGGAAAAAAAAACGTGTGAAGATTACACGAAATTAAAACATTAATAACATGCTTACTTGTTGAAGACATGATTTCTTAACGCTTAGGTATGATTGCGTTGATCGAACGTCCTGAAAAATAGTGAAAAGGCTAGCAAGAGTTTCCTCTACAATTCACACTACCTGTTACAACTCTCAATGGAGCAAGTTTTGGAGTCTTTGTGTGTCATCGTGAATGTAGAGGGAACTTAGCCTAAATAAGCTAACCCTATGGGTTAAGGCCTATACAATAACTCACACTAATCAAACTTACAAATGTCTAGTCCATACTAAATGGATCACTTAAATTAACAAGTGGGCAACAAATGCATCCCATATGGATCATAAATTAGCCTATTTTTAGCAAAACTAAAAAGTCACAATTGATTGTAGCCTACAAAAATTATTAGATAATTCTAACATGTTTGACATGTCGTATTAGGCCTTATAGGATAAATAAATAAAATACATTATCACATTATCGGTTGTTTGATGTAAATACTGTATTATATAAACTTATCCATCAAAATCCTCTTATACATTAAAATAATAAATAACTTAATCAAGTCTTCGGGGTGAGATCAGACCTAATTGAATTTTGACGTATAAGCTCTTATAAAAACTTTTTCATTATAACTCTAAATACCTTGATATCTCTAACTTTTTCGTATCAGATCTTATACTATTAGGGCTCGTTTGGTGGTCAGGATAGGATAAGAACGGATAGGATAAGAGAGCATGATAGGAGTAGGATAGGATATGAGCAGGATAAGCTGTTATCCTATCTGATGTTTGATATCCACCAGATAACCAATAGGATAGCATTATGTTATCCTGTCTTGTGTTTGATGTAAACCAAATATTATCAGGATATGATATAAATTATATACAAATGACAAATGTACCCTTATATCAGAATTACATATTTTTTAAAAAAAATAACTTTTTTATTACATTTTGTACATTTAAATTATAAAAAATTATATAAAAACTGCACAAAATAGATAGAATAAAAATGAAAGCAAGAAACAGAGAGGTAAAGGAGATAGGGCTATCGTGTGTGACTAAAGACTTGGAGGGAGGCATGGTGCTTGGGTTGCTACGTGAAGAGGTGGCTGATTCGCGGTGAATGAGCGGTCTAAGTGGCACGAATGGCGCATGGATAACGATGGTGGCCTTGAATGCGACGTGGAGGAAGGCCGCGGTGTTGGTACGCGACTTGGACGGATCTGCGACACAATGTCGGCGGAACTTTCGGTGATTCCATGAGATGTAGAGGTTTGTTTGGGTGGAGGTTGAACGTTGGTTATGGAGGTGAGGGTTGGACCATGGTGGTTTTTGGGACGGTGGATGGGTGGTGTTTGTGATGGTTTTGATGATGTTTCACGTGGAAGATGGTTAAAGGGTGAAGGATGAAGGTGATGAAGGTTGGTTAATGGGTGTGGATTAATGAGTAATGCATAAGAGTGGAAAAGAAAAATGATATCTATCCTACTTGCTTTTTTATCAGGATAAAATTTTAACTAAAGAGTAGGATAAGATAAGTTGACGGGAAATATCCATCCTTTGTTCACCAAACTATAGATTAAAGTAGATATGATAGCTTATCCTATCTTAAAATCTATTCGACTACTTTATTAGGTCTTATAATATCAAGTTTAATATTATTAGACTTTATCCTATCTTTAGTGCCAAAAGGGTCCCTGATGTTTTTGGGAATCTATTTTATTATATATATTATGATCAAATGGTTTATTAGAAATTACATGTTGGGTTTTAAGTCCAAATATTATGTGTGTTTGAAAATGTGTTAGGCTTGGTTGCTTGATTTTATAATAGGTGAAACAAGATAACCTTTTAAGAAAGGGACATATCCCCTCTCCACTTTTTTTTTATATATGTGTGTGTTTTCAAGATATATGTATAAGCTTTTAACCAATAAATTACCCCATTTAAAAGAGAAAAGAGAATCAGAGTAATATCTTGATTCTTGTAGTGCATAAGTATGTACAATCCCCTTATGATTCTTGATCATAAATTTGACAAAGAATAAAAAGTGATCTTTAAAAGATACACCTTTAATTATTAATAGAATGATCTAAAATCAAGAATTTATTATCTATAGATATACTTTGTATGATTTCAAATTTCAACAATCCTAACTTCCTATTGTTGCAACAGACTCTTAATATCCTCCAGAACATTGGAAGCCACCATTCCAATTTTGCATCAAGCGAATAGCAGCCAAAGAATCAAATTTAGCTGGCACATCACACGACCGTAACCTTCGTTCCCGGCCAAATGAGCTCTTGAAGAAGAGTTTGCAGCTCGGCCAACAGATTGGTCGTGTGGTCCGAAGAACGGTTGAATATAGCAGCTACTGTAGCTACTAAACAAGGACAAGGACGAAAGACTCCAACAACTTTTGACATATGACAATGACGCCTTGTGCATATTTACACATGCAAAGCCCGTGAATAATTTGCAAACACTACTTTACGTGCCCACAAAAAGTCAAATAATTAATTGATGATACGGACCTTTTTCTTCACTGTTAAAACCACATGCAAAACCTTGCATATCTGCCCATGATTCTGTTCATACATAGATATGACACTTGCGATCCAACAAGACCTCGTGATGTGATCAAATCAAAATGTCATGTTAGGCGTACTACGTAAGTTTATATGGACCATTGACTCAGAAACGAGGAAATAACGAAGCTTTGAGTGTTCAAATATTTTGAGAAATGTTTCTTGCTTATAAATTGTGTACACACACTCACATCGGAGGTATTATTACTGTTTTGAAATGGATTTAGATAAGTCTTGAATTAAGCACGTCTGCGGTGATTTTCTCCTGAACAAGTAATGAGAATATTGCACAGGGGTGGAGTGCTTTGAGAAAGGACTTCAACGCCAAGTTCAAGAAGATCACAATAAAGTTTTAGAGATTGGGTTTCAAAAGTTATCTTACTAAGATGACTTAGCATTGTATTTATAGAGCGTATATAGAATCCTAATAGGATCCTTACTGGATGCAGATAATTTAGGATTAGTATCATGATGGGGATCATCTTTCCATTATTATAGGATACGTCCCTGTAAATCTGGGATTATGATATGAAAAGTATCTAACCATTAAAGATATCTACGAATCCTATAATATCGTAAGTTGATGATTGATAATTACAGATATTTAGGGATTCATCATCTGCTTGAATCTATCAGTCACGATGTCATATACTAACACTACCAAGGGCCATAATCCGTGGTCCGGAATACGTCGTGAGTCTTCCTCTACGCCAGCTAGGAGGAATCCGGTAGTGTGCATGTCGGGTTGATCCTATGGAGCGGGACGGTCCAGAACAGTTGCCCCCAGCTTGACTCTTGGATGAGACAGACCAGAGTCAAGTTTAGAACGGATCAACCATCACACGGCTAACATGGTAATTCGACGGATAGGTGTTAGACCCCGGGTTATTACCGACATCCTCGTCCTATTCAGTTATGGGCAAAGATCACTGCCCCCAAGTATGAGTACTGGAGACATATTCGACGTAAATCCCGAATGTGATCTCTGGTGGTAACAGTCTGCGATTCTCTGGGAAACTGATACTTAGACTTTATTAGGAAGTAATGATTCGTTAAAGAAAACGTCAGTTTCACACGGATTTTTCCAACTGCTCCCTATCTTTGTGACCAACCGGATATCAGAAGCATTTATTTTGGCTGACTTCATAGGATCAGGTCACCTTTTACGGGACCAATCAGAATCCCTCGTGCGTGCTATAAGTAGAGAATACTTCTTCGTGAGCTAGCATTCCATTCTTTTTCATTCTCATCTAAAGATTATTCCTTTCAAGAGAGTGGGTGTAGTTCTTCCTTCACTTCCCACTTTTTTGAAGAGAGCTTCATCATTTGCAGAGATTATACTTTTATTTTTTCCAAAGTTCTTGAAGATGTTTGATTTTTCCCGAGCATTTTTTCCTTTCAACAGGGGCCTTTCTTTCTTGGCGTAAAACTGGGTTGCTATGCATTTAGAGAGGCGGAAGCCTTTCTGTCTTGGCGTACACGGCAGTGTCTGATCCAATGTGTTGTCAGAATGAGACAATGCCTTCGTCTACTGTTGCATAGAGACCCGACGGAGCACACCGTTCCTCTTTCCATCCTCTTGGCGGGTTATTTGAAAGCACCTGACCGATCTTCTTCATAGTAACGGCTGGATATGCAAGGATGCTGGGTCGAAGGAAGTGAGGACCCCCTTGGAGTAACCTGGGGTGGTCTGCTTTCTTTGACTTGCTTTCAAGGAAGCAGCGGGTATCCGCTTCTGCCATTATCCGTCGAGAAGGTGGGAGAAGAACGGGTGGGAGGAGGATTTCTACTCCGGAGTGGCTTCAATCTGTTTCGGGGTGGAAAGGCCACTGTAGCTGCTCCGTAACTTGAGACAACTTGGAATGGCTGATGCCGGCGGAGGATTCTTTAGCTAGAGAGGTCGTACCCCTTCCAACAAGCGAAAGAAGATTTCGGTCTTTAGTTGCATCGCGGAGAAGCAGTGTAAGGAACTTTGGTATTTTCTTCGGGATTATGATCCCGGTTTGCCAATATTCTTCAAAGCCAATCCACTTTTTCAAGAGACCGAGGTTTGGAGATGTGGACGAGATATGATTCAGGCAGCTGGAGATGTTCGCCCCCCTTTCCCGGGATATCTTTGTACATTCCATGTCTTAATATTTTCTTTTTCCTCTTTTTCGGATGTATGACGATGTATGGAATGAAGATAATTCGATAGGCTTTACCTTCTTTGCACTTGTTATGGACTTTCAATATATATATTTTTTCCACCGAGGTAATGCCGCCGGGATGAGTCCAACGCTTATCCCGGTATAACCCTGTAAAGACGTTGCCGGGATAGGTCCAATGCCAACCCGGTATAATCGCCACAACAATTACACCTCGACGTTAGCACGTAGTCCGTGATGTTAACAGTGAGTCGAAGCTGGAATCCGCGGTACAAACCCAGGTTCTCATTTAACATCCGTACGATGCTTTGGATTACTGCGTAACCATCCTTTCAACTGCTATTACAGTTGTGTGGGCCACGTGTTGCGATTTCATCGGAGGGATGTGCCTAGAGCTCTGCGAGCCATGATGAGCACCTTTTGAACTTGCGTCAGAGAGGACGGAAATGTTCCTTAACCGTTTAAACCTTTATAAATAGGAGTCAAAGGTTCGTCTTCCCCATTTTACTAAAAAGACCGTGCGGCGAAAGCTTTGGCTTCTTTTGGGTGCTTTCCAACCACTCGCGGCTTCTTCATTGTTCTGGCACAACTTTTCCACTGTTCAAGCATTCTGCTCTTATATAGTAAGTGGCTTTCTCTCAAACTTCTTGCTATTTGTGCTTTCAGTATGTTAAAGAGTAGAGTAGCTTCATATTTCTGGTTTTGCTTTCCTTCAGATAGAGCTTAGCGATTTAGGTAGATTCTGTCGCCTCCCTGAAATACCATCTTCACCGCGCCATGCGCGGCAGAGGAGTTCCCCTGAATGCTTTGCTTCTGGTGGGACAGGAGGTCGGTAGGGGAGGTTTAGATTACTTCGCTTTCCCTATGTCTGAATCTATGAAACTATTGATTCTGACAGTTGCTTACCAACTTCTTTGGATATTCTCAGGATTTTCATGGCCAAAGGAAAAAAGGTCAGGGTCCTGCCTTCACTTCACGATGTCTGTGACCCAGCGAGGACGAGCTGGTTCGAGTTCGGCGGGGTCCCGGGCTGGTATACCCCTGGGTGGTGGACGACGTATGGGATCATCAGTCCAAGTTTTCGAGCGAAGCCGTACTCCGAGAATCCTTATTTGCCTTGGAGTTAACTGTGAACAAAGCTCAATACGACGAATTCGAAGTTGTCTGCTCGAACTGGAGTGAGAGAGTGTGCTCCTGTCAAGAAGCTGGTTCATATTTTATGTTCTTGTATGAGCCACTTTTCCTAAAGTTGGGGCTCAGGATGCCGTTTTCAGACTTCCAAATGACCGTCCTCCGTACTCTCCATGTGGCCCCTTCACAAATCCACCCTAACGGTTGGGGCTACATCATCTCGTTCGAGAGATTTTGTCGGTTAATGAGCCTTAAGTGCTCTGTGAACACATTCTTTTATTTTTATACAAGAGTAAACACCCAGGGGACGATAAGGCAAACGAGTTGGCTTGTCATCCGATCACGGCTTGGTCGTAAGTCCTTTGATGTTTTCAAAGAAAGCTTCAAAAGGTTTAAGACCGCATTCTTCAAGGTAAAAGCCAAGGAGGGATGTCATCCATTCTTCCTTAAACTGGACGGGGAGCCAGAATTTCCTCTTTACTGGACGCAGAGGTGCTAGGACGTGCCCATCGACTTGATTGAAAAAGAGGAGGAAGATCTCGACCCCGAGGAGCTTAGGACTGTCAGGTTTATAACCCAATATGCCAAGAAGCATGGGAACATCAAAATTAGAGATGTTCTTTATATCCCTGGTGATGATCTTTTTTACGCTTTATTAGGTAGGAATTAGGGCATTTTTACCCCTAGT